>JAKFHU010002390.1:4136250-5515000 GCA_023783475.1 Daubentonia madagascariensis
CACTACTGGGTATTTACCCAAAGGAAAAGAAGTCATTTTGTCAAAAAGACACCTGCACTTGAATGTTTATTGCAGCACAATTCACAATTGCAAAGATATGGAAACAACCCAAATGCCCATCAATTCATGAGTAGATTAACAAAATGTGGTATATGTATACCATGGAACACTACTCAGCCACGAAGAAGGATGACTTAATGCCTTTTGCACCAATTTGGATGGAACTGGAGACCATTATCCTAAGTGAAGTATCTAAAGAATGGAAAAACAAACACCATATGTACTCACTATTAAATTGGAACTAACTGATGGGCACACATGTGCATAGAAGGAAGTAAAACTCAATGGAAATCAAGTGGGGGGTGTGGGGGGGAATGGGTGAAAACCTACCTAATGGGTACAATGAACACTATCTGGGTGACAGGCACACTTTTAACCTTGACTTAAGCATTACAAAAGTGATCCATGTAACCAAAAACATTTGTACCCCTGCAATACTTTGAAACTAAAAAAAGAAAAGAAATATCACATTGTACCCCATGAATATGTACAATTATATGTCAATTAAAAATGTATATATTTAAAAATAAATAACACTATATTAAAATGAGCTATATAAAAAATATAGAGAACAAATAAATATTAAAGTATCTATGACCCAATAGAAGAAATAACCCATAACCATAGATGTCTTTATGTATCCATTCATATTTCCTCTGCCCCCAGGAAAGGTAACCAAAAATCTAAATGTGATGTTAATAATGCCCATACATGTCATGTTCTTTTATATATAAAAATAAATATATATATAAAAAATACTAATCCTACATAACCTATAATACTTTTTATGTTTGTAAACTTTATATAAATGGCAGCACAGGAAATATATCCTCCTGCAATTAGCTCTCTATGCTCAACATTATGTTTGTGGGATATATTCATATTGATGTAGCCTTAGTTATTTTTATTGCTGTATTCTATTTTATTAAAAATACAATTTTTTCATCCATTTTCCTATTTACAGATAGTTACATTCAAGTTTTCAATATTACAAGCAATGCTGTCCTAAATGTTTTTTTCATGTTTCCTTATGAACATGTCAGTTTCTCCAGGGTATAAGTAGTAGCTGAGTCCTATAAGCACTTCTTAAACGTTAGAAGGTTTTGCTGAATGGTTCTCCAAATTGGTTATATCAATTTACATCCTATTCAAAATGTATTAGAGTTCCACCTTCACCAATGCTTCTACTACCAAACTTCAGAAACTTTTTCCAATCTAATGAGTGTGAAATGGCATCTCAATTTAACTTACATTTTCTTGATTACTAGTAAGGCTGAGTATCTTTCATGTTTACTGCTCATTTGCATTTCCTCCTCTTTGAGCTACCTGCCCATAGCTTTCACCCATTTTCTACTGAGTTGTTCTTATTGTTCTATAGTAATTCTTATATTCTATTCCTTTTTCAGTTACACAAAGCTGCAAATATCCTTCCCTTCCATGTGGCGGTTTTTCACTTTGTTTATGGTGCTTTTAGTGTACAGAAGACACTTTTTTTTTTTTTTGGTAAAAGAAGACATCTGTTCTTTATTACTTTTTTTCATCTTAAAATTGTAATCTAGAAAGTATTGATAGATTTCATTTTTAAATTTCTGAGTATTTATTTTTTATTTTTTTGGATTTTTGAAATTTCAGAATATTACAGGGGTATAAACTTTTTTTTAAATTTCAGAACATTACAGGGGTACACATGTTTTGGTTACATAATTTGCTTTGGTATAGTTTGAGTCAAAGTTGTAAGTGTGCCCTTAACCTAGAGAATGTGCATTATACCTGTTAGCTATGAATTTACCCATCCCCTCCTCCCCCCTCCAACCTGACTGATTTCCGTTGAGTTTTACTTCCATATGTGCATGGTTACATGAATTACTTTTGTACAGTTTGAGTCAAAGTTATAAGTGTGTCCATTACCCAGATAGTGTGCATTGTACCCATTAGGTGTAAATTTACCCATCCCCTCCTCCTCCCTCCCACCTGCTTGATTTCTGTTGAATTTTGCTACCATATGTACACATGAGTGTTGATCATTTAGTTCCAATTTAATAGTAAGTACATGTGGTGTTTGTTTTTCCATTCTTGCAATACTTCACTTAGGCGGATGGTCTCCAGTTCCATCTAGATTGTTACAAAAGGTATAGTTCACCATATTTTTATGGCTGAATAATACTGTAGTATACATACAACACATTTTATCAATCCACTCATGTATTGATGGGCACTTGGGTTGTCTCCACATCTCTGCGATTATGAATTGTGCTGCCACAAACATTTGAGTGCAAGCATCTTTTTTATAAAATGTCTTTTTTTCCTTTGTGTAAATACCCAGTAGTGGGATTGCTGGATCAAATGGTAGATCTACTTTTAGTTCTTTGAGAGCTCTCCCTACTGTTTTCCATAGAGGTTGTACTACTTTGCAGTCCCACCAACAGTGTGTAAGCATTTGTTTCTCTCTTCATCCAAGCCAGCATCATTGTTTTTGGACTTTTTAATAAAAGCCATCCTAACTGGGGTAAGGTGATATCTCATTATGGTTTTAATTTGCATTTCTCTATGACGTTGAGCATTTTTTAATATTTTTATTGGGCACTTGTCTATCTTTTTTTAAAAAAGCTTCTCTTCATGTATTTTACCCACTTTTTAATGGGGTTGTTAGTTTTTTCCTTGCTGATTGCTTGAGTTCTTTGTAGATTCTGGTTATTAGCCCTTTATCGGATGTATAGCTTGCAAATATTTTATCCCATTCTGTAGGTTGTCTATTTGCTCTGTTGAATATTTCCTTAGCTGCACAGAAGCTTTTTAATTTAATCAAGTCCCATTTATTTATTTTTGTTGTTGCCGTGATTGGCATTGGGGTCTTCCTCATAAATTCTTTGCCTATGCCGATATCTAGAAGAGATTTCCATAATTTTCTTCTAGGAAATGGCTTCACGCCTTATATTTAAGTCTGCTAGCCATCATGAATTAATTTTTGTGAGTGGTGAGAGATATGGATCCTGATTCAAACAGCCATTGCAAGTGGCTGTCCAATTTTCCCAGCACCATTTATTGAATAGGGTTTCTTTTCCCCTACATCATTGTCTGCTCTGTCAAAGATTAGTTGGCTGCATGTGGATGGTTTTATATCTGGGTTCTCTGTTCTGTTCTGTTGGTCTATGTCTCTATTTTTGGGACAACACCATGCTGTTTTGGTTACTATAGCCTTGTAGCATAGTTTGAAGTCCAGTAATGAGATGCCTCCAGATTTATTCTTTTTGCTTAAGATTGCTTTGGCTATTCGGGCACTTTTCTAGTTCCAAAGTAAGTGTAGAATTATTTTTTCTAGATCTGTGAAATATGACATTGGTATTTTGATGGTGATTGCATCAAATCTGTAAGAAACTTTGGGTAGTATGGACATTTTAACAATGCTGATTCCGCTGATCCATGAGCACGACATGTTTTTCCATTCGTTTGTGTTGTCTGGGATTTCTTTCCTCAATGTTTTGTAGTTATCTTTGTAGAGATCTTTCAACTCCTTGGTTAAGCATATTCCTAGGTATTTTATTTTCTTTGCCGCTATTTTGAATAGTACTGAGTCTTTGATTTGACTCTCAGGTTGACTGTTATTGGTGTATAGGAATGACACTGATTTGTGTACACTGATTTTGTAAACTGAGACTGCTGAATTTATTTATCAATTCCAGGAATCTCTTGGTAGAGTCTTTGGGGTTTTCTGGATATAAGATCATATTGTCAGCAAAAAGCAATAGTTTGACCTCCTCTTTCCTGATTTAGATACCTTTATTTCTTTCTGTTGCCTGATTGCTCTGGCTAGGACTTCCAGAACTATGTTGAATAGAAGTGGTGACAGTGGGCACCCTTGTCGTGTTCCAGTTCTTAGTGGGAATGCTTTCAACTTTCCTCCATTCAGTATGATGTTAGCTATGGATTTGTCATATATGGCTTTTATCATGTCAAGATATATTCCTTCTGTGCCTAGTTTGTCCAGAGTTCATAAAAGGGTGCTGAATTTTGTTGAATGCTTTTTCTGCATCAATTGAGATGATCACATGGTCTTTGTTTTTGCTTCTGTTTATGTGGTTAATCACATTTATTGATTCATATATGTTGAACCATCCTTGCATCTCTGGGATTAAGCCTGCTAGGTCATGGTGGATTATGTTTTTGATGTGTTGTTGAATTCAGTTAGCTAATATTTTACTGAGGATTTTTGCATCTATATTCATAAGAGATATTGGTCTGTAGTTTTATTTGTTCTGTTCTTTCCTGGCTTTGGTATCAACGTGATACTGGATTCATAGAATGAGTTCGGGAGAATTCCCTGCTTCTCGATTTTACTGAATAATTTCTGCAGTATGGGCACCAGCTCTGCTTTGTAGGTCTGGCAGAATCCAGCTGACAATCCATTTGGTCTGCTTTTTTTTGTTGGAAGATTTTTTTATTACTGCTTCAATCTCGTTGCTCGTCACTGGTCTGTTCAGGAGTTGTATTTCTCCCTGATTCAGTCTTGCAAGGTTGTGTGTTTCTAGGAATTTGTACATTTCCTCTATGTTTTTGAGTTTATATGTGTAGAGATTTTCATAGTATTCACAGATGATATTTTATATTTCTGTGGTATCAGTTCTAATATCTCATTTTGCATTTCTGATTGAGCTTATTTGGGTCCTTTCTCTTCTGTTCCTGGTTAATCTAGCAAGAGGTTTATCAGTTTTGTTTATCTTCTCAAAGAAACAACTTTTTATTTCATTGATCCTTGATATATTTTTTTGTTGTTGTTTTCCATTTCGTTTACTTCTGCTCTGACCTTAGTTATTTCTTTTATTCTGCAGGGTTTGGGTTTGGTTTGCTCTTCCTTTTCTAATTCTTTGAGTCATAGATTGAGACATGTCATTTGATTGTTAATTTGTGATCTTGTGAGGGAAAAATAGAAATTCACTAAAAACCTTTTACCCTGAAAAGGACAAGCTATAGCCCTATGTATGTTAATTGCTTAATCTGCTTCTATAAGACTGCTTGTTGCCACACCCACAGGAATGTTTGTGAAACTGATGTCATAAAGAAAGAAATTGAAATTGACTAACGTCTGCAGCTCATGCTCCCGTAAACAGCTCCCCTTGCAGCAGCTACATTGTAAATTACAGTAATTTCTGTATGTGTACACTTCCTGGTATAAGCCGCTCTGTACCACCTCCTTGCTCTTGAAGTATAAAAGACAAGTCCCCCTGACCAGGGGTGCTCAGAATTTGGCGGAGGATCCCCTCTGAGCCCGCCGGTGTTAATAAACCTGATCTCTCTGCGTCCTCGTGTACCTCTCGGTGTTTCTCTCAGCAACGTGACTCCGGTTTTGCTGTTACAATCTTTCTGTCTTTTTGATGTAGGCATTTTAAGGGTATTAATGTTCCCCTTAGGACTGCTTTTGCTGAATCCCATAGATTTTGGTAGCTGTGTCCCCTTTGTCCAGTTTGAGGAATCTTTTGATTTCCATCTTGATTTCATTATTGACCCAATAATTGTTCAGCAGCAGGTTGTTTAATGTCCATGACTTTGTGCAGAATTGAGTGTTTCTCTTGGAGTTGATTTCTAGTTTTATTCCACTGTGGTCTGAGAAGATACATGGTATGATTTCTATTTTTTTGAATTTGTTGAGACATGTTTTGTGGCCTAAATATGATCAATCTTGGAGAATGTTCCATGTGCTGATGAGAAGAATGTATATTCAGTAGTTTTTGGGTAAAATGTTCTGTAAATGTCTGTTAGGCCCATTTGTTCTAGCGTCCTGTTTAAATCTAGTGTTTCTTTATTTATTTTCTGCTTGGATGGATGATCTTTCCAGTTCTGCAGTAGGGTATTGATGTCCCCAGCAATTATGATGACGCTATTTATCCCTTTGCTTAGATCTAGTAGGGTAGGCTTTATGAATCTGGGTGATCCTGTGTTAGGTACATAAATATTTAGGACTGTTATGTCTTCTTGTTGAATTGCTCCCTTTACTATTATATAATGACAATCTTTGTCTTTCTTTACTATTGTTGATTTAAAGTCATTTTTATCTGATATGAGAATGGCTACACCTGCTTTCTTTTGGTTTCCATTTGCATGGAATATTTTTTTCCATCCCTTCACCTTGAGTCTGTATGAGTCCTTGTGGGTTAGATGTGTTTCTGGAGATAACAGATACTTAGGTTGTATTTTTTTCATCCATTCAGCCAGCCTGTGTCCCTCGAGTGGGGCATTCAGACCGTTCACATTGACTGATAGAATTGATATGTGGGATACTGTTCTGTACATCCTATTGGGTAGTACCTTATTGGTTTGTTGTACCTCTTGTGATATTGTTTTATTTCAGCTCTGACCTTTAGCTTTTGGGTGGTTTTACTCTGGTGGGTATCTACTGTGCTGATCCATGTATAATAGGGTTCTGAGTATTTCCTGCAGGGCAAATCTGGTCTTGAAAAATTCCCTCAGTGTTTGCTTGTCTGGAAAAGTCTTTATTTCTCCTTCATATATGAATTAGTTTTGCAGGATACAAAATTCTGGGCTTGCAGTTGTTCTGTTTAAGAATACTGAAGATGGGACCCCAATCCCTTCAGGTCTCAGTTGAGAAGTCTGCAGTTAGCCTGATGGGTTTTCCTTTGTAAGTTACTTGATGTTTTCGCCTCGTGGCTTGCAGGAATTCCTCCTTCATGTTGGCTTTGGCCAGTCTGATGACTATGTGTCTTGGTGATTGCCTTTTTGCAATGAATCTCCCAGGTGTTTGATGAGCTTCTTGTACCTAGATGTCTAAATCTCTAGCAAGACCAGGGAAGTTTTCCTCAATTATTCCCTCAAATAGGTTTTCCAGCCCTTGTGCATTTTTTTCTTCACCCTCAGGCATGCCTATGATTCTTATATTTGGCCATTTTATACAATCCCATATTTCTTGTAGGCTTTGCTTATTACTCTTAATTCTATGTTCTTTATTTTTGACTGACTGAGTTAATTTGAAAGAGTTGTCTTCAAGCTCTGAGATTCTTTTTTCAGCCTGGTCTAGTCTATTCCTAAAACTTTCCACTGTGTTTTGTATTTCCTTAAATGAATTTTTCATTTCCAGAAATTCTACTTTTTTAATTAATATGTTGATCTCTTCAGTGAATTTTTCATTCATTTCTTGAATTGTTTTTCTGGTTTCTTTAAGTTTGTTTTCCATTTCTTGATGGATTTCATTGAGCTTTCTTACAGTCCATACTTGGAATTCTTTATGTGTAATTTCAATGTTTTCATTTTGGTTGGCATTTATTACCAGAGAGCTAGTGTTCCCTTTTGGGGGAGTCCTTTTGTGGGTGTCCTTTTACTCTGATTTTTCATACTTCCAGAGATCTTTTGCTGATTCCTTCTCATCTGGAGCAGCTGTTACTTCTCATTTTTGGATTTTCTTTTGTTTAGATGGGTTTTTTTCCCCTTCCCCTCTCACTCATAAGGGAGTATCTGTAGCATATGTGTTGGATAAGAACTTTTGGCTTTGCTTGTGGGTGCTTTGAAAGGGGTATAGGTTCTAGAAGGATGCCTTGGTTATAGATATCCTTAGTGTGGTGGTTTTCTCAGTTGCTAGTTTCTAGGCTGTAGCAGTGGTGAGCTATGTGTGTGGGCAGATTCCCTGTCTCTCTTTGATAAGGGAGGATGGAGGTCTTTGAAATCCTTTCTCTTTCCCCAGGCCTGTGGTCTTAACAGTGTGAATTGGATTGGCATGCCCAGTTTAATCTCTGAAACAGTTGGTGGTGCTTATGGGTAAGAATCGACCACAACCTGTATGACTGAGTCAGTAAATGCTGTAAAGGGCTGTACAAATTTACCTCCCTGTCAGTAGGTGGTGCTTGCCAGAAGGAACAAGCTTCAGTGTTGTTTTTGGGACCTGTGACCAGCTCTTGTCCCTCAAGAGAAGCACTCAAATGCCCTAGGTGTTGGGTGCAGCCCTTGAACTTCCAAGTGAGGCCTTATTCTCCACCACAGCAAAGGCAGGTGAGGGAGTGAGGCCGGGCAGGGCTGGGTTGGGTGAGCCTGCCCTCAGGCTCCACAAAAACTGGTAAGGTAGTTTTTTCAGCAGGTGTCAAAGGTCTGCTCCCAGCTTGTGGGTAAAGCTGCTAGAGAGGGGCTACGGTGGCCACCCAGCCACAGAGTCTGCTTGTGGGGGAGATTCCATCTGAGATTCATAATCTGGCTATCAGGAGTGGGTTTCACTCTTCTCCATGCCCCTCCCCCCACCACTGTACTCCACGATCTCTTTCCGGTGTCTGCCAGCAAGCAGGAGCTCAGACCAGCTGAGCTCCCTAACAATGGCACTGTGGGCTGGGAGCTGCCTTATCCAGGATCCTGACCTGGGCTGAGAGCGTGGCTTTCCTATGGGGAGAGGGGTGCTTCACTAGTGTGCTGCAGCTGGGACCCATACTGCATTTTCTTTTCAGTTCTGCCCACAAGGGCTCCCTCACTTCCCAAGATTACTTCAGAAATCTCCCCTCTGTGCCCCTGAGCAATGTGATTGAGTCCTGGAGGTATGGGATCTAGCCTGCATGCCGGTCCCCAGGTCTCCAAAGATCACTCCCTGACCATGCCAGGGAGAAGCATGCTGGTTCCGAGTTGCCTATGGGATGCTCAAGCAGGTTTGATGTCCCTCCACTTTGGGGTGTACACTGCTGTGATGGAACAGCTGGGCAAACAGCTCCAGGGAGGGCCAGTGAGTGGGGGTCTCACAGTCTTAGCACCCCTTAGTCCACTGCAGGTCTTTCAGAGGAAAGATTTGAGGCCCACTTTCTGTGGAAGCCCCAACAAAAGGGAAGAAGCAGCTCCTGAGAGCCCTAAGTGTCTCTCTCGGCAGCTGCAGGCAGGGGAGGGGAAGGAGAGGAAGAGAGTCTGGCTGGAGGACAGCTAGCACTCTGGTCATCTCTGTCCCTCTCTCCAGAAAATATCCAGGCTCTGGGGTCATGCAGATCCCCCAGGACCCACCAGCCCCCTTTGGCTCCCGCAGTCTGGGCTGGAGTTGGGAAATGTTTGTGGGAACAAGCAAGACAAAAACTGAGGGCCTGAAGCCCCATGGGGAGAACAAAGGTGCACAGTGTGTGGAGAAGTAATATGGCGCCTGCCATCTCGGCTCGAGTCTGTGGTGATGGGAAGTGCCCCAAGGGGGCTGACAGCCTGGTGTTTTGTCCTCAAGAAGCTCCCAGTTCACTGGTGGCAGCAGCTTTTGGGCCTGTGAGGGTAGAAAGGCTCTCAAGCAGCTCGGGAGACTGCTGACTCCCAGAGATGCGAGGGAGGGAGGGAGAAACAAACCGCTCCACCTGCCCTTTTCACTGGACTCCAAGCCTCTTGGGGATTGACATCTGCTGATATCTTGCTCCTTCTTGTTCTGCTTTGCAACTTCTTTCTATGGAGTCTCTGGTAGGTTCTGGCACATTCCCTCATAATTACACCTGATCTATGATTGTTTGTTTGTTTTTCATCTAAAACTTTTCCTTCTTTCTGAGACGATCTAGCAGCTGGTGTCTCTGGTCAGTCATCTTCCCAGGGAAGTCTAAGTGACTCATTTCTAAGCCAGCAATGCAATTATTCCTCACAAAAATTACAAATCACTATACAGAACTTGAGTTCACTTAGAAATAGATAAAATCTCAAATGCCAAGGGAGTAGTAAGAACAAAATGAGGGCATGCTGACCATTTATTCAACATTAGATAAGATGTTTGTTGCTCATTGGTTCTCATTCATTGTCCTTTACTAGTTCTTAAAATTCATAAGGCGGTCATTACTCTATTCCATGTGATCTAAGGTCAGGTCCAGACAGTCCTTGGCTTGGGGAATCATGGAGATACCAAGGTCTGGTCATGCATTAATGACATAAGGTACACTTGGAAGAAATTCTGCAGGAAGTAGGAATTACCAGGAAGACTATGATCCTGTCTCTGCAATTCTTAGAACATAGCAAACAGCTACATAAAGATAATCACTGGACGATACTTTGCTCAATGGTGAGTTCGTTATTCCCGTAGACTTGTACTCATTGAACTCTCACAGTTACATCCATCTCAAGCGTGACTTAAAAAGAATCATAGGTGACACTTAGTACAGGTGAATTTACAATAGAACTTCATTAAATCGTGCATTCCCCTAAATGCATTTTCATTTACATATTCACAAAATGTGGTTTAGACATTGCTCTCTTAAAAGTTCTTCTACTACTTTCTATAAGATGCACCTAGATAAAGATAGCCTTTGCCCAGTTTCAGCTTCACACAAAGCACATTGCAAATAGCTGAACACAAAGATCTTAGGTACTGAGGACAAGAACATTGCCTATCATTACTAGTGAAACTAAACAAGACTAATTCCATTTAATGCACAAGCAATTACAGGCAAAACAACTAAAGTAACAATGGCCAGAAAACACCCTGTGAGATAATGTCACAGATACTCAGGTAGTCTCTTCCAAAAATGTGAAACTACAATTGCAGTGGGGGGAGGGAAGCCTGTCTTGTTCAGTCCAGCAGTGCCCTGTCCCCAAGGAAGTACAAGGAATGGCCTTGGCATTTCTTCAGTCAGAAACTTCTCACTCCATGGGATTTTTGAGTAATTTCTTAGAAACCAGTAAGTCCACTTTTTTTTTTTCTGCCCAGTATGACCTGCAGGAACAGTAATTCCACTTTTAAAGATTAACAAGACCATATACATGGACAAATCAAAACAGTAGTAATTGCTTAACTGACTTTGGAAAATACTGAATAAACTTATACAACAGGTTTTTAAAGTATTTTGCAATCTGAAAATATCCCCCCGATATTTTATAATTTCCATTTCTCTTTTACCTTAAAATGTGAAGGAAGAATAAAGTAACTAAAACCCAACTTTCTTCCCCTCCCACCTTTTTTTAATTTTAATAGATTTAGGAGGTACAAGTTGAATTCCATTACATGTATATACTGTATAGTGGTCAGTCTGGGCTTAGCTAAAAACAAACTTTCTGATTTGCTTGGAAGTTATCTCACAACACAAACAAAGAAGCATTTCGCCTTGCCCCTTCTAGAAGTCCCTGGAACATATTACAGTACCTAGAAAACTAGGAAGGGGCAAGTGTTTCAGAGTGGCTTGGATGTAAAACAAAGATAGGACAGTACTGTTAAAATGGAAATATTTATGCAGTGAGGATTCTGACATGTTCCCAAATATTTCTGCTCTCCTGGCTCCCTAGTTTTATTTAACTTTTGGCAAGGGGCTTTAATGCTTATTTCTTTCTTACTACTTTTCTTCTTTGTATAAACAAACAAATATTTATTTGATTTCCACTCTGTCTAGCAAAGTCCTGGTAGAAAAAAGGGAAAAAATTCTTGCCAAAGGGAGCATAACACTATGGGAATTGCAAGTAGGTGGTGAAAATTGGGACTAATAGAGGAGACTGAAGCGTGGGACTAATAGAGGAGATTGAAGATTAATAGATTACACTTTCTAAAACTGTTTCTCTAAATGTCTTTGGGCTCACAACATTGCTCTAACTAGTCATACAGATGTATTTCTACATGTAAGAATGGCATGGGTTTAGTCTATCTCAGAGTTCTTTATCTTTGTATAAATAATAATTTATGCTAAGCAAGTTAAAGAGTCAAGATTTCACATATTTTACTCCCTGTGATTACTGAGAAAAACGTATAGGCTGAGGAACTCCATTAGTGCACTGCTATCATTGTTTTGTGCTTGGTAAGATTTTCATCTACAGCTGGAGAGTAAATTTGTAAATAAATTATGAATTATGATTTTTTAAAAAATAATTCCAATGTAGAGGCTAGTCATTTGCCTATTAGGAGAGTATAGCACAGTGGTTAAGAACAACCTCTAAAACCAGGCTGCTCAGTTCCTGTCCCAGCTCTGCAGCTAACTATCTGTGTGAACATGGGCACATTATTTAACCTTTCTAGGCCTGGTTGCTCATCTATCAAAGGAGGGTAATAATACTATGTCACAGGGGTGAAGATCAAATGAGTTAATATACATGCAACACTTAGAACAATACCTGGAGAAGACTAAGTGTCAGCTCCTGCTATTTTTTTAAAAAAATAAAGTTTCCAGTTGCTATTAGCCAAGGTTGATGCCCTAATTTTAAAATAATGTGGTAAAATTAAAACTTTTTACTGGAAAAGTGAAACCTTGTATGTAGAATATTTTCACTGAAAATTAGAAGTGAATTTCTAGTGAATTTCTAGTGTTCTTCACTAGATGAATTTCTAGTGTTCTTCACATGCTATGAGTATGATATTCAGGAATTGCATGCAGAATGAGGCACTGGAGGCTCATTATTAAAGAAGAATGTTTATGAATGCAGGACTGATGTGTTGTGAATAATGGAGGCTTCTCCATGGGTTTCTACACTGGCCCCATTCCCTGGCCCACCCTGCCGGGGTCCCTCTGCACCCACCCTCCTGGCTGAACAATCTGCCTTCCCTCAAATGTTAATCTTTCGTTTTCAGTGGCTAAGGTTGTTTCCCCGTTGGCCTCTGAGCTGTGCTGACGTCTTTCTAAAATAGTCAAGTGGAACAAGCAACAATATTTTTTCATGTTATCTCTAATTGCCAAAAGCAGAACATATTTATGCTCAAAATCCTTTCAAAATCCTAGGAGTGGTATCACTTGAATCTTGGTTTGCTGAAAAAGTGTTTGTAACTATCATACTTTGCAATAACCTTTCTTTTAAAGACATCTTCAAAGAACAGTTTATTTATTTTCTAAATCACTTCTGATGTTGTCCTCTTCCCTGCTTTTGTGCCACAAAAGACAAGTAGTTTCTATGTCCTTCATCCAAAGGATGGATTGCAGTAGCCTTCCTTTGGGTGACATTAGCAGAAATGTCAACCAGATATGTTTTGGGTTTATTTTCTTTAGTATAGTTTTCCCCTCCCTTCAGTGGGTTATGTTAACCTTTAAAGTGAAATATTTCCAAACCTTTATATTTGCAACTTTAATAAAAAGTCCTTTTTCTCTAATTCCAGACAGCACAGAATCAGTCAGGGATTTAATTCTCATTAATCTTCATTTACTGCACAGACAGCCTTTGAATTACCATCCAGTGTTGTTGCACCTCTGCACACAGAGACAACTGAGCGGAGGGAAGGGTGAGGCAACACTAGAAAACTGAAACAGAGAGGTTCCTTGAGATGCCCTTTTACTTCAAAACAGTCCTCCAGAATTTAGAATAATAAATCCCTAATTGGATTGATCTCTCAGCACCCTAGAGGCTTCCTACTCTCACTTTCCTTAGGAAACCAGGCCTAATCTATACAAATGCACATCATTAACAACTGGAAATTCAAAATTAAGTATAATTACACAGGGAAACAAGAGAGTTCAGCCCCCAGCACTACCATAGAAAAAACTGGAAACTGGAGAGAGAATAATCTGGAATATAGAAAGATCCCAGTTCACCCCTCATTAACCTTACTTCCTGTCAATGTTTCTAAACAAACCAGGCATCCTCAGGGTTTATTGTGTTTTTTCTTCCAAGTTTTGTTTTTATCTTGATCACAGCCATATGCTGAGCTATCCATTTATAATTTTAATAGTCTCAAGTTCATAAATCCATTATTTCTTCTCCTCTAGCTTATTAGTCTATTAATAACCTCACACTGTGGAAACAAATTAGGATTAGATAACCTACCCAGCTTTTGACACTGCTTTCCAGCTCTTTAGCAATTGCTTCAGATACTGATAAACCTAAATATAGAAGCAAGAAACACATAGCTGAAATAATTTAGTGTCTTAGTGATTAAAGCAAAAACATGCAATCACCAGCTCAAAGTGTCCAAGTCAGCCTTGCAGCTGTCATATCTGATCATTGTTTATTTTGATTTATTCATTCCAAAGGTATGTGAGACCATGCACCCCCAGACTACAAATATTTCTAGTGTCTGGTGCATGAGTGTTAGGAAGAAAAGAGTTTTTAAAGTTCTTTAAATTTACTGTTAAAATGTCTATACTACCCAAAGTAATTTACAGATTCAATGCAATCCCCATTAAAATACCAACGTTATTTTTCACAGACCTAGAAAAAATAGTTCTATGCTTTGTATAGAACCAGAAAAGACCCTGAATAGCTAATGCAACCTTATGTAATAAGAACAAATCAGGAGGCATCACTTTACCAGACTTCAAGCTATCCTACAAGGCTATAGTAACCAAAACAGCATGGTACTGGCACAAAAGCAGAGACATAGATCTGTAGATAAGAACAGAGAACCCAGATATGAATCCAACCTCATATTGCCATCTGATCTTTGACAAAGCAGACAAAAACATACACTGGGGTAAAGAAAGAATCCCTATTCAATAAATGGTGCTGGGAAAATTGGATAGCCACATGTAGAAGACAAACAGGATCTTCACCTCTCACCACTCACAAAAATCAACTCACAATGGATAACAGACTTAAACCTAAGACTTTAAAATATAAAGAATTCTAGAAGAAAATGTTGGAAAAACTCTTATAGATACCAGCCTAGGCAAAGAATTTATGAAGAAGACCCCAAAAGCAATCACAGCAACAACAAAAATAAATAAATGGGACCTGATCAAATTAAAAAGCTTTGCACAGCCAAGGACACAATCAATACAGCACATAGACAACCTACAGAATGGGAGAAAATATTTGCATGCTATACTTTGGATAAAGGGCTGATAACCAGAATCTACAAAGAACTCAAGCAAATCAGCAAAAAAAAATCAAACCACCCCATTAAAAAGTGGGAAAAAGACATGAACAGAACTTTTCAAAAGAAGATAGACTAATGGCCAACAAACACATGAAAAAATGCTCAACATCTCTAATTATCAAGGAAATGCAAATCAAAACCACAATGAGGTATCACCTAACTCCAGTGAGAATGGCTTTTATCAAAAAGTCCCAAAACAACAAATGCTGGCAAGGGTGTGGAGAGAAAGGAACACTTATACACTGTTGGTGGGACTGGAAACTAGTACAACCCCTATGGAAAGTAGTATGGAGATATCTCAAACAACTAAAAGTAAACCTATCATTTGATCCAGCAATCCCACTACTAGGTATTTACACAAAGGAAAAAAAGACATTTTATAAAAAAAGACCCTTGCACTCAAATGTTTATAGCAGCACAATTCACAATTGCAAAGATGTGGAAACAACCCAATCCCATCAATACATGAGTGGATTAACAAAATGTGGTATACGTGTACCATGGAGTACTACTCAGCCATAAAAAAATGGTGACCTAGTTCCTTTTGTAACAACCTCAATGGAAGTGGAGACCATTCTTCTTAGTGAAGTATCCCAAGAATAGAAAAACAAAGACCACATGTACTCAATACTTCATTGGAACTAATCGATCAACACTTATGTGCACATATGGAAGTAGAACTCAAGGGAAATCAAGTAGGTGGGGGGGAGAGGAGGGAATGGGTAAATTCACACCTAACGGGTATGATGCACACTAACTGGGTGACGGGCACACTTACAACTTTGATTCAAACTGTACAAAAGCAAACAATGTAACCACAATGTGTGTACCCCCATAAATTTCTAAAATAAAAATAATTACTGAAAACTAAAAGCACTCTGAATATCAATCCAAGCAGTTCCCCTGGATTGGAAATTTCCTTTAAAACCCAACACAGGCACTAGATTAAAAAAAAAAGTGTGACATTCCACAAGGCCAACAGATGACAGAAGATATCAGGTAAAAGTTCAGCAGAATGACCGAGGGAAACACACCCTTCAGGTTTTCAAGCCCCTCAGCTAAACCAAATAGAAGAGTATGCTCAGAAAGAGAAAGTAAAAAAAGATCCCTAAAAAAAATCTACTCTTTATAAATTTGTTCTTCGACCAATCCCAAGTATAGACTGGATATCTGAATAAAATCTACAACTTTGTGAGAAATTATTCTCTTTGAAAAGGCATAGGCATTTTGAATAAAGTTGTTCTAAAATCAAGGAGTTCTCAGAAGCCTTTCAATCTTCCAATTCCCCAGACACTTACCATTGCAATGGCAAACATTTTCCATTCCATCTTCCCACATGCCTACACAGAGCTGAAGCTGTTTTCCCCCTAAATTGCTTTAAGGTTTAAGACACCCAAGCAAAAGGCCAAATTTCTGAATGTCTCCATATGTTTATGGCAATATATAGTCCAAACCAATCCCTTTCTGATACAGCAAATTATTTTGTCTTTTACTGGAGACTGCAGAGATTTAAAGTAGCAGTCTGCAGTTCTAAAAAGCATTCATGCCCATGTTGGCAGTTTCAGGAAGTTTTACTGTTGAACTTCCAAGGGAGCTAATAAACATTTGTCTGGTTTCCCATTTAGATTTTCAGTACTAGAAGAATACACAGCACAAGCGGAATTTCTTCAAATTAGATATTTTTGTATCAGCAACAAAATTTTATAGACTGAACCAGCTTTAAAAGGCCTAAGTAGAGAAATAATGTTCTACAAAGAGTGGGCAAGTGACCTCTACTTCATCCTGGGAATCATTCAATGAACTGGAATGACTACTATCAGGAAAACATGTTCTATTTAATTTCTTTTCCCTTCTTCCCCTCTGATCCCCGCACTTTGAGAAGTATAGTCTGGCAGAAGAGGTAGCAGTGCCATATGAAATTGGCTTCTAGAGAACATAGAAAATATGTTGCTTCCTAATCACAAAGCAGCACTTCATCATATACAAAAAAGAATATGGCTGTGGCTTTTAGAGGCAAGGCTGAAACTTTTATAGGCACCTTAACTGACAAATATGCCCCAGGCCATAGGTACAGAAATGTTTTATTTCATTAGATTTCTTCAAGACTTCCTATGCTTCTGTTAGCTCAGAACTAATCCACTTTTGGAAGTGGAATCCACTTGAATGTGAGACAGAATTCTCAGATGGGTAACCACACCATTCTGTGGTGCAGACCCATGACAAATCACACGGAGATAACAGCAGCCCATACCTGTCAGATCTCCCCATATCTGTACTTTCCTAAAAATGTGGAAAGTATTTTAGTATATTTTTAATTTGTCCACTGAACTTTTAGTTCTTAAAGAAAAGCCACATTTTCTTTGAAAAATAAATCATGTCTTTTATGATAAAGTCTTCACCACACATTTTTGTGACAGTGGCATTGTGCTAACTATGACATAAGTTTTGTGAACAAAACTTTTACCTGGATATAATATTCTTAAAAAGAAATTCTTTCATGGTGACCTGTTAGGTGGAGAAATGTCTGTGCTTTATTCTCTATGAACTAAAAAATCACTTCACTATTCTTGTGATCACACCCAGGGTCGCTGCCATCACAATGAACTGATAACACTAAAGAGAAAGCCTCTGGAGATGTTCTACTGGGTTATAAAGAGTTGTAGGTTTACTAAAATTACAACTGTTTCAAAGGATGTAGACAAGGGCTGGAAAGTGTGTGTTTGGGTAATAGGACTAAAGGCTTTGGTTCTAAGAAAATTTTTAAAAATGGTTATTAAGCTGATATTTAAATAAATGTAATTAAAAGGAGTTATCTGGATGTGTAAAAATACATACCTTCTTATTTAAGCATACTCTGCATCCTCAGCAAGCTATTGTTTAACCCTCCCAATATGAAAAAGTTATATGATGAGTTATTACCCATTTTCTTCCTCACTGCTCTGAGTTTCCATAAAACTTTCCTTGGTAGAATTAGGCTTCTTTCTTCTTTGGAAAGTAAAAGCACATTTTAAAGACTCATTCATTCCTTCATATTTATGGAGCACTGACTATGTTTCAGGTAGTGGATTAGTGTTGGGCAGGAACAAATGAAATACATGTTCTTTTAGAGCTTATATTATAGTGAGGAGAGGGGAAAAATGAGCAAGATAATTCCAAATGGTGGTAAGTACAATGAGATCCAAGATCCAATGCATATTATCCAAGGCTAGATAATGTGACTAGGGGCAGGGGAGGAGGGGGATGGACTACTTAGCCTGGTGGTCAAGGCAGGTGTGTCAAGAAGGTGGCACTGGGTGGAGGCCTGCCAGTCAGTGGTCAGCTATACAAAGAATAAAGACAGAGACAGGTGGGAGGCCAACAGAAAATAAGAGGGAAAAGCAAATGTAAAGGTCCTACAAAGAAACCTTGATATCTCTAAGGAATATGCAGAGATCCAATGCGGCTGGAGCAACCAGTAAGGGGCTGAGGGTTAAGAGAGAAGCTAGAAGAGGACTTCTAAAAGAGAGGCACTACATGGTTTAGGGTCTTGTAAGCCACAACATACATTTGGACTTGTTCTAAGTGTAAGATTTGGATTAATGATACTGGGATTTATTCATGGAGCCATTTGATAGTTATAAATGAGAAAGTAAAATCTAACTGACTTTGTCTTTGAAGATTTTTTGGTTCGCTGTCTATAAAATGGATTATAGTGAGTGAGAGATGATAATGAGAGTGAACCAGCTAGGTTCATTCGAGGGATTCAGGAGAGAGAAGACGGTGGCTTGGAATAGTGGGGTAGCAGTTAAAAGGACATAACGGGTTGAATCAGAGACGCATTCTGTAGGTAGAACCAGCAGCTCCTGCCGGTTGATTAGATGAGGGGGGGACACAAGAAATGGAAGAATTGAGAATAACTCCATGATTTTTGGCTTGAATAGCTATTTGTCAGCTATTGCCATTTGACGTAGAAAGAACTAGGGGCAAAAGGGATTTGGTGAACAAAGAGGCAATCTGTAACTCTCTGTATTGGCCGTGTTAAGTCTGGGAAGCCTAGCAGACATACAAATGGAAATGGTGACTGGACAGCTAGATGTAAACATTTAAAGCAGTGGAAAGGGGTCAAAGCTGAAGATATCAATTTGGAAATCTTAGGCACGTAGATGATATTTAATGTCACATAACTGGAAACCACCTGAGGAGCACTTACAGATAGAGAGGAGTGGAAGACCTAGGAGATAAAACACAGTATTCAGAGGTCTAGAGGAGTAAGAGACAGCAAAGGAGACAGAAGAAAAGGTCGGAGAAACCATGCAGTGTCTGCACATAATAAGGGGCTAATCCCTCACCAAAAAGTTTTAGTATTTTTATTAATATTATTATTACTGTTGTTATTGTAATTTCTTTTCAGTTTATTTATTTATTTACCTATCTTTGTAGTCTATACACCTTCACCTTTGGGAATTGGGATTACTTTGTGAATCTAAAAACAAAGCTCATCAAGCTTCATCACATTGTGTTTATATTATAGAGTATATGCTCCTATGAAAATTTTTTAAAGATAGATTTAGCAATTTTCAAGTGTATCCTATGTTTTATCAAAATTGATCATGCTCTTTTGATAGAATTATTATTCTTAAAATGCAAAATGTACAGAGTCTAGTTCAAAGAAAAGCCTCACTTTTATGTCAAAACTCTTATATTCTTAGGGAAATTAAGTGATTTTTTTCCAAGGTTACAAAGCAATTTAGGGACCAGAGAATTAATAACTATTGAACACCTCAATGAAGCAAAGAGAAAAAGACTAAGAAAATAGTAAATGTGGGGGCGGGGGGGAGAAAAAGACCAAAATTGAAACAGTGAGAGAAAAGATAGCAATGGAATAACAGGATGATCCCACAAAAGGTAACCATTGTCTAAAGAAAAGAATCTGATGATTGGAGCATAAAATATCAAGATATGTGATAGAAGAAAACTTCCCTGAAATAAAATAAAATAAACTTGTAGGTTTTATAGAGCCTATGTGTTAATATAAAGACATATCCTGGTTAAGTTGCTGAACCTAAAATGTAAAGAAATAATTTTTCTAACATTAAGACTGAATAAAAGTGAGTCACCTGGCAAAAGGGGACAATAAATCAGACTGGCTCCAAGCTTCTCCCTGGCAACATTCAATGACAGAAGCCAGTAAAACAACTACAAAGTGAAGGGAGAAAAAAAGCATGATCCAAGAATGTTTTACACAACATTCTCGTTCAAGTGTAAACACAACAGGCAGACATTCTCAAGCATGAAAGAACACAGGGACTATATGCAGCACCCTCACCGCTTCTTGAAAAGGTTACTATTAATAGGTAATCTATGACAAAATCCAGCCTATCAAGAGATGAATAAAAATAAAGACTACAAAATGGAGAGGCCATGGTTAAAGGATGTGGAATAAGCATTAAATCCATTAACGTACAGAACTAAGACAAAAATTGTAGGAAGGAAGCATGCTTGCAGAATAGAGTGTAAATATTATAGTCCCTGACAAAGTAAAAATAATACAACTACTAAAAGCCAAGAGGCACAGGAGGAAAAGTGGGAGGAAGTATAATTATTTGTTTAGAAAATCAATAAAGTCATCCTCTAAAACAAAATCCCTAAGGCAAGCATACGGAATTTCAATAAAGACCACCAAAAGGTGCTTTTAAGAAACTTTAGCAATATTGAGGTACTCCTTAAAGAAAAAAAATCTCAAAAAATACTTGATTTATTTTTGATTTATGCAATTGATACATTTCACAGGGTTCTTTAGGTCTCTTGGGGCAATAGGATGCATGGAAGAGGAGAACACAAAAGGAAGGTATAGAAATCTTCTCTAGGACACTGTTCTTCCCATAGAGAAATCTATACCATCTACAGCTGTATTTGATAAAAATTGATATTCCATTATAGCACTAAATTAAAAGCCTTTAGTAAATATGAAAAAGCAGAAATGGTAAATGTAGGATCATTAGGCATACTCAACTTCTCATAGCAACAAACCATTTTACAGTGTATCCTGCAGAGCCTCTTAAGTGAAGATAGGTTTTGCTGGACAACATTTATAACATAGTAATTTCCAAATTACAGAAAGAAACAAATTTGGAGCAATGGAGAAAAAGGTAGAAGATGTAGAAAGGTGGAAAATAAAGTTGAGAATGAACTGAAGTATCAAAACAAAGCAGAAAGAGATAAAAAGCAAAATCCAGAAAAAAATAACTCCATATACATGACTCATGTGAAAAAGATCAGCAAAAATTTAGAGCCAAACTAAGGCAAAACAAATAAGAATAATAGGAAATTCAACAGGGAAAAAAAATGTTGTGGAGATATGTGTGGTGAAGGAGTTTTGAGAGGAAGTGAAATTAAAAAGATAAAGTTGGATGGGCTTTGTATACAAAATATAAATAATAGTATTTTCTAAAAACATAACAAGAGGAAATGTGTCTGTAAAGAGTATAAAACTTCTATTTTCAGAATACATGATTAACTTGGAATTACAGAATTATAATAAACTAAAATAGAATTATACTAGATTGCTGTTTCTTTGATGTCTTTTCTTGAAATCCAAGATAAACCAACATGTCTCCACCTAGAAAGTCTTTCTTCTCAGATGTAGTATTGCTCTTGGAAATAATAATCTTTTCCTGATGAACACATACGACAAAACAACTTATCATCCATGCATAGACTAGACAGAAATAATTTGGCAAGTTTCTTTCATAGCTACTTTCACAGGAGAGATCCAGCCCAAGAATCTAAAAGAAGTGAGAGAAATATGAGAATGTGTAGAATCACAAAGCACATGTAACCCTTCCTTTGCTTAGAAGTGTAACTTTAGGTTGGCTAGGACCAGACGTCTCTGAACTTAGCTTATTTTTTGTGTCTGTAGCTGGTATTTGTGTCTGTGGCTCCATTGGCTAGAGACCTGTAGCCAAGACTTACAGCTATTTGGAAGTCTAGTGGCTTACTCTGTTCCACAAGTTCCAGACTCTATTTGAACACTGTCCATTTGTTTTTTCTCAACACTGTTGTTCACTGCCCCCCCTCAAATATGGATCACAGGTAAAAGAACATGGGTGGATTGATTCTTAGGCACTAAGGGGATGTGCTGGATGCACCAAAAACAGAGTGGCAGACTCTTTAGATGCTGAATTAGGAATGACATCTTCAGAGAGAGGAGATCACTAGTTTGAAGTAAGATGGAGAAATGGAAAATATACCCAAAGGAAGAATGTGAAGGAAAAAAATCCATTCACTTTGCAAAGGTCATAATTTATAGATTAGAATTCACCATATCCAAGTCGCCATCAATTGTTAAGATGTGCTATTATTTATGTAACACTAAATAAGTAAAAAGACTAGCAATTAAACCATGACACACTCATTTATTGCATACTTTTATACTTACTAAAAGAGCTCTTTTAGTCTTAGACTTATTATATGTCACGTTGCTGTATTCCCATGCCTTTTTATATATACTGAACAGTATAATCTTTTTGAAGGCAGTTTATGGTGTAATTATACTCAACCTATCTTAATTGAAGTGATGACAATGGGAGCAGTTATGCCCAATCTGCACAGGCAATCACAATTATGTCATGACTGCCACCTGGCTGACAGCAACTTAGAGATTCTAAGATACATCACAATTTCAGATATGGTAAAATGTTTAAAAAAAAAAATCTTAGAAATATACCAAATATAGTAATTTATATCATTTCTGATCATAGCTGATATATGTTTTAAACATGTGTACACACAACATGAATAAAAAACCTTGAACAAATATTTTCTTGGCTGTAAGTGTTATCTTTAAATATCACTGTTTCTGACATTAAGCTTTATTGTCCATGTGTGTGCATAGGTGCAGCCATTTGGCTGAGATAAAAGAAAATTACCTGTGTATATTTAGGTTTTCAGAGATTTGGGTAATCATTTTACTCCCAGTATTCTGGGCTTTATGGATGGAAGGCATTTTAGAACTGCCAACCAAAATTCACTTAATACTTTGCCACTTTGCAAATGCAGCAACATGTTAATTAGGTGCAAAATTATACACAAAAATTCTGACTGGCTTTATGTGGGAAAGAAAACAATTCAACTTGTTTGTCTATGATGCACACATTGTACAAGACAACAGAAATCACAAAAAACTTTAGATAAGGGAAAACCAGATTCTAGTATTTTGCCGTCTGAACTGAAAACACAGAATATGCTGGGATCATGGCAATCCCACCTTTTTTTTTCCTAATATAAGAGCAGTATTAACCAAAATGTGTGCGCAGATAAACTTCAGGAGAGCTGCTTCATAAGATGCTGTACCCTGCCTTCCTAAGTTCAGGATTACTTATCGCCTAGTATCTCTGTAATAGCTAACTCAGTCATGCAAAGATTTAGTTTTTCCTGAGATTCCATTTCTCCCTTCCTTGACGATTTTATGATTGTAATGCTTAACCATGCTTCATACTTTATCCCTGCAAAAAAACCTAATAACCCACTCCAAGGCCCCTGTTTATTGTATGGCAGACACTGCTCCTCCAATCATTTCTAAGGCTTATAAAGTCAACATTTACATCAAATCTTTTTCTAGAATTCTGCAGCCCAGAGGAAGTCATTCTTTCGAATTTTAATAAGAAAAGGAAAGCAAGAAAACACAAAACATAGTTAGCTCATTATACCAGTACTAGCCTGCATTATAAAGAACGACGTTTCAATTTTTAAATATTGTTTATTTACCTCTAACAAGGGCAAATCAGGCCTGACCCTTTTGGAAGCAAAGCAGAAAGCATCTCCATGGTGGTCTACTCCCCAAAGCTTTCAAGAGGATCCTAAACATCAAGTACCTTCCCGTTGGGCAGACATTCCTATCAGAAAACTCACTTTGCTGGCTTAAGGCACTTAACAAACATTCAACACGCTCTAAGTCCTATTGGTGGAATAACAAAGGTGGAGGGCTGATGTCCAGAGGGAAGAAAGCGCCTTAAGTGGTCCACTCCAGGCAGCTAGAAGGAGCCATAAACCCAGAACTGAAAAAATTACATAAGTATAAGAGATTGAAAAAGCAGAAAATTTAAATCTGAGTGAGCTGAATAACACCATCAACCATAGGTAGTGTGAAAGTTAAATTTGTTTTATATATTGTTACAATAAAGAAGTGTTCTGCAAAAAAAAAAAGAAAAAGAAAAAGCAGAAAATGAACTCTAATTACAGCCCAATGTTTTATAAAAGGGAATTAATTGTATTGCATTTATTTGCCTTTGTCTAAGGAGGTACAGTTGGTTGAGATCAAGCCAAATATCAAGATGTTCTGCTGCAGTTACCAAATAACATTTACATCCCCTCATGGTTCTCTGGTGACCAAGGCAACAGAGATACTGCATCAACATACCACACAGACATATGGAATAAATGCAGCTCTTGGTGTCTGAGTATGTTCCTGACTTCTATTCTAGTTTGGGAAGTCTTGATTCCAACTCTAGGTGCTCAGTTAGGCCAGCTGAAAGGCAATGGGTTCTTCTGAAACAACAGAGATAAATGAAAGATTTTGGCAAAAGGTTCAATTAGATGTGATTACACTAAATGTTCCCAAGTATATCTACATTACTTTTTTCTTTAGAGTTATCGCTTTGTTGGGCTAATCTGAGAGGTAAAAATTGGGGATTTTTTGCTATTCTGCTGATGGTGATGGCCATTATCTCTAAGTCAAAGCTACCATGATATGTTTATTGAATTCCTACTATGTATACTTCATGTGCACTGTATCATGCTGCAACTCTCAGAGATTCTAGACCATCGCTGTCCAATAGAAATACAATGTGGACAAGATTCATTTTCTCATAGCCACATTAAAAACTAAAAAGAAATGGGTAACATTAATCATATATTTCATTTAACCTGACATGTAATAAGCATAGAAAAGTTATTAAGTCATTTTATTCTTTTTTTCATACTAAGTCTTCAAAATCTGGTACATATTCTATTGATAAGGATTAGATTTAATTACAAGTGCTCGACAGCCACATATAGCTAGTGGCTATTATACTGGACAGCACAGTTCTTGACCTCTATAGAACATAACAAACTGAGTCCCATGTCCTTCAGAAAGAAGGGTTCTGGTACCTCTCTGCCAAGTATCTTGACGAGATGTGTTATCTTCTGCTCTCTAATAAGACCTCTTGCTCTCTAATCCCCAAATGCCACTCTCTTTTTGAGAAATCTGATATATTTGTGTTTTTATAAAGCTGAGGAGAGCAACATAAACCCTACAAATTAACTTCGGAGAGGGATCTGCCTGTTCATCCAATTGGTACCTACAATAGAACACCCCGCTGCAGTAAAAAGAATGACTTTTACTAGTAAAAGTTCCCAATATAAGATGGGAATGGTTCCCAATATAAGATAAAACAACAGGACGCGGTATTTGGAAGGAATGGAGGAGGATGGTTTCAGTTCCAAAACTCTTACTCTTCTGGGGACACAGGTAACCTTACTGAATGTGTGATTGCTAAAAGGGACAGGGCAAAAGAATTGCAGCTCGGAATTGTGTCTATACAAACTCAACATTCATATTGAAAGTGTTGTGCCAGACGGTGTTTCCATGGGTGAGAAACCCATGAAGTATAGGTCTGTGGTTAAGAGGATGTTCATCCTCCCTCTATCCTCAATCTACCATCTGCAACTTTTCATTATTGCTAAGCTGGCTTGATGCTGGGAGCCTCTTTTTTGACCTTTCAGTAAATAGGCTGACTGCAGACTAAGAACTATGGGTCTATTTTTACACTGGTACGTCGTCAGATACCTGTTCACCTGGATACAGTCCTTTTCTGAAATCAACCTTCTTCCTCTCTTTTTCCACAGCAACATCCCCTACTCCACCCTACCTCACCCCAACCCCAAATGGACATTAAAGCCAAGTAATCATACAGGGGCTTGGCAAGCAGGGTATATATATCAATCAAAAGGATGAAAAATTCAGCTGTAAAATTTGACAACATAGCCAGTTTCTTTTGGTTTTATCCACAAATTTACCTACTAATACCGAGCAACTACACTCTGCCAGATACCACGCTAGATACTGTGTTTACAAACTTGAATAATATATGATCACTAACCTCAATGTCCTGCCATCCAGTAAGAGACAAGACAGACAAACTGCAGGGCAATGTGATAAGGGCTGTCATGAGAACACTTGGGGACACTGTGGGAGCACAGAGGAGGGGCATCAGCTCAGACTGGGGGCCTCAAGCAGGCATCTGGGGGAGACGACCTATGACGTGAGGCTGGAAGGACTCATTAAATTCAGCTGGGTGAGGAAATAGGTAATGCAATTAAAGGGTGATGGAAGAATATGAAAGTTCATCAGATTAATCAATATAGCTGATGATGACACGAAGGTTGCGTGTAGGGATAGGGAAGAGAGTGACTAGATATGAGCAGGAGGTGTGGGGAGTAGGAAGCTGTGTAATAAAGAAGCAAAAACCAGATCACCAAGGGTCCTGGGGCCAAGGAGGAGCAGACTCTGTATCCACTAGCTACATCTGATTCACTGCCATGAGTATCTACCCCAACAGCCCAGCAATTCTGATCTCACTCAGGCCCTGCCTCCCTCTCAGGGTTAGGCCAGGTAGCCCTCCACCTGGCCTACCCCCACACCGAGCCCTAGGTGTCTGCTCTGGTTGGCCTCAGCCCTTGTCTTCCTTGGCTCCTTCCTCTCCTTGAGAGAGTTCCATTGTGCGTACTTAAGTCAGGGACCATCCATGTGAGAGCATCCCAGAGACTACAAGTTAATGCTTCCTTCAGTTTCCGAGAGGCCATGAGTAGCAGGCACAGGGCCTTACACAGGAGTTGCTGGCTAAATACCAACAGGCTGCCACGATGTGCATCTGCACAAGCTCCTCTTTAGCAAGTCTCTCTGGGTGATGTGTTTGCTTCAATTCATTCTGTGTTTTAGAAGCTTGAAATTGTAAAGAGATTAACTGCTGAGAATAGAGAATGCAAATCTGATGTTGAGGACACAGTCAACTTGTAAAGAGCAATGATTCAACAAAACTGCAGGGTGGAGTTTGACAGAATTCCTAAAAGAAAATGAAGGGAAATAGAGTAAAGAGAAGAAAACCAGAAATCAATTCTTTTTAATAGGGCTTGAACCACTTTTGACCCCACCAGCGGAGCTCTTGACTTAAACAGTGAAAACGAGATCAAGGAAATATAAGGAGTGCCATTTGAGCCTCATTTTTATCAAGGAAAATTAGAACCGTATTTCGAAGCAGGCCTCATTACTAAATACGTGCTGCCAGCAACTCCATGCTGAGGGGGAGAACGCGGAGCCCCGCAGACTACCTGCGAGGTGATCACACACGGTGGGCGAAGGTGGGAAGGAGGAGGTTGCGGGTAATCGCCACATGCGGTTCCCACCACCTTCGGGAACTTCAGGGGCCACTGAGTGGGCGACAGTGTGTTCGGGAAACCGCCGTCGCGACGCATGAATGGCATCCTCTCACGCTGCCCCCGAGAATAAAACGACCAGAATCAAGCGGCCGGTGGTCTCATTCCCACGCCTTGCCCACCAACAGCACTTACCGAACACAACCGCCTTTGATCTGAGGGCAGGTAGGGCAGTGAAGAGCAAGTCAATCGCTCACAAATGGCAGGGGTCTTCACAAAACATAATGAGGTGGTTTCATGCCCTTTGGGCCTATTCCCAGTTCCACAGAGCAGTACCTCAGTGCATATTTAATTGTTTTCAAACTGATAGCTATATAGAAAAATCAAGATAGGTACACCTACTAGTACAGAGAAATGTGTCACAGCCCAGTAGAGAAAACAGTGAAAGAGGGGTCACAGACAAATCTTAAGTTATTTAGAATCAGTTCTTTAAGGTGAAATCCCTTTCAGAAAACATGTTTGCTCACTCTTCATGGGCTGACGGGGTTGGCGTCTTACCTGATATCCTTTCTCCTCTTAACAGAACCCTGAGTTAGGGGCAGGATGCACGTGGGGGTAGGCGACGTGTTTTCAACCTCACCTCACTCACAGCTGGGGTGGCCAAAAAAATGTACTCGGAAGTCACCTAGGTTTCTGGGAGAACTCACAGAAAGCTGGCCTGCTCCTTTTGCCCTCTGCCCTGCCCCTTCCTCTTTCCTGAATGGCAGGTGTGACTCTGCAGGTGGCCCACTCCTCTTACAACCACAGGCAATTGGAGCCAGGTAAGGTAGAGGAATAGAGGTACCCGCCCTAACTCCTAAGAGAAAAAACAACCCCTGATTTATTTAATCCACTGTTTATTCTGGCTTTTCATTAGGTACAACTGAGCAGAATCCTAACTGATGATTTATTATAAATGTTTCAGAATCAAACCCTTAAATTCTTACATCTTTCAGTTTTATGTTTCCTTATGACATTTAGTAATTAAATTCTGAATTCTTCGTTAAAAAGGTAAACTCAATAGAAACTGTCAGGTTTAGTTCTGAAGTAAAGAAGGACATCTGAAAACTTAATTGCTATGGATAATTTAAAAAAAAAGTTTTTTTTCTTCAGTACTGAACTGAATATATTTAATAAAAGGTACTGCTATATAATTGGATTATAACATTCAGAAAGGAATAAAAATTGGTTTCAGTGGTTAGAATGATGTCTATATCCTGACCTTTAAATAAATCATTGAAATTTTTTAACAGTAGGAGCTCTAGCTTTGACTCTGAAGTACCAAAGATCTGGAATGAATATATATTTTCTTATTTATAAAGGGTAATTTGGTGATTCAAAATAGTTACTTATTTATATAGTTATTGAAATTCATCCATTGCTTTTTTGTACTAAGCAACATGAATTTCTTAAATGCTTCGTTTTCTCTCCCAAACAAATTTGAAACAAATTAGGGTTGGTTTTTTTTGTTTGTTTGTTTTTTGGTTTTTGCCCTCACCTTTCTCCATCTTTCTTTACCCAGTCCAAATGTAGCTTCCTCCACAAGAAGAGGCCGAGCGCGTGGAACAAAAAGTTGTAATTCAAGGAACTGACAAGTGCAAGGCTGACAAATCATTTTTTTTCATATTCAAAGATGAGTAACAGTAAAGCTTGGAGGAACCCTATTGAGTTCGGCCATCACACAGAAGATCTCCTCACTTCCTCAAGCTTGGGCACGCTCACCACGAAGGAGAACAGCAAACGGTAAGGACACCTCCAACTGGGACGGGGCAGGCTCTGATCTCAGGCAGAGGTAGAAAAACACAGCTGTTTTTCTTCTTGCTTTAAAACCTCCAAGGAAAAAAGTTCTAATTAAAGTTATTTTTAAACACATCACAGTGGCATAGCCCTTACCCCGTCAGACATGCATAGCCAGTGTTCTGTTGGGAGCACATGGAAATACCAGGGAGGGTGTCCTTAGAAGCCCATGGTATTCCCCATGGTGTTCCCCAGAGAGAGTACCTTGAACACACCACACCGCACTGGGCATTTTTGTCCTGTTCAGATCAAAGCTGGAGATGTTGGAACTAAAAGGGGCTGTGAGATCTTTTTGTCCAGTACTCTGGATTTGCCTAGCTAAGTCATTAAAGAGTTTCAAACCAGGCTCTCATCACTACACTAGATTATGAACACTTACAGTATGAAACTTAAACATGTACCCATTACATTCCTGTCCTAGTTTTTCCTACCTTTGCTCTCCTCTCTGTTTGTATGTATAACGTCTTTTCTTGTTTTCCCAAACCCTCCAATCCTCAAAACCTATGCTCCTCTTCTCACAAAATGTCAATCATCTTCCTCTTATCTTTTTTTCTCTAGATCACTCTGTTTCCCGTCACTGTCTTCTCGACCTGTTCTGAGTTAGGACAGTCCCCTCCAGTTCCTTATGGAAGGAAGGCACACTGAAAGACCTTGTGGGTCATTATATGGGCATGGGGAGTTTGTTTGGAGTATGGGAAGAGAACAGAACTGGGAGCGAGGAGGCCTAAATCTTAGCCCTGACTCTGCCACTAGCAAATGATAAGATCTTTCTCGCTGCCTTCTACTTCCTATTGGCAACATGAGGGCAATGGACCCAATGCTCTCTGAAGCCTGTAATTCAACAAACCACTTATTAAGGAACTACTCCATGCATGACGTCTTAAAAGGTATTATGCCTCCAAGGGCTCACAATTTATTGGGTACAAAAATAATCCTTGAACTTTAGCATGCATAAGAACCAACCAGGAAAACTTGTTTTAAAAATCAGATTCCTAACTCCAACTCTCACAGATCATGGTTTGGCAAGTCTTTTGTAGCGGGCCCCAGGAATCTGCTATTTTCTGAGTACCTCACATTGTTCTGAATCAGTTAGCCTTTGGACCACACTTGAAAACACTACCCTACAAACAAGGCAAGTCAGATCATCACTGCCACTATGCCTATAAACAGATGGATGTGCCCTTCCTTGAAGGAGTTTGCCACATTGCAAAATAATAAGAATTTTTAAAATAACAGCAATAACTTCTGACATTTACCAAACATTGACTATGTGCTAAGCATTGTTCTAAGGGGTTTCTGTATGTTAAAAACATACTAACTCATTGGATCCTTCACAAAGGCAGCTTAATTAGAAACATAATACAGTAATTTTCCCCTAGAATTAGTAACTAGGTGACTTTCACTTGATCTGAGAATAATCAAAATGGTTAAGTCAAGATAGTAGAATAATGATATGTGAAGGGAAGGCAAAGGAATTCAGTTTTCTGATTCTCTGGGACCAAACTGGTTTGAACAAGAAGCTGAGGCTTATGCTCGGCCAGGAGTGACAGCCGCGATGGGAACAGCCCACAGAATGGAACACAGATGGCTTTTTGAAGAAAATAGGGACTGAAGAGCAAAACATGGTAAAAGAGACAGCAATGGAGAAGTAAATGAGAAAATCCAGAACAATTCAGCAGAATGCCAGGAGGCACAGCGTACACATTCTCAAGAATGACTTGCAAAGACTGGTTACAGACAAGAAGAGTCACTGCCAACTGCAGTGGGAAGGAGCCAGGAATGGTAGGAAGAATATCATTTATGCATCAGCTCCACAAAACAGAGATGTTTCCACAAACAAAACTTCCATTCTTAGACACTAAGCACTCGTTACACATGGGGGAAAATGACTAAAAATAAAGGCTGGGGAGTGGGCTGCTCAACACAATAGTAAATAGGTAGTGATTAAATAAGACTGTGTAATATAGATAAAGTTTAATGACAAAAAAGCCCAAATCCATACTTTTCCCCATTGTAGAATGACCTCACCACCTCCAAACAGTTTTTTTGAAAGGGAACACCTTCTGCCTACATGCCACATCTCAAGATGTACTTTTTATTTATAAGGATCTAAGCTCAGAAGTACCATCTTGTTATATAAACTGCTATTTCTACACATACTGATTTCTGCCTTGAGGAAGATGGCTTAGATTTTCACTAGTGACTAATGGCTTCTTAGGTCAGATCAGTTTCCAATCTGAAAACAAACATTAATTTAACACAAAAATAAGTCTCCATATGCAGTATCTTTTGCCCTAGTATAACACAGAGGGCACAAAGTACTACATCCATGAAAATAGGAGTGAGAAAAGACGCCAAATCCCACTTCCCTCTGGAGAAAGCAAAAATATTTGAAGCGGACCTGCACTTTGAAATAGGTCTAAAATTCATGAAAATCCATTTTTGAACCCACAGTGGGAAAGTTAAAAAGGCAAGGCTTTGTTGAGATTCCTAGGCATTGGCATTGCCCAGTACCTGGACCCAAAGAATTCCCAAGGGAAACTGCAATGATTATGAAAAGCCTTGACTTTATGCTCTTTAATGAAACTTTTCACCTACCTCTCAGAGTCCAGGAACCTGATACTTTGCCCAAAGAATCTCTGACAAGTGCCTGGAGCTCAGATTGTAGCGCAGCACTCAGAAGCCCTGTGGCATGAAGGTGCCTCACGTTCAGTAACAGACTACGTTACTGGCTCAGAGAGGGACTCCTGACATTATCCTCACATGGTTGATTTTCTGAATTTAGAGAAATGGGGAAAACCAACTAAGAACTGTATTCTGACCATGAGCACATGAGACAACGTCTTTAATAATTCTCCGTGGACTAGTTTCTCTTCTTTTGTTGCCACCACAGCAGGGGCTCTCCTCAATTAACCAGAGACCAATAAGGAGTAGAGTTTATCCTTAATAAAACTTTCAAAAATTAATAGTAGGTGATGGAGGAAAAGAGACTATTCCATCTCTGAGAATAAAAAAAAGTTACTGATTCTGTTACATAACAATTAAGACAGAGCTAGTGTGATTGGTTATTAATTACTCCAAACATCACACAGAATCTAAGTACTGAAGAAGATGGGGTTTTTCCATGTTATAGCAACTTATTACACAGCATAAAATGGAGAATAAGATCTGGTAGTCATCCTAAAGTTAATCCTAATAGCTTGGTGCACATCTTCACACCCACTATCCTTAGCTGATGACATCACTGGGAGAGGGGAAGGCACACAGAGTAGCTGAAAAGATGAGAAAAGAACTAGAAGTAAGTACAGGGGAAAAGGCATGAATCCAACTGAATTGGTAATAAATACAACAGGAAAAAGCACAGAGTAAGCACCATTAGAGCAAATGTACATATCTTACAGACAAAAGCTAGTTACAGCTGGACACCTCATCACACAATACCATTATTTTAATATCTAATATCTTTTACTTAAAAACACTAACAAAAGTGTAAAATGCATGGGCCAGAAGGCAAGGTTTTTCTCTAAATTGAGTAATGATTGTCTCTTCCCTAGTTTTTTTAATCTTCATAATTTCAGAGAAATGCAGAAACTAAAGAGGATTCCATAGAAGAGTAACAGATAACTATAGAGATGGAAGGTGGGTACTTGAATTTAACACCATTTGGCCTTGAAAAGGTAAGACTGAAAGGCACCATAACAATGGTGTTCTGGATTGCTAAGAGTTCTTCCCAAAGCAGATGGTTCAACATATGCTAATCTATAAATGTAATTCAACACATAATAAAAGCAAGAACAAAGATTATATGATCCTTTTAATAGATGCAGAAAAGGCTTTTGAAAAAATCCAGCATCCTTTTATGATAAGAACTCTTAACAATACAGGCATAAATGGCTCATACCTCAAAACTATTAAACCCATATATGACAAACGCACAGCCAATATCATACTGAATGGGGAAAAATTAAAAGTATTCCTCCTTAAAACTGGAAACAGACAAGGTTGCCCACTATCTCCACTTCTATTCAACATAGTGCTGGAAGTCCTGATCAGAGCAATCAGACAAGACAGAGGAATCACGGGCATCCAGATGGGGAAGGAAGAGGTCAAACTTTCACTATTCACAGATGATATGATATTATATATACAAAACCCCAAAGATTCAACCAAGAGATTACTGGAATTGATAAATGAATTCAGCAAAGTCTCAGGATACAAAATCAATGCACACAAAGCCATAGCCTTCATATATGCTAATAACAACCAAGCTGAGAAACAAATTAAAGACGCAATACCGTTCACAATGGCACCAAAGAAAATTAAATATTTAGGAACATATCTAACTGAGGAGATCAAAGACCTATACAGAGGGAATTATGAAACACTGAGAAAAGAAATTGCAGAGGATGTAAACAGATGGAAAACCCTACCATGCTCTTGAATAGGCAGAATCAACATAGTAAAAATGGCTTTGCTACCTAAAGTGATTTACAGAATCAATGCAGTCCCTATCAAAATACCAACATCATTTTTTGCCGATCTAGAAAAAATAATTCTACGCTTCATGTGGAACCAGAGAAGACCCCCTCTAGCCAAAGCAATCCTAAGCAAAAAGAACAAATTGAGAGGCATCTATCTACCAGACTTCAAACTATACTACAAGGCTACAGTAACCAAAACAGCATGGTACTGGCACAAGAACAGAGACGTAGACCAATGGAACAGGACTGAGAACCCAAATATAAAACCAACCTCATACGGTCACCTGATCTTTGACAAATTCCAGAAAAACATACACTGGGGAAAAGATCCCCTATTCAATAAACGGTGCTGGGAAAACTGGATGGCCATACGTAGAAGACTGAAACTGGACCCACACCTCTCACCTCTCACAAAAATCAACTTACGATGAATAACAGATTTAAACCTAAGACATGAAACCATAAGAATTCTCGAAGAAAACGTTGGAAAAACTCTTATGGACATTGGCCTAGGCAAAGAATTTATGAAGAAGACCCCCAAAGCAATCACAGCAGCAACAAAAATAAATAAATGGAACCTGATCAAATTAAAAAGCTTCTGCACAGCCAAGGAAACTATCATCAGAGTGAACAGACAACCTGCAGAATGGGAGAAAATATTTGCATGCTACACCTCTGATAAAGGGCTGATAACCAGAATCTATACAGAACTTAGGAAAATCAACAAGAAAAAATCAAACAACCCTATTAAAAAATGGGCAAAGGATATGAACAGAAACTTTTCAAAAGAAGACAGAATAATGGCCAGCAAACATATAAAAAAGTGCTCAACTTCTCTAATCATCAGGGAAATGCAAATCAAAACCACAATGAGATATCACTTAACTCCAGTGAGATTGGCTTATATCAAAAAATCCCAAAACAACAAATATTGGCGGGGATGAGGACAGATAGGAACACTCATACACTGCTGGTGGGACTGCAAACTAGTACAACCTCTATGGAAAGTAATATGGAGATACCTCAAAGAATTAAAAGTAGAACTACCATTTGATCCAGCAATCCCACTACTGGGTATTTACCCAAAGGAAAAAAAGACATTCTCTAATAAAGACATCTGCACACGAATGTTTATAGCAGCACAATTCACAATTGCAAAGATGTGGAAACAACCCAGGTGCCCATCAATACACGAGTGGATTAATAAAATGTGGTATATGTATACCATGGAGTATTACTCAGCAATAAAAAAACAACTGTGAATTAACACATCTGGTATTATCCTGGTTGAAGCTAGAGCCCATTCTTTGAAGCAAAGTGTCACAAGAATGGAAAAACAAGCACCACTGGTAATCACCATCAAATTTGTACTAACTGGTCAACACTTACATCACACATGGCAGTAATATTCATCAGGGGGCAGGCAGGCAGGAGGGGGGTGGAGGGGATGGGAAAATTCTCACTGAATGGATGCGGGGAGCATAGTTTGGGGGATGTCCATGATCGTAGCTCTGACACGGGCAGTGCATGGGCAATATATGTAGCCAAAGTGTTGTACCCCCATAATATTCTGAAATTAAAAAAAAGAAAAAAAAAAGAGTTCTTCCCAAAGCAATTATGGCAAGCCATTCACCATTTTCCTTACAGTGAGAGAGAGAGACACACACACATAGAAGACAGTTATCAACAGTTAGATAATTTATAAACGAAAGTATTTCTCAGATATAGAATGAATGAGAAAATTGTCTTTAATCTGGCCAAAGTCTATTTCCTTAAAATTTCAGATTAATAAAAATAGTGTTAAATTAAGTTTAGCCTGAAGCTGTTTCCTTACATATTTTAAGTTCAGCTTAAAGGTTTCTCCATACATAGTGAACTATAACCTAACAACATGTATAAACAGACTGTAACCTTCTCTTATAACAAGAGGCCAAGTCTCAATCAGAGGTGGCCAACTATTCAAATCATGTTCAAATAAGGCAAAGGCCAAGCTCTCACCAACCCAGCTGTTTCTTCACCTCTCTTCTGTTTTTTGTATGTCATCTTCCCTTTTTCTGGCCATAAATGGTACCCAACCATGTGGCAGCCCTGGAGTTGCTCTGAACCTATGCTGCTGAGGGCTTTCCAATTAGCAAATCATTCTTTGCTCAATTAAACTCTGTTAAATTTAATTTGTCTAAAGTTTTTCTTTTAACAATAGTAACTGGCTTTCTTATGCCTGTCAAATTTCAACTGCAAAGATTCATTCAGTAACCCTCCCTGCTCACTAAATAATTTAAAATTTAAAATGACCACATGTGTAGAACAATAGGCACTCTGTACATTGCTGGCGAGAGTGTAAATTGGTACGACCTTTTGGCAAACTGTTTGGCAGCATATACTGAAGCTGAAGTGGCACATACTCTTCAAACTAGCAATTCTATTCCTGCATACACCTAACGGGAATATGTGGGTATATTCACCAAAAAATGTGTACCAGAATGTTCATAGAAACACTATTTCTAATAACCAAACCCTGGAAGAAGTCTAAATGTAATTCAACAATAGAATGAAATATAGTGGTACATTTTTTACAATAGAATCCTATTCAGCAATGAGAATGACAAACTATAGCTACATGCAACATGGGTGAAATGAATCTCACAAAAAATATTGAAAGGAAGAAGCCAAGTGCTAAATAGTATATACTATAGGATCCATTTACGTAAAGTTCATAACCAGGAAAATCTAAACTGTGGTGCTAGAAATCACAATGGTTATCCTTTGTCAATACTTACCATATATATTTTTTGTCTTCTAGTACATGTTGAACTCTAGACACATAACTTTTTAAAGTGAATATTTAGTTGAAAAATACCTTCTCTTATATAGCCCTAAATGCCAAGCAACTATTATACCACATTGCTTTACTGTATAATTTTTGCTCATTCTTTATTTTAAAAATTTTATCATAACCTGATAGAAAAATGTCAAGGTACATAATTATATATTTCTATTTATTTTTATACAATTGCCAAACTGAACAGACCATAAGTTCTTTGCTGTATTTTCATTATTATAATCCTTCTGCTCTTATAAAATGTGTTTAATTGTTTTGAAATATACTTTATTTGAAAAATTTTTTTATGCTTTCTTTGAATTTACATATATGAGATATAAATATATATGGGGCAATTGGGAAAACTGAATACTGACTTGATATTTGACATTAAGGAATTTGTTGTTGTGATATTGGTATTTTGACTGTATTTTTTAACAGTCTCTGTTTTTTACTGTACTCCAGCCCAGGCAACAGAGTGAGACCCTGTCTCCAAGAAAAAAAAAGTCTCTGTTTTTTAAATATATACATATGGAAATATTAAAGAATGAGATGATATGATTCACATAAAAATAATCCAGTGAGGGGAAGTGGATGGGAAATAAATACAATACGACTGTTTGGATGATGGGTACCTGAGGGTTCATTATATTATTCTCTCTACTGTTGCATATTTGCAATTTTTTATAAAAATATTAAAAAATAGAATGACTACTTTTCCTTTGGGTAAATACCCAGTAGTGGGATTGCTGGATCAAATGGTAGGTCTACTTTTAGTACTTTGAGGAACCATACTGTTTTCCGTAGAGGTTGTATTAATTTGCAGTCCTACCAACAGTGTATAAGTGTTCCTTTCTTTCCGCATCCATGCCAATATTTGTTGTTTGGGGACTTTTTGATAAAAGCCATTCTCACTGGAGTTAGGGGATATCTCATTGTAGTTTTGATTTGCATCTCCCTGATAATTAGAGACACTGAGCATTTTCATATGTTTATTGGCCATTAGTCTATCTTCTTTTGAAAAGCTTCTGTTCATGTCTTTTGCCCAATTTTTAATTGGGTTATTCATTTTTTTCTTGTTGATTTGCTTGAGTTCTTTGTTCTGGTTATTAGCCCTTTATTGGAGGTATAGCATGCAAATGTTTTCTCCCATTCTGTAGGTTGTCTATTTGCTCTGTTGATTGTTTCCTTGTCTGTGCAGAAGTTTTTAATTTAATCAAGTCCCATTTATTTATTTTTGTTGTTGCTATGATTGCCTTTGGGGTCTTCTTCATAAATTCCTAGCCTAGGCCAATATCTATAAGAGTTTTTCCAACATATTTTTCTAGAATTCTTATAGTTTCATGTCTTAGGTTTAAGTCTGTTATCCATCGTGAATTAATTTTTGTGAATGGTGAGACATAAGGATCCTGTTTCAATCTTCTACATGTGGCTATACAATTTTCCCAGAACCATTTATTGAATAGGGCTTCTTTTCACCAGTGTATATTGTTGTCTGCTTTGTCAAAGATCAGATGGCTATATGTGGATGGTTTTATATCTGGGTTGTCCGTTCTGTTCCATTGGTCTATGTCTCTATTTTTGTGCTAGTACTATGCTGTTTTAGTTACTATGGTCTTGTAGTATAGCATGAAGTCTGGTAAAGTGATGCCTCATGATTTGTTCCTTTTGCTTAACTCAAATGTTTATTGCAGCACAATTCACAATCGCAAAGATGTGGAATCAACTCAAGTGCCCATCAATTCATGAGTGGATTAATAAAATGTGGTATATGTATACCATGGAGTACTACTCAGTCCATAAGAAAAAATGATGAATTAATATCTTTTGTAATAACCTGGATGGAACTGGAGACCATCCTCCTAAGTGAAATATTGCAAGAACGGAAAAACAGACACCACATGTACTCACTATTAAATTAAAACTAACAGATCAGCACTCATGAGCACATATGGAAGTAAAACTCAATGGAAATCAAGAAGGATGGGATGGGTGAAATCATACCTAATGGGTACAATGTACACTACCTGGGTGATGGGCACAGTAATACTTTGACTCAAGCTGTACTAGTGTGAATATAGTTATCATATATTACATTCACTTATTAATACCATAGACCTTTCTCTAAACATCCATAAAATTCTATATTGCTAATATTTTGCCCAACCAAAAGCAAACCTGAAGAGTGTTAATCTAAAATATCATTTTGTATTTCTCTTTTTGAGTTATTATAAATAAAACTACATTTCTAAAGTGGTAGGATTGTAACTATTCATGCTCTGCAAGTAGCATTTAATCCTGAATTATGGAAATTTAACCCCAACCCCACAATTAAAACTCTCTTTATCACTAGAAAAAAATTCTGGGTTGAAAGAATTTAAAGTACTGTTATTCAAGGAAAACATAACACACTAGGAATCACATAAGTTTCTCATCTCACTAAGCATAAGAGCAAAAAGGTATGTTTTCCCTCTTGATTTGTTTAATGCTGTCAACAAATTTTGTCAAACAAGCAAAGCTAGAAAAGATGTGACCAAGGGGCTTCCCAGCCCAGAGAAGGAAACCACCACATCAAGAAGCTTTTGAGAGTAAGGAGATATCTCCAAACATACTTTATTTCTTCATATATTTGTGAGCACATGCAAATGCTCAATACACAGACATGTTCCTGCTTAAATTTCTCTTATATTTCTGATAGACAGCATGAGGGTGATAATATCTTCTACACTTCTTACAGCATTCCTTTGTGTCAAAAGAAATGGGGCTTGTCTAAATGTCTAAAATCCTGGGTGTTGATAACGTAGTCATTTACTCTAGGAGTCTCCTCTTTGAAGGGAGTGGCCTATGGCTGCTATAACAAATTCACCACAAACTAGGCAGCTTAAAACAACCTAAGTTTATTTCCTCGCAGTTCTGGAAGCCAACAGACCAAAATCAAGATGTCAGAAGGCCACGCTCCCTCTGGAGGCACTAGGGGACAATCTGTTCCTTGCCCCTTCCAGCTTCTAGAAGTTGCCAACACTCCCTGACTTGGGGCTGCATCACTTCTGTCTTTACATAGCCGCCTCCTGTGTGTTGCATCTAATCTCACTTTGCTTCGTTCTTATAAAGACACATGTGACAGCATTTAAAGCCCACCAGGATGATAATCCAGGGTAATTTCTTCATCTGAAGATATTAAATTTAATTACATCTGCAAAGACTCTTTTTCAAAAAAAAGGTGACATTCACCGGTTCCTGGGATGAAGATGAAGTCATATCTTTGACAGCCATTATCAGCCTCCATCAGCATCTATCACTTTCCCTTTGTTTGCTGTGCTGTAGTCACACTGGCCTCCTGTCTGTTCTTCAGCGTTGTCACACTCCTGGCTGAGTGTGTATTCTGCCTATGGGCCTGCCTGAGATACCCTTTCCTGCTGCTCCCACACCTTCCCAATACACTCAGGAAACTCTTTTTCACCTCTCACATCCTAGTTTGTCATTCACTTCCTACTGAAGATGTCAAGTTTTTCTGCTCTGTTTTCCTTCATAGGAATCAACTCAGTATATTATCACTGATTAATTTATTTCTCTCTCTGCCTCTGATCGCCATGAAAACAGTTGATCATGCTTATTTTTGTCCACAGTTAAGATCACAATAAATATGTATCAAATGAATGAAAAACTGAACTCAAGCTAAATGGTGGCCATAGGCTTAGAATTGCTGATACTAATAGCAGAGGTCCACATCTTCTTCAAATGGGCGTAGAAGAGACCTGGGGCATGAAGCCATGGAGAGCGTAAGGAATGATACTTGCTGTTCTTGGGTGGGGTGGGGGTGACAATGGAGAAGGCTGGAAGAAGAGTGAGCTCCCAGCACGGGCTGAGGATCCTTGAAAGGGCTGATAACTCAGAAGAAGAGGACAGGGAGCTGGTCACTGGCTCTTGTAGATGGAAGTGACCAGCACTTTTCCAAAGAACACAGGCCCATCTATCATCTTTGGCATGCATGTGAGGGGTTACCAAGCCCAGGCCTTAACCCATCACAGCTCCTTAACAAAAGTAACAATATGGAAATAAAGCTATTTCACACCCTAACTGCTTTCTAAGGAGGGTGGGTCCTAATGACTAGGGTTGCTTCACTTCTATTTGCCCAGTGGTAAAATGGGCTTGGGTAAACAAGGTGGGGGCCGCAAATGAAGAAGCCCTGAAGTGCTCTGCCTAAGGTGGGAGGGGAGCAGACTGAAGGGTAAAAGAAGACTCGGGTAAGCAGAGCCACATACTACTAAAAAGAAGTCTCTGAGAGAAAAGTCCTTCAAGGTAGTACAGCCAGGGCTTAGGGGAACAAAAAGGGCACAGTGTTTGCTGTTGTATGTGATGCAAACACTCTCTTCCACCTCTATGAAGGAAACTTCACTACGTCTTCGAGGCTCACTAGTGCCTTTCTGCTAAGTGAACCACCCTTAATGGAAGTCAAAGCAGCACTGAGATCTCCAAGTGAGCCTCCCTCAATATGACCGCAGACTTGGAACAGGTATGTGCAGGATCTGGGTGATGAGAGGCCAAGTGGTGCCTGGATCCCACTGTAATTTAGGACCAGGAAGGATATGGGACATCTTTCCTATAAAGTGAGGCTGCTATAAGGCAGTGCAACAGTGGTATGAAAATAAATTACCAATTCCCCCTTAGCTTCTGCTGACAGAGGAATATTCTCTGAGGAGTGGGCCACAGCCTGACACAGAAAGAAGTGGCTTTAGGAAACATCTCTGTCCACAGCACGGAGGTTAAGAGCTCAGGCTCTGGAGACAGAAGGATCTGGTTTGAATCCGTGCTCCAATATTTACTGGCTCTATGACACTGGGCAAGTTACTAAGCCTCCCTACTCCTCAACCTTCTCATCTGAAGAAAGAGGGTAACAAGCATACATGCCTCTCCAGGACAGCTGTATAAGCAATAAATGAGCTCATGCATGTAAGCTTCCTCAATCCAGCAAATGGCATATAATAAGTGATCAATTAATGTTAGCTATTTTTACTGTTGTTCCCATCTGAAAGTTCTTTGTTGCTCAGTTATTGCTCTATAGAAATTATGTTGAACATAGCAGGAAGGGACAGTAACATCCTTAGCGAGGATACTTAACTGGGTCATGCTCTTCCAAATGGTCAAAGGCCTGGTGGGATGCCTGGTAGACAGATGTTAGAGTGATCAGCTTCCTGGGTATGCTGCCCCACTTGACCAGGGAGTCCCACATTTGATGCCCAAGCATCCACAAGCCAGTCATCCAAATCCTTCTGCTACACTGTCACAATAGCCATCTAACCTGCTGCGGCTCTTTCGTCTTCACCACACTGCAGGAAGGGAAAGGCTAAGGCATATCACCTTTCTTAAATCTGGCCCTTGGGGTCCGGACTACTTTCCTTTTGATAAGGACAGACAGCTTGGAATGTAAAAGCTCCAGACATCATGTGTTCTTGGCATGATTGCAGGGTGAACTGGCAGCATGCAACTTTCATCATCAGCAACAACTAGGAATGTTCAAACCCAAGTGGCAAAGCGAGGTTGGAGTCACAGCACTTGGTAAAACCAACCTGAGCACAAGGCCAATGATGAGCAGTAAGCAGCTGTAGTGAAGAAGTCAGGGCACTCCTCAGGGCACAGAGTATCTCAGGTGGTTAGGGGATCTGGCCCTGCTTTCCTCAGCAAGTTCCCCACAGAGACCAGTGCCAGGGCACTGAAACAACTGGGTTGACAACAGGACATGACAACCACAGCAGCAGCAGCTTCCATTCAACAGCAGCTACTATGCACCAGGAAATAAACCAGGTGCTTCAGGCATGCAGTATTACGTTTCATCTTTACAACCATACCCAACACTCAGCTTTAGAACTGAGGAAACCAAGGCAGAGAGAGGGGAAGAAATTCACCCAAGATCACATAGCTGGTGAGCATAAAATTCAAACCCAAGTCTGTTTAACTCTGAAGCCCAACTCTTTTTTCCACTACATATTGCAGCTATTGGCTACTGATCCACACACACTCAAAAGCACAAGAGAGAGCTCAATTTTCAAATGGCAGACGACTGGGTAACTGAACATGAAGAAAACACTGCCTACTAGGTATCTGGTCACATGGGTCAATGGAATTAAGGGGAAAAAAATCACTGTACCTTTGAACAGACTGAAGTTACACAGAAAAGAATAAGACCTCAGGAAGGAATTAAGCGCCAAGTTACAGAGGCTGGCACATTGACAGCAGAGGGCTTTGCCACTGTCTATTGGGATGCAGGGATAGATATCTGGTGAGGGACATGACTGAGACACTATAGACTAAGTCCTCAGATGAAAGGTTTGGCTTTTAAAGCCTTTAATGGTAGAAGAAAATCCAAATGAATGGCATTAGTTTGTATAAAAATGAACATGGAGAAAATAAAATAATAAACCAGAAATTGGTTTTCAGAAGTTTCTTTTAACTCCTTACAGTGTGTTATCAAACTGCAGGGAATTCCAGCTCTTCAGGGACTGGGTGCTCAGCTTAAGCCATTCTGGTGTACAGACTTGTGAAAGCTGCCTGTTGCGGTTTCAGATTCTCTACCCAATTAAAACATATTAAGAAGGAGAAAATAAGAATTAACAGCAGGTCAGCTTTAAAAAACAACAACAAAACTCACACTTAATAAGGGGCAGGAGTTTGTGTGTTTTCTTTGTTTTTGTAACACACTGATTGACCATGCCTTTGAAACCAAAAACTTGAACTTCACTCTTAACAGGTTCCAGCATTCATGCTGGGGCCAGGGCCACGGCACTTTGGGTGTTAACAGGTAACACAGCCACAAAGTAGTCAGGTTGTGGATCCCACTGTGTTCTTTACCTGAACATACTGCTTTTTAAGCATTCAGTGTATTCTTGTGGCTCCTAAATTCCCTGAGGATGGAACCACATTTTGCGTGATTCTGCACTCTTCCCGCACCAACACCCCCCCCCCGCCCCCATGCCAAGTACTATGCTTAGTATGCTGTCAGCCAGCATTTACTGAGGTCTATGGTGTGCTAGGCTCTCTGCTGGTGGTCTTATTTAATTTATACACCAAACCCATAAGATATGTATGAGTTGTCCCCATTGTCTAGGTGAGGAAAGCAGTTCACGGAGGTCAGGTATATTCTGTGACCATAGCTAGAAAGGGATATGACTGAGATCTAAATAGAGTTGTGTATGATCCCAGCCATGCTCTTATGCTACACCAAAACCTTCCGGCACATTTAATGACAACCACAGCCATCCAGCCTTGCTTTAAATTGAAACTCCATTGGTTTGTCACCGATTTGCCCTTCAGAAAAGATGGATAATTTCCATCTTCAGAACAGATAATTTCATACAAGTCAGTGACAAAATTTGTGATCAGGATCCTAATGTGTGTCAAGCTCCTTGGTCTAGACACCCTCTTTGGCCCCTCAGTAGAACTTTGATTCCTGTTTGAGGAACGTGCAAAGCCACCAGTTCCATCTCTAACAGGTTACTGATGACTTTGATTTCTCATGGCCAGTAAAAGAATGCTTTCAAATGTCTGAGAAGGATGATGAAGAAACTACCATTTATTAAATTCTGGGGCCAAGCAAGATGGTTTATGTATATCTTCTCATACTATGTTTTTAAGTCCTCACAATAGCCCTCCAAGATAGATATTTTTTAATCAGCACTTTATATAAGTGGAAACTGTGGCCCAGAAAGGCCAAGTGACTCTCCCTAGGCTACACAGCTAGTCAGTAGTAGAAACAGAATTCAAATCCATGTTTTTTCCATCTCCAAAGCCTTTGCTCTTACACAGTTACTTGAGTTACTTTGATCCCAGAAATGGGAGAAACACAAAACACAGATTATGCACACAAAACTATCCCTCAGTTAGCCATTACTGGGCCATGGTTTTCCCCATAGATGGTACTCTGTGTATAACAAAATAAAGCCTCATATCAGAAGGGGCTTACACAACTTCTCACCGATACATTATATCCAACTTGCCAGCGTACACAAAGAACTTTATGTTTTCAAGACCCATCAGAAACTCAGGAAAATCATGCTCCACAAAGTATCTCTCATAAAAACAAAACTTAAAGTGCTAATTAGATTCAATGTGGTTAGGCTAAAAATAGAGTAATCCAACTCATAAAACTAAGTAAATCATTTCAATCCAAATCTCACTTTTAATACTGCACAGACTAAATTATTTATGATGCTAACTACATTGTATAACATCAAGTGCTGTATCCTCAAAATACTCTAAGTAACACCATCCTATTCCTACCTCTAGGCAAAAACTGAATTGGTCACAGGAAAATTTAAACTCATTTCTGTGAAACTCTCCCCCTGCTTGTGACATGTAAGAGACTCCAGCCCAGATTCAAAAGCTCATTTTATGGGGAAGAAGATTCCTTTCTTCCTCTGACCTCAATGTTGACAGAGCTGTATTGTAGCTCAAAATAAAATGAGATTTTGGAAGGAAGCAAGTTTAAAACATTATGCAGAAAAATCTTGGCAACAAGATTCCTGTCATATCATAGTCTTAAAGCCTAAGAATTTTATCTGAAAGGCTGGGTATACAGTGATTTAAAAAAACACCACAAGCACACTTTCTGAAACTGAAGAAGGCATTTATAATCCTAAGTGCCCTTGGTTAGTAAATCAATTTATGAAAATGAGTAATGCAAGGCTCTTTAGTATCAAGTTGCATTTTTTTTCTGTAATACTCTCTATTAAAAAGCAAAAACCAACAGAAGCCAAATTAAATGAAATCAAAGTCCATTTAACATACTGTCCTCTAAATTCATGGTAAAAACTGTTATCATACAAAAAGTTTTCAAGCAAGAGTCTCTAAGTATCAACAATGAACAAATGAATGCTTCCTACAGATATATAAGGAAATAAGTACTATGGAACAATGATCAAACCCGGAAGTCCAGGTGTTTGTCATAATGTGCATCAATATCGACCCCAGAACAATAAATGTTCTCAGGGTTACTACTACTACCACCACCAGTAGTTTTAGAGGAGCTGCCACTTTCTGCAAATAAAAATCCTCTCAGGGAAGGTGTTCAAATGATCTATCAGTCTTTACAGGTTTTTGTAAACTACAGTATTTCTTTACTAACATTTCAGATCAGCCACTCCGAGGAACTCTGTTTTTAACAGTGTTGGTAAGGGAAGAGAAAGTGATTTCAGAATCAAGGAGCAGCGGCAAACCATGCTGGTTTGCAAAGAGAAGCAGCAAAGGGCATTTGACTTGCACGGGACACCTGAATGAGGAGCAATGTAGACAGGGGGAATGGAGGGTAAGCCTCCTTCAGACAAGCTCTGATATATACACAGAAAAGCAAGTCTAATCTCAGAGCTATGTTTTTTTGAAAACAAAATTAATATTTTTAACAGTTCTAAATTCCATAGAAAAGTGAGTATTGTGACTTATGTTTATTTTTATATAAGATGTGACACACATGAATGTCTTTTGGAGACACAGTATTTGAATTTAAGTTAAAAAAATTTCTTTCCCAAAGAGAGTTGGCATAGTAATGGTATAAGTAAATGTCTATAGAGTCCTTAAATATAAAGTATAACAACTGACAAATAAAGAGAAATAATTATGTACAAAAAAGGAAAGGCATTAGCTCAAACAGAATTGCTCATAAGGGAACCAAGGACTTTGCTATATCAGCCATCCCCTGGATGAATCAATAAGTGCCAGGTCCAGAAAGGAAATGTTGCTTTCCCTTTTTAAAACAGTACAAAAGGCCAAGAAGCTTCAGAACTAAATAAACCAGGCCCGACCTGATGATATTGTACTAAAAGCAAAGTCACAGATGTTTATATCCAGTCCAAATCAAACCCCTAATATTAGAACTGAAACAAATAATTGTCTCAGCCAGATTTCAGGTTCCAAAAGGAGAGCCATCATTTGCAATATTAAGTAACTGCTAAGCACTGTGAGAGCCGCCACCCCCCCCCCCATGTTAGGACACTGAGTCCACACAGCAGCTGGGTCCCTACCTTCCAGAAAGCCATGGAATCTGGGGGCGGGTTGGGGGATAAGGAGTGGAGGCTGAGGCTGATTCCAAAGAGCAGTTGTATGCTTACTACTTCAGGCAACTACCTCTAAAGGCAGAGACTTTACAACAGTCCATCACAGTCCTCTGGCCAGAAGTAATCAGTACTGTAGCCAAGGTTGCCACCACTCAGGTCTCTAGCTAGGGATTTCTAACCATTTTTGACTATTCCCTCAATAAAAAATGTATGGCTACTAACCCCTAATAATGCATATTTGTAAATTATATACATAGATGTTCTAATATATTATGGCAATTATAAAGCATATACGAAGTATATAAATTAGAAAACAATTATATTGTACATTTTAAATTGAAATTGTAATATTTTCTTCTCTTGACCCAAAGGATCAGGCAGTATACCACATTTAGAGACAATGGCATTTTTGGCCTTTCCCCTCTAAAACACTCCCACTGGGCACGTTCCACTTTATGGGTACCCAAGTCTAGAAGGAAGTGACAAGGAAGTGGGATAGGCCTGCATACTTGGCCTTTACAGATGCACCCATATGCAGTTTCTTACAATAACCAAACCTTAGAAGAGAGCGAGCCACTTCCTTAATTGGCAGCAGACAGGCTCTTCCGAAGACTGAGTGGGGCAAACCGCTCTTGCATACTGGTGTGAAAAGGATGGCACAGAGATATATATCCTCCAATTCAGCTCAACCACTAATCCCATCTCCTCCTCCCCTAACCCCCATTCAACCAGAGTCAAAAATCAAACTGGCAAGAAGATCCGGACACTTTTTTTTTTCTTTCTTGTGCCTGATTGTAGTGGTTCTGTGGTGTTAGGCAAGCCACTGAACCTCCACGGTCCTTGTTTCTCATGTAAATATTGGCATCAGCTTTGAGAATGATTAAGAATTCTTCTAGACATAAAAATCTAAAGTTAAAAAAAATTTCTAAGATGTTAATTTTCTTCACCCTGATTGGTTCAAATGTTGGATCTGATATAATGTCAAATGTGAATCATTAATCAAATGCACTGACCTAGGGGGAAAAAAAGCATGAATGTGTTTGGTTGACATTTACCACTTCCCCTACCCCTCATATAACAACAATACAATAGATGTCTAATGGATTCATAACTGAATCAGACCAAAAAGATGAGGTACCTCTTTTGAGGAACATTAGGGCTGACTCTAGGTAAGAAACTTTCTTCCCCTCTCTTTCTCTGCAAACACAGACACAATCACTTACACATACCTGCAAATGCATATGGAAATCAAATAATGGCATAATTCTAAAGGGAACAGGCAGCATTTGTACTTCAAAGAGAACTTGGTGTGAAACAATATTAAGTATCATGGGGATTGTTAACCAGTTGTTAAGCACGCAAAATGAAACAAGATACTTTACTTTTAAGGAGTTCTGGTAGACTTGGGTTTTGAAACAAGCTCTTTTTGATTCGTGGCAGAGAGCTCAGCAAGGCACAGAGAACTGAGGTTCCAGGTCCAGTCTACCACTCCCCCTAGCAGGGTGGATGTTTTCTCTGACAAATCACCCACATGCTCCTCAGTTTTCTCATCTGCGAGACAGGCACTTTAAAAAAAAGACGACCAAGAATATCATTTCTCCTGGTGAGAAATGAAAATACAAAACATCCAGCAATAGATGAATGCTTAAATATTCTATGGTACTCAAGGAGCCATTAATCTTATCTTTACAATAATTGTATAAAAAATAAAACTCTTGTTACCATGTTAAATGAAAAAAGGAGAACAAAATTGTACTAGAATATTATATAGGGGGAGGAATATTAAAAAGTATGAAGCCTGAAAAGACAAAAATCATGATTTTCCCATTGGTTTTTCTTTCTTTTTTTCACTTGGTGGTACATTTTATGTTTTTTTTTTTTTTAGTAAAGAATATGTATACATTTATAGGGAGAAATATACTTAAAAATTTATGGATCCAAAAACAGTTGACTCTTACCTATCCACAAGATGGAAAGGATTCTGACCAGAGGTAAAACCTACATAACTGCCACTTATATGCATTAGCTGGAAAATGGAGGAGGGCAGCTCTCCATTCCAGTGCTTCTGTTTAGGAAAATGAAAACTTGGATCTCAAGGAATCAAAGCTGGGTATGTTCTTGCCATCTCAAACCCACTTGCCAAGCCCCTATAGGCTTCTCAGGACAGTGCACTTTGTTAAACAGATATAAACATCAAAACACAGTCTACCACGAGATCTACAACCTAAGCCACATGAGATCCACATATGGTAGATGAAAAATAACTTATGTTAAGAGGTGGGGTGGGCAGCTGGGGGGAAGACAGAATGAATATCCTCAGACAGGTTAAACCTCAAAAACAAAAATGGAGTTTCCATATTTCCCATGAAAGCCCTCTTTAAGGAAATGTAGAATTGAAAACGATTACTATGAGAAAAAAGCATTTGGGGAATGTTTTGATATATTCAATGCCCATTAAATGATCATTTATTCCTCTATAACATGAACTCTTTCTTCAGAAGAAACACTCAGGTACTTCAAAATTTTGAGATAACAGCTTCCAACTCTAGGCCACAATGGAAATTTATAAATGGTTCATTTTGGTTGATTCGAAAAGTCTGAATATATCAGAGAAACCTGTATTTCTTCTTGGTAACTGGGCCATTAGGTAGAATAAAATTTCCTGCTCAGTAATTTAATGAATTCCAAGGGAATTAAAAGACCACCCAGCAGCATCTGAGTGTGAACAACAGCAAGTTAAAAAAGAAAAAAAAAAAAAAAAGCCAAACCAAGCACCAGCTGGTATAACCCGGAGTGAACATGTGAGCTCACAGTCCAGCTGGGAGCTCAAACCCAGAGAGTGAGCCCTGAGCTCAGGCAGTCTCAGCTCCTTATGAAGCCTCCCAGGGAGACTCAGCAGGAGTGCGGCTATGCCTGATTCCCCCCAGGCACTTCATTTGTTCCACAGGGGACTGTGGTCAGGGCACTAAGGACAGAGCTACCTGCGACACAGTGCCTACCCTCTAGAGGCTGCCGGTCTGCAGAATTAAACAGAAAACCAACCAACAAAACCCAGCAATGCTAAGTGCTATTAACGGGGATGACAGGGGAGGCCAGACAAGGAACATGTTCATGCTCAGAGCACGGTAACTACCTAGTCATATATTCTTTATGGACAACCTGGCAACCTTCACTATGCTTCTGGTTATTTATAGTTTCTTCTGGAAAATTCTGTATATGGTTTAGCATGACTGTAACTAGGATGGAAATGTCACTCATTCATTCTCTGTGTGTGTGTGTGTGTGTGTGTATGTTTAAAGGAAGGGTAACAGGAAAGAGCTAGAGAAACAAGAACCCGATCTGGGCTGAAAAGCTGTGTCCACAGGCATTTGTATCAGCCTCTCCCACTTCTGCTATTTGCTTAACTGCACACTTGATTGACCCCAGAGAATGTTTTGTTTTATTTTGTTTTAATTTTTCTTTTGATCCAGTAAAGATAGGTGTAGGAAAATAACATCTACCATTTCAGGGACAGGACCTTGATCAACTAAGCCAGTTCTAACTCCCCATGAAGTTGGATAAAGAGTCCTGAACACAATAGACTTTGGTGTCCAATATACCCAGCAATGTGCAAATCCTCATGAGAGCAGAGTGGAAGTTTTCAAACTCTCTGAAACAGAACAGCAGCGTGATGCCACCCAGTATTCTAGTTGGGGGGGAAATAATTTTGGAACCTAGAGAATCAAGAGGAGCCTAGTTTAGAAATCGGTGGTCAGAATGACCTTGAGATTCCTGTCAGGAGTGGGCCACAGACAGGAGAGGAAGTAAACTTGAGAGAGAAAGGGAAAGGAGCATGGAGAGAGAGGTAGGAAACCCCCAAGACCAAATCTGGGCTATCGTGTGATTTTTGCCTCACACGACATGGGTCACAGATACCTGTCATAGATATACATTAACATCTTTTTAAAAACTGCAGATGAATTATCTTTGTATGGCAAGAACCAGTAGGTGTCCCACTAATGATAATAACATTGCTCATAAAGGTGAGTACCTTCTACACATCAGGCATTATATACACACGTATATAGTTCAGTTACTCTTCAAAATATACCCTTGGGATATAGACACTATTGCCATTTTATAGATGAGAACACTGAGCCTCAAAGACACGACAGAGCTAGCACAGTCAGTATTTTACCATAAGTCAGTCCTATGCCTAAGCCTGTGTTGTTCTATACCTGGGGTGGGAGAATATAGGGAGCAAAAGGGACTTTGGGCGTCCCTAAGTGCCTCTGACTACAACTTACTGACAAAAGAAAACCTGATACTGTTGAACTCTCATTACCACAGCAAGGCACACTAACTTCTAAAAGTGTTAACTAAGAAAATTACCCAAAACAAAGAATTCATCTGCATGTCTTAAAACAGTGCCTTCTTGGTAGGCTGCTGTGCAGGCTGTCTGCCAGGTATACAGTGCCTTGCCAGCCACTTTCCAGACGGAAAGCTGCCTTAGTTTGCCATCTTCCTAACCACCACTTGCTCTACCTTTGCAATTAGTCAAAACTCATCAAAACGAACATAAGTGAGTGAGCTGTGAAACTCCTGTTCTTAACAGTGGGCTGTGTGGTGGGAGAGCACACAGATGGAGTTTCCTTTTTAAATGAAATGTTTTGGCACTAGCCTCTGTTAAGAGTTTTCCCTTGTTTCCATCTGGTTTTAGTATTGGAATGCATACATGAGAGAATGGAAAAAGAAAACTCTGTTGGCGTGCTAAACCACTAGAAAAGCTGAAGTGGCTGATAGCACATCCTCTAAATCCTCGGAGATTAGAACACTCTGCTCTAATGTGGAAGGTTGCCACATTGTTTTTAAGGAAGGAGAGAGTTCTGTTCCTCAGACCTAGCCCTGTCCTGGAAAAAAAATGACAAAGTTTATCTGCTTTAAAGTCAGATGGACCCAGGTGTGAATCAGCCCTGGGCAGCAAACTTACTGACTTTAAGCCTAGGCTATTTCATCTGTAAAACAGAAATAACAGAACGCTGCTGTGAGGGTTAAATGAGATGATATATGTTAAGTGCTTAGTTATCTATTGTTGGACTCTCCTATTCACAAGGCTTTAGAAAAGACAAATATTATTACCACTAGTTTTCACAGGAAGAGATCTAGAACTACCAAGGTTCTGGATCTAAAAAAAATTTTAAGGCATCCACTTTTTCTATTATACAACTGAACAAAACAAGTTTGTATGTGCCAGTGTCTTTGTCAGGAGCCTCTCTGAATTTCCCTGGGGTATTAATTTTCTCTCTAAAAGTCAAATACATCTACTAACAGTGTCATTCTAATATGTGAATTTCTTAACAGCCCAGTTATTGGTATACAGGACTGTCACCACCCAGCCAAAACCAACCAAAGCTTAAACCTGTAAGACACCAAAGTAATATCAAGACACGCTTATCACTAAAGCTGTGTGAGTTTTGGAAGTCTTCTCTCACACAACTCCTATTCCTATAAGAGAAGGAGAGCAGAGCCTAAGGGAATAGGCTCTAGAATCAAACTGCCTCAGTTCAAATCCTTGTTTTGTTACTCACTAGCTCATGATCTTGGCAAGCTAATTCACCTTTGTATGCTGAGTTTCCTCATCTACAAAATAAGAACAGTACTATTATCTACCTCATAGCATTGTCTTAGCAATTAAAGGAGTTAATATTTGGAAAGGGTGTAGGACCATGCCCGAGATAGGAACTCAATAAATAACATTACTACTATTACTAATCCCAAGGTGGACTGGTGCCACCCTGACCATATTGAGCACTGATGGGTGCATGGCAGGTGCTACACCAAAGGTCATTTATAAATGATATCTGGTGGTCAAACTAATGGGCTAGAAAACATTTCAGAAGAAAACCCTCTTCTTTTAACTTCATGTAATCAGCAGTTATTATTGTTGCAAATGTTTTATTTATTTATTTTTTATTTCAGAATATTACAGGGGTACAAACACTTTGGTCACATAAATTGCCTTTGCACTGCCCGAGTCAGAGCTACAAGTATGCCCATCCCCCAGACAGTGCGAACCGCACCCATTAGGTGTGAATTTACCCATTTCCTCCTCCCCCCTCCCACCTGCCCGATCCCCAATGAATGCTACTTCCATATGTGCACATAAGTGTTGATCAATTAGTACCAATTTAATGGTGAGTACATGTGGTGTTTGTTTTTCCATTCTTGTGATACTTCACTTAGAAGAATGGGCTCCAGTTCCATCCTGGTTAATACAAGAGGTATTAGTTCACCATTTTTTTTTTATGACTGAGTAGTACTCCATGGTATACATATACTACATTTTGTTAATCCACTCCTGTATTGATGGGCACTTGGGTTGTTTCCACATCTTTGCAATTGTGAATTGTGCTGCTATAAACATTTGAGTTCAGATGTCTTTTTTATAAAATGTCTTTTTTTCCTTTGGGTAAATACCCAGTAGTGGGATTGCTGGATCAAAAGGTAGTTCTACTTTAAGTTCTTTGAGGTATCTCTATACTACTTTCCATAGAGGTTGTACTAGTTTGCAGTCCCACCAGCAGTGTATGAGTGTTCCCATCTCTCTGCATCCATGCCAACATTTGTTATTTTGGGACTTTTTGATAAAAGCCAATCTCACTGGAGTTATGTGATATCTCATCATGGTTTTGATTTGCATTTCCCTGATGATTACAGATGTTGAGTATTTTTCCATATGTTTGTTGGCCATTAGTCTATCTTCTTTTGAAAAGTTTCTGTTCATGTCCTTTGCCCACTTTTTAATGGGGTTGTTTGATTTTTTCTTGCTGATTTGCCTGAGTTCTTTATAGATTCTAGTTATCAGCCCTTTATTGGATGTACAGCATGCAAATATTTTTTCCCATTCTGTAGGTTGTCTATTCACTCTAATGATTATTTCCTTGTCTGTGCAGAAACTTTTTAATTTGATCAGGTCCTATTTATTTATTTTTGTTGTTGCTGTGATTGCTTGTGGGGTCTTCTTCATAAATTCTTTGCCTAGGCCAATGTCTATAATGTTGCAAATGTTTTAATTAAACGTGTCTGTGCACATATCACAGAAGAGCCAAATTCAATAAACAGTATAACAAAGGATACTGCATTTTTATAAAATTAAAAAGGATGTAGGAAAGCTTGTAAAATCAAGGCATTGCAAATAACTGTTTTTTATTGCATTTTCTTCTAGAATTAAAGTTTTATGGCTGAATTTACATAGCATATCTCTGTAATAAAGAGACAAAAGACTTACTCTTTTATATACTCCAAATATAGGAAAGTCTATTAATCAATAACCTCAGAAATGAGACAGGAAGACACTGTGTGGGTCAAAAGTGTTCCATGTCTCTATCAATTGTGAAGAGTTAGAAAGGAATCTGCTCCTCAAAACACAGCCCTCTCTACCACACCCCTCCTGGGCCAAGTCAGAAGAAACGAGGTGCTGTGGCAGCACGAGCATGGCCATGGGTCAGGGACTAGGTGGATGTCTGCGTCTGCCAGTTCCAAAATTGTGGCCACAAGAGGTCATGAACTCTGAGGAACACTGGTTCCTTCACCTGTGAAATGAGAAACATATCACCCAGAGGACAGGGATGCTGCAGGGATTGACTGGAATTAAAACAAATAATATAACATGCACAAAATGAATGCTTTTTACTTTCTTTTACATAATTTTCTAAACATTTCTTACTTTCAGCAATATTTACTTGAATAAAGAATAATAAATATGTAGCTTTATTGCAGTTGTTTTGTATTTCCTCTTTCACTGCTAATACCTTTGTACACCTCTGATTTCAGTGTGAATTTCTTTATTTTTCCTCGATAAAAACTCTTGGAAAGTCAACTCACCACTGCTGAATAAACCATTTCTATCATAGCCAAATCTCATCTGTCAAATTCTCTTCTCTCTCTTCTAATATTTATAGACTTTGAGATGAGAGCCAGTCTGAATTAGAAAGTAGATAAGAAGTCTTTCTTATGCCAGATTGCTGACAATTAAATCTGGTCACCCTAATTCCACCAAAAACCTATCAAGAATTTTCTCAAACCCTCATATATGTTTAAATGTTAATATAACCTGAATTTTTTCCTACATAATATGCATGGAATAAGAATGAAATTTGGTATAAAACTTTCAAGGGGGTTCAGAATCCCAGAATCTCAGAGCCCAAATGAACCTCAATCTAACTACTCTAAACTTTTCAAGTGAATAAATTAAAGCTCAGAAAAATTCAGAGGTTTGACCATAGCCAGACAACAAAGAAGAAACTATAAAGTATCTTTTAATAAAATTGAGTACCAAAAATATATCATTATGTCAAATGTTCCAATAAGACAACCCAGAGTACACCTCCCCCAAAATAGTGAAAATTCTCAACCTTAGTTTCAGAAGTTCTTGCATAACACTTTCAAAATACAGATAAGCTTCTGTGCTACCCCTGGTGCTGTATTAGTAGAACCACGGTAGAACCAGGCCATCTGTACTTTGAGAAACTCTAGAGATAACTCTAAGGGACACCTAGAGTTGACAACCACTGAGATAAAGGACAGTACAATCAGGTTCTACACTCCTAATCCATATCATTACCTTCTTTGGGTACCATTTACATAAATTACTTCATCAAAGAGCATTCAGAACTTTTAAAAGAGAATTTTGCTCTCTCTATAAATCTAAAATCATTTTGAAAAGATTAAGATTTTCTGTTTCAACAAAACTTGTAGAAGAATGTACTAATCACAAAAATTAAAGTTCCCACACGCTCCTTCTGTGTGGAAAAGTAGCAGCCAAGGAAAAATTTTTATCCATTTATGGATATGAAGGCTAGCATCATATATTACACATACGGAATTAAAACAGAAGCAGGAAAATAGATTTTAAACATGAAATTACAGAATGCTCAGTAGGTAACTGACCTCTAATAATAAACTGATTTTAACTTAACATGTTGCTAGTTTAGTTTTACAGACCCAAATTACCATGAAAGGAACAAGTGACTGTAGAAATTATTGTGGGTAGGGCTTGCTTTATACTTTGAATGTGTTAACAGTTCTCAGTTATAAGTAAAGTTACACTATAATCAGGTATGTAGTAAGCCAAAAATTCAAATAACATCTTCCACTAAGTATCTATTGTGTCCACACCCAGCAATGTGCCAGGTGCTACAAGGAATTTAGAAGAACACATCAGCTCCAGTCTTTGTGCAACCAACCTATCCATATGAGAGAGCAAGAATTAAAAGGTAGCACAAAACAAAGATCTTTTATATAGACAGACCATACAGATGTAAGCACAGATTTACATGATACACAGCTGCTTCTATCTGAGGATTCAAAAAAGCCATCTGTAACAAATCCTCATACCTACAAAGAAGAGGGCTAGTGTCCACCCACTTTATGGGGCAGACTAAGATAAGAAGGTTAATAAATTCTTAAGATCATCTGCTAGTGACTCTGTAAAACTTTTTTTAAAATCAATTTTATTGAGATATATTTACACATAATAAAATGTACCCATTTTAAGTGTGTACTTTATGAGCTGTGAAAAATGTATACACCCGAGTAATCACCACTACAATCATAAATAGAATGCTTGCATCCCTGCAAGAAAATCACCTCATCTCCTTCACAGTCAATTCTGTCACTACAGCTTAGTTTTCTCTGTTCTAGAATTTCACATATATAGAATCACACACTATACACTCTTTTTTTTTCATACAACATAATGCTTTTGAGAGTCATCCATGTTGCTGCATATATTGGTAATTCATTTCTTTTTATTGCCAGGTTGTATTCCATGGCAAAAATATAAAATAATTTGTTTATTCATTCAACATGTAGATGGGTATTTGAGTTATTTCTGATTTTTGGTTATTATGAATAAGACTGTTATGAATATTTGTGTACAAGTCTTTATGTAGACATATGTTTTTATTTCTTCTGAGTATATGCCCAGGAATGGAGTATGTGTTTGACTTTATAAAAAGTGCCAAATTGTTAACCAAAGTAGTTATATCACTTTTACATTCCCATCAGCAAAGTATGAGAGCTTAAATTGCTCCACATCCTTGTTAACACTTGGTATTGTCAGTATTTAAATTTTAGTCATTGCTGAAAAGAAAAAGTAGAAACCAATGCTTCAAGAATGCTAATCGCAGAGGCATCTTGGTACTTAAGCACTTGCATACCATTCAAGAAGTCAATCTGGGAGTCCAATGAGAAACACTCAAATCCTATCCCAAGATGCCACAAATGTAATGGAAAGATTATTTTTCTCCTTGTAGAATTACAGGGAAATAACCCAAGAAAGAGCATCTTATTTCCCCCAACTCCTGCACCTTTTTGGATACCTCCAAAGGATATATAACCACTCTGAAAATATTAAGTCTTACAATCACAGACCTCTAACTCTCAGGTTATAAACTGTACTCGATACTAGAAAAAAATTCACACAAAGAAACATTAGTAAAAGACACTAGCTATACATAAAACACCCATGCCTAGATTCATACTTTGGCAAGCTTTTAAACTAATGATATTTCTCCCCCCAACTTTTTTTTTAATTTAATGCTTCATGCTATTTGAAGAGTAGTTAAAAATTATTTGCAGACATTGCCCTAATTTGGAGAAAGTTTGCCTGTTCAAAATGAATAGCTGGTTTTCATCAACCAAATCACAATGCTTGAAAGGCCTGCCCTCTCAGAAAGCATAGGCAGTTCACACTAATAGCAGGAAGAAGCTTGTCATTACAGGTCTCTGCTTTCCCTTCACAGCCTCCTATGTGAGTTGAGCTATAAAGAGGTCATCCCTAGACTGAATAGGGGAAAAGGAAAAACTCAAAATCCTGCTTTGTCTTTTAATGAAGCTGCCATTCCCTCTGCCTGGAATGCCCTCTTACCCACCCAAGCCTCTTTTCAAAACCAGTGAAGCCCTGCTTTTCTTCAAGCTCCTGATTCTCCCAACCAGGCCAGGGTCTCCTCATACATGCTTTCACATCACTATAATTTTCTTTTTTAACCTTATTTGTTTGTAATTATGTTTGTTTTAGTGAGTAACTTATTAATGTCTATTGCTTCTTCCCCACCAAATTAGGTAAGCTGCAGGAATTTTTCTCATAGCTGTACTCCCAGAACCTAGAATGCTCAGCACATAAAAGATACTTAATAAATATTTGACTAATTAACTGTTAACTAAAACATTATCAAAGATGTGACTGATATGCCTCTAAGCTTCACATAAGTTAGGAAATAAAGGCAGCTGCTTCTTTGTCACTTATGAGAAAAATCAAACTGAAAAAAATTTGGGTGTCAAAATTGCCTGGCCTTCTCCTGCTCCAATTTCCACTATACCGTCTGCTTAAATGTCAGATCTACTTTATCAATCTATCCTCTTAAAATTCAAAACCATGAAAAGAATGAAGACTTTCAGAACAAAAGATTTTCCACCATTAGAATGCAACAAAAAAGCAATTCTCATAGTTTTGGACATTAAAACCTGAAGGTCTTGGTAATTTGTAAAGGAAATGCAGTTATCCAGTAAGTCCCAGGTCATTATCTTCTATGACCAGGGAAATGGTTATGCTATTTCACTGAGATGAGGTTGTTAGCATCCATATAGCTTTCTTGCAGATTTCATGATCAGAAACAGGCAGACAATAGCACATGCCTAAAATGCAAACAAAACTATTCTCTTTCAATTATAGGTACGTACTAGGCTTCTCATCCACCTTTCTTTCAACTACTCATCTACAAGAAATCTCAATGAAATATTGAGAGAACAGAGTTAAAAAAAAAAATAGAATCACTATGTGTCTGTGGCTCAGCTGATATTCAGCTCGGCCCAAACACAAAACAAAATTTATTGAAAGGTATTGTATTCATTATTTGTGTAAGCAGAACTCTAGAATCTAAATTTAAGAATATGGAAATATTTTTAAGACCTGAGTTTCAGTAACAGAATATTAGGAAGGTATTAGGAAAGGCTACTTCTTTCTTTTACCTAGTCATTAGATATTAATTGAGCTCCCACTATACGCCAGGTACTGCATAGCACACTAAAGAAATACAAATATCTTCTAACAATAACCAAATTTTATTAACCTAATCTTTATTTGGGAAAAAGAAAGAGACGCCAATGTTTCAAGGTCAATTCTCTCATATTCATTTAAATAAAAGCTTTCTTCTAACCACTGAAAAGCTATTCTTACCAAATTTCTATGTTCTTATTTCATTTTAATCTAAGATACAGTCTTTTAAATTTACATGTTCTTTCTGGTAAAAAGTTGTTTTGACCCCAAAATAAATTCTGATAAACTTAAATGATCAGAGGCTTAATTTTTTAAAAAGGTAAAAGTGGGTCCAAAAAAATAAAATTTTATTCCGAAACCATAATTGAAGGAAATAATAAAATATGAATTAAGGTAAGCTTAAATCTTCCATTGCCCCATTACAAGAAATATTATCAGAAATATTACAAATGCCCCAGATGCTCAGATTAGCATCGCCCATAACTCCATGGAAAATTTATCCAAATTTTATCTCAAAAATCTTAGTGTGAATCCACAGTACATCCCACAGATCTCCTACAATTACAAACAGAAAGAGAAAAAATCCAACAAAATTCTAAGCTTAATAAAACAGATGCCTCTTCCTAACAAGGCAACGGCTGTCTGGCAAAGCATTGACTTGTGAACTAAATTGATTTTCTCACATTCCATAGGTGCCAATATTTATCTTGAGACAAGCCATTACTGATTATTGGCAACTGTCTAGAAAAAGAAAGTCAATGAAACTCAGAGTGCTAGTAATGACAACTACCCAAATACTAGGAATTGTTCTAAAACAAAACCCCAGAGGACAGCTCACTCTGTCAGCATCCCAGTGAAGGCAAGTATGGACAAACATGTCTGCCAAATTCTTTACATAAGCTCTTAATGAACAGAAAAATACATTAAAATTGAACTCCACTACCTTTCCAATACATGGCAACCTCAAAAATAGAAGTGCCACCAGTAAAGAAGGATCAGAGGAAGACAACAGAGAAACAGGGAAGAGGATGGAAGAGTAGACTTTACAAAATCTGTACATATAACCCTCCTGGATACTTAGCATTAACTGTTTTAAAATAGCAGTTGTTTTAATAATATTAATATCTAGTTTTCATTACCTGACAGGCAGATATAAGTTAAATATTCGCCTTGACCCCCAGTTGCCAAGAAAGGAATCTTTTTCTTTGTCCTTCTCTTCACTTGGACTGCTCCCAGCATCCTTTCATCAAGAGGTGCAAAAATTTCCTTGCTGATGGCAGATTTGGCACTCATTGTAGAACAAGTGAGGAGGACACGCAGTGAATTTTCTAAAGAAGAAAAAGAAAAGGAAAGTTGGAATTGACAACATTGTAAGGGCTCATATAAGAATGAGCAGCAAGCTGATTTGCAGGTGAAGTAGTTTTCAATTTGTAGTTTCACCTCTTACTTGAAATGCATTATAGAAACATTGAAAGCAAGGTCTTCATATTTGTAACAACTATGAAAAAATGAAAACAAAAAAGGAATACGTATTTACTCCCTGAAAATGTCAAACACAATGTGAGATGACCAGCATGAAATGGGATCTAGAAAGTTTGTTAATTTCTACCCCAACGGCTCTAACTGACATGCAGTATCCACCCTATTCCTGTTCTGTAAGGAACAGGATTTCACACTTCCAGTTGAGAAGTCTTTCCACTGCCCAACAATCCTTAAAGTCAAGAAGTTCTTTAAAATCTCCTTTAACTCTAATGCAAATCCATTCCTCTAATTCTATTCATAGTGGAAATAATTATATCATCTTCTACATAATAACTATACATGCAACAGAAGGCCATTAAATTAATACCCTTCTGCTGCCTTTGCTTAGGCTAAGTAATGAATTCATATTTATTAACCTCTTTCAGTGGGCCCTACTTTCCAATGCTCCTCTGCATCTAGTTGCCATACTTTGGACCCTTGAAAAATAATCCACATTTTTCTTCAGCCAAAGTGAACACAGAATTCTAAAAAAGTATCTGACTAATGCTAAATATTTTGGAACTGTTACCCGGCAGTTCCCGCATGTTATGCTCCTGTGGTTAACTGGCAGTGGGTGCCCAATAATTAAGAAATAAAGCAGCATGTTGCTGATTCACAGTAAGTCCCTCCAAAACTTACACATACATGGTCCCCATATTATATTTAGTCTACTAAAAGATGTATTTCCCTAATGGTCTTAACTCTGCTTATTCGTGTCCGTTATGTTTAAGGTCAATCTGAATATTAACTCTGTCATCCAAAAAGCTCAACAGCGACTTGAGTAAACTCTCTCTATTCCACCATTCTAGTTATAAATAGTCTCTGCCTTAATCACTAACCAATTTTTGCTCAATTAAAAAATAAAAATTAACACATTGCCACACTAGAAAAAAATTTTTTTCCTTGGGGCCACGGTGTTTTATAATGAAAACAGAATAAAAACTTCGAAAACAAAATGATCCTTTCTAATTTAATGAAAAATTTATTATTTTTTATTGTTTTCTGCACGTGAGTTATATGCAACTTGAAAAATAGTTCACGCGCTCCCAAGGTGAAAAGATGTGTGAGTTACATATGCTTCACAAGGCCCCGGGCTCAAAACTAGTGTCAGTTAAATACAACTCACATGGCAGTTAATGTGTTAAAGGTACAGACAGGACCTATGGCTTGATCATGCAGGTTGTGCAGAATATCCAGAGATGCTGCATGTGGATCAATAGCACAGCTAAATACAGCAACAGCAGCTCAGAGAGTTGATCAGATTGCTGTAAAACGGAGCCAATTCATAAACAAACACCTACTATGTGCCACCTCTATGCTCATTATTAGAGATAGAAGAAATAATTAAGATATTTTTTCTCCAGGAGTTGACTGCTGACTACATCAAAGGTTTCACTTAAATCCAGACGATTTATGATGAAAGACCATAGGAATATCTTTTCCAATGCAAGATTCACAAATGCTCCCAATATAGCTGAACACCTGTAACCTGTCCACATCTGTAACCTACTGGTAGGAAAGAGATAAGATATATTTTAAAAGAGCATTCCTCTGGTTAAAGAAATTTCTCCTAGTTTTAATTCTGTAATAAAGCAGGTTTTCCTAGTGGCATCAAGAATATCTATCTATACATATGCCAAGAATATATATCTATAGATCTAAATATTATAGATATATACCCAGATCTATTTGTGCTCTGATCACAACATTTTATCATTATTCCACCAGGTTCTTCATGCTGGCTAAGAACAAAATGAGAACAGTGTAGGGGGACCTGTTTTTCTATGTACTGACCACTAACTGATATACTATGATTTCCTTTAAGTTAGCAAACAGAATTTCCCCCATCATGATTTACCCCATGACTTTCAACTAAGCAGGGTGTTACAATTTACCAGGGACACTTTTCAAAAAGAGAGAAACACATACTAGTTCTTTTCTAGCTCCAAGGCCTCTCACCTCTCACCATTTGGGGACATGTAAAAAAGAAAGCCAGTGGTAGCTCAGTGGCTTCAAGCCATTCGATAAGCAACGCAGAAAGCAAGCCACTGTCCCAAACTCCTCAGGCGTTCTCTGACCAGCACCTTCCCAACTGGCATGGCTTTTGTTTTTTCATCTCAGATTCACATTTTTCTAAAACTGTAGTTAAAAGAAATAGAAAGCTATCATTTTATTGTACAAAATCTGTCAGAAAAAAGAGAAAAGAAACACGCATGTTTTACCAAACTCTTTAGGAAATTCTGTTCTTCTTTTGGAAAACTGGTAAGAAACAGAAATGACATTTCCATTTTGTTTTTTATACTGATATTCAGTGACCAAGAACCAAAAAAAAAAAAGAGGAAAGATAAAACTAGTCACTTCACTGAACACAAATTTTAGAATCAAACAAACTCGGGTTGAAATTATAGCTCCAACATCTATACATGTGTGATTTATGAGTAAATCTCTTAAAATTTCAGATCATCAGTTTACTAACTATGATAATATGGAGATATCTTCACCTACTTTCTGGAACTGAAAATTTAAATGCAAAAATACATGTAGATCACTTATTCTAGTACCTGAATTTAAAAATTTGTCTAAAAGTGGAAAGCTTTAACTTTGCTACTATGATATGAAAACTAAAAGGCCCTCTGAACTTTTAGTAACCGAGTAAATGTAGCCATCCATACCAAAAGGTACGTGAAAAAGTGAAACCCAACTTAATTTACCAAAGCCTCACTTTTCTCACTCATGGACATGAGACCCCCTACATATGAATAAATGGTTTCTCATGAGGAAGGCTCTGTACTAAGTGCCATAAGGATGAGGAATGTATAGGCATCATCCTCAGGAAACTCAGTAGTAGGCAATTATCAGACTCACTCTGTGAAATTATTGAAACTTTTTGTTCAGGGCAAAGATATTAACAGGGCTGTGTGGAGCACACATGTGTATGTATGTTTTTAATGTCACCCTGGGAATGGTAATGTACAGTGGATTAGAGGGGAAAGAATCAGAAAGTAAAAGGAGTACTGTTGTAGCAATAACTTTGTGGCAATAACTTATGAGTGTCCCAAATCTGCTTGTGCATCTGAATGTGGCATAGAGAGCTTTTCAAAAATGCAGACTCCTGGGCGCCCCCTTGATACTCACCAAATAAGAATCCTGGGATCTGTATTTTAAACAACTCTAATTTGTTCTCATGCAACCATGCAGTCATCCTGCCACCTTACTTAAAAACTGTTAGCCGAAAGAACTGAAGCCTAAACGAGAAAGGTGGTGATGGGAATGGAAAGAATGAATCATTTCAGGAAAGAATATAGGAGTAATGGGTTTTTTCTCTTGATTCAACCAAGCAGCTTTATCAGGTGTTACATCTTACTGTTGATAAATCAACGTCCAGCCCAAAGCCGAGACCCCATTGCAAGAAAGTAAGATGAACACAACAGCAATTGTGCACCAATGACCACTAGTTGCTTCAACCTACATCACCCCATCGAAGCTTTTCCTTTTCCTGGTCCACAGCTTCTATAGGATATAATTACAAAGCTTTTCCATCCAAGAAACCAACCTACAATATGATTTGCAAGTCAAAGCAGTTGGTAAGCCTTAAGTATTAGTTGCAAAAACTAATCATAGTTAGTTTTGATCGTCCTTGAGACCTTTTTCATGTATCTTCTTCTCACTTTTGGCCACCATCGTCCATACATATCCATTAGTAATGGCTACTAATGGTGGAGATGGCCCTCCACCACCCATGCAACTGGGAAACAAGACTATCCTTTAGGGTAGGAGTTGCAAACTCAAATGACCTCAAGGATCAGGTAGATGAAGCACGTAAGTAAAGGAGTACAAGTGTAAGATGTTTTTGTCCTCCAGCATCATTTTTAGTTTCCAGAAGTGGAAATGATATTTGTCCTCTGTGGTCAGAAGACCAGGAGGAGTGATAGGGACTCTGGCAAATTAAAAATTGCCATTGTCAAGGCATTCATTATCATGCAGATGGTTCCTGGGGGCACAGCCTACAGGCCTTAAATATTTCTCATCTGAGAAGAAAGAACCTCTTCTGATGAGACAACAGTGCCATCTATTTAGCTTAATACTATTAAATATTTGATTTATCTAACTTCATTAACTTCTCTGTTCTGATCCCATGTTTGATATGCAATCTTCTGATCATGTTTTGGCCCTGTGGCTGTGCCAACACAAGTATTTTGGACTGTGTGACAGTTATACTTCCCATTGTAAATGAGGAACCAGGAATTTTACACATAGGCCTCATAAGCTAGTTAACGTGACTCAACACTGAGGCAGATGCACTCAACATGCTGATGTCAAATTTCAGGGTCTTCAAAGTTAAGAGCCAAGGTGATGTCACCCTGGAAGACTTTTGAGGAGAATCAGCTGGTCCTCCCCAGTGCACAGGGAACTCCAGTGTGGTCAACCCAAATAACTTAGAAATAGGAGAAACAAGATTATTTTCTAAAATTGGACATCTCTGCATTCCCACTTTGTTTTTGAAATTCTACAAATGCAACTTCAACTCCCACCTATAATCTGACGACACTAATCAGGCATCCAGCTCAGATTGCCTTCTTGGCTTTAAACCCACGTATCTCCCCGCAGACTGAGCATTTCCACTGAGAGTTAACCTAGACTCCTTCTCCCTCAAACCCTCCAACCTCCCTGTCCTGTGGATTTGATTTAATATTTCTGAACTCTACCAGTTTTTCTTCATTCTCACCTCCTCTGCCTTAATTTGGGTCTTCACCATCCCTGGCCTGAATGATTTTGATGCCTCCTGTTAAAGGGCTCCAGTACTGCTCCCACTTCACAACCAACCCTGTACACTGTCCAGTATAATATCCTAAAGGATGAATATGAATAAAGCTTCACTGTATTTAATTATTTCTTCTCTATGCCTCAGGTCTTGACAAAGAAACACAATTACCTTAACAAGGAAAAGGTCAATGTTGTAAATGTTGAAACCAAAGTAGAGAAATGTTAAATTACTTTGCTTAAACTCCACAGAATATAAACACTAAATGCTATAAGTCAGATATTTTTACACAATCATGAAATCTAAAAATAATCTAAAAATGTTAATTTTGCTCCAAAGTTCAAAAACTTTATAGGTAGTCAGAAAATACGCATTTGTTATACAAAGACAATCAATTTTATTTTTTTGATTTATTAGGATTGATGAGATAATTTGAGGTCAATTTAGCCCCTTTATAAATGTTTACTTAAGGAAGGGTCACTGATTCTTAATATACAAAAGTTTTACTTAGACAACATTACTCTTTAATAAGATGAAAACTTTAGTCTCTCTCTGTCATGTAATCATGTGGATAAACAATAAATTAGATGAAAATTTTAGTCCACCAGCCAATTTTTCCATGTAGTTCAACTACTACTCTTAACTAATAGTTCTTACAAGTAGAATCTAAAGAGAGTCAGATATGCCAGTGGAATAGATAGATAACTTTAATCTGATGATAACATTCAAAGCTTAAAAGTGCAATCACTACAAGTTCAATCATTCTTTATTGGTACAAACAACAAGGACTATGGAATGGGCTTGCAATGGTGAGAAACCAGATGGTAATAGCAGACCAAGAACTCATACTTAAGGCTTCATAAGCTTTACAAAATTGGGACTAAATTAATAGGCATAGAGAAAATCCTCTAACAACATACTTGAAGAAGGCAGAAACTTCCAAACAGGAAAAACAAAAATTACAGGGATATGAACAAAAGCTAAAGATATGTTCTATTCTGCTAGAAAAATAGTTGAAAACAAGAAATATCTTAAAAGAAGAATTTCAAACAAAGACTACATACACATCAACATCACCTGGGGTGCCCAGGTCCTGCTCACAGAGATTCAGGGGACCTGGGGGGCAGGGCCTAGGACTTGTTTTCTGGATGACCTGTTTGGTTTATTCTGCTGTACAACAAGATTAAGAACCACTGTCTTTGGGTTTTTCACCTTATATTCAATGACTTATAAAATAAATGAAAAGACTCCATACATGGCAGATACTCTATAAAGCCCTAGTAATGAATCACTAAAGTTTGTAAAGCACTTCATGATTTACAAAGCACTTCCACATTCAACCCCACATATACAATCAAGATAGCCACTAAATAAATCTTCCAAAGTTTGCTTCAAGACTGTAAATTAGCATCCTTAGATATGTGTTTTTATGAATAGTAACTATGTCATTTTTAACCCACCCTATTGATCTAAGGATTATGAGGAAGTGTTATAATTCCTCTCTCACAGAGATTAATATTTGAGTTGGAGCCCTATGAACCAGCAACTCTAAGAGAAAACGATGTGAGGATTCACACGTGTGTGTGTGTGTGTGTGTGTATTATAGATGCATGCTTACCTCAGAGTCATTTTTAAGAGCAAAACATTATAAACAACCTAAATAGCTGTCAATCTTCACTGGCTAAATACAGCATAGACCATCCACCTAACAGAGTATTACATATCCTTTTAAAATCATGGCATAGAATTATAAACATTGACTTGGAAAAGTGACCATGAAATAATACAAAGTGAAAAAAAGTTTACAAAACAGAAAATGTGTTCAAAATGTACAAGTGTATGTATATATTTATATGCACAAAGAGATACCAAGAAAAAAGTTTTCCAAAATGTTAATATGATTGTCTCTGAATTCTGAAGTGAGAAAATAGGTCAGAGATTCCGCAGGACAGTATCCTTACTCCACTATAACCTTACTAGAGTGCTCCTTAAACATTGTGGTTTTGAGGTACCCTCTTTCCCCCCAAACTGGAAGATATATCAAAATACACTTCACTGTGATCCAATTATTAGGCTTCCCTACTCTCTTTTCAACTCCAGTCCAGACATAGTGTTGAGAACACCAAAGTAAATTAGTAAACTCCCACCCTCAAAGAGTTATGAGAAAGAAAAGCAAATGCTGGGAATAACTGCAGGCCTGGAAGACATTCTTGTGAGACGAAAATAGCACCCTTCCTCTGACCAACTGCAGCTCCACGCCAGGGCCTGTGGCCCGGTGAACAGAGTAGCAACTACATACTAGCTTGTGCTTGCTCTCTCAGACAACCACCTCTGGAGCAGTACAAAAACAGCACAACCATACACAACATCCCTGGTCATAATGTTTAACTCTTTGAGGAAGGAAATAAGAAATCTCCTTTCTACCATCAGACTACCAAATACTAGGAGACCTGGTTGGCTTTCTTTTCCTTGTATATACTAACTCTCCATGTAGGAGACATTATGTTCACAGGATTGATTCTCTGAGCCTGTGACTCATGTCTGCTTCAATTATAAACCTAACCTAGACTATTTTCATCTCCTCTTTCCTTGTTTATATGTTCAGTAAGCACATTCTTCTTGTAGGTTTAGTATCCAAAGAACAAATCCTGTTCAACACCCAGACCACAAGACCTGTGTTCATACAAATTTATTTACATCGTAGGTGTATTTTTTAATCTTCTTGTCAATCCCTACATCCAAACTTTAACAAATGATATGACAAAGCTGAAAAATACCACCACCAAGAGCTATGCCATTTGGAGGCTTTATTAAGGTGAGATGAAGATCTCATAAGCATCATGCATTCAAGGGATTCCATAATAGGACCTGCATGTTTATCAGTTTAAATTTCAAGAACCATTTAAGTTGGTTCTACAGCACCCATGTACCCATTGTACAGTAATGGGTAGAAATAAAGTACCAAAGGGAAGGTCACGCTGGAATGTACTCATTGGTACATTATGGATTATGACAAGACTATCAATCCAAAATGTCAGACTAGCCTTAAAAAGTGAACAGAACCATATCAAAACAAACAAACAAAAAGAACAAAGAGTAGTAAGAGAAAACAAACCAAAAAGAGCTCAAATTGTTGGCATCCACCAGTTTTTACTGAGCACTCATGTCATCATGGTATCTAACAGATGGTTGGCAAACTAAGAAAACAATGTATCGGCTTGAGAGCATCACTGATAGCAGACGGCACTGCCAATAGACAAATCTATCCCAACCACGTTCAAATACACATGAAAGTCACACAGGGATTGACTTAACGTGAAAATAAACATTTTAATTATGTGCTAGGTTCTGTACTACTTGCTGAATGAGTATGTTTCTTTTATTTACAGTGAAGAAAAGACAGAAGAGGGAAAAGCACTAAATCCATACATGAAAGGAAGTGTAAGGCTTAGGTAGTGGTTCAGATGTTTTCCCCTTAGAGGAGGATTTGATAACAGAAGTTATAGATTAAAAAAACAAAAACGTATCTACCACTAAAAATAAAGAAACAAATGAATAAACTCTCCAACAAGTATAACACGAGCCTCTTATATCAGATATTTGTTGATTCAAACCTTAGGTAAATTTTAAGTTTTCTTGATTTAAGCTAATTCTATTTTGGAACAGATTTCAAATACAACACTAAAAAATACCACTAGACTTTAAAAAGAACTTCCATTTTTTAAGTGTATGAAACTTATAAACAACCTAAGATATAGCTGAAACAAATTTACATGTTTTCTAAAATTTTTAAAATCAGAGCAAAACTTTTTCAAAATATCCTCTAAATCTAACATCAATTTTAAAACATTTCCTACTTGAATCCCTGACTTGGAGAATAACACCACTTTACCATTTCCTGGGAGAGCTTCAGTGAGTTTTCTGCAATTGATGTCATCAGTGTTATACTCTGACATAAAGTCTTTCACAGTAGTGAGGGGCACAGAAGAAATGTGACACTTCCGGGGCCCACTTTACACATCCTTACCTTGTCAGTTTAAAAGGCGAGACACTTGCCCTTTCAATGCTTCAATTTCACAAGTGAAATTTCCAGTAAAGTTCATTAACACTTCTGATCTCATAAGGACCTGGCCAATGACTATAATCCAACTTTAACCCGTCTCCCCAGTGGTCAGCTTCCTGAATTTACACCAGTGCAGTAGAATCTGAATGATGATAGGCTCCATCTCAGTCTCCAAAAACACTTTCCCCATCTGTCAGCTACCTCAAATTCTGACACAAGAGGTACATATATACTTAGATATATGATTTTGGTATTCAAAAATACTTATTAATATGTTTTTACCCTGGGCAGGGAGAGAGACTCTATTTTACAGATGAGGAAACTAAAGCTCAGAGTGGTTAAGTAAATTGTCCCAGACCATACAGCTTTTAAAGGGCAAAGCAGGGATCTAAACCTAGGAAGCATGACTCCAGAAGAGTCTTTGCTCTTCCTTACTATGTCATGTTGAAGAAACGAGAAAGGTAGGGATAGGTGAGGCAGGGTTGCATTCTAGGTAAACAATTCCCACTGCTTCACAGTTCTACCTCTGACCAGCCTCGCTTTCTGGTGGACAAAAGATACTGTTATCACCCCTGCCCAGCAGCTACAAAGATAATGAATTAGGCTCTAGCTTTAAGTCATTCTTCCTGGATATCTGTTCATCTCGGGTGTGCATGTCATGCTGTTTAGTTGGCAGAGAGGACCGCATAGTCTCGTTAGGATGGAGCTTGTTTTGATTCCACAAATAAAACTAGGGATTTGACAATACATTAGATGAGAGATTCTACAACATATCTCTGTCTCCATGGATGGGACAATGCCCACCAAAGCCTCATAACAGCTGTTTGCCACCCTCCTTTCAAGACCAGCAGTTTGCAACAGAAGTCAACTCCTGAGAAGATCTTGGATGACTGCCACAAGGCAGTTTTATGAACCTTGTAGGCTATTTTCCAAACCGGAAAAGGCTTAAATATAAAAGGCACATATTTCAAAGGTTTCTGCTGGTTCTCAAGGGAAACTCCTCTTTCCACTTCCTTTGCTGTATTACCCCCCTCTGGTATTTCAAAAACACAACTTGGACCCTCCTTGTTACCTCTCCCCTCACACTCTTTCTGTGCCTTCTATCTTTTGCTGCCAGTGCTTCAAGCAACCTGAACTTCACAAATTTAAAAGGCTCTGCAAGGGAAATTTCATCATTTCATTTTACTGAGAAGGATCTCTGCAAGATCTTCACAAATGAGCCATCTGACAACCACACTTTGACATCTTTTGGCACCCTACCCACCTGCAGCTTAAACCTAAGTTGAAAAGCATGGGCAGAGAAGAATTTTGGCATTCTTAAGCTTAAAAGTTTAACAGCTGGAAGTGATGCTGATGATGGTCTATCTCACCCAAAACTCTTATTCAACTCATAAGGAAACTGAAGTCCAGAGGGTGATTCCAAAGTCATGCAACTAAAGAGTAGCAAAGCCAAGGCAGCTAGACATTGCTCTCCACTTCACTGCAATGCTCTTTCAAGTAAAAATCAGAGAAGCATGAAATGATAATATGAAATGTTATAGCAGTCCCAAGTTTGTGGAAGGTAAGAACAGGTGGTATGTATGTTGAGAGAGCAAGGAGAAGAGAGAAAGAGACAACATGATTAATTGCAGTGGGGAATGTTCTCAGGTTCATTTTTTTGGGGGAGAGGGGAAACTGGCATAAAATTAAGTGCTGGCTAGAACACCTCTAGCTCAGAGTCTTAAACCTCGACTCTTGCTATCACCTTTTATTCCTTGAATTTTCACACTTTATATTTTCTCATTTGGCTGTCAAGGCCAAAAGGAATGATGGCCTGCCCAAGCGGAACAACCTGGGGTAGTCCAAGAAACACAGAGTAACTTTGGCCAAGTCCCAACCCACAGGCCTCTGTGCTGACCCCAACTAACAGGAGCCTCTCTTGCAGTCTCAGTGCTCTGAGCTATTGGCAGGAGAACACACCCTTGGCAAAGTCACATGTCCATTGTCAGTCTAGGAATTACTTCTGGTATTGGTGGTCTCCTGAAAGTACATACTAACCACATCAGCTGTTGTAAGGGGTTCTCAGTACCTATTCCAGGCCCTGGCAAACAACAGGGTAAAAAGATAGGAATCTGTCAAGCCCGGTTCTTGTCTTTGGAACTACACCCTTCAAGCCTCAGTGCAAAAACACCACCAGGTGCCTGCAATCTGTAATCAGTGCTCTATTAAAGTACTCTCAGAAATGCCGGAATTATCCTGATTTCTACACACAGCTGCACAAGGTCCTGTTGGGTAACTATAAGAGTCTTTACAGGTTCACTTAAGACTCCCCAGAAGCAACTAATTAGAACGCCTTGGTTACGATCCAGCATCTGATGACAGTGAAATCTCCATGTGAGTGGGATGGGTGGGTAGGTGGGTATCCCTGTTCTATGTCTTGGGATGTAACAGAATAACCTACAAATCCAGGTCAGACTCAAAGTCCATATGCAAAGGCAGGCTCTGCCCCATTCAATCAGCTCTTCTGTCATTCAAAGTCAACCCCTTTTTAATCAGCATGTTCCAGAAGATAACTAACTTCTGACCTAACTAGATGTGCAGTATTTGATGGGGAAGGAAAAAAAATCTATTAATTGAATACTACCATAACATGAACTCAATTAACACTAGTACAAGTTTAATGGTATCACACATTAACAAATTATAAAGACATTCAAATACCAGAAGCTGGGGGCCAAGATACAGTGGTCATTTCTTCCCTGCCCCAACCTGACAGATGCTGAATGGTGAAAAGAAGTCTACATTTGTCATCAGAGGATCTAGATCTGTGCCTGTCTTTGCCTTTACTCGGTGAGTAACACTTGGGCAAAATCCTGCCTAACACCTGCATTTTCATCTTTAAAATGGGATGATGCCACCCACTTCACAGGACTGTTGTGAAGGACCAAAAAGGGAGGTCATGAAAATCAGCTCCCTGGGTCTGTTTGCTCCCACCCGGGGTGCCTGGTCCTTGAAAAGCAGACAAGCACATCAGCATGTCAGCTTATATTTGCAAAAGCATGTACATCACAGTGTATTTTACAAATCCTTTCCTCAAGTGCCATCCTATTTCATCTTCCAAACTTGCAAAAGAGGTATTATCACCTTTCCTTGACAGATAAAGAGAACGGATGGCTCTTTCTCCTGTAGTCTGGTCCTATGCCCATTGCTCCCCTCTGCCTCACCACACGGAACTGCCAGTCTAAGCAGGAAAATAATGACGAGAGCCAACTGAAGTCTGCCCCACTGTGAGTGAAGTGTTGTTACCCAAGGGAGATGCAGAGTGGTGTGGACATTTTTAAAAAAAAAAAGGAAAAAGAAAAAACAGAAAATGGATATACAAAGTACAAAGCTGGGGTAAGACCACACACTCATTCAATATGGTGGCACTGTCCTAGACATCCAGCATACTAAGGAGAACAAGACCAATAATGTCTTTTCCCTCATGGAGCTTACATTCTAGCGGGGAAGAAGAACAATCAACAAGTTAGCCAATCAATGCAGCAGCTGAGAAGAGATCAATATAGACAGGTTCAGCAAATAGGCAAAGGGATAAAAAATAATAGTCACTGTCATTCACCACTAACCATCAGACAGGAAAATCAAATAATGTGGGGCCAAAGTGGTCCAAGCCTTCTGAGAGGATATTCCTCTGGCCTCAGATGAATATTTCTGCCCTAGTTGATTCTGTTCCTTATTAACAGAGGTAATGAAGAAATATCATCTAGGGACAGGCCCTATCCTTCTTCATTCAACAAACATTTCCTGAGTAACCACTATGACGTGGGCTCTGTGCAAGGATTGGAGATCGCAGACAAATTAGATATACTCAAGGAAAAAATTTTCCCGTCAAGGAGAAAGAAAATAGGCAACCAACTAAATGAAGAATCTGAAGTTGCTGCTCTACAGCAGCAGAAGACGCAGGTACAGTTTAATCCTTCAGAGGCTGGTGTTCAGAAGACACGGGTACAGTTTAATCCTTCAGAGGCTGGTGATCAGAAGATACTTGCTCTATTAAGCCTATCCTTGAAATGTAATTAAAGAATTTAATTAAGTCTGCCTGTGTGGATTACACAAGTAGATCTACTTCGATGTAAAGCCACAAGTAACGCTTTAGGAAGCCGTTAGCTCTGTGTGCCTGACCTAGAACACATGTCTGCTCTGGCCTCTGCTTCCACCTGGAATCTGTGCAATGGGTGTGTCCTGAAGTGCTTCAGCCCAGAGAGACAGACAGCCCCCGGCCTCAGGTGGAACACTGAGAACACTCTGCAGGGAACCATTTCTGCATAGAACCCACACACTTTCAGAACAGCAAGAAAAAGTGTAAATAAGTGGTCATGGAGACAACACAAGAAAGAGGTATCTGAAACAAATAGGAATTCTGCACATGTCCATTTGGTACTAAGTATTATTGGGAGGAATAGGGAGGTGGAAGGAAAACTACTTTAAACATGCTCATCCCCACCTGTGCAGAGAAGTTCACTGAAGTGGGAGAGGACAGACCTGAGGTCATAAATGGATAGTTTTGCAAGAACAAGTTTTCATGACTCATACATATTTTAAAAAACATACTTTATGTAAAACAGATTTCCAGTTTCTTGTAAAAGTTGGGAGGATGTGGCAATACTAGGCCTGCACCCCTAGTACCTCTACAGTCCCAAATTCACCAGTCCTCACCTCTCCCTATCCTGTTGTCCAAACTGAAGCTTCATGTCATGTGACCTCCATCATCCAAGTTGCTGTTTTTCTAATAACTCGCCTGCTCACTAATTCATTCCTGTCTGGTTACTGAGGATACAGTAGATGATGTAGATACCAAATTAATTGGCATGATTGGGAAAGTTATAAGAGTACATTTTCAGAAAGGTAGAGCACAGTTTTTAAAAAAAGAAGGTACTTCCCAATGGGAGAGTAAAGCAGAGATCAAGAAATCGTCATGTCCTTTTGGGGGAATTCAGCCAAGGGCATCAAAATAAACAAAAAACAGGCCAAACATTCATATCCCACAGTCATCTTAGAAGTTTTATAAACACTTTATATTCTCTCTCTCTCCCAACATGCCAACTACTCTGATAAAGTGCCACCCAGCAAGCTCTGGAGAGACAAATACAAACAAAGTGGAATGTGTGTTGGGGGGAAAGTGGGGTGGGGATGCCAGCGGTCTTTATATGGCCAGCTGGTATAACCTTCTGGAGGATACTTTTTCAGTTATATTTATCAAAAACTCTGAAAATAGGCATAACCTTTGCAATACCAATTCTACTTCTAGGAATTTTTCCAAAGGAAATCATCAAACAAGTGAGCAAAGATGCACATTCAAGGATGTTCATCTACTCAACCGGTAATCTCAAAAATACCAGCCTAGTAGTTTTCTTTCAGTGATATCCTGTTTAATCTCTCCATACATATAACCTTAAAAAGTCAGTGTTCTACAGAAACTTGAGGGCCAAAACTTTATCTATGCATGCTTTCACTCTTTCAACCAGGCATTTCATTGAGTATCTATGTTCAAGTCTGCGCTAGGAACTCAGAGATAAACAAGACAATTGCTGCCATGGACAGGCCCAGCAGGGCTGGCATTGTCAGGAGACTATGCCAAATGGAGCTCTGAACCTGAAAGGGTACTCTTCTTAACCACTGCTGTTTCAAGGACCACTGGCTTCAAACTGAGAGCTTAAATACATAAGATCTGCATTTTGTTTATCAAAAGAACTTTTATATCTAGCCTTTCTCTCACAGTCCCATGCAACAGAACTCTTAGATTTCCATGTTCACCTCAAAAGTACCTAGAAAGCAATAAATTACAAAATGCCAAAGGATCATTCCCAGGACAATCACCATTTGCTTTACTCCTTATGAAATACTTCACACTAAACATCATGACATAAATTGGTCTGTTAATTCTGTGTGTGTCTTTCCCTAACACAGAAATACCCTATGGTTTTGGCTAGTTGTGTCAATGTGACAGTTGATGGAACAGTTTCCCATAAGGTAAGCCTAACCCAATCCAGCCATAGCTAGGAAGCTCGGAAGAGACAGAGTATAGGACTAGGAATCAGGAACTTTTACTAGCCAAATTAAGATAAATAAATTAAAACAAATTAAGATAGATAAATAACACATCTTTTCAAAAAAAGTACCAATGTCTTAATCAGTTTGGTGACTGATTGGTTGATGACTTGGGTAGTTCTTGGCTGCAGCATTCCTTGATGCTGAGTTATTTACAGAATGACTATGCTGATTTCCACTATTCCAATTCTACCCCTCATTTATCATATACTTCTCAATGGTATGTAAATATAAAGACAGCTCACTGTTCTTAGAGAAAGCATTTAACAATTAAATGCAAAAGTAATGTCAATAGAGCGCAAAAAAAAGAATTTTTCATTTTCTTCCTATGCAATTAACTTAGAAACCACATGGAAATTAGCCAAGAAAGAATGCTCACAAATAAACAAGCTTAATTACCGAATCCATGTCACATAGATACCTACTCTATCTATTACAAAATTAGGATGCTCTAATTTACTAACATAAGTTGCAGGAAAAAATTCCAAAAAGAATCTGCTTTGAGACATATCCACCGAGCTGAGATTTCTATACTATATCATTAACTACTGAAGAACTCAAAAGAGGAAAAAAAAAAAAAAAACACTTCACAATCAGATTTTAACAAGAAAGGCACAAAGAAGAAAAATAGGAGAAAAGGCATAGGAAGAAAAGAGAAGATTCCACGGTATTTCCAAAGACCCAGGCCAACGAACCTGAAGACAACTATACAGATCAGGGAACTCGTTTCTTGGTAGAAGTGACAAGGCACCAACCCAGGGGCCTAGAAAGCAGGGAACCTCCAATGAACCTTACCATTTCCAAGTATCTGGCTTCAGAATGCCAGCAAGAAGGCCACCCATCACCAAGGTGGGCTCGTTCTACTAAACAGGGCACATGTTGAGCCAATGACCCATGTATGATGTGTCTTTCTCAAAGACAGCTTGAGAGGTAGAGATTTCTTCTCCTCTTTCTTATATGAGCATTATGGTAGTCCTCACCACTACACATAAGGCACATACAGTGGTTACGTGTACCATTTAGTCCATGGGTTGCAGAATGGTTAGACTGGATCATGAAAAGACTAGAGTTGTGACAGATATCATTTGGAATCATGGATTCAGACTGAGATGATGCTTTTTAAGTGGTCCCATGGCTGCTTCTCTATGTAGCAGCTATGACTTTCAGCTGCTCCCTGTTAGGGAAAGGCTAAGTGAATGTGTGCTTTTATTTATGCAGATTGGATTACATGAGAAGAGGTTATCTTTGGAACTGTGTGTAGGAAATGAGTTACGAGCCAGGCAAGGAAGGGTCATGCCTCAGAATGCCTTGCTTCTCACCTTGTGCTTTTGAGGGAAGCTGCCCAACAACCTGGTTTTATGAACCACATGGGTACTCCCCCCCAGTCCGGTCTGTGTAGAATGGTAGGGGGAGGGAAAGCCTTGACTTAGGAAGAGTCTACCCAGCTACAATATGGCCTTGCTTGAAAAGGTAAGTTGGGCCAATCAGATTCCAAAAGAATACCCAATGAGTAGCGGGAGCTGAAGCTCTAAGGTCAGTTATGTGGAGTGAGGCTCAGATAAGAAGGCTGATCACAGACAAGCAAAAGTCACAGACAAAGCTGATTGTAGAGTGAGGAAAGGGTAGTGCAGAGAAAGAGGGAGAGAGAGGGGGACAGGCAGAGGAGGGGACAGGGAAGAGGAGAGAGCAGGAGGAGAGGAGGAGAGAGGAGAAAGCAGAGAAAGGAGGAATAAAAAGGAGGGAGAGAGAGAAGAGACACAGGGGAGAGGAGGAGAGAGCATAGAGAGAGAGAAAGTGGAGAGAGAGAGAAGCCCACAGAACTTCCTGTTCATATTCAGGCTTACGAAAAATTTCGATTTTCTTAAAGTAATTGGAAAGAGTTGCTGTTCCCTGCAACCAACAGAACCTAACAAAAGCAATGAATATTGGCAAATAAACCAAAATCTGCAAGTAGTATGTGTCTCACCTTTCTTTATTCACATAAAAGGCCTGACAGCTGCCCAAATCAGTTCATACAGGTCACTGAGAGAACACAGATTAATATGAATGTGCAATTTGTTATTAAGGGGTGTGGATAGTAAAATGACAGCCAGTTCAGAGTTTTAAATACACTGAGAACTTCCATTGCCTATGTTAGCTGCTCAGTTCACTGAGCTTTTGTCATTCCCAAAGGCAACATAAATCCAGTCAAAAGACATGTTAATGCAAGATGACTTTTGTATTTTATGTAAGGGGAAAATCAACCAATTCAAGGTTATGATTCCCATAAACTCAAACCAGACTAAATATGTCATTTAAAAAAAGAGAAAGAGAAAGAAAAAGAAAGTATGCCTAGAAGACAAACTTTGGTGACAGACAAGTAGATCTCTCAGAACTGCCTCTTCTCCATGACTGCACAGCCTCAAGGGCCTGCTTCTCACATAGGATGCCTGACAAGAGAGCTGGTAGATGGCTCCACCCAGCCACATATCCTCTACATCCACTCCCAGCTTGGAAGTGGCAGCATGGAACCCCAGGCACCTGGTGGCCCTCCTCTCAGTATGATCATTCTTCCTCTTGATGCTTCTCCCCAGGCTGGGCTAAGTGCCACTCTTTTGTACCACGTGCCCATAGCTTTATCACTGTGCCAAGATCATTATAGGGAACTGTAATTTTCTGCTTAAAAGTCTATGTTTCCAACCAGATCCTGAGCTACTAAAGAGGTCCCAGCACCTTGCACAGTACCTGGTACATCACAGAGTTGAAAAAGCATGTCATAAACACATGGATCCATCCTCCCCCTCCTGTCCCACCTTCCTGGCCCTAGCCTTCTTTTAAGGGTACTACTTACCCCATAGTCATGCTGAAAGACACTGCTGTAACCAACCACCTACTAGCTTTGCCTTCCCTTGGCTCTGCTGCAGCCATATCAAAAACAAGATCATGACCAACCCTGCAAAGGCACAGTCTACATTCCACATCTTCCCTGAACATATTAAACAGATTTTTAAAAAAATAATAGGGAAAGAAAGAAAAAGAAGTCAAAGACACAATCTTACTAGTTTACATAAAACACCTAATGTAGGACCATAATTCAGGGGTCAGCAAACATAAACGGCTACATAGTAAATATTTTATGCTTTGTATACCATATGGTCTCCGGTGAAACTATTCAACTCTGCTATTGTAGTTTGAAAACAGTCACAGACAAGACAAATGAATGGACATGACTGTGTACCAATAAAACTTTATTCATAAAAACAAATGGCTGACCTACAAGCCAGAGTTTGCTGACCTCTGACTAATCTAATGCAACAAACACATATTAAGCATATATGTATGTGTAAAACATCAACGTCAGCTGCTGAGGTATATATAGCACAGCATCCCAGGCCTACATTACAGTAGAGGAGAATCAACCATAAGTAACTGAGAAATATCTGATGAGTATGATAACAGAAGCACAAACACCACTGAACAGTCAACTTTGGAGCATCTGAACTGTTGACCATGACCTCCTCTTCCAACACTCTTCCCCAGGTCTGGGACACCATGGATTTTGGTTTTCTCCCAACCTCTCTGATCACTTTTGCACAGTGTCTGCAAACTTTTCTCCACTGCTTGTGTTTTTTCCTAAAATTTTATTCCTCCAGGTTCTGCCCTAGGCTCTTTTCTCCCTTGGTGACCTCATTCATTCCTAAGATTTCCAGTACCACCTATAGGCTGAAAACACATAGCTACATCTTCTGCCCACATGTCCACAACGAATTTCCACCTGGATGAGCCCCAGGCACATCAAACTCAGCAAGTCCAAAACGGAATGAATCATCTTCCCCTAAGCAGTTTCCAGTCCTGTGTTCCTATCTATTCACCCAAGTCAGAACACAAGCTTCCTCAACTCCTCCCATCCCTCACAATAGATAAATTGCCAAATTCTGTTCCACTCTCTAAATCTCTCCACACCTACTCACTTCTCTCTCTCTTTTGCCATTTCTCTAAATCAAAGTGACATCATCTCCTGCCTAGATTACTACCAATGTCTTCCAAACTGATGGACCAGTACCCTCCAACCCCCTTCCCACAGTGTACAGCTAGAGTTACTGTTCTAAAATGCCTAGGTAGATTATTTACCAGCTGTCTCTCAGCCCAAGCCACCATTTGTATTCTGCTCTATGATGCTGGAGCTAGAAGTCTGCAAACCACATTTCCCAGACCCTTTGCAACTGGCCTCTTGTTAGATTCTGTCAATGGGAGCCACTGGCAGGAGACTAGAAGGCAGAGGTTGAGAAAAGAAACTCTTCCTGTTTTCCAGCTCCTATCAGCCTCTACAGTAGCAGGCAGCTCCAGCTCCCCGCACTTTTTGCACTCTGTATACCAGCCATGGACTCTCCTTTGCTGGTCTGAGTACCAGCCAGAAGGCAATCCCTCCGCGGAGGTCCAAGTACCTCCTTAGCAGTCAGCACATCAGCTCTACAACAGCCCCTACTCTGAGTGTTTAGGTTAGTTAACATCACTCATTCCCATTTATCCATCCTAGCCCCAGGGACGGCAGCTGCTTCCTAAGTTACTAGTCTATATTGCCTCTGCTTCCTGTATTTACTCGCCCATCCAATACCCTATGTCCCCAATTCCCCATGTTAAATTACCTTGGTATCTGCAATACTAACTTTGTATCTCTTTTCTGACCTGACCTTGACTGATGCAGTATTTGGTACCAAGAGTGGTTCAGAGTAAACAGACTCCAATAATGGAATTCTGTGATTGCTTTCTTACCTCTCTGACCTTTAACAGTGATGACTTCCTTGTCCCCCTCCAATACATTCCCTACATGCACCTACTGTGATTTTTTTCTAGCACGTCTGTCATCACTTCAATGACTCACCACTGCCATCAGGAGAGTGGGTTTGATAAGGCTGTCCAGGTCCTACAGCCACCATTTCTCTAACTTCTCCGCCACTACCTTCCTCCCCCCTCATGCTCTGGGCTCAAACCACTCTGAACTTCCTTTCCACTAAGCCTCTTTCAATCCCTCCACAAAGCTATCTCCCCAACCTTGTATATTGCTCCTAATCCTCTCTGTTCACCCGGTTAACTCCTACTTGGCTTAGAAAGCACTTTCTCCAACAGGTCTTCCCAGATCTGCATGCAACCTGAACTTCATCCATTATAGCAGTAATGATGCTGCCTGCTAACACCATGTAGTTACTCTGTATTCCCCCATGAAACCATGAATTCTAGGAAGCAGGTGTCTCAGTCTATTCAGGTTGCTATAACAAAATTCCATAGACTGGGTGGCTTATAAACAACAGAAATTTATTTTTCACATTTCTGGAGACTCATAAGTCTCCAAATCAAGGTGCCAGCAGAATTGGTAAGGGCCCATTTCCTAGTTCATAGATGGTTCCTTACAGCTGTGTTCTTTCATGGTGGAAGGGACAAGGCAGCTCTCTGGGGCCTCTTTTATCAGGGCACTAATCCCATTCATGAGGACTCTGCCCTCCTGACCTAATCACCTCCCAAAGGCTCCACTTTCTAAAGCCATCACATTAATGATTAGTTTCAACTTATGAATTAGGGGGGGTGGGGAAGGGACAAACATTCAGACTATGGCAGCCATGTGAGAAGCAAGTTTTGTCCAGAACAAGACCATGTTTATCTTGTTCAGAGTTTTAATCGCACATAGCAGGTGCTCAATAATAGTTTGTTGAATGAACGGATGAATCCATGAATGAGAAGGTATAAACTAATTCCTACTAGGGAGATTTGGGAATGTTTCTTAAAGGAGGTAGGATTTTGTAGTAGAACACCAGACCCAATCTCCAGCACTGTAAAAATTTTAAAGAAAGTAACATTATCCTTAGCTTCCACAGATTGCCTAACAAACTAGGTAAAAAGATTGTTTCTTTTGGGGGTATCAAAATTATGTAGCATGTGGAAAATAAACTTTTGGGGAATAAAACTTCTATCTTTGGGATTCATTCATAGGCCAACCACATAGACAAAACTACCTTAGAAATATAGTAACTAAACTCCCTTGGATGTTTATCAGCCCATGCTCTCCCCTTTTAGAGGACTAGCCTGATTTTAACTTCTGTTCTAAAGTAAAATGTGTACTGAGATCCCAATAAACTTACTTTATTGCTTTCCCTTCACAAACCTCAGACACCAGATTTTAGAAACTGTTTTAAACCAAGTATATTATAAATCTGAACATTGCTTTCAGAACTCAAATGTAAAGAAAAGTACATCAATGAGGTAAAAATCTTTATATTGATCTCTCTATATAGATTTACTACATAAATTAGAGAGAGGTTTCCCCCATATTTGGAACCCATTCTCGCCCTCCCCACCCCAAATAGTTGAAATAATAAAAGAAATGGCTGAGTTTTCCTGTAGTTTTGTAGCTTTAAGGGTAAAAGTAATAAACCTACATAAATTTTACTGCTCAAAACTTAACTTACCTTCCATACTTTAAATTTATTTATGATACGTCAAACATTGACCAAAAGCCCCTAGGTTAATATTTTTTCTAATGATTCTTGGCTATTTAGAAGACTTATTTTTGCTGAGTAAACATCATAACATTTTGCTGTTCAAGGTTTTAGTCCTTAGGAATGTGGTTAATCATTTACTTTTTTCCTTGATCTCTTGGTAGCAATAATACACTTAGCAGAGATCAATGATAGCACATATTCTCCCTTATTTATTTTCAGGTACAGTAATAATATTAGGACTATCCCTAGCATGAGGTTAAAATAGCACAGCACCACGAAAGTGGAAATTATTCTCTAAAGTTGCTTAACTTTTTAAAATAGAAAAATTGTTTCCACTTTTCATTGTTACTTTATTATCTCTTGTCTTTAACAATGGATCAAATGCCTGCTCCTGTCCCCTTTTCTCCCTGCCTTCCTTCCTCACACCAAATTCCTTCCTAAACTTGCAACAACCAACCAAAGTGGGCTTCTTATACCTGAATCTCTCAGCCTCACTTCCCTCTGCTACATTCCTAGTAGTTCATTCAAAACAATAATCCCCAAATCACTTCTCTTGCACATTTCAGTTAAATCTCAACTATCTCATTTTTGGCATCCCATAGGCCTCTTCTCTCTTTTCAAAAGAAGGAAGGGAAGGGGAAAGAGGGAAATTTTGGTAACAGAGACATAGCCCCTGAGCATACAAAGACACAAGAATGAATGGGAACACACCCTTCCTGGAAACTGAAAGCCAAAGAAAGAAAGGGAAAAGCAGAAGCATAGAAGGCCACTAATCTAGTCCAACCTCTCATTTTACAGACTAAGACAGTGAGGTCCACAAAGGGGAAGTGACTTTATCTGGATTCACACAGCATCTATTGTTAAAGCCATTTCCTGACACACAGGCCAGAATCCCATCCACTCTTCTCAGCATGCATGGTCCTCACCATCTCCCTCATAATGGCACTCACATATACAGGCGCTCATGGACTGAAGCCAAGTCAAACTTCTTGCACTTCCTAAACTCAAACTTGATGCCATCACCCAGGCCGTTACTTTCTCGTGTTCCCTATGCTGTCCACTCAACTCTCAAATACCAAATCAAAGGTCACATCTTCCAAGATTCAGTTCAAACCCCCTCTATGGCTGCTTTCTTATTCCAGTTCATACCCAATTCCTACTCAAACTAACCCTTAATCCCACTGAATATTTTGCAACTTCTATCAGTGTACTCACAAGATATTACCGAATGTATTTGTTTTCCTGTGTTCAGTGACTAAACCATAAATTCCTTGTAATCAGTATCAAGTCCTACTATTATGCATCTTTGTATCCCCAATCCAGAGCTGAGTGACCCACCCCTAGGAAGCACTGCATAAATGTTTTTAAATATTTATAATTCTTTTGATTACACAAGCAATACAAAAATGCAATAGAAACAGAAAATAAAAGGCCACTATAAACGCACCCTTCAGAGACAACTATTGTTAACAGGATGCTGTACAATCTCCTAGACTTCGTTCTATGAATACGTCATTCACACACATAGAAAAAAAAATTATTTTCAATAAGAGCTTATAAAGTACTTTTTTAACATGAAAAATTATATATGTATATATAAAAATTGTGTGTGTATGCACATAGAAAAAGAACATACTTTATTTTTTAAAACTGTAATATGTTATTTCTTCATACAAATATGTCATATTTTGACATTTTCCTATTAATGGATATTCACACTCTTTCCAATTTTTCAATAGTAAAAATTATAACAACCATTGTGTAGCTGTTCAAATATTTCTACAGAAATTGCTATAAATTGGTACATATTTAAAATGTTGACACATCTAATATCCTGCCAAAATTCTGTACTAATTTTAATTAACCCTCTACCCGTAGTGTATGAGATTGCATTTTTCCTGTCCAATACCAAGTATTATCAATCTTATTAGTCTTTGCAAATCTTATAAATGAAAAATGGCTGTTAATAAAATTTGCATTTCTTAGGTTATTAATGATGTTGATCATCACTGTATATGGTTGCCCAGGAAGTGGGGAGGGGTTATTTTAAGCAAAAGGTAAATGTTTTTCAATAATGTCAAACTAATATCTTCTTATGCATGAGTTGGAGATGACAAGTGAGAACTTCAGTGTTTTTATTTAGTGATTGAGCTAAAATTTTCAGGAATATTGGGAATAGAAGAAAAATTCCTCCATGATAAATATAGAAATTTCAGTTCAAGTCAATTTAAGGGGAAAAACAAAAGCTCTTTCAACCAAATTATATGTTGCTAAAGAATGGCTACTATTTGAATAAAGAACATGACCTCTTATACAGGACTCTGTAAATATACCAAGCTCAGCTACTTTGGCCCAACTGTTAGAACTCACGAATTTGTACAAATCAATCTGAATTTACTGAACGCCTAATGCAGACTTGGGAGACACTGAAGATATAAATATTGCTAAGATCTAGGCCTTGACCTTGAAGAGTTGCCATTTTCTGTTTGTTTTAAAAGGAAACTATTTTGGAGTAATATTATTTTGCTATACATTAAAAACTTCAAGGAATGCTCCTTAAAATACTGATATTCTGTCTTTGATATTCAAGGGATAAAAAACTCAACTTTGGCCATTTTCAAGAAATTGACAAAAACAGTACCACCTATGGGAGAAAATGAAGAATGCTTTCAACTCAGTTACACATGCTCTTCTCTCTCATACCAGGCAACATACATCCTTTTAAATTACATATTATATGAATGACAATTTTATTATTTTATAATTAATATACAGATGCTCCTCAACTTACAATGAGGTTATGTCCCTATAAACCCATCATAAGTTGAAAATGCAATAAGTCGAAAATGCATTTAATATATCCATTGTAAAGTCAAAAAAATCATAAGCTGAACCATCTTAAGTCCAGATACTCCTAAACAAGATGGTTATGTCCCAGCCTAAAGTAAAAAAATCGTAAGTCAAAACATGATAAATCGGGGACCATCTGTATACATTTCCCATTATACTACAATACTCAAAAAAAACCACCATTAGGCATATCTTATTCAAACTGCAGAAAACCAAAGACAAAGAGAAATCTTGAAGGAAGCCAGAAGGGAAAAAAACCTTACCTATAGAAGAACAAGGGTAACAATTACAGCAGACTGCTCATCAGAAACCACGCAAGCAAGAACAGCATGGAGTGAAATTTTCAGAGTGTTGACAGAAAAGAAATTTTTCATTCAAACCAGAATTTATTGAGTATCTATGCTATTATCTAGGATACAAAAAAGAAAAACTAAAACATGAATGTTTCTCTGAATGAATAGGTGGGCTAGGAAAGAAACTGTAATAGGATAAGTAATATGTAGTATTAGTGGATACGAATAAAATGTTATGGGAATCCAAAGGGACTAAATATGACTTGTAGGTGGGATACTCACAGGTGACATTTGAAGATTGTAGAATATCTCCCTCCCTCGCACCCTACCACACCCCAATAAGACTTCAGTTTAATAACACAGGATCGTAGCTGAAAGAGTTGCAAGACACAGACACTCTCCTAGGAGCAGTATATAGGAAAGCCCAAAGCCAAGAGGGGAGACAAAAAACAAGGTCACCAGAGGAATTTGAAACCTCTCATACCTCTAGCTACAACAAACTGTAATACAGCCCAACTCCTAGCAAAAAGAATACCGTTATGTAAATGGTTTTATGAAGATAACAGTGATTTAGGTATTAGGACAAAGATGCTAATATGTTAGTTTGTTTGGGGTACAAATTACAAATGTTTTTGTGTTTATCAATCCCTAGAAACATCACCACATAGGCCTGAGAATTTCTTTAAAGTTTTGTAGAACACACTTAAAAAAATAATTTTTTTTTAAACATGAGGGGATTGAGTTAGACTCTTGCAGTTTATGGTCTGTGATTTGGTAACTATCAGAAAAGAATGTGAAGACAGATGCTCTTTTTTTCTCTTAGAACAACAAATATTTTAATGTCTCTGCCTTCGATGATTATATCCTTCTCAACAAGGAGTTACTAAATAAATGATCAGTTCATGTGCTGGGTAGAATGCAAGAAGACTCAAGGTCCCTGCCTTAAAAAATTATTCACCATAAGACTAATAAGGATTCATGTATACAGGGCATTCTGGCTATACAGTTCCTGGCACAGATCTCTAAAATCTGCGGAATTTCCTGAGTGATAGGTGTGTCTTTTATTATTCATGACAAACCCCTTTCAACCATACCAGAGCTTATACTAATAAGGTGACTCTTTTGGGCCCCTAGATAGCTTCAGAATAGGGGCTGGTCACCAGAAAGACCAAGGCATGACTGGAACTTTCAGTCCCCACCCCCCATTCTTCATTTCTATTATTCTGTTTTTTATTTCTAACATTTTCTTTTGATTCTTAGAGTTTCAATCTCTCTGCTTATATTACCCATCTGTTCTTGCATGTTGTCTACTTTTTCTATTAGAGCCCTTAAGGTATCATAGTTCTTTTAAATTCCTTGTCTGGTAGTTCCAACATCTGTTTCATGTCAGAATCTGGGTTTTGATTATTACTTTGTCTCTTCAGACTGTGTTCTTTCTTGCCCTTTGGCATGCCTTGTAATTTTTTGTTGCATATGGGATGTTGTATCAGTTTATAGGAAGTGAGGTAAGCAGGGCTTTGGTGTGACAATTTATTATTTTTCCATCATAGTGAATATAATGAAGGCAGAGGGGAGCATTATCTTCTATAATAAAGCAAATTCTTGAACTTACCCATCATTATTCCCTGTTCAAACATGTGCCTTCTCTAGATCCTTGGTCTAAAATGTACATATAGAATCACTAGGCTAGTTTCTCAGGCTACCACTTGCAACATCATTTAAGCCACTATGAAAGATGTACTCACACCACCAGTCAAGGTTAGAAAGAGCACCAATCTATGCATTTTACAAACTAGGTGCTTTTCTTGTCACTCAACATACTGATACTTCATGAGAACATTCTCTTAAATTATTTCCTGTAAGTAGATGAAGCTAAACCAATACTTTCAGGACACCATAAGTGAATCAAGATGCAATATTTAATTCCTTCACTAATAATCATCACAGACTATTATGAGAGAAGATAATAACCTCCCTATTTCCAACTTTAACAACTTTTTAAAGTTAATTTATGACAGGGAATCCCATACAGTTGAATTCTTTTCTAAATCGTGTTAAAGAAACAGTAATTTCCCAGACTTCACAAAGCTGGTCAAAGTTAAACAAGTCAGCAATGAAATGTTCATATCACAGATGCTTAAATATAAAGGTCAAAGAAGCAAAGATATGAGTATGATCTTCTGCTTCACCGACTTTTGGCAAAAGAATCTTAAACTGAGAAAAGAAGCAAGAAGAGCAAGATCAGAGAAAAGCACTGGCCAGCTTCTTTCAAAGTGACCTCTTGGCTGAAGGGGAAGGAAAGACCAGTTGTTAAGACTAAAAATAAAGAAAGATGGGGATAGTAGCCACACTGATGCACAAAGGAATAGACTTGCTGATGACACCTCTAATTACAAAGGAGAATGGAACAGTCTTCCTGTAAAATACCTTCTCTTTTAGCCTTTAGTGTCTCAAATCCTGTTAAGTCACCACTCTGTTCTGTCATCATTATTAAAATGTACTTTTAGGAAGAAACATAACAAGTCCCCAAGGGATGGATTTCAGCTGTAATTTTATTAGGGAAACAAGCCTAATTACGGATGTGCACATGTCCCTTCTCAGAGAATTCTCCGGAACCTTTGGTAGACAAGCAGGACTTATAATACAAACCTAGCTACCAGGCAGGAAAAGATTACTCTGTTATTTTTTTATTAGATTTAGCAATATAATACATATAACATGAGATTATTCTTTTGCCAAGAAAAGCATAAGAATATGGTTCAGTACCATCCACCAGAGTACCTTTTGGACCAGGTCAAGACAGTCATACAACAACTATTTAGCATGTCACTACTTTCCCTTCTTAAGCCTCGTGCTGGTGACTCCTATTATTGGCTGAGGCCAGGCCAGTGTCACAACATTAAACAACAAGATGGAGCATCACATGACTTGACGGTAACACAATGGCAGCAGGAAGTGATGTTCCCGAGGGAAAGAACTATTCACCCAAGCATGAAATTAGCTGGAGAAGCTCTCCTAGTATAAGAAATTTAATCAATTAATTCATCAAACATTTACTGAATCATACATAATATATAAAGCACTGTGTTATACTCTGAAGTAAGGGATGAGGGAAAAGAATACAAAGATAGTTGAGGCCGGGTGCCTACCTCCAAGGAGTCTACCATACCATCTCAGAAGGAAGACAGACAAGTCAACAGTAACAAGAACAAATGGCAGTAATAGTGCAAACTGAAGAGAGAGATCGATAAGGGGCTAAAGAAGAAAGCAGCGGATCTTCAAATTCTAACTTGCAATACAGTGATAGGCCAAATGAAGGGAGCCACTGAACCTGCTGAAACTAACAACTAAAATGCGTTGAGCAGGATTTTCTCAGGCTACGAATGCTCATCCCTCCTCTCACTGTCAACCATCTCAACACTCAGCCAAGTAACAGCTTTGGTTCTTCCACTGTGCGCCCAGCTCAATCGAATTCAAGGGGAAAAGGGCACTCAACCCACTTGCTCTGGACAATCTGCCAAAGGTTCCACCTGCTAAATGGTCCATATGAGAATTACAGACGTGAGCGAGGGAAGGCAATACTAAGTAGGGTTGTGCACTGGACTTTGTGGTTGACCACCTCACGTAAGTTTTAGAAGCAAACCTGATTGGATTGGGAGTCACAGAGAAACAGCACCTGAGACTACTGTACCTCTCAGCTCTTGATAAAATCACGTATTGTTTAAGCAATTTCACTTGAGTGTTTTGTTACCTCCAGCTGAGAGTCCCACTTGAGGAGGTCTGGTCAACTAGAGTTGTTAGCTCTTCAAGGGTAGAGTCCATGTTTCTTTCATTTCTTTGTATCCCTAATACCACCTAGCACAAGGTAGGCACTAAAATAATCGAGGAAAAGAGAAAAAGAGGAAGAAAAATCAAAGGTCAGTTCACACTCCCTAGACTCTACCCCTCAGCTATTGGCTAGGGGTGGGGCGGTGTATAGCAAGAAGCATAGATATTTGTAAGCGATTAATGGGGAGCACAGTAATAAACACACACACAGCCCAAGCCTACCAGCATAAAAACCACCCTCATCCAAGAGCATTGATTCTGCCACACAGGTGGAAACGACTAGGTCCAGTAACCTAATGAAGTAAGACTAAGGCACCAATACTGTAGTCTTTACCTCTCTCATTTACCACACATAGTGTCGACATTAGTTGGGAAAGACTAACTGCTGGGAGCCGATCATAATCCCAAAAGATATAATGTGATGAATGTTGAAATCCCAAAAGATCACAATCCTGAAAATATAATTCTGGAAAAAATAATTTTAAAAAATATTTTAAAGATATTTATTTACATTTTTAAATAGGATTATTTGAGAAACATAAAAACAGGACAGAATACTTCATAGGCCACTTTACACAATAAAATAGGCAATAATAACATATATTTTTTCAATCATAAACACTCAGGTATTCCAACGACATTTGCACGGGTATAAGTTACGAGCAAACACACCACATTCATAAAGAAATAGGTCAAAAAGGGACATGTATAAACATATATCTCTATGGTCGGTGTGTGCACCCAGCTTTTTAAGTACAATCATCTGAAATACCATGACAAACAACCTAGCATTTTGATGAGATAAATCAAAAACCACAATGGGTCATCTCCACATATGCAATCACCCAAAGAGCCGAGATCTTGAGAAATTTTATCTTTCACAAATACAGATGTACTAAATGGACGTCTCATCATTTGTTGACAAAATTTCAACATTTTTACGAACAGGCACAATGCTCACACACAAAGTCAACATTGTGATAATGAACTTTCATGGAGTCAAATTTGCAAGAAGTACATGAATTAGAACTCTCTAAAAGTCTCCACACAATTTATACTTCCAGTATTGGAAATGATGCAAAGATGAAATATGTAACATAGCGAATTGTAAAAAATAATGCTAACAATTTAAAATAGTGAAAAAAATTAAAAATAAGAAAAAGAAAAAAACAAAAAAAAACTAAAAGAATTCAACATATGAAAAAGTGTACTACAGGGATAGATTTGGGGCAAGTGCACAAAGATAGTCCATAAGGGATGGACTAATGTAATGCAATTATCCTGTGATTGTGATTTTAGGGATTTTAGATGTTAGGGATTTATACTTTAGGGATTTTGATCTTTTGGGATTTCAAAATTGGGGATTATGGTATACAGGATTGTGTCTTTTGGGATTATGATCCAAATCCATCACTGCCAAAATAGACCCCAAAATGTAAAACGGCTCAAACACCTCAGAACTTTGTTCTTGTTCCCATGACAGGGAACTGGTGAATGAGGTGTTCCTCTTCCTCAAACTGAACCAGGGATTCAGGCTGACAAGCTCTGCTGTCTTCATCATGGTCATTCTATTGGCTAGAACTCAGTCTGTACCTTACTTAGGCTGCACCTAACTGCAGTGGAGGCTGGGAAATGCATTCTTGCTGTGGGCTCAGGAAGAGGAAAAATGCAGATTTTGGTGAGAAGTCAACAGAGTCTGCCACTGTATTTTATGGCTTTTCCTTCCCCTTGCAAGCTTTCCCTTGCCCTGTTTCTGTGTGTGGGTGTATATATATGTATGTGTGTGTAACAATTGCCAGGAACGCTCACATAAACAGGACTGATGCTTTATTTCTGAAGGAAAGGGAAAAACCTGATATTAGGGCCCAGAGCAGCAGCTCATGGAGTATCTCTGCTTCAAGCAAGGGAGACAAATTCTCCTGTGTCCACATTCCCCTAAGGGCCCTTATCAGGATTCACCCAAATAATACTCATGAGGGGTTCATGCCCAAACTGGCAAATATTAGGACAGCATAAAATTTCCCTCATAAAGGGCAGCAAAATGCTAAATATTTCCTTGGGGCCCTCAATGATTCCATTTTCTGACCAAGAAACATCACGTCTTAGACTCAGTACTTTCCTCACCAACACTAGAAGCTGGCTTTCTTCTCAGAGAAATTTTTCACAGAGAAAGCACATTTCTTTTCAAAGTCATTTTACATGTTAAATAATGGGTAGAAACAGGGCTGCACTGAAATGTGGACACTGGGCAATGGGCTAAGTTACCCCACACTAGCCTCCCAAAGCACCTGACTCAAGTTCAGGCCTCAGCAAAATGAGAAATCAGCATATGACATGGACTTTCATAGTCTATCCCAAATGTTAAATCACTGACATACAAATGATCTATGAATGCACTAGACTAGACTACATGCCCCTTTGGCAAGGTACATATGTGATTTATCTTGCTAGCCTCCACAATGCCTTGTCTATACCATCATTCAATAAACATTTGTTGAATGAACAGTCAATTTTGATTTGTCATTAGTAAGTCCTCTGCATGTGTCCACGTGAGGGCTGTCAGTCTTGAGGACAAACACTTAGCTGTATGACTCATTCTGTACACAACCTAACAGGTGTGAGGTAAGTGCTTTCTGACTGTGATGATGGTAGTGGTGACTATGACAGCACAGTCAGCCACAGTGTGTAAAGAACTGTGGTATTTCATGCCTGTGGGTCCAATCAGTCACCATAAGTAGTGCAAGAGCCCACATCCTAACATGGTTCCCTCACCCCTTGGCACAATTCCTGTCCCCTTCCCTGTTTTAATTTTCTCCATAGCTCATATCACTATCTGACAACGTATTTGTGTGTCTGTCTTTCCCAGTAGAATCTCTGTGAGGGCAGGGAATTATGTCCACGTTGTCTGGCACCCAAATCAGTGCTGGGAACATCAGAAGTACTCAATAAACATCTGTAGAAGGAATAAATGAAATAAATAAGATTATTTGGATTATTTCCTCCAAATCTGAAGATTTTGGAGCCACAGAAGAAATTATTCCTGCAGTGCTCCAGCATATTCACATTCTTTTGAACATCTCAAAAGGAGATCTCACAGATAAGACAGATAAGCCACTTTTTGTATCACAAAGGAGGGTTTCTAGAAACCCAAGTTATTGTCCTATCATCTTAAAGTCCCCAAATAAACTGAGAATGGACAGAATCACCAGGATTCACTTTTGGTAGCTTTTTACCAAATAAAAACCACATGTGCAGCCTGGCACACTTCCCACCTGGCTCCCACTCCACTCCGGAGTCCTGCATCCAGCTCCCTGAGCCAGCACCAGCACGCACGGCAGGAAGCCAGACAGGAGGATGGGAAATTCCTCCCCTTCAGAAGCAAATCTGCCTGAGTCCCACATGAACAAAATGTCAGACCCTAGACTCAGCTCTATACATTGGAAGTAGCCACAATTCATTTTTTTAAGAAAGTTAAAGTTCAGCTTCCCAAACATGGCCATTTACCTGATGAAATAAATTACTTTAGGTTGTTAAGGAATCACTGAATGTCATAATTAATTTGACAAGCTGTTGTTTGATGTAGCTTTAAGATTCATGTTTAATTTTGGCATATGAAGAGCAGTGTCTACTGGCAACAACGATCCCTATTCATTCTTCTGTTGACTCTCAAACGGTAATTAAATAATACTCTCAAAGTAATGGTAAAAGAGACTTCCAGCTTGAGGATGTGTAACACAAAAGACATTTGACACATCAAAAGTTTTTATACCTACAGAACATTTTACACATTAGGAGTTTTTACAAAATAGTAAATAGCACCTAACGATTAATAGAAGAATGGCTAAGTTTTTAAATCCCAAAAAGAAGAGTGGTCTAACATCTTCCACCATACTTCTCAAACTTTCCACGAAGACTTTATTCAAATATACTCTGGTCAAAGGTTTGTTTCAAGTTTTATTAGTAAATACTACCCCAGCCAGCCAGTGTGTATTATGTGTATTATGTGTATTATGTGCTAACCCCAGAGACAGGCACGGAGAATTCCAAGACTAAGATACAACTTTTACCACAAGTTACTGGGATTCATTAGCAAAATAAAAAGGAGGGACTGGATGATAGTTAAGATTATTTCTAGTTAATTTGTTTTGTTTTGAAACAAATTGTCTTTCAAAAGAGTCGCACACAACTATAAAACTCTATTACAGGACATCATGTTAAGGATGTCTTAAGCAATTAAAAAATGAAACTTCAAATAGTTTGATAAGTGGAGAATTCTCATCACTGCATTCTAATGTTTGATGTTTTAAAATTTAAACATACAGCTTCAGATATTATTTAATTTCCTAGGGACTCTTTTCCTCTAAATCTCATTTGCAGATTACCTGGGTTCTTTGCTTTTCCACATTCTATTTGCCTCTCAAAGTAAGAGAGACAAAATACAAATTATACAAAACTATACAATAAATAGTTTAAACACATTTTCTTCCTAGACCCAAGGGCCAAAATGTTGGGTTGTACAGTATCAGATAGCAAAATCAAATGCATAAAAAACTCTCCTCCCTCAGTGAAACAGAAACCCAACAAACCCAATCCAACAAACTGAGGAACATGGCATGGCCACAATGTTGTCACCTACTCTTTGAGAACACACTCCAACTTGGTGCTGACCCTCAACTAAGAGATGGAGGTTTTCTAATCCTGTTGGTTTCTGTTATGGGCTCCAAAGCACCTACATGTAGCCTCTTCATGCAAAATGGTATCATGCCAAAAAGTTGCATTTAGAAACAAATCAAAATACCACAAATTTGTATATTACATGTTGCCAAATTCTTGGCAACGTCACTGTCACTGTATGAGCTTCAAATCATTCAACACCATTATTATTTCTAGAATGAGTGGCACTCTCCAGAGAGAAATGCTATTCTAATGAGCTATCCCCAATCTCCCCATCAGCCTAACTTCAGCTGTATTTTTTGCTTTGTTTTGTTTTGTTTTAACTCTAAAACACTTAAAGGATTCCAAAGACAACTGCTACCAACAATGGCTGAGATTTGGGGGAAGGAGGTCTTCAGAGATTCAAAAGTGCACTAAGAGATTCTAACATAGCCTCATTTTCTCTTGGGAATCATTGGTATAAGAGATTCCACCTCCAGATGCATTCCTGGAATTCTGAGTTCTCACCACAGAGACTTTTAGCCAAGACAGTCCTCATAAAGAGTTGTTAAGTTATGGCTCACTTTACAATGGAAACTCTCACTTTAGACTTGAAAAGAAATTTATGGACTACTCCAAAGTTGACTCTAATTAGACACAGAGCAAAAACAAAAATAATCCAGTCCTTGTTTCCACTTTAATAAAACTTTTTGTCTAGTATTCAGACAATTAAATTAGTTCCAATTTCTACTTCCCAAGCCTTTATATTCTTTGCTTTTAAGAGAAAGAAGGGAATTAAGTAAAGAAAACCCAAATTTTAAGTGACTTCAAATTGCCTGGGGCTACTTCATACTTAGGTAAATACATAAGTGTGGCATAAACTAAAAAATGTTTCATATACACATAAAACACATTTTTATAAAGCATTCACCTACCTTTAATCCAGCCTTTTAGTTAGGATTGCACTTTATGGAAAACTCCACACACAAAGCACCTTTCCTCCTAGTATTTCAAGTTCCTTATGAGGAGCAGAACTTTCTAAACAGGAAACCAAAGTGTAGAAAGGCGGGGCCATCTTCCTCAGTGTTACCAGAACCCAAAATTCCTGGCATTCCCCAGCCATAAGTTCAAGGCTCCCATCATCATATACCACATGCTTTCCACATGGAGATGGGTCTGTTCAATAATTTTTTTTTTTTTTAGAATTTGGCCAAAGTGGCAGACATGAAAATAAAATTTTGACAAGACCAGTGGTAGTGGTGTGGAGTTTCTTAGCCCATCCCTATAAACAACCACCTTTCCACTTCATACTCCAACTTTCAGGTATTCTAAAACTGCCTTCATCAAATTCAGTGAGATGACTTGCTAGAAAAGCCCAAGCAACTGACAGTCCAAATACAGAAATCTAAATGCAACTCATGCCCTAAAGCAGATATTTAGAACACTTCACTTTGACAGATTCAATGTTGAGGTAAAAACCAAGGCTCCAGGGAAAAATGAATTTGCTCATAAACACAAAAACTTATTCAGTATTTAAAATCTACTTTCCAACAAAGAAATTTATATTTCAAGAAGAGCCCTGCAATCTTTGACATAGTCTTTGCTCCACTCTCCACCTGAACCACAAAGTAATTACAAAGCACCTGAATGGTGATGTGGTCTCTCATCCAAGCTTCCTACAAGATGACACTTTTCCAGATGGCACCTGAGGATGTCAGGTGCAGTCAGGTGTTTCTTGCATTGGTAAAATATTCAAGGACATTACGTAAGATTGTTCCTCTCCTGTATGTGTACTAACTTCAGAAAGCCACCACAAACTGTTTTGGAAGCACCCTTCCTTTTCTTACAAGGAAAGTCTTCCATGTACCTGGGAAATAAGAGTTAATGTTGGTCATGAGCCAGGAGAAGCTATAGTTATTGGGAAGGTTGACAAAATGATGGGTTAAGCCCAAAAGAGTGAGACAAAATAAAGATTCCCCAGAGACTACAAAACCCAGTGATTTTAAGTAGGCTTATTTTAGAGATTTGTATACTATTCAGTGATGGAAAAATGAGAGTCCCAGGCTTAAGGCACCATCATTTAGCTTTTAAAACTGCAGGATACTTTCTTGAAGGGTTTGGTTCAACTAACTACAAGATGAAAAAAAGTACTTCCAAGTCACACAATTGAGCAATAAATTGGATCCTGGGTTCAGAAATTAGTAGAAAATATATGAGCCATTATTGAATTCCACAGGCAAGGCAGGCTGATCTCCGGGTGACTGAGATCTTCAAAAGTTAACACTCTAGTGAGTTACTACTGTATCCTGAATTTCCCTACCATGACCAGAATAACAACACATTCAGAACATTGTTTTCTATCATACCATGAAGCTATAGCAGACACTCATCCTGCCTCTACATCTGTTTTTCCCTTTTTGAGGGTCATTTGAGAAAAAGGACAGCTAATTTTACTTAGTGTACCCTAACATGTTCACGTCTAACATAGTATGCAGGGTTTACAGCTTTTACACTTTAATTAATCAAACTTTTGCACAGCAGTGATTTTGTTTTATGGGGAAGAAAACTACTACATAAACATCTAGATTCAAATTCTACTTTTACCACTTATTAACTATGAGACTTGGAACGGATCATTCATATTCTCTCTCTCTCTCTCTCTCTCTCTCTCTCTGACACACACACACACACACACACACACACACACAAAAGAGCTGGGGAAAAAAAGGGGGAGCTAATTTATAAGGCTACCAGTGATTACATGTATGTGGCAGGAAATGTAAAAGATGAGTCTAGAACAGTAGCACTCAAGTTTTTTGGTCTTAGGACCCCTTTACACTCAGAAATTATTCAAGACTTCAAAGAGCTTACCTTAAAAAATTCTAGAAAACACAAGAATACACATGCACACATTCCAAGAGCCAATATGTGGCCTCTATAAAACCCTACTACACGCATGTGAGAGAATAAAAGAAGTAAATTATGTCTTAGTATTATTATGAAATTGTTTTGACCTCACAGACTCCCTAATAGGGTCTTAAGAACCCCTAGGCATCCTCAAACCACACTTTGAGAACCACTGGCCTAGCATACAGAAAGTAAAGAAGCTGTCAAAGACTATTAGGGTTATATCAAAAGGATTCAGAAGCCAACACAAAGGGGCTCCCACTGGCCGAAGATGAGACAATCTTAGCTTCTATAAGAATAAACGCAATGGATTGAAACACCAATATTTTTAAATTCATGAATTCATAATGAGTTACCTCTTTCTCTCCCTCCCATTTACCCCCAATTGGTAATCTTTGGACAGTAGGGAGCCAGCTATTTTGAAAACTGGTAAATAAAGTGAAAGAATCAAGCATTTGTCTTGCCTTTCCTATATAACTGTACCTCAGGATAGCCAAATGGCTGATTAGCAGGAGTTTCTCTTTATAGAAGTAGTTTAACTTAAATGAAGAAATGATTGACATGAAATAACATTTTGAAGCACCTAATGAATTGATAGATTTAGGCAGCAACAATTGCCATTGGCTGTCAACATGTCTCTCTCTCTCTCTCTTACACACACAGGCAATCAATGTTAAGTGCCTTCTGATGGAAATACATAACACTACTCATATAGTATTCTTGACAAAAAATTGAAACAATTCAATCCAGCCTCTAGATGTAACTACTAGTTCACAAGAAATATAGAGGTTAGAGGAATATGTTAAACAGAGAAACCTTTAACATTTAACTCCACGGGATATAATCAGCAAAATCCAGACAAGGCGAAACTTTACAGGATAAATAGTCCAGTTTGGCAAAAAATAAAGGACAAGGAAAAGATGGTGAAGGGTGAATCTATGGATTAAAAGGGACTGAGGAGGCATGTCAATCAATTGTAACGTATGGACCTTATTTGAATACTGATACAAACTGAAAAGAAAAATGAGAAACAACTAAATTTTAACACTGACTAGATATTCCATATTAAATTATATTAGAGAATTTTTTAAAGTGTAATAATGGAATTACAGTATTAAAAGAAAAAAGAATCCTTATCTTTTAGAGATGTGCATAGAAATATTACTAATGAAAAAATAGGATGTCAGGGATTTGCTTCAAAATAATCAGGAGTAGGGAGGGGAGGCTGGGGTCTAGACGAAGCAAGATTACCCATAAATTGATCATTGCTGACACTGGGAGAGAGGCACATGGGGTCTATATTATATTCTTTTTACCTCTGTATATGTTTGAAATTTTCCATAACAAAAAAGAAAAGTTAAAAATAAAAATTAAAAGTAGCCATGAAATGCATGCTTGTCTTCTCCAGGTATACCATGAGATGCTGAGAGGCAGGACCTGCCCACTTGGCCTGCCCGGCACTCAGCACTATGCAGGGCACACAGTACACATTAATGATCTAGGCTGCCAGCCAAAGATCTGCAAAGCTGAACTGCGACAAGGTACGCTCAGCTGTCTCTGAACCTTAGACGTCTTTCCAACAAAGCAGAAAACAAAATTGTATTTATAGTATGATCGTAACCAAGAAGGAGAAACAAAAACTCTACACAGAAAAAGGTGTAAAAAGCCCTTTACAGAAACAGAAAATGTGTGAAAACAGTAAGTTTTTTTTTTTTCTCCTGGGTATAGGGAAATGGAAATTTGTTTTTCTTTGCTTCTATTTCACTGAATTTTCCAAATTTTCTGTAATTACCATATTATTTTCAATGTTGGAGAAAACCCTAAAAATTTTTTACTTTTAAGTCATTTATATCAAAGCTCTATCAATGGCTATTTTTACATAATAATGATATTTTGTTATGTTTCTATGACCCTTTCTTTGGCTTGGATAAAGAAAGAATATTATAATGAAGAAAATGTTGAAAACTATCATTAAGGGATTTTTTAATTGAATTATAAAAGCAGTATAAGGACACCCTTATTCTTATTTGGGAAGAAGACGACAGCCATTATCTTTTCCTCTGGAAAATAAAGGAGAATTGCTATTTAATAAAAAAAAAAATCACATACGGATAATCTGGATCAAGGGGACCTCTTAAAGTTCTTCTAAAACCTCAGTTTCAGCACAGAAAGCTGGGGACAAACAGGGACATCTAGGACCTAATGAAAGGGTCTCCTCCTACTGTGCTCGCCTCTATACCCCCTTTTCCACACACTCTGCTCACCCACCCCCTCCACCTCTCCCACCAGCTCAAGGGAGGAAGGAAAAGGAAAGTTTAATGCCAAGATTCCACACCTGGCAAAGCCACATTCTCCAAGGGAAGGTACATCCCACAAACAGAAATGGATTTATTATTTTTTAGAGAAAATGTTCCCTTTAGATAAAGATTCTTAAAGAACAAGGCAACAGTTAGAATCCTATGCAAACTTCAATTATTCCACTTACAAAATAAATGGAAGAATATGTGCACCAGTGACTATTAATAATTGAACAAGAAAAAAGAAAAACGTTGGAAATTTGGCATGGATAATTGTTATGTTTTCCACACGCGTCTAATTAAACGTGATTTAGACTACATAGTGCCTTTTTTTAAACCCTGCTATTAAAGAAACAAACAACAACAAGAAAAAAGGCTGAAACTGCCACTTCTCCTGTGCTGTTCATATATCGTGGGAGATTGTACTTAACGTGAGGAAAAAATTCAAAATGACTCAATATATGGCAATGTAACCTTGCAGCTAAGAGTGTGAGCACTGGACCAGATTGCCAAGGTTAAAATTGTTGATCTTCCATTTATTAGCTGTGTGACCTTGGGGAAGCTGTTGAACCTGTCTTTGCATCCGTGAATTCCTTATCTATAAAACAAAGATACGAGTGGGAGTGTCATAGGGTTGTTGTAATAACTAAGATGAGAAAATAAAAAAATGCTTAGGACAGTGCCTAACACACACATGCTCAATAAATGCTACCTACTGTTATTATTATAACCTATAAAACTTTTTTTCTATCTCTCTCCTTTTATTCCATTTTTTACCCAAGAAAAAAAGATTTTACAAACTTCTAACTGTTTAGCCTCATCAGCGAATACTGTAATCTATTTTAAACTTGGACTCTTCTATTTTCCCCAAAGTAAAAATTAACTTTTTCTCTAGGAAAAAAAAAAGATGGAGTTAGAATCCCCTTTACTTTGTGTAATAAAGAATGGTAGCAACTCCTTCACACTGATAAACAAAGCAAACAAACAAACAAGAATAGCAGCAGATTCCTAACTCCCTGAACCTAGAAAGAATCACACTGTTGGAGGTCCTATGCAATCCTCAGAATTACAGAGTGAGTGACCACCCTCAAATCCTCTGTATTGGGGATCTACTTTCCCATTATACTAAATCCCCCATGAAAGACGTGTGTCTTTCAAGTAAAAAGAAATTCAGAAAATCCATGCCAAAAAGAACGATCAGGAGAAATTCCCATGGTTCTAGAGAAAGGAATACAAGTATTAAAAATACTTACATGCCATATACAACTTTCACCCAAAAGAAAACGCTAGATGTGGGCGGGGCATGGTGGCTGACACCTGTAACACTTCGGGAGGCCAAGGTAGGAGGATTGCTTGAGGTCAGGAGTTTGAGAAAACGCTAGATGTGTTTGTACTATCAGGGAGACTACTGGTTTGTGAACTCACTAACAGGACATGAAACGGATTGCTGGAATCATAAGTAAACCTAGGAAAGCAGAAAACTTAAAAAAAAAAAATTCAACATATTCCAGGCTACAAAGAACTGTATGGGAAAGGAGAGGTGGAATGGGATCCACACAACACTTCAGGCTCTAATTCCATGAGTATTTGGTATGAGAACTAAAAGTGAAGTCATAGGCTTGCACTGAAGAAAGGAAGTTGGCAGATAGAGCAAATTTTAAAAGTTTGAGGTAAGGGCTGTCCCTGTCCACATGTATAGTGTATATTGCTGAATATGCACTAAAACATTTATTAGGAATTAATACAAATAGTCCAGTAATGGCATAATCAATACCCTAGTCAATTATATGTCAGGTATAAAGTCATATCTCTGGTTTTATATATTTGCACCCAAGCAAAAGTGTTTGTAATGACACAATTTTTTATTTATCAAAGTTCTTGGAAAATAGTATTTATTTGTGCTACTTGTTAGGGTATAAAATTAAAGACTCCTCACTCCTCCACGGCTGCCCCAAGTGGGTAGAACCTTGACTGATATTTAAGGGAGAAAGAATATAAAGTAGGGATAGAATCAGCAAAGCTGGTGAAAAACCACACATGTCAAATTGTGACTTTCAAGCCTTCACTAAAGCCTATTTGATGGGACTAGGTATCCTGTGGAAACCAGTGTGGGAGAAATGCTACATTCAGAATCTGCATGAGGGATGCAGAAACAGCACTTTAGGAGGCAGAAGCTCAGAGGCAGGGGAGCATGAAGAAGTGGACGTGTCAGATCACCAGAAGGCTTTGGGTTGATCCAAAAGGCAGGGAATACCAGTAGATACTCCATTACCCTGACAAAAGGTTGGTAGTATATGAGAATGCAATGTATTCAAAGATCAAAGATTCCCTGGGAACCTGTGAGTTATGGTCATTTAACTAAGGGTGGTCTTAGGCCACAATGCATCCCAATGACTTACTTGGCTCTAAGTAATCCCTGGGGAACACTAAAGAACAGGAGCATCTTGGAGAAAGTTTACTTCCAACTCCCAGAACAAACATGGGTGGAAGATAGCATCCAGACAGTGAATACTTACTGGGCCTGGTTATTTCTCCCAGGCCTTGGATCATAGTGGGCAGCTCAGCAGGACAGGCAGGTATATAGAGGTTGAGAGCTCCAACTGTGAAGCTAAACTACCTAGCTTTGAATCCCAGCTTGCCATCCACCAGCTCAAATTCAGTACTTGTCCAGTTTGCTCAGGCATCCATCCTGAATGTTCCCTCTGTCCAAATGCTCTTGGTTATGGATCACTCATGGATCTTCTCCCCAGGTAAGGAAACACAGGAATTCTCTATAACACAATACAACTATATACTGCCCCCAGCTCAGAACATCCAGAAAATTTGTAACCTATCTTTGTATATCTTCCTTTCTGTTCAATCACTGTGTTGTATTGCTTCTTTATTTTCCTATCCTTCCTGCAGTGCACACAAATAGGACTCTCAGAGATTCTTAACACATCTCAGACCCCAGTCACTGCCCATGACTTCTGACTTGTCTGCAACTCACTCCTTATGTAGCTAAATACTGAACTTGAGCACCTACCCCAGGCCTAGGCAGCAATTCACTAGACCCCCCCACATTCCCACAAGGCCCAGAGGCCTCTCTGAGCCCAGGCTCTTCTCTTTCCCAGATGTGTCCTCAAAGCAATGACCTTTAATATTATGGAAGGCTATAAGTATCCCTAAGACCCAGAACTCTCCTGGCTTCCCAAAGTACTGACCTAGAATTTAGTAAAAAAAAAAAAAAAAAAGTACTAGAAGTAGAAGCTAACCATCAGAGAGGAGTAATGTGATAAAACATCAGAGCACCAAGCCCCTATATTTTATGGTATTCTTTGGCACTACCTCCCAGGGTTAGGGTGCTCTCCTGACATTCTATCTCTTTCATTCTATCTGTCCACACTCCTCCTTCAAGAGTGACTTTTCAGAGTCATGCAGCTTGGTATAGTAGAAAAATTTTTGTTCAAGAACCCAGAGACCTGTGTCCTGTCCCAATCTGCCAATATAAATGTCATGGCCTAAGGATGGCCACCAACCTCTCCAGGCCTCAGCTTCCTTCTATGTAACATTTTAGATGCTGAGATCTGTTTCCAGCCTTGTCCTACCTAGGAGATAAGTTCTTAATTTTTAAAATTCTTCAATGTATAATCTTTCTGATCAGCTACTCGACCCCAGTAAGAACAGCTACCACTAATTAATAACCCACTACGTTCCAGGCATTATTCTTGGCAGTTTTCCATCTCAACTGAGACTTCTTGGAGGATCTTAAGGAGGCTAGGGCTCCTTGGCTGCAATTTAACTCAACCCTCTTCTGCTCTGCTGAGCCCAAGAAACAGTGCTAGGTGGGCTTCCACCTCACCTTCCACACTTTTAGGCTTTCTAATACCTAGTGAAGATGCACACAAAAACATGGGAAAATAAACAGCTACAAGAAGACTTATGTCCAGAATGAAATAACCAGTTGTCCTTAGAAAAATGCTAAGAACAAAGCAGGTGGTTAGATATTTGGGGAGCAAGAAAAAAACACTCAAGGCAGGGCCAGAATTATTACTTGGGTAAAATAGTAGAAGTCAAAGAGATGCAATGCTCATCAGCAACTCTTTATTATTCTTATTAGAGAAAAGTGAAGCAAACCTTAAAGGCCTGAAGCCCCAGTTAGGAGAACCCTAGTCTCAGGAATCTTGAATACAGCAGGGTCTAAAGGAACTTGTGGATTCATAAGCATTGAGTTGGGTAGTGCTTCCTGCCTTGAGAATGGTTTGAGAATTAAGGTTTCTCATAACCTTAACAACCTATGAATCTATCAAAGAGTTAACTCAGTAAATTACACAAACAATAAACACAATGGAGTCAAAGAAAGGAAAGATTTATATCATGTTGGACTTGGTTTTGGCCTTGCTGGGAATGGAAAAATGGATCAGACCTGGAGAAAGGGGAAGAGAGGTGTTAAAATGGGGAAAAGTAAAGGCAAAAGGAGGGTTGAATAAACAGGTTACTTGGGAAAGAACAGGGAGATACATCTAAAGAAAGCAGAGTGAGTTGTCTGGTTGGCAGCAAAGCTGCTCTAGGCTATAAAACATTTCATTCCATGGCAGATATTTTGAGTGCTGCTGGACTTCTCCTGCCTTCTTTTCTCATCATCCTCAGCCTGAAAACCTGGACACTCTTGCCGCATGCTTTGCCATTTACCTAATCTTTTCAGAATCAGTAACAAACAGAGCTGTATCTGAAAGACTACACGCTCACATACTTTTTTTTTCCAGATTATAGATTTCTGCATTCTGATTACTTAGTGAGGATTTTTACCACAACCTTCAAATGTTTTGAGATGATCAGATTTAGTATCTTATTATAAAATCCAAGTGCTTATTTTTTCTTACTGAGTCTTTCAAACTCCTTTCCCTGTCAAGTATAAGAAATGCTGGCTCCAAAGCCTTGCCATTCAGAGAAGTATTTTTTGAGCTCTCAGAATTATTGCATATAAACTACAGACTGGTGGGATTGCTTGGTTTCAGTTACTGCCAAAGCCCGACACACATTACACATAACAACAGATGTCCCTAACATAGCTTCCTACTAACTCTCCATCCAAAGCTCATCACAGTGAGAGCCACGAAAGATTCCGTTAAAACGGCCCTGTTCTTGAAGATTTTGATTGCACTGTCACCTTCAGAAGGAACACGACCATGTAAGGCAAAAAAAGAGCACCAAATTATCCCAGTAACTGAAAACTCTATGAACTCAAGAGGTTTAAATGACTTAACATTTTCTCAAGTAACATAAAGTGATTAAAGACATACTTTTCCCAATAAAATATTCACTCCTAGTACATATTTCAAAAACAGAGAGGTGTGCCCCAAACCATTTACATATACTCTCCCAACTGAATTTCCACTGAAACCAAAGGTAAGGAGGTTTAGATAAAATGGAAAATCTGTTATTAATAAACAGTCGACCCAATTACATCATGTGAACCCTGGCCAAAATCTTCCTCTCCTCCCCTAATCCTACAACCAGTATGGGCAACCTCAATATAAAAACCTATTGACAATCTGGTCACTTCTCTGTGTGCCTCACATCCAACCCCCATCTCCTCTACTCCACCTGAGCCACCCACCACCCAAATATTCTACCTTTTGACTACAGCTTCAGCTTCCTTATTAAAATCCCCTTCATTGTGACAAACCATGTGGGCCTCATCAGAAATTTCATGTCATGTCCCTTCCTACTCTTCTCCCTTTCTTGAAAGGCCATCATTTTGATAATATACTTTCCATAGCACTATTGCCAAATGCACTAACTTACCTTGCTCACCCTCCTTTTGTCCTTCCCCTCCTGCCTAACTCCAGCCTTAGATGATGCCTACTGTGTCTACAACTGAGAACCTGGGCACTGGACAAAGCCCCATGCAGGCAGACAGTGTCACTCTACATTCATGAATCCCAACTGCAAACGAGTCCTCAACCAGGCTGGGCAGCCCCACATTTCTCTTACCAACTCATTCTCCCACTTCCTCAACTACTATTTCACTCTGAAACCTCCACCCCTTCTGACATCCACCTGCCCCCTTGAGTCTCCCAGTGGAAGCCATCTCACACAGCAACTTCCTGTTACCAGACTGACTCTCCTCTGCAGCATCTTGTTCCCTCCTCTCATCTAAGGCCGACCACTCCACGTGGGCTTCAGATTCTACTCCATCCAGCGTCTTGGGCTTACATGATCAATTATCCCTTTCCTCCCCTGTTTATTCAACCAACTTCTCTCTTTCAGCCAGATCCTTCCCGCCAGCACTTCACCATACTCGAGTCCTGCCTTTAAAGCACTTCAACTCAACCTCACACGGCCCTATCTACTGACCTACTTTTCTACTTCCCTTCACAGGGAAAACAGAAATTGTCCTCCTTGAGTGTCTCCATGCTTTCCCTGCCCATTCGTTTCTCAACCCATCCCAACCTGGCTGGCCCCCTCACTCACTGAAACAGCTCCACTCAGGTCAATAAAATAATGACCTCTTTACTGCCAAATTCAAACCAGTTGACATCTTGACCATATTGGCAATGTTCACCAGTTTCTCCCTAAAACACCCCTTGCCCTGGCCTCTGTGACCAATATTTTCCTTTCTACTGCCATGGCTCCTTTCTCTTCACAGACTTGTCCTCCTCTACCTATTCTTTAGGGTTCAAGCTCCTCAAAGCTTGAACCAAGGCCCCCTTCTCTTTTTACTGTATAGGAGGAGTCGAAAGCCCAAATACCCACAGAGGCAAGAAAGGAGCATAATTTAGTGAAGCGAAGTTGACTTTCATTTCCCTCTCAACCCTACAATTTAAAACACAGCAAAACTAGCAGGATAACTGGCAACAGATCTTAGGCATCAGGGTAAGATGACAATAGGGAGTGGTATGGACCATAATAAAACAGAGAGCCAATGCTCCTACTATGACAATAATTACTTAGCTCAAGCCAAAAATCCTAATTTCTACATGAAAACTCACAATATTTAAGTTTTGGCAACTGTATCAATTAAGGTTCTTTCTGGTGTAAGTAAAAGCAATCCTGGTTTAAACTAGGTTACACCAAAAGGAGAATTTATTGGCTCACTTAACTGAAAAGCCTAGAGGTACAGCTTAGCACCGGGTTTAATCAACATGATCAGGACCAGTTTCTCTATCTGGATTCCACTTCTTCTTTGTTGTCCCCATTCTCAGAAAAGCTCTACCCTATGGGTAGCAAGGCAGTTGCTAGACCTCCAGCCCACATCCTGCCAGGTTTAAGCAGAAAACAAGAAAATCTCTCTTCCTGGAGCTCCCTTGTAGTCTCAAAATTCCCTCTGATTGGGCCAACTTGGATTATAAACCCATTCTCCAACCAACTATTATGGCTAAGCAACTCAGGGAATGACTGGCCAGCCTGGGGTCACACACTTCATTCAGAGTCAGATTTGGAACTTTATCTGAAGCACAAAGTCTGAGATTGGAGGATAGAGGATTTCTCCACAGGAAATAAAGGTGCTGCTACCAAAAGAAAAAATATATTCTGGGCAGCCAAAAAAACATAAATATATGCTACAGCAACTCATTCAAATATTTTAAAAACACTACACAAGCCAAATAAAACAGGTTTGCTGGCTGAAGGTGGCTTGTCAACCTCCAGTTCCTATCCTCCTTTCTCTACTCGTTTCCTAGGTGATCTCATCCAAGACTGAGCCTTTAGCTACCATCTTTATACTGAAAATGCTGGATTTTTATCTCTGACTCACAAATTCAACTGCCTACTCAACATCATCACTTGGATGCCTCAAACTTATCTCAAATTCAATTTGTCCAAAATGAAATTCATTATCTCCCTACCCTCCACCCGTCTCCTACCCAAAACTGGCCTTCCTCAGAGTTCTTATTGCAAGGAAACAGGGCTTTGAGGGGAGACAACTTGTTACTTTGGCATTAGCAGTTTTAAATAAGAAGCCATAAAAAACAATCCTAACCTGAATATTGGTACTACAAATCTCCAAAAGCATTTTAAAATCTTCAACAAAGACACTGGAAACTTTTGACAGAATTCCAAGGATGCAAACAACTACCTCACTTATAAACAAGTGGGGACCATTAAGAATAAATGGTTAAAAAATTATTGTTTAATAGGTATAGAGTTTCAGTTTGAGATGATGAAAAATTTCTGGAGATGGATAGTGATGATGGTTGACAACAATGTGAATGTAATTAATGCCACTGAACTGTATACTTAACAATGGTTAAAATGGTAAATTTTATGTTCTGTATATTTCACCAACATAAAAAAACCTTATTAAAATGATATATGTGCTAAAAAAAAGACATGCTCTTCTAAAGTCTTTAATTATTAACTATGGTTTGAACTTGGTGACATTAAGTATTGTTTAAAAAGAAAAGAAAAATCTTTCAGTAAGTCAACTCTAAGACTACACTGAAATTCTTTTGTTACTTCAAATATTCAAGAAAAATATTTAATATCTTAATTCATCTAAATCTGCAATTTCCATTTTCCATCTCTTCCAATTTTTAAGACACATAGAAATAAAGTGTCATCATAACAAATACAAAGAGAGAAAGATTGTCAAGAGATGTCCAAAGGTGCTTTTGCTTAGTTGTTTGTTAGTACATCTGTAGTTTTCCAGCAAATACATTTTCTGATTTGATCCTGACAACAACCCAGGAGGCTCCTAGGGCAAATATTACTATATCTTGGCAAATTTGAGAAATGACTGATTGTAAGATGGACCAATATTTCATGCCCCACTAAACTGGGAGAAAAACTACCACAAATTAAACTATGACATACAATGAATACACTGTAAAACACATCTAGTTTTCAGATATGCTAAGATGTAAAATAAACAAAAATGTATGTCTTAGAATCTGTGAAAACTTTACCAGAAGCATCACTTCACAGATAAGAAACCAGAGGCTCGGAGGCTTATCAAAGTTAAAGTTAATACATTCAAGAATGGACTTGGCCCCATGGGATCAGTTTCCTTATCTGTTCTCCCCCCAGTCATGTCCCTGTGTCTGAATGATCTCTAGAGTTCCTTCTGGGGCCCCAAAGGCTTTTCTGATACAAAGCTGGTAAAGGAAAATCATAAACGAATCAACTCAGTAAATATTTTTAAATTGACATGGATTCTAAGAATAATTTAGAACTTGACTTTTCTCTAACTCCTAGACAGCCTAGGAATACTGCTAGCTTAAATAGCAACATATGCCAGGTGTGTAAGAAAATGACTGTACCATTAATTTCACTGCTAACTCAGTAGGGAGCAAGTTGGCACAAAAACTTACAGTTGACTATTAATTTTAAATGTGATTCACAAGCTGATTTTCACTTAGGAAGGTGTTATCACTGGGCATTTAGTCAAGCTAAGACTTTCTTCTGTAATAAACTATGTCCATTTAATGATTTTGTTTGTTTCAAAAATACCCATTTGGAAAGGTGCCATGTTATATCTAATTACTGCACAAACGAATGCAAAACACATGTGTAAGCCTAATAATTCTAATCAACCTGTGCAGGAGGGCTTTTGATTTCAACACCCAACATCCATTAAAAAGAAAATGTGTTGCAAAAGCCAAGAAATTTTGGAGTATGGTATCTGAATAAGACAGATAGGTTTAATTCATGACAAGCCTTTTTTAATTTAAATCTAATTGTTTTACATTTTGTATTCCATTTTGTATTCCCCACAGCACCTAGAGCAGTGTTTTAAACAAGGAAACTGGATAATAAGTGCACATGACGAGATATACATTAAGGAAAATGACGTTCCCTGTTTTCATAAATGTTCCTTCTTCCTAGGTCTGTGTTGGCTCTAGAAGAGAAATAGTCTGGCAAATTCTTGGTGGTGCCTTCCCTGAGTCTACCTTTAAGTCAAAGGCACATCAAATTGAATACCAGAAGTCCTCAAGGAGCTGACAGTCAAATCAATGGGGAAACATAAAAGATATGCAAGTGGCAGATTACATTTAAGAATTCTTAGTAACTGAGCAACATATTAAATGTTTCAACATCATGTCCAAGCAGCACTGGATGTAAAATTAGGAGACCTGGGGCAACCAGTTGCTAGATATGACCTTGGGCAAAAGTCACTTCTCTGAACCTGTTTCCTTACTTATTGCCTACCCATCCCTCAGGGCTACAGCAAAAGAAATTAAGGCAGAAGAAAACCTGCAAACCTGAAAGCACAACACAATGTAAAGTATCATTAGGGACACCAGCAAAAGGTCCTGTTTCCCAGAATACTGCAATGATTTCCTTTCTAGGTCCCTTAAGATGAAGTCAGAGGACTCCTAAAATGCAAATCTAATCATCCCATTCCCAGGCTTAAAGACTCCTTATTGTCAAAGGATAAACACTCAACTGTTTAGCTTGGTAGGTGAGGCCCCGCAAAAACTGGATTCTCTACAGCCCCTTCTCTGGCTTTATTTTTCAAAGACCACAGCAAATATACAGCTTCTTCCTGAGCACATTCTCTTCCCTATTTCTTTGCCTTTACATTTTTGGAGGGGTTTCTGGCTGTGATTATCTCGCCAAACCCAGGACTCCACAGACTGCTATTATTGCACCTTCCACATTATCATGGGGCTTTGAGCATCTGCAGGACAATGAGGGTCAATGACTTATTCTTATCAGTAATCCCCATACCTAGCACAAAGCCTAACCTACAGCAGCTCAATAACTATTCCTTGAGTGACAGGTAAGAGAGATTCTTATTTGCATACCGCAAAAAGATGGTGCCAAGGAGAGAATCTCAAGGGAAGATTGTCAACTGAAAAAAGGCTTTAGAGGCCCTAATAAAAATACTACAGGTACACATCTCTTATCCAAATCCCTAAGGCCAGATGTGTTTCGGAATTCAGAATTTTTGACATTTTAGAAAGGTAATATGGTACATACACCTTATGCTCCCCAGTAGGATCTAGGTCAGTACCCATGCTCAAACACAGTAATACTGCTGAAGTAAAATTTACAAATAATCCCACTAAATGAGATAAATGAAGAACATAAATAGACTCACATTCATTCAAGTCAGATCTTGCCACCAAATGAGTAAGAAGAGTTTTCAGAGCCTTTCAGATTTTGGAATTAGAAAGAAGATAGTGGATCCATACCACCTTATTTGTGGTATGGATCACATCCCCTTACTCGTTTGCTCAGAAATTCACTACGGCAGGACTGATCCATAGTTAGGCAACAAATAAAAGTGGTCACATACCCAAACAGCAGCAGACAAGTCATAAAGCACTCTGAGAAGAAGGAGTTCAGAGGCACATAAAAATGGTTGTGATCATTGGTAATTGTTGCAGCCCCTTAAACCATTCAAAAAAAATGTTTTTTTAAAGAATTGCTGGATCTAGCACTAAAGGACCATGTGAGAAATGCAGTGATACACAGAGCAGGAAATGAATGAATGACTACATGCCTGCATACATACATAAATAGTGTTAGGAACTATAATAACTCCTATCACTGATTTCTAAATGGCTCTCCATTTGCAGGGACAGAAATGTACACATACAAATGATAGCATTCATACACCAAAATCAAGCTGTCCAAACCCAACCTGACTTGCTTCCATATCAAAATAGAAGCAGTAATGCATAAATACAAATATAGCTCATTTTATTGTGCTTTGCTTTACTGTACTTTGTAGATATTGCGTTCTTTACAAATTGAAGGTTTGTGGCAACCCTGTGTCAAGCAAGTCTATCAGCGCCATTTTTCCAACAGCATGTGCTTACTTTGTGTCTCTGGGTCACATTTTGGTAATTCTTGAAGTATTTCAAACTTGTTCATTATTATTATATCTGTTATGTTGGTTTGTGATCATTGATCTTTCATGTTACTATTGTAATTGCTTTGGGTGCCCATATAAGACAGCAAACTTAACTGATAAATGTTGTGTGTGTTCTGAATATTCCACCAACCAGTGATTCCCCCATCGCTTTCCCTTTCCTTAGACCTCCCTATTCCTTGGAACACAACAATATTGAAATTAGGCCAAGTAACAACCCTACAGTGGCCTCTAACTGTTCAAATGAAAGGAAGAGTTGCACATCTCTCACTTTCAATAAAAAGCCAGAAATGATTATGCTTAGTCAGGAAGGCATGTCAAAAGCCAAGATGAGCTGAAAGCTAGGCCTTTTGCACCAGTTAGCCAAGTTGTGAATGCAAAAAAAAAAAGTTCTTGAAGGAAATTTAAAGTACACTCTGGTGAACACATGAAGGACAGGAAAGCAAAATAGCCTTATGGCTGATATGGGGGAAATCTGAATGGTCTGGATCCAAGATCAAACCAGCTACAACATTCCCATAAGCTAAAGGCTAATCCACAGCAATTCCCTAAGTCTCTTTAACTTGTGAACACTGAGGGAGATGAGGTAGCTGCAGAAGAAAAGTCTGAAGCTAGAAGAGGTTGGTTGATGAGGTTTAAGGAAAGAAGCCATCTCCATAACACAAGAGTGCAAGATGAAGCAGCAAATGCTGATGTAGAAGCTAACAGCAAGTTATCCAGAAGATCTAGCTAAGATAATTCATGAAGGTCGCTACATTAAACAACAGATTTTCAATGCAGACAAAAGAGCCTTACACTGGAAGAAGATGCCATCTAGGACTTTCAAAGCTAGAGAGGAAAAGGCAATGCCTGGCTTCAAACCTTTAAGGGACAGACTGATTCTCTTGCTCAGGGCTAATGTAGCTGGTGACTTTAAGGTGAAATCAATGTTCTTTTATAATTCCCGAAATCCTAGGGTCCTTAAGCGTTATGCTAAATCTATTCTGCCTGCACTCTATAACTGGAACAACAAAGCCTGGATGACAGCACATCTGTTTACAGCATGGTTATTGATTATTTTAAGCTCACCGTTGAGACCTACTGCTCAGAAAGTAAGATCCCTTCCAAAATATTACTGCTCATTGACAATCCACCTGGTCACCCAAGAGCTTTAAGGGAGATGTACAAAGAGATTAATGTTGATTTCATGCCTGGCAACACAACATCCATTCTGTAGCCCAGGGATCAATGAGAAATTTTGACTTTCAATTCTTATTATTTAAGAAAAAAAAATTCTGCTAGGCTATAGCTGCCACAGATAGTAATTCCTCTGACAGATCCGGGCAAAGTCAATTAAAAACCGTCTGGAAAGGATTCACTATTCTAGATGCCATTAAGAACATTTGTGATTTGTGGGAGGAGGTCAAAATATCAACATTAACAGGAGTTTGGAAGAAGTTGATTCCAACCCTTTGAGAGGTTCAAGACTTCAGTAGAGGAAGTCACTGCAGCTGTGGTAGAAATAGTAAGAAAACTAGAATTAGTAGTGGAGGTGTGACTGAATTGCTGCAATCACATGATCAAACTTGAATGGATAAAGAGTTGCTTCTTATGGATGAATAAAGTAGTATCTTGAGACGGAATCTACTCCTGGTGAAGATGCTGTGAACATTATTGAAATAAGAACAGAGGATTTGCAATATTACATAAACTGAGTTGATAAAGCAATGGTAGAGTTTGAGAGGACTGATTCCAATTTTGAAAGAAGTTCTACTGTGGGTAAAATGCTATCAGACAGCAAAGAAATCTTTCATGACAGGAAAAAAGTCAATTGATGCAGCAAAATTCATTGTTGTCTTATTTTAAGAAATTGCAACAACCACCCCAACCTTCAGCAACCACCACACTGATCAGTCAACAGCCATCAACATCAAGGCAAGACCTCTCCACCAGAAAATAGACTAGGACTCACTGAAGGCTTAGATCACTATTAGCATTTTTTAGCAAAAAAAGTACTTTTTAATTCAGGTATGTACATTGTTTTTTAAGATATACACTTAATAGACTATAGTATAGTATAAACATAATTTTTATGTGTACCAGGAAACAAAAATTCATGACTCTATTGCAATATTCACACTCTTGCAGTGGTCTAGAACTGAACCCACAATACGTCCAACGTATGCTTGTAAATAAATATTTTCTTTTAAGTAACCAGAAAGACTCCCATATAATGCCTCATGTGAAAAATTTCTTTTAGAACCAAGTGCAGGCAGGAATATAAAGCTTTCCCTGAGAAACTGGTACGTGCTTTGCTTTCTAAAAAGACGGGACTACATAATTAAGAAGAGGAAATTCCATTTCCAATGAATCCTAACAAGCGGACACCCATTTTGTGGTTACCTATGAATCTAAGAGTTCTTATTTCAGGGAGCAGGAGAATTCTGCCTCAGAACATTTATAACAGGCACTACTTGATTCTATCACACACCAGAGGCCAATAATAACAGGATTAGCTACCACTCACCCTACTGAGCCCTCATTGCATGCAAGGCAGGGAGCTGAGCACTTGAAAGTCTCAATTAATCCTCACATTAGTAATAGAACCTATCTCGTAAGGTTACTATCGCATTTTACACATAAGGAACTGGATGTTTCAGTAAAGATCCCAGACCTTTAACACATTAACTGCCATGTGATTTATATTTAACTCACGCTAGTTTTGAGCCTGGGGCCTTGTGAAGCATATGTAACTCACACATCTCTTCACCTTGGGAGCCGAGAGAACTATATTTCAAACTGCATATAACTCATGCACAGAAAACAATAAAAAATAACAAATTTTTCATTAAAATAGAAAGCATCATTTTGTTTTCAAAGTTTTTATTCTATTTTTGTAATAAAACACTGTGGCCCCAAGGGAAAAAAAAATTTTTTCTAAGGTGGCAATGTGTTAAAGAAGGAAAGCCAAATGACTGTGATGTCATCCCTTTCCAACTATTTGGTTTCTACTCTGAAAGAAATGGCACAGCTCAAGCTCATTCTCCAAAATACACACTTCTATTCCCTACTATCCATCTCTTTCAGCATCTAGCAGAAGCAACTCTCTCATCTACACCGAAAGAAAGCCTTTGCCAGGTATCCCAGCTAAAAATGTGTTCTCTCTCTCTCTCCCTTCTCAGAAGTTCTCCTTGAGTGTGCCCCACCCACGCATCCATCCATCCCCTTCTGGGCACCTAAGTTATACCTGCTGCCGTGCTGAAGATACAGAATGTACAACTCACAGTCTCAGCTCTCAAACTTTCATTCCAGATGTAAGCAAATGATCAGATTTGAGCACGGTAAGTTATATACGGCACAGGAGTAGAATAGACCAATTCTGCCTTGGGTAGAAGTTCAGTGGTCAAAAAAGGCTTCCAAGAGGTGGTGATCCTTGACTGGGTCTGAAGAACTGTAGCAAAGATAGAAGATGGTTGAGGAGGTCAGTGCTACCAGGACACTTCAGGCCTTTCAGAATAGTATCAAATGACAACGGAGAAAGTCAGGAAAGAGAGGTGTCGCAGCCCAACAGGCTGGAGGAGCAAAGGTGAACAACCCTAGTTGCCCAAAGACCAGTCTCCATGCCTGTCTGACCACAGCACCAGGACAGCATCCTGCCCTATAAGAGGGGCAAACGGCAGGCCTGGGGGCAGCCAAATGGGCAAAGGAACCCAAGGTGCTCATCAACTCACCAGGAAAGCCTGGCCACTTCCTTCCCAGCTCTCCCCTCAGCACCCTTATCCCACCACGAGCCCTGTGGATTCTAACAATTAGCCTCTTGCCCTTTTTTGAGGCCAATATCTGCCAATTATTCATGATTCTAAGACCTTGAGTTGAGGACAAGACACTATTCCCTCAAGGGTTCTTCATTCTGAGGGGCAGTACAGTAAACATAATGCTCACTATGCTGGGCAAGGAAACAGGAGAATTGATTTTAAACAGCTTTTAAAGGGAAATAGGTAGATTATAGATCACCAGTTACATATAGCTTCAATATCCCCTTAAACACCAGGGCACAATAAAGGCTAACAACACTGATGGGTTCTTATCTGCTCCTCTGGGGCCTTTAAAGCTGTAATCCTCATGCTTTCTGAAATTGCTGTGGCCTGTCTTCATCTGACTCATGGATTCCCACCTCCTCTTTAAAAGAACGAACAAAATCCTGTTGTTATATAACATGTTCTTTATTTTTAATTAAGGTGGATTTAAATTAACTATTATGAGAATTTCCCAACACCCTATATGATAATTAATGAGACACATCCTGATTTCCTACACAAACTCAGAGTGAAAAAAGTTACAAGTTCTAGGATTTTCTCCTCATAAAGACCAGGATGATAGAGAAGGGGCAATATTTCAACATATATCCCATCTCCTACAAGTGGAATTTGGCCAGACCAGTATACTATAAAATATTAATATACTTCAAAATTATTTATCATACATACCAATAATATTGCCAAATTCAGTAAATTTTATTTATAGAGCTATAAATCTTTATATTAATTTTAGAACAGGACAAAGCCATTGCTTAGTTCTCTCCTTATAATCAACCAATTAAAGTTTTGGTTAATATAAAACAAGGAAACCATTTCTAAGAGAGAATGACTTTAAACTGAAAGATTTTAAAATGAAGAGTCTTAGAAATATATCAAAATCCTAGAAAATCACAATGAGCCAAGAAATCAAGAGATTGGAATGAAGAGCCCTGAGTTTACTATTGATTCGTGGTAGAAACTGTACAGACCCAGTTTCCTAACCTGTAAAACAGAGGTATGTAGAGAGACAAGAGTGGGAGAGGAACAAAAGACAAAATGGTTAATTAGATCTCTAAGGCCTTTTCCTGCTTAAAAAAATGGATTTTATGATATATACAGAATAGAGCCTTTCTAGAAAGAGATGAGTTCCCTGTTTCAACTAAAAGATAAAAGCTTTTTAAAAAATCAAACAAAATAGAGGACAATAAATTTGCTTCAATCATCTTAGTACAAGAGTAAACTTCTATCTTTATGAAAATGTCAGTTTATGAAATAAAAATGACTTAGTACAAAATATTTTTGAAAGATGCCTATATGTATCTTCCAAGGAATTTTTTTTTGCTCAGTTTTATATATCCCAGTGCACAAGACAAACAAGGATAATCTGGCATGTGCTATTATTTCCCATTATCTGTAGTTATTTTTAAAGAGTAACATGTTTATCAATACCATGCTTAGGACAACAGATCAGCACAGTAGAGTAGAAATACCACAGGGTTGCTCTCGGACCCTAAGAAAGAGCCTAAGAAATGCCCTGCTTCCAACTAAATGATGAAATGGACAAGGGTATCACTGAGTTTCAAAAGAAAGTGAAAAGTGGAAAATGCAGAATAAATACAGTGGTAAAGACAGAAATACAGACAGAATGTTTGAAGTGACAAACGGAAAAAGTAGAGTCTTGAAATATAAAATTAAGACAACAGATGCGGATAAGAGGAAAACAGACCAACAACAGGCAAATCATTTTGGACAAAGTCCCAAACGAGGCCCAGGCATTCCATTCTGCAGGAATAAAGCACTGTGGGAGTACTGCTCCAAATGACAATCACCACACTGGAATTATCCTCTTTCTGGTCTTCAAGAAGGTTGGTGGTGAGTCATCTCACATCTCTGGCTCTACCTGAGGATTGAGATTAAGAAATCACTTGTCCTCAGCCCTCTCTGAACCCTGGGGTTGTTAGGAGCCTTGAGTACCCCAGGACCTGAAATCTAAAAACAATCTCAATAAAAAAGAAACTAGATCTAACCTATCTTCCACTCATCTCTTCCCAAGTTTTCAGAAACACATCAACCAAAAACTCACCCACTGACTCGACATTTTACAGAAGGACTGGGTGAAAAAAGAAACAGAGGCATTTACCTAAGCATGAGCACTCAGCCAAGAGCGATACCTCATCTCCCAAGTCAACTGTCATCACGGGGCTGAGCCCTCTGGGCTGCAGTGCCCGCTAGCGGTAGGGAGGACGACAGGGGAAAGGAAGCACAGATGGACGGACTCCTTCAATTAATTTAAAACCCTTCACATTTTAGTTATTACATATAACCCTCACAGCCACCCCAGAAGTCTGGTGTTACTATGCTCATCCCACAGATGGAGAAACTGAGGATCAGAAGGGTTGAGTCTAGCAGAAATGGAAAAATACAGATTTCTAAGTGCTGAGAGGTTCAAAATGATTTGGAAATGCTTCCTGAAAACTCAAGGCACATATCTATATAGTTAAATGCCTTTGGGGCTCTACTCCAACTATGGACCATTTCTCTTGCCCCAATCACACTAATTGGTACACTAATTGCTGCTTCCCACCAAGCATACGTGCCATCTTTCTAAAGAAACTCCTACTCAAATACATTAAACAAAGGTTAAACAAGTCCCACTATAAGGTGTACTGTGAGGATTCAAACTTAAATTAGAAAAAGATTCTGCTATCAAACAGCCTATGGTCTACTCGTGGAGACATGACTGTCCATGGAATGGCACCACCATCATCCAATCATGCAAGCTAGAGACCGAGGAGCTGTCTCTGGTACCTCCATCCTTCTCACCTGATACTTCCAAACCATCACCCCATCCAGTCATATTATCTCTTTCTGTTTCTCTATACTTCCACCCAATTCTCTCCATCTCTACCTGGTCAGGCTATCAACATTTTGTCCTACACTACTGCAAAAACTTCTAAACTAGTCCATCCCTATCTTCTCTTGGATGCCCATAATTCATCCAACCATTCCCTTTACTGCAACCAAAGTGAATCTTGTCCATTTGATCACTTCAAATTCATGTTAGGAACCCTCATGGCTCTAGGGAAAAGACTGTCTCATACCCATTATTCTCCACTCCTAGTTACAGGGACCTTTTACCATCCCTCACTCATATAAAACATCCCTTCCACCACAGGGCCTTTGCACATTCTGCCACCTCTGTAATGCCATCTCCTCCCTCTTTAACTCCTACTCATCCTTCAGATCTCAGTTCATCATCATTCCCTTAGGAAAGCTGCCCCGATTTCCTTGACTAGGCCATATCCCCTCAAACAGGTACCCCCGTGGAGCACTTACAACAGTTATAAAGTAACATTTTATGCAATTATTTTTGTATACAGCTTTTTAAAAATTCTATAAAAGTGGAAACCTTGTCTGGTTTTGCTCACCTTGGAAATTGGTTACACACAGTACGTACTTTTGCTGAATGAATGAAAAGACAGAGATAAGTTCAATACAAAACAAAAATGAAAAAGATGCCTTAGAAAGGTGCAGATAAAGGGCCCTGCAGGATTTTAAAGCAGGAATTTCCTGGGGTCTCTTCACCTCAACACAGCACTGTAACACCATGTCCCTGTGAGGAAGGGGAGGGGAACTATGATATCTTTATCTGTCCTTTCTCCTCTCCCAAGCTGGGACAAGAAATAGACAAGGAAAGAAGTAGGGCTCTGCATAGGAGCTTGGTCCTGTAAGTTTGCTTTTGACAAAGACAGAGGAAGGTGGTACTGGTAATACCCACAAACCTATCGAAACAGTTGTTCCAGGTAAAATTGCTCCCTAACACTCTTGGACAAGGACCATATCTTTCTATGGAAGCCTTTCCAGGATGTAGGTCATCACCCTTATGAGAAGCTGAATATCTTTCCCCCTTCTTTAAATGTCAATGGAGTCTCTCTCCTTCAAAAACGTGTTTCTTCTCAAAATCCTCTACAATTAATTTCCCTCACTTAAGCTGAGCATATTTAAAATGCAGGAGTTGCTCATACTGATATACATCTTATTAATAAGTGTCTGATCTTCTCTCTTTTGGGATATCCAGTTTCTCAGGAATAGCCCCAGGTTCTGGCCACACTCTCCAATCACTCACTGCCTCAGTACAGCATGGTGTAACAGGAGTCATACTGATGAGCTGCGTGGCCCTGGGACCAAGGGACAATTTCTCTGAGCCTTCGTTTCTGATTCTGAAAAATTAGGCTAATAATAGCAACAATAACAGCAACTAATAATAGCAACTCTTAAGAAAGTTGAAAGAATTCATAAAATGTCCTCAGCACCAGTGCCCAGCACACTACATATGTGCAACCATTAACTATTAGTATAATTAATATCACATGGAGAAAGCCTCAGGCATTCACTGAAGTGAGTTCCTTATTCCCAAACCAAAGGCTTATAAAAAACTTCTTTGAAACTTCTCAGGGAAAAAAAACTTTAGACAGTTGTACCTGTAAGGTAACATGGCCGTCTATGGGAGATAGTGTTTACTGCACCTCTGCCGGATACAACAGTGGAACCTGACCTACATCCTAGTTACACATCCAGGAACTAGTCATTAGTTACACCCACTCAAAAAATAAGGATGTGGAAGGTCCTTTACTCCTCATATCACAATGTATACTTTGTGTTTACTTAGTACACTGTGAAATTCAAAATACAAAGCGCTATTTATAAATTTCTTCCTTTTGGCAGGAGGTGAATCATAAATCCAGATGTCAACCAGCCAAGTCCAAATCTGACCTGTACAACCTACACACTTGCAGAGGATAATATAATCTGGTAAGAAAATGGGTTTAGATGGCCACATCAAGCATTCACAGCCACTGGGGGACAAGTGCTCCTTAGCAACACTGGCTCTTCACACCAGTTGGGGAATATTCTACAGGAATTAACTGTGGGATGAAAATGAATATCTTACCAGAGGAGGGTTTCATTAAAATATTCTCATATTCTTTTTCTCAGACACTTCATTTTATCCAGGGAAAACAGTATGAAAATGAATGAAATAAAATTCTAATCTGTATAGGAAATTTGGCTATCTAGTTACCCATGACCCAGTACTCTACCATGAAAACCAAGGAGGTGCAAAATTAAATGTGTCAAAGAAACCCCCAAATGAAGAAACTATTCAACTGTGAAATCTCAAGAGAAATCCAGAGGCTTCTTTGCTACTACTTTAAACCAGAAAAACAGGCCTGCTTTCTATGTCCTCAGCTTTTAGACATTTCCAGTCTCACTGGAAGAGGGCATCTTGGTGGGGTCCATGATCCAGGAAGCATGAGAACAAGCCTCTAGGATGGTCAACTGTATGTTTGTGTTTCTCCTGGGCCCTTCCCATCTCTGGGGCAGCTGAATGCCCCAGGGTCTGTCTGAAAGTCATCTGCCCAGGGCTTTCTTTTCATTTCAAGAATAATTTCTCAAAGTCTTTACTGCACACCAAAGACATTAACCCACTGTGTCTCAGGGAAAACCAACGGGTGATTTTCTTTTAAGATCAGGAATGAATGAACAACAAAGAACTCAGCAATACTCTGCCTCTACTGGTCAGATTTTACACAACTATCAATCCAGAAAAAGACTATTTTTTACACAGAATATAATTTCCAACAGTGACATTATTCATTGACGTGTCTTAAATTATTTACTGGGTAGCTATTTGCCAGTTAGGAAGAAAAAGGAGCAGATACAGCAAGGCTCCCAGGTCAGACTCAGCCCTGGCAGGACACTGAAAATCCCTGAAGAGCTTCTGTGAACAACAGGACCCCAGGAATCGTGTTTGGGAAGAATGAGTGTCCCGAAGCCCGACACAGGCCACTGAGGACTCCTGTCCCCACACAGCCCCATCCCGAAGAGTTCCTGGAGCTCTGTAACAGGACAGAGTGGAAATCAGACCTTCACCATCATCACATGTTTTTCTGGTTGTAACAGAGTTTTGTAATTCCTTCAACACTTGTCAGAGCAGAGGCAGAGTGGGGAAAAGGAAAAGGTAAGACAGTGAAGTTGGACTCCTAAATTGTGCTCTCTTTCTCTCTCTAAACCCCTGACTTTTCATCTATAAAATGAGAATGCTCAAAATAGTAAATACCTCATAAATTATTGTCCAGATTAAAAGAGATCACCAAATCGGTACCTTCCTCCTCCCTGCTAGTATCTTCAGTCTTCACCCAAGAAGGAAAGTTGTATCCCTTTACAGACAAGTCTTATAAACAATAATTTTTTTTTTAAAGTCACCCATGAAGCATGTTTCTTATTAACAGGACTAGGCTCTGAGAGGTGTTTTGCTATTTTCCAAAATCACATACACGCTCAAAGGTCATTTTGAAAGCAACTAAAAATATTCAAAAGGATACATACTGAAAGTAATTCCAAAATGTTTTCAGCAATACTTTTGTAGGTGGTTACTAGAGTGACTTCTACAAAAGGCAAACTCATCTGCAGGCTAAATAGTTTTAAGATTTCAAGTGGTTTCATAACTTTACAATTACCCTAGGCCTCATACCCTTAGTTTCCTTGCTAAAGGGTTGTATGCACAGTTGAAAAATAACCAAGAGACTTTTCACAAAAGATATCCAAATTGGGCTAGACATGGTGGCTCACACCTGTAATCCCAGCAATTTGGGAGGCTGAGGAAGGGGGATCGCTTGAGCCCAGGAGTTCAAGACTAGCCTGGACAACATAGCAAGACCTCATCAATACAAAAAAATTTAAAAAGTAGTGGGGGTGGTAGTGTGTACCTGTAGTCTCAGTTACTCGGGAGGCTGAGGCAGGAGGATGGCTTGAGCCCCAGGAGGGTACAATGAGCTATGATGATGCCACTGCACTCCAGCCTGGGTGACAAGGTAAGCCTCTGTCTCTTAAAAAAAAAAAAAAAAAGATATCCAAATTGCCAGTACACACATGCAAAGACGCTAAACTTCAAATGACAAAAAGAGAAATGTAAATTAAAACCATAATGATAGACCCCTATACAAACATCAGATCAGCTAAAATTAAAATGACTTCTCAGACTAAATGTTGGCAAGAATGTGGAGCAAGAAAACGCTTACTCACACCTGATAGCAGCATAAAAGGCCACATTGGAGCAGTGTTCACCTGTACCTACTAAAGCTAAACATATTCACATCTTAGGACTCAGCAGCTGTATACACACACACACACAATCAGAAATACAAACCTATGTTCACCAAAAGACATACATGAATGTTCACAGCAGCATTATTCATAACAGCCAAAAACTGGAAACAATTTAAACATCTACCATCAGCAATTGTAGTATGTTCATACAAAGGAATACTATCCAACAATGAAAATGAATAAACTACTGCTGCATACAAAATATGGATGAATCTCACAAACAAAATCAAGGGAAAGAAGTCAGATACATGAACCCATATAGAAGTAGAAAGTAGAATGATGGTAACCAGGGGCTGGAGGTAGGGGAATTGGGGAGATGTTGGTCAAAAGATACAAAATTTCAGTTAAACAGGGAGGAATAAGTTTAGGAGATCATCTATTGTACAACACGGTGATTCTAGTTAATAACAATGTATCATATACTTAAAAATTGCAAAGACAGATTTTAAGTGTTCTCACCACAAATAAATAAGTATGAGCAGTATCATGTTAATTAGATTGATTTAGCCATTCCACAGTGTGTACATATATCAAAACATCATGTTGTACACGATAATATATACAATTTTGTCAATTAAAAATAAATACAAAATTTTTTTAAAAACAAAAAGCCAGGTATAAATTAATACAAAAGTATGAGTGCATTTATATAAAGCTCACAATTAGGCAGAAGTGATCTATGTGTGAGAAGTCGGTACAGTGGCTGCCACGGAGGAGGAGGAGGGAAGGCTCAGGGATGCCAGTGTTGCTTTCTTGCTTTATCTCTGTTAAGATTAAACAGATGTGCTTCTTAAAAAGAAATTCACTGAACTGTACCCACATAATTTGTACTTGTTTCTGTATATATGTTATACTTCAATACAATTATTTTTTCAAAAAAGCAAACCCATCTAGATGTCTCTTCCTGTGCAAAGTCAGACAGCGCACACCACTGAAATTGTCCACTGGCATAAATATATGTAAGAAGTCAGGCCTAATATAAAGAGCAAGAAACACCATGTCACCCTCCCACCTTCAGACCTGCTCCCACCTCTGTCACTTGTGAGCCTGTGATTCTGAGGGATTTTGACTGTATTGGCCGCGGGTCTATTAAAAAAAAAAAACTGGGTAATTAAGTACAAGAATCAAATAAGATACCATGAGAGTACTTTGTAACCATAAACAGGTATTCCAACATTCATTCTCACATCATCACATACCACAGCAGATGAGTTGAAGGGCAGGGTGAACTTGAGGAGACTCAGGAAGAGCGTGAGGAGCTTTGGGGGGTTACTTTTAAAAGTTTTTGGGGTCAGTAGCATAGGTTCTTTATGAAACTTCATTTCAACTCAGGAAGTTACCATACTGTTCATTCTCACAGTTGTATCAACAGAGCTTCTCTATAATAAGCTTTATATCAAGAGTAGAGAGCTTTTCAGCTCATGTGGAAATGAGGCACGGAAGTTTTCATTTTGGAGGCATCAAGTTTCCTTTACTCTTAGTTTCTCTCTCATTCTGTCTTCAGCTGCTTTCTGACCATCTTCAAGCAATTTGAAGTTTCTTGGTATATCTCTCTGGATGTCTTATGTCTCTTTCAGTCCCAGTTTAGGAATTAGGCCTTATTCAGGCAAGATGGTGCTTGGAATACCAGGCTTGGCCCCACATGGATTCAGCTCCTCTATAGCCTTGGCCTTCTTCCTTTCCTGGAAGCCTGCTAGAAACCCAGACTCCCAGGCCCCACCCGAGACCCAGTGAATCAGAATCTAAAATTTAACAGGATACCCAGGTGACCACATATACAAAAGGTTTGAGAGGCACTGACCTGGGTCATATGGCCTGTTACCTGACTAACTCAGAGGCCTAGGACTAGAGGTCACAGCCTTGCCCAGGTAATGGAGTTCATCCTAAACAGCCCTTGTGTGAATGGCCTAACCCCAATCCTGGGTCCATATGCATGAGCCACAGTCTTATACCTCTTACTTTATTTTCCAAACTCTAGTCATTTTTTTGGAACTTGGGAGTGGGCAGAAAGGAGGCAGGGGACAAAGGCGGTGGACATAAGGGAAGGTGGAAAGGCGTGTCTGTTCTTATTTCTCTACAACTCCCAGGAAAAGGGCTGGAGGGAGATATTTGAAAGCTGAAGCAGAGAGAAAAGGGGAGTCTCCTAATGCTGCTACATACTACAGTGGGACCTTAGAGAAGCTACTCAGCCTTTCTCTACCTCAGTCTTTTCAACTGTAAAATATAGAGAAGTGACAGTATCTCCTTCTCAGAGCTTGTCGCGAGGATTAAAGGAATCAATATTTGTAAAGTGCTTAGGACTGCGTACTATCTTAGCACACAACAACCTCCAGGTAAGTGTTAAATAAAAATTTATTATTTTTATGTCATGGAGTTGGTTTCTTACTGACAAAAAATTAAAACTAGATAGTGAAGGGGAATCCCATTAGAAAAGCAGCTGTCCAGCTCAACATGTTTTTACTGATTCTTTACTGTATGCCAGACATGCGTAATTTGCATCCTCAGGGTGGAGTTCACAGTCTAGTGGGGTTTGAGAGCGAAGGCCATTCCTAAAGAAGGTATCTGAGTTCAGGATTCCCTGTTCCATTTTTAAAAATCAACTAGTAGATAGACCAGTGGGTGTGTGGTTGGCAATGTCAGAAAAAGATTCTCCAGAAATGGAAGCCTCATTTCCCAGTAGGTAAAATTGGGAGAAACGTCTACTTTATTAGCTTTGAGCTCTTTATATAGATACCAACTTCCTATCTATCTTCAAGGTAGAGTTTCTAATTATTGTTACAGTTGTATAAGGATTTAATTTTAATAGGACTTATTTCAGGAACACCCAGCTTTATACTCCCAGCTTCTTCTCAGCCACAGGACAGCCTCTTTATTGCTATTTAATGATAGGGTAGATTAAACTCTTCAAGAATAATATTCACTTCTCAACCACTAGGTATTACTGGCTTTCAGCTTAGACTGTACAAGGTAACACATTCCTAGGCAGTCTAAAAACAAAGAACAGCTCACTTATATATGCCCTATCTGACCAAGCTTAGTTACCAGACAGTGGTTATGGAAGGTGACTGGATTTTAGCTCATGTATTCACCTGCCAAAGAAATCAGATAATTCTCATTTCCAAACAACACCTCCACCTCCACCTTCTGGAAGGACAGTAAGTCCCAGTAAAGCCTAGTGTATTAGGCTTCAACCCAAATATCTTATCTTTGATCATCTGATGTTGGTGCAACATCCTGGCATTGTAACAAAGTGAACAATCTCATTTTCTTCGAAGTCATTAGGCATTAAAGACTCAAACTTGCCAATCCATGAAAGAGTCAAACAAGAAGGTGGCACAGGGTCCCACAGGGTAGAATTACTACTTTTAGGAAAGCAATGAAAGTCGAGATGTGAAGATTGGAAACTAGTTTGATTTATTGCACTTGTGGCTTTGTTAGTTTAAATCTTAAAAACTATTTGTATATAATGTTTCCCGGAAGAAAGTTAAAAGGATGTGTCAACTTAATTGAAATGTAAACACAATCTCTTATTTCCTCCCACTTCAAATGATAAAGGAGACAGAAACAGAACAAAAGTTAACAACCACCAACTCACCTTGGGTAACCTATGAGGACACAATGCCCTGAGCCACCACTGTAGAGTAATAGTGTATACTTCACAGAGGTGCCCACAATGCCTGCAAGCCAACCCCATGAGGAAGACAGGCCAGCAGGGTGAGAACTCATCCCAACTAGTGACAGAGGAAGCTCTGGCTCATGAGGGCAAGTGGCACAGGCTCCAGGTAGGAGAATTACAGCCCATGTCAGGTTTTAGTTCCCAATTCTTCCTCATCAATTGCTCCCCATTAACCTAATTCAATTTAACCTTCCCAGAGTTAACAGATTCATGGAAGGTAACCTAACAAAAAGCCCAGATTTTCTGAAGTCAACAATGAAGCAAATATTTTCAACCTTATCCCCGGAAACTTTAACTCATGCTGCCAATGAAGTTCAAAGGTTTGCATTTTAGCTCCCTTTATTTCTTCTGGCTTTCATATGAGATAAGTGTCAATAAGTGAGGATGGAAAGCAGCTAAGCAAGGATGCATGGATCCCACCACACCAAGGAACTGTTGCACCAACTGAGAAGCTCGGGGATGACTTTATGGTCAAAAAGAAACCAACTCCATGAGAGCAGAGTAAAGACCCAACACGTTGACTAAAAATGATCCAAACTCAGCTAAGACTAGCACAGAGACTTTACCAAAACTATGGTAATCTGAAAATAAGCAAATTAATTTTGCCCTGAGAACTGGAATTCATACCCTGTCTCCTACACCCTGTCCCCATACCAACCCCACCCACGCAAATCAAAAACCTCTTGCCCTTGGCTTTCATCCATATGTTTTGTTCCTTGATCCTCACCGTGGAATTTTTGGCCCCTATGGGCAGAAGGCAAATAACATTTAACACTCCAGGCACAGCATGCTAGGCACATTTCTATCTGTTCAGTCTTATTCTGATCTTACAGATAAGAAACTGTGGCTCCGATGTTAATTACCTCGTCCAAGGTCCCACAGCACAGTAACGGTGGTGCCATGTTTCACACTCAGCTCTGACCCATTCCAAAGCCATCTTCTCTACTCAAAGTGTGATCCACAGAACAGCAGCATCCACATGGGAGAGCTTGTTAGAACTGCAGAATATCAGAGCCCATCCCAGGCCCAATGAATCAGAATCAGCATTCTGACAAGATCGGCAAGTACTTCCGGAACACGCATTTGAGAAGCACAGCTACACCACACTGCTAAAGACAGAAGAGTCTCTATCCAAGGCTCAAATGCCTCAACCCCAGTAGGTTAAATCTCATTTAGTATCATGACTCCTGGACCTAAATACGTTGATGTTCATGTAATGCCAAATACCACATGAACCCTGTTTGGAGACAGTCAGATTTTTTAAAAAGGGGCAGGGAGCAGTCTTGACAGAGTTCCACAAAAAAATTAGAAGATGACACAAAAACGTCTAGCACAGTCAAATATTAAGGGGGAAGCTAAACACAAGCTGCATAGTCAGCATGCCGTCTGGTAGACTACAACAAGGGAGCCTAATTATGGAATTTGTCTCCAGAGGGAAATCCAGAAACATACTCAAATTTAAAGATCACAAGGCATTTGCCATGAAAACCATCCTACTGACTCAGGAGCAACTTGGAATAAAACCGTTTTAACTCAGAGAAAGGACTTTTGGATGACAGAGTAACAGGAGAATCCTAGAAGACACAAAGACAAACAAGGAGAAAGGAATAATCCAGACATCTTTTCCCACTAGCAGAAAATTTGACCTGAAACTGACAGCCCACCCCTGTACTTCTCTCATCACTTTTTTTCACTCTCCTTTGGCCCCAGCCGCCTTCTTTCTTTCTTTTTTTTAGTTGAGATATGATTCATACACCATAAAATTCACCCGTTTAAAGTGTACAATTCAGTAGTTTTTAGTGTATTCACAAAGTTGTGCAACCATCACCATATTTAATTCCCAAACATTTTCATCATCCCAAAAAGAAACCTTATACCCATCAACAGTCACTCCCCATTTCTCCTCCCCAGCCCCTAGAAACCACTAATCTACTTCTGTCACTATGGATTCTCCTATTCTTGACATTTCATAATGGAATCATACAATATGTGGCCTTTTGTGTCTGGCTTCTTTCATATAGCACGTTTTCAAGGTCTGTCAATATTGTAGCATGAATCAAAACTTCATTCCTTTTTATGGCCGAATAGTTTTCCATTGTATGGACATACCACATTTTGTTTATCCATTCATCAGCTGATGAACATTTGGGCTATTTCCACTTTTGGGCTATTAAGCATAAGGCTGCTATGAATATCCACATACAAGTGTATGCATGAACATGTTTGCAGTTCTCTTAGGTATATACCCAGGAATGGAACTGGCCATTACATAGCCCATATTTAACATTTTGAGGAACTGCCAAACTGTTTTCCAAAGTGGCCATTTTATATTCCCATCAGCAATCTAATGTACGAGGGTTCCCATTTCTCCACATTCTCCACTTGTTATTATGTCTTTTTGGTCCTAGCCATCCTGATGGGTGTGAAGTGATATCTCACTACAGTTTTGATGTGCATTTCCCTAAAGACTAATGGCCCAGGAATACTTCCATTCTTGAGTTCTGTCCCACGCACGCCCCCTTGCTTTCTCCTGAGTGCTGTGCCTCCACTCCTGCTTATCCTCCCACTGGCTCTCCTGTCATCGCTAGCACTCCTCTGCCACTTCTGTGAATTTACAGAAGAAAGAAAGAACTTAATAGGTTATTTGACCACCACCACAGATTCACTAAGTCTCACACTGTGCTAGGCACACTATGTTAGGCACAATCCTTTTTCTTGTATGTGCTGAAAATTATCTATATATAGGCATAAATACAAGTCTTCACACTCCTGCTTCACTATCCCCCAACCTAAAATGCCCCTTCTCTCTAGAAAAGTGCAACCCACCATTTACATTAGCACAATCCAGTTCCTTCATGGAGACTTTCTTAGCCACCACAGCTTAAAATGTTCCTCTCTACTCTGAACTAAAAAATAAGTAATCACTTATAGAGTACATACATCAATTAATATCTATATTTAATGTATGGCCCTATATTTTAGAGATTACACTAGGTGAAACCACCCCACCCATAGATGCTGTTAAACATATTAGAATTGTTAGAATACACTAATTTAGTAATGGAGTCCTGAAAGATATATACATAACATAAAAAATGTTCCATGTTCTGAGAAATGTTGACTTGAATAAATCTAACAAGTTATTGTTGTTGATATTGTTAACTATAGTACTTCTCAGAGTCTTTGACATAATGATGCACATATTGAGAATCTCTACAAGAGGAAAAAATAATAGGCAGTGCTTCCCAAATTGATTTGTCCTTTCTAAGAGCATACCTATTAACATCCACACCAACAACATTCTTCCAACATACTCTGGGAACTGCTGAGCTAATTCAATTGCTGCTCAATTCTATTGGCTGGACAGATGGAGTAGAAACCATATTTTCTACTGGAGTAAGAAACTAAATTTGCTTTGTTTTAGGATGCCACCAATTGGTAGATACTCTATTAACATGTCAGGTTACAGAAAAAGAAGAAAAGAAACCATACATTAAATGTGTTCATAGTTTTTAAGATCCATCTGGATTCTGAAATTGGAAAAAAATATATCTTAGAATTGAGCTAGTGCAGTTTAACCAGGGTTTTAGTTTAAAAGCGCCCTCTAGGAACGTTGAAAATCGTGTTCCAGGAATGGGCCTTGACTCTCTGTGACCCAGTAATAACAGCCCTGATGACAAAACAGAAATAAAGTGTCATAATGACTATCTAACAACAGACTTATCAAAGGGAGCAAAGATATTATGCACTGAGAAAAGTGAACAACAGTGATAAGAGGCTTCCCTCACACTGGAAAAAAATCCCAGAAGCAAAAAGTAGGGGTAACATCCAAAATATAAACATAAAGTTATGGGAAGGAATTTTAAAATAGAAATGTTCCCTACTTATATTAAGTTGGAGAAACCATTTAAATCAGCTAATGAATCTTAAGAATTACAACCCGAAGGCTATTCCTTCACCGAGTGCTGATTTCTGTCAGGAAGACAGGTTTGGGCCTTGCAGTTTTATCTACTAGAACTCTAAGTGGTACACTTGAGTTTTTGAATAGGTTTCTGATTTACTGATAGTTTTAAAATGATTAGCACTTGAGAAACCTAAAACAAAGCACAAATGGGTGGCTTAGATAAAGCATGATGGTCAGCTGGGATCCCATTTGGCACAACACAAAAACTAGTTAAAGTGCTGACTGACCTCCTCAAAAACCTAGTCCATTTGGGTGCTACATTACATAAACTTTATTTCTTCCTTGGGATGTTATCACAGAAACCCTCCTCTCTCAAGCAGGCTCACAAAGCCTCTCTGACGCAAAGCAGTTAAAATTCAAGGCCACAATCTAGGTCATAGTAAGTCATGGCAAGCTCTCAGCACAGAACCATGGCTTGGGAAACAAGAAGAGCTTAAGATTGGGTTGAGTCAAAATAGTGCTTGATTATAAACTAAATTACACAGGACACGACACTGATACTGCATAGCTGCCCCTGCAAGCTGGCCTTCCACCCCCTTGGAGAGTGAGAGAGCGTCTCAGCCACTGCCAATGCCACTTTCCTCCAAAAGGTCTTTGCCGGGTCTACCTACCATGGGATATCTGTAATAGGGTATATTTCACGCCACCCCCCAGCCTCCCAGGCCTGGGTAAGCTGTCCATTCAGAGAAGACACCACTGCAAATTCTTTTCAAACTTGCTCCTAAATGATTTAATCTGTCCTCCAACTGTGAGATTCAAGCTGTCAGAACTGTATGCAACTTTCTTTCCTCAAATGTCTGAGGTCCCCAAAGAAATAAGGTAGTTATTGGCTTTATCAATATAAGGGTCACCAATCACAGACTACCCAAGAGTGATCTAGGAACCAGAGACTAAGTATTTTATAGTATGAAAAGAAGAGGGAATCCTATATTTTTGTAAAATTCATTCATTTGAAGAGCAATCATAATTATTAATATTAAAACTGGACTATGGTAAGTGGCACAGGTCTTGGAATATAAAATGCTTAAGGCAACTTCCCAAAATGCCCCAAAGGATATCTGTCTCTGTATATGAGGTAGTAAAATAATGGCATTTCAGAACAAAGCTCATCTCTTACTCAGACGCATAAGTTAGTGATTCCATAGGGCATGGTCGATAGCAGTGTTAGCATCATCTGGAACTAGTTAGAAATGCAAATTCTTAGACCTCCACCCTAGACCTAGACAATCAGACCCTGGCAGTGCAGCCCAACAATTTGTGGTTTAACAAGCTCTCCAGGTGTTTCTGATACTCATGTGTGAGAACCACTGCCCTAGAATTAGGGAATATGCAGCACCTGGAGTGGCTCAGGAGCCTGCTTAAAGCCTTATTAACAAAGTGACAGACAAACTCACCTGTTCTTGCCTCCAACTGGCATTTGCTTTTAATCTCACAGACTGATTTCATCGATGCGGGACTGAGTCCTTAGTTCAAGGTCACCATTAGAGGTCAAGTCAGAGTTCCCTGGGTCTGCTGACTTCTTCATCAACCTTGCATCTCAAACTAAGGCCTATGCTGACGTGCCAATTCTGGGGGCAGGACCATCAATGTCGACAAGGCAACCCCGGTCATCTCCTAATTTACATCATGCTGCCTCCCTCAGACAAATATGAGGACTGGAGCTCCAACATTTAAAATCCAAAGAGAGATGGATTTGAAGATAGAGTGGAAAAAAAGGTAAATAGCTACTTCCAAAGACTCAACCAACTAAACCACTTGGTGAGGAGTGGGCAGAGGGAAGAAGACTTAGATGTCTTGTCATAATTTAGGATTAATTCAAAGTAACTGAGTAAAGAGCACAGCGATAATACCTAAGACCTGAATGGTGCTTTAAAGTTTCTTAGCACTTTTCATTTCCATTATCTCATCCAAGTCTCACAACAAACCTGCAATGGAGGGAGAGAAGGCCACAATTATCCCCATTTGACAGAAGAGAAAACTGAAGTTCAGAGTGGCAAATAATTTGTCCACCAGCACTGTCATCAGCTGTAAAGCTGAAACTCGACCTCAGGTCTGACTCTAGAACTGTGTAGTGTATCCACACCATGTGATTCCCACATCTGGAAATCTGCCCTAAAGCAGACTATCCCCAAGGAAAAAGCAAAGAGAAAAACATGCGGCAGAAATGGTGAGCCCCTAAATCCTGACACTTGAGTAGTGTGAGGGTGTCCCTTTAAGAACTTAACACACAAACTCAACAGCCAAGGTGTTCAGCCAAAAAAGAAAAAAAGAGAGGCATATTTCTAGGCTGCATAATCATTTCTGGACCGATTCCCACTAGCAGCCTCCGAGGCGAACAGCGGCTCACTGCCTCGGCTGAAGCTCCTCCACCCCCAGGGTTATGACAGCGCAGCTCTGACTAACTAGTGTGCAGGCAAAACCCCAAAACTCAAAACAAGAAGTGAAAAAAGTGGAGCCAGGGAAAACCGTCGTCATCCTCCACACCCTTGCAATCCGCACAATGCCAGTTCCAGGGTCCTGGGGTCGCCCAGACCGCGATCTTAGAAGCCGGTGGAATGAGGTGGATGTTCCTGTAGACCCCACCGGCCCTATTCTTTCCCACCCAGACCCTGAGGAAGCATAATAGGAAGGGGACGGGGTTCGTTTTGAAGCCCTGGGGCCAGAACCAAGGGCAGATACACCCCAGGCACCCTCTCCTAAGACACAATGTCATTCCAACTGTCCACCTCCAGGTACTGTCCTCTGAGAAGATGAACGGGGTGGGGTAGTAGGGTGGTGTAAACCTTAGGAAGGGCCAGAGGAAAAATCGGGCCATCCACCTACTCCAGCCACGTTGCCCCGCCGTGTGTGTGAGGCACGATTCGGGCGTGCACTGCAAGCGCGAATTCGGAACCTGGCGCCCTTGACCACGTCGGAGATCTGGAGAGGGGGCATTGCCCGGTGCTAAGCGCCCTGGGGGGCAGGAAGATGAGCCCGCCAGAAAAGCCCGCCACAGTTTTGGCAGCAATGATTTTCCTAGAAGACGCCAGGGTTCGCAAAGATAGGGGCGATTCGCGAGTTTTTGCCGGGGCTAGAAGAGTTCAGCCTAGGTAGGGGCACAGCGACCCACTGAGTTCCCCACACTGGGGGCCCCGACGCGGCACCTTCGGGGTCCATCCTACCGCAGGGACAGTGAGGAAAGAAAGGCTCCATCCTCAACTTTCTCAGAGGAAACTGCTCCGCTCCGCGGCTTGCCCAGTCCTACCCACACACCGGGTCCCAGGTTTGGAGCGAAGCAGGGACCCGAGTCCCTCTCGGCGCGCAGCCCCCTCTCCCGCCACCCGCCAACTTGAAAGCATCCCTCTGGGCGTCTGCCTACTGCTCCAGCCCCGCCGCCGGGCTCCCACCCGCTCCGCCCGCGTCGGACGGAACGCCAGGAGCCCCAACAGCCACGGCGGCTGCAACCGCATCCCCCCGGCCTGGCCTCCGCCTCGCGCGCCCGGGTCCCCACGCCCGGGCCCTACCGTGCAGCCTGGCTCGTGTCCCGGCCGTGCCAGTGCGCGGCACGCGTCCCAGCCGACGAGGCTCCTCCCCGGGGGCTGCCCCGAGCGGAGCTCCGGAGTCCGGGCTCCGAACAAGGCTCAGTAGACCCGGGTGCTGGCTCGCCGCCGCTCGCGGCTCCCGCGCCGGCTCCTGCTGCCGCGCGCGAAGAAGGAGGGGTGGGGGGAAACTCCCGGCAACTCTAACTCCGGGCGCTGGAGCTCCAGCTGCAGCCGCGCGCCTGCCCGCCGCCGAATGCTAGCGCCCGCGAAGCAAACCTGCCCCCGCGGCTGCCTCTGAGCATGCCCAGTGCCGCCGTGGGCGAGCCCGAGCGCTCTGGCCCGGGGCAAAGAGCAGCGGCAGGGGGCCGGGACCCGCCCCGGGCTCCAGAGCGCGGGGGTGAGGGGAGGAAGGGAAGGGCCAGTGTAGCGGCGGGCGCCCTGAGCAAAGGACCAGGGAGAAATCGGTCAGTGAGTGAGGGCCAATGCGAGTTTCACAGGTTGTGGGAAGTTTGTGGGCTAGGAAGGTGGGCTGCTTCTGGGAGCCTCTCTGTAAGAGTGTTTTCGAAAGGACAACCAGGAAACATTTATTCTCCAGGAAGGAACGAGTGGACCCAGCAGATGGGCTTTTATCCTTAGGGTCCCAAACTCAGAGCTAGTGGGGCCTGGCAGACAATGTAAATAAGTGAAATGGGTAGGAGGAGAACTGGAGAGCTCCAAAGGCAGGGCTGCTGTTCTGCTCTAAATGCCGATTGCGATCATGCAAGAATTTGGACCTAGTTTTGCTAGATTTTCTGATTTTTCAAGAAATAATACAGATCTAGATTTTTTTCATGTAAAATATCCTTATTTTTAAATCTTGATAACAAATTCAATCTTTTCAGAGCACTTTGGACCAAACAAAACATGTCTGTGTCCCTTTCTTGCTGGCTCCACAGACACCGGTTTGACAGCTGTGATTCTGCATTCTTTTAGCAAGAGGTGCTGAGTGTCCACTGTGGTTTGGGAAGGGGTTGGAAAGGATCCAAGATGATTCAGACTGCCTTCAAAGTACTACCAGTTACTAGGGGAAATAGGTTTTCCTGACAGTAGAGAGCTACACATAAATGCTAGAGCATTCAAGAAGAGAGAGGTTACTAATGCAGAAAGGGGTTGTGAGAACTAACTTTTGGCAAACATCATTATTAAAAGTATCTGAGTGGGGAGTCACTGCAGGATCAGTAACAGTGCCCTGGAAGGCATTTTGGAGTGTGAAGCAAAAGGAAAAACCAGTAACACTGACCCTATCTTTATTTGAAATTTTCATCATGCATTTTTGGCATTAATTTTTAGTTTTTAAAATATTGTATTAAAATATTAATCTTGATTACTGAATTCTTTGGTGAGCCCTTAAACCTTGTGCCGCGCCTCATCCTAGCCTAACTCTGTTGAGGTGTTAGGCGGTGGTACACAGGTCTGTTTGGTTGGTGTATAATGGGCAAGAATTAGCATAGTGAAATGGGAAAGAGGGTTTTAGTAGTGGATAGGGGTTCAGGCAGAGGGTCTGATTGCCAGTCTGTGGCACCTACACTTTATTTATAGGCTGTGTGGAGCTACCAGAAATGCTGGGGGAAGAGAATGGCATAATCCAAACTGAACTCTAGGAAGATGGACCTGGCAGCAGACCCAGAAAGATGGTTTTGGGAAAAAGAATGGGAGAAATGGGGATACCTAGAGCATGTTCACTGTTGCAGTTTTATGAAAATCAGAGAGATTTCTCTGATGAAGCCACATGTGTTCTGCCTATCTCTGGAGAGACAAGTGGTGGGGCTAACTTAGCGCCAACTGGTAGGGCTGCAGGGTCCCGGGTCTAAACCTCAGCCCTTTTCCCATCAGGTTTCCATGAGCAAACTGCACTTTCCTCGTCTGTGAAACAGAAAGCAATTCTATTGTTTTCACCTCAACCTCTAAGCTGCACTTTTCTTACCTGTGAAATAGAAAACAGTTCTCATGGAGTTTTTGTGAGGATTCAGAGAAATATTGTATGTGTAAGGGCTTTGAAAATGTTAGGAGTTGTTATCATCTATATGAAATCTGAACTGAAATAAGGAAGTCCTACTGCTTTACAAAAATTGTCTTAAGTAGCAGGTTTCTTTGATTTAGCAAGCTCTTTTTGGATGTTGGGATGCTGTTTATAAAACTTTAGAATAAGCTCTTGGGTAATTCAACAATTTTGTGGAGTAAGGTATTTCTGTACTAGTCTCTATCACCAGTCTTCCCCTCCTTTCACCACCTTTTTTTATGTTCCCTTTCCTCTTCCTATTCTCAGTATTGGAGATCTAGTCAAGATGACTCCCCCCTCCTCTGTACAAAGTCCCCTCTAATTCACATAGAGGTCATCAGTGTAGTGTCTGCCTCAGCCAGACACCTGGAACCTACCTCACTCGGTACAGTGGGTGATTCTCCCTGCAGGTGAACCAATCAGTTGCTGCATTCATGAAGAACAGAACACCGCTTATATATGAGAAGCATTTAAAGCATGTAGGACTCTCAAAGAAAAAAAAATGTTTGTGTGTTTACACAAGAAACCTTCCAGAAGTCATGAAAAGGAGGAAGTATCTAACCCAGGACCTATCACGTAACAGGTAGTTACAAATATTTGCAGAATAAATAGCAATTTCCATCATCAAAATCTTCCGTGTCTCTGTTCTACCTCCTACAGTTCCTAAGAATTATTATTATTAAAAATCACAATAATGGTAAGGTCAAAAAGAAGAATAAGAACAGGATGTAAACATTTATACAGGGAGGGACCCTATGCCTTTAACAAGTAAAATGCTTTGTCTGCTTAAATTTTAAATTGTATTTTTAATTTGTATTAGTAAATAATGCTTGGTATTAAAAAAAAAAAGGTCAGTGCAAAAAAGCTCAGTACAGGGAAAAGCAAGTTTCCCTCCCCAAGAACTACTATTTTTGCCTGTTTCTTGCAGATTGTTACAGAAATACCCTGTGCATATGACAGCAAACATAGGTGTTTTGTTTTGTTTTGTTCCTTAAAGGCTAATCATAAAATGATACAACTGAAAAAGAACTTATAGTTCATCTAGATGCCAAGTTAGATTTTTAACTTGCTATTTTATTCTGGGGGGAAAAAAGGAAAACATAAAAGCCATCTTCCCTGTGGCATAAGTATACTCATGGTTGTAAGGATGCTAGGTCACATGGCAAAACCCTCCTTGTGAGTATTAAGTGGTAGAAGAAATACTTGAGTTCACCTAGAGTTACCCTGAAACTCATAATGCCCACTGTCAACCTCAACCTAAACCACCCATGGATTTAGATGCCTTAGGTTGCTTAGGGCTGTAGAAAGAAGTGCTGTCTACATAACAAATGGAATGAATTGACATGGACACAGAGAGCTTGATTTGGAATTGGGAATCGTAACATAACTATTTCAACAGTATCACTTATGCATCATCACTCACAGTATGTCTTCAAAACTGGTAAAGTCTATATATATTTTGTAAATCCTTCTACTCCATAGTGTAGCTAGTAGCTTTTCAAATTCTTCATTCTGATGATGTGATTTCAGGTAAGAAATTCAGTAAGCCATCAACTTAACAAATTCGAGGTTGAACCATGTGAAACTGCCATTTTTGTTGGTCATAGTCTCTTGAATATTGAAAATTTCATATGGTTCAATCTTAATTATATGCCCCCCAAATTAGTCATTGTTCTTAGAGCTGGAAGATTCCTTCCTTTAACTTGTTTAGAATACCATTCATTTTCCTACAAAAGCGATGTCACTAAGCTAGCTCCAAGAAACCTATTTAATGTTCAAAGTTTGTAATAGTACCAGATTCATATCTGGTCCTAGGAGTTGGACCCAGGACCAAAAGAGTCAAGAAAAAGGAGGAAATTTATCTTCCTTCCTTGGTGAATATAGCAGCAACCTTGGTTCATCTTGAAATAGGTGAAAATAGTCATTATTTTTATTTCTGCTCCTTTTCCACCTTACTTTACTTCCCCAGTGTTCTTCTGAAACCCTTTTCCACTTACTGATTGTCCTCATTCTGTCTGGCCTTAGTTTTCCTATTTCACCCAGCTTGTCTTTTATTCCCTATTCTTAACAATCAGCATTCCCACTGGGTGCGGTGGCTCATGCCTGTAATCCTAGTACTTTGGGAGGCTGAGGCAGGAGGAATGCTTGAGGCCAGGAGTTTAAGACCAGCCTGAGCAACATATTGAGACCCTGTCTCTACAAAAAATAGAAAAATTAGCCGGGCATGGTGGCACCCGCCTATAGTCCCAGCTTCTCGGGAGGCTGAGGCAGGAGGATCGCTTGAACCCAGGAGTTTGAAGTTGCAGTCAGCTATGCTGATGCCACTGCACTCTAGCTGGGTGTCAGAGCAAGACCCTGTCTCCAAAAAAACCAAAAACAAACAAACAAAAAACCCCAGCATTCCTTCCTTTAGTATACTGCAAGTTAAAACTGAGTAAAATAACTTGATTATATTAATTCACACTTATGTGTGTAATGCTATCAACCTTGCCAAACATATATGCAATTTTAAGAGTATTTTAATCTCAAAGGAACATTTCCATAATAAAATTTTGGAGTGTGAAAAATGACAAGAGAAAGAATTCTGGTAGTGAGGGGTAGAAATAATATATTGAGGAAGAGGAACATTTAGTTTAGTTCCCTATTATTCTATATTTTGTAATTTCTTCTCATCCTTTTTCTTTAAAACTATGGATTCTTTTAAAGTTTTGGATTTTGTTTTGCTTTTCATAATGGCTCCCCTGGCAATAGGAGTGAGCACCCCCCAGGCTAGGGATTGATCTGTGGTTGTGGCACATATGTGGCATTTGTAAATTCAGAATGATACTTGTCACTTCTAGTGACATCGATATGATGGGGTCTGGGAGACCTGGAGAATTCAGACAGGCTTATGGAGTTTATGCTTGGGACCATATTTTGTTTCCTACACAATTAGCCTTGGTGTGTGGTTTTATCCTTTAAGATTCTAGGTGTTTTATAACTGGAGTCTACCTTCTTTATTGACTGAGTTGCCAAGGTACAACATTCTGTCCCTAATGACAACCTGTCACCATTCAGATGAATCATCATGGACAGAAGATAGTTTACTTTAGAGATAAGAAATCTGATATTGAGAACACTCACATAAATGTAAAATTGTCATAAGTTTTACAATCAAAAGGTACATCATGCTCTTAAAAGTATATATGAGAAATAGTAGACAAAAGAAAGGAAGACTCTTGTGAAGAAATAGTGATTAACCTAAGGTCTGCAAGATAAATCTGAAATAGTTAAATAGGCAAAAGGAAAGCAAATAGCATGTACAAAGGCACTATGATGGGAGGGCATATGTAAAGGTTGAGAGGAATCTTAAAGGTCTTTAAGTTTAAACTGTCACTAACCCCATAGACTTTCCCATGTAACTTAACATCTAAGAAGAACAGGTGCCATAAGAAGCAAACTGTCCTCAGCAAGAGACATCAGTCTGGCGTTTAGAAGCAGCATGCCGTGGTAGAAATGGTGTGGATTTCATATTGGACAAATTTGGGTTTGAAACTGTGTTCCAACTCCTTCTTGCTTTATAATCTTGGGCGAATTCTACAACTTCTCTATCAGATTTCTTTCTTTTAGATTTCTCTAAAATGTACATATTACTATCTACTTATGGTTTTAATTGGAGGATTAAAAGGGAACACATATGTAATATACTTAGAACAATACCTGGGCCACAGCAAATGCTGAATAAATATTGCTATTAATACTTTCATCCCATGACTACCCATCTTGGTGACTTCAAGAAAAATGGAAGGGGGAAACCCAGACTGTGTTTTGAATTTCCAATCTGAGCTGCTTCCTAGAAGCCCTGCCTTTGCCACTGGCAATCTTATTTTATCTCCACAGATGGAATATAGCATTTCTTCTTTCTCAAAAGCAATTTTACATACATAGAAAGTGCTTTTTAAGACATTTCCACCATCTCTTATCCATATGTCCTTCTATTGTCCATATGCCTATTACTATATTTCCAAACAAAAGGCCAAAGAGTATAGATTAATAGTTTAGATATTCTGTCATCTGTGTTTATGAAGTTATGGCTCAAGATTTGCTAAAATTTTTTTCTATGCCGTAAATTTGTTTTTAATAGTGACTAGTTCTGGATTTTGATCATAAATAGTTAAATGTGGCTTTTCTTTCCTTATTTCTTGAGTTGTTTGAATTAGAAGTCTTAGAGAATGATATCCAACAGAAAAATTAAAATATACAGAAGTTTTTTTAACCACCCTCTGCAGCAGCAGAGCCTCTACCTTAACTCAGACATGATTTGTTGTATTAAGTTCCGAGCTTGGTAGACTGAATGATCCTAATTAATGCTTCCTTTATTTCAGCAGTATTTTTGAGGGACCTATTTTTAGTTTAAAATTACTCTGTCTCCACCAAGATCCAGAAAATCTGCTAGGCTTTGAGCTAACAAAGAATCTCTTATACTGTCAGGACACAAGCAAGTCAGTGACCACACAGGGCTACTATCTCACGCAGAGTTTCTGTGCTGCTGGTTTAGAAAGGATAGAACGATGCAATCCATCCACAATCTGAGATGGAGCGGTCTCCTGTATTACATATATCAGCTCTTTCTCTTCTGTTAGTTTTGGCCCCTCAACCTTCCCAAAAGACTAATGGTGAAAGAAGTGCCTGCTACTCTCCCCCCAGAAGCTCTTCAGGCCAAATAGACCCTCACAGCCAGACATGGCTCTATGATTCCCCACTGCAACTGCCCCATCCTGGAAACATAAGGCCTAGGATGTTGCTATTCAAAGTGCACTTCTCAGACTGGCAGCTTCAGCATTACCTAGGAGCTTGTTAGAAATGCAGACTCTCCTGCCTAGCCCAGACCTGGTGAATCAGAATCTGTACTTTAACAAGATCTCCAGGTAATTCATTTACACATTAAAGTTTAAGAAGCACTTCCCTAGGATGCCCAGTTAGAAAGACTGGAGAAAGACAAACAGCACTTTAAAGGTGAAATCAATTTTCTTTGCCCTTGATGCCCTGTCTTACTCCAATCTCTAGGCTTCATCTCTGTGTAGCTAAATCCTACCCTCTTTCTTGGAGCTGTCTAAAATGCCTCCTCTGTGGAAATCTTCGCTGATCGTGTCAGCCAGAGGCCTCCGCTCATTCACCTGTGTCTTTCCTTTGGCTCTTACCGTGGTTTGCTTATACTGCACAAGTATATATGCACAGGTCTAACTTGTCCTGCTTGAGGCCTTGCTGGAGACTTCTTTATATCCTCTATGGTGTCTGGCAGGGCAGGCCCTGGAAAAAAGCTTTTTTATTTATTGAAAAGAAGGAAGGAAGGGAGAAAGGAGAGAAAGAGCTCCATCAGTGAAGTAAATAGCTCTGGAAAACTGAGTTGAATATTGGGGGTGAACTTGAGTCTGTTTGGTACGGGAACCCAGGAACCATGTTATATCCATCCCAGAAGAGCCCCGATATACTGTGGGCATGGAACTGTCTCAGTTCTCCAGAAGCTAACTGGCCTGGATCAGATACCAATCCACCCCATCACAGTACTCACCAACCAGACCTGGCCAAAAGCAGGTCTCTTTCGAAAAGTTGCATCACAGTTCTATTTGCTAGGGCCTTGACCCCTTGCTTTAAGCATGCTGTGGGTGCTAAAAGTACTAACTCTTTGCCCACTTTCTGTTCCATGTCTATTCCCACCTGAAAGTTAGTATATTCATTTTTTTTCTTTTAAAAAAGTATTTTTGAAACGTTTTTCAATTTCTGGCATTTTTTCTTTATAAAGAAATCTTTTTGAAAAATAATTTTGATGTTCACAATTCAAGTTTTATAATGACTCCTTGAGTAAAGGCAATAAGTTTCTGGCTACAAATTAAAAGTTAAAAGAATAAGTCATTTCATTACTTTTAAGTGATATCTGAGTCAATTAAAAACTTTGAGTCCAGATTAAACATGTGATGTCATATTTACAATAAACATATTGTCCCAACAGACATCCTGATGTCATTATAATTTTACCACACATAAGATATAATGGAAAATGTTCTTAGGACTTACAAGAAATTAGACTTTTAGTGTCAATAAAGTTGTGACTCATAAAATGAATATATGATGCACATGGAGAGACTTTAAAGCAGGACCTGAAGTTCACATAGAGTAGACATATTTTCTTTGATAAGCATTTGAAAAGTATGGCCAATTTATCCAAGTTACATTCTGGGGTACTGTAACTTGTTACAACACTTCCAAAGAAATATTGGTGATCTTATGGGGAAAAAATATTTAGAAGCTGTAATCCTATGAGTCCTACCTCTGTGAGTTTTTCTCAAGGAGATACTTTAAAAAAAAAAAAAAGGAAACAGCTTTATTACAACAGTCAGTTATAATAGTGAAAATGGATAACACTTTTTAGCAAATGGGGAAATAAGTATATTTTGTCTTATTATTTGATGGAATATTATGTATCTTTTATAAATAATAAATGGAATAACTAACTAGAGTGTTTATGAAACCAGCTCAATTGAAAAAAGAAGTCAGAACATGAAATCATATAAAAGTGTTATTGCAATTAATCACATACCCAATATTAAAAGTTTACTCTAGGCCAGGCACTGTAATAGACACTGGGGATATAGCCATGAGAAAGAGGAATAGGTTCCTGACATATCGACCTCACAGTGTGATGAAGTGGAAAGATTTTAAACAAGTTGCAAACTATGATCCACGCTATGAAATAAGGGTGTTCATAAATAATAGGTGGACATAACTGGTTGCAGTGTGATGGGGGTTGTTCATGAAGGCAACCTCTCTGAGAAGGTGAAGGAAGAATCAGAGTTAGCCAAGGAAAGATTAGGGGAAGAATGTTCCAGGTGGAAACAGCAGGAACAGAAACCCAGAGGTGGGAAAGAGTTCAGTGCCATCACAGGAGTAAAGAAGAACCAGAGTGATTGGAACATAATGAGAGGAGAATGGTGAAACTGAGGGACCAGGTCATGCCATGCCTTCGGGATTTATCTTTTTAATTCTATTGGAAGCCACTGAAGCTTGTGGAGCAGAGGAGTGACCTATTTACATTGTAAGACCACTCTTGTGCTATGTGGTTAAATGGCTTGAAATACATCAAGAGTGAAAGAAGAGAAACCACTGTGGAGACCTTTGTAGTAACCCTGGTGAGAGAGATGAAAGTGGTTTATACCAGATAGATTTAAAACTGGGGAGGTGAGGAAAAGTAGACAGATTGAGCTATATCTTGGAGGCAGGAAAAACAAAATTTACTAATGGCTTGTGAGTAGGGATGAAAATATTAATGACAATCTCCATATTACTTTCTTGAACCACTGGGTAGATGATGTCATTCATTGATTCAGTTTGGTTGGAAATTCAGGAAGGAAACTTAAAAATCCATTTTGGACACGAAGTTGGGATCTTGGCAGAGAAAACAAGTGGAAGAGTCAAATAGTTTAGTATACATGTATGGAACTCAGAAAATAGATCTGTTTGGAAATTATATATGTGGGAGCCATTAGCATTTAGATGGTATTTAATGCTATGCTATATAGAATGATTGTAGAACAACTGGGGTAAAAGCCCATTTTCAGCTCCAAGGAACTATACAGCATCAAAAAGGTCTTGTTGAGGAGGAAGAGCTACCAAAAGGTGACTTCCAGGTTGGAAAGCGGTTGAGTAATTCCAGGGCAAAGAAAATAGTATTTCAGGAAGGAAGATGTGGTCAGCTGTGTTGAATACTTGCTGAGAGATCAAGCAAGATGTTGTGCTCCTATGGATAAAAAAATAGTTGTTTTATTACGGCGGCTGTTTTAAAAGTATTTTTTATAATGTTTAGGCATTGTTTAATAATGAAAACCTAATTAATATATGATTAATTTAATAGCTTAATTTCAGCACGAGGTATTTACTTAATTTTGATCCCCAAACTCTTGTGTTAATTATTATTTTTTGCATCTCTCTACTTGTTTTCACCTTATATGTTAAACAGTTGACTCCCTTATCTCCAGTCTAGGATTAAATGTTCAAACGTCTAACATCATAACTTCTAAATGCACAAAGTCCCTGCTTTTGCAGTAGACACCACATAGAATGTACAGTTGGCTACATAAAAGAGATTTCGAATGATCTATAACAAATGTTCTATTTCTTCCTTTATTTATAGAATTTTACCAAAAATATTCCTTTCATTAAAAAAAATACCTTATTCAGTTAAATTCTGATCTCGATTTGGCAGATATATATTAGGCAAAGATAACTGAAAATATCAGATCAAGGTGGGTTGTTTTTGTTTGTTTGTTTTACATTCTGATATTCGGGAACTGAAGGAAGGAAGTGAAATGGTTTGGACAGGAAGGGCAGGAACTGTTGTCTTCCCCGTTCAGCGGTGGGGGCGTTGCGGGGAACCCTCTAAGCCCTCACCTCCCACCCTCCACTTAAATACCTTGACTACTCATTTTCTTCACAACGACTCAGAGCATTACCACCCTGTGGTCTTCATGAATAGAAAAAAGGAAGAAGGAACCCCCAAAAGGACTGGTTTCAGCAAAATTGGCAGGACTCCATTCACTTCCTCTAACTCTGCACCTTAGGCTTTAAATATACTGTTAACACGGTATTCTCTCCTCAAGCACAAATTCTTCTTGGCAAGAATTCAAATTTATGCAGATTGTCTTCTATAACCCTGTGCAACTGTGTTATGTTTACCAGAATCAGTCCAAAGCTACTGCTATGATAAATGTCTCATGAGACAGGACAGATCTCCTCTTCACTCATTCGTATTCTTTCTTTTCTTCCTCCTCTTATCCGTGTCATTGGGCATATTCAAATAGGCGTCAAGAAAATACGTCATCCTTTCCCTTGTGTTATGAATGATGCAATATAACCTACACACCGCTGGGGACAAAGGGAGTAAGTGGGAACTCTGGAGAACCCTGGCAGCTGGGTGGAGGAGAGTGAGCAGGGGCGTGTTTAAAGGTTTTGCATGGCAGGGGCCACAGGGCCAGAGAGGGCTGTTCTCCAGGAGGGGTGATTGCATTTTTCCAGTGAGGTTCTTGATTCTTAGTTTTTCACTGACAGAGAATTAAATATAGTCATGTTTCACTTGTGTTTTTTCCTTTCAACTATTGGAGGAGCCCCCTCCCAGATCACAGAGGAAAAACATCTTTCTATGACTGCTATCTCTTTTATCTTAAACCAGCTACTCTTTCTGGAGAACTATTCAACTGATTTTGGTTCTTTTTGGGGGTAGACTTGCTGTGAAGTTGTCCAATTATGTTAAGGATAGCTATTTTTCATCCTGTAGGAAGCTATTTTCTTAGTTCAGACTGCTATAACAAAGTACCATAGACCAGGTGACTTATAAACAACAGAAATTTATTTCTCACAGTTCTGGAGGCTAAAAGTCCAGGATCAGTGTGCCAGCCTGGTCAGGTCCTGGCAAGGGCCCTCTTCTGGGCTGAAAACTCATCTTCTCATTGTATTCTCACATGTGGAAAGAGTTTGAAGCCTGGTGTCACAGCATGAGCCTGTAGTCTCAGCTACTCAGGAGGCTGAGGTGGGAGGATCCCTTGAACCCAGGAGTTTGACACTGTACTAAGTGATGATCCTGACACAGCACTCCAGCCTGGGTGACAGAGGTGTCCTGTCTCTTAAAAAAAAAAATTCAGTTAAAATTTTTTTAATTAAAAAAAAGAAGTTGAGAGAGCTCTCTGGGGTCCCTTTGATAAGGGCACTAATCCCACTCATGGGGCTCCACCTTCATGACCTAATTACCTCCCAAAGGCTCCACCTCCTAATATTACCACATTGGGGATTAGGATTTCAACATATGAATTTTGGAGAAACATAAACATTCAGTCCATAGTAGTTATATTGGTACACAAAGAATCTTTGTTACCATAGTGTAGTGGCTCACATATGGGCAAATGGTTTACTTGAATAGTCAGTGGGATAAGAAAAAGGGAGAAAGTAGTGGGGTAATTAAAGCAAAAACAGAACATAGAAATGCTCATCCAAGAACTGACTTAAGATTTCTTTCAACACCAAAATTAAAGTCTCCTTTTACATGGTTTTTCATGTAATAGCATATAGGTTACTTCCCAGTCACTGTTCATTTACTGTGATAATTAGGAGTATTGTTTATTCAATATTCAACCACTTTCCCTTCCCTTTGGGACAGAATATGCTTTCCTGACACACTAACTTTAGGTTTGACCACATAACTTGGTCTGACCAATGCAAGTAAGAAGAGGTTAGAAATGTACTTGTGTAATTTGGTTTGATTTTTGTACTCCAGGGATATGCCATGAGAAAAGCATGCCCCAGGTGCTGCTGCTTCATCCTGGACCCCAGAACAAATACAAATACAAATGGAGCAGATCTGAGCCCAAGCCAAAGCCTGGAGCTAAGTCCAGCCATCTTGTGTCTGGCAGCATAACTTCCTAGCCAAACCAGCCCAGATCAGCCAAGCCCTAATCACCTGCAGATCCATGAGCATTTGGTATGTTTTTGTAGCCACTGTAATTTTCTAGTTTAAGCCCTAAGGGGGAGCAGCACCAAAATCACTTAGTCATGTTATTTGGCTTAAAATGCATTGGGCTGCTATGGTCTGAATGTTTGTGTCCCGAAAATTCATATGGTGAAATCCTGACCTCCAAGGTGATGGTATTAGGAGTTGAGGCTTTTTGGGAAGTGATTAGGTCTTAAGGACAGAGCCCTCATGAATGGGATTAATGTACTTATAAATAGGCCCAAGGGAGTTCATTCTCCCCTTCTACCATGTGAGGACATAGCAAGAAGGTACCATCTATATACCAGAAAACAGGCCCTCACTAGACATAAAATCTGCCAGCACCTTGATCTTCCACTTCCCAGTCTCCAGAACTTTAGAAATAAATTCCTATTTTTTATGAGCTATGCAGTTTATGGTATTTTGTTATAGCAACCTGAACAGACTAAGACATGGGCTCACTATATCTCTTTTATGAAATGAAACTTACATTAAATATATTGAATTTAAAAATAAATAAAATAGTCGTTCAAAATTAATAAAGTCATTTCATTTTCAAATATTTTAGCATGAGTTTTCCCAACACAAATTTTCTTAAATAAGGTGGGGTTGCATGAGTAACAGGATGGCAATATGCTATTATTTGGGAGCAATTTTCCATTCTACTCATCCATCTATCCATATTTATTATTTTTGCAGTTTATATATATATAGTCATCTAGGAACAATGCAGTACGTTTTAGGTAATTCACATGAAGAATTTAGAATTAGAAAAAATAATTTAAAATTTCTGTGTTCAAATTACATAGGAAATCTATGATCATTGTAGCAAAATTAGAAAATACAGATAAGCAAAGGGGGGCAGGGGGAACTCCATAAATGTACACCTAGAGATAATCTGTGTTAAAATTTCATTGCTTATCTTTACAAAACTTCATATATGTATGTAATTACAATGGACTCATACTGTGCCTACTGCTCTGCAAACTGCCTTTATCAGTAAGTATTATGCTATAACATCTCTCCGTGATGATAATATAAAGCTATATAATTGTTTTTAATGGCTATATAATATTTCATACTCCATCTTTGGAAATTTAGGTTGTTTCTAGGTTTGTTTGAGGTTTGTTTTTCATTATATATAACACTTGAAAGAACATTGTTTATACATTTATCCCATTTTTTCTACTTATTTCCACAGGATGAATTCCTGGAAGTGATATTGAGAATGCAAAGGGTATGCACATGTTTAAGATGCTTGTCAAGATAAGCCCCAGAAAGGATATCCACTTACATCTTCTCTAGTAGTGTAACTTTGACCACAGCTTCCAACCAACACTCAGTGCTGCTTTTTGAAAGATTCTCCCCTCAGCTGTTTCCTTTTATATATCCAATTCTTCTCTAATTCCATTTAGAACAATTTGAGAAATTCCCTCATTCCATTATGATATACAAAGAAACAAAATAAAACTTAAGAAATGTCTCGAATGAGATGGAATAAGTAAAAATAACCGACAGCAAATCACTTGTTTCTCAGAAAAGAAAAAAATCCTCTAAATTTTGGTCTCAAGATTGTTTGGAATAATATCTAACTAAATCATAACCCTTTACAATATCATGATATTAAATAGGGTTTGTTGGAAATGAGTCATTTTGTACACATTGGGAGTTTTATGGTTAGTTTAATGTCACTGAATTTAATTAACTTAAATTGTCACTTGCACATCATTATGCTTTGGTAAACCCTCCTCAGTCAGGGAGCTCTTAGTACTGAACAGAAATGCACAGTTCCCTCTAAGTTACAAGATCTATTAGACTAATTTATTAGGTGGAGAAACTGAAGCACAAAGCAGTAGACCCTCTGGTAGCAGGAGTAAAACACACCATAAAATTATAAAGGTACAGATGCTACCATGGAGGAAGAGAAAATTAACTTAAAGGAACATTTTCATGTGCCAAACTCAGTCTTTTGCAACTGCTAATAGATAAGATTACAAACCAGTGCCAGGATTTTAAATGGGGTTTTTGCTTGGAAGTGACATTTGGTTTGGGAAACTCACCCCTGTGTATTCTCTGACTTCCAGAAATCACACAAGTACATAAAAAAGAAATTCTTCTCTATTAAATGATTTTATGTTAAGAAGGCAAAATCAGAAACAATAGTATTTTGAATATTACAAGATAAAGTATTGCAGTGAAGAATATATGAGAAATCTAAGATTTCTTCAAGAATGATTCCTAAAATGTATTTTTATTATCTTAATAATTCATACATATTTTGATGGAAATTAGGAAATCCTAATTACAAAAATTAGACTTTAAAATATTTCCTTCCAACATACTTTTGCACAGCTACTTTCTAATTGGTATGTTTTTTAAAAATATTTATTTACTTTTTTTTTTCTTTATAGAGATGGGGTCTCGCTCTTGCTCAGGCTGGTCTCAAACTCCTGAGCTCAAGCAATCCTCCCGCCTCGGCCTCCCAAAGTGCTAGGATTACAGCTGTGAGCCACCCCACCCAGTCTGTATGTATTTTTTTAAAGATTTACATAGAACTTTATATTTCAAAGTACTTGATTGACAATAACATTTTTGTATACAATGGTATGCTCAAAAAATTTCCTTTTTACATCATTTACACTTTAAACAATAGATTTCTCATGGTCTTTCTTGCTCTTTCATGATGTGTATTTTCTGACAGTGCCTTTTTATTCAAATTTAGTTCAACAAATATTTACTGAATAATCAGTTGACACAAGACTTTGTGTCAGAGCTCAAAAGAACTAGTAGGATGAGACAGAAATCAGATGAGTGGTTCCAGGGGCTGGAGAGGGAGAATGAGGAGTGACTCTTCCATGGGTATATGGGGTCTCCTTTTTGGATGATGAAAAAAGTTCAGGAACTCCATAGTGCTGATGGTTGTACAACATTGTGACTGTGCTAAATGCCACTCAATTGTATACTTTGAAATGAGTAAAGTGGTAACATTATGTATTTTACCAGAATTTTAAAAAATTAGGCAGAAAAAAGAAAAATAACTAGTAGAGACAATGAAGGAGAGGCATAAATATTCTGCTTCAGAAATTCATTTAATCAGAAAATGTATTTAAATTATCCTTCCAATCTCACTATTGAGTTTATGCAGCAACTGTGTCTAATCCAATTTAATAAGCAATTATCATTAGGGCGGTCATTGTACTTAAGACTGCACGGGAATGCTGAAATGAGCAATCTGTGGTCCTTGCCTTCAAGTAGTTTTCAATGTTATGGGGACTAAAAATAACTAATAAAATGTATAATACAAGACTGAATGCCATAAAGCAATACTACAGAGATGAACACAGCACTAAGAAAGTGAAAAGGATAATAAGATTAATTATTAGACAAAGTGTCAGGGATGAGATAGCTTTGTACTTGATCTCGAAGGATGGGTATGATTTTGCCAATCTCATAAGATGACAAAGGTCCAGGTAAAAGCATGAAAATGAGAAAAAGTTTAGTGCCAAGAAATGAAAGGTAGTTACAGAGAGCACAGAGTACCCACGCTTGGTTGATGAACATAGTTTAGTAGGCCAAACAGTGGAAGTTAAGGTTGAAGGGTATCAACGAATCATAGCATAGGACTGAAGACATGCAGAGTTTGAAGGTGACTTAGAAGTAATTTATTCCAACTCTCCACCTACAAAATGTATCTTTTCTACAAAGCCTGACAAGTGGCCATTCAGCTGCCCTTGGAGTCTCTCTGGTGACTCAGAAGTCACTGTATTCTAAGGCAGCCTGGACTGCTGTTAGATAACTGAAATTGTTAGAGTTCTTATACTGATCAAAAATCTGCCACCCCACAATATCTATCCATTTATTTTAGTTCTGCTTTCTGAAACTACACGAAATAACATGACATACTTTTTCCATATCAGCTCTTCTGGTATTTGAGTTGAGAAATGTATTCTCCTTTTTTCCAAATTAGATATTCCTGGGTCCTTTAATTGTTTCTCTTTTGACATGTTTTTTACAACTACTGCAATTCTAGTGAATCTGTTCTCTGTAAATTCATGCATCCATTTTCAATGTGTCAAAAAGTACTGAATTTATCTCTCTAGGTTTGTTGTGAGTAGCATCACTTCTGCTTCTAATACAGCCTAAGGTTCTATTCAAGTTTCTGGCAGGTGCATCACCAAATTGACATATATTAATCTTAGAGTCAACCAACACCTGTCTAAAATTGTTTTCTGTAAGTGCAAATATTAAGTTACTTCGTCCCAATTCAGTACACAAGTGTTGAACTTCTAAATTTATCATTTAAAAATTTCACTGGGTTAGGTTTGGCCTATAATTGTATACTATGAGAAACTTTTGGATCTTACATATCAAGCAAAGCAGATTTGTTTTTTAAATAATTTATGGTTGTAAATAAATTCATTTTACAAACTTTTTCTTTTTTCTTTTTTTTTTTCTTGTAGAGATGGGGTCTTGCTGTGTTGTTCAGGCTGGTCTCTAACTCCTGGCCTCAAGCAATCCTCCTTCCTCAGCCTCCCAAAGTGCTAGGATTATAGGTGTGAGCCACCATGCTCAGCTGAAACTTTCAGATATTGATTCTTTCATGTGGTATGTTAGCTACTCTACTACCTTCTTGACATTTATTAATTTGGTAAGCTTGTCATTGATGTTGATATTCAAGGCATTAATAAGCTTCAGAGAAAATTATAGGTGATAGAATTTTAAAGAAACCACTGAAATTTTCCTTCTGGGTAGACTTTGAATTAGTCATTAATTGCTCATCTCTGGAAAAGGTCATTGATCTAATTATGAATTCACTCAATTATATTTTCATTTTTATTGGCCAATATTTTATTATTTTGCTCACAGGTTTTTATTATGAATTATATTTTAAAATGCATTGCTAAAATTAACATGATGGCTAGGAGCTCAGGCTTTGGAGTTAAAATTTGGGGACTGGAATTCGGCATAGTCAGCTGCCAGCTATCATCTTGGGCAAATGACTTCTCTGTGCTTCGGTTTCCTTGTCTATAAAATGTGTGTAAAAATACTACCCACTTTAGAAGGTTGTCATTTGTAAATAAATTATTACCTAGCGATTCTAAAAATAAAAACATTAATTATTACTATTTTTATTATGGTGATTTTTAAATGTCTACAAATTCTTTGATACTCCTCCCTTTAAAAGATGGGGCCTAATTTCTCTCCCCTTGTGTGTGGACTGGGCTTAGTAACTTAGTGACTTCTAAAAAATTGACTGTGGCATTGTTTTTCTGTAAAAAGAATCGTGGCTACCTCCTTACTATCTCCTGGATTGCTTGCTCTGGGGAAGGTAGCTGCCATATCATGATGACTGTTAGTTTTCTATTTCTATGTAACCAATTGCCACACATTTAGCAGCACCTGTTTATTAGCTCACGGTTCTGTGGGTCAGAATTCCAGCTTGGCATATCTAGGTTTTCAGGGTATCACATGGCTGAAACCACAGTGTCAGGCAGGCTGAGTTCTCATCTGGAGGATCTGGGGAAAATCAGCTTTCAAACTCATTCTCATTGGCAGAATTTATTAATAGTTCCCTGCAGCTTTAAGTCTGAGGTCCCCATTTCCTTGCTGGCTGTCAGCCTGGCCACACTCAGCTCTCAGAGGCTGCGCACATGCCTTGCCATGAGGCCTTCTCCATCTTCAAGTCAGCATTAGCACCTTGAATCCTTTCTGTGCTTTGAATCTCTGACTTGCCCTTCTACTACTAGCCAGAGAAGACCCTCAACCTTTAAAGGGCTCATTCGATTACATAAGGCCCACCTGGATGATCTCCCTCTCTTAAGGTCATCTGATCTGGGACCTTAATTGCATCTCAAAATCCCTTTAAAGCAGTACCTATATTACTGTTTGATTGAATAACTGGAAGAAGATGTGTGTGCACCAGGGGCCAGGACTTGGGGCCATGTTAGAATTCCACCTAACCCAGGTACTAATTGCTAGAGTTGGGTCTCAGACCCACGTAGTCAGACTTCAGAGTCCATGCCCTTAACTAGTATGCTAAACTGTCCCATTATATTCTTAGGCTATGGCCATATTGTGGAGAGAATGGCACACCATGAGGAATTGAAACAATCTTCTGTGTACCTGTATAATATATAGTATACATATATAGAGATGTGTATTCATATATTTACATATATGTATATAATCTTCTGTTAGCTATCAAGTGTTTTTAAACAAGGACATTATATCCTCAGAAAACACTTGCAAAAGCCTACTTAAGCAAAAGGAATCCATGGAGGAAAACTGGAAGCAGTTTGGATTTTTATCCAACATCCCGGAATGGAAATAATAATTGCTCCCAAATTATGAAGGTGACAGTATGAGTGGGTAGAGAGATTGGATGGGAAATCATTGATGAAATAGAATCTACTGGATTTAGCAAGTTGATTTACTATTGGGTGTTGAAGGAGAGTCCTGGGACTTTGGGAGTCAAAAGATATAAATATGGGAGACATAGAGATGTACATTGGGGAGTTATTCAATGGTGGTAATCGCTCAGGTTATGTGTGGATGACATCCCATGGAAGCATGTAAGGAAAAAAAGTAGAGCTGAAAGAAGAATGTTAGGGGATACCTAAATATAGAAGTGTAGTAAGTATAAAGTCAGAGAGAGAAAGAAAAGGAACATTTTAAAAAGTAGAAGAGTGAGAAGAGTTAAGTAGAAGGGAGTTTTAAGAAGGAAGAGGGTAAGAAATATCAATTTATGCTCTATCTTAAGGTTAGAGAGGATGAGGGCCAAGTAGTCAAATTACAATAAATTTTAAAGTAACTTGTAAAAAAAGAAGGAGGCAGCCAGTATATTTCTAAGTTCAGCCATTGGGGAAAGCTGACACAGAAAATAAATCAAATATGTTTCCCTTAAAGATGAGGAGAATGACCTGTCTCCGAAAACCATTCTGATTCTAATGTTCTTCCTCTCGGGAGCAAGAGAATACTGGAAGATTTCAAATGATGGCTCGTTAAATATTTCTCTCAGTGGAGGTTGTTCATTTAATTCACTGCCAAAAATAACAATGCTGCATCTTAAGTGTTTCCTGAATTTAAAACCCTGGACATATAATTTGGGCGTTGGTTGTTAACTGCAATGAAAGCCACCGTGACACCATTCTTCTGTCCTTAGAGACATCTGACATTCATCCATCACAAATATCCACCACCCATTTGTCCAAGTCACCACCACCTATCAACCAAACTGCCCTGGACCAACCTAGCCGAGCTTCTGGCAACCTTCATCTGGAGGATGAAGGGGCACTACATCCTCCAAACATATTAACCAAGGTTACAATACATGGATGCACTGGGCACCTACCAGAACCATGGTAAATGGGCTTGAATAAGCACGTGCCACGCTCTGGTCAATATTCTACATTCCAGTAGTTGGCCAGTTTTACTACAGACAATGTTTTTTTTCACAAGTATACACATGTTATTGTTAATCTCTTTATTTTCTTCTCTTTTTCTTCTAACTTTTCCTAATTATCTTAGGAAAATCAAACTCTCAACTCTCATTCTCTGCCCACTTTCCCTTTTTTCCATTTGCTCAAAAACCAGCCTTAATTCTAATGAAAGTAAGAGAACGCTAATTATATACCTCTATCAAGAAAGTTAAATTTGTATACTTTGAAGTTAAAGTAGGCATTGTGAAGAGCTGACACCATTAACTTCTAAAGCCTATGGAAATTATTAATAGAAGGTGTTCCTTCGAAAATATGAACAAAATTACCCTATACACATCATGGTCCTTTAGAAAATGTTTTTCCTTAAGCAGGAATATTCTGATCCTGTGTGTGTGTGTGTGCTTGTGTGTTTAATTGTTAACATTGCAGAAGTTTTGTTTTCTACTATTTTTCATTGCTAATGTCTAATAATTCAGATATATTATGAGGAAAAAATAGAATTCTGTATAATCCAGAAATTCAGCCACTATCTTCAATCCTGTTGCTGGAAGAAAATGCATTCTACATTTATAACAAGTGAATTCCAAGTTTAGAGCACAAACCATTTGAAAGTTAAACACTATGCATACGTAACTAAAGTACAATTAAATATCTTTTCTATAAGGTAACGAATCTGAATTTTCTGCCATTATTCTGTTCAAGTTACATTACCATGCAATACCACCACAATCCCACTATTCTGTATTTAGCAAAGCAGCAACTCAGAATGGCCAAGACCTTGGCTAGAATTGTGTTCCAATCCTGATTCAGTCACTTACATTTTCTATGGTTTTGGGAAAATGATTTAACTCCATTTAACTTTAGTTTCCTATTCTGTAAAATAAAAATAATATGAATGCCTTTCTTGGATTATTGTGAGGATTAAATAAGATTATGTATGATAAATTCCTGGCACATATTAGGCACTCAATGATTACTATTTCCAGGTAGTAGAATGGTGGTCTTTTTTTTTTTTTTAAATCATGTGCCCATATCAGTAAAAATATTTTCATCATATAGCCTTTATTTATTTTTAATAAATTATCTACATTTTCCTACTAGACTAATATAGCATGGGCCTGCAACATAAATACTTTCTTCTCAGATTCCAATGAATTATCTTATATCCAGCAGAGGTATGTGCACCTTGCTTTGGAGATTACCACTGCAGAATATGAATATATATGGAAGAGGGGCTTAAAAGATTTGCCTCTGTCTGCTTCCTAAGCTGGAAGTTATAGTATATGGAAATGTATGAGGAGTGGTCCCTCTGGACAGGTGGCTATCCGTATTTTTGTATTTTGGAATCTATCATGAACGTGTCACAGAAAACCATCTAAGGATTTTCACAAGGATAATGTGAAACATTAACATTAATTTATTGGTTTACTCTTCTCTACCTCCAGGTATTGGAAGAATCTGCTGGGTGAAAATGCCTACGAGTATTCCATACTGTTGAATTGACTGGAGGAAATAAGATTCAGGAGGGTTAAACAAATCTTTCATTTATGTTTCACATTAGATGCTATCTTTTACATGCAGAAATATTAAAACTAGTTTAATGTTCTGTTTTTCTAGAGAGTATCTTTGTCCCTGATTGTGGGACTATTCTTGATACGTGGGATTTTACATTGCTCTTCGAAAATAAGAAAATATGGTGTTTGATTTCCACCTGACTTCTGGATTTTCTAGATGTTTAGGGGTTACTTTTATATATTTGTTTTTCATCATTTTATCCAGTTCATTATCATAATGCTGTTATTATTACATTATTATTTCCTTAGTTATTTTATTTCTATTCAGTACTGTAATAATATAAAAATAGTTAAATGAATTGGAACTTCTGGAACATTTAGATGTGATAGGCCACCCCCCAAAAAATGAGAGTGTCATGTAATGCTAAGATGAACTGAATTTTATCACTTCAGGCTCAGAATGGGGGTAAATTAGTCTCACTGAGTAGCTTTTAATTCCTGGAAGGTAGGAACCCCGTTTATGCTTCTCTGTATTTGTATATCTAAGATGAGGCTACTATGCAGGGCCCCAATGCATACTGTTGAATGAATGAATGAGTAAATGATTTTCTGTCTGGGAGATTTAACTTTCTTAAAGATTGCCACAGAACAAAGCTGGGCTTAAGTATATTTAGGAAAGGCTATGTTGCTTTAAAGTCTTTCTTCATGCTCTGAATAACATTTTTGCTGACCATTATGAGTGATCCAGTTTCCCCCACTTTGTTTCCTCTCTGATTTCATAGGTAGAGATCAAGATGGCTTTCATGGTGAAGATTATATCTTAGAAGGATAAGGAAACTGATCTCAATGTAGGTAAGAATGCATTTTAGTGTCCGATCCAGTTAAATATCATGCATCTGACCCTTGCTTATCTGATCTGCTTGTTTTCCTATTTAGAATCTGGAGACTATAAACCAAATGGGAAGAATACAACAGTAGAGTCCAAATTCATTTAAGATCCTCTCCGATGCAGGGATTCTCACCAATGCAGAAATTCTCAAAAGTTGTTCGGGCTGTGAGTCAATCTAAAGCAAAGCATGTCCTTTCTTGAGTTTTTCCAGGTAAGTGATGCACGACTTGTTTGAATAGTAAATTTGTATTCAATTTAACTGCCCTCTCAGATGAGTTTTAAAATTTTGTGTTTATAAACTAAAATCGAATCTATGTTCTGCTGAGAAGTCAGCCTGCCTGACTTTGGCTCAGTAGCAGGTTCCTACGGGGCATGTGTGTGAGGGATAGTTGCTTTGTAGGTGCATTTTGAGTGTTGACTGCTTTGGTGTGGTTTTCAATCACTACTGTCTTTTTTAAAAACATAAATTACGATTAGCTTCATCATTATGCATTTATTATCATTTGAGATCATGTGATTAATTCTACAATTACAGTGATGCATATTTGCATTAATAGTATTGTGGTCACTTGTTTTCTGTAACTAGACTTTAAAGACTTATATGTAATCAATATGAGTTGTCTACCCCTCTATTGTTAAAATGGATATATACATGACTGTTCCCCAATTTTTTTTTGTATAATCACACTTCTCTGTTAATCACCAAATTCTTTTTCTAGTGAAGACTGGGATGGATCAAGAAGCCTTGTGGCCAGTTGTGTAGATCATCTTGATTTTATATCATTGGACTGTGTCTAGTTCTGATTGATTCCATTACAGTCTATGTCAGGGACTGTTAATGAACTTTAAAGAAAAAGAAAATGACCTAATCTCAGATTTTAGGGATAGTAACATTTTGGATAAAGAGAGGTAAAGGAAAGAATGTTGAAGATTGAAGAGCCTATGATCATTTTTTGAAAATTTAAGCTTAAGATCTGCACCATCCAATTTTCTAGCCACTAGCCACATATGACTATTTAAATTTCAATTTAGATTAATTAAAATTAAATTAAAATTTTGAATGAAAAATTTAGTCCCACCATGGCACTAGCCACATTTTAAAGCCTCCATAGCTTCATGTGCCTAGTGGTTTCTGATTGGACACCACAGATATAGAACATTTCTATTATCACAGAAAGTGCTATTGAAAGCATCAAATTAGACTATAAAACATTTGAACAAATTTTATTCAAGAGCTAGCAGTGGTAACTGACAGAATGATACACAGCACTCCCAAACTGTTCAATCTGAAGAAGAAAGAAGTAAACAGACTATTATTCAATCCGAGATAAATAATGGAACCCACTAAATGGAATAAATTGTCAGTAAGCTGAGTAAGTTTGGAGAAGAATTTGTTTTGAGAAACATAGACCTAATGATGTCACATATCAGTTATAATCAAAACTTGTGACACTACCTTTGTTTGCAGCAGGGAAGTGTCTCATACTTTTTAAAGGGGTCTTAGTTTCTGAAATGTGTGCTTCAAGACAGGTACTATTCCTTTTTAATTTTGGACAGTCGGCTTGGTGCTTTTCTAAATAGGCATTTAAATTAATTGTTAGATAAAATCACAAGATGAGTGAAGCTATGTATATCATCTGTACAGCTGCCCATGATAACTGGAATACTTTCCATATTTGGGGAATTTCCCACATTATGAGCACCACTTTTCCAACATAGAAGTTCTGACTTTGAAGATAAAACTCAAATTCCTCAGTCTAAAGCAAAGCACTAGACTCAGGCAAGTGACCCAGGCTCTTCCAGCAGATACATGCCAGGCTAGATGCCAGAGTGAGCAACCTAAGGAAACAGGCTCTGTGGAACGTTGGTTGGTGCTGCTGTGAGCAGTGCAGGGCTGTCCAGTTTTGACAGTGGCTGTGGTGCAGTGTTGGCACGGCCACTGCCTGGTGCAGAAGTGGCAGTGGAGCTGGCTGCAGCAGCCATTCCAGTCCAGTTCATAGCATTTGACTCTTGGCATTGGAGGTAGTGGCAACAGTTTCCTCATTAGACAGTTCTGTGGTTTGGTTTTGAGCATTATTCCTGAAAGCTTAACCTCCAGTCTGTTTCCCTGGCTTTTCCGTTTTTCTGTGAGCTACCTAATACCCTTTAATAGATACTTTTTCTGCTTAAACTAGCCAGAATGGATTTTGTAGTCACAGCCAAGAACTCTGATGGTACAGGCAATGATGTCAGTTCATGTTTTTGACTCATGGTTATTAATTACTTTATGCATTTGTTGTGTGTGTACCAAGCTCTGTGTTAAGATCTCACTGAGCTCTCCAACTAGAGCACCTTCGTGAATAGTGGAATAGGAGATGAAATACAGGAAGTGGGACAGGTCTTGGACAGGTTGAGATTAAGAGGATTCTCCCTTTCTGCCACCCCAAATCCCGTCACCAATCCTCACAGTTGTGTGTATTTCTTAAACATCTTTCCTGTCTTTCTCATACCTCCTTTCTCCTTTCACAGCCTTTCATTCATGTACTTATTATTTCTCACTTATATTATTGAAATAGCCAATTGCAACAACTAAGACCATGTGGTTCCTCCCACGCTGTGTTGTTACCTGTCATGGCTGATGCTTTTTTGAGAACCTAGAAAACCCTGCCTTTCCCCTTATACACTTGGACACCTCCTGTTTATACTTTAAGTTGTAGATTATGTCTTTTCTCTCTCACATACTAGGTTGCATGATAATTATGTGGTTATTTGTTTGACTTATCCAACTAAGGCATATTATCACGTTTTATTCACTGTTATATCTCCACGACTTGCACCAGTGCCTGGTATGTAATAGGTACACCGTCAATACTTGTTGAAAGAACAAATGACTTTTAATTATTTATTACATTTTATCTCGCTGTTCAGTCTATGAGCTTCTTCAGACTAGTACAACAGTTACTGTATAGTGGGGACCCAATAATGAGGTATTGCACACATTAACGAAGTACATATGGGGCATTGTTGAAGATAATTGATGGTAATCAAAGTTATGATTCTAATGCTCAGGATGGAAGCTAGGACTGGAGAGTAGGGTTTGGGAATTGTCAGGTGGTGGTTTGTGGCAGCCACAAGAAGGCTTCTGTCAGATCACAGACTGGAGGGAGCATAACTGACCTATGGCCCCGACTGCTGTACTTTGCAATCCTTCCCATATTTGCACTGAAGCCAGCTTTCCAGGGGCGGCTCCCAGGCAGTAACTGAGTGCAGGAGGGATGCTATGGAAGGCCCATTTCTTGGAGATGGCAAACTCCTCTGATAAGTGACTTTAGTATGAGGACTCTCTGGAGACCTTGCCAAACACTCCTTAGAACTGCACAGCATCACCTAACTTTTCTTCCCTCTCTTTCACTTGGGGTCAGAATGGCATCACAATCTGTTGGATCTCCTAGCCTTGATAGGATTTCTTCCCATTTTCTTTCAAAGGCATTTCCTGAAATAAATTTCATGTACATTTAATCTTGTCCTGGGGGTGGGTCTTGTTCCAGAGATCTGTGAATTTAAAAGGGCAAGCTATCTGCACTTCCCACACCCAACCAGATTATTGCAATAGATACTCCCACACAAAAGGGGGAAGAATGGAAAACAGAGCAACAACTAGACTATAGGAATTCTGAAGTCAAGCCAGGTACATGTCACCAGTTTCTCCTATTTCAGGATAGAAATATTCCTTGATTAGAAAACATTCTGCTCTCTGAATGGTTCCCTAATCCACTGGTCTCCTAGACTCTTGGCTCTACCCTCTGGGCTCTTGCTTCACATTCTGAAATTTCTTGTTTTTCTGTAAGAAGTGAACCATGTTTGCAGTTGAGTGACTTTCTCAGTCTGCTTCCTGCCAATAGAAAATTAGGGCCCAGAGGCCTGTTTTCGTTTTGAATGGTCTCTGTACCTTTTTGTCCAAGGTGATATAATTCCCTTAAAACATTGTGAGTTTCCTGTGAATCTGATTGGGTTCATTCCATGCCCCAAAAGTCATATCCATAATTCTTTTTGAGACAGACCCTTCTCTCTACCCTGGGCCATTTGTGAAGCTACTGTAGGATAGTAACTTTAAGCTTCTTAGAAACTGGGTTTTTGTTGTTGTTGTTGTTGGTTGTTGTTGTTGTTGAGCTAAAAGTATCTGCTGGTCACTACCTAAATCTTTCAGAGGTCTTAAGGAATCTTACAATCCACCATACTCATGGTTTGACCTTTACCTTGAGGCCATTTCTTACTTTAAGAATCTGTTGCCTTCTGAAGAAAGTGGGGATGAAAAACAGTTTTCCAGCCTGCAAATCCTGGCCCATCTATGTTTCCTTTAAATTATGCTTGTAAATGGAACAATTCCTTCTTTAGCTTATTGCTATTTTGCAATTCTTTATCATACCCAACTAAAAACGCCAGTTGACAATTGCAACATTTTGCCTGGAAATCCAAAATCTTGGTAGGTAATTTTATATCTTTCTTCTAATTTACTGCAAGTGATATATTTGCCAATTTTTCCACCACTTGATAACACAGGTCACCCTGTTCCTGCTTGTAACAGCAGTGTCTCACTGTTTCCACTGATACTCTCCCTGCCCTTCCAGCCTCCGCCGGCTGTCAATCACAAAACAAACGCCGTAGTTTTCGGTTTTTGTTATGGCAGCAATCTACTCTACTTCCAGGTACCAATTTATGTTTTAGTTACCTATTGCTATATAACACACTACTCCATACAACAAATTACTCTTTTTCATGATTCCATGGGGTGGCCAGGCAGTTCTTTGCTATTTTCTCTGGGGATTATTCATGCATTCAGCTACAGGGTTAGCTGGGATGGAAGGTCCAAGATTGCCTTATGTGCATGTTTGACAGTAGGTTCTGGCTATTGGCTAGGGTGCCTTTTCCCCACCCCCCTCCCAGCCCACTCCTATGCTCCTCACCACTGTGTTTTCTCTTATATTCCAGAAGTCTGGACTGGTGTCTGTCTATGGCAGACTCTGGGCAGTGTTCCAAGAGAACAAAAGCAGGAGCTGCAAGGCCGCTTGTAGTCTATCCTCAGAAGTCACACAATGCTACTTCTGCTACATTCTGTTGATCAAAGCAAGTCACAAAGCCAGCCCAGATTCCAGGGGTGAGAAAATAGATTTCCCCCTGTGATGGGAGAAGTGGCAAAGTCAATTGCAAAAGAATATCTACTCATGGATGGGAGGGGTTGTTGTGCCCATCTTTGCAAACTACCCACCACAATCATTAACCCAGCTGCATGTCTTAGATTCCTCTTCTCCACCACTTCACACACTGATCTATTAAAATGTCTCTTGAGTCTGCCTCCTAAATATTTCTGAAACATAACCCTTCCTCTCTATTCACAATGCCACTGTTTTAAGGCCTTTATGATTTTTTGCCTTTACAATTGAAATGATCTCCCTGCCAAGAGTTTCTTCCTTCAGCACTCCAGAAAGATCTTTCAAAATGTAAGTCTGATAATATATTTCCATAGCTTAAAATATTTCTGTTGGTTCTGGTAGTATTCTCTTTCTTAAGCTAGGTGTTGGTTACACAGGTGTGTTTGCTTTGTGAAAATTCATTGAGCTGTAAACTTACAATTTGTTCACCTTTCCCTATGTGTAACTTAAATGAATAAGTTTTATTTAAAAATACCCCCATAGCTTCCCATGGTCCCCAGGATAGACGCAAAACCTTTAGCTTGATATTTAAAGCCTTTTGTGATTCTTGTCCTTCCAAATTCCTGTCACTGCCTCAGAATATCCATGCCTAATTACTTGTGTTCTGCAAATAAACTACACATTTTTTGGACTATTTACCTTTGCTCTGCCTGGAATGTCCTTTCGCCATTGCTTAACTTTTTAACTAAAATTTTTCCTTTAATATTAAACCCAAGTGGCATCTTTTGGGACAATTTTTAATTCCCTTAAGGCTGCAGTCCCTAACCCCCAGGCTGCAGACTGGTATGTCCTTGGCCTGTTAGGAACTGGGCCGCATAGCAGGAGGTGAGCAATGGGTAAGTGAGCAAGCAAAGCTTCATCTGTATTTACAGCCACTCCTTATAGCTCACACCACCACTTGAGCTCCGCCTACCCCCCTGCCCCCCAGTGTGTGGAAAAATTATCTTCCATGAAACTGGTACCTGGTGCCAAAATGTTGGGGACTACTGCTTCAGGCATTTATTTCTTGAGTGCCCAAATGACGTTGCACACCCCTGTAACACAACACTCATTACATTGCTGTACATATTTGTTTTCATTTCTGACTCTTCTATTAGATGATAAACTCCCCCATGGCCAGGAACATGTCATATTTACCTTTTGCCAGTAGCTAACATTGTGTTTGGCATATGGTGTTGCTATGGACTGCATGTTTGTGTCCTGCCAACATTCCTATGCTGAAATCCTAATAGCCAAGGTGATGGTATTAGGAGATGGGGCCTTTGGGAAGTGATTAGGTGATGAAGGCAGAACCCTTATGAATGGAATTTGTACTTTTATAAATGAAACCTCTGAGAGCTCCTTTGCCCCTTCTGCCATGTGAGGTTACAGCAAAAAGATGGCCATCTGAGAACGAAGAAGTGGACCCTCACCAGACACCAAATTGGCCAGCGCTTTGATCTTGGACTTCCCAGCCTCCAGCACTATGAGAAAGAAATTTCTGTTGTTTCTATGCTACCTAGTTTATGGTATTTTGTCACAGCAGCCTGAACAGAGTGAGAAGTACATACCTCACAAACATGCTTTGAATTCATGAATGAGGGAGGTAGATTGAGGAAATGTAATCTAAGAGTGGTGCTTTAAAAAAAATTATACTCTGAGTAAATAAAATATAGACACATAAGAAGTTAAATGTAAATGTGATGCAAAAATAAATAAGTCACAAGTAACAATTTGTTAAATGCTAATTGACCATGAGTGATGTGGAAGTCAAAGGAGAGAAGAGCTCAGGGCATGAAGATTTCTAGGGACTTGACACCTAGATCTGAAAAGTTATGTGGTATTTGGATGGCAGTAAAGAGAGAAGAAAGTAATTTCAGTAATGAGGGTAACTTAAAATATCTAGGAAGTGATGGTTGAACTGTGTTTGGGAGCAGTCAATACAACAATCTAGATTTTTTTAATAGGGAAGAAAGTTGATAAAATAGAAAATTCAGGCAAGGAAAGGAAGTTTATAGGGAAGATGGTAAGCTACGTTTTGAACATGTTGAGTTTGAGCTGTCTTTAAAACACCAAATAGAGCTGTTGGTTAGAAATCTGGTCTGCATTTGTGGAGAGAAGGAAAAGATTCAGATTTGCTAGCCAGCCACATGTGAGCCCATGAAATTGACCTAAAAAGAATATACAGATAGAAGGAAAGGAATTAACAGTGGGACCTTAGGGAAAATCTATATTTAAGAAATAGAAAAAGGAAGACATGCCAAGAAAGGAAACCTGATAGGTACCAAGAAAACAGGAAGGGACTCAGGGGGTTGGAGAATCATAGCAGCTGGGGAAGAAGGAATCTTGAGGATCAGGAGATTGTTAGAAGTGGCCTCAGAAGGCTAAGGACTGCAACGGGGCCGTTGGATTTGGCTTTTAGGAATTAAACGAAGATCTTCAAGACTGCTAGTTCAGTAAAGTCCTCAAGACTGGAAGTAGTAGAGCGGGCTGAGAAGTCAGGGGGAGGTTAGGAAGGGGAGGCAGAGCTGGCTCAAGATGAGGTGTGAGGGAATGGAGGCCTGACTGGGGGCTTGAAGGAGTAGCAGGGTCGAAAGAAGCCTTTTTTTCTCAGATGAAATACTTGAGAATGTTGTTTGTAGAAGGGAAGAAGTCGTGTTGTTTTTAGAAAGTGGTAGAAGATGCCAGAGAGGGATAGGGGATAATGGATTGATGGGCCAAGATCCAAGAACAGATAGAAAGGCAAAGAATCAAGGACATTTGGAAAATGGGAACAAGGAATGTCTGAAGATTCTGTGAAATTGTGAGGTTTTTAATGTAAGTGTGGGAGGACCCACACTGGAAGGCTTCAATCTTAGCCTAGTAAGAAGTGAAGTTACTACTTTACGTGGACAGGATGGAAGTGGGAGGCTGAGGACATGTGAGACAAGCCAGGGAGTCAGGTAAAGACGGATACGAAGCTCAACACAGATAAGGAGACAGATGCAAGACACAGATCTATAGGGAAAGATATTGTCTGTGTGTATATTAGAGATGCAGTTTATGTGTGTGTGTATATATTTATTACAAAATCTCATCACACAGAAATAAACACTGTTAGGTGATATTACAATGAAAAGATCCAGAGGGGCTGGTGTCTAGCTGGTGATGGGGCATGGGTATGAGATACTCAGTTGGCTCGGGTGAGTCCGAGTGATGGGAAGAGTAAGTGTGCCTTTGCCAGAACTACAGCAGCCAGGAGGGACACCAGGTTTTGGAAAGAAGATGATGGGTATGATTTTAGATTAGATTTGACATAGAAAATTGTAAAATTAAAGAGATAGATTCCCACAGCTTTATATAGCTAAGGCTTTGATAGTGAATTAATGATGAGAGTGGGATAGTAGGTAACATAGAGATGAGGGAACTGGAACACGGTTGGTGAGGAAGGAAAAGAACAAGGCAAATGCTGTGACCAGAGGCTAAGGGGCAAGATTTTCAACTGTATTTAGTGTACAAAGAAGTCAAGGAGAAAGAGAACAAGGAATACATCAATTCCATGATTAGCTGGAAAACTGGCCATTGATTTTCTTTAAATCATGGCCTTGCTTTCACAATTAGCTTTAAAATGGATTATCCCACAATACTACAAGTTGTTGCTCAAATGTTCCTTTGAAGGGTTCATTGCAAAAGAGAAAGACATTTTTTCCCCCAGCCTTAAGGAGTAGAGTCTATGCAGGAGTCAAAACAAAAGAAAATTTCATATTTCCTTTGAAAGCCTTTGTAAAATGGGTCTTTACTGTCATTGTTTGGTTTGCTACATTGGATTTACATCATATTTTTCACTGGACAATTTTTGTAGGCTTGTGGTATAAGATGATATTCCTTCCTAGACAATGCTTCCTGCCAATATATATAGAGGCAATATTTTTGAGTGTAATATTCTCTGAAACTATCTTGGCATTTTTGCTGAGAGGCAGTTTAAACTAGAGAGAGGCTGACCAACTTCCCAAGAGGACAATATCCTCGAATAGTTTGTATCTAAGTCTTGGTTTTTTATTTTATTTTTAACGGAGGCATTTAATTTTCTTTCTATCAATGTGTAAAACCAGCTACCAGGAGAAATAATTATAGCAGATTTTGTGCATAAATTAAATGTTCTGGGGTCATTTTTAAAGTACATTTACAAAGGACTTTTCCCTGGGCTTTATCTATTATTGAGGGATGAGATAATAAACATCAGACTGAAATGCTTTTATTCAACTTATACGTACAAAGTAATGCAGGAAATAAATGAGAATTTTTTAGATGCACCCAAAATTTGTACTAATCATAGCTGTTATGCATAATTAACAATATACCAAAAAGTATGAAAGCAACATTTTAGCATTTTGTTCCACATATTAATACTACTAAAATTAAATTCTCTATCAGTCCCACCTCAAATTATTCTTATAACCACTTAGAGACAGCTTTGTTTTTCTGAAATATTTTTCTTGCTTCTCAGTTATGCATTACAGAAAATTATTCTGCATCTCATCCAAGCTCAAAAAAAATCCCAGTTTTAAGTGCATGCTAAAATGGTGCCAAGAGAAAACTCAAAATAGAAGCCCCAGGACAGAGAGAGATCATTTTGTTCAGTAAGTTAAAATGCAGTATTAGAGGTTAGCATCAACCAGATTGAGCATCCAGGCTCCTGTTCAAAATTTCAAGTCAAAACTTTCAAGAGATGGGTAAAATGGAAGGAGTAAACAATACCTGCAGGAAGTTTTCTACTAGATCTATGCCTGCTCGAGACCTCCAAATACACATCCTTGGCATGTGAGTAGGCAGTGTTGCTAGGTATTGTTGACTCAAATGTATTAATTCTTGAAAAATTTGTAACTATTGTTTTTGGCTGCATTTATCTGAAGGAAACCAAAATATTCCTCCACAAAACATCGAGGATTGTTAAGTCAAAGACACTGAAAACGCAAGGGAACACTCTGTGTCAGCCTCTCTTTGCCTGATGGCAGGACATACATCCTTCCTTACTAGAGACAGCACTTGTTTATTGGCCCAGAGAAGGCACCAGCAGGCACCAGAGGAATCTTGGAACAGATTTTACTATCTTCCCACCTTTTCCCATCTTTTAAAAGACCTGAACTATGCTCTCCTTTGTCTTGTCACTATATAGGATTTGTGGCTCTTTGTAAAATACTGTTTAAGCAAGTCCCCTAAGCCACTGCCTTGAGAGAAAAATACTTTTGAGCTGAGGCCTCTCCCACATGATGGGTACAACATGCATTAATAAACTTCTGCTTATCTTTTGTTAATTTGACTTTTGTTTTGAACCTAAAAAAGGAAAGAAAAAAAATTATGATTTCTCCTTTACATCTAAAACAAAAAATAGTTACTTGGGCTGCTATTATGTGCATGGTAGTATATTTAAGTGTATGTGGAAGCTAAGATGATGAGGTCCAAGTCTATGTTCCATGAGATACCAGAAGTGGAGGTTTGTGGGTGTTGGAGGGAGCATGGAGGAGGCAGGCTCAGCGAGTGCATGGTTAAAGAGATCATGCTAGAACTGTCTCACGCAAGCGCAGCCTGTTGTATGCAGTTGCTCTTGCTACAGAGTAATCCTCATCAACCTGGACTCAAAATAAAACTACTTATCTCTGCCAGGATGAAAAGAATTCCAGAGTATTTATTAAGTGTCAAGAAGTCACTCCATACTTATATGAAGATAATCTTAAGCAGGTAATCTCAAGGAATTTCAAAGCTAAAGCTATCTCTTTACTTTTGTTTTTCCAATAATGGTAAACTAGGGTAGATACTCATTAATCATTGAGAATCTATTGGTTGTAGGTTAAACATACATATCTCTAAGTTAAAGACAGAAAGTTTGATGTTGAATAACTTTAGTCTCACAATATTGAAACTCACCTCTTTGGGGGCTATATGTCTAATTCTCTTTCTTATTTCATCATTATCAATGAAAATGGATTTCTTCACCATGATTCAGAAAAGAAAACCTTCCTGGATCATATAGTTAAAAGTAAATTCACTCCAAACTTTTATACAAAGCATTTTCCAATTTGGTATAAAAGTGAAAAAGTTTTCTTTCTGCTCTACTTTCTGTGTGAATGTACCTTGTAAGTCTGTTCTTTTGATTTCCTTTTACATAGTATAATTGCATCTTAGCTATCTCCTCTAGGTGTCTCAAAGTTACCCGAAGTTCAGCATTCTGGAATTGAACTCATTATATCTCCCTCCAAACATGCTTAACCGTCCTTGGTAAACTCCTACTCATCCTACATTGCCCAGCCTAAATTTCACTTCTTCTCTTGTGCCTTTGCAGCTTTCCCAAGTGAAGTAGTTGTTTCTATTGTCTCATGCTACTTTTTCATACTTTTGTTATTTTATTTGCATGCTGTTTCTTGATTGTTGGCCCCTCAAAAGCAAGGACTCTAACTTGTCCCCTTTCAGCTACAGTGATGCATGGCATAGTTTAGACACTGAAAATGTTTGTTGAATCAATTTACATACATCTGCTACTGTCTTTTTTCCTTTGCCTTAATGCAAACATTTCTCAAGGATAAGACATTTTGATTTTGTTTGGTATTGAATGTCATTAACAAACTGTCAGATTTTGGTTAAGCCTCTTAACCACCTGGATTTAGTTTCCTCATTGATAAAACGTAGAAGAAATATTTTTTCTTTCTTTAAGAAATAAAATAATATAAATATTTCTTTCTTTCAATGTTTTTTTTCCTCCTCACAGGCTCTACTTTGAGATCTGGCTCAAAAAGAGAGTTGAAGACAATAAAAGATTTTTAATTCGGGAGAAAAAAGATCTTAGGGGGAACAGAGGCACTTTCTTCAAATATAAAAAGGACTTTCATTTGGGAGAAGGACAACAGAATCTGTGCAGCTATAGGAGCTAGAACTAGCACTAAGGGGTGGCAGTTGTTAAGAAACATATGAACATCACATATAATTTGGTACATGTTGTCTATGACTTATATCCCAGATGTATGAATTCCAAGGATTAGTAAAATACCCATGATACCCCAAATTTAGAGACTGATCAGGTTTTCAATGTTTTATTTTACCAAATAAAAAAAAATAAGCCAAACAACAGAAAAGCAAAACAACTTTCTACTATGACCATCATTTCATAAAAGAAAAGATAATTTTACCAAAAAAAGTAGGAAAAACACAATAAAGAATAGGTCTTTTTGGGTAAGGATGGTGGCAGCCTTACAATGCTATACACACACACACACACACATTATATTTTTTTCCCTTCATTTTGTTTAGATCTTACAAACATCAACACTGATTTAATGGGCCTGTAGATCAGTATTTGAGCATCCGTGCCTTAGGACTCTTTTTAAACCTGACCTTCAATAACAAGGGGTCAAAATACACATGCGCATGCACACACACACACATATACATACATACATACATACATTTAATTTGGAGGCTTGTCTAGGTCTAAGAAGACATTTTCCTACAAAAATTTTTTGAACCTGATATATAGTTATATTGCTTTGACTTAAATTTTGCAGATAGAACATTATCTTTTTGAACAAGATCCTTGATTTTGACATCCCTTTCTACATCATGTTTTCCTTTGAATCTCTAAAACAAATAAGTGTTTGTTGGTCTGGAATTCTAGACATAAATACAATGTTGGGTTCTTAGTATGGTTCAAGTTGTATATTTATGAAAACCTTACTTTGAAAGATGAAGGCACTGTAGGCCAGGAGACCAGTTTTTTTCCCTTGCTGCTGCTGGTTTCCTGGGTAATATCAGGTTGCTTCTGTCCTGAGTCAGGGTCCTGAGGGTGAGCGTGGTGGGTGTAGGGTTGATTACCGGGTGGCCTGAGATAAGCAGCTGAAGGTAGAGTCCATCTCTTAGTCAGGACAGGGGCAAAAGTCACTGCTTAGATAAAAGGGTCTCAGTATTAAGGCCAGAAGGAGAGACTTTGACCTCTGCTCAGGTGTGGAGTAACACTTATATAGTAAATTATAAGAAAGTTTATGGGAATTGGTGGTGAATTTGACAGCTTCCAGGAGGTGTGAAAGGCTCCTGCAGTGCTATCACAAGTAGGTATGATGTTTGCATTGTCACATCTGTTCAGTCAATTTCTCCTGAACATAAGACACTTTAATAGAAGGTGCTTCTAGAAGTAGCATTTTTTCCCCTATAGGCAATTAGGTTATACTCAGGAAGTTGCCTATAACATCTTGTAGTTATAAATATAGAGCTCTGCCTGTCTTCCACACAAGGCTACTGTAAAAATGTAACATAAAAAAGGGTTTCAAATTAAAATCCTCAATAACTCTTATACATTATTAAAATGGCCCATTTTATAAAGATAACGAAGTTGTCATGCTAAATGATATACCTGAGTTATAAAAACAGGTTAGGGTAAATTAGTCTTATAAATTGAGAAGTATAGTCTTCCAGATAAATGCATAAAATGTCTTTGAAAAATTAGGAATATAGATTCACTTCTGAAATCAAAGATCCAAACATAGCAAGTGAATCATTTCCCTTTCTTCTTCCTCTAAATAATATTTAAATTGAGTGTACAAAGCTGGTGTATCACCCTTTTAGCCTATTGGTTTGAAAAGAACTTTCACAAACTCTTTCCAGAAATTAGAATAATGACCACGGCAAAATCCCCCAAAGCTTTTCTAAGCCTGAGGCATTGCATTTTATTGAGATCCTGATGTATATGTCCTGGCAGCGCAACCCAAAGGGCTAAGTCATAGTGCTTTGCAAGAGTCATCCAGAAATCCCCAGGGTTCAGTCTGACACTATAAAGAAATGCCTTGAAGAGACACTTTCTAGAAGACTCTGAATCTTAACCCCTTAGCTAAAGTCCAGGTAGGTCTTGTGGCTTTCCAAAGTTCCATTTATGTGAATGTGATAATTTGTCTTCTTTAAAAATTAAATTCCAAGGGAAAGATGTGATTTTAGGTCTATTGTCTCATTCCCTAAAGAAAAGAACAGTGTCCTTATTGAGGTTATCACTATGTATGTGAAACAGAAATTTTTCAGGAAACTATCTAGGTAATTCAGGCAGCCAAAATTTTCTTTTTATCTGAAATACACAGATGAGTAAAATAAATGTACATAAGTATGTGTGTATCGTTTTCTCTTCTCTGTGGGAGGTAGGAGTGGTTGCTGCAGTAATTGTTTGACTAACTGCCTCCATCCTCTGCCTCTGTGTGCAAACAGCCTATGCCCCTTGGCTATCTTATCAGTGGGTGTTTGCTTCTCTTCCAAAATTGCTTGAACTATCTTATTATTATTATTTGCCCTCAATACTCCTTTTGGATATGGCAGAGAGTAGCCTATCAATTCCACTTTGAAGATGGAGAAATGGACCTTGAGGGTGATTATATGATTGTTGCTGGTGGAGACAGAACCAGACCTGGGTCTTGTGACTCATAGTTACGAGCTCTCCGTCCCACACTGCATTGTGGAATATGTTCCTTGTTGCCTAAAATTACAGCTGAAGCCACTAAAAGCTAGTAAGACCAGTTCTCCTGGTAATAGCATTCAGTCTTACTGATGAATATCTAAGAAATCCAAGTTAAAAATTATGCCAACTTCAAAGCCAACCACAGAAAGATCTCAAGGGAGCAAGGAGGCAGGTCTGCCTGTTGTATCAGCACTTAGAATTATTCACCTCTACCGACAATTCATCTGTACCTATTGAACGGTGATAGAATATGCCACCCCAAAATATGTCACTTTGGTGTAAGGATTATTTTGAACTAAAGGCACTTAGAAAAACAGCAAGTACGATGAGGGTATTGTGATCCTTCCCTTTTTCTTTCTGAAAGGAGATAAAATGCCCATACGGAAGATGTGCTTTCTACATTAGAAGGAAAGTGACATTCTCATCATGAGGATGGGAAGTTAAGACTGAGAGAATTCTGTACAAACAGACCTTGTTAAAATAATTCTCATCTTCCTTTAGTCTCCCCACCATAGTTCAGATACTTTTCAACAATTACCTCTCTTTGTTCATCCTAGTATAAAAGTATTTCAGTTTTGCCACTTCTTTGGGTGTTCATCTCCTTATGAGGGCTCCTGTGTCATGTAAAACATATGTTAAATAAATTAGTATGCTTTTCTCCTGTTAATTTGTCTCAGGTCAGTTTAATTCTCAGGCCCAACTAAAAAACCCTAAGAGGGTAGAGGTAAAACTTTGCCTTACCTATATTATTTTTTCCTAGGCACCCTTTTCTTGGCATCTCAGAGTAGAATCATTTGTAAAGCACCTCAATGATTTTCTCTGCCTTTCCAACCAGATTCTCAAACTGACTGAACTATATTAATTAGAGGCTGCCCTGGTCACCATGTAAGGTAATAGATTAAGCTACTAGCCTGGTGTGAGAAAAATATCTGTTGGCTTTTCTCTGCAGTACAACTAGAAGGAGGCCATGTCCTGGCAAATAATCAATACCTATTAGAGCAGAAATCAATATGTCCAATCAGGTAATGCCCTGATTGGGTTTTCTCTACAGCAGAGGGAAAATTTGCCCAGAGGAATCACTGTATGGTGGTTTCCTCCTTAAAGGTGAGGGCATGGCTTCAGGACAGCCTGTTGCCACCTTGATCCCTGGGGACCATATGGTGTGAGTACCACTATTATCATTGTCCACATTATCATGGATTTAGATTTTGAACCACATCTGAAGTGTCCTAAGTTTTCACTTCTGTTATGTTTGTATGTCATTCTGAGGTCAGACATAAAGTGGAATGTAGGGCTGATAAATCAACCAGATAAGTAAGGAGGAATTGACAGTATAATTTTGACAAATTAGCAGTAGCATTTATAATACTGAATTAATTGAATTATGTTGAGGTTACACAAACTTCACCTAAGATCATATAAATATGTATTGGTCATCACAGTTGTTGTGACATTGATCATGAATAATTTAGTAAAAATTTATTTGGCACATACTAAATACAAAACACTAAGATGAATTCTGTACAACTGTTTTACTTCTGAATATGTTCACTTCACATACATTTTTGAGGGTATGTAGTTAACATTTACTAAAGAACAATTGTTTTTGACTTTATTGAATTGGATTTATTTTGTATTTCATGATTTTCTCTTTTTTCCATATATTTTTTATTTGGATATATTCATGGGGTACAAGTGCAATTTTGCTATGTTGATATATTTCATTGTGATGAAGTCAGGGCTTTCAGTGCCTCCATCACTGGAGCAACACGTATTGTACCCACCAAGTAACCTCTCACCATCCACTCCCACCCCTGTGAGTCTCCACTGCCCATCATTCCACACTCTGCTTCCATGTGAACATATTATTTAGCTCCCACTTATAAGTGAGAACATGCAGTATTTGTCTTTCTGTGTTTGAGTTGTTTCACTTAAGATAATGGCCTCCAGTTCCACCCATGTTGCTGCAAAAGATACGATTTCATTCTTTCTTAGGGCTGAATAGTACTCCATTATGTGTATATACCACATTTTCTTTATCCAATAATTCTCTTTTAATTTTTACTGTTATCTATGCTGACTATTGTGTTATAAATCAATTTATAAAATAATATGTAGTAATGGCAGCTTTGTTTTCACCTGCAGTATCTTCATTATGTAACTGATGTCTCTCATTTTAATAAGTAAGAGATGAGGTAGATGTTTCTCATATTTCAAAAAGAAAAACAACTTATCAACAACAACAAAAATATGGCTGGGGAGATTTAAGCATCTTGCTGTGGCTTGTGGACACAGTTTAGGAAAGTGTCCCAGAGCCTGAAAGTTTAGACAGCGATTGTTGATTCCAGACTTTGCTCCATTTTCACCTTTGTCATCTCTTGAGGATTTGTGACCCACCTTCTGGTTATACAATCTCTGGACTAAGGAAAACTTGAGCGTTCAGGTGAAGATTGCTTTGTCATAGAGACTAGGCAAAACCAAATTCAGTCCATTAACTGTGAATATTAGGGTAGGTGGGAGAAAATTTATAACTGGATTCTTCCCCCCAAAATGATGAATATTCTTCCCTGAGTGAAACCCTGTGCTTTCAAAGTATTTTCTGTCAGTGCTTGGAACACAATCACAGTTAGTGAACATTTTTCCTTAATAATATAGAATACTTTTTTTCCTCAGAGGAAAGTAAAAGGGTCTACATTGATATTGAATAAAGATCCTGGCCTCTAATTTTCTAAAGTCCTTTGGCTGCTTATCCATGTACCTCTTATTTTGGTCTAAGCAGGTCTGTTGTAAGGCTTAGATTCAACCTTTTGTGATCAGACAGAATTAGAATCTAGCTTTTCAGATGAGGATAAAATCACTTCCACAAGCCTTGGCAGACCTGTCTCAGTGCTGGGGATCAATGTGTCCTCCTGAGGGTGGATCTCTGAGTGATAGGCCAGGGGCTGGAGACATTATCTATGGATAGATATTGCCAAGTCCACTCACAAGAGGCTCCACATTCTGGGAGCGAAGGACAGTGGGGGAAGGGCCACAAACACGGTATTGAAATAGAAAGAAATTTCTCAATGTTTTCCTACAATACAAGGAAACATAACAGAGTGATGTTAGAGTACAAAATCAATTTAGAAAATAAAATATAGTAATGGTAGTCCTTACTATAAGGAGCACTAAAACTATTACTACAAAGGAAACCTAACCAGTTACTAACCAACTGAGCAAAAAAAAATTTACAAAAAAGTTATTAAATCAATAAGGAAACACATAAGTTGCATTTTTCCATCTTGGTGATTTCTTTTTAAAAGCAAAATTAGCTGCTCCTTCCTACTACATTATTCCCTTTGAATGAATTTGCAACTCTCACACCAGGAGCCTTTTAATTCCTTTTCTTCTGACCATATTCAAGGTAGGATCATATTCAAGAGAGCTTGAGTGGTTCTCCAGGTAAAGCACCAGGCTACACACTTTATCTATACCATTGACTGAATCATCCCAGCAATGTTATAAGATAGGTAATATTCTTAATCCCTCTTCATGGGTGAGATCCCATTGCTTGTCCTGTCAACTTGCAGGCTTGGCACTGCATCCTCTCTGAAGAACCCGTGATGAGTGTAAGGCACCCAACCCCATTAGTGGGGTGCAATGTCTTAGGGTCAGTGACAGTGCCTGTGTGCCCACCAGACAGCAGCTTTCCCCTCCCATCCCCTGCCATCTGCCCAGTCTGTGCAATGGCACTCATATCCTGGTTTCCTCTGCTTGGACTGCAGCCTCCCAACCAACTCCAGGTCTCTTGGTTGGGTCTCTGACACCCTGCCTTGCCCTAGTCACCACAATTACTCAGGCAATTCTTTGAATCCTTCCCACTGTGTTTGCTTAAAACTAGACTCCTGAATCCCAGATTCCATATAACCACTTCCCTAACTCCCTTTGCTTCTCAATGGGCTGACACTACAGATTGCCCTCCTGATGTTTTGATCTCAGCACAATCTTTGAGTTTCCTTGCTTCTTTAGTACCAGTATGTCCCTCCTCGGGAGCAGATCTCAGCTTTGTGGTGCCCATAGCTCATTCAATTTGAGAAGCCTTCTTAATATAATACAAAATTATCAATATTAATTTAGGTATAAATGTAAATACTTATTTGGAATGAGAAAATAAATCACAACATGGCTGCTTGGAGATTCATGTCCCTTTCTTCAGAGATCTTTTTAGATAATTTATCAGAAATGTTTACGTAAAATGCTTCCTGTTGTAGCCTGGCTTCCCTTTACCACTTAGAACACTCCACAACCTGAATATTCATAGAGGCTGGTGCAAGGAAGGGGCCCTAGAGCCTGGGTCACTAGCTGCATAGTAAATGACTCTGACACCTTCACTGTGGCTTTTCGCTTTGGCTATCAATTTCAGGGAACCATAACTCACAGAGAGAGAAAGACAGAGGGAGAGTGCGCGAGAGAGACAGAGAGAAGCAAGGTGCATGTGTGTGTATGTATGAGTGTGTGTGAGAGAGAGATTCGATTCAGAGCATTCCCTCCAGCTTGCCAGTCCTCTCTCCCCTGGTACGGAACCCCTCTCCTATGTGACATTTTTATATTTGCTGTTACTTATTGACAGACTGCTCTCCTGGAAGATTGCATGCATTTATGGCACTTCCTGTTACATTGTGGGGTGTGGCCAGGCATGAGTTGATTAACAACCTTGGGGTGGGCACAAGTGCAGAGGCAAGAACCTAGAACACACCCAGCCAGGCCTAGGAGGCCCTAGCGGGTGTGCCGGCTGCAGGCAGAGCGTGGTATCTAGACAGCAGGGAGACAGGTGACTGGGGTCATCTCGTGAAGTCGGAGCATAAGGGAGGCCACCACTGGAAAAACAGATCCTGATAGGCCAGTGGAGTCCAGCACTATGGCCCTTTCCTCTTTGAACAAGGGGCCCAGAAAGGAGAGCTGAGGGCCCAGCTCCGGGCATCTGGCCAGCGCTGCCTCAGATGACAGAGCGCCATCTGGAGCCTGGAGGAAGAATTTCAGTTCCTAGGGACTTTCCTAGAGGAACCCTCGAGGGTTATCGGGAGAGGAGTCCAGCATGGAGATTATTAGGTTGATTGAACTGCTGGAAACAGAATCAAAGTTGGAGGCCAGATCTTGGAAAGACTCAGAGGCACTGACAGTAGTATATCAAGGCCAGAAATGTTTGTATTTTGGGGGCAGAGACATCTACCACTATTCTCTGCATAGCCTTGAGCAAGTTGTTTACTTTCTTTACCTGTCTCGGCTCTGTTTTTTAAATTCTGTTTAAAATAATAACTGTGTTTGGGAGTTACTTTGATAATTAAATGAAGTAACCTCTAGGTGCATGATGCTGATTATAAACTATGTGGGGGCAGGAACCAGTGCTTATTCTAATTTTATTGCTGGTGCCTAATTATAGAAGCTGGCACATAGTAGGCCCATTAAAAATGTTTGTTAAATTGTGCCAAGTCAGCTACCAGATGACTGGCATACAGACGTATCTATATAGATAGATTGGTATAGATATAGATATATAGATCTATGTGTATGTGTATAATAAATATAAATTTATCTACATATTTATCCATGTATTATCTCTTAGTTTTTCAAACTGAGTATAAGGTCAGGGCCAGAGTAGCATAAGTGATGACAATCCTCAGTCAGATAGTGTGAGGCTAGAGCTCTTAAATTACTCCTGTCCCACCTCTGCGGCGACCAGGGCTGGGTGGGCAGTTGTGAGCGAGGAGGCCCTAATGCACACACAAAGAAAGGAAAATACGGAGATAGGAACTGGGCAGACTGACTTGTTTGTTTTAAAATACCCTTTCCACTTAAAATGGTGCTGAAGCCAAAGTTTAGACTGATTTTCCTAAAGCATTGATCACTATTTGTTTTCATGCTTCGTTTAAAAAAAAAAGAGGCTCAGCTAATGTCTTCCTGGTACAAGATTCAACTATTAAGTATTCAGTGAGCTTCACTGTTTCCCTGTTTGCCCCGAGGGCACCTTTTGCAAGGGATAATGAAGTGTTCTCACTGATTCTCTATTTGGTTTCCAGACTCTGATGTGCTTAAATAAAATTTTTGGTGTTGACTTTGACCCAGTGAAGCCTACAGCTGCCCTCCACTTCATGGAGGAAGCAGGAGTTAGCTCAGCCTTCTATGGCAGACAGCTTGGGTCAACAGCAGAGAGCTCCGCGCAGGTGCTAGAAGCAAGGGCTCTGGCCACAGACAAACCTAAAACCAAGTCGTGACTCTGCCATTTACTGAACGTGTCATTTTATGCATGCTCCATCTCTTCTTAAAAGCGTCAGTTTAATCATTGGTAAAAGGGTTAAAATAATAACAACTATCTCATAGGTTATTGTGACTCTTTAAAGAAATAATGCCAATAAAATACTCAGTACAGTGCCTGGCACAGAGTATGTGCTTAATACAAATTAGCTGTTTGTGTAAGAGAGGAGGAAGGGAAAGACATACAGGTGAGGACAACCACCTGACAACAGTGAGGATGGTCAAGGAGCCTGGTGTGCCTCTGGGTTGGTTTGCGTGGAACGCAGGGCTCGGAGGAGTGGTGAGAACCAAGTACCTGCATCCCAGCATCAGGTGGGCCAGATTTCTAGGTCCTGAGTTCTACCAGTCTGACCCATCCCTTTCTTTCCAAGTTGCATTTCCAACAGTTGAGCTTGTTTAAAGTAGAGATGCTTGGGTCTCATTCTAGACTAACTAAATCAGAAGTCTCCATGGTGTGGCCTGGAAATATATATTTTAAAAATGTTCCCCATGTGGATTCTGATACAGCTGTTTGGCAGGCTGGCTTTTGGGAAACACAGATGTACGTACTTAGATCACATGGCATCTATGGCCTATTGCAACTCAGCGAGTTTATGGTTTGCTCAGTTAGGTTGGGTTCACAAATTAAATTCAGGTCAGTGCACTTTCTTTCCTGGGGGTTTCTACAATTTATTCTTCAAGAGAGAAGTTATTTAGTCTTCCCTCCATATCTCCTCTAGATGAACTCATCTTAGCAATCTATATGTGGCATTTGAAGTCCTGCAGGATAACTTGGAAACTCATCTGCTACTACAGCTAGCTTAGCATTTTCAACTTGTTCTCATTGTAAGGTGCCTATGAAACAGGCCTCTCGCCACATCTAAAGTGTGACTGTCAAGCAAATGGCATCTGTTGCCTATTATCAGAAGAAGAAGTAGGAGCACTTCTGCCCACTGCATCTTGGTATTGGAGTTGCCAAGGAAAACACAACATTTCACTGACAAAGAGAAGAAACAGAGCAAAATCAGCTTCAGTGGTGGGTGTCGGTCTTCTGTGGCCAGTGGGTCATTCCTGGTAGCTGACGCAGGGCACTTGGTCTGCACACAGCCATCTTGCGCTATAGCAGAAGAAACCTGTCCCCTCCTCACAAGGGACAGATATAATAGTGGGGTTGGCCACGTGCCATATAACATGCATACTTAAGCAGAACAAGGAAGGATACATGGAGTCTGCAAGAGGGAAAGTTATTCCCACACAAGGTGACAAACCCAGCACAGGCTGTGAGGACTCTCTATCTCTTGGTAAGGAAGCATTCCAGGCCTGAGACCCATTCCTATGCAGCCCAGCGGGGGTGGAAAGCCTGCTGGCTTGATACTGCCTTTCCCAACAATGACCTTGCTAACAGGCTCCTGTGACTGTCACTGCCTCACCTAGCTTCAGATTTCCTCTTAGAAATGAAGATCTGCCCACATTCAAAGCCATCATTATCAAAGCCATCTCTCTGAACTCTTCTGAAGAATAATCTGGGAACATCTGAGATTTAATGTCTTTTAAAATACTGTGGAAAAAAAGAGAGAGTTCTGTTTAAATTGAATCCTCCAGATTCATTAGTTACTGGGCTATGTCTTACTGATGCTCACTTTTGTTGATGTACTAAAACTTTTTTAAAAATTGGTCTTCTAAACTGAGAATCTTAGAAATTTTTAAAGATCTTCCTGAGTAGTTGTTCTAGACTTTTATGTTTTTGTATGTCATTTTAGTTTGCCTTTACATATGCCAGGATTTTATTCCTTTTGCGCATTTGTACTTGGGCACTGCAGAGAGTTCCTGTGGCAATAAGTGACAATTTTATTAAAGACCAGTTTATCCCTTGACTGTTTTTATGCTACCCAGAACAAAATAGGTTTTGTAAGTTCTGATTTCACAGACATGCAAGTTTCAACATTTTCTATATTGTAGAAATCAATATCCCTGAAAACATAATGATAATAAAAATGTCTTAGATTCCCAGTATAACCAAGAATATCCTGGCATGAAGTATTAGGTCATCAATTTGTGAGGAACATTAAGGAGTACTGAGATGGAATTAAATATAATCACTCAATCAATAGTAAGACAGGAGGACTTGGCGGGGGACACAGTTTGTCATCGTACATGTGACTGGGGATATTTTAGTTAGCTTGCTACGTCAGTGCCTTGTTCATCATGGTAAATATCTTTCCCCACTTGATTATTCTCAGGCTGCTATATTCTTGTTCCCCAGATGTCAATCCCAGGCCAGATCTGGAAAGAGATTGAAGAAATGACTAGATCTGCTTCAGTTTCAGGCATGCTGGATGTTGGACACAATAGAGAGCCTCATCGAATGCACATTTAACACATGAGAATATGATGGGATGCATGAAGAGATTTGATTAGCTGGCTGATAACTTACTCCCTAACCAGCAAATCTCCAAGCCAGTGAGAATGGAGCTAGTGTGAATCTCAAGCTATATGCAGTCTTGCCATGAGTTCCTAGAGCTTTTGAATGGAACAATGAGAAAAGAGGGTATTTCCCCTTCTTTCAAGATGGAAAGATCTGAGGCTGAGGGTGGTCAGGACATAATTTTGAAGTAGGTTTACTAAAGTGGACTTCCATTGAATTCAGAAATGAGCTAAGCAGAAGCAGGAAGAGGAAAGAGGTTGAGAGAGGCTTAGGCATGGAGAGAGAACGAGGCATATGCCTTCCCTGGGAACTTTGGAAGGATAGTTATTCATATTTTAACTAGGGAATGTTCAGCCTAAGTTCTAAAAACAATTCATATGTTTTCCTTGCTTTTTAATTTGTCCAAGAAATTCTGAAATTTATTAATTATTGGGTCTCAAAAATGGTTACTCTTATACATATAGACCATAATAGTTATTAATTAAAATGGAATTAGTTTTAAATTATTAACATACATTTGAAACCATTTGTAATTATTTTGAAACAACAAAAGTAAAACAGGACAAGATGTTTTAGAAAAAATGTACAGTACCTCTTACTGCATGCAAAATTAGACTTTAGCTAGACTTTCAGTCTGGATAGAGGTACCACATCTGTCCTCCCCTAACATTCCATGAAACTCCTTCTCAAAATTTACAAGCATTTTTTTAAAAAAAATTGCAATGGCTCTGATAAGCAGGATATAGGACGACTACACGCTGGCTTGAGGATTTCCCAATACCGTCATATCAATGGTGTTGGATAGAGAAGCACAGTTATGGACTCTATTTTCTCCACCCTCTGGCTTGGAAAAGTACACATCATCTGGCAGAAGATATGACAAAGCTCTCTGTTACCAACACAGCCTGTTGCTAGCTTTGGGATTCCAACCAGAAAGTCAGGCAACCACCTTCCTGTCTGCATGAGGACAATATTTTGTAGGCAGCCAGATCAGAGTTCTCCTCCTCTTCTCTTTCTTCTCTCTTGGTGCTCAATTAGAGACTATTGGTTTTAGTGGAAACTATGCCCGATGTGTGATACAGCGCAGTGGAATGTCAGGGGGTAATTGGTGGTGGCACTTTGAATTGGGATTACAAGCATGACAGATGGGGGCAGAGACAAGAAGAGCCTGGAAGCATGAGTGAGTGAGTGTGCATGGGTGTGGGAGGATGTGTGTGGGGCTTCATATCTTGTCTTTAGAACACAAGTAATTGCAGACTGTGCCAAAGCTTCTAACATAGTCAAGAGATTCTGGCAGTGAGAGAAAGAGGTTTATTTATTTATCCAAAAAATATTAATTGAGTACCTGCTCTATGCCAGATACTGTTTGGTGGTAGAGAAGTACTAGTAAAGAAGAGAGGCTAGGACCTGGTTCTAGTGTGTGTGTGTGTGGGGGGGCAGGAGGGAGACAAAAATAAGCAAACCACTGAAAAAATATAATCTTTGATAATCATCAGTATGATGAAGAAAATAAGATGGGGTGGTGGTGCAGAGTGACTGGGCCTCCTCAGACAACTCCATTTAGCTGCAACATAGGCTGAGCCCAAGGCTATAGGGCTTGTCCAGAAGAATCTAGAACAAATGGGGCAGAAGAAACAAGATTTCTGTTATTCCTTTTCTTATTTGATCTTCACCATACCCTGTTATGCAGGTGCTATTACCATCCTGTTTTACAGTTGAAACAAACCTAAGATAACAAATGGGCAAAGAAAAATGTTTAAGAGAAGTAATATAAGTAGTTAATAAGTGTCTGAAACATGTTAAAATTCATAAGTAATGAAATAAATACACTACTAAAGGAATGAAATTTAAAATTACAATTAGATACCATTTTAAATCAATCAAATTTGCAAAGATAAAAAAGACCAAATTATTGATAGTGATGGTGGTATAAAATTTGACTTTCTCATTTGCTGCTGAGGACAAGGTTAATTGGTATAACTTATCAGTAAAACAATCTTACCTGTTGGAATAAATCCCAGGGAAATAGCCAGAAAAGCAAATAAAGATTAATATAGCAGATGTTAAGTGCAGTACTATTTATAAAATCCCTAATTGGAAACAACCTATATGTTCAACAGTAGGGAAATTCCCTATGTAGAACCATTACATGGTCATTAAAGATGAAGTTCATGAAGATTTATTAATGACATGGGGAATGATTACTGAAATATTAAATGAAAAAGTAGGCCAGAAGCTGTGTATGTGGCGTGGCGAATTTTGGTAACAGAACCACCTGAAGTCTAAGTGAACATATAACTGTTCAATTAGAAATTACATTTCCCAGTTTCCCTTAGCAAGGTGTGGCCACATACCCAAGCTCCGGCCAATAGCATGTGAGCAGAAATGACACCAGCAATTTCTGGACCATGTTCTCAAAAGGAAGCTGCTTGCTTTCCATATCCTCCTTCCCCCTTTCCGGAGGCTGATGTGTGAATGTGGCAATGAAGTAAGCCAGTTTTGACCATGATAAAAGGAAGGACACTCTAAGGAATGACAGAACAAGATAGAAGGAGACTTGATCCCTGGGTAATTTTGTGAAGTAGAGCGTCTACCTCCTGAACTTATCCAGTGGAACTTTAACAAGAGAAATAGGCTTTCATCTCATTTCAGCTGCTGTGATTTGGTCTCTGTTTAAGAAGCTGAACGAATATCCAAACTAATATAGATAGCAACTGTGTAAAATATATAAACATTTTCATTCCTTATTATTATGATTATTTAATACTTAAAGACACTAATGGTTCTTAGTAATAAAATGAAGTAGCAAGTTCTGATAGATTTATTAATGAAAGCAGGATGCTTAACATTATGACATTTTGGCAACCATGTGCATATGTTTCAGAAAAGCACTTAGATATAACTTTAAAGATAGTAGAACCAGATGCAAATGTAAAAAGGTGAAAGCTTTGCTTAGTTGCTATAAGGTTTTAACTTGATCTCAGACCTGTGGAGTGTTGGTAGTAATTTTTGTTTTTCACTCCTGCCGTTGCTCCCAGAGTGGGATATTGTGTGTTCATTTATCCAGTTGACTCTTGTCAGAGATTTGTCTCTATAGATTGATAAATTGTTCTGGTTGGGGATAAGGGAGAGCTTCCTGTACCACAAGTGAAAGGTAAGAAAGAGGGTCAGAGAGGCGTGAGAGACATGCCTTTCTCTCAGGGCAACATTACTTCCTTCTCTTCATCAGCTTTATTTACTAGAACCAAGATAAACAGTCAGCTGGGGCTTCTGAGAGCCCGTTAGACTGCATTGCGACGTCTCAGTCTCATCGTCCTAGCAAAGGAATGCTGTGGTAGAACCAGCACAGAGGGTAGTTTGTAGCCCGGGGATGGGGGGAGACAGCAACATAAATGGAGACTGAATTTTGGGAAAGAGAGAAAGGGAATGGCACATCAGAGAAGGTCAAGTCCAAATCCAAGCTTAGCAATCTGGTCCAGTCAGTTAGGCAGGCTTTAAATGCAGAGGAAGGGGATGAGGCACTTAGACTACAGGGAAAAGATGATCAGACAATCGGGAAGAGTAGTGTCCTTCAAGAAAATCTTTCTAAATATAAGATGAAGGAAGAGCAATGACGAAAACCCAATCTTCAGAGAAATCAGCCATCTGGACAGAGACCAAAAAGCAGGCTCCAGGCCACGATTCAAGCAGAGGGCAAGACTGTGCCAGCTGGCACCTGTGTCCTGTGGATAAGGGGAGAGACCCGGGCATTCACGGGGTCTACACAGAAGGAGACAGGGAAAGGAAAGGAACTCTCGCATTTATCGAGCATCTAATATTCCACATATCCTATTTAATTCCTGCAGCAATCCTGGGAGCATCCTTAACAGAAATGTTCAGTGATTTGATCAAGATCAAGAATTTAATAGGTGGAGGATTTAGGTTTGAATGACTCTAAAATACTTTTTTTCATTTTGATTTTGAAAATCCCCATTTTGGGGATTTTCAGGGATTGTTGCCCAATAACTCCTCCATAAATTGAGGGTTAAAGAAACCTAAGATATTTCCCAAACCTGATGACTTGCAGGGTGAGAACTATTGATTTGCTTCCCACAAGCCTCTTGATAGTACACAGAGTGGGAAGAGGAAGCCCACAGACAGTTAGGGAGATGTCCAATAAAAATGGTTCTACCCCACTTTCCCCAGAATCTCAGCTTGCTTTGTTCCAGATTAATCCAAGTGGCCTTACACTGTCTATCAACCACCACAGCAATCTTCCAAAGGATCCTCAGGAGACTAGTAGCTTAAATGAAATACTATGATAAAATATGAGAAGATGCCCAATCCTGAAACTGATCAGGTAAAAGCAAATCAAATTAACCATTATATACAATTTTTATGCCATCAGAAAAAAATTATAAATATTTTTCATATCCAGTGTCGTCAAGTTACAGAGAAAATAAAACTCTACTTTGCTGTTGGTAGGCATGTAAGTTGGCAACACCTATTTGCTCAATTTACCTGGAAATTTCACCTTTAGCATCTTTTTTACGGAAGTCATCATGCAAGTGTGCAAAGGTATGTGTATAAGGATATATAATCTAATACTGTTTTTTTTTTAAAAAAAACTGAAACCAAGTAAATATCCATTCATAAAGAAAGAGTTAAACAAATCACAGGGCATTTCTCTCTAAGGAGTACTACGAAGCTAATTAAAATGTGGCTGAACTACATATACTTCCATGGATGGGTATCCAGGATATATTGAGTACAAAAAGCAAGTTAATGAGAGCAACAAAAAATGATATACCTGTGTGCTCGTATACCTCTGTGTGACACAGAGAAAGGTCAGGAAGGATACACACCATTTAGTGGTTATTTTGGGGGAGAGAAGGAGAAATAGGGAAGGGGTGAATGCAGTGACCCTCGCTCTTCATGCATTTTTACATGGCTTGAATTTTAGGAAGATAAATTGAGCATTTATTACTGTTATAATTTTAGAAAACTCAAAATAAAAATGAAGAATAGTCAGTAGTAGACAACTATCTTTTCGGGCAAGAGGCAGGAAATGAAGACTTGAGGTCATGGGTGATTCTGTATTGGCGTCTACCACAGAAATACGACACATGCTGAAATCCTCTCCACTTAGGACAGCCAGAAAAATCTGCTCCAGGCAGACCTGAAGCTGTAGAACAAAAATCCAGTTTCTCCTACGTATCAGTATACTCCAGCCAGTGTTCTTAGTACCATTATCTATTCCTTAGCAATTCCTTTGACTCTGAACTTCAGATTAACCTCTTGTTTTTCCCCTGAAGCATTTTTTTCTCTTCCCATCAATTTACATTTTAATGCTTACTGGGTTCATGACACTGTAAGATTCTTTATAATAGAAGCAAAAAATTTTGCAAAAGTTTTTAGAACTTTTGCAAAATTTTCCATAGATGAATAAAAGGCAATGCCTCTGAGTAGATTATAATCAAACCAGATGTCACCAGCATGTAGTGTATGTATGAAATTAAATTCAGAAAATAATGTCAGAAGTTAACTTCCCCCCCATTATACATATAGTTGATTTTCTTTCATTTAACTTTGAAGAAAAAGGGTTAAAAGGAAGATATGGAGAAGATTGGAGAGGTGAATAGAAGAGAAAAGTAAGGAGGATGATGAAAAAAGATGATAAGACATTGAGGGATAAGATAGCATCAAATAGTGAAACTTTGTCTTTTAAGCTCTTGGCTGGTGCCACAATATAAATGGCACCCTATACAAGCAAACCTTTAACTTGTGTCACTCTTTGCATGGGTCCTGAACTACTGCATCTGGCCTCTTCCCTGTTCTGTAATTTGGTTTGCCCAATCCCTCATGCTTCCAACCACTAGGCTTACCTTCCTATTTATAGACTAACCTCACACCACAGAATTGACATATGGTGTCTGTGACATCTGCTGTTATCCTTAACTAGGGTTCAGTGTTCTCCCATGTGGTAGACAGCATAATGCTCCCCTCTCCAAGATGTCCATGTTTTAATCCCCAGAACCTGTGAATATGTTACCTTACAAAAGGGAATTCGGGTTGTTAATCAGCTGATATTACAATGGGGAGATTATGGTTGATTATCCGGGTTGGCCCAATATTGTCACGAGTGCCCTTAAAGTGGAAGAGTGAGGCACAAGAGGAGGTCAGAGTGATGTGATAGGAGAGGGTGTGGCCTTGCCTTTGTGGCTTTGAAGATGGAGGAAGGAGGTCACCGGCCAAGAAGTGTAGACAGCCTCTAGAAGCTGGAAAAGGCAAGAAAACATCCTACCAGAGCCCACAGAAAGGAACACAGCCTTGCTGGTGCCTTGATTTTAGCCTAGTGAGACCCCTATCAGATTTCTAACCAAAAGAACAGTAAAATAATAAATATTTGTTGTTTTAAGCCCCCAAATTTGTGTTAATTTGCTATAGCAGCAATAGGAATCTAATATACCCTGGCTACTTTACTATAAAGATATCCTTCTGTTCTGTCCCAAAGCCCTCAAGACCCTCTAAGTTTATAGAGTTTCATGTGGGCACTAAAAAGGAGGTTCTGAATATGGCCAGAAAATGGACTGCCAATGAGACAAGTTGACCTACTCAACTGTTTCCCCTTCCATCCCAACTACCCCTTCACTCTTCGTTTCAGCAAAGAGCTCCTTCTAAGCATTGTGTCAAGAGTTGGAAACAGAGTGAATGGGGCTACACATCCATAACAAGGCATGTGCTTGAGACATGATTGGTTTTAGGGCAGCATCAGAACTGGATGATTGATCCCATATAAGTTCAATGTGTACTCTTAGTAAACACTTATGATTGGTTATTTATGGCCAGTGGAAGTTAGATTGCTGTTCTGTGCTTACAGTCAAGCAGAATTATATTATGCTAGGTTTAGGCTAACAGATACCTGTGTAAATGATATTGGGCACTCACTCTCCACTCTCTAAATGTGAAAAAAGTCATTAGCAGATAAACTAGATGAACAAATATTCACCATAGAAGCTACCAGTGCTGGTAGATTAGGCACTCAAACCCTTTAGAATACATAAAAGTCATCTGGAGACCTTGTTAAAAAAAATGTAGATTTCCAGCTCTGCTCCTAGTAATTCCAATTGAGTAGGCCTGGGATGTATTTTTGACATATGCCCAAAAGATTCTTATGCAGGTAGTCAACGCAGCACACAATGAGCATGGCCTTGAAAAGCCCTGCTTGGGACCGAGAGAGATAGCATTCAGACATGCTAGTGCTCTGACAACCTGAAATTTCCCAACTTTTTTTCTGCTTTGGTCCTCTTTACATGTATATAGTTTTTCACCATTACCTCATTTCATAAGAATGTGCATGCTCCTGTGGGGTCGCACATCATAGTCTCCAGGTGGGCATTTGTAAAGCCCTCCCAGATTCTGATACTGTTTGCCTACTTCCCACTCCACTCATCAATAGGTGATTCTTAGCTTGGAGAAAAGCAGGTTTTTCTTGGTAGGGAATTTCTGGGTATGAGGAGACATTTGCTAACACTCAAGGCACCATGAGACTTGCATTGTGGTGAGTAGCAAGACCTTGCACTTGGGAACGTTCCTTTCAAAGGTAGGGAGAAATAACCTAGTTCCTTTTCTATGAGGGCTTATTCTCCAAAGTCGAGACTTCCTTTGATCTTGGCAGCCTGGAGATGGGAGCCCTGCCCACAGTTGTTTAGGTTGAGCATAAATTCTGAAAGGGTGAGTGTAGCTGGAATCCAGGTCAGGTCCTACTCACCAAGCTGGATGTTGGAGCAAGGGCACAGTCTGGATCTGGCTGGAGGAAAATCCACCTTTAAAAAATCCACACACAACCCAAATGCCCATCAATTCATGAGTGGATTAACAAAATGTGGTGTGTAGATACCATGGAATACTACTCAGCCACTAAGAAGGATGACTTAATGCCTTTTGCAACAATTTGGATGGAATTGGAGACCATTATCCTAAGTGAAGTATCTAAAGAATGGAAAAACAAACACCACACGTACTCACTATTAAATTAGAACTAACTGATGAGCAGACATGTGCATAGAGGGAAGTAAAACTCAAAGGAAATTAAGCAGGGGGAGGGAGATGGAGGGGATGGGCAAAAACCTACCTAGGCAGGTATAATGAACACTATCTGGGTGACAGGCACACTTTTAACCCTGACTCGAGCATTACAAAAGCGATTCATGCAACCAAAAACATTTGTACCCCCATAATACTTTGAAATAAAAAAAAAAGAATCTGAAAACCTACAGTGTATAAACATAGCAGGTGATATTTTATCTAGACCTTAAATTAGTATTCAGGACAAAATAATTTCAACTAAATGAAAATATAATATATATTATTATGAAATAACTATCTACATTTTATTTTTTACATATCTACATGTTAACTAAAATAAAGGAAAAGGAAAGCAAATAAATAAATAATCCACACAGAGTCTCTGCTGGTTGTGACTCTGCCAGGTGGCACGCCCAAGGGTCTCTCAGTCTTAACCTCCCTCCTTGACTTCAGTAACTTGAGTACTAGGGTGATAGAAAAAATGAAAAACAGAATGAAATTTAGGAAGAACTCTGCTTACTGCTGCATTTTCCAACAGTTGGAAATCCCTGCTTTCCTGACAGTAATTGGGCCTCATGAAAGGCCCACCCTTAGGACTCTAGGCTGCACTTGCTCATCTACCCACTGGAAAAACAAATTCCTAAGTTAGTGATGCATTATCCCCTTGTGTCCTGTCAATCTTATTTGCCAATTTCCAGCTTATCAGCTAGACATGCTTAATGCCTGAGGCCAAGGAACTGCGGTATCTTTTAATTAACTAGTTGCAGGCAGCTAATTACTTTACTGCAGTATCTCATCAGTATACAAAGTATATTGACTCCAAGTTGGAAAATGCCTCTGCACATTTTTAGAGCATTACAAAACTTCTATTAGAAGAGACATCTTTTAAAATACCACCCATCGAAGAGCTTAGAAGAAGGAGGATAAGGGGGCATGGAGGAAATAAACTTGAAGGTTACGTTTCATGTTTCACCTCGGTCCCTTCCCCTCTATATTTTCTGTGTCAAAGTGATCCCTTAAGAGGTTTTGTAGAAGTTCTCACCTCTTCACAACCTACTCTACTCTCCTGGTGATGACAACAATCCTCAAAATGCTGCGCCCCACCCTTTCTGAGTGGGTTCCCATCCTGAACTCTCTGACCACAGTAAGATTTAGAGAGCTGCCTGCTGCCCATGTGACAGGCCACAAGCGGCAGGAAACCTTTCTGATTAACGATTTTGATACTTGCCTTCCAAGTACTCTGCTGACCAGTCTCCTTGGTATAGATCCAGCCTTGCCTCTAACCTTGCTGGCTGAAGTGTCTGTGGCTTTCTGTAAAAGGTTGGACACACTCTTCTTATTAAAGCAAGATTAGCAGGTGCTAAGGATGATATTACAGATCGTTAGCTACCTAATCATTAAAGTACCTAATTGAGGAGTTTTCCCAAGAAGACCATATATTGTGCTCTCACTAGATGGCCAGGCATGTGCTGGGCACTTCATATAGAATCCAACTCAATCATCACACACTGTGACCTAGAGATTATTCTTGATTTTCAGTTGGGAAACTTGACGTGTAGAGAATTAGAATAACTTGTAAAGCTACACATCTAATTAAAAACAAAACAAGGCAGGAGAAAAAAAAAGTACTTGGGAGGCAAAGAACGCAGTAGTGAAGTACTTCGTATTGAGAGCAAATACTTGTTTGGGATGAGTATATTTTTCTGTCTGACTCCTCTGCTGGGTCAGCAGATCAGTGCTGCAGTAATATTTGCTGGGTTCAGAAATGATTTTACTTTGTTGGTCTCATTTTATTCTTCAACCCTTTATAGCTGAAGCCTGTCTTGGCCAAAATGATCTCAGACATAATGTTATTTCCACTCTTTCTCCTATTCTGTCAGTTTAATAAATGTAATGACTACTCTTTTTCCTTCTAGAAGTACATATCCTATAAATTGGTGTGGGCCAAGAGAAAATGCCAATGGGTCAGCAAAAGGTCAGCAGCGCACAACCTTGGCTGCACATTAAAATCACCTGGAGAGATCTGGAAAGGCCCTGGGCCCAGGCCACACTCCAACCTGTTAAATTAGCATCTCTGGAAAGGGGCAAGGCACCAAAGTCAGCCTCTCTGGGTGTGGCCCAGGCATCAGTGTTTTTTAAGGCTTCCTGGTATTTCTAGCAGTGCTTCTGCAACTCTAATGTGCACAAGAACCTAGGGGGGCTTGTTAAAATGCAGATTCTGATTCAGCAGGCTTGTGTGAGTGATGAGAGTCTGCATTTCTAACAAGCCGCTGCTGCTTCTGGGGCTCTCCACATTTGGGGTATTGAGGCTCCAGATGAGCCATTCTCAAAATGCAGTCCCTGGATCTGTAGCATCAGCATCACCAGGGATCTTGTTAGAAATGCAAATTCTTGGGCCCCATCCCAGACCCAGTGAATCAGTTACTCTGGGGATGGAGCCCAGTAATCTGTTTTAACAAAACCTTCAGTTGATTCTGATGTACACTGAAGTTTGAGAACCACTGCTCATAATAGTTTCCAGTTTACTTCAGTGTTAGGCTTTTGAGAGGCAAGAGAGAGAGATCCCATGGTTTATACAAAGCAATGGAGAAGGCTTATTACAAGGACACTTGTGGAAATCAGGTTTCACAGGAACCCAGGAAAAGTTGCACAACCAGGATATACGTGATGAACCACTGTGGCACAATGAGGCATCCCACGAACCAGGATGTATCTGGGAGCATGAAGTGTTATTCAGCATCTGGATGACTGTCCAGGTAACTCATTGCTTGCCCAGCTGTCGGGGTTCACTGTTTCTTCCTCTAGTGCCTTCTCTTATCATGACTCAGCAGTTCTTCCCCATCTCTGCTTACAGCATAGTGGCTTAGTTGGAGTCCTGGAATGAGGTTACTTGAGTTAGAATTCTGGCTTCTTATACGTGTAAGAAAGCACTTTACCTAACCTCTCTTGGCCTCAGTTTCCAAGTCTTGAAAAATGGGAATACTAATTGTACCTACCTCATGGACTTGTAGGATTAAAGGAAATAATGTGTGTAACATGCTTAGATCATTGCCTGGGACCCAGTAACTACTCAAAAAATCAACCTGTCGCTATTGTCTTTTTGTGTCTTTATGCTTCTAGTTGCATCTACCACTAACTGACTCTCAATCTAAACCTGGAGTTCAAATGTTTGAGAAAGAGACACAGATTGCTGTAGTGAGTCACTGTTGTGGTTACTGGGCCAAGCTCTCCCACCACGCATCTGTGTATATCCCGTGTATTTGCTGTGGGGAGTTAGAGGCCCTCCTCTGGTCCATGACACTTTGCTTACTTGAGAAGACTCATTCATGTTATAACCAAAGGGGGAAGAAAGCATATGCGATATTGCGCCACCTACAGGCACTCTGGGGCTAGGCCAAGGCAGTGTTAGCACACCCCAAGGGTCCCTTAGCTTGGCCCAGTCAGTCTCACCATCTGATGACCTTTTGTGTCTGACTCCACAACGTAGAAAACCGGTTTTTACACGAATCTACTAGATTGCAACTAGCACATGGGTGACATAAGTGGGGACTCCGCCGCACCGTTGCCGCCACTTCTTTCCCCTCCTCTGGAATCACAGGATCACTAAAGGAGTGAATTTAAATGAAAGGAGGAGATGCTGCTTATTGATAGAGGCAAAGAGGATGCAAACCTAGGAATAAATACTATACAGTTTAAAAAGTCATCCGTTTCCCACCCTCCCCAGAACTTTAAAAAGAAATGTCTTTGCCGTTGTTTTTAGGCTTGGAGAAAACAGGAGCTGTTATCAATTACTTAGTAACATTTTTCACCTGGTCTCCTGCGACAAGGCTGCTGGGTTAATCTTCTCAGATGTGTGGGCTTTGTAGTTCACGGATATTAAGAGCAGTTTTGTAATGAATCCTCTGTGGATAAGACAGTCCTTAATGGTCTAAGTGGTAACTACTAGCTCTTTCCCTATTTACTGATTTCTGAGTGATGAGATGCAGCCATGCAAAGTGTGAGATGCTTCCCTTTATAGTTTTAAATTTTCATGATAGCATTCCATTCTTGAGCATCTAGAATGTCTTTGCTGTCTTTTCTTTCTCTTTGTAGGAAAGAAGAGAGAAAAATAATATAATGATTATAATGAAGAGTCTTATAATGATTTGAGGACACCCATGGTTCCCATCCCTCCAGTCTGCATCCTGCAGTCATTAGTTTCTTTATCTAATGACTTCCAAGGATTTTCAACTTGGAAGAGATATCTGGTACAACGTCTGACTTGAATAAGCCTGGATAATACAGATCCCTTGTAAGGAAAATAAATTCTTGCAGATTTACAGTGTTACCTTCATTACTTGTTATTATAAAATTTATAAAACTAGATATATGTGTTATACAATTATAAAAACTAAAACAAATTTTCAAATTAAATATAATCAAAACTAAAACCAATAAAATTCAAATTAACACTTAAAAGAGAAGATATTAGTTGAACTTAAATTGTTAATGCTGGGTATATTAATAGAAAAAATGTGTTGGCATAATTATGTTTATTCATGATTATTTTAATCATTGCCAATAGTTATTTAAATTGTAGTCATTTTCATTATCATTATTTTGCTAATTTAACAATAAAGTTTTTTAAACTACTAATAGTCGGTCAATTGAGAATGCATACTCCTCATACTGAAAAATAAAAAGTATCATTTAACAAAACAGTGTTTATTGCATCTTTACTGGCAACATGTATATGGCACTTAGCAAAGGCACAGGTACTTGAATGTTTGGTTTTCAACACTTATATACCATAAAATGACTCAATTTTCCCACCACTTTTCTCTGTTCAAATTGCTACAAAAGTCTTGCTCAACGAGTAGTAACATCTTGTCCTTGGCTTGGTGTACACCTGATTGTAAACACAAACACATAGGCAGCCATTGGACTTCCATGTTCATCCAGATGACATGGCTATGTTTGCATTAATAAATATTAGATTGTCATCAAAAGGCAAACATAAAGTTACATTCTCATAGGCTTTTTGAGTTTTGGGAAAATCTGAGGACCATTAGCAGTCCTAGCACTCCAAGTTAAGAAACATTGGTTGAGTTACTGCCTAGGTTTCACCCCATTTAATTCTCACAGAAACCCTATGAGGTAGACACTAGCATCAATCTAGTTTTACAGATCAGGGTTCTGGGGCATAATGAGGCTAAGGAACTTGCCAGCACCACACAGGCAGCGAGAGAGGAATCAGGATTTCATCCCAGGTCCACCTGTCTCCAGAGCCTCTCTCCTTGAGATTTCTCAATACCCCTGCTCTAGAAAATCTGTTCAGAGTCCTCAGGGAATGGCTTAGGAGCGATCACTGGGCAGACAGGGACTCATGCCTATCTTTTTGGCAGTTTCTTGGGGAAACTCAAGGCAAAGGTGGCAACCATAAGCTGAACTAATGCAATACTTGTTTTGTGGAGCAAAGGTCTCAATTTTAATGAGAACTCATTTACCCAACACATATAATTTCTCTCAGAATCACTCTCAAAGTCATTCAAGACTGATCTGGAAATTTTAGGCCCCATACCTGAGGCCAGTGCTAAGCTGTATTGTTGGATGAGTATTGCTGTCTGTGTCTTAAAGTCTGGCAGCTGATTCATTTATTTATTCACTAACTCATTGTGCAGAATAGTGGGTTACCCTTCTAGGTATTCTATCAGTATCAGAAAGCAACTCATAGGTCCTGGTCCTCTCATTTACAGACTTGGGGCTTTGCTCCTGGTTCCCCTTCTACTGAGCAGGAGTGCCTCCTTTTTTCTCCCAGTGGAGGGTATGGATTTGCTGGAGGGTGGTAAAAAAGTACTGAATAATCTTGGCATTATTGGGTGGAAGTCCCTTTTCTGCTGCTAAAAGCTCTGTGACCTTGGGCAGGTCACTTATCTCCTCTGAGCACACTTTTCCCACCTTTAAGATGAAAATATTGATAATGAATTCGCAGGTTTATTGCCAGGGGTCCATGAGACCATGTCTATGACAATACTAGAAACTTTAAAGCATTTTCAACAGCAGACCAGGTTATTTCCCCAGAACACCCATTAAATACTTATTAAGTGTCAAGATCTGTGTTGGCACTGGAAATACAAAGATCAGACATGATCCCTGATCTTAATGAACTTTAGTAAGGGAAGCTGGCATTTAAATGAAAATATCATGATGTAATAAAATATGCATAATTGTAGAAATATGTACAATGAAATAGAGGCAGTACTCAAAGTGGCTTGAATGGGACAGTTTAAGTTTCTTAGAGCAGAGACATGAACTTAGCTTTCAACTGTCACTAAAAGTCGTAGAAACACAGAGCAGCATGCTGTGTTTGGGAATTAGAGTCAGTGAGGTGGGGCAGGATATGAGGTAAGTGTCGTTTGGTCACAGAGAACCAAGGCTCCAGACTTCAGACTTGTTCTACTTTCCTTGTACCATGATTAGATAACAGTTATAATGCCCACCCATGCTATTTCCTTTCTACCTAGAATTGTAGAAGGTAATTACATTGTGTCAATTTAGAATGCATTTTGAGGATGAAAAACATCACACATTCTCCACTGAATTGGCTTTTGTTGCAGAGCCAGCTCTGAGGACTTTAGGTCCACCTCAGTGGAGTATTGCTTCTTTGGATAGGGCTCCTCTCCCTTTGGCAGGCTCCTGATTTCCTCTGAATACATCATTTGGCCACTGCATTGTTGCTCTTTGCTGGTCTGTTTAGGCCCCCAGAGCTAGAATACACTTAACCAAATTCACTATAAACAAAGGAGATTTTATCTCTGCAGTTCTTTAGAAAACAGGAAACTTTTCCTTTCCCTCTATGAAGTTGATGCCTGGAGCACTGAGTGAATTAACCTATCTGTCTTACTGAATTGATCGGAATATTTGGCATCTTTCATTTCCAAGCCTTGTTGTCATTATCATCTTGAGATTTTTGTGAAGAACACGGTTCCTATTACATTATTCTACAATGTAATTCAATCAAACCGTGACTCAGGCAGTATTGATATCTTCCGAATGACATTTTCAACAAATGCTCCAAACAATGTGGATCAAATGGCATCATCCATTGAGCTAATGAAGTGCTTCTGGAGCCTATATTATTCTCAGTCCACTGCCTTAAACCTCAGGGAAAAATTAAATACCTGTGTGTTGGAGACAAGGAAAAGAGAAAGTGAGAATTAAGTTTTGCAGGCTCTTTTGATTTGGTTTGACTGCAACATGATTTCACAGCCTACTTCATAGCCAAAGGCCCTTTTTACAAATAATTTTCCCAGTCTGAATTTGAAAATGTGTAGGTAGTTTCTAGAAAGTGTGGTCTAAATCAGAGGTTTCCAATGTGGGGTGATCCATTGGCACACTGGAAGAGGATATTAGAACTCATATATATATGTTTATATTTATTTTATTTATAAAAAAGAATGAATTGGAGCTTTATGTAATAAAGAAATTGACAATGCCTTCAGATGGTCTGGATGTCTGACGGCCAGGTTGCTACGGGGGAAGGGTGGGAGCTGCACAGCGGTGGCATCACTCATCCATTCTCTTTCAGCATCTTGTGATGTTTTGTAGTTTATAGATATGAGCATAGTTCAGTGAGCAAGGGTCTTAAAAGATTTCTGTAATGAAACCATGTAGTGAAGGTACTATTAGATAATAATGCAAGGTCAATGGGGGGGGGCTGATCACATCTGACAAGAAGTTGACCAAAACCCTCAAAATTATAAACAAAACTATTTGAAGATTGGATTTTGTTATGGGCTGAATTGTGTCCCCACCCCACCCAATTCATATGTTGAATCCTAACTCCCAGTATCTCAGAATGTGACCTTACTTGGAGATCGGGTATTTACAGAAGTAATTAAATTAAAATGAGATCATTAGGGTGGGCCCTAGTCCAATATGATGGCGTCCTTATAAAAAGAGGAAATCTGGACACAGAGCTATGAATAGAGGGAAGAGCATGTGAGGACACATGGAGAGGATGGACTTCCACAAGCCAAGGAGAGAGACCTGGAACAGATCCTTTCCTCGCAGCCCTCTCAGGGAACCAATGCTGACACTTTGATTTTGGACTTCCAGCCTCTAGAACTGTAAGAAAAGAAAAGAAATTTCTGTTGTTTAAGCCACCCAGTCTTAGTACTTTATTAAGGCAGCCCCAACAAATTAATACACATTCACTTCCAATCTCATTAGTAATGTGCCTCAGTCATTGTGTATTATACCTTGAGTTATTAATTAATGATAGTGTGAAGCCATTAAGACTAGAAAGACATTTGAAACTAAGCTTTCAGAAGAAGACAAATAATCTACAAAGAAATGTATTTAATCACAGTGCCATCACTGAAAATATTACTATCAATAATAAGAGAAGAAAGGCTTTTTTTTGCACCTTTAACAAATAAAATAATTTTTAAAATAGTGATGTTTATTTTAATTCAGCTTCTAAAATTATTTTGTCTCCACTTTACTATATAGGTAATATGATAGTCTATACAGTAGCGCATGTATGTAATTTACAAATAAATAAATATACATAAAAATGGTTGAATGCTCAAAGGTGTTTTATTAATGGAGTATGTAATTAAAAATATTTTGGGACCACTGACCATGATAATGTGACTTAGATTCCTCATTTCTAAACCTGGATATTTTAGGTTCTTCAGATATAGAACATGATAGGGCAATTTGTCAAGGAAATAGAAGTTATGAACTAATCAACATTTCATCCTAATAGGAAAGAGTTTATGAGTTGTGTGACTCATATTCTCCTACGAGGATTTAAATAAAAACGTTTTCTTGATGGATTTCAGGTTTTAAAGATAGTTTCTAAAATGGTTTAAACAACTCTGTTTTTGGATAGAAAGTAAATTTTATTAGTTTTTTTTCCTTTAACATTTGTCTTCTATTCAATACTATTGGCAAAATTCTCATAAAGGCAAGAAACTCAGGCACAGTCCTAAAAAGTAGTAAAAAAGGGTCTTTATCAACCCATTTATTTGGAAGTGTTTTGAGTATTTTGCATAGAATAAAACCAGAAGGGTCGGCAGCCACCCCTATAGAATGCAATTTAATGCTGTCAAAACATCAGGGAGTAGAACTGGGTAAGGAGAGAACTTCATACACATCATACACACACTCAGACACACAGGCACTCACACACACCCCCACATACACACACACACACACACACATACTAGCATTTATGTATCCTAGGAAAAAGACTACCCTGGCTTTTTACCAGAGACCCAGCTACTACAAACTTCCACAGTAGAAGAATCTATAGTAATCAGCATTCCACGTGTTTTGAATGACAGGCTTCAAATTAGCAGCGGTGCAATAAATGAGCATAAAAGCCTGTTGCATTTTTTTATTCTGTTCCAAAATGCCCCAAAGAACAAAACATTTAGTATGTGTAAGCACACAGTGACTTGCCTTATGAGCTGGAAGGTTGTCTGTGTTTTCTGCTCATCATCAAGAAAAGCAGAAAGAGAGACATTGGTTCAGGATGGTTTCTTGCACCTGATTTTATTTACCAGTCTTGTAAATCATCTCATGTCCCAGGAGGCACCTAAATGAACCAAGTTCTGGTTCTACGCAGTCACCACTGCCTGTCACTCACAGCCTTTGAGTCTCTGCCAATGTCAGAAGTTGGAAATTTGTTACGATGGTTAAGACCAGTCCCCATCTCTGCCCTATATCAGCTAGTTCCTAGTGGATTGTAAATTGCTGAGGTGGAACAAGTTACCCTCTTTGGAAGAAATAGTGGATGGAGAATAACAGAGATGGGGGACCAAGTCCTGGGGCCCTCTGACACTAAGAGATTGAGGGAAGGGAGCTGGGGTCAGGGAGACAGCAGGAAGACAAACTGGAAGTGCTGTCAGAGCACCCAAGGTAAGCAAGTGTGATAAGCTCTATGAAACGACACCCCCGTTCTCACCTTCACCAGCTCCCCATTTCTTGTTCTCAGCTACAGAGATGGTAATTTTCTTCTATACTGCGAGGTCACTGAGTGTATCAGTAGAAGTTCCCAGCCCTTACAACCATTTGGGGTTTTTGCAACCTATAAAAAATGTCCTCAATGTCATCTGTTACTTCCTATTTTATATTTCCTTTTTTTTGGTAACTAATCCTCATGGGATTAGCATATGCTAAGGGAGACCATGTTTAGTTTGGAGGGAGGATTTTACTGAAGGTTTAGAGATGCTTTTGGCAATGATATTTCATCCAACAGGTATTCATTAACTGCTTACCAGGTATAAGATGCTATTCTAAATGCTGTAGGAAATAGAAAATTAAAGTGATATGTTCACTGAAGTCAAGATGTCCTCAAATATCTGCAATGTAAGAGTGAAATTATAAGAAAACCATGCATAAAGTGCTAACGGTGTCCAAAGGAGGAAGAGCTCACATTCACCGGGCAGGATTATAAAAGACCTGAAGGAGGAGTTAATGTGTGGGTTGTCCTCAAGGAATAACCACCGCAGACGGGTTTCAAAAGGCAGAGATGAAATAAAGGGCAATTTAGGAAAATAGAAACAACATGAGCAAAGGCACAGAGATGGGAAAGGATAGTTCATTTTGGAGAAAAGGTAGTTGTCAAATTTAGCTGGGGCATAAAGATATATATGTAAAAAGGAGAAAAAAAAGGTGAATAAGGTTAGAGGAGAGGTGATGGCAAGTGTCAGAGAGCCGGGGACAGTGAGGCAGGGAGGCCTGGAAGGCAGGGAAGCTGCGTGGCAAACTGCAGAGAGCATGTGCTTTGGGGCCAGAGATGGGTTAGAAATCAAGCCTCTCCCAACTTCTAGCTCTGCAAATCACCTCCCTGAATCTGTTTTTCTAACGTACAAGGCACTTATGTACTCACCTTACAACAAACAAACAAACAACACCAAACCAAACCAAACCATGATATTCATAATATCAGTTTTGAGGCATGAACAAAAAGTGAAATTGTGTTCAGTGTATCTTGTCCAAGAAGTCAGGGAAGTGACTAGGAGGCTGGGGTAGGGCATCTAGGAATCACTGAGGTTAGCTTTCCTAAGACAGAGTAGTGTAGATTATATAGGCAAGAGGGGTGTAATAAGACCTTTTGTGTTTTGAAGGTTTAAAATCTAACTGTGCACCCCTCCCTGGGGGAGGAAGAGAAAAAGATTCTGGATCTGTGAGGTGGTGGATGTTGGAAAGAGTCCTGAGCAGCATCCCTGGGGGCTGGCCAGCAACTGGGAAGTGGGTGTATGTGACACAAAAGAGCAAGGAACAAAGAGCTGCAACCATGTGGTGGAGCTCAGCGCTGGGAGATGGGGCTGTCCGCCCTCAGGAAACCACGGAAATCTTCACCTGCGTCTAGACCGGCAAGGGTTCTTTGCAGAATGGGCACACATCACTGGGTACAGCCAGTCTTCAACAGTGCCACGTGTGGCAGAGAGGGGCAGTGGCAGTTACAGTCCCCTGGGACTGCAGTTCTCGCTGTCCTGCTTTGAAAGCTGAGCAGCCTGCTCTCTGGGGTGGGACAGCCCCAGCATTTAGGAACAAAGCCAATTGTGTATGTGGAGGAGGATTAAAAAGGCCGACACTGTTAGGTAGATAGTTAGGTCTTTGGCTCTTCTCGGGACAAGGGTTCCCTGTTTTGGTGCTGTTTCGAGCAATTGCTCCACCTGGGAAGAAGGATAAGGGCAGGCACTCCATTTTGGTGCTGCCCCACCCTTAATCCTACCCTGAGCAACTGCTACACCTGGGGAAGGAGGGAATGCTTTAATCAATCTAGGAATTCCCCAGCCCAGGCATAATAAGATTTAGAAAGTGACCTAGAGTAACCTAAGGGTAATTAATATGCCATTAGCTTGAATCTGCATTGTGGTTCACCCCCTCCCCCAGGTGGGCTTTTTTAGAGGGAGTTCCTATAATGCAGATGGAATTTTGAGGACACCTGTTGATCATTTAATAACACCTTACACCTCCCAAGAGCCCACCTCCAGACTGGGCTAATGAAACAATCCGAGAAGTCAGAGAGAAGTGAGTGGGTCAGCCAGTGAGTGAGGTGGTCTGTCTCTCTCCACTCACGGAGGCAGACCTGTTGTATTCTATAGTAAAGAGCTGCTCTTGTGAAACTGCTCTATGCCTGAGATTACTCTGTTGTATTGGCCTTGCTGGTGGTTTTTCCAAGAAAGGAGTCAGAGGACCAGAATAATAGTCTGGATTTGACACTTTGTTGTTTCTGGTCATTCTTTGGCCAAGAGCACCCCAAGAACCAAGGGGAGACTTCCACCCTGACATCTTTGGTGCTGAAACCTGGGATTCTGACAATACCATGCCTCCTGATGATAGAGAATATAAGAATTTGAGAAATTAATTGAAAAGTAAAGAGAAATAGCTATCTGTAATTCAAATTTGTAGGTCAGTTCTAAGTGGTAATTAGAATAAAATAGTATAAAAGAGAAAAAATATATCTAGTTCTAAAGGGCTAACTTTTGTCTCTCTAGAAAACTCAGCTCTGTAGAAACTCACATTCCCTAAGGTTCTGGATTGAGGAGATTTTTGTTTTGGTTTTCATTCGTCAGGGAATGAAATGAAAGGAGTGAATTTTCACTTTAAATTTAACTCAAGCTCAATAAGTCTCTGGATGAGAAAGTCTCTAATAATCCTGGATGTCCTGTCTATACCTTTTAATATCTCTACATTTACTCCTCGAGGTTTCTTGTGGATGAGGAAGGATTTTGAAAGGGAGATGATGAGAAAAACATCACTCACATTAGTTCCTGACTGAATTACATCTGTTCCTGGTCAATCGTCATTAGGTGAAGCTCTAAATTTCAATCAGGGTCTTGGCTAATTGTGCTCTGGGTCTGCTAAGGAGTCAGTGAAAGGTGTGCAATGAATAAGATCAAAACTAGGCATTTCTTCCTTGCTAACTAATTTATCATTTATTATTGGTAGAGTGCTTATCAGGCTTTAGAAAATAAATCAAAATCTTAGATTTGGAAAGTTCTATAGTGGTTGTTTAGTTCAACCTTTTATCCCAGGCAGGAGAACTTTCTACAAAACCCTGACTTTTTGTGACAGAAGATCAATCAATGCAGGATCAGCTAAAACTCACTACTGTGTGGAGCAGAGCATCCACTTAATATTCAAAGTGTAGCCTGAGAGCTGCGGCTGGGAGTTAGTAAGAAATGCTGAATCTGAGACCCTAACTGCAGACCTGCTGAATCAGAATCTCCATTTGACAAGACTCCTGGGTATTCATATACACTTCATGTTTCAGAAGCACTGGATTATTCCATTGTTGGATGGCTTTGAATGTTAGGAAATGCCATTTTACTAAAAACCTGGATGTGTGGCCTTCTAGGTCCTTAAATGAGGCCTTTTGACTGAATCCAAATTTTACAGAACAAATGCTTTTATTAAAAGGGGTGCAGCAGAGAAAGATGAAGCTTTTCTTGCTTCCTTTGCTGCTTAAAAAAGAACAATCTTGAAATCAGAAGGCCGCAGGTTCCCCACCCCTGCTTGGCAGCTAACCCTACTTCCCCACTGTTCCTGCAGTTATACAGCCTTGGCCACTGCCGCCATTGCAGTCACCTCATCCCCCTACCCTCCGTGGTTTCTGACTTTGCTCAGGTGAGGGCTGCGCTTTGGCACAGCCGTGGTCATATTCGCTGCCATGTGAGCTGCAGCAGATCCAATGCTTGGGTCATATCCCACTGAATCCACCAAGGCCCTGGCTCTCTAGTGCCCCTTGAAGGGGCATGGGAAGGTAGTGAGAAATGTAGGGGTATTTATGCCATGTGGGGAGTGTAGGAGACAGGATGGATCCGGGAGATAAATTGCTGGCTTTTCTCCCTCCTGCTGACCTGCTCTGTGGAACGTTGCCTGCCCTACCTCTGCAGAGACTCGTGATCAGCTGTGTTTTTTGGGAAGCTGCGGACCACTTGGTAACATACTATTTTGTTCTTCCTCTCCTTTTTTCCCTCCTGCACACTCTTTTCCTTTTCCTTTTTCTCTGAGATTGTACCCCCAAATAAAGCAGTAATACCTAAGCTTTGCCATAGAGTCTGTTTTCTAAGGAACCTAGACTAAGACATCTGCTTTGTGTATGCTTCACTCCCTGCTTCTAATTCTGCCATCTGGCTGGCTTTGGAGCGGTCAACATCTTTCATACACCTTCTTTCTTCAAATTCTAGAAGGAGCTACCATGCCTTCTCTTTGCTTGGTTAAAAACCCTCAATTTCCTTTGATGATTTCTCAAAATGCAGTTTTCAGGTCTCCCACTTCTTGTCTCGCTTTTGTTTTTTGAGACAGAGTCTTACTCTGTTGCCCGGGGTAGAGTGCAGTGGCATCAGCCTAGCTCACAGCAACCGCAAACTCCTGGGCTCAAACGACCCTCCTGCCTCATTGTCCCGAGTAGCTGGGACTACAGGTGAGCACCACCATGCCCAGCTAATTTTTTTCTATTTTTGGTACAGATGGGATCTCGCTCTTCCTCAGGTTGGTCTAGAACTTCTGACCTCGTGCAATCCTCCCGTCTCGGCCTCCCAGAGTGCTAGGATTAGAGGCGTGAGCCGCCATGCCTGGTCTTGTCTCACTTTTGTATGTCATTATCTTCTTAAATTGTGGCTCCTCGAATGCCCCTCCAGATGTGGTCAGTGCAGGGCTGAGTTCATGGGGGGGGTGTTCTCATTTCTTTTATTGTGGGCATCATACTACAATTTGTACAGCTGTCCCGACCTGGGCCTGCTCTTGTGAGAAGAACACTGACTATCTGGGTTGTGGTGATTTGACAGGTTAAAAATGAGTTTAGGGAGATTAGGCTTGAGTGAGCAAAGCAGATCTGGTTTGGCCTTCTATGTCAGCTTCTAAGGGAGGCCCAGCTTCTCTGCTGGCCACGGAGTTCCTCAGATCTCCCCATTCCTGAAAGACGCGTTGGACAGGGGTGGTGGGATGAAGTGTTCATGTTACTTCTTAGGAGATTTACTATCCCTGGGGTTAAAGTCTTTGTCTTCTATAATCCAGACAAACCCAGGGCCAAAGGATTCCTGGAAAACATTAAAGATTGCACCACATTTAGGTTCTTTGCCTCAGAGTGTGAATCTCAGATGGTCATCTAATAACCATATAAACTATTCTAAGGTCTAGGACAATTTTATCTTTCTGAATGCCTCTTTTGTTTTTCTTAAAGACTGTATTCCCCACCCCCAATGTTTAGGAAATTTTATGATTTATGAATAGGCATTGACTGAGTGCCCACTGGGAGCAAGCCCTGCCCCAATCTTATAGGAAGCACAGAGAAGGGTAAGAGATGGTGCCTCCAGGATCTTGCAAAGATGAGGCATACCATACAAGTTCCTAATACTACAAGGAGCACGTGAGCACCGAATGAGTTCAGAGGAGGGGAGAGCCCTCCAGCTTGGAGCGCTCAGAGAGGCACTATGGAAATGTCAGTGAAGAGGAGACCTTTAGATTTGTTGCATGACTCTTTCCTTCAGCCTTCCTAGCAGAAAGTTACAGAGACCCAATTCTTTCGGTTGCTGAAAACTGTCTTGGTATTTCCCTTATACCTGAAGGCAAAGGCAGGGGTTATATTCGCTGATGTTTATAGAACACTATAAACATATATGGTACAGTACCTTATCAGGGCCAGAAAAATGACAACATTTTTGTTTTCAGTTTAAAAGACTGGTGAAGAATCCGTACAAAAATAAACAGCAAAAACATCTCTCTTTTCAGAATTAATACTTTCAGTTTAATCTCAGCTTACTGTCCCTTGGAGATTGAGGAAAGCAGACTCAATTATTGTTGGTGTATTTATGAAGCTATTTTTATCAGTATAGAAGGGCTACAGCACAAGGCCAGGGAAAGTCAACCAGAGAAATTTGGGGAGGTATTTTATCACCCACCAGCCAGTTTGTAACAGTTAATTCTAAATGATTCATGGTAAGGAGACAACACTAGATTGGTTTCTTTATGCCCTGAGAACACTCCTTCTGGGCAGTCTTCTTTTATGAGTACAAAGGTGCATAGAGAATGCAAATTCGTTTTAATATTTTAAGGCTAACTTTACCATGGCTCCTGAGGTCTGAAGGGATGGGAGGGAAGTCAAGAAGGGATGTTAAAAAAGCAAGAGCCGGTTACAGAAGCCAGGGTGAATTGTTACATACATCTATAACCCCTCTTAATTTTTGATGGGGGATGGTGGTCTGTCCTAAAGTTGTGGTTTTCCATCTAGGAGTTCTGCAAAGACCCCGAAATTATATGCAAAATATTGTGTGCATTCAAATGTTGCAGAAAGACATTCCCCACCCTCCATCATCTTCCTTTGCCAAATCATTCTGCAACAACTGTTCTTCCCGGATAGCTGTTCTTACTCCTTAATACTTTCCCAAGCCTGGAAACTCTCATTTTATTATTCATTTGTGTACTTTCATTCTTGCTCTTGCAATCTGTTCTGCTCTCAGTGGTTAGTGAACTTAAAAAAAAGTCTTTATCTATATCTAATACATGGTGGGGGGAGGGGACCAAAAAAACACAACTCTCTTTGGTGACTCTCTTTTGTGCTTAGAATAAAAACCCAAAATTCTACCCTCCAGCCTAGACCATGCCAATCCCTCCCCTAGTTACAATGTGCCTTCTATTCTGGGTTCCTCTCTGTTCCATAAATGGTGTTCTCTTCCCTGATTTTGTTCTCACTGTCTGCAATGGTCTCTGTTCTCTCTGCCTGGCCAAATTCAACCCATCCTACAAGCTCAGCTTAAATTGTACACTCACAAAGAGAAATTATTGGATTCTTTTATCTAAACTTAATTTTCTTATTATATTTGTATGTATAGAATCTCTCTTTTTCATAGTTTCTTATCATATTTTAAAACTATGTATTTATCTTTGTATTTATTTACATAGTGTTTTTCTCTCCTCATAGACTCAAGTTGCCATCAAGACAGGTGCCTACTCCTCACCCCGTAACCTCTTACTACACCTGGCTGAGTACCTTCCTGAAATATTGTAGGGTCTCCATAACTATTTATTGACTGACTGAGTGAGTGAATAAATGAACATGACTGGCATTTAAATTAAGGAGAATAAAAGAATCATGAATGTTAGAACAGAATGCGGACATTAAAAATTATTTAGATACATATTTATTGGCATAGAAAAATACCCTGCTATATTTTTTATTGGGAAAAAACCAATTTACAAGACACTGTGTATTGTTTTAATATAGTATGTTAAAAAGAAAATAGGATACAAAGGATATAAAATTTCATTTAGATAGGAGAAATAAGTTCAGGAGATTTATTTTGCAACATAATGACTATAGTTAATAGCAATGCATTGTATATTTCCAAATTGCTGAGAGTAGATTTTATTTAAATGTTCTCACTACAAGAAAAAGTATGTGAGGTATGTTAGCTAAAGTTAATTAGCTTGATTTAGTAATTCCACAAGGTATACATATATCGAAACATCATGTTATATACCATAAATACATATGATTTTTGTAAATTAAAAAAAAAGAAAAATATTGGTATATATGTAAACACCAAAATGTAAACAACTTCTTTGGATGCCAGATTTTGGGTGGTTTCTATTTGATTTTACTTATTTGTATTTTCTTCCATTTAATTTTTTGTTTTAAAGTTATAGAATCCATTAATTCATTAATTAATCTATTGATTCATTCAACAACTATTTATTTTCTACTTTGTATCAAGCATTGCTCCAGAAACTGGGTTTATGTGCTGATTATAAAATTCAAGTGCAAATTCTCTTGTGTACACCCTCTTTTTAAACATTCCTTTCTAGTTAACCATTTCTACAGTGTAGATAGATCCTTCTCGGTGTTTTCTCTATTCATTTGATGATATTTATATAAAGTAAATTTTATTTCTTTACACACCTTTATAGATTCTTGAACATAATATGATCATACTATGCTTACCTTTCTGTGACTTCCTTTTTTATAACAATATATCCAGGAAAAATTTTTATGGTACTATGTTTAAGTGTACCTCATTATAAAAGAAAAAAAGCTGCATGTTTCCATAATTATTTCATCAATTCTCCTATTAATGAACACTTAGGTTGTTACCAATTTGTTCTCCGAGGTTTCTTAAAACACATGTGCACACACATACAACAATATGTTATTTAATTAGCAGTAAGATTAAGAGAAAAGGAATGCTTAGTTATAAATGACAAAAGGCAAAAGTTACACCAAAATGACTTAACACAGCCAGAAATTCCTCATTATATTTGAGCACTAGACTTGAGAAGGTGACTTAAGTTGCAGCCACTTTCCAACTTGAAATTGACCTTTTGGTGTCTAGAAATTCTTAAACTGAGTCAACCTAAACATACTGCCAAGCACTTTCAGTGGTAGGCAATATTTTATGAGCAGATTTAATTATTCACATTGTTGATGCCATTGTAATAATTTTTAGGTAGATGAAAGATGTTTAAGTTAAGTCTTTTCCCAAAAGGAGAATATTTTCCTTCAATGAGTTATTTTATGTAGGTGACACTTGCTGTGAACCAAAATCTGGTAAAAAGAAATCCCCCAGAATCTTTTATACTGTATTTAAGGTTTTCTGTTACCTGAGTTTGAGATCATAAAGGAAGAAATATATGAGTAAGTAGAAGGATATAAAGAGAAAAACAACATTTCTTGAAGAGGGGCATGAAATAATCTCCATTCCTGATTTTCCCTTCCTTAGGGCTCTATCTTATTGATTGTTTCTCTCTATATATATCCTTATTTCCTCATTTGCTTAGTTTTATTTATTTTCATCTTTTTAGATTGTTGACATTGACATCCAAGAATGGACTCAGAAGGATCCTAAAGCTGATAAAATTTGGTGGCCTTTTTTAGAATACAAAGTTAGGTTTGAAGTGAATATTTAGAATAAGAAAAGAAATAACAAGTTTCAATGTTTAAAATGTTGACAAACACCACAAACATCACAAAGTCCTGTCTATTAATAGCCTGTTAATAGCCTGTCACACCTAAACAAAACTTTACTTCTACATTTTCTTGGCTGTATATTTTTGGTCACCTCTTTACATGACAATTCTGTAATATTATTTTCTACAGAGAGAACAGAAAGAGAATTAAGACTTTCTTCTCTCTGGTTGATTTAAAAATTTAAACTTATTTTTGATAGTTGGAATGCATAAAACATGCAACTTCACACACAAGTATACTCAATTTATATAACACTTTTATAGATCTGCAGTTTGCAAATACAAGAATTCTAATACATGATAGTTCACGTGATTTCCACCAGAAAAGAAAAAAAAAAATAAGGTACATTTCTAATCATATACACTGCATTATGGAAATTTCCCGATAGGAAATGTATTGTATACACTGTATGTATTGTATGTATAGGTGTTCATGAGAATAGAATCTTGCTATATTTATATATGTGGTGAGTGGAAGAATTTTTCACAGAGCAGTCTCTCCTTTGGTATATTTCAAACTCTTTTTTTCTTCCACTACTCACAGACTTCTGATGCTGGCTGTCTCAGGACACTCTCACATTGGAATATAATCTCTGGTCCTGAACTTTTCATTTGAGGGTGAGTTAAGCAAGATGGGCAATAAAAGTATTCCAGAAAGTCATTCCTACATGGGATGGCTAGCAATTTTAAACATACAAGAAAGTGACTGCAAACAACATGAACATACCAAAAGAAATCCTAATTAAATGTATTCGCATCTCAACTTAGCCAAATCCCCAGAATGCCTGCAACCACTCCCACGAACTGAGCACAGAGGGAAGTGTGGCAGAGAGGAAAGGCAAGCTGGGAAGAAGCAGTGGTCTTAACTCATTGTGATTAATTTTCTACCTTTTATAAATTTTACAAAAACATATATGACTCTGAACACATCGCTAGGGCCCCTCCCTGAGCTTTATATGATCCCATGCAATGAAGGGCTCTGAATGTAGGTTTCATTAATTTCTTGATCAATTTGTTTCTGAAGGCTTTTCAAATTCTTTTCAAAACAAGAAGGGGAGGGAGGAAAGAAGGGAGGGGAGGCCAAACTTGAGTTCCTTACACAGATTTTATTTGGAAGCTACACCTTCATATGTTTGAAAAATGCTCATGCTTCTAACACTAACACTTATTGGGTAAACATGTATATTACCTCATGCTAAGTTAGATGTAAAATAAACAAGACACTTTTGGCGCTTGCCTTTTAAAGGCTTAGAGTCTATAATTTCAAAGGTTATGCTATGGATTTCAGGTCTGAAAATTAGACGTTCAACTTTGTATACCTTAATTTTTTTCTTTTACTTATTCTTAAAAATTTTAGGTAAAACTTAAAAAAAGTGGAAAGCGTACATTAAGAGTGCAGATCAATGAGCTTTGACAAATACAGGAAACTCTGCAGTCCTTACCCCAATCAAAATATATTTTTATCATCCCCCAAATTTCCTCCTGCTGCTTTCTGGTCACCATTCTTCTCCCACCCTAAGCAATCATTCTTTTGATTTCTATCATCACAGATTAGTCTTACCTGCTCTTGGACTTCATATAAACAAAGTCATATATGCTCTTTTGTGTCTACTTTCTTTTGCTCAACATAATGTTCCTGAAATTTATTTATGTCGTTCTGTGTATCAGAAGTTCATTCCTTTTTATTGATGAGTAGTATTTCATCATATGGATATTTGTTTATTCATTATCCTGTTGATGAACATTTGGGTTCTTTCAGATTTTGGCTCTTATGCATAAGGCTGCCGTGAACATTTTGTGCAAGTATTTTAGTGAATATGTGTTCTTGTTTCTCTTGGGTAACTACGTAGGATGGAATTGCTGGGTCAAAGGACAGGTGTATGTTTAAGTTTAGAAGACACTGGCAGCCTTCATTCCTTCTTCAGTGTAACATAGTATTAATTCTTTAGTTCTTCCAAAGCACTTGGTGATCCTTGGAGGAATGAGTCTATTTAAGCAAGAATGATTATTAATTAAAGATTGCGACAAATGAAGTCTCCAATTTTATGTCAGAAATTTCAACTCTGTAGAGTTGCTTTAATTACCTAAAATTAAACTTAATAATTACCAAGGCATCCCACAGCCTTAAAGGTCAGTGTACTTCACAGAATATCTTGGAGAATTTTTTAAAAAAGGAAATTATACCAGTCAGGGTCCAGTCAGGAAAAAAATCATACAGTTATTTTAAAAGAAAGAATTTAATACAAACAATTGTTAACTAGGTATAAAGTTATTAGCCAGGTAACTGAAGGGGAAAAAATAGAACAGTGAAGTGTAATAGAAATAGCAATTACAAAAGCATCTACCTTCCCCTAAGCATGGAGAAAAAGGGAAAAAAGGTTGGAATTATTAAAATGTAGTACTATGAGGCTAAAACTCAGATTGTAGGGGCACTCCTTGGCTGGGGTTGAGGTCTTGGGGCAGGGTTGGGTGACAGGGAGGGGAGCTCTACGACAGGGGTCTGCACACTATGACCCACAGGTGAAGCCCAGTCCACTACCTGTTTTTTATATGGTCTGTGAGCTAAGAATGGTTTTTACATTTTTAAATGGTTGAAAAAAAATCAAAAGAATAATTGTATCAGTGTATTTGTTACACTGTAACAAAATACCATAAACTGAGAGGCTTAAAACAACAGAAATTTATTCTCTCACAGTTCTGGAAACTAGAAATCCAAAAGCAAGTTGTCAGCAGGGCTGTGCTCCCACTTAGACTCTAGGGAGAGTCCTTCCTCGCCTCTTTCTAGTTTTTGGTGGTGGCTGTCAGTCCTTGGCATTCCTTGGCTTGCAGCTGCTTCACTCCAATCTTTGCCTCTGTTTTCACATAGTGTACCCTCTTCGTGTGTCCATGTCTTTACATGATGTTTTCCTCTTATAATGACACCAGTCATATTGGATTAGGGTCACCTTAATGACCTCATCTTAACTTTATCTGCAAAGATCTTATTTCCAAATAAGATTACATTCACAGGCATGGGGGTTTGGACTACAGAGTATCTTTTTGAGGAATACGATTCCATCCATAACAATAATAGTATTTCATGACACATGAAAATTATTAAAAATCCAAATGTCAGTGTCCATAAATAAAGTTATACTTGCCGGGCTTATTCATTTAAATATTGTTTATGGCTTCTGCTATAAGGGCAGAGTTGAGTAAGTCGCTATAAAAACATATGGCCTGTAAAGCCTCAAATATTTACTATCTGGTCCTTTGTAGTTTGCTGATACCTGTTCTATGTGACTGGTTTTGAAGTACTGGAAAAAATGCAAATTGGATTCAGCTGCTGCTACTGGAAGGACTTGCTACTCTTACGTGAAGAAAATATATTATTGCATGATGCTCAGAGGGACATGAAAAGACAGGAAGCCCACAGGAAGCAAATGAGAGGAGGAAGACTCTCCATTCTCCTGCTGTCTTTTAGTTTCCCTGTGTTGCCTGCTATTGGTGGAGCTTAAGAGGGAAGAAGCTGAAAAAGCAGAAATGTGGTTTGTGGAGTTCCAGTCCCAGAAACATGATGGTATCGTTACGCCTTGTAGATCTGAAACTGATACACAATAGTTTATATATAAGAAACTAAACAAATGTGTGTGTGTATATATACATTTATATATATATATATATAAACTAAGCTATATGTAAGACTAAGCTTACATTTTTTGTGTGTGTATAAACTAAACTTATCATTTTGAAATGATTATAGATTCACATACAGTTCTAAGAAATAATATAGAGAAATCTCATATACACTTACTCACTTTCCCCCGTCTTGCAGAACTTTAGTACAATATTAAGACCAGGATATTGACATTAATACAGTCAAGATGCAGAGAATTTTCATCACAAGGATCCTTTTGTTGTTCTTTTGTAGCCATCTTTCCTTCCTCCTTCCCAATGCCCCTACCCCATTCTTAGCCCTTGGCAATCACTAATCTGTTCTCCATTTCTATTATTTTGTCATTTCAAGAATGTTATATAAATGGAATCACACAGTGTGTGACCTTTGGGACTGGCTTTTGTGACTCAGCATAATTCTCGGGAGATTCATCCAAGTTGTTGCATGTAATGATAGTTCATTTCTTTTTATTGTTGAGTAGTACTGCATGTATGGATATACCAGATTTTGTATAACCATTCACCTACTGAAGGACATCTGAGCTGTGCTTAGTTTTAGGCTATTACAAATACAGTAGTTAAAAATATTAATGTACAGGTTTTTGTGTGAATATAAATTTTCTTTTCTCTGGCTAAAAGCTGGAGAGTGCAATTTCTGGGTTGTATGGTAGTTGCATGTTTGTTTTTCTAAGAAACTGCCAAACTGATCTTGAGAGTGGCTGTAGCATTTTACATTGCCACCAGCAATATATGTATGAGTGATTCAGTTTCTCCAAATCCTTGCCCAATACCACAGTATTTGGTATTGTCATTATTTTTTTTAATTTTAGCCATTCTGATAGATGTGTAATGATATCTCATTGTGGTTTTAATTTACATTTCCCTAAGAGCTCATGATGTTAAATGCCTTTTAATGTGCTTATTTGCCATCTGTATATCCTCTTCATTAATAGGTCTGTTCATGTCTTTTGCCCATTTTCCAATTGGATTTTTTATTAAATTTTTAGAGTTGTTTATTCTAGATACTAGTCCCTTGTCAGATATATGGTTTGCAAATATTTCCCCTCAATCTGTAGCTTGTCTCTTCATCCTTTTAATTTTGATGGAATCCAATTTATCAATTTTTTTTCTCATGGATCATATTTTTGGTCTCAAGTCTAAGAATTCTCTATCTAGTCCTATCTAGTCTCTATCTAGTCCTAGTCCTATGGTTTTTTTCCTAAAAGTTTTGTAGTTTTACATTTTCATTTAAAGTCTTTAATGCTTTTTGAGTTAATTTTGGTTTAATGAGTGAAGTTTAGACCAAGTTTCATCTTTTTGGCCTATGAATGTCCCATTGCTCTAGTACTGTTGTTGAAAAGGTTATCCCTCCTCCATTGAGTTGCTTTTGCTCCTTCGTGAAAAACTTATATAGTTACAGTCTTGATTACTGTAACTATATAAGTTGAAATCAAGTAGACTATTTCTTCCTGCTTTATTCTTTTTTATATGTTTGTTTGTTTTGAGACACGGTCTCACTCTGTCACCCAGGCTAGAGTGCAGTGGCTCACTGCAACCTCAAACTCCTTGGCTCAAGCAATCCTCCTGGCTCAGTCTCCTGAGTAGCAGGGATACCACCACACCTGGCTAATTTTTCTATTTTTTGTAGAAATGGGAGTCTCACTATGTTGCTCAGGTTGCTCTCGAGTTTCTGGCCTCAAACGATCCTCCCACCTTGGTCTCCCAAAGTGCTAGGATTACAGGCATGAGCCACTGCTCCCAGCCCTTCTCAATTCTTTAACAAAGTTGTTTATCTATTCTAGTTCTGCAGTCCCCAGTCCCCAGGGGGCATCATCACCGCCTGAGGTCCGCATCCGCAACGCCCCGCCCTCGTAGAAAAATTGTCTTCCACGAAACCGGTCCCTCGTGCCAAAAAGGTTGGGGACCACTGTTCTAGTTCCTTTGTCTTTCTGTGTAAATTTTAGAATGATCTTGTCTATATCTACAAATTATCATGCTGGAATTTTGAAGAGAATTGTGTTAAACCTGTATCTCGAAAAGTCTGTGAGTCAGGATTTAGCTGTTTGCAGAACCGATTTGCCTGTGACCTTTTCTGTTGTTTATTTGCCTACATTAATATTCATTAAGACACACATGCCTGTGTGTGTGCATGCATGCGTGTGTATGTGTGTATGTAAAGAAAAAAGGGGAGATTTCCTCGTTGTCCTGATTCAGTGTCTCTCTGGAGATAGAGTCTGGCATAAGCAGCTCAATGAGGGTTTAGGGGCCCAGGTGATAAAACTGCCAGGTAGAACCTTCAGATACAGCCATTTTGAAGTGGCCAGTTTGGTTGAGGTAATTTGATGCAGCCCATTTAAAACACAACGTCACTGTCTTATTGCCAACTTCTATTAGCAGCAGATATCCCTATGTCATTCCTAACCCCCGTTCATGAGGGATTTTCACTTTCAATTGTGTTTGTTTTTGTATTTACCCACATTTTTGTCCCATATATGAATTTTTAAAATTAATTTAAAAAATTTAATAGGTAATACATTTACATGGATAAAAATATCAAAACAGTATATGGAAAAAGGCACCTTATATTCCTATATCTACCCTACCCTTATCCATCCAATCTACCTTGTCCCCAACAGGTAACCACTTTTTAATTTGTTTATCATTCCACAGAATGATCTGCATATATTTTCACATATACACTTAGAGCATTTACTTTAAAAAACTATCACTGAAAATTGAAATAAGTGAAAGTTTGACTTTTGGTTTTTTACTTTGTCCGACAGTAGATATGGTCTATGATCTCAGTTTGTTCAATTTTTTTAACAAAAGAAGTTTATAATAATGTATCTTGACAATTAACACCTTCATTTTTTAAATTTTTGTTAAAACTTTTTAAATGTTGGCAAGTTTTTCCTCACTTTATTACATTCTACATAAAAATATTATTAAATAAATCTATTTAATTTTAGGGTTTGAAGGCTCTTTATAAATCATATACTCTTACTCTTTTATTCTGAAGACTGGTTGAGCCAAAGACAAGGAGCTTGTTCAAAGCCACTGGGCCAGTGGCAGAGCTGGGACTGGAACAGAGGCCGGTCTAGGGCTGCCCTCTGCCTACACCCCTGAAAATGCTTGTTGCTGTAAGGTGATTCGTATTTATTATTACTATGGCTGAAATCCATGGAAAAATGTTTCTGCCATTCATCTCAATCCTCTGCCAGTCATGCAGCTCATCCTTAATAAATGAGGATTTCTTCTTTCTTTTGCTGACAGTGTCATGATTTTAGATGTTTCTGCTTTCTTAGCATGTGCCCAGTTCAATGATTAATCCTCCAATTGGCGCCCGCTTAGGTTGGAGTAATATCTTGCCAACCAGAATGAGCAAGTGAATAATTGAAATTTTTATTAAGGATGAAACTTCTTTATTATATTATATTTATTATATATGATAGTTTCAATTTTCTGAGTCTCTCTTGTCAAATTCATTCTTTCTCATTATCCTCTTTATGTAATGTTTAATTAATGGACAGTCTTCGGTTCTCATGCAGGAAAATGTTAGTATGACCCTCAACCAACTAATACCACTTTTCAAGCTGGGCTTGGTTTGTATTAATGTAGTAGTCTGACCCCTAGTGGTTATAAGGCACATCTGCACAGTGCATTGTAGGAGCAGATTTTGACTGAACTTTCTGAAAACTGAGTATCAGAGAATAAATTTCTCCTTGAAAATACATAACATAAAAATGAGAGCAAAACTATGAGTTCAGAGAATAAATAATAAAAAATGGAAATTCAGGAAAAATTATTTTTCTATGAAAATAATTTCTAAATTGGTATTTTTACGGGTTTTTAGTCACGCATGATCAGGCTTCACTTATAAATGCTCTTATGTTCCAGGAATCAATTCTATGTTATTTACTGGAAAGAAAAAATTGTTTCTTCCCCAAAATTAATGTTTTGTCATTGTCCCAGAATAGCCCTTTCTAGTCTGCTATAGAACTGGAATCAAATTTAGAGCTGGATGAGATTTTTGTGGTCTGAAGATCAGAGACCCAGAAAGGGTTGGCCACAAAGTGAAGTCACAAAGTGAATTATTAGCAAATCTAAGCAGACTCTGTCTTTCATGAGGCTCCCAGGTCTAGAAAGGCCGAGTCACAGCAAGAGTCCAGCCTGGCCTTGATTTTGGGAGCTGGGAGGCAAAGCCGTGCTGCAGGAGAGCACAAGGGGGGTCTTGAGAGTGAAGGCCCAGGAAGGAAAAGCTGTAAAAATTATAAATGTAATATGCGCTCACTGTAGAATACCCAAACAGAATGATATAAACAGTAACCCCTCCTTCCTCACCAGCCTGAGTTTCCCCAAACCTGCAACGTAGAAGTCTTTACTTTGATGTGAAAACGCCAGATATTTTTCTGCACACACATACATACACACACTTTTTTCATATGGGTTTATATTATACATATTATTCCATAACTTGATTTATTCATTGAATAAAATATCTTGGACATCTTTCCAAGTCAGTATATTCTTACTCTCTGCCTACCTACTGTTTTGATGTAGGGATGTGGCCTAATTTATTAACTATCCTCAATTAGTTTACATATAGGCATTTTAAAACATTTTCTGTTACTGTAAACAATACTTTAATGAGCATCCTTGAACATTTACCTACAGACTTATGCAAGCATACAGATGGGCTAAATTCCATTAAAATAAAATTTTAGGTCAAAGCTTTACATAATTTGGCCAGGCGTGGTAATCCCAGCACTCTGGGAGGCTGAGGCAGGAGGATGGCTTGAGCCCTGGCGTTTGAGGTGGCAGTGAGCTACGATGACGCCTCTGCACTCTACCCAGAGTGACAGAGCAAGACTCTGTCTCAAAAAAACAAAAACAAAAACAAAAAACAAAACTTTACATAATTATAATTTTGACAGTTAATAAAAGCACATTTTTGAAAATGACACTGTCCCACCCCCCTTTCTTCACTTTCTCCTCGTTCCTGGTGCCCCTTCCCTTTGTCCTTTCTGCACACTTAACCTTTCTTTTGTGAAAAGAATGAAATCTTGCTATGAATTCCCTCAATTCCCTTTTCTCTGTGTAGATGTGCTGACATTTTTTACTCTTCCTTGCTCTTCATGCCCCTCGGACAGCTGAGGAAGGCGCATCCTTCCCACCACCACCTGTTCACGTCTGTCACATCCCTTCTTATACGTTCTGAGACCTTCTCCCATCAGGTATCCCTTTATCTAATCCTTCTTTAATCTCTTCTTGGCTTTTTTGTTTCTCCCTGACTCATAAAATTGTCTCCCCTATCCTAAACTATGTTTTCCGAAGTCTATCTCCCTAACACTTGTTTTAGGAGGGACTCAGTGAAAAAAAGAATCATTTTGTCAAATAAGTTTGAGTCATCCTATACCCTATCATCTCTCTTTTGAATATTTATAACTCACTGTAGCTTGTTAAAGGTTCTGAGTATTTCTGCAATAATGAAAAGAAATCTGTTTGCTTTTGCTTACTCAGTATATTGCCAAATTAGTTTACCATAAAACCCACCCTTTCCTTTTTTTTTTCTTCTGTAATGCTTATTAACATCTATAAATACCTTTTGGGAAATTCTGCTTTAATCAAAAATTTCCCTTGTCTCTGTGACTGCCAAATCTGATCATTTTTTTCTTCTAAAGCTAAAGTTTCTTTTAATTAAAAAATTTTTAATTGACAATAATTGTACATATTTGTGGGGTACATAGTGATGTTGCAATACATATAAAGTATAGTGATCAGATCAGGGTAATTAGCATATCCATACTCTCAAATATTTATCATTTCTTTGTATTGGGAACATTCAATATCCTCCTTCTAGCTACCTAAAACTATATATTTTTATTAACTGTAGTCATCCTACAGTGCTATAGAACAGGGGTCCCCAACCTATGGGGAGTTGTATAATTATTTCATTATATATTACAATGTAATAATAATAGAAATAAAGTGCACGATAAATGTAATATGCTTGAGTCATCCCGAAACCATCCCTCCCTCCTCCCTGGTCCGTGGAAAGATTGTCTTCCTTGAAAATAGTCCCTGGTGCCGAAAAGGTTGGGGACCACTGCTATAGAACACTAGAACTTATTTCTCCTGTAGCTGTAATTTTATATCCTTTAACAAATCTCTCCCTGTCCCCCTTCCTCCTCCCTTCCCAGACTCTAGCATCCTCTGTTCTACTTTTTACTTACATGAGATCAACTTTTTTAAAGATTTCACATATGAGTAAGAATGTGTGATATTTGTCTTTCTGTTCCTGGCTTATTTCACTTAACCAAATGTACTCTAGTTCCATCCATGTTGCCTCAAATAACAGGATTTCATTATTTTTATGGCTGAATAGTGTTCCATTGGGTATATACCACATTTTCTTTATCCAGTCATCTGTTGTTAGGCACCTAGGTTGATTCCCTATCTTGGCTCTTGTGAATAGTGCTGCAGTAAACATGGGGTGCCGATGTCTCTTTGATATACTGATTTCCTTTCTTTTGATAAATGCCCAGTAGTGGGATTGCTGGATCATGTGGTAGTTCTATTTGTAGTTTTTGTAGTTTTTTGAGGCGCCTCCATACTGTTCTCCATAGTGGCTGTACTACTTTACATTCCCACCAATAGTGTATAAGAGTTCCCTTCTCTCTGCATCTTCACCAGCATTTGTTATTTTTTGTCTTTTTGATAATAGCCATTCTAACTGGGGTTAAATGATACCTCATTGTGGTTTTGATTTGCATTTCCCTGATGATTAGTGATGTTGAGCATTTTTCACATATTTCTTGGCCATTTACATGTCTTTAAATCTCACGTTTTTAAAAGTCTAGAGTATATCATTTTTCTGCACTTATTTTTTAAACCACTTGTTCTCAGATAACCCATTGCAATATGGTTTCCACCTTGACCATTCTACTGAAGTCTACTGAGCTTGTTCTGATTCTGAAGGAGTTCCCAATTGCCAAATCTGGGAGCTTTCTCTCTGTTCTTGCTCTTGGATATCTTTTTAAGAAAACAACACATATTGTTTAGTGTTGTTTGTTAAACTAATGTTTTTGGTTTAACTGCAAATGAACATTTCTAATTGATACACATAGTTATTGAAACTTCTTCCTTTTCCTTACTTCTGAATGCATGAGCTCTCCAAGAGCACCAACACATTTTACAATTTTCTTCTCACACCAGACAGGGATTCAGGCAGTTTAGGAACTAAAGTCTTGCTGGTTGAGAGGAACTTCAGCAGTGCGAGGAAGGGAGAAAGAAGGGCAGACTACCACTCCTGAAGTAGTGGTGGCTTTTTTGTAAGTAGAGGATTGTCAAAATAGTTCTCCTAAAAAGAAGATGCAGAACTCAAACACTAGTTCCAGAATCTTTCATCTGACTAGAATGTACAGTTGAATATCCAGGCACTGCATGGAGTAGTGGTAGTGGGTTATCACCCAAATATTTATTTCTCAATGTCTCTTATTTTCAGATATTTTCCACAGCTACTTCCTGGGGGAACAGCTGAGTTATTTGTTCACTTTGGGTTTTATTAGTAGAATAACTTACATTATTTTTGAGTTGGTGTGTTGTCATCATTTGCTCATTGTTACAGACCCCTGCTTTCCTAAAAATGTTTTGACTCTTCTATGTTTGTTCAGATGAATGTTTTCATCACAACAATGGATTATGGAAGTCAGGATACACTGGGCCTTGACTGCTTATTTGTGAGAGAGAAGTCCTGGGGCCAGATGATGGCAGTTATCAGGTGTCAGAGCCAGAATGATAAAGACCTGGGACATAGAGTTGGAAGTCAGCAGTTTCATGTCAAAGGTGGAACCTGAGTAGAACCAGAAAAGAAAGTCAGTTGTGAAAATTCATGGCCTACTGTGGAGGTGCAATACCTGGATTCACATTTGTGAAATTATCCCAGGTATTCCAGGATGAGTCTCTCAGATGGAAGGTGAGCAGCTTCTCTCTTCCCTTGTTTGCTGCTTGGGAGAATGCTTTATCGTGCCTACCCCTGGGTAGGATTAAAAATTGTTTTTGGACATTTTAATTATTTCATAAATTCCTTTGAAATGATAACCCTCATTTTTTAATCTTTTGTATTTTTAAGGCCCTTACAGACTTTATTATATTAAATCACCAGTAGATATGCCTGGAACATTGGTGCTGACTTATAATGAGCAGGTATCTTTCTCTTCATTTTACACCCACAAAGAAGTTAAGTGAGGGCATCCTTTAGTGAAAATTAGTGGCAGAGTTGGGAATCGGGTAGGCCTCTGGGACATCTGAGTTGGGTATATACCACTCACATATGGTTGTTGGAAAACACTGTTGCCTGATGCTATATGTGCAGAAGTTATTTCCTGCAAAAGAAATGTGGGGCTGTGCTAGGGAAAATACATAGAAATTCAATTTCTCTTTTCTCCTCAGTTCCTCCACCTTCCCTGTAATAGTTGCATGTTCCTGAACTAGATTTATATAAAAACCAATCCTATTATCTGAATGCCTGGTGGTATGGGGCATCTAGCTTTAAGAAAAATGTCATTAAAGAAAATGGTGGTCTTTAAAGGGATTTTTATTGATTTTCAATAGGTTTACTGTTATCCTCAGGCTTTCAGACAACATTATCTCTTCCTATGGGAAATAGATTGTGCATTTTGTTTTTAATCTGAACTTGCCTAGTGCAAGGAAACCACTAGAGTCATTCTTGATATACCAAATTGAGAACATTATTGCAAAATTCATACTTAGGGGGCACTCTGGATACCTGTAAGGACCAAAGGAACCTATGGGAAGAGGAAGAGGACGAAAATGGGAACTGAGACAAAGAAAGGACTGTACAAGGTAATGATAAATAGAACAACGGTTCATCATCACACATGGAGAAGAGTGACCTTGCTAAAACTCTGAGAGGCCACCTGTACAATAAGACTCCCTCCACCACTAATGAACTCTAGGTGCTCAAGGAGGATAAACCTACTATCTAAGTGCTCATGAGTGCTGGGAAGGAAAAAGAACTCTTATCTGGATTCAAAACAGCTCCACTCTGAGATAATCTGTGAAGAGGTGGATGAGAAAAGCTAAGACATTTCTCTGCTAACTGGAGAGAAAGATAAGCCACAGAAAACTGTGGGCCAATGGTCCCAAATGACAGAGGCCTGAAACCAGCGTCAGTAGAGGATACTGAAGCAGGGGGACCACTGAGCTGTAAGTAGTTGCTCTGATGGTGTTTGATGATCTCTTCCCTCATTGTCCCCTCTCCACCCTTGGAGACTCTGAGAAAGTGATTTTACTAAAGGTCCAATCCTGGTGAGGCTTAGGGTCCTTTTCAAAGATACATGTAGGCACTTCTGAGATTTTTCAAATAGTTGGAGAGAGGAGACCCTATATAAAAAAGCTAAGACTTTCTGTTCTTTACATAGTTGAGAACTTGGAGCATTGAGATTGGGGTTATGTCCGTGTAACTCTATTGTACTCCCTGCATATGCAGCCTGACTCTAAGACAGATGGAGAAGTATCCCTTTGCCCTTCTGGTTACAAATGTAACTTTATTTTTCCTTGCAAGGATACCCCTCATGTTTATTTTAACCATATTGCACCTTCTATAAAAAATGTTGAGGGGAAAGATTTATCTGTTATTCTACCTTCACCCCCAGATGTTTTTTCTTATACTTAGGAACTGAGAAAATGATGTCATAAATTCTGTCATGTAGCATTAGTATTTCCAAGACTACTATACTACATTTTCACTTCTTTATCTAGCTGCACCATTGTCACTTTAAATTTAATTTATCCCAAATGAACCCTCCTCATCTCCTTTTCTTCTCAAACTGGCTTCCCCTTGGGGCTCCCCTATCACTATTAATGCTCTGTTATGTCACTGATCTCCAGGCTTAGACCTCTGTGAATATCAGTACACAGTTATTGAGCACACAATATGTGCTGATCACTGGTTGTCTTAGTTGGTTCAGGCTGCTATTACAGAATACTGTGGACTGGGTGGCTTAAACGACAGAAATTTATTTCTCACAGTTCTTGAGGCTGGGAAGTCCAAAATCAAGGTACCAGCAGATTCAGTGTGCTGAGGGCCTGCTTCCTGGTTTGCAGAAGGCTGTCTTCTCACTGTATCTTCATATGGAGAGAGAGGGAGCGAGAGAGACAGAAAGAGAGAGAGAACATGACAGCACAAGTGCTTTTGTGTCTCTTCTTTTGGGGGCACTAATCCCATTCATGAGGGCTCCATCCTCATGACCTAATCACTTCCTAGTACCATCACATTGGGAGTTAGGATTTCAAAAGTATGAATTTTGAGGGAACATAAACATTTAGTCCACAGCACTGGGTTAAAATTTGTGAAAGATACAGAGATGTATAGACTCATAGATTTTATAATTTTGATGATAAAATCAGTCAGGCACATCTAAAGTAGTACAAATAGCTCCATAATCATTTGCAGTGCAGGTGTGGATGGAGAGGATGCTGTGGGACACCACCCAGATCCCCCTCTGCAACAAAACATTCATTCTCCCAGGTACCTGGAGTGCTGGCTGCTGATGGTTCACACCGGAGATCCTCTCTGAGCCTCACCATCTGCCTGACCACTCACCCCAATAACTGGACAGTTGGGGATATGGCACTTTTGGCTCAATTTGAAACAGCTCTGCTGCACCATGTGAGCTCCAGAGTCTCCGTGGGGTTGGCGTCACAGCTCAACGTCTCCCTCTGCCCATTCCTGCTTCCCTGGCTCTTGTACAGGTGTTATTCCTGGGAGAAGCCCCAATAAAACACTGCACACAAATCTCAGAGAGTCTTTCCCCCAGGGAATCCAGCCTGAGGAAGTGGTCGTGTTTCTTTTTTTCCCCTCCATATTATGTTAAACCTGGTTAAAATATTTAAAATTTAAGCAGATTAAAACAGGCTTAGCCCCTCCTAGCTGACTGCAGGGTGTGCGTTGGCACTCTCTTGCTCTCACACCCCTTTCTCCTGGATCGTTTGAGAACTCAGAGGGCTTTCTGAGCCTAAATAAGAGTTCCACATCACGTGTGGCACTCACTCTGAGTCACTGTTGCTTGCTGTCACTCTGCCTGCTGGGCCCCGGCCCTCCGCCTCTCAGTGTGGCTCAGCCTGCTGTGGGGAAATTTGCAGTGAAGCAGGTCCAGTCCTGACTGGGGCGAACATGGCCTGTGGGTGGCTCCACTTCTTGGCCAGGGTGCCTGTCCCTGGTCCCCTGGATCCCCTCCTCTTGCCAATTCTTTTCAGTCACACTCACAGACACTCCCTTCCGAAGCCCAGTAACCCAGAGGCTCTGAAGCTGCAGAGTTGTACCCCAATCCTACCCCATCCAACCACAGCCCATTCAAAATAGACCTTTTGGGGGGATGGCATTAAATTTATACATTTATTTGATGTTATATATTACTTTATAAATAAAAATTAATGTATTTATAATGACATATCCAAGAACATGGAAGGAAAGTCTATTTGTTCAAATCTATTTCTGTGTCTTTTAGGAGTCTTTAAACATTTTTCTCATATAGGTTTTGTGTATATTTTGCTAAATTTATGCCTAAATATTTTATTTTGCTACATTTTGCCATGCATATTGAGTTTTCCATTTTACCTTTTATCTGGTATTTGGATATATTGATTTTTTTCTATTTGTCCTTTTAAAACATGTACATACCTTCATATCTGTCTAATCTTTTCTCCACTTGTTCAGATTTTACTAGTCCCTCAAGACACATATCTGTTAATACAGCTTCCATGAAGTATTTTTCTTATTTGAACAAAATATTTTATCATTTCTAACCTGCACTAAGTATGTTTGTACTTTTTAAAAACACTTACCATATTCCACCTTGCATTGTAATTATTTATATATTTGTCTTAATTTCTTAGTTTTCATCTTTTTAAAGACAGTGACTTATCTCTTATTTATGCTTCCTTTTCTCTGTCATGTTAAGTCCTTTACTTCCATGTGGAAGGAAACAATATTATTTACAAAATTGAATTAATTCACAAGAAGTTATGATAAAACCAGAAATATAATTTCCTGAGTGGGTGCTGTATTTATTTATTCATTCAACAAATGCTTATTGAGCACCTGTTTTGGGTCAGGCATTGTTCTCTTAGATCACAAAATCTGAAACCTTTTTTTTTGGAAAATTTTTTTCCCTTGAAAACCAAAATTAATTAACTTGGGTTTGGTCATAGATGAAAGAATATAAAATATTTCTTAAAAAAAAAGACTGTTTAGAAGAACAATTATGTTGCATCAAAAACATTAAATTAGAAACCTCATGGAAAAACATACCAGTTAATATAATAAAGTCAAGGACAGGGGTATATTTTCCCATTAATTTCTATTATATATATGGAAATTTGTTTAGTTAATAAAAAATTAAATCTCTCAGAAGATTGGGTTGAGGAAGTTTTTAAGGTGCTCTATAGGTCTATACTGTTCTCTCTACCAACATGTTATGCCTCAGTCATGTCCAGTGAGCTATTCTGGACATTTACTAGTTGATTTTTGATTTTTGATTATTCATCATACTTTACTGGATTCCATATTATCCCCTTGGTGCTATAGAGATTTATCCTGCTCTTGGGAAATCCCTGACTCCAAACCTTTTGTGCTCAATATTGTGTCCTCATTTTTCTCTTTTTGTTTGTATATTTATAATGATCAATTGATTTTGTCTGCAAAGGTTTGTTTTATCAGAAGATGTTGCCATTTCATATATGAGAAGTCAAACCTTTATTTCAATGATTAAGATTATTCAGAATTAGTTAACTTTGTTTTTATAATGAACTGAGATTGAAGTTGAGCTTGAGAATCTTTACACAAAAGGGAAATTTCTCTTGTAATAAAATGTCTTAGACGCTCTTAAAAAATACATTTAAAACATTAATATTCTAATTTATCTCTTTCTACTCCTTTAGTACTTAATTTCTTCTCTTCAGATGGTTTTATTATTTGGTATATTTTTTATTAAGATATTGTTAGAAAAGCAAATATGTTTACTTCTTTAGCAAAGGAAAATATTAAAAAGTCTTAACAAAGCAACTAATATTTTCATCTAGAATTCAGATGAGTGATGGCTCCAAGTACACCCAAGGAAACAGGTATTACTCAGGAGAATCACCAAATTCAAGATCAACATTTAGAGGAGAGGAAAAGTGTTTCTCAAAATGTGCTCCATGGATCAGAATTTCTTGACATGAGGACTAAGACACACACACACTACAGATGATTCCGCTGCACACTGCACTGTGGCAATCATTGAGCTAAGGTTGGTCAGGTGCAACGTGAAGATCACTGATCGTTACTTTTTCAATTGCTACTTTTCAAGACTTGTTAGAAGAACCTGCTCACCTTTCATTCGTAGAAGCAGGAATCACTAGAATACAGAGACCTTAGAAATTATCTAGTCCAATGATGTTATTTTTACAGGCAACACCACCAAGGTTCATAGAACTTAACGACCTAGTCCAAGTTCATATGTTAGAGAAGGCAGAAAAACTGGGTTCAGATGGGAGTACCTGGGCGTTCCCAGAATGTGATAACAATAGTAATTAGTTCTGGCTCTGCCACAGGGGTGGATCCCAAGCCACTAATTTTTCCATTATTTGGTCCTACCGCTTAATCTCTCCTTTCCACACTTCCTTAAATACAGAATTGAGCAACTAAGTGAATATTCTGGTGTATGCTAGTGACTAATGATGTGTGTCACTGGCTCAGGTTTTAATTATTTCTCCTTCCTGGTAATGCTAAGTAACTAAGTTGCTTTCCCTCAGGGGTACGGGAAGGGTATGTTATGCACAGAAAAGATAGTGTGGGAATTGGAGTTGGGGGACCTAAGTTTAAGTCCTGGTTAGCAATCAGCAAATGTAATAAGCTGCTACTGCTGCTGCTGCTGCTTTTGTTACTGTTTTTAATAACTAAATGAATGACCTTGTGAAAGTCATATCTTTAGATTTTAATTCCTCATTGTTAAAAAAATTCCTGCTCCTGGCTTTACTGTAAAAATATATTTTAAAAAGTTAATGAAATGCTTCAAAAAGTTAAAAGCACTATATAAGTTATAATGTTGCCATTTTAATTATTACTAAAAGTAGTAAATATTCTACTGTAACTTTTTTTAAGACTAAATCATTGATTTTATGATTTTTTTCCAGAAAGGATTTGTGGTGGCTTCAAAACGCATAATAAAATAAAAATAGGGAAATATCAGGACCAAATAAAAAAGGAGAATATAAAGGTTGGCAGAGTGTAGCTTTGTTCATAGAATAGTAGAGGTGGACATAGACATTACTTCCATTATACCTTTTGAATGTTCCTTCAAACAGCTGCCACCTGAGGAGAGATATCTGTTCTATAACACTTTTTAAAATTGTTTTTTGATGCTTAAATGAGGGACACTTGATTGTAACTGAGGTGAACTCTACTGTATACCCAGGCTGAGGGCTCTTGTGGCTTTGGTCTCATGGCTTTGTCTTCCATTTTCTTTTGAGTTTCTAGTTGGAAGGAGGGTGCTGGATGACATTTTAATGAACCTATAACCAAAATCACATTTTCAATAGCCTTCAAGGGAGAAAGAAAATACATGAGATATATCTGTTAAAAAATCTGCTAGGAGATGCACAGTGAGGAGAACATAAAAGCAACGTTGTGAATATTTACATGAATTAGAGGTTAGTAAAAGGTAACTGGGGGTGGGGGTAGTTCACACTGAGATCACTTCTTCAAACAGGACATTCTTTCACTGCAGTGACAGCTGATTAAAATGGATGGAACAAAAATATGTTGTCTTTAGCACAAGATAATTAGTCTGAATCTCTAGGATATATACACACAGCTCATTGATGTTCAGCCTTTACTCTCCTAGCTGAAAGAAATGAAAATAGACGTTGTGAGATTTAGACAGAGCAGAGATAATCATTTGAGATTAAAATGAGGTGGGGTTGATGGTAAGAGCTATTTGGAAAATGAAGTGAGTTGCTTGACTACTAGGTGAAAAGGTAGACGGGGAGGGAAGGAAAAATGAGAGGAAAGGCCCATAACATAGGGTGGATTAAATGAAGAAAGAGGTTCAATGTTTTTATTGGGGGTGGAGATAGACAAAGGGGACCTTCAACTCTATTTTCTTCCTGGGTTTGACAGTCTGTTGTTAAATACTTGGAGGGTGGGCTTTTGGGTTATATATTTCTATTGTATAAGTGGGAATCTCCCATAAGTCTTAGTGTGGGGTCAGTGATCATCTTGGTAATTAATGAGATCAAATGATGGATTTGGATGCTATTGGCAGACTTTTAACATTAACAGAAGAAAAGGGAAAGGATAGATATTGGAAGAAGGGGGGAAGAAAAGGAAAGCAGAGAGTAGGAGGAGAAAGAGCACATCACCTGATGTGACTCTGTGTTATAGGGCAGCGGTACTTAAACCTTCAGTGTATGATTCAGTAGGTCTGCAACAGCCTGAGAATTTGCATTTCTTTTATGTATGTGTGTATGTATGTACTTACTTATTTCTTGATCCCTAAGTCTGTGACATGCATTTCTAACAAGTTCCCAGATGATGTTGATGCAGCTGGTTTGGGGACCACACTTTGAGTTCCACTGCTATTGGGGTTTAATTTTACCCTGTTTATGGGAAGAGACTAGGAAAGACAGTTCTCACTTTCTGGCATAGAATCCATTTTTTTTTCAGTTTGTTGACCAAATTGAAAGTGATTTTTAGAACACTATTAAAGGGTTTAAACTTCAAACTGAGAGCCTTGAAGACAAACAGGAAGGATTAGCCGTCATTACATATGTACATTGACAGCCTGAGCAATCATTAGAATGAATAACGGGGCTGCTCTATTCCAGGGCTTTGCACAGTAATAAGTGAGATTATGGGTGGCCATAGTGCAAGTGACTTCTAACATGGTGCCTACTAGAATGGTACGTGTGGGGAATAAAAAAAATGACTTGAATTCCACAATGACTTTCCACATTCTTCTGTAGAAAATTTCAGAGTCTCCTGTAAAAATTGTTAGCTCCATCTTCTCCCCTTTCTGGTATAGCAATCAGATTAGTTATGAAAGCTTTCAGCCACTAGAAATAGAAATCCTGACCACCACTAGATTAATAAAAAGACATTTATTTTCATCTCATAACAAGAAGTCTGTAAATAGGTGGCTGCTGGGGTTGGTTCAGTGGCTCCGTGAAGTCAGAATTGCTTTCTTTACAATTCTCTTGTCTTTTTCCTGTGGCAACACCCACATTGTTCATGGCCTAGCACACGGGCTCTCTTGGAGAACGTTTCATATGTGCTCGAGAAGAATATGCGTTCTATGTTTATTGGGTGATGTCTGCAGATGGCTGTTAGTTTTACTTGTCCTTGATTGGCAGCTAGGTGGCGAACAATCCTGGTCTTGGCTGCACATGCCTACACAGGTTCCATCATATTGATCTGGGGCCCGGGGGTTGTGAGGGTATGAGAGCAAATTCCTGACTCAAACTCCTCAGGCTGTTGATGTTCTTACTGAGATTTCACAGATTTTCTTGAATAGGTGTCTTCCATTTGCTATATACCTTTAGGACTGTTTCCAGAGATTAAACCTTTTTTTAATATAAAATAATTTTCAGTAGTTGAATGGTTGCGTCATTGATGAGAGGGTCCCCACTCCTCACGTCACTACTCTGGAAGTTGGTCTACCTTCTGTATATTTTTAATCCTAAGAGTATCTTTCTATTCCTTTATGTTGATTAAATAAATTAGAGCTAGATTTGCAAAATAATAGATAGTGGGTTAATTATCTCAAGGTTGGCAAGAAAAATCAACTTTTCAAGATAAATATTATTTAAATAAAGAGTTAATAAGTTCTTCTAACAAATACAGTTTCTAATAACAAACATTTATAGTCTCAAGGTTATAAGTCAATGACCCCTGTAGTTGTCTAAAAAAATTTCATTTTTTTTTCCTTTTAGTAAACACATTTAGGAAAAAAATCAATTTTATAGTTACAACACAATGAATAAGCATAACATTCACTAAAATTTTGTGGCAACTAATATACAAATAACACTCACATTTCCCTTATTTTTCATTTCAACAAAGGTAATTCATAACCCACAGCTTTGCATTCTCAAAAGCACTTATTTCAATAGCTTTTTACTTAAAATTTCTATTAGTCGCTATGGAAACAAATGGCTTATGATTTTAATCAAGGCTGAATAAAAAATTTAGAGCTCAATAATTTATTTTTGAGCTGGTTTTGGAGCAGGTAAATGACACAAATGAAAGTAATATATTTGAATATAATTCTTGGGGCAATTTCATATTCAAAGACCAGTTTCATTAAATATAATGACACAATGAATCTTTTACACACCTTGCTGCATGAGATTTTCCAAAGAAATTTTGGTTGCAACAATAGACTTGCTGCAGTTTACACCCAAGTGGTGTTTGGATCATTTGGGACATGGCAATAACTAGTCCTAACAATCTGTAATGTTGTTATTTAATATGTCACAACCCTGTGAGCTGGTGTGGGCTAGACTGATGACTATGACTGGGGGAGAGAGGAATGTGCTCAACTTTTATTGTTTGAAGACAGCTTCAGGATTGTTGCCAAGTAACATACTGCAGAAGGCCAGGTTTCTGTCTTTTACTACACATGTGCTACACAAGTTGATATCTATCCCCTAACTGCTCCTGCTCCCATGAGATTTGTCCCATTCATTGAGCACACCAAATTTGAGAGAGCTAGACTATAGAGTTTATAAGCAACTTTATATGTTTTGAGATCATTTGATTAGATACATATAAGATTGTTGTAAATCCTGGTGATTTAAATTTTTTGTCACTATCTTTATCTCTTACAAGTTTTTCTCTGTTTATTTTGCTTGATATTGCCTTATCAGCTATTTTTTTGTTAGTATTTATCTTTTACCCCTTTTTAACTTTGAAACTTTCTATATCCTTACATTTTAGATTATATGTATATGTGTATAAATACATATACATTTATATGTATGTGCATTCATACCCATTTTTACAATTTTTGTTTTTGCTACATTTAGTCTATTGACATTTAGTATGATCATTGATATATGTGGACTTAAATCTACCATCTTATTTTGTAGTATTATTCATCTTGTTCTATGTTTTTATGTATGTTTTTAAATTTTAGTGTATTATGAATATTTAACTTATATATGCATTTATATATTTATATAGTTTTTCTTTAAATATGTTTCCTGGCTCTATGTTCTCTTCTTTTCTTCTCTTTTTTGGATTGATTTTTTTTCTTTTATCAACTCACTTTCCCTCTACACTAGTTTAGAATTTATACAATTTGTTTTTATCATTTTCTGTAGGAATTACAACATGAATCCCTAACTTATAAAATCCCATTGTTAAACAAAATCTTTACTCTCCTTCAAGAAAATACAAGGTCCATAAAACACTGTAACTCAATTTACCCCCCTCTCAATTATAAGCTATTTTTAATATATTTAGTTTCTATTCTAAAAAAAATTCTAGAAGGCTTCTTTCTGAAGTATACATTCTGTAGAATTTCTTTTAGTGCAGTGTGATGGTAAATTTTATATGTCAACTTGACTGGGCTAAATGATGCCCAGATAGCTGATAAAACATTATTTCTGGGTGTGTCTGTGAGGGTGTTTCTGGAAGAGATTAACATTTGAATCAGTAGACTGAGTAAAGATCTGCCCTCACCAGTATGGGTGGGCATCATCCAATCTACTGAGGGCTTGAATAGTACAAAAAGGCAGAGAGAAAGGGTGAATTAGCTCGCTCTGGTTTAGCTGGAACATCCGTCTCCTGCTCTTGGACCCTGAGCTCCTAGTTCTCAGGACTTCAGACTTGGGGACTTACACCAGCATCCTCCCTCAGTTCTCAGGCCTTTGTACTTGGGCTGAACTACATCCCTGGATTTCCTGGTTCTCCAGCTTGCAGACAGCAGATTGTGAGACTTCTTATCCTCCATAATTGCATGAGCCAATATCCACAATAAAACAATCTCTCTCTCTTTTTCTCTATATTTATAGATAAACTATTTGTTCTATTTCTCTGGAGAATGGTGACTAATACACACAGGTTTGCAGCAGCAAATTCTTCCCATTTTTATTTGTCTCAAAATGTACTTATTTTACTTCATTGTTGAAGGGTTTGTCACTATTTATAAAATTCTAGATTGGTAGTTTTTGTTTGTTTGTTTATTTTGCTTTTTAGCACATTGAACATATCTTGTTTTTAGCTTTCATTGCTGCTGTGAAAAAGTCAAGATGATCTATTTTATCTCCTTGACTGATTTTAAGATCACTTGATGTGTGGTATCCTGTAGTTTCCCCAAATGAATGATATATCTAATTGTATAGATTATATCTTATCAAAACTATATCTATAATTTTTTCCTTTATCATGCTCAATATTTATTGAACTTCTTGGGTCTGATGTTTGGAGACTTTCAAAAATTCTAGAATATTCTTGCTTATTGTCTGTTCCAATATTAGTCTTATAAGTTCTCCCTATTATTTTATTTATTTTTCCAGAACTTCTGTTAGATGCATGTTAGATCTTCTCAATCTCATCTTTATTTTCTTAATCTCTTTTTTTAAAAAAACATTCATTTCTTTGTCTTCCGTGCCATGTTCTGAATAATTTTTTGGTTTTATCTTTTATTTCATTATTTTTCTCTCTAGCTGTGTCTAATATGCTATTTAATGTATCCATTGACTTTTAATATATTAATTATATATCTTCATTTTTAGAAATTCTACTAAGTTATTTTCATATGTGTTTTGCTACTCTTTATAATTTCCTTTCTCATATTTTCAACCATCCCTTTTATTTCTATATACATATTATAATAGTTATTTAATATTCTGTGAGGAATACTAGTATTTTGATCATTTCAAAATTTCAAATTCTTTGCAGGTCTGAGCTTAACATTTGTTATTCTTGATTGTTCTCATTTATAGTGTTGTTTCTTTGAATATTTTGTGATTTTTGACTTGATTTGCTAATATTCCTTTGAATTCCATCTACAGGAATATTTTTGAGGTCTCCAGAGATAATTTGAGTTTGCTTCTACCAGTTCCCTTAGGTCGCTACCAATGCAGAATCACCTTAAATTCTCAATTAAGGTTTTATGGATCACACAGATTGCATGGTTTTGGCTTGCAAACTTGTATGAGGTCTGGATTGTGGTTACAAGTTCTCAGGGGAAATTTTTCCTCCCCATTTTTTAGTGCCAAATTTGAGACTATTGTATTCTTATGCCTGGGTATTTATTATATTTCTGTCTTATCCTTATGCTAGGGGTGAAACCCACCAGGATTTCAGTTTTATAAAGAAGAATTTCTTATAAGATTCCTTACCTAGCACTTGCTCTAGGCTTTGCCTCTATCCCTTGAAACTTATGCAGACTTCAAAGCAGAAGTAGAAGGGCTCCAGAGTTCAGCAGAAACACTCTTGCAAAGCCAGTTTAGGCACTCACTGACATCTCAATTTTCTAATTTTCACCTCGTTTTTGTCTTCTTCATATTCCCTTTTTCTTGCTGTTTATTTATTTTTGAAAGGAAAATAATAAAGCATGTGTCTTCTATCTGAAAACTGGCCCCATATATTTTTTAGATAGCACTAAACCATATGTTGGACTTAATTTTGAATTCCTAAGTAATTTGGCTTAATGAGGTATTTTCTTTTCATGAGACACTGATATTTTAATTTTTTATTCTTCCTCCCCATTCACTTAGAGAGAAAATCACTGTAAAAAGCAATCTGATATATTTTTTGTCTTCCTGATGCATGGTTTTGAAAATTTCTTATAAATAATCCCTGAAGATTGTCATTATCATTCATAAAATTATCTGAGAAAATTGTTAATAAGTATGAAAAGAATCAGGGATGATTTAAATATGCTATTAAATTCAGTGGAATTAGACCTAATATGTCCTTCCAATGCCTAAGTTCAGAAGGTAATTATAGATCAAATATTCAGTAAGATTGGGAGTTGATTTTCTTGCCCTGGGAATACAGGATTTTCATCCAAGTGACATTTACATGAACATATCTTGGAAATGGCATCTAGATTAAATCTTACTGTGCCATCCGTCCATACAGTTGGGAGAAGCAGAAAATAAATGGAAAATTTCAGATGTACTCTGAAAGAATCAAGTGATCTTGAGGAAAAGCTGAGTTATTTAGGAAGTAGTGTCTCTTACATCACCTGTTGTCATCCAATATTTTGTTTGAGAACCTATTTTTAAAGCCGCTTCTACCTATTAACTTCTTTAAAATTTTTTTCTTTGCCTTTGAGCAAGGACAAACTTTCATTGTGCTTTATGAATCATTCAAATGATATGTTTGAGATCATATTTCCATTGACGCTTGAAAAAAGCAGTTCACTGTATGTTTCCATCAGAGTAGGTGGCAATTATGAAAATGATCTTCAAATTCCCACCCTCACATTAGTGACATCAGTAACTCAGGATTACACTGGTAGGAGGGCAATACTTGCTATACTAATGCCATTAATTTTTTAGAGATGAGTGACAGCAAGATACAGCCCTGCTGGCGACAATGCCAAGCAAATGAAAAATCCTTGGCTTTAGGAATAGGTGCAATGGAGCAAGATTCTGGTCTTTGTGCCATCTTTGTACTCCCAGCACTGCAGGCTGGTTGGTACGCAGTTAGAAGTATTCATTGACTTAATAAATTTTGACAACAGAGATGCTTTTCAATTTTAAAATAAAGCTGTTGTCATAAAAATTGTTATATATTTAATTTAAAATGCTCAGCTTCCTAAATATGAATATTAAAATGGTACAGAATTTATTAACCATGTTTTAGCTCAATATTGTGGCTTCACTCTGTATTTCATGAAACAGTCATGACATATAGATCTCAGTTTATTTTTTCAGACATGCCACAGTTAATGACCTTAGACTCTGATAGAGACAGCCTTAACATTGCCCTCAGCTTGAGTAAATTTTAGACGGGCTTCCTCCTGACTCTAAGCCCCTGACCTCCCTTTTTCTGGACCATTTACTTTAGACAACTTGGAATTGTAAATTCTTCCTCTGCCCCTTTAAGCTGTAACTTTTAAAGAAAGCTTCTTGTCAGTTTAACAACTCAGGACTAGTGGATATATTCAAATCATAAAAGATATGGGCATCCCCAGTCCTGTAACTGGCCCCATGAAGAAATTTCAATGACTCCTGTATGTTTTTTTATAATCCTCTCCCTTAACTAAGTATTTAACTTTTTGAATTGTTTCCCAGAAATGGTGGCTTTTCTGTAAGACAAAGGAGCTGAGATTCTGAAGGCTCCTGGGCAGACTTCCTGATGCCAAGACTCACCATCCCCCTTGACCTGCCCCCAATGCATATAGCTCCTTGTTCGTTACACCATGACCTGCCCCAAGGCATGTGGCCCATCCTTTAAAAGCCCATGATCTCTGTTAGTCAGAGAGATGAACTTAAGGCAGCTTCCCCATTCTCTTCACAAGATGTCTGTCATATTAAAAAATTCCTCTCTTCCATGGAAATCCTTGTTGTCTCAATAATTGGGTATTTGTGTGATGAGCAACTGGACCTAGGCCAAAACACCCTTGTGGTTATGGAGGCTCGTCTGGGATGGTGTTGCTCATGGTTCAGTGGCTATAGAAGTGGGAAGAGGCCAAAAACTTTCCTTAGCAGCTGCCTGGCCACATTTGCCAAAGGGCAGCTTTAGATTCTCCTACCAACTCTACTGTTACTGTTACCAGCCTGAATCCCATTGTGATAGCCTCCTGTTTGCCTCTGAGGAAAGGAACTCTGGATTTTGACATTTGCATCTGGATGGGTGAGTGCTATTTGAAGGTACCACACAGCGGGGGATGCCCCTCTCAGTTTGGGGAACTCTGAGAAAATTCCTGTTTGTTTTGGGCTGAGTAAGCCCCCAACAGTTTGTGAGAGTGGGAACTAGCCTAACTGTTTTGATTTGGCAATCCCAGGGGTTATTAGGTGAAAGTGCAGTTTGTTTGTTTGGAACCTCTTGAATATCTTTTTATGTTGAGTGTTCATCTGTATTCGTGTGTGGTGTGTAAATGTGGAGTTTGTTAATCTCTTTGTCTCTATTTTCTTTTTGCCTACTTTAAATTTACTGTTGATGGTATTATAAGTGCAGTTCAAGGTCTGGGAGGTTGAAAGACACCTGTGATGGTAGTTTCTCTTGTGGCAGGTTCTAAGGTCTGAAGAGTTAAGCTACCCCCATCCTAAGGTCTACAAGATTGAAAGATATCTCCATCCTTGGAGGCAACTCAGCTGAGATGTGGGGATGCTGCTGTTGGACAGGGAAAGAGGAAAAGAAACATAATATATACTGATTTATGTGGAACTTCAGAGGATCTCATGGCTAGAGTTTTGAGATAAAAACTATTGAAACTTTGTGTGCATTTGTATGTGTTTAGATGTATTTTGTGCATGTACATGTATTATGTGTCTACCTGCTACCAAAATTGGCTAATAAGTAAAAGGAGCTCTCACAAATTAAATATATAAGCCCAAATACTTCTCAAGTTAATGTGAATTTAATAACCTTTGGTAAACAAGCTGGCTTTTAAAAATTATTGATAAAATAGCAATAAAAATGTCTTCAAAATTGTCAGTATACGTTTTTGCCTGAGATTACTGGTGGTTTTTATATTTGAAGGTGTCAGGGTTTGAAACAAAAGTTATAAAACTAAAAACACAGCCAAAACAAAATGACCAGTGTTTGTACGATTTTTGATAAGTAAGGCTAATTTAATATTGTTGGTTTAATAAAAATGCCAAATCTTCCTGAGTATATCAGGCAAAAATAATCCTTGTGTTTAAACTTTAAGGTTCTTACTCAGTGTAAAAAATTAAGCATGCCTAAACAAAAAATTCGTAATAGAATAATAAAACTCTAAAAGTGATAGCACAAAAACAGAAACTTACGGTCAATGGTTTATGAGGATATATTGGTTTTGGTCACTCTTTCTGCGTACTGGTTGCAAGCTTAGCATTTGTGGTATTTGTTCCATAGTCACAGGCAAGCTTCTTGCTAATGTCACATAGAACTTCGGGACTTGCAACAAAACACTGACCAAAAATGGAGTTTATTGAGTGAAAGCAGACAGGCTTAGAAAAGGCTTGTGCAGAAGCGAAAGTACACTCCCAAAAAAAGGAGTGGGCAGGCTCGAAAAGAGCAGCTTCGTCGAACCCCAAACGGTTGCTTTTTTTATATGTTGAAGTCAAATAAGGCTGGGCGGTCAGTGTTCATTCTGTTCTTACTTCATGGTTCCCCTGTTTTTCCTATGGAGGGTGGGGTGGGTGGGTCAAAACCACAATGTTAACTTATTATAGTTGTGATATAATGGGGGAATGGTCACTTTGTACCTGTGTAAAGCTGGAAAATTAATGATTCTTTTTTTCTCCCCAGGTCTGTTCATTCAAGGGCTTGCCATTTGAATCACTTAACTAACTTTTCTGTTCCCTTCTCCCTTGCTCATACCTAACTGACTACCTACTCTAACAATAGCAAAGGTTTTTGCCTAGAAAAAAATTTTAGAAAGAATCCTTGAACTTTTTATTTTTGTATAGTAATTTGTTTCAAAATGAACAAAATGGTTATTCTTAGAATCCACAGAGAATCTGAAGCCAGTCTTATACTTTGGAAGTGTTACATATAAATGAATTTGCACTTAAGTGAAACAATGTTTTGAGACTAGTTAGATTATTTTGAAAATAGCTTGATCTTGATCCTTATGTAAAAAAATTATGACATTGTGTCATGATTTGAGATGCTAAGGATTGATGTTAGAGGTTTATTTGGTCTATAGTCAGGTGATGTCATATCAATAAGTTTAATTTGGGGATTGTGGTATTTTCAAAAGGTGTAATTAGTTAACATCTTTAAGCAAGATGTGTTCTAATACTTCTACCATATTTATAGAACTTAAACATGTTACCTTGTTCAGAATAGCAAGTCTTGCTAGAATAATTATGTTTGTTGTCTTGGTAGGTTATTTTAAATTTAAAAGTAATAATTGAAACCATATTTGTGATTGATTCTTGGTCTATGTTTTAAAATTCTTCTCCTTCTCTTTTCTCCCAATTTCGTTTAAGAAAATATGTTTAGGTATTGAATTTTTTAAAACACTGAATGACTTTGTTAAGGGCAAAATTAATCACATTGGTTGTACATCTAATATTCACAAGCTATAAGAATGGTTAACAGAAAATGACTTGAAATGCTAAGCATTCTTCCCCCGGCTGTACTGCTGCTAAAATTGTAGGCTTTCTAAGCTGTATTCCTTTAAGGGGTTCCACCCTAAAGCCACTAATTTAATTAAGAAATGAGCTAAATTGGAAAAGACCACCTATAATAAATCATTCTACAGTTAGCTGGCTATTTTAAAGTTCTTTGTAAGAGAAATTTTATCTCTATAAAAAGAAAATCTCCATTTGGAAGGGTACCTCCCTTTCTTCACCTAAACCACTAAAAAATTTTAGGATAAGAAGGACAACAATGACTCAAAGTTTACATAACAAATATTACCTTTGTTTAAGTCTTAAGTTCTGTGCCTTGGGATGTAAATTTTCTACATGGTTTTATGTCTTTGGAACTGCAAATTTAGACTTGCCTCGCAACAATTGTTTAGGGAAATAAAACAAGTAATCAAGAAATCACTTATCTAAAGTGGGGTAGAGAAACTATTTGAAAATTGGCAAATGAAAAATCTTGTAAATCTATAAGCTCTGCTTCTGACTGTGTGTATATCATAGTTTCAAGATTCTCTTCAGTAATTTGAAATCTTAAAGTAAATTAAGTAATAGATAATCATAAAATGTCTGAGTCATTTCTGGAAACATAAGTTTAAGTTCAACAGTTATAATCAGCTATGGTCCAAGATTTGCTTCTTTTAAAATATTTATTTATTTATTTATTTATTTTTACTTCAAAATATTAAAGGAGTACAAATATTTTTGTTACATAGATAGCTTTTATCATGCTTAAGTCAGGGATATTAGGGTGTCTAACATCTGAATAGTGTTCATTGTACCTGTTAAGTTGATTTTTACCCCTCCCTTCCTCCCTTCCCCCTTTCTTGATTTCCAATGACTTTTACTTCCCTCTGTGTCCATGTGTGCCCATTGATTAGTTCCAAATAATTGGAGAGTACATGTCGTGTTTGTTTTTCCATCCCTGAGATATTTCACTTACGGTAATGGTTTCCAGTTCCATCCAAACTACTGCAAAAGACATTAAGTCTTTTTGTGGCTGAATAGTACTCCATGGTATATATATACCACATTTTGTTAATCTACTCATGAGTTGATGGGCACTTAGGTTGATTCCACATTATTTGCATTTGTGAATTATGCTGCAATAAATATTTGAGTGCAGGTGTCTTTTTGATAAAATGACTTCTTTTCCTTTGGGTAGATACCCCATAGTGGGATTTCTGGGTTGAATTGTAAGTCTATATTTATTTCTTTGAGGAATCTCCATACTGTTTTCTATACAGATGTACTAATTTGCAGTCCCACCAACCATGTATAAGCAGTCCTTTCTCTCTGAATCCATGCCAGAGTCTATTGTTTTTTGACTTTTTAATAATAGCCATTCTGATGGGGGTAAGGTGATATCTCATTGTGGTTTTAATTTGCATTTTCCTGATGATTAGTAATGTTGAGCATTTATTCATATGTTTGTTGGCCATTTGTCTATTGTCTTTTGAAAAACTTCGGTTCATGTATTTTACCCACTTTTTAATGGGGTTGTTTGTTCTTTTCTGGCTTATTTGTTTGAGTTCTTTGAAGAGTCTGGATATTAGTCCTGTACTGAGTATATAATTTACAAATATTTTCTCCCATTCTGTAGGTTGTCTATTTGCTCTGTTGATTATTTTCTTTGCTGTGCAGACTCTTTAATTTAATCAAGTCCCAATTATTTATTTTTGTTGCTGCTTTAATTGTCTTGGGGGTCTTAGTTATCAATTCTTTGCCTAGGCCAATGTATAAAAGAGTTTCTCCTACATTTTCTTCTAGAAGTTTTGTGGTTTCATGCCTTACATTTAAGTCTTTTATCCTTCTTGAATTAATTTTTGTAAATGGTGAGAGATAGGGGTCCAATTTTCCCAGCACCATTTATTTCTTTTCCCCAGTGTTGGTTGTTGTCTGCCTTGTCAAAGATCAGTTGGTTGTAGGTAGATGGTATTATATCTGGATTCTCTCTTCTGTCCCACTTGTCTATATCTCTATTTTTGCACCAATACCATGCTGTTTTGGTTACCATAGCCTTGTTGTGTACTTGAAGTCCTGGCAATGTCATGCCTCCAGATTTGTTCTTTTTGCTTAAGATGACTTTGGCTGTTTTCTCTCTTTTTTTGGTTCTAAACAAAGTGTAGAATTATTTTTTGTAGATCTGTGAAATATGATGTTGGTATTTTGATGAGGGTTGTGTTGAATCTGTAAATCACTTTGGGCAGTAATGACATTTTAACAATGTCGACTCTACCAATCCATGAGCATGATATGTTTTTCCATTTGTTTGTGCCATCTGCAATGTCTTTCATCAGTGTTTTATAGTTCTCCTTATAGAGATCTTTTACCTCCTTGGTTAAGTATAATCCTACATATTTTATTTTCTTTGTAGCTATTGTGAATGATATTGAGTCTTTGATTTGTCTCTCAGCTTAACTGTTTTTGGTATATAGAAATGCTAGTGATTTGTGTACACTGATTTTGTAACCTGAGACTTTGCTGAATTGATCAACTCCAGGAGTCTTTTGGTGGAATATTTGGGACTTTTAAATACAAGATCATACCATCAGACAAAAATGATAGTTAGGCCTCCTCTTTCCTGATTTGGATACCCTTTATTTCTTTCTCTTGCCTGATTTCCTCTGGCTAGGACTTCCAGCACTATGTTGAATATAAGTGGTGACAGTGGTCTCCCTTTTCTTGTTCCAGTTCTTAGGCAGAATGCTTGTAAGTTTTCCCCATTCAGTATGATGTTTGCTGTGGGTTTGCCCCATGTATGGCTTTTATAATTTTGAGTTATGTTCCTTCTATGCCTAGTTTGTTGAGGGTTTTTATCATGAAAGTGGGCTGAATTTTGTTGAATGCTTTTTCTGCATCTATTGAGATGATCATATATCTTTGTTTTTGCTTCTTTTTATGTGGGGAATCACATTTATTGATTTGTATGTGTTGAACCATCCTTGTATCCCTGGGATGAAGCCCACTTGGTCATGGTGGATTATTTTTTTGATGTGCTGTTGAATTTAGTTTGCTAGTATTTTGTTGAGGATTTTTGCATCTATATTCATAAGGAATATTGGTCTGTAGTTTTCTTTTTTTTTCTTGTCCTTTCCTGCCTTTGGTATCAAGGTGATATTGGCTTCGTGGGATGAGTTGGGGAGAATTCCCTCCTTCTCAATGTCATGGAATAATTTCTGCAGTATGGGTACCAGCTCTTCTTTGTAGGTCTGGTAGAATTTGGCTGTGAATCCATCTAGTCTGGGGCTTTGTTTTTTTGGGAAATTTTTTTGTTATTGCTTTGATCTCACTGCTCATTATTGATTTCTTCAGGAATTCCTTCCTGATTGAGTCTTGGCAGGTTATGTGTTTTCAGGAATTTGTCTATTTCCTCTACATTTTCTAGCTTTTGCATGTAGAGATTTTCATAGTATTCAAGGGTGATATTTTGTATTTCTGTGGTATTAGTTGTAATATCTCCTTTTTCATTTCTGATTGAGCATATTTCAGTCTTTCCTCTTCTATTGCTGGTTAATCTGGCAAGAGATCTATTGACTTTGTTTATCTTTTCAAAGAATCAACTTTTTGTTTCATTGTTCCTTTGTATTTTTTGTTTGTTTATTTTCCATTTCATTTAGTTCTGCTCTGAGCCTTTTCATTTCTTTTCTTCTGTTGGCTTTGGGTTTGATTTGCTCTTCCTTTTCTAGTTCCTTGAGATGCGACATTAGGTTGTTAATTTATGATCTTTCTGTCTTTTTGACGTAGGCATTTAAGGCTAATAACTTTCCCCTTAGGACTGCTTTTGCTGAATCCCATGGATTTTGATATCTTGTGTCCCCTTTGTTGTTCAGTTCAAGGAATATTTTGATTTCCATCTTAATATCATTATTGACAGAATAATCATTCAGTAGCAGGTTTTTTAATTTCCATGACTTTGGGTAGATTTGAGTGTTTCTCTTGGAATTGATATATAGTTTTATTCCATTGTGATCTAAGAAGATACATGGTATAATTCTGATTTTTTTTGAATTTATTGAGACATTTTTTATGGTCTAAGATATGATCAGTCTTGGAGAATGTCCCATGTGCTGATAAGAAGAACGTATATTCAGTAGTTTTTGGGTAGAATGTTCTGTAAACATCTATTAGTTCCCTTTGCTCTAGAGTCTTGTTTAAGACCAGTGTTTCTTTCTTTATTTTCAGCTTCAATGATCTCTCTAGTTCTGACTGTGCATTGTTGAGTTCTCTGGCAATTACAATGGCACTATTTATCTCTTTGCTTAGATCTAGTAGAATTTGCTTATGAATCTTGGAGCTACTGTGTTAGGTGCATAAATATTTAGGATTGTTATGTCTTCTTGTTGAATGGCTCCTTTTACCATTATAAAATGACCATTTTCATCTTTCTTTGTCATTGCTGATTTAAAGTCAGTTTCATCTGATATGAGAATGGCTACATTTGTTGTCTCTTGGTGTTTGTTTGCATGTACTATTTTTTTTTCCATCCCTTCACCTTGAGTCTGTGTGTGTCCTTGTGGGTTAGATGTGTTTACTGGAGGCAGTTGACACTTGGACTGTGTTTTTCATCCATTCAGCCAGTCTATGTTTTTTGAGTGAGGCATTCAGACTTAACATTGAGAATTGATATGTCAGATGTTGTTCTGTTTATCACGTTTGGTATATTTAATTGCTTTGTTTTCCTTATTGTGCTATTGTTTTATATGAGCTGTGAGCTTTAGCTTTTGGGTGATTTACACTGGTAGGTATCTATCATGCTGATCCATGTATAATGCTGTTGTGAATATTTCCTGTAGGGCAGATCTGGTCATGAGAAATTCCCTCAGTGTTTGCTTGTCTGGAAAAGACTTTATTTCTCCATCAATTATAAAACTTACAGTATACAAAATTCTAGGCTGGTAATTGTTCTGTTTGAGAATACTGAAGATGAGTTTCTAATTTCTTCTGGCTTGTATGATGTCCACTGAGAAATCTTCAGTTAGCCTGATGAGTTTTCCCTTGTAGGTTAGTTGTTGCTTTTGTCTTGCTGCTTGTAGAATTTTCTCCTTCATTTTGATTTTGGCCTGGTTGATTACTATGTGCGTTGCAGATGTCCTATTTACTATGAATCTTCCTAGTGTTCGATGACCATTTTGTATTTCTATGTCTGAATCTCTGGCAATACCAGGGAGTTTTCCTCAATAATTCCCTTGAATAGAGTTTCCATGCTTTTTGGTCTTTCTTCTTCTCCCTTAGAGATACCTATAATTTGTATATTATTAATAGTTCACTTTGCATAGTCCCATATTTCTCTAAGTGATTGTTCTTTCTTTTTTATTCTCTTTGCTGCCTCTGAATGACTGGGTTAGCTTGAGTGCCTTGCCTTCAAGCTCTGAGATTCTTTGTTCTCCTTGTTTTAGTCTGTTGTTGAAGCTACAGGGCATGGCACACAGAAGTGTGCACTCTGCCCACTCCCTCCCTTGCCCAGTGTGGTCAATGCACAGGCTACTGCTGCAAAGACAAGTCCCAAGCAGACTTGGCACCATGCACCTGAGAGCTCAGGATGGCATCAGCTGCAGAATCCTAGGATCTGCAGTCACCTGATCCCTGTGTCTGCTCTCTGGTGCAATTTTTCTGCACAGACTCTGAGCAGCTCCCCAATGAGTCCAGCAGTCTGTGGTGGTGGAGGGAGCCCCCTCACAATTTGGGCTGCAGTGCCTGTGGGGTGAGCATGGCAACCCAGGGCACTATCCTCTTCCCCTTTCCCGTGTGTGGATATCTCTCCACAGATCCCTTTGATCTTGCTGAATGAATTGACCCATCACCTTCTCCTTCACTGTGAGTGTCCTGCATCACTTCTCTGGGGATTTACAATGTTCTTTCTGAGAAGAGCCATCTGTAGGTAGACATCTGCCTGCAACTTTTGATCTCCTTGACAGCGGCACACATATAGGCTACTTCTAGTCTGCCATCTTCCCCTCCCCCCAACTCAATATTTGCTTCTTTAAGAAAAAGCCATAGAAAGAACTGAAATCTTTTTATGACTTTTAATCTAAAACATTACTGATTTTTTTTTGCTGTCTTGTCCAGAGTCAAGACAAACATTAATAGCAAAATTACCTGATAGCCCCAGAATTTAAAAACTGTTCCATTGCCAATGTCCTGCTGATAAAACTACAAATATCCCCCCTCTAGGCCCAGGGACTATCATGGAAGAGGGGTGTGTGTGAAAATGTAAGGGACAATTTCAAGGGATGGAACTAGTTCAGACCCTCCAGATCAAGGACGGACACATAGATGCCTGAATATCTGGCAAAATGAGGGACTTTGCCTTTTTAGGCCACATGGTCCAGGCATCCATCTCAACCATCCCAAGAATTTCCTGTTTTCCATAGACTTAAAACAAAATTACAGAGACAATATCAAGATACCTGGTGACAGAGTTCCCTGGGTATAGATGTTCCCAGTTATGAAGTGTACACAAATAGACATATAAAAATAAATTTATTGGGCACTTTAGGAGAAATTGCTAAAGTGACTGTATAAAATATTGCAGCACAACAAAAGTCTCTAAATTCCTTAGCTTAAATGGTTAACAATGCTTATGTTTTATGTAACAAATTGCTATAAGTCTGTAACTAAACCCAACATTACAATAGCTCAAAGCTTATCGATAAATTAAGTTTATAACTATAACTGGCCTTCCATTGAACAAATTTCAAGGCCTCTCTCTTAACTAACTACTTGACCTTTGAGTTGTCTCCCAGAAATGGTGGATTTTCTGCAAGACAAAGGAGCTGAGATTTTGAAGGCCCCTGGGCAAACTTCCTAATCCCAAGATTCACCATCCCCCACAACCTGTCCCCAATGCCTGAGGTACGCCAGGACCTGCCCCAAGGCACGTGGCCCATCCTTTAAAAGCCCATGATCTCCTAGACGGATTTAAGGCAACTTCCCTGTTGTTCCAACACGATGTCTCTCGTATTAGAACATCCCTTTCTTCCTTGGCAATCCTCATCTCAACTGTTGGATCTTTGTGTGACGAGCAACTGGACCTAGGCTGAAACCCCCTTGTGGTTTAGACAACAGTCCCATTACTTGGTGTCAACTCATTTTGTCAACTTTATTTTCCAAGTGTCTTCTAGATTTTCTGAACATAGAGTTCACCACTTTTTTTTGGCTAAGCTTACATGCTTATATTTTGCCTCCATTTGAACCTCCTCTTCCCTATATTCACCTATCAAAATTTTACCCATGCTTAGGACCCAGGTGGATGTCATAATCACCTTTCTAAACACTCACAAAGAAAGTGATTTTTCTACATGCATTATGCGCATAATAATCTAATTTGTATTGTGGGTATTCTGGCACATGTCATACACTCTTTATTAATTTGTAAAATCTTTGAAGATGGGTTTGTGTCTAATATATCTTGGTGTCTTTCTAATTACCTAATATCAATATTACATGCAGTAGAAAATATTTTAAAGATATGTGTTAAGTAAGTGAACTAAAAACACATTAGCAAATGCAAAGTAGTGTTCTTTGCCCCTGCCCCATCCCCGGCAATGTTGCCTGGTAAGCAATGCCTTCAAGTGCATGTCCCAGAGGCCTCTCTTCAATTATATGTGAGATCAGAACTGCTGATTCTTGTTCTTGCTAACCGGAGTTATAGACACAATCAATTGAATCACCTTTCAAGTTCAGGAGAACATGAATAAAGTTAAATATAGCAGAAAGTGCCTCTGTTAAAAATGCACTCACCCTATGTTATAAAGGCACCCAGCCTATGTTATTCTATCATCTGAACTTAAAATCTTGTCTGATTCAAACAGGATATTAGAGTTACAATTTGTACGAGGTAGCAAATCTGAAATTTTCAACTTCTTCAATTCATGGACATTAAAGTAAATGAGGATGTTTATTTTGATCGGTTTGGCTCCCTGGGTATGGTTTCTGGGAAAGCTATTTTTTTGTTTTTTCTTGAATAAAAAGAGATAGGTCACCCATGCTGTTAGCCCTTTCTCTTTTCTCTTTTTTCTTGTTTGGAACTTGATATAATATTCTAATTCCCAGAAGTGTAGCACATTTTGGAAGCATAAAGGAAAAAAAGATACATGCTAAGGATGGTAGAGTGAAAAGATCCTGGTTCCTGGTGGCATCTTGGTATAGTTGTGTCAGTGTTAGACTTCCCATCTTTGTTGTTTTTTGTTTTTTGTTTTCTTTTTTGATGGAAAAAATTACCTCAATTTGTTAATGCTAGTGTGCTTGAGTTTCTGTTATGTGTAGATAAATGCAGACATGACAAATATACTGGACATGCTTAGAATACCTGTGGGTGATCCAGCCACCTGTGGCAGACCTGGCCCCTAAATGTTTTGTGCCATCTTCCATACTCTCTCAATTCCCTTGTCAGTTGGTTGAACACAGAGAATACAACAGATATCTTCAAGGAAATGCCAAAGGATACTAGAACCATAGACAAAAGAAGCAAGAATCCCTAAACTACTACTGATCTGCCAAACATCTGATCAGACTGTGACATGACCCAGCAATGAACTTTTATTGTGTTAAACCACTGAGATTTTCGGGTTGTTTGTCAAAACGACTAGTATTAATGACTCCAACTAAAACACCACCCCTCAATATCCACAGATAGGTGAATGGAGAAAGAAAATGAAGTATATTCATACAATGGGATATAATTCAACCTTAAAAGAGAAGGAAATCCTAGCATTTGTGACAACATGGATGAACCAGGAGGATATTTTGCTAAGTGAAATAAGCCAATCACAGAAGGACAAATACACCATAATTCCACTTATATGACATATCTAAAATAGCCTAACTCATAGAAGCAGAGAATACAACAGAGAATACTAATGTATTCCAGGGCCTGGGAGGTAAGGGAAATTGGGAGTTGTTGTTCAATGGGTATAAAGTTTTTGTTCTGCAGGATAATTATGTTCTAGAGATCTGCTATATGACATAGTGCCTGTACTTGATAACAAGGTATTTTGCACTTCAAAATTTGTTAAGAGAGTAGATAACTTGTTAAGTGTTCTTAGCACACACACACACAACAAAGAGACACAAGAAAACTTTGGGAGGTGTTGGATATGTCTATTACCTTGATTGTGGTGATGGTATCATGGATGTTTACATATGGCCAAACTCATCAAATTTGACACATTAAATACGTGCAGTTCTTTGTATAGTAATTATATCTCAATAAAGCTGTTAAACAATAACAAAACAAAAAAATACTACCCTTCAGTAGAAGGTCTGCGATACTTCCCATATCCATTAGATTGCTTTTGGCTACAAGCAACAGAAGACCCCAAGTCTAATTGACTTAAACGAGAATATTTAGTATCTCACAAACCAAGGGTAGGGCAGTGCCAGCATTGTTTAATTACATCAGCATTGGACAAATTACATCATAAAAGATCTCAGATTCTTTCTGTCTTTCTGCTTTTCCGTTCTTAGTATTTTGGATTTATCCTCAGACATTCTCTCTTAATAATTGTGAGGGGGTTACAAGAGGTCTAAGGGTCTCAGCCAGACATGACCACCTCTAGAGGAGACTATCTCTTCTCAGGTGTATCTTTGTAAGACTGAAAAAGCCTTTTCCAGAAGTCTGACAGTAGACATCTCCTCATGTTTCATGGAATACACATGCCTCACATGCTCATGCCCAAACCAGTCACTGGCAAGTGGAATAGGACCGCTGTGGTTGGCTTAGACCAATCAGCATTTGTCCCTGAGGGCTATTGATGGTGCTGGCCTTTCCCAAAGCACATGGGTATCCAGAGGAGGGTAGACCTCTGCAGAAAAGAGAGTTCCTCTAGGAAGGTAAAAGGGTGGGAGTAGATGTGAATAGGCACCCAGCAGGGTCTGCTGTACCTCTTATGAGAGAACTGTTCCTGAGAAGAGGGCTCTGGGCACAGTGAGATTAACCCAGTGACAAATATTTGACCCTTGGAAAAGATTCAGGATCTCAAGTATAACCCATTGACTGATAAAGTAGTATGTTCCTGGCCCATCCCCTGGGTAATTATTTGCTTCTCAAAGAGGATGGGAGCTTTATGTAAAAAGTGAGCGCTCAGTCCTTCTGCCCTGCTGCTGCTGCAGGCTCCCTAGGGCCTGGAGTGCCTTGGAGCTGTTTTCTCAGTCCTCCTACCCTGCCTTCCCCCCAGCCTTCTGACGGCCCCATGCACCTCTGCCTTGTGCTTTCTGAGCTCCCTGCCTTTCCCTCAGCTGTAAATGGCTACTGCTCCATACTTCTTAAAGGCCAGAGTGCCTCAGAGGGGTTTCCCTCAGTTCTTTCACACTGTTTCCAGATTTCTGTGGGCCAATTCTTCTGGGGCTCTCAGTTGTCCTGGCCTTCCCCAAGTCCTCTGCATAATCCCTTGATGAAAAAGTTGACAGAAGAGGTGCAGACAATTTTTGTGGCTGGTGCTCCTGGGAATTCAAAACTATCACACCAGCCTATAGTGTGTTTTAAAAAAACTCATGAATGATGAGCTGATTTCTTCTTACTCCTATCTATGCTTGTTGTCTTGCCTCTCACTTGTGCTGCCATTTGACATTCTTTGACTTTAGGTTCCAGTTTGCCTCTGGGTCAGGGAAAAAAGAATTCTCTATATGGTCATGTGTCACTCACCAAAATTCCGTATTAGGATTTGGAGCCAGATCTAATAGTAATAAAGAGTGTTTATTTGCTGGAAATTATGGTCTTTGAATGTCATTCCCTCGTGGTTTTCAAAGGGAAGTTATAGCTACTGAAGAGCAGAATTTGGGTATACTTCAATTTCCTGGCCACTGTTAACATGAGTTCTTTCCAGAACTCTTAAAAATGCATATGTATGTGCATTTTTTTTAATAAAGTGAGATAATATTGTACATGCTATATGGTCTTCTATATTTCACACTTAAGAGTGGTGAAGGATGGTTCTATTAGTTAGGAACCATCAGCAAATGGAAATCACTGTCTATGCTGTCTACATTTCAAACAGAGGTGCAAAATAAAGGGAGTTTATTACACAGCTGATACAAGAGTTGAAAAACCAAATAGAGGATGATGAGGCAGTCCAAAAAATATCAATAGTAGGGAAATGCTTCTTGCTACTTTCATAGACCTAAAGGGATGAAGGAAAGAAGTGGTGTTAACAGAACGCAGACGCCAGGGCTGTCCAGCAAGAGTAAGATCCATGGAGGGGGCTGCATAGGTACAGCTGGGATCTTGGTGGTGTCCAGTGGAGGCTGGAGCCACAGAGAAGATACAGCTGCTGCTAGGGATCCACTTACAGCAGCGAGAGAAGGGAAAAAAATCCCCAGCTTTCTCCACTCCTCCCATCCTCTGGTCTTCTGCAGATTAAATACTTTGGACCCGGAAAATGTAGTTGTCTGTGATACATAGGAAGGCAGAGAAGAGGGGAAATGGATTTGAACACAAACAGGGAAATGGCTGTTACAGTCTGTCCTTTTTGATACTTGGCATCCGTTTTCACCCTTCTACCCATATTTAGTTTTCATCTTACTATTTTTTTGAGACATAGTCTCCCTCTGTTGCCCAGGCTAGAGTGCAGTGGTGTCATCATAGCTCACTGCAACCTCAAACTCCTGGGCTCAAGTGATCCTTCTGCCATAGCCTCCCAAGTAGCTGGGACTACAGGCACACACCATCACCCCCAGCTAATTTTTCTATTTTTTTGTAGAGATGGGGTCTTGCTCTTGCTTAGGCTGGTCTTGAACTCATGGCCTCAAGTGATCCTCCTTCCTTGGCCTTCCAAAGTGCTAGGATTACAGGTGTGAGCCATGTGCCCAACCCTACCCATGTTTAATGCTCATACAACTCACACTTCCATCCACCAGGAGGCAGCTGTCATTTATGCAGAAAAACATTTTTTTCCTCCTTTCTCTCAAAAGGGAGGCATAAAGTAACTGTATTATTCAAAGCTAGGGTCTCCAGGTGATATGCAAGGCCTCTTCATTAGTTCTGGATAGTTGTTTGTGGTCAGGTCATCTGAGAACTAAATTGTAAAATTAAGACTCACCAATATTCTTCAAGAAAAATAGTAAAGGAAAGAGAAATGGAAAAAATAGATATTTTTGTTAATATATACAAGCATATATATATAACAAAAATATGCATAGCTGCTACAGTCCTCATTTCTGTAATTGGTCATAAGGCCATAGTTGATGTTTATCATTTTCTTCTTCCACTATCCATTCCATGTTCTCTTACTCTCAGGAATGCCTTGACTGGTTCTTTTTGGTGGGGTGATCCAAATCTTTCTTCCTGAAGCATTTGGGTCTTTACTGATCCTGCCTTGATTTAGTCATTCTAATCTTTCACTGACTTTTACTGCTGGATATGGAAATAATATGAGGTGTCCTGGTGCATTCTGACATAGTCTTCCCTGTTTCCATTGTGGAACAGTAATGTAATTTCCCTTTGATAGGTTAATAACTCACCACGGCTGATATAGTAACTCCTCCTCTGCCTGTTGAATCAATGACAGGAGAAGCCCTGAATTTCCAGATGGCAGTTTCAATTTATAATTTAATGGGAGGCTTGTGTGCCTCTTAGTGGAAACCTTTCTCCCTTGGGAACCAAGATCTATAAACCATCTGAACCCAAGGTTGCAAGGTTGCAATGGTGGAATATTATGTGTAAGAGTGAAAAGGACTACTTCTACTTCCATCTGTTGATTTTAGGTCTATATTTAATGGCAATGGAAGAAATATCAGCTTGTGTTTGTCTCTGGTTTAAAACACGCTGCTTCTTGGGGAATAGCCCACCAACCCCCAGCAAATCTTCTGTAAACCATCTCCGGTTAGGCCAGATGTTTCTCAGTCTACCTGACAAGATGAGGGAATAACATAGGTACAAGCCCATTGCTGAACTCCCCTCTTTTGGTCTAAAATGACAATAGAAACCCAAGAGGTTTTGGTGGTTCAAGATTTTTCAGTTTTATCTGAGATACCCAAATGTCCCTATTCAAAATCTCACAATCCCACTCTTCCAAATAATGTTCTAAACTTACCACAAAAGACAGGAGTGTGCTTGCATTGAACAACCCCAGTGGGGGTGCCTAAGAGGCGTTGGAGCCAAAGAGGAGATGGGACGGGAAAGAAATACCTGGTGTCTCCCTTTCTTCTACTACTTTAGATTGAGTTTTCCTGGGGCAAGGATTTGCATGCAAGGAATGATTACAGAAGTGCTTCTGGGGGAAGTTAGTAGGGGAGTGGGGAAGGCTGGGTGAGAAGGGGACAAAAGCTAGGCTAGTCAGTGGGTGACTGTAGCTGGACCCTGCCGGGAACATCTGGGGTGTAAGCTCTGACTCAATTCTCCACCTCGCAAAGGAGCTGCATTTTCTTACTCCCACTCACCCCCAGTCATTGGTTAACAATGACTGCACCCCTCCCGGGCAGAAATTCTAGAAAGGCATTTCCAGCTCTTTGCTAGACAAAGTGGGCTCTGGTACCTGAAAACAGTTTTCTGGAAAATAACTGCAGGCATATCCTTGAAATGAAATCACATCAAAGAGAGTGGAGTACATACAAAAACCATGAAAAAGGGATCCCAGGCGATCTGAATGCAGTAATGACTGAGCCTATAACTGTGCTTAGTTTTCTGCTGGTGCCTATCATTGTTTAAAACTACTGGATATCACAGGACAAAGGAATACAGCTCCCTGTGAGATGAAATAGAGCAGAGAATGATGGAGAGTGTTCTGAGAACAGACGATCGACCCTGCAGGATATTGTAAAAATTTCCCCCTGACATTGCATATTTTTCTATAGCCATTCTAAGGATTGCATAATAGATCAACGTACAGATGTACATATTAATTACTGCAGTCTCCCTTTTTGTTGGAAATTAGCTCTTCCCTTGATAAATATTATTATGGAAAAACCCTGCAACCAGAGTTTAGTTTATCTCCTTAATTTTTTCCTTAGTAAAAATGGTGTCAGCACTTTAATAGGGCTTCTGCGAGGATGAGGGTGGGTACAGCATTAGTCAAATCTATAGAAACATGTAAAATTCCTGGTATTAATATGTATCAGACGACAACATTATCCACAGGGTTTGGGTCCAAAGTCAGTTGGTTATAATTCAGTGTTTGAAAATCAGAACATATTTTTGTACTAAAATAATGTTATAATTGGTATTTGGGATTTCAATATTTCTCATGCACCTATTTTAACCCAAGTATGACTGAACTGCTGAATTACAGTATGAATAGCACTACTCTCTCCCATTCTCTCTCTCCGGTTTTCTCTCTCACCTCAATTTGGGTCGTCATGAAAGTCCATTGTTAAGCTGTGGAAGCAAAATACCCCTTACAAGTCATTTAGATTTGAGTAGAAATTCAGATTTATCATGGGCCAGAAGAATTTGCAATTCAATCTCTGTCATTCTGAGATATTTTATACTCTGGGAAAGAATTTTCAGACACTATGTGTAGAAGACTTTTTTTAAAAGAGAAGGTAACTTTTTATCCTTAGTTCATGCCTTATTAGCCCTGCATACTTTATTCTTGTTGCCTTCTAAGGTTACTGCTTGTATTTTCTAGGAACAGTAAAAGAGTGATTTCCATTTTGAAAGCATTTTCTAGAAAATTTGACATTTAGAAGATGCTAGGCAGATGCAGCATGGAAGATTTTATAATCTTGGGTACATTCTTGTGCTTTGGTTTGTTTGTTATGTGTAACCTTCTGTCTTGCTTTAAATGCTGTCTAGTTCTGTTGAAATATGACTACTTTATAATTAGCCTACATAGATATAATCAGATAATCACTACTGGCTTACCATCAAGTGTGGCTTCAGATATGTGTAGCTTTAATTTGTTTCTCAGAAAATAGTTTATTGACTCATTTAAATAAAAATTTAAAGTAAACTTTGTATTTTATAATAGATTTAAATTTATAGGAAAATTGCAGAGATAGTACAAAGAGTTTCAATATGTCCTACTTCCAGTTTCCCCTATTATTAGCATCTTACAGAATGGTACATTTGTCACAATTAATGAACAAATATCGATCCATTTTTATTTAATTAAATTCCATACTTTATTCAGGTTTTCTTAGTTTTTACCTAATTTTTTTTTCTGTTCCAGGATCCCTTCTGGGATATCACATTACATGTAGTCATCATGTCTCATTAGGCTCCTCTTGGCTGTGACACGTTCTCAGACTTTCCTTGTCTTTGATGACTTTGACAATTCGAGGAGTTCTGGTCAGGTATTTTTTAGATGTCCCTCAATTGGGATTTGTTTGATTTTTTTTCTTCAAGATTAGACTGGGGTTGTGGGTTTGGGGGAGGCAGACCACAGAAGTAAAGTGCCATTCTCATCTCATATCAAAAGAACATGACTTATAATTGTATTAAATGAGTGAATACATAAAAGCCCTTAGTACAGTAATTATCACACAGCACATATTGTATATTAGCGATCGTTGTTGCTATCATTCTTCATTCAATTTGTACAATGCTATAATTGCGATAGCTAAGATCCCTCCCTATGATTTATAGATTTTGAAAATTAAAACAGCAAACTTACTATGAGTCTCTAAAAAATAAAAGAGCGAGAACATGACATAATTGGTGATGTAAAGTTTGATCACTTGGCTGAGGTAGTATTTGTCAGATTTCTCCACTGTAATTTTTTCCTCCTTCCCATACTATATTTTTTGGAAGAAAGTCATTAAGCACAGCTCACACTTTAGAGGTGGGGAGTTAAGCTCCAATCCTTGAGGGTGGAATACCTACATAAATTTTTTGGGCTTTAATTCGTTTTCATTTTAAATGTGTATTTCTTCAAAAATTGTAGGTTTGGCTCTGTAAATATAGGTTCAAAAATGAGGAAAATAATATTCCACAACATTTCAAGTTAATTTAAAGCTTTTTGTTACAGCACCAAACCTTAGATCTCTTTCAAAGACCTATCTGGTATCTGGAAGATATTGATTTAAAAGAAGAAAGTTTTCAACAATAGATTTATATATGCCATGAAGGTTGATCAAATTTCTTTCCATGTTAATCTGGTGGATATTTAATAATCCAATGAATTATTTAGTATCATATACAAATTTCTGACTAGATTGAGGAGAAAAACTTCATGCAGAAGAGATTCTTTTTCTTTTCTCTGGCAGAGGTGTGTGTTGTGTATCTTTATTACTTCCACTGGGAAAAGATTAACTTTTCACTGTTGATAAATTTTGGGTTTTATTTGGAACAGAACTCTCAGGTAGAAAAGTGATTTTACTCTTCAACTTGCAGAGCTTTCGATATCTATCATAATTCCTGTCATATCCTGTGGATATTACTTTGACCACTGCAGCAAAAAATTCTGATGTAATCAGTTAGTCTTCAGGGAGTACTTTGAATCAAAACCATTAGGAGTCTGTAAATGAGCCCCGCTAGTGGCTCTCCCTGAGTTGCGCTCACAGGTGAGTTTCCATCAGTAATTAGATATTTCATTCTTGGCATTGAACAAGCGTACTTGTCATACTAGGACACTGCAAGATTTTGAGCTTATTTGTGAAATAAAAGGAAGCAGAAAATGCAGACCTTACTGTGGCAGTGAAGACAATTGAATATTGAGGTTTTTTATTTGCTTGGGATGTCATTTAATTTACCATCCATAGATTTAAAAAGAAGACTGCTCTATCAATATGTGTTATGCTAAAGTAAAACTTGATAATAAATTCTTTTTTATCCACTTTATATACTTGCCCCATTCCAAATGGAGAGTTTTTAGTATATTTTGCTTATCTTGTTTTTCAATATACTTTGTCTCTCTTTATCTATCTATATCTTCATCTGTTCATCTATCATCTGTCTATAAAATGTTTATATAATAGTGAGATATAGAATTCAAGAAAATGGGTGGGATAATTGCTAACACTGAGAGGATGGAATAAGAGTAAGGTGGGGATATGGCTAAAACTTTTTTAAGAGTTCAGGGGTTTTGATCCTGGTGTTGACAAGTTTTATATGCTTCATATTTGGGCCCAATCCTAACACAGTGCCAGTTATACAATAGACACAGTATATATATATATATATATATATATGAGTGTATATATATATATATATGTGAGTATATATATATGTGTGTGTGTGTATATATGTGTGTGTGTATATATATATGTCTTAGGGAAGATTCATGCTCTTGGTTTCTAGGAGGTCTGGGAGGAATAAAAATCAATGAATCAGCACAAACTTGCTTTGTCAACTAGAAAAATAATTCTGTGAGCATAGTTTTGATTTAATACATTTGGGATTGGGCATAGGGGTGTTTATTTTAAACATTTATATTTCAAGTACTCCAAGAATTACACATTTATTAACACTATTTTATGATTTACAATTCTGGAACAAAGATTTCCCATTTTTTTTTTAGTAACCTCAAAATTACCTTTTGAGGAGGATGTCTAATTCACAACTGAGATACCATCTTTCATACACTTCCCAATTTTCACAGGAGGATCTCAGCCTCTACCCCTCTTCTCCTAGCTCTGCTGATTGTTAAAGCACATGATGTCAAGAATTGTGAAGGGTCTGAGATTTTACCCTATTTTCATGCTAACACATTAGCCTGCCATAGTTTTGTAAGTGCTGGCAGGAAAAAATGAGACTCTCATGTCAGACTCAAAGGACTTTATTACTTATGGCACAGAAAGCATCACGAACTTCATGGTCATATTGGTTCTCTTTGCCCACTAAGTCCCATAAAGGCAGTGAAGATCAACCCAGCTAGGTGCTGTGCATGTGGTAGATTTTTGTCACCATGGAGAAATCCTGAATTTAGGAAACTCTCAGTTGTGTAAGAGGGCTGCTAGAAAACTTCCCCAAGCTTTGCTCCAGAGGGAGACATGTTTATAATCCTGGTGGGGAAATATATATGCCCCCTGCCCTAGAGAGAGACATTACCTCTGTCTTCCAAGGCTGTTTGCTATGTAAACATCCTTGCAAAGATAGCCCAGATCAAAGGTGTCAATGACCTTTTCTTGGAAGACAGATAGAAACATAGGAGAACATTGGAGTATGTCTGCCACACATGGCTCTACATATTACATAAATTATCTATCATCTGTCTATTTATCTATTGTCTATCTATCTAGAAAAAGAAATAGCTAGACTCTACATATTCATTTTTTATTTATCCATATAATTGTCCCATTATTTCTTCATTCATTCAAGTATCTCAATGTTTACCATGTCCCAGGCACTGTGCCTAGTACTATGGTATGTTAGAAATACAACAGTGAGCTAGAAAGATGCAGTTCCTTACTGTGTGAAGTTTACAGTCCATGGGGAAGAAAGACTTAACAGCATAATTACACAAATACCAACTAACTATAGTATGACAAATGCAAATAAGTTTCCAAGAAAATGAATAATTGGAGACCTCAAGGTTCTGATAGAAGAAAGGGTAAAGGACCTGCTAGAATTACCAAAATACCTGTGTGCCTGGAGTGAAGAGAGTGAAGAGGAGAGTGGCCCTGAATAAGGCTGCGGACAGTCAGGGACCAGAAAACATGAGATCTTGTCTACTGTGAAGGACTTGGGATTTTATTCTGAGGGCACAAGGGAAATACTGAAAGGTTTTAAGCAGGGGAATGATATCAGACTTGTGTTTGGAAAGGTCACAGGGTCTCTGTGTGGACCATGACTAGAGGAGCACAGGATTAGATTTGGGGAATTTTATGTTGGGTGAAGTGATGACGAGTTGGTGGAAAAATCCAGGATAAAGGAAAATGGTTGGTTCTGAGATACTTAAGAGGCAAAATTAATAAACTTGTTGACTGTTTGGGTGATAAGAGAATGGGACACATCAAGGAATGCTCTTGGGTCTTGTTTGAACAGTGAGTGAGTGAGTGGAAGGCCCATGTTGAGAAAGTACATGGTGAAGATGGGGCAGGTAAAGTATGGACAAATCACTGTCACTTAACATCTATCACAATTATGTTTGAGAAAAATGTTATTTGTTGAGCCTTGCCTCAAGGGTATGCCATCCATTTATTTCTCTCTACTATCTAGATTCTATCCCTGTATTGAGCTATGTGCCTCATAAAAACATTGTAGTCCTGCTAAGAATCGCTTTTATTGAACTGCTCTCCAGTGTAATGCCATCATTTTATATGGGGGATGTTATCAGAAAGAACCATATGACACTTACTGAAGCATTTTCTGTGAAGCTCAGGGCCTTCTCCATGAGAACATATGGGAGAAATTATTCAGTGATCTTGGCACAGGATTAATAACTTTCTGAGCAACTGGTGTGTTCTTAATTTACAGATGTGAAACCATGAAACGGGTTGAGATTCTTTCTTTATATGATTGGGTGTTAGAAAGCTTGGAAGAAATTTTGTTGCCTTTTTCTAATCCAGACATAGGGTTTTCTGATGTACTGACCTCACTCTTACCTACCCATCCCTGTTTAAACTCATTTAATTATTTATTTCCTCTTGTTGAACTGAATGTATTTCTGGTGAGCTGCTTTAAATCTTTTCTGGAACAAATTGGAGTGCAAATAAATAAGTGAAAATCTAAAACTAAGCCACTGGTGAGTTTGGACAAATTTCTCTAATCTACTTGTCTTTGGTTTTTCATCTGTAAAATAAGGGTTTTGAACCAGAGAGGCTCTTAATATTTTTTTCTTTTCTTTCTTTGTTTTTTTTTTAGCTCTCCAGTTTCTGTTTCTAAAGAAAATTAGGAGTGTTTTCAAGTTTGTGTCATCATAGACAATAATTAAAGTACCTAAAGCTGACTAAACATCAACTACCATCTCTTGCTCATGGAATTATTGATTATTCAGAACATTCCTATTCTTTAAAGTGACAAAGGAGCTGCTTTTGTCAGACATATTCTCCCCCAACCTTCTCTACAATGCTCTACATGGCATTGTGTTATAGTAAAACTAGAAACTAGTGTTTCTCTCACCCTTTTTTCTTGCTTTTAATGAAGTTCAGCTCACTTGCAGCAATTTCAGAAGATGTTTGCTTTTTGCTTACTGTACACAAATCTCATCATCTGGAACAATTCTAAGAGCTACTCATTGGTAAGTGGGTTTTAAATGCCACTTCCCAAGCTCCTCAAAGAGGAAGGTATCTCTCTGAGGGATGGTCCAGGGTTCACAGTTCCATGGCAATGAAGCTGAAGGATGACACCGTAAGATGACAGCTGGTGTTAATTTGAATAGGCCTACCTGAAAGAAAAAGCAAGGTACTCCAATGCCAGTTCCCATAGGTATTAGGATCCTTCATTGTGAGCTGAATTTGCTGGTTGGCACCATGACTTTTGTTACTCAAAGGCCAAGGTGACTTTTCTCGGTCTGCCATCAGTTCAGGTAGCAGTCCATTGGATGCCTGAGTTAGTACCATAACATCCATTTACAGAACATCTCTGTGCATGGATTTTTAGACTATATATAGGATTTCTCTGTATTATATTGTGTACACAAATAAACATACGTTTTAGGTGCAACTCTTTCAACAAGCATTTATTGCTTACCTTTAATGGACCACACCCTGTGCTATTTCAGTTTAGAGAAACAAATGAGTCAGTCCTGCTTACCATCTGCTTGGTGTCTATTTGGGAAGATAAGTAATAGGTACAATGCCAGAAGTTAAATACTCATCAAGCTGTATATAAAGAAGAATAGAGTAAAGAAGAATGAGCTTTTATTAGTGTCTTGGGGCAAAGGATAGAGCAGGAGTGTTGAGGGACTATCTGGAAATTAGTTCATGGAAGAAGACATGAAATTAACTGTAGACTTCCTTTCATACTCTATTGTCCTAGCCACTACAGGAAAATCCACTGCAATAGAAAGATGTGACAGATGGAATTGTTTTCCTGGGACAAAATATTTCTTGCATTTGTGAGTCTTTGCTAAATCAATTTAATGTTTCAGTGAAGGTTGGAAGCAGGACAAACCTAAAGGAGAAATGAAGTTTTTTGCAGGATTGACCATATAGCAAAGCACATGCAATGGCTTTGAGAAGCTGACTTTGATTACTCTGGGTCAAAAGCTGTAAGAATATGCAGAGCAGAGTATAGTTATATTCAATCTCTCCAATATGCTACAAAAGTAAAAATAGAAAAAAGTTAGAGTAGATTACAAAGTAGAGAAGTGGGCAAGATTTCAGAGATCATTTCACATGAGATCAGCAAGGATATAGATCTAAGGAACCTTCTTTTCTCCTTTTTAAAGCCCCAGACATAAGATTCTTATTCCTGAGTTGTTATTAATTTATTTAGCTATCCACCAAGGTCTAGGTACCATAGTCAACACAAACCTTGATATTTGAAACTTAAAAATTTTCATTCTTTTTTTTATGCCAACACATTATTTAGGAAAGTTTATAGTTTTTTTTTTTTTAAATTTCAGAATATTACAGGGGTACAAACATTTTGGTTACATATATTGCCTTTGCACCACCCGAGTCAGAACTACAAGCATGCCCATCCCCCAGACAACACACAGTGCAACCATTAGGTGTGAATTTACCCATCCCCTTCTCCCTGCTTCCACCTGCCTGACATCCAATAAATGTTACTTCCATTTGTGTGCATAAGTGTTGATCAGTTAGTACCAATTTAATGGTGAGTATGTGTGGTGCTTGTTTTTCCATTCTTGTGATACTTCCCTTTGAAGAATGGGCTCCAGCTCCATCCAGGATAATACAAGAGCTGTTAGTTCACCATTGTTTTTTATGGCTGAGTAGAACTCCATGGTATACATATACCACATTTTATTAATCCACTCATGTATTGATGGGCACTTGGGTTGTTTCCACATCTTTGCAATTGTGAACTGTGCTGCTAGAAACATTCGAGTGCAGAAGTCTTTATTATAGAATGTCTTTTTTTCCTTTGGGAAATATCCAGTAGTGGGATTCCGGGATCAAATGGTAGTTCTACTTTTAGTTCTTTGAGGTATCTCCATATTACTTTCCATTGAGGTTGTACTAACTTGCAGCCCCACCAGTAGTGTGTGAGTGTTCCTATCTCTCTGCATCCACACCAACATTTGTTGTCTTGGGATTTTTTGATAAAAGCCAATCTCACTGGGGTTAAGTGATATCTCATTGTGGTTTTGATTTGCATTTCCCTGATGTTGAGCAATTTTTCGTATGTTTGTTGGTCACTAGTCTGTCTTCTTTTGAAAAGTTTCTGTTCGTGTCCTTTGCCCACTTTTTAATGGGGTTGTTTGATTTTTTTCTTGTTGATTTTCCTGAGTTGTATATAGAAGCTAGTCATTAGCCTTTTATCAGATGTGTAGCATGCAAATGTTTTCTCCCATTCTGTAGGTTGTCTGTTTGCTCTAATGATAGTTTCCTTGGCTGTGCAGAAGCTTTTTAATTTGATCAGGTCCCATTTATTTATTTTTGTTGTTGCTGTGATTGCTTTTGGGGTCTTCTTCATAAATTCTTTGCCTGGGCTGATGTCTATAAGAGTTTTTCCAACATATTCTTCTAGAATTCTTATGGTTTCATGCCTTAGGTTTAAGTCTGTTATCCATTGTGAGTTGATTTTTGTGAGAGGTGAGAGGTGCGGATACTGTTTCAGTTTTCTACATGTGGCTATATAATTTTCCCAGCTCCATTTATTGAATATGGATTCTTTTCCCCAGTGTATGTTTTCGTCTGCTTTGTCAAAGATCAGATGACAATATGAGGATGGTTTTATTTCTGGGTTTTTGGTCCTGTTCCATTGGTCTCTGTCTCTGTTTTTGTGCCAGTACCATGCTGTTTTGGTTACTATAGCCTTGTATAATAGGGGAAAAATAGGAATATATTTGGGAGATGTTAGACTTTCTTCTTACCAGGGCCCAAGTGACTCCCTGGGGGTGAGTAGTGTGCTCAGGTATCATAAGGGTGTGATACCCAGAGAAGTTAATTATTTGGTGCAGGATCACACAGACGTTGCAGACTTTTAATCAGAACACACAGTGGATTGAAGTGGCTTCCTCAGGAAGATGAGTATTCATTGGAACTTTCTGGAAAGTAATGATATAGCTCCTATCTTAAAGCACTCTCTGAGTACCAGGCATGATACTAGATGCTAATGTATTATTTGATAGTCACTTGATATATGTGAAATGTATATACCCTTTATGATATGAAAACCAAAGTTCTGAGATGCTAAATAATTTTCCTTTGAGGAAGCGTGTTTGAAAATAAGAATGACCTAGTCACTTTTATAACACTGAATATAGAGGGGACAAAGAAACTAATGTTTGTTGATCACTTACTGTTTTGGGGATCAAAAAGAGCCCTGAAAGGTAGATGTAATTATTATTTCCATTTAAGATTAGAGGAAACTGAGACTCACAGAAGGTAGTTACTTGTCATATATTGTGCAGCTATTAAATGATAGAGTTGTAATTCAAACTCAGACTTGCTTATTTCAAAGTTCATGCACTTTGTTTGGCATAATGAATGTAGGCAGAATTTGAGGATATTGGATTTTGTCTTGATCGTCTCTTTTATCTATCCCTTTTCTTCTACCTTAGGGCTCCACACAACCTAGAGCCTAATTTGTACTTAATTCTTGTTCTCTGCTCTCAGGTTGTTAAATAATCTCTGCCAAATATAAAACAATAATTAATGTGATAAAAATGATAGTTAATGTGATGACCAAGTGTGTATAAAATTTAGAAGGAACCATTTCTTATTTCTATTGATAAGGAAAAGCTTGCTGCTTGGGTCCTGGGGAGAGAGGTTGGAAAAGACTAGACAATTGACCCTTTCTACTAGTTTCTGGAGAAAATATGGAGTTTTACTGGGCAGGTACTTAGGAGGAAAGTGGGTGACTTTGGTTCTAACAAAAAAAGAAACAAATTTTTTTCTCACTCTTGAAAGCTGGTGACCATAAACTAGATCTAGATTTTATTGTTTTTGATTGTTCAAAGATTTATCAACCTTGCCATGATCAACATTGAGGTAGATAATTCTTTGATGTGGGAGACTGCCCTGTGCATTGTGTAATGCTTACCGACATCTGTGGTCTCTACTCATTTGAGACTAGCAGGATCCGCTCAGTTATATATATTGTCATATATGTGTGTATGACACATATTTTATATATTATTATATATATTAATTATAACCAATAATATATATGATATATATTTATTTTATATATTATATTATATATATATATACACAAAAAAATAAAATAAAATAAAAAATATCTCCAGACTTTGCCAAATGTCCTCTTGGAGACACAATCACCCTTGGTTGAGAACCACTGGTTTAAACCTACCAGGGTTTTCTAATGCTAACTTTTATTAAGTCTATTACGTTAAAAAAAAGTTGTTATGCTGATTATTCTGTGTGAAGTGAGAAGAACTAAACCATAGACATCTACTTGTGCCCCTGTAATTAGTGTGGGTCTACTCTTCTGCTTGGTAGAAATATTTAAAGGAACTTTCTCTTTGAAAGAGATAAGCCAAGAAGCTGAAAATACAGACAGGTAGAAAATTGTCTTTTAATGAAAATCCAGCTGTCAAGAAAGAATCTATAAATGATTCCTTTTTGGGTTATTCTTCCATTCCCCTGGATGGTATGCATAAAATTGGTAGAAGACATTATTGGCTGAATTTTTGCTTAGCAATTTTGTCAAAGTTCAAATATAAATTACTCTTTATTTAGTGCCTAATTTAGTATATGGAATTTTATTCTGAGGCCCTGAAAGAGCTACAGTTGTCACCTACCACAGTCTGGACCTGTTAGCCATGTGGCAGCCTCCTTTAATTAACTGTCAGCTTCTGTATTGCTTCCATGCTCCTTAGCCAGGTATTGTGGAAATGGTTCGGAATTGTCCTTGGTAGTGTCTTCTGGACCTTAAGTCTGGCAGAAGCACAAAGAAAGGACCAATTCCTTCTAACAGTTCAGTAAGTAATCAAGCCCAGGAGGCTTCCTCAGAATTGTGATAGTAGTTGGAATTCTTTTTTGTATTAGTGCCTTTTTCAGATAGCTCAAGTTTTAAAAAGTTGAATATTTTTCCTCATTATAGAAGAATTATATGCCCCTTATGGGAAATGTAGAAAATGTATTATGAAGCAAATAATAGTTATCCATAATCCTATTATGAAGAGACAGTTGCCATTAAAATTTTAGATTATTTTCTTCTAGGATTTTAACATGCATTTTACATTGATGATATCATACTATAAAATATAATTTAGTATTCTGCTAGTTAAAACTTTAAAACTTAGCTCTATATCATAGGCTTGTTTCTCTGACATTTACAATTCTTAAGACTTAGTTTATAGAAAGAAGTGTTGAATTAATCATCATAGAAATCCTTTTGCTGTAGGTAAAGAAGTTCAGCATGATCCTCTTTATGCACAAGAAAAATTAAAGCACAGAGGTGAAGTGATTTTTCTCATATCTTATATCCATGTTAATTTTTTACATTAAAGGAAGAATTTGAATCTAAGATATTTGCATGATTAGATTTGTGTTTCAGAAAGATCACTTTGGCATTGTTGTAGAGCAATGTCGAGCTGGACAGGGAGACCAGGAAATTGGTGCACTAACACAGATGAGAAATGATGAAGACCTAATTGAAAAAAACCTAATTGAATAGGGGATTGAAAGGAGGTGATAGATTAAAGAGATATCAAGTGTCACTAGCATTTGGCTGGTGGTTTATGTGGAAAGTAAGGAAAAGGGAGGAATTCAGGCTATTCTCAGGTGTTAATGTAAACACCGTTCACCAAGAAGGAGAAAGAAAATGGTAGAACAGTTTGGGAGAAAGATCATCAGTCCTATTTTGTATGCAGTGAAAAAGGAATTCCCACAGGACATGGAAGTGGACATATCTGATAGGCTGTTGGCCTGAAGTTCGGTGGGGGAAAGAGGAGAGAGAGAAGGAGGAGGGCAGAGAGAGAGAGGGAGTGTGTGCGTGAGAGAGAGAAAAAGAGTGAGCCCGTGAAGGGTGTCTGGGCTAGAGCAGTTGACTTGGGGTAGGTTATATTTTATGGGGTAATTGATGTCACAGAAGTAGGTGAACTCACCTAGGGAGAACATGCAGGGTGAGAGAAGAGAGCCTCAGATGGAGTCCTCTTACTCTCATAAAATTCTCTTTTTAAGTTGATCTCTTGGCTAACTTCTGATGTCACTCAAGGTCTCGTTTCTTCACTGAGATGGCTTTTTGCCACCAAACAGAAATGTTTCTTCTGATTTCAATTGCCCTCACTGCAGCATTTGATATTGATAGTAGCTTTCTCTGCCTTTCTGAAACTCGCTCCTCTTAAGACATGTGTACCTGCCTAAGTGCATTAGTGAGCCATGTAGAATTTAATAAAAATCACAGGAGAGAATGAAGACGATGGTTATATCTTAAGCTACATAGCATTTCCAGAAATTTTCACTGGATATCTCAGTTTTCCATGTCTGTTCTGTCAGTCCTACGGCCTTACGTGTTCTTGCTCTGTGCTCTTTCTCTGTGTCTCTCTTTCTCTCTCCTCCAACGATTGGCATTTCTGGTTTGTTCTTCCTGAGTCCTCCCCTGCCCCATCTCTGTCACTGTTTTTATTCAGAGCAATTTATCTCTTTCTCTATCTACAAGCTTTTATAACACTACTTACCACTTAATACTGTCTTCAAATATTCCATAGCCATTAGGAGAAGGGTGAAAATTTTAATTGTTCTCAGGGAAAATAAAAGATCTACTTGTTACCAAAATCTGTCCTTCTGTGAAGGCCCTAGGAGATTACATATAACAAAAACTGTTGATATTCAAATTAAAAATATGTGCACTGAATGAGAGCCTTTTACATTTGCCAACTGAGTATGGAAATATGTCCATTTTTTCCTAGGGGTTCATCACCTTGTGCAGCTGGCAGATAGTCTGCTCTTTCATCTGGCTCTACTACAACCCTTCCTTCTTCTGATGAGGGAAAAAGTGTGGCTTTTGCAGGGGTCGGGGTGTGGGACTGAGGGGCATTAAAAGGAACACACACATTTGGTTAGCACCTCCCCACACAGCTGGCACCGTGATCACTTCATTCAACATTTCATTAACAACTACAGTATGAGTTAAGTATTATTATTCTCATTTTACAGATGAGGAAAGTGAGGATCAGAGAGGTGGACTAGCTTACCCACAAGGGGAGGAGCTCAGGTTTGTTGTGGCTGGACTGCATGTGCTCCTTCCATGGAAAAACATCCCATGTAGGGCCATTTGCTATTTTTCAGCCTCAAGAAAAGAAAACTGATTTGGTTCTGTCCTTTTGTTGTTGCTTATTTTAGACTCCCTACACATGGGAAGAAGGCTAAACTTTCCATGCCTAGAGGCTAACGAATGGCCCAAAATATGGGCAGCAGAAAGGGGAATAGGGCTATAAATGTGTTTTTACAGACTAGGAATCTTCTGTAGGAGAGCAGAAGGGCTTTTCAAAACTATCGATTTGGGAATTTACAAACTTATTCTTGTGCTATTTAGGAAAAGCCTATCTTACCTTTAACCTCATGATTTAGTAGCTGACATATTTTTATTAATAATTAGGCTTCAGTCTATTTGGGAGAGGGCATGCATACAGCTCCTATAGATAAGTCCATAAAGCAGCCACTGTGCAAGGACACGAACACTGGCAGACAAGGTTTGTCACCTTCAGTCCCATGTGCTATAATCTCTGTTGTCCTCAGGTAATCTTTGACAATGGTCACATAATTGCAATAATTCCAAGAGCACATAAAGCTGCTTCACTGTGTAAGGAGATTTATTTTCATTTCCATTTCTATTTTATTTTATTTTGTCTTTGAGCTGGACCCTCTTCATTTAATCCATGGATGCTTTCCCATTTGCAATGTTAGTTTCCATGAAGGGCTTTATGGGGCAAAACTTTGACAAACACAAAAATGTAGGAATTGATGCCAAACTAGCAAAATGCTAAAGAATAAAATATATTGTCCTGTTAAATAAGAACAACATCTCCAAACTGAGGTGCCCAAGGCAGTGACGGCAAATAAAAATTTACTGCTTTTAGCTTTTTTTGTTCCACTTCTTTGGTACCTGGAAGTAGGAATGTGTTTCTGATGGTAAAGTAATATATCAGAAATCAGGACTGAAGCACAAAGAAGCAAAGTTTTTGGAATAATGCAATCAGAGGCATCTTATGTATCTTTTGGGTATGGAAGTGTCTTTACTCATGATGGTTAGCCCTATTCTTTTTTTTAAGAGCTCTCATTCAAATATTTCAATGACCATAACTCTCTTTTCACTTTAAGTTCTTTAATATTTTTAAAAGATACTCTGCTGGAAGATGTGGGATGCAGATTGAATATGACATCTTTCTTAATTTTTAGGGTTTTGTAAAGCAGGGAGAGAGATAATGCAGGTAACTATAAGACAAGGCAGACTGGCATAAGGAAAGGTCCCTTAATATCATAGACATAGCCCATTTGGAAAATAATGGAAAGAAATATTGATTTTAGTTGCAGAAAATCTGGGGAGGAGAAGATGAAATCTAATCAAGTCTTTGAAGTATGCATAAGACTTCATGCATAGGAGGAAGAGAGGAACAGTTAGGGCAGATGCAATCGTATGATTGAAGGCAAGAGAGTACCTTCCATTGTATAGCCTGAAATTGTATAGTTGGAGATAAGTTTGCATGGAAATCTGAGGTTAAAAGTATTGCATAAATGAAAGCTGATACTAGAATATAATAAAAGATAGTTTTCAGAGTTGCATTTTCTGATTTTGAAAATCTAGATATAATTTAATAACTTTTTGCTGCAATGTTCCCAATAGTTTCTTAGTAGTAGATTTTATATTCTAATATATCCTATCTGGGTTTTTAAAAATCACTTTTTCTAAATTTTCTCCTAAAATAACTTATGCCTATTCTAGGATGCTATCAGTTCCTGCTTGTCCAGTTATAACTGACTTCTTTGTTTTCATTTTTGCCCTTCTCCAACTTTTCTTTTCTGTACCACAACCACAGTGGCCATTTAGAAACAGAAAGCAGAATCTTCCATTCTTCTACTTAAAACCCCTGAGTAGATTTCTGTTACTCTTTTTTTTTAAAATAATAGATTAATGAATATAGAATATAGAAGATTTTAAATAGAAAATAAGTTATTCATGAAATATAAGGGAAAAGAGTCAGACACCTCTGAAAGAACTTTCTATGCTGGTCCACAGAGCAAGGCTTCCTGTCAAGACATATATGTAATAATAGCCCACCATGGTCAGGCACTGCTCCAAGGACATGCATGCACACACTTAATCTTCACAACTGTTATATGTATAAGGTATTATTATCATCTCCATTTTATAAGTGAGACAACAAAGGCACAAAGAATTTGTAACTAAAAAATGCAGACAAAGAAACCTTAGCCATCTTCTCATCTTGTGATATCCAAATACTGGACTGCAGATCAGTGCTCTCTGCTACACATTTTTCACTGGTGGTTTCTCGCTTCCCACTCCTTTTTATTAAGTTCAATTTGCTATTTATTTAGGTCTATCTACAGTAAGAATCTGTGAGTAGTAATTTTCTTAATCTTTGTCTAAAAATGTCTTTATTTTGCCCACACTTTTTGAATGATGACTTAATAGGATATAGAGCTTTGAACTGAGATATTTTTCCTTAGCACATTGCAATATTATTCCTATGGATGCTAGCCTCTGTTGTTGCAGTTGAGAAATCTATTGTTTTTCTAATTACTTTGTTTTTCTTCTCTGGTTGCTTTGATTTATTTAAAAAATTTATTGATGTATAAAATACACATAGTAAGTGCACAAATCATAAGTGTACAAGATAGTTAATTTTTTAAAATAAATAAACATTCATTTAACTACACCCAGATTGAGATTTAAAACATTTCCAGTATCCAGAATGTTCCCTTATGCCTCTTTTCAGTCAATATCCACCCTTCTCCCCATAGCACCTGAAACTCCCCTTTTTTTTAAATTTTAATTTTATTTAATTTTTTTTTTTTTACTGGAGCTATCCATCATGAACTATCCAGCTATCCCTCCCTTTGTTGTTAATCATAAGCTCAGATCTGCACTTAGTTTTTGAAAAAAATTTTTTTTGCCATTTTCTTTAGAATTTCTAGGTATTTGTAGCTAGAAGTTCTTCAAGTGATCCTACCTGACACATGGCCTTAACTAGAAGTCTAAGGAAAAGGTTATTACCCACTTACACTTAAAATAAAATCCCAGCTCCTTAACCTGGCTCTCAATGCTCTGTATGAAGTGGCTCCTGTGCACCCCTTGAGCCTCATCACATATAGCTCCTTCCTTATTCAAGCAGCACTCGCCTCCTCTGTGTTGCAGAGCACAACATGCCCTTTCCTAACTCCAGCCCTCGTCTTTGCTGTCCTTCCACTTGGAATCCTTTTTTCTGCAGTTCTTTGTATGGCTAGTTTATCCTTCAAGTCACAATTTCAATGTCAGCTCTTCAGTGTCCTCCTCAGCGTGGCCTGTCCCAGTTACTCTCTTTCTCGTCACGATATATATTTCTTTCATAGCACTTATCACGGTCTGTAGACATCGTAATTTGTAATTCGCTTTTTAATTTAATTTTTTTTTTTAGTTCCTGACTGCCTTTCCATCTTCAAATGTCAGCTCTCTAGAAGTTAGTTCTCTTAATTTTCTGATTCATCATTACTATATTCCTGGGGATTAGTGGAGTGGGTACTTAATTAATGTTTGTTAAGTAAATGAATGAAATAACTCTTGTAGCTTCAGGAAATCTTTAACTCTAAAGAACATACATGTTACATATGCTTGATCGTGGAGCACTTTAAAAGTCCTCTATTTTCACACCTTGAACCAGATTCCTTCAGTGCTTAAGGCACTCTGCTCACTAGGTGAGTTCGGCACCTTCTGAAATTTGAGCCAGTTCTTGCTAGTTAAAGATAAACCATTTAATATATTAGCAAAGAAAAGTACTAAATGGCCTCTCAAAAGACATCAGAATGGCAATATTTCTGGGGCGATTCATGAAGAGTCTGTCTCATTGATGTTTGGTCCCAGTAACACTTCTCTTGTTATCTAATCCCCAACGTGCCCTTTCTGTGTCCAATTTCAAAGTTAAGCTCCATGTCTCCCTTATCTCTCTTTTCCTCCTATAAGGCACAAGCTTGTTCCTTGCTGTTAAGCTTTTAAACTATTTTTCCATATCAAATAGAGTTCTGAAAATTCCTTCTGTAAATCAAAAGGGTTATCTGCCATTTGCTAAGCAGCTGATTTAAGATAATAGGATATATAATTGTGTCAAACCCTTAGACATCTCATTATATGTTTAGGCTTATATTTTATTGCTTCAGGAAAACGGTATAAAAACAAAATCACAAATTCCAGCAGCATACCAAAGTGACTACTTTGAGTGTAGATATTTATGCTATTCAATCTCCACAGTGGCAAAGCCATTTGTGAAAGCAGAGATAGCATGGAGGCCACTTAATAAACACTTATGCATGAACACGTGAATAAGAATATTTTGATATTTTCAACCCAAGTGATAGACTTCTTTTCATTTTCCCCCCTATTCTCTCATGTGTCTCTAATGGAATCAATGATTAATAAATTGATCAATATTTTAAATATTTATTGTACTTTTTTGGGTTTAGCACTAGGACAGGTCTGTTATAGGGGGAGGGCAGTGGCATTAGTTAGGAGGTGTAGACAAAACTTTAAGACATTGTTTTTGTACATGAAGATTAGAGAACAAAATAGTAGTCATTCAGCAAATATTTAGTAAGTACCTATCATGTATTAATATTAGGTACTGTCTTAGATATTGGTTATAAATTATCATGGACTTTAAATTCTACTGGAGTGAGCAAAACATTAAACAAACATATTGGAAAATTAGATGGTATGTTATATGATGGTAAGTATTATGGAGTAAAATAAAGGAGGGAAGAAGTATCAGATGTTCAAGGAGTGGAGGCCTATATTTTTAAATAGGATGGTCTGGGAAAAGGACAGTGCGAAGGTGATATTTGTGCAAAAACTTGAGGGAATGTGTGAGTCATGTGGATATGACAGGAGTTTATGGTTATAGAGAAACTTAATATTAAACAGATTATGTGTATTCATTTCTAAACTTGAAGTTAATTTCACAATGGGCATATATCATCTTAATAAATAAGCAAACAATCTTGGAAACTCTATCAATCAAATCAGTCTGCTTGTGGGTCTGTATGTGGGTCTGCTCTGCTAGGCCTTCACCATCCTATTCTCACATTCGGTTGAGGTGAATGTCTGGATGAGCAGATGGGCTGTTAATAAGCTTTTTTCCTTGGAACCTTATCATCTCCGCAGCATTAGATGTGTCATAAGGTGAGTCACTGAGCTGGTGAGGCAGATGGCACCTGTCTCTCACTGTGGTTGGATTAGACAGCGTCCTATGCATACATATGGAAGAACAGACAGGCAATGCAGGTGGGTGGGAGGAAACTGATACCCAGAGAATCCCCACTGGGAATCTTCTCTCCTGGCAGAAAATTGGAAGGTTGGTTACCCTGTATTTCTTCCTTCATTTTAAAGAGGATCTCCAGAGTTTCATAACCTAAGAAACATGCTTTAAGAGGTAACTTCTCCAAAAACATTTCTCTAAAGAAGAAGTATTTTGCTTTCTTCGACTGGTTCAGGTGTGACTTTACTAAGACTTTCTAAACTTCTGAATTCTTCTCTTTTTTCCTCTGTACAGGAAAGGACAGGCCTTGTTGGTTATGGGATTGGGATAAAACTTCCTTGAATGTTACCCAAAGATGGTGTCTTTCTTTCAGCATGTGGAATATAGTGTCCCTTTAAATATGGTCATTTCTGAAGATGGAAATAGGGAAGGGAGTTGGTATTATAAGGTATGTAGTTTTGAGATAATTTTAATGTGATTTATTTCTGATACTTCCATATGATTAATAAATGATTATATGTATTCCAAGTCAGTCATAGGATTCAATTATTCTCACAGAATTCAAATGGTGCACCTAGAAGTCAGGTTTGTTTTCCCATAAAATGTTGAGAAAGATTGATATATATTATTTTATGATATCTACTTAGGAAAACTTTTGCCAGAAGAAAAATACAACTATTATGTAATCACTCATGTTCAAAATTGCAATTGCAAGAATCAAAAAGGATGAGAAGAAGTAAACATTTGTTGAGCACTTTCTACATGTTGGGTGCTTCACCTATGTGATCATTTATTTAAACTTCACAAGAGCCCCATGAGGAAGACATTGTCCTTAATTGACAGGCAGAAGAGTTTAAGAAACTTGTCCAAGGTTGCACACCAAGAAAGAGGTGGAGCCTGAATTGAATCAAGATTTGCCTGACTCTAAACCTCTTCTCACCAGGTTATTCCCTCTTTCCGTGGCTGGTGGATTCTGATTTTTCATTAATACTATTAATTACTTGTTTTATGTGTTTTGTTGTCTCTTGAGCAGACAATAGGTATTAAGGGCTAACAATTGATTAAAACAATATAGTATAAAAGCAGTATTAACTTTCTGTATTAGTTATCTATTGCTATGTAAAAATTATCCCAATTGGATAATAATGATGTGTCAATGTAGGTTCATCAGTTGTAACCAATGTACCACTCTGGTGGGGGATGTTGTTAATGGGGGAGGCTGAGCACATGTTGGGGGAAAGGTATGTGGGATATTTCTTTACCTTCCTCTCAATTTTACTGTGAACATGAAACTGCTCAAAAAATGAAGTCTTTAAAAAAGTTATCTCAAAACTTATTTACCCCAAAATATAGCAAGCGAGGACAATAAATATTTATCTTAAATAGTTTTTGAGAGTCAGGAATCTGAGCATGACTTAGCTGGGTGATTCTGGCTCAGGGTCTCTGATGAGGTTGCACTCAGGCTGTTGGCCAGGGCTGCAGTCAGCTGAGGGCTAGTCTGGGGCAGGAGGATCCACTTGTAAGATGGCTGCCAGCAAGAGGCCCCAGTTTTTTGCCACATGAGCCTCTCACTAGGTTACTCATCACTTGGCAGCTAGCTTTCCCCAGATTATGTGATGCAAGAGAGAAAGAGTGGAAGCTGTGGAGTCTTTTCCAATCTTTTCTATAATCACTTCTGCTGCATTCTATTGGTCAGTGTGGGAAGGGACCACACAGTGGTGTGAAGACCAAGAGGCTATCTGGCAGCCATTTTGGAAGTTGGCTATCACACTTTCTACAACTTTAATGTTTTTGGGGGGTTGAAAATTGGGAGAAGTCTTCCATGAATTGACTTTGTTGGCCCTATTTGCCTACTTCTTTCATGACAATATGAAAAGCTTGCATAATTTGATCATTCTCTCATTAGCATTGTATCAAGCACGTGTGTTGGGAAGAACCTTGATCATTACTTTTGTAGAGCTTACTCAGGCCTTATACCCTTAACGCTCTTTATAGAAAGAAGTACAGAATTATGTGTCCTGTGTCTTATTTTAACTCTAACCCAAACTCCAAACCTTGGTAGCATGTGCCTGCAAATTATCTGAATAATGGCTAGAAGAATCCAACAAAAGCTGATAAAATACAGGGCCATCTTTCTATTCTGAAGTAACTTTTCCATTACTCTTTGACTGTGGTAATTTTTGTTCTATCTCCAATTGTCTCAGAGTTGAAGCTGGGAAAGTAAGCATAAATGTTCTTCCCCAGTGCAAAGCACTCTACTATTTAGACCATGTTCATTTGGTTTTATACACGAGTGCTCAGGGAATGAACACGTGAGTTGATTGTCTCTGAATTACAGCTCCATCCTCCCAGGAAATCCAAGGCCCAAAAGACCGTCTGTGTTAGTGTGGTAGATGTTGTAGTTTCTCCCTTCCCATATTCAAGTGTAAGGTTTTACCCCTCAGCTCTTTCTAAACTCAGGGCGAACTTCTCCCCTACTCCAAGGTGACCATTATCCTTCAGCAACATAGAAGACCTAGTCTAGGGGTTGTAGTGTCAACTTGCTGGCCTCTTAATTGAAGTAGCCTCCAGAAGCCCACATCATGAAACTTTTAGCTTATTATTTCTCAAAGTTCAACAGAACCTTTGAGGGTGGGAAAACATTTGCTAAAAATGCAGATTTCTAGGCCTTCTCCAGATATTCTGAACTAGAATCTCTGTAATTGGGGTTCAGACTATATCTTTGATTTTTAATTTAAATAATAGATTTACTAAAATGTTATTTTCCTACTATAAAATTTGCCCTTTTAAAGTATACAATTCAGTCGTTTTCAGTATATCCACAAAGTTGTGCAACCATCACCAGTAACTAATTCCAGAACATATTTCATCACCTCCAGAGGAAATCCTGAACCTATTAGCAATCACTTTCCATACTTCCTCCCCCCAGCTTGTGGCAACCATGAATGTACTTTCTGTTTCTATGGATTTGCCTATGTGGATATTTTATATAAATGGAATAATACAATGTGTGGCCTTTTGTGACTGGCTTCTGTCACTTAGCATAATGATTTCAAAGTTCATCCATGTTGAAGCATAAATCAGTACTTCATTTCTTTTTATTGCCTAATAATAATCCATTGTATGTATATAGCATATTTTATTTATCCACTTATCAGCTTGCTTCCGCTTTTGGCCATTATGAATAAGGCTGCTATGAACATTCATTTGTGTGGATATATGTTTTCAGTTCTCTTGGATATTGTTATGGGCTGAATTATGCCTCCTCTCAGCTACAAATTCATATGCTGAATCCCTAACCACCAATACCTCCAAATGTGACTATATTTGGAGATAAAGCTTTAATTTCCTTTTTTTAATATTAAAAAATGCCACATAGATTTATTTTATTAATGTAAAAAAGAACTCTTACAAATTACTAAGAAAAAAGGTGGATAAGAAAAAACATTATATAAATAGGCATTCCCCAAAGGAGATAAAATGGCCAAACCTTAATTAAAAGAAGTTCAGTGTAATCATCAATTTCAGAACCACAAATTAAACAAAATCCCACTTAACAGGTGAGGTGTAGGGTTGGGGGGCAATCTCCCTGCAGTATTGGGAGAGGTGTCCATTGGTAGGGTTTTGTTAAATAGATCAACAATATCTATCAAATTTCAAAATTAGGAATATAGACAAAAATACTCATTAGAACAATCCAGTAACCTGAAAACTCAGAGGTCCATCAAAAATTCTGTGATTTAATGGAGTCTGTGAGTATCCAGAGAGTGGCCAGGTGTTGTCATCTAACACTACATAGTTATTTAAACAGGGAAAAGACCTGGCCGGCGAAGGTGTCTGAGTAGTCTAATTTGATCTGTGAGTCCTTGGGAGACTGCGGGTTCCTTCTGGGGCTAGAAGCAAATGAGCATATGCATGTGGAGAAAATCTGGAAACACAGACACCACTTACAGGAGACTGGCTATTTGCGGAAGACTGTAAAGATTATTTCCCCACCCTCAACACACATCTAAGAAAATAAGACTGTTTTCCTACACATTCACTGAAACAGGAACAGTGCCAAGTGTGGTTCACTCCCTGGGCTGTACCTGAATTCCCCATATGTTCCCAAAGTGTGTCTCCCCACCCCCCAATCCAGTCCTCTTGCGTGTACTTTCAAATGGCATCGTTTCTTCTATAAATGCAAATAAAATGGTATAATTGGCCACAAATAATTGTAAATGAAAACAATAGAAGTGAAGCTGTTATTAGATTCTCATAAGATGCTGTGGCTGCCCAAGGCCGACCCGGGTCTGCAGGCAGGGGCCTCTCAGAGTAGTGATGGGGACAGACATCCTACATGATTGGAATTACTGCCAAGTAAATAGATGGAAAACGTGGTCCCAGTGTGTGCCCACAGGCCGTCCTGCAGCCAAAGCCGAACATGGGTCCCTCTGCTCCACCCTCCCATGTGAACAGCACCACAGTGGGTTTTTGGAGGGCCTGTACCTCTCCCGGGGACAGTGTGTGTGTAGGGGGGGATCAGGTCCAGACTCCTGTGCTGGCAACCCGGGTGGGTTCATGGCCCTCTCGTGGGCTCAACTGAGCTGGCAGGTGGGGGCCACGCAGGCGGTGGAATCCGGGGTCCTCTGGTCCCCTCATTCTGCTGTGTGTCCGCAGACCTGCCTTCTGATGCGGCAGCAGCACGATGCTGTGGCCTCAACGCTGCAAAGGATGGAGTGGCAGCTGAAGGTGCAGGAACTGGACCCCACCGAGCACAATTCCCTATGTGTGAACGAGGTGCCCTCCTTCTATGTGCTCATGGTCGATGTCAATGACGACTTCATGCTGCTGCCAGCGTGACACCCACAGCGAGGGCCACAGGACACAGGCGAGGGCCGCGCAAATCCGCCGTGTGCTGCTGCTGAGCCCCGGTGACGGAGGAGGGAGCATTGTGTCCACCGGCAGGAAGACCTAGAGAGACCACCTTGTCTGCGGCGTCCCCATCCCTTCCAGACTGCCCCAGGCGGCAGCTAGGAAGCGCTACTCTTTCATACCAGCTGCTGCAGGTGGCAACGCCTTCCCAGGTGGGAGGAGGAGCCGACACAGACACAGCGGCTTCTGTCTCTTAAAAATGGTGATCTTCGGGCTTTTCGTTCCAGCCAACTGCAGAGGCATTTCAGGAGTTACAGAACACAGTGCATTTTTTAAATTTCTTGTTCCATTCTGATCAACTCAGACAGAGTTGCGATCTGCCTTGGGCCTGGCAGGGAAGGAAAGAGAACCAGCCCTTGGCTGTCAGTCCCAAGGGGCCTGTGCCTTAGAAGTGACTTGGTTCCTGGTCGCTGTGTCCCCTGCAGAGCAGCCGGACCTGGGAGGGTCCCTGAGTCCTGTGAGTTTCCCGGAAGGATCTGGTGAGATCTCTTGAGAGTTGGGGGACATGCCCTTCCCCTCTGACTTGCCCTCCCATCCCCACGGAGCTTTGGTGAATTCCTTCCTGTTCCTTTCATTGTTCAACCTTGGCCAAGGCAGGGCCAGTCCTTAGACACTGAGGGTGGTAGCGTGCAGAAGCCTGAAAGTCCCAATATATTTTTCTGGGCTTAAATTAGCTGTGGTTTTGGTCCTAAAACACAAAACTTTGATCACAGTAACACTTTTTTTAAGCTTTGCTTTTCCTTTTTAAAAATAACCTGACTTAACCTGTATGCACAGGGAGCCTCCTTTGAGTCAGCAGTTTCCCGCCCCGATGGCGGAGTTTACGGTCTCTCCACCCCGGACAGACCGCGGCGGCTCCCGTGCCGAGGCCCAGCCGCCACGGTGCGGGTGTGAGCGGCTCGGCCCCCGTACGCCTGCCAGGTGCTGCACCGCCGCTGCCGCGCTGCTTCCTCGCGGAAGAATCCTGTGGTAAGCCGAAAAGTCTGAGAGGCAGGGCAGGCTCTCCCGCCCCGGACGTCAGCCCTGCCCGTCCGCGCGCTGCCCGTCCGCGGGGGCAGGGCCGCTCCGGCTCGCGGGGTCGCCAGGCCGGGCGTCCGGGTCCCGGCGTTTGTGGCGGAGACGGCCACAGGAGGACTCAGCCCGGCCCGGCGCGCACCTGAGCGCCCTGGGTCCCCGAGATAAAGCTTTTAAAGAGGTAATTACATGTGGTGCTTGTTTTTCCATTCCTGTGATACCTCGCTTCGGATGGGCACGCTTGTGGCTCTGACTCGGGCGGTGCAAAGGCAAGATACGTAGTCAAAGTGTGTGTACCTCCGTAATATTCTGAAATTTAAAAAAGAGGTAATTACGTTAAAAGGAGGCCATTAGGACAGGCCTTAATTCAGTCTGACTGGTGACCTTGCACAGAGGGAGGAGCATATGAAGAGGTAGCAAGAGGGTGGCCCTCCACAAGCCAAGGAGAGAGGCCTCAGAAGAAACCAGCCCTAGTTAGCACCCTAATCTTGGACTTCCAGCTTCCAGAACTATGAGAAAATAAATTTCTGTTGGTTAAGCCACCCAGTCCACGGTATTTTGTTATGGCAGCCCTAGCAAACTAAAGCAGGTATATAGCTAGGAGTGGAATTGCTGGGTCATATGGTAACGGAGGAGCTGCCATACTGTTTTCCAAAAAATGATTGTACCATTTTACAATCCAGTTTGTCCACATCCTAGCCAACACTAGTTATTGTCTGTTTTGTTTTTGTTTTAATTTTAGCCATCTTTGTGGGTGTGAAATGGTATCTCATTGTGGTTTTGATTTGCATTTCTCTAATGACTCATGATGTCAAATATTTTTTCATGTATACTTGCATTTTAAAAACAAGGTTTGTAAAAAAATTTTATCCATACCAAAGTTTGAGAACTGATGTTGTAGATGTATCGCAATCAAAGTCGTTATCCAGTTTAAACCTTTGCTCTGGGACTTTAGTTGTCCAGATTAAACTGGCCTCTGCTAAAGTATAGTAAAAAACTTATGATTAGGCCGATAAGTCTTCATAAGTATATGTGACCTCAGAAACTCCTCACCAGCCTGTCTCCTTGCCCGTGAGTCTGTGACATTCAACCTTTGAGAGCAGAAAGTGGCAAAGTCCACTTTGTCTTGGGAGCTAGGGAGGGGGAAAGAGAAACCCTCTTTGTCTGATATCTTGGGTGTACCCCTTGACACCACCAGAGACCAGGTCATCACTGCTGCCCCCTCATGGATTAGCTACGGGGGTGGCTTAACCTTGAAAAACAGCTCAGCTTCCCCTAATTTGGGCTTACTGCTTTACCCAGGTTCAGGTTGTGCTGTTGGCCTCCCTTCCACTTTGAATTTGCATTCCTTTTTGTCCAATCCTGAGAATTGTAGGTGTTTTCAGATTTACACTCTTCTGATGTAACTGAGTGTTGATGTAACCTGGCTCTGAAACACTGCTTAACGGTTTGGCAAACAAAAATTTGACAATCTTTTTGAGCAAATGTTGGGCAGTGAGTTTTAGCTTATGCCTTTATTATAAATTACATGTTCTTATAAATAGGCAAGAAGATTCCTTTAAAATTAGGTGCTGTGTAAGGAAATTGAATGGAAATATGTCACATCTCTTCTTACTATTGCTAGATTGGAGTGTGTCACTTATCTGCCTATTGGGGCCTTGAATTGCTAAGAGGAGAAACTAAGTTCTGCTTTCTCTCCATGAACTTTCAGGTCAGTAGGCTGCTATTTTAATAGCAATCCTAAACCCCTGAAAATGCAATATGATTAGTCTGAAATTTCTAAATAAGGTTTTTGAAAAGATGTAACAAATTTCAGCAATTTGTACACGTTTATATTACCTGGATTGGTATTTTTTATTCCTTCTGTTTGGGATAAGGGTAAGTAGTAAAGGGGGGATATTAAATCTTTGCATTTCAGAACTCAGCTCAACAAACCTGGTGAAGTTCCATAATAGCAGGAGGGGCTCTCCTCTCTCAGCTTTCAGCAAAATGAGAACTCTTTGTTATGATACATTTTAGTGCTGATAGTTTTTCTATAAGGTAATTTTTGGTGTTATCTGAAAATAATTTAGCTTTACTTCTGCTTTGCAGCAGTTAAAATAAAATAGAAGATTAAAATCTTGCCCGATACATGTTGGAATAGTTAGATTTTCATTTTCCATCCTCTTTTTCTATTTGTGGGGAATTCTCCATTCTCCCACCATTCTCCTTCTAAAGAAGCTCCAGTGGCCCTTTCCTCCTTTTCCCCCACTCTCTGGAATCCAGGATAAACTAGATCCCGAGATTCAGCAGCTATACCAACTGCCTGGGAGCTACTCCAAGATTTCTGGACATGTTAGGTTTGAGGAGCTTAATGGACATCCAAAGGGGAGGTATCAAACAGGCAGTTGGACACATGAACAACACATACAATTTAACAAGATGGGCAATGAAAACCATCTATCAAAACTCAAAGTTTCTGTTTTCAAAGCAAAATATTTGTAAGTATTATGTCATAAAATATGGAATAATACAGAAGTAACCTTATAGATGATTTGTGCATAATGTCCTAGTAATGTCTAAGAAAAGTGGTAACATCAATCCAAATTACAGAATTATCATAATGGTTTAGTTATATGGAAAGACTGTTAACATTTCATTGGTCACCATTGATGATGTCTTTTTATTAGATTTATATTTAACAGTGATTAAGTACCATGATGTGCTGGCAACAGAATCAAATAAGGGCTCAGAAATTGTTCCTCCCCAGTGATCTTATAATCTTGCCTTATGCACATGAATTTTCTTTTTTATTTCTTTAGTATGGACCACAGAACAGTTTGCATTATTACTGCTCATAAATTCTGCCCTGATGAGATTAGTTTTATAGATGTAGAATCAATAATACTTGAACACATTTGCAGCTGTGTACTACCCAATATTGCTCATTAATGGCTTTAAAAGAATCAGTGCATTTTGCTAGAAGCAAAGATAATGAGCCATTGATTATCCCTGCACAGCACAATTTACGGCCTATTTTATTTTTAATGCAACGTTAAATTAATCTGTAAAAGATCAGAAGCATTGCTTTATTTCCAAGCTGTGATTAAACAGTTATTGAACTTTTCATAGAGAACATTAATCAATTTTCCTCTCTTCTGATCTCTCAGAGTGCTTTGGAAATAAAGACGAATAGCTTGTGATCACCTGCCCTTCTTGTAAGGCAGCAAAGCTGAAGGAGAAAACATCTTTGTGGGGTTGATTATGTGATGAAATGGGTCAGGAAGGGTCCTAGTCTATGGTATTTTTACTCAAATTCAGGTTATGGATGTATTCTAGATCAGTGAGTGGGAATAGAAATTTTACTAAAGTTTTACATAAAACACCTTCAAGGGTATAAGGATGCATAGAATGTAAGATATGCATGATTCATATGTTTTTGCTTTGGATATGTGTGTAATTTAACTATGCTCACCTAGCTCTATACTCTCAATAGCTTTTTGAGTACACTTTTAAAATCACTTTAAAAATATTAAAAACTCATAGAATTTTCCTCTTCTTTATCACTTCTTAGCAACTTTCTATCATTAACCAAGGCTAGCTAAATTAGATATTAATTGTACATGAAGACTAACATCATTGTGGCAAAAAGCCCAGGCCATTAAAATGATCTTCAGGTACCAGTTTGACTTCAGAAGAAAAGGACTGATTTATGTTCTCAATAAAGTATAGTAGAGATTAGGGAGAACTTATAGGAAAATGAGATGAACAGAGTGGAAAAAGGTACTGTATAGATTCAGATGTTGTGATCTTCGATGGTAATGGAACTCTAATAGGGAAGATAAGACTGTTCTGTCTGGGAAATAGCAGGATGTAGAGCCTTCTTCATTACAGCAGGAGGAACGGATTTAGAGGGGCCAAGAACAACAAGCAGACTTACCTATTAAGTAAAGGGCAAGTTCTAGAATGGTGGGATAAGAAAACTATCTTGTAGGGGTTAGAAGAAGGTCCAAACAGAAATTAGTATCCAAGGGGTAATCAGGTAAACAGTCGTATTAGGGGCTCATAAAAAGGCAATGTAGATCCAAACAGTTGGTCAAATCCCAGAAATGGAGAATCCAGGGACAAGTTGCTCTCAGAGGCCTAGCAGAACACTTAGGGAAAAACTATCAGCTCAGGATTCCAATTCATACTTATCAGAACCAAGTAACAGTACTATTTAAAGTTAGAATGAATTTAATGGTGATGTTCACCCGCCATCAAATATTTACTATACATGCTTCTACAGGTCTGATTTGTTGGGGTAGATAATAGAGACATAGAGGGGACTTTCGGGATTAGTGATGGCCTGTGGACAGTGAAATGCCTTCAAATGATAGTAACAGGGAACACTGATGAAAGTTCATTGAGGCTGGCCCTGTGAGCACACGGAGTAGGCAGTCGTCTAAAGAATTTTGATGGCTGATGGAAGGATCATCTGCTCAACATGGCTCCTTGATTGGCTTATCGTCTCATGTAGTATCTTCAAACTTTTTCTTTCCCTCTCTCTCTCTCTTCCTTTCTCTCTCTTTCTCCTAGATTTTATTCACTCTGTAGATAATTGCCTATAAAATATAGATATTTTGCTTGGGCAAAAAGTCGTAATGGTTTGGGGCTGACATGTTTTAGTTTATCAGAGACCAAGGCACAGAGAGAATAGGACACAGGACAGATCAGTTTTGTGCAGAGTAGAAGGAGGACAGAGGATCAGGCACTTACACTAATATCTCTGCAGATTGCAGCCTAAGTTAAAAGTGGTGGGTGGTCCTGGACAGCTGGGGAATTGTGAAGGCTGTTGGTACTTTGAGGGAATGGAGAAGTTCAAATAAAAGAAAGAAGTGATTTGGTAAACAAAGACTTCAACTCCCTCAAATGTTGCCCACAACTATTCTGTACAACAATAATTCAACAGGTTAAATAAAGTTCATTTTTGAAGGAAAGATGAGTCATGGCTCTGTGTATGTGTGTGTGTGTGTTTTGTGTTGTGGCTCAAACAAATACATAAATAAATGAAAGTAGATTGAAATCCACAAATGGGAGGGCAGTGAGATACACTAAAATGAGATGCACTAAGGGGTAGCATGAGAACTGTTCAGGTAGCGGTGTTGTCAGAGTCATACTTGTACAGAGTCATGGGGAAACGAAAGGCATGATTAGACATATGAAAGGAGAAAAGGACACATAAAGGGATATACATATTAAAAGGATGTAATGCGGTGAGTACTAAAGAATTGTAATGAGTGACCTAAGGAGAAATTGATATACGATTGAGGAGGTGTTTAGTACTTATGGATTCAGGATATGGGGCTATAAACATAAATAAAATATTTGTAGCAGCAAAGGGCTTAATGAAACCATTGTGCTTGTTCAGCATTAAACCGCCATCATTGCTATCATCCTTTCTGCACCAGGTAGAGGTGCATACTGTTTTAAGAAAATTAATTATGCAAATCTCTCTCTCTCTCTATGTATATCTAAACCTAGAGATCAGGGGGTGATTGGTTACTTTTGAAAGGGATTCGTCTCAGCATAATCATGCATTCGTAGGAGACTATTGTCTTAGAACTGGCAGGGCCCTAGGGAAGATTCGATCCAAGCTCTTACCAAGGAGGAAGCCCATCCCAAACAAATCCATTACATAGATGTTGCCTTAGTGTTACTTTATAACACCTCATAGTATATAGTCAGAATTTATTTTCTCAGTTTTACAGATGGGAAGCTAAAATAAGAGGGTGTCCAAAGTCATTTAGCAAATTACCTCCTGATTCCAAATTCAGAGCTTTTCCTATCCAGCTCTCTAGTTGCTCACCTTCCACCAATATTATCAGATGCCTCCTCTCTCCGAGACCTTGCATGAAGTGGGGGATTATTGAGACAACTGGTAGGTGATGCAGCTTTGGACTCAGATAGCCCTGAGTTCAAACGTTGGCTTTGTCATTTATTAGCTGCAAATAATTAAACCTCTTTAATAATGTTTACTCATTTTTAAAATGGAATCAATATCTATTTTTTTCATAAGCATTAAGTGAGATAATGTAAATTGCCTAGGATAGTACCTGGCACTTAGTAGGTGCTCAAAAAATGTTTGATGTCTGCTTTACATATGCCTCAGGTGTCCACTTTGCCTGTGAATATACACAGAACTGTCTTAAGGACTGGCTAATTTCTGCAACTACATGTACTTTTTATAATAAAGATATAGTTCATTTCTTTTTAATATATACCATTCATCTAAGCATTTCTGTGTGCTGTAAAATATTCATAAAATTCTTGATTTTGACATATTTCTAGCTATCATTTTGAATTAGAGATTATTGTTTGAACTACTACAGAACTTTGCATAGGAATTTGACTTATTTGTCTTATACTTTAACTGAAATAAACTTAGTATTAGACCTCTGCTTAAGTTAGCTGAATTAATTCTGCTTTAATTCAAGTTCATCTCTGCAGTGGAAAATGACAGGCATTATTGAGTTCTGTTACACATTTAATAAGAAATATACACTTCTCATCCTTGCGGGAGCAATTTAATACACTGCAGAGCCTGTCAAAATTCAATTCAAGGTTGAATGACTAATGCATAAAAGTCAATTCCATATCCTATCAGAGATAAAGCCAGTTATTTCTTTTTATCAAGTAGATGGGGATGCTATTTGGATCTCAGGTAGCAAAGGTTTGAAACTTCAGGCTTTGCAAAGTTAGAGGAGATGTGGATGTGTGGAAAACTAGGAGTTTTCAGGAGTAGAGTCTGCCTAAAGAAACAAATCAACACGGGGAGTGTTTGATCTCTGTACGTTGTTTCATGACGTTAAATTTCCATAGCCTTTGAATTTAGCAGCAAACAGCACTAAACCAAGTGGAGGTATAAGGGAGTTTTTTAGGTGCTACTGTATCATGATGGACTGTAAATCTCAATTAATATTATGGTGTATGCATGTTGTTGATACATGCGTGGCTATATATGTGTGCAGAATAATGTGCAGGAACATAAGGTGGTGCAATGGCACCCAGCGTGGGCAGGGTCTGCACAGCACATTCATTCAACAGCTATTTATTGAGCACTTGCCAGACATTGTTCTGAATGCCAAGGGTATAAGAGTTAAGAAACATACAAAGAATCCTATCCTGTGAGCTATATTTAAGCAAGAGAAAAAGTAATAATATATTAATCAAAGTTTAAGTGCTTGCAGTCAATGGTTAATGAATAGAGACATAAAAGGGGCAGAATAACTGGAAAGATTGTGGGATGAAGAAGCACAGAGGCCTGGGGAAGCATTTCAAATGAGGAACAGAATAAGGCCGAGGCTGGGCATGCTGGAAAGGGGAAACAAGGTCAGTAATATGGAGAGTGGGTGAGAAGAGCTTAGGAGTGATGTAAGGCTGGGAATAGATGGGAGCACCGTAGGCTTTGGGAGGACTGATAGACTTGCTCTCTGTGAGTGGAGCCTGGAGGGTTTTGCGGGAGGGACATGATCTGACTTTGTTTGTTCCTCTGGCTGCTGTGTCGAAAACAGCTTGCAGAGGAGCATGGGGAAGTGGAGAGACCAATTAAAAGGCTGATATGACAGTAGGGTGACATTTGTTGATAATGCCACTGAAGAGGCATGGCCATGGGGGTGAAGGGCTGAAGTAAGTGGAGGACAAGCTAGGTGGAGGAGAAGAGGTCAACAGTGAGGCCAGGTTATCGGCAAGATCATCTACACGTGTGAGGCTAAATGTTACCTACTGAGAAGACTGGCTGTGTACGGCTTGAGGCCATACTGCTGCCTGCTGTCACTGTGCCTGCGGAAACCATCAAGGACACTCACTGAAAAAGCCCAGAGCAGACTACTGGCATTTTGCCTTTGCTTATTTGTACCCACAGTCCTTCTCCTTTGCCATTTAGCCAAATAATACCTAAACAGAGAATTAGTGCAGTGTCTATGCATTTATTATGAAATGCCCTCTTCCGTCAATATTCTCCATGTCCTGTCTTGAGCATTCCACTGATTAAAGACATTTCTAATTCTCTTGGCATTGTGTTTTTATATTATTTCTTTTCAATGGAAATTCACTGTTTTAGTAGATAAAGCAAGCCTTATGCAGGCACATTTTTATAAGTCATTTTTGTGGATAATTACATGTCTTTTAACATTTTTGCATCATAAAAAATGTTTTTGTGTGATAAATATAAGCCAGTGTTTCTTTCATCAGTTAGTACAAAGCATTTAATTCATTTTTTCCTGTATGGAGACCACTATATATACTGAACTCAGGGAATAGCTACAAAGGGAACAGATGATACGATTTTGTTTCCTCATAAAACACAGAATAGTTCCGGCATGTGCAGAGAAATCAACAGAACAATAATTTTCAAAGAAGCCCACCAAGCAGTCATCTAGCCAACTTCCTCGTAAAGGAATGAACAGAAGAATTTAGGCTTAACCACTGACAGTTTCTTAGAAAGATGGGCATTGATTGAGCCAGATTTTATAATAGGTGAGGTTCCGCCTTAGAGGTAAGAAGAAAGAGGAAATTCCAGGCGAGGGAATAAATTGAGTCCCATGCAGAAGGTGGCAAAGCAGGCATGTTTGGAGTGGAAGAAGAAGCATGGAAGGAAAGGTTTAGAAGTCAAGCTGGTGAGTCTTTGTTGCTGCATTGGGGATTTGATATGAGAATCGACGGATGCTGGATCAGTTGTGATAATAAAAAATGGTGCTGTAGCAGTCTGGGTGCGGACTGAGCAGGTGTGGCCTAGCACAGTGGAGAATAGGAAAGGTGTGAAATGGCGTGTGACACTGAAGATAAAATTTAGAAGCCTTAGCATGGAATGAAATGTGGCAGGGCAGAGTATGTTAGCATTAATGGGAGGAAAGGAAGGTCCCCAACATATGGAGAATGAAGAAAATGGCTTAGGAGAGGACAGGGTTGAGAGGCAGAGTGAAACCAAACACCAGCACCTTGCTGTCACCATTGACTCCTTTCTCTCTCTCCCTCTCTGTCACACTCGCTGTCATTCTGTGTGCAATCATTTACCTCTCTCTCTTACACTCTACGTCCAGTCATTTACAAATGATATGCAATCTACACTCAAAATCACCCAGAAACTAACCACTTTTCATCACTGCCACCAGCTGGTGCAAGCCATACTCTCATCTGGTTTATGTTAATAACCTCCTGTCTGCTTCCCTGTTTCCTCCCTGCCTGCCCTATGTTCTACTAGCCTGGCAACCCAGCACAGGTTTTCTCAACCTGGGCACTACTGACATTTTGGGCCAGATAATTCTTTGTGTGGGGAGTTGTATGATGCTTGGCAGCATTCCTGGTCTTTATTCATTAAATGCCAGTAGCACATATCCCTGCCCCAAGTCATGCAATCAAAGATACATACCCCCAGACATTGCCAAATGTTCCCTGATTGGTGGTGGGGGGATAACCCCCACTTGAGCTGGAGTGACTCTTTTAAAAATATAAGTTGTGTCAAGTTGCTTCAAGGCTCAAACTTCTCAATATGTCTTCACATTACCTAGAGAAAAAGCCAAAGTTCCTACAGTGGCCTCTAAGGCTTTACCTAATGTGGTCTCACCTCTTCCAGTTAGATATCTTTTTCCACCCCATCTTCCTGCTTCCTCCCTTCCTTGCTGTTCCCCAACCACCCCACACATACCCTCATCAAAGAATTTTCCCTCTTGCTGTTTGCTTTGTCTGGAACATTCTTCTTCTCAGGTATCTCCAGGCTTGCTACATCACCTCCTTCAGACATTCATTCAGAGGTCACCTTCTTAGGGATGACTTTCCTGACCACAGATTTAAAATTGCATCCCTTCCTTGCTTTATTTTCTTCATATACACATCATCAAACATACTCTAAATTAACCATTTTAAAATTCCTTATCTTGTCCATCACTTTACTAGGATGTAAGCTCTATGAGGCAGGGTCTTCATTGGTTTTTTTCATCTCCAGCACCTAGAAAATTATCTGCACACAGTGGGTGCTCAGTAGATACCTGCTGAATGAATTAATGAATGAGTGGCAGTGGCAGCCAACAGCCATCACAGGGAAGCACAGGAAGCCATAGGCCTGGCCTACAGTGAAACCCCCTGAACTTTCAGGATCTGGGGACCTTCTTTCACGGTCCCTCTGCTACTGCACCACTCTTGCTATTGTGGGTACTAAGCAGTGCCAGCCAGCAAACAGTCATACTGGGGCACTTGCCAAACTCAACAAATGCCATTTAGAAACAAAAGAACCTCTAATAGTGACACTGGCCATTTGTTAAACAAATCATTAGTTTGGACACAGAAGCTGCACATGTGATGAATCTACTAATTTACAAAGCATATTATAGGACATTAGTTAATTGCCAGACAACTCTATATCCCAGGATACACTGAGGAAGCTTCTATTACTAAGGAGAGATTGGATATCTCAGCCCTTAACAATTACAAGGCTTATATATCAGAATGAATGAGTGAGTGGGTCTTACTTACATCACCCTGGTGTTCCATTGCTACTTCCAGAATTGTTTCTGAGTTTTCATTTTTAAATAAAAGTTATACATACATGCTGAATATTTAAATGGAACAGAAAGATAAACAATTAGAATTAGTCTGTCTACCCCAAATCCCCTTCTAGATGCATTTTTAGGCATTATCCACAAATATAAAATATCTCAAACATTTCACATCAGATTTCACTTATTGCCACGTTTAGGAGATTTTTATGGCACAAACAGATATACTCAATTCTTGTTTAATGGTTGCATAGTATTCTCTTTGTCTTTTAAATAATTTAATTAGCCAGGCACTACTGATAATTTGTGTTTAGGTTTTATTTTTTTTTAACTATTATACAGATAACAAGATAATGTACCTATAATGTGACATGACATAGTTTTGTGAGTATATCTGTAAAACACATTCCTGACAGAGGAATTTCTGAGGCAAGGAATATTTGTGTTTAAAATATGAAACTGCCATATTTATACCCTGAACAGAAAGATATGAGAGTACTTCTACTATTGCTAAATTTTTATACTTTAAAACATTTTGATCTGTGCCAATCTGAAAGTTAAAAAATTATGTCTAATTTTTAAAGTTTGCATTTCTTTAATTCTAAGTAAGGTTGAAATTTCTTTTCCTTATGCCAATTGGTCTTGTATCTGTGTGTGTGTGTGTGTGTGTGTGTGTGTGAGAGAGAGAGAGAGAGAGAAAGAGAGAGAGAGACAGAGAGAGAAAGAAGGGTAGATTAACTTGCCATTTAAAAGCTTTGCCTATTTTAAAAATATAGTTGGCCTTTTCTGATAGATGTGTATCTCTGGATAAGGCTTATTGTGGATTGGACTGAGGTTCCATCCTTCCCCAGTGGACTGTGACCCTGTAATAAAAGGACCAGACCATATTTATCTATTCCATAGTCTGGTAGATGGGTGGCTTTCTTTCATTAATATGGATGGTGTGAAAAATTAACAAGAGGTCATTTGGTGTAGTGAGCACCTGGGACAGTGAAGCTAATGGACAAAGTGGTAAAATGTTGGATAATGTTAAAAATTTAGATGGAAAAAATAATCAAGGAAATTAAGCAGTTTTAAGGAATTTTGGAGCTGGTTGAAACAGGCAATTTACTAAAAACAATGCAAATAAATAATTATATCTGCACAGTTGCTCATGTCTCATCACATTTTCAAGTTTGTGAAATTTATAGTTAAATAATGAAAATTTTAAATCCTTGTTATTCATTTGAGATCTGTTATCATTTTCTTATTATTCTAGAAATGTTGATATTTTCTTTGTAAAGAGTTGTAAGTTTAAGTGTGACTTTTTTTTTTTTAATATCCAGGAGCTCATTTTTTTCTCTCCTTTAGAGCAGATATTTAGTTTTATGAAGTAAGCAGAAATATAGAAATTATATAGAAAATAGAAAAAATAGAGATTATGTACTAGAATTTCACTTAATTTGCTGGGGAAATTTTTTAACATATGGAGTGATGCAAGCCTTAAATTGAACAAACTTAATATTTAAAGTACTTTTTCAGACCACATACCTCTTGGAAGTAAGTGTATTGTACATATTTTCTAGTGTTTAATGCATAGCTGTAACATAGACATTAAAGTCTCCTTTTCAAGTAATGAAAAACTTCAAGCATTGCCTACATCATTTAAATGAGTATGTGTATTTCATTTTTCCCTCTATATTAAAAGTAACTGAAAGACTATTAGGCACCATACCAATTGTTTTAAAGTCATGACTGCCCTCATTTTTGTTTGTGATCTTAAAGTATTAGTCTGTGAAGGTTATATGTGAATATAACAAGGGCCCCTTTACAACCTATAGTTCTTAAAGGAAAATACTGGCACATCAGAAAACTTAACACAATCTTGAATTCTTATCTAAGGTGTTATAGAAGAAAAGCAAACAGAAGAATGAGGCAATACTATAAAGAACACATGAGATAGGTAAGACAGTCTGCGCTGGTCCAAGAGAATAGATTGGAATAGGTTCCATTATTTCCTGGCAACAATCCTTTTGAATGAGTAGGAAAAAAATGGAAAACCCAAAGCTGTGGAAGCATGGCTGCTTTAGGTTGATGGTGAAAGTTCATGGATCTAAATAAGAGCTTGCTTGGTAGAGACAGGCTACTCAAGTTTGACTTGTCTGTAGTAAATCGAGCTTTCAACTGCATATACTTTTCTACATCAATGAGCTATTCCTTTGTATCATGGGCTAGGAAAACAAAGTAGTTGTTTTTTTAAAACCCAAAACATTTTATTTCCTTTCTGGAATAGTGAAAATAAAAACCAAAAAGATGCAAAACTGAGAAAAATGCCTAGAACATTTATCTAGAGCACACTCTGATTAATCACTATAGCTGAACTTTCTACTCATGCTGTAAGTAGTTTTATTTAATTATTTTCACTTCTAGAATTTCTCTGTCTAGTCTCTGCTGTCCATTCTTTGGTAGCCAATAGATTACTCTTTGTCTGGGGCTCCAGACCTCCTCCATCCCTCTGGGATCCCTGGCCTCTGTGGGCCTTTGTTTCTAATGGCAGCACCTGCGGTGACTCTCTCACCTGTATTTTGGGGTACTGGAACTGCTTCGTGCTGCCTGTAGGATCCAAGTATGTGTGTGAGTATCCTCCAGGTCATCCTCTGGATGATGACTGGGATTTGAAAGTCTAGCTCCCTTGCCTTGAGGTGAGACCAACCTTACTCTCCAGAGCTTCCCTGAGAATCTGGCTAAGGCTGGGACCTGGTTTGCCCTCATCCCCTTTCCTGTTCTATTCCTGGTGTCTCCTGGGAGTACTTAATAAATATCCAGCGTGGAAATCTCCTTCTCATGGTTTACTTCTGGGGAGCCTGACTTAAGAGAGCTGGTTATACATAAAGTCAAACTTTTCCGTCCCACTTTCCCTTTTTAAACTTACCCTCAGTCAACGGACAATAGCACACTATAGTACATCTGAATGACTCAGAACTACAATTTCAGATTTTCTTGTTTGTGATCTCATTTGAAGTATTATGGGAAATCTGTGAAATGGACCAGACAGATGGTTCCCCTGCCCACTACTCACAGATAGAAAACAAAGAAACATATGACTTGTTCAAGCTCGTGGAACAATCAGGGCCAGGGTACATGTTCTTTGATGTTTTGTCTGTGCTGTGTTGTCTTCGCCATTCAGTCTCTCCTCTTCTTGAGGCACCAACAGCAAGCAAGGTCCCTCTTAGCTTCCAGACCTGTGCTGGCCAAATAAATAGCCCCTAGCCATATGTGGTTATTTAAACTGAAATTGAAATTAACTAAAATTAAATAGAATTTAAAATTCAGTTCCTTAGTTAGACTAGCCACATTTCAAGTAGTTATAATAATACCCACCTTGTCGAAGAAGGTTCTTTGGACAGCACTGTCCCAGACCCTCTACTCACTAGAAGTCTTGAAGTATTCTGCCCTTCTCCTTCTGTGCTTGCTTTAATTTATATTCTCTTCTGTCATCTCTGCCTTTCCCCCTTTCACATTTTTTTCTTTGCACATAACTGCTAATTTGACGTTTTTCTTTTTTTAAGCAATCTTGGGACCAACACTGGGGTGATTGCTACTCTTGAATTTACCATTACAGAAATCTGAATTTTCATAAAACACATACTGGACACATTTTGTGTAAAAGGGAAATGGAGTGGCAATAAATACATACGTAATTAGGAAGAAACTTTCATAAAGACCCAATTTTTCTCTCTCTAAAATACTAATGGAATAACTGCTGCTCTTGCCTACTACACAGACGTAGGATGGAGGTGAAATTATGGGACTGAATGACAGCACTGAGAGTGAATTAGAACAATGCTAAAACGTATCTTTGAGTTTATTAATGCAGGCAAAATGTAAGCCGATGGGATCATTATTTGATTTTAATTACATATTATCTGTTAACAAACAGAAGACTGTCATTTCCTACAAAATGAAGAACACATTTTTTTTTCTAATCGGTAATAAAAGAGATTTAGAAAAAGTGACAAACTTCCTGATTTTAACCATTGGATAAGTGTTATCAACCAAAGCAGTCAATTTTTCTTTCTCTGATTAAAGTAAAAAAAAAAAAAAGTGAAAGAATGGTAAAAAAGTGAAGTGATCATAAAATTCAGCAGGAGGGTGATCCTTTCTGTAGCAATTTGGAGGCTGTCTTGGAACACCACAGGCTGAGAAGGTTTCATGAGGAGATGGGAGGAATTAGAGAAGTTAGGAGTCCTCTCCATTTCTAGGGGTAGGTATTTTTGATAATGGAATTAAATCTAGGAACCAGTATCTTAAAAATTTAAGGCTAGAATGAAAATAAATTTTTCATGGACAATTTAAATAGGAATTCTTCATCTTCTCTGGACAAGTACTTTTTTATTCTTTTTTTATTGATACATAATGATGCACATACTTTCAGGGTACATGTGATAATTTGATATATTCATATAAACAAATCAGGGTAATTGGGATATGCATCATCTTGAATATTTATCTTTTCTTTACGCTAGGAACATTCAAATTATTCTCTTCTAGCTATTTTGAAATGTACAATAGATCAGTGTCAGCTATAGCCATGCTACTGGTCTATCGAACACCTCTTCAAGTACTTTTATAGTGAGATGCACTTGAATTTAGTATAGAGTAATGGAACAGAAAGAAAATATTGCATGTATTGAAAAAAAGTGAAGATTTATTTATTTTTCAGAAATCCCACAATACCCTCCAAAATTTCCAACAAATAATTTCAACTATTGTGATAGAGATACATCTTTTGGGCAAAATTAATTTTTCTAAGACTTGGCAAACATTGCACAATAAGTCACAAAATAATAAAACAAGTAGAGGTAGTTGAAATTACATTTCTCAGTTGAGTATAATGCTGAATAACGAAGACACACAAAGAAAAATATATAAGATGAAAAAAATTCTTCTTCATGTTTGTTTGCTTTTCAGTTTTAATGAGATAGACTCACTTGCTTATTTACTTTTCAATTTGGCTTAATGAAGTGGACATAAAGAACAGTCCTTATTCCACCTAAATAAATCTGAGACTTAAAAGTGCCAGTGACACCAGATCTGAGTCTCAATTTAAGAAACTAAGATCTAGACTTCTGTATGTAAAAGGAAAATACATTACTGGGGAAATTATTTGATATCATTTAAAGAGAAAGGGTACTATTAAGAGAAAGTAGCTGTGTCTACTGAAAGGAACGATAGAACATGAGAACTAAGTTGTTCTGCATAAAAAGGCGATTGAGGGTGGAGGAGGGGGGAGTGTGTTACTTCCGAAGATTCAGGAGGTAGAAAAAGGTGCCTCTGAGCCATGTGGGGAAAAGGTGAAGAAGCACGTGGTAGCCAGAGAGGAGTGATGGAGATGTAAAGTGTTCTATTTATCCAATGCTGTATACAAATGACCCCCAAATTTGGTGACGTAAAATAATCATTTGTTATGTTCACAGATTCTGTGAGTCAGGAATTCTGTGAGTTGGGTTTGGCTGGGCAGTTCTTGCTGGGGACCTCTCACGCAGTTGCAGTCATATGCTGGTTGTGGCTGCAGTTATCTGAAAATATGACTGGCTGGAGGACCCACAAGCATAGCTAGTAAGTTAGTGCCAGCTGTTGGCTGGTGGCCTCCGTTCTTCTCCATGTGGGCTGCTTTAGTGTCCACATGGCATCGCAACTGGCTTTCTCCAGTGAGCAATCCAAGAGGTCAAGTTGGAAGCTATGATGCCTTTTGTGACTTAGCCTCAGAAGTAACACACTGTTACTTCCACTGTGTACTATTGCTCACTCAGAGCCAGCTCTGATTCAGTGTGGGAGGGGGCTACACAAAGGCATAAATACCAGGAGATATGGATCACTGGGGCCCATCTTGGAGGCTGGCCACCACAGAAGGGGACTACAGAGATATTTAATAGGGATTTATAAATTACTTTTACATATAATATGCCATGTAACCATTCCCTGGCCTGCTCACCCAATTTGCAGTAAATCTAAAATGCAAATTTTTTGTGGAGTTGGATTTGCTTTTGAGGCCTGCTTTAAGTGGGCTTGAGACAAGAAGACAGGCCACCCACAGCTTTGGACACATCTCAGTTTATATATATATGTGTATATATATATATTTTGACATTTTCCCCAAATGAAGCAGGAAGTCTCTGAATTATATTTATAAAAACTCCTATAAAGTGATGGCAGTATCTAACTAAGAATTCTTTTTCTATTCTTACAAGTCACAGATTACTCTTATTTTGTTGCCTACAATTAAAGTGAGAACATCTAATTCTTTCCTTTCTCCTAGGCAATGTGTAACTCAGGGTGAAGAGAATAGCTTTCTCCTGTTTGACCTTTTATATTAGCTTGAGACCAGAAAACCAGTATGGGAAATTCCTTCTAGCCCAATTTTTGCCATATTCACATCCTCAGAGGGCCATGTAAAACCCTCTCCTTCTGTGCAAGAACACTTTCCCTCTCTCCTCTCTTCCTGATACCTTGAGGAGGAGAAATAGGAGCCTTGGGGATCCAGAACAAGAAATAGGAAGACTTTGGGAGGAAATGTCTTATTCAACAGTCCTCTGGAGAGTCGGAACTTATCTTTTCATTTCATCTTCTGTTTCATGGAGGAAATGATTTGTTCTGGAGAACGAGCTACTCAACAAAAATAAAATCAAGGAAAGACAAAGGTAGAGGAAATGGGCTCAGTAGTACTGTGAAAGGGGTGAAGATCTGTCATTCCTATTTCAGGTTTAGTCAAAGGTAATTTGAGTAGGTATTGGCTTTTATAAATGTACTTTGTGGCACGAAGCTCCATGAATATTCTCTAACAAAACTGTTAATGCGAATCGATCAAATACTCAATAGCTTTTCCCTTTGGAACCCATTTTAAAAGAGCTATTATTGTGATGGCTAGAATATGCTAAGCACACAGACTATTATCTATCTGATTTTCTGCTGAAGAGAATTATTGCAAAGGTACCAAAGCAGTTTGATTATCACAGGGAGACTTTTTATTTTCAGCTTTTTCAAGCTGTGTATTGAGTTGCTTTGCCTTCGTTTAAACATTAAGTTCTAAAATTAATTTATAATACATCCAGGGAAAAGATTCCTTGGTGTAAAGCAAAAAGCTACAAAAAAGTGAAAGACTTAGTTCCCTCAAAGGCTTCAAATTAAATTTCAATTCTATTCAATTAACATTTATTGAATGTCTGCAGGGAGCATGGCACTGTACTAGGTACCAGAATTTGAAATATGCAGAAGTTCAAGAGGGTTTCAAAGTTAATTTTATGAATTTGGGTAGAGAAAAATCAGAATCATTTAAACTGTATTCTTTTTGAAGTCTATATTTCCTTTGATAAATTCCTAAAATGGTGTTCAATTTGATTGAGAACTCCTTTGGAATGTGGTGAAGAGAACAAAAACCATTCTTTCTTCAGCCTTAAATTTAGAATAAAGGAATTTTTCTTATTACTTCAAGAAATGGCTTAAATAATAGAAAAATTAGTTTAAAAAATTAAAGCGAGTAAATAATAGTGTTACTTTCAGAAAGACACAATAAAGTAAAAAGATTCCTGCTATACACAGAATTTAACATTTCAGATTTGGAACATATTTATCTTTTAAGTACCATTCTAAAAATAATAGAATAAATAGTATTTCTTCTGGTATCACCAAGAATCAGGAATACATTAGAAAGAGAGTAGAGTAAGTTTTAGAACTGTGAAAGTTTCCAAAAGATCTACCAAAATTTAGCAAAATAGGGCCATATAAATGCCTTCAGTGCAAACAGTTTGTCTATGTGTTATCTCAGTTTGTCATATTTATCCTGTGAGATTCTTTTTTTAAAAATTTTAATTTAATTTTGAGTCAATATCATTTATTGAAAAGAGCTTCCTTTCCCCCTGCACTGCAGTGGCACTTTTGTTGTACATCAGCCAACTGTATATTTGTGTGTTTGTTTCTGGACTCTATTTTGTTTTATTTTTCTTTTTGTCTATCCTTGTATTCATTCCACACTATCTTACTGTGACTTAATATTAACCCTTGCTATCTGAAAGTCCTCTAACTTTATTTTTCTTCAATTTTGTTTTGAGCATTATTAGGACTTTTTATGTCCATATGAGTTTTAGAATCAGCTTGTCAATATAAACAATGACCAAAAACCCCCCAAAGATTTCTTGGGATTTTAATTGGAACAGCATTTAATCTATAGAGCAATTTGAGGAGATCTGAAACTTTATAATATTGAGTTTTCCAATCCACAAACATGGTACATTTTACCATTTATGTGAGTAGCTTAAATTTCTCTCATAAATATTTTCCAGGTAAATGTCTTATATAACTTGCATTAGATTTATTCCTAGTATTTGACTGATATTTTTTGATTCTATTATAAAGGGTAGAATTAAAAAAATATTTTCCATTTGCTTGTTGCTAGTATATAGAAACACAGTTGATTTTTGTATGTTGACTTTTGACTTTGCATCTAGAGACTTCCCTAAATTTACTTATTAATTCTAATATTTTACCTGTACACTCTTTTGGATTTTCTAAGAACTAAGCTATGTCGTCTGCAAATAATGGTAGTAATAGTTTGTCCTTCTGAATCCTTATACCTTTTATGTCTTTTCCTTGCGTTACTGCTCTACCTAAAACAGCCAGTTTAAAACTGAATAGATGAGGTGAGAGCAAACATCTCTGTCTCATTCTTGATTTTAGGGAGAAAGATTTTAACATTTTACCATTAAGTGTAATGTTTGCTTTAAGTATTTTTGTACATAAGGAGTGATGTTATTATTTTTTTATTTTAGTCATTAATAATTGTTAATCTTGTTTCATTTTTTTCTTTAGCCTATTTTCCTTCAACCTAAGACTGGGTCTTCCCACACCCTCCAACAGCTTTGTAAACAGTTTTGTAAAATGCCTGTCCATTTTCTACATTGTCAAATCTGCCGATTAATGAACTCTATTTTTCTTTTCTGGAGACACATAGACTGTTTGTATTCCAGCTGGATGCTTCTGGTTCTCCCTTTGCCATCATTCTGGGAATTCCAGTTCCCTTTTTCTGGTTTCCAGATGCTGTTTCTGGTTCCTTGGTTTTCTTTCTGTGGGCACCTGAGCTGGCGGTGCAGTGTGGAGCGTCAGAGTGTGTCTATGGGAGCCTCACTCGAGGAAGCTTGAGTGCTCTGCGGGGCTTTAGGACAGAAAGTGTGCGGAGGAAAAACGGGAAGAAACAGCTGCCATGCTTCAGTCCATGGCAATAAGGAGGCCATTTTGATCAACACAAAATTTGATAAATACCCTATCCAAGAGTGTGTTTTCTATATCCTTCACCAAAATGGCTAAATCACACTTTAAAAAAATTCAAGTAAAATATTCATGGAATTCCTGAAAAATCACTAAGATTTATTAAACTTTGAAATGGATTACCAAAGAGCCCGATGACCTTTTCTGTAAATAATGAATATTCATTCAACAAATATTTATTCAGTATATATCAAGCACTGTTCTAGATGTTTGAAATATACCAATGAACAAAATAGACATAAATTTTGTCTTCTTGGGGGAAGACAAACAATAAACATGGTAAATTAATTCTATTGAATGATAGAAGGGGATTAGAGATGTAGAAAGGATATGAGTGGTTAGGAATCCTGGGCAGGATGTGAAGTGCAATTTTCAATTAGGTAGTCAGGGTAGTCTTCCTGGAGAAGGTGATATTTGAGCAAAGACTTGAAGAGGAGCACTGCAGGCAGAGGAAACAGCCTATGCAAGGGCCCGAAGGTGGCATGCCTGGTGTGTTCAGCAGCAGTAGGGTGCCAGTGTGGCTGAAGCAAAGTAGGTGAGAGAGAGCAGAACAAGAGGCGAGGTCAGAGAGGTTATGGGTGCTAAACCATATCGAGCCACATAGCCCATCATAGGTACTTGAGCTTTCACTCTGAATGAAATAGGAGCCGTAAGTAGATTTGGAGCAGAGGAGTGATGTGATCTGACTTGTATTAATATTTTGAAGGGATCACTTGGGGGTGGTGTTGAGAAGACACTGTAGGATCCAAGGTCAGAAGTGGGGAGGCTAGGGAGAAGCTACTGAAATGATTCTGGCTGGTGGTTCCAATCAAATGGCAGCAGTGCAGGTGGTGAGATGAGTCTATAGCAAAGCCACCCCTGAGTCTTGTAAATGTGGAATATGACCCACAATTCAAAGTCAACTTCTTTTTCTTTTTTTGAGTGGGGGGAAAATCTCATAGGGAAACCTCTGATCCTCCTCTAGGAATAAAAAGACCATGAATCACACCCAAGGAAGAGAATTTTGCAGCGGGGGGAGCACACCAGTGCTATGTTAAACCTCATTGGCAAGCCTCTGTGCGAGGTGTGTGGATATGGTATCTGAGTGTACTTGTGTACAGGTTTATACACGCAAATATTGGTAACTGCTTGATTGTCCTTTCTTTAGGTCAAGGGCTCAGATGGTGAGGAGGGAGAAACAGGTTGCTCCTCAGGCTGGTGCACATTCTTGGCTCCATTTTACAAATAAACTGTAAAAGATGGAATATACTCTGTAGCTGGTTTGACAGTCCACCCATAGGTAGGAGGATGAACTGTATGACCTTTAAAAGTCAATTTTCATCCCAAGATTTTACATTCCAATTATGTCTGATAGACTATTTAAATAAATGATGGTTTTTCTATTAGGAAAGAAAATTGACTAGAATTCATTCTATTTGAGCTGCAAAAAATTTGAAAATAGGTCAACTCTTAATTACCCAGGGTAATAGGGAACATCTTGGATGGATTATCCCAAACCACAGGTAATTAACAAAATGTGCAAATTAGACACTGATTCATAGCATTCATTAAAATTTACATTTAATCTATTTAAGCAGCATATATTTGTAGATGAGCAAATCAACATGGTAAAAATAATTTTAAGATTAATATGCACATTTTAAATAAAATGTAGAGTTAAAAGTATTGCCAAAAGACTGGACAATCTTAAATATGTTGTACTCTAAAATTCTCAACATTTACCTAGGGCTCCACGGGGCATTTGGAAGATTTTATTATCTGGTTTTTGTAAAAGGCAAGGGAGGGATCACCAGGGGTTTCCCACCCCCTGGAAACTCTCCTGCTGGCCTAGTGCTGGACCGTGCCCACAGTGCTGGTGCTCAGGCCTGTGAGGCCGTATCTTTCTCTCCCCAGTGCACTTCTATGAAAAGAGCTAATAGCAGCACAAAGCCTAGGGTGAGTGGGGAAGTGAGAAAGAGAAACTAGAGCCATGAATAATAACAGGATAATCCTTAACTAATTATGGAAACCAAAATTTTAATGCTCTTCCTATATTATCCTCAATTTTTCAAAATAGCACTTAGCTAGAAAGACTTCTTGTTCTGCCAGATTTTGTTAAATTACTTTTTGTTATTCTAAAATTATTTGCTGAAATAGTACATTCTCTTAGTGCTTTTATTTTTGTTGATGATGATTTATTGTGTGTCCGACACTACACTGGGTACTTTGCAAATGCTATCTCCTTTCTTACTTGCTACAATAGCCCTAAGCAGTGAGGACTATTTTCATTTTACAGATGATACTCAGAGAAGTTCATGATGGCATGTGGTAGAGATGGGGTTTAAACCCAGGTCTGTCTGATGCAAAAGCCCATGCTTTTTCTACTAGGGCACTTGTTTTCAAAATATGTCTCTTTCTGCCCACCCCCCACACTGCCCTGACCAGATGCATCTCCTGGGAACTTGTTGGAAAGTTAAATTCTCAGGCCTCACCCTAGGCCTACTGAATCAGAAACTCTGAGGTTGGGGCCCAGGAATCTGTGTTTTCACATGTTATGAATCACCTTTCACAGGTGACTCTGATGCATACTCAAATTTGAGAACTGCTGTACTATGTCATGCCTCCTTAAAAAGACAGGCTTCCTTTATTATTTTTACTAGAGGAACAGAATTAATTGCAACTGTTGTTGCATGAGGAAAGAAATCAATGGTTTAATTTAACTGAGCTTCTTAACTTGACTTTTTGTTTCTAATTTCTTCCATTGTCAGTTTTCTTGCTTGAAGCTGCTAGGAAAAACTTCTTCAAAAGCATTCAAAGAGAATATAGTATAGTCTAAAGCAGAAGTTGCCAAAGAGGACTATGTACAAACTAGGCATGGATCAAGTATGCAAGACCATTCACGGGGCTGTAGGAAGAAAATACTAGAATTTTTATTTATATTTATATTACCTAAAAATAAGAATGAAATAAACTTTCTAAAGTTTAATATGGGTTAACACATAACACATAAATTTACATATGAATATACATACATTGGCTGCAGGTGTAGAGCCCTGGCTCACACTCTCTTGGCCCTCCTTTGTACTCTAGTTATTGAGTGGCAACCAGCTGTGCACAGATGGGACCTGTCAGCCTCATGCTTCAACTGCTCCATATCTCTCTCACCTATTATTCTGGACCTTTCTCTACCTCTGTCCAGCCATTCTCAAGCATTCACACATATGGAAGTGTAAGACACTTGACTCAGTAGGAGCTCGGAACCAATGGATAAATGTTCACCTTTCCTATGTCCCGGATGGACAATTCTGAGGTGCGTTCTGCATAGCTCCTCACAGCATCCCCAACATGACTGATCTCATTGGCCCTTAATAGTACCCAGCTCAATTATGCCCCTTTGGATTGGCCTCTGACCTGTCCCAGTTTTCCCTTTTCCAGTCCCCAACCCTGCTTCCCTTGGTGGGTTCATTTCTGAAAATCAGCTCTCTTCATGGAAGCTGTTGTCTTAGATTCTACTTCTTGAGGCATAACCAAGGCTAAGCAAGGTGCATACTAAAACATCTTTATGAAAGGGTGTAAGATAAACATTTGGAGGCTACTGGCCTAAAGCATCAATTATCAATGTATTTTTAAAGAAATGAGCCTAAGATCCCATCATATGATAGTCTAAGATTGTGTGTGTGACACCCGCCCTGTGAATGTGTGCTTTTATGGGCATATTAGCTATAACTCTATCCCTTCTTGTCCCACTCAAGGCAGCATATTGGTGAAAGTCAGTAAGAGTACTGTTTTTATGGGGATGTTCTTAAATTTACTAAAACGTGTAGATAGAGCTAATCAGGTGTAGGCTTTAGCACTTTATCATCAATATTAAATTTCTTTGAACACCTGGTAACTAATTGTAATATGAAGTGTATTGGGTGGGATCCCTTGGTTGAAATCTCTGTCTAAAGCCACCAGATCCAGGTTTAGAACCTGGAACTTCTTGGTAACAATTATTTTTCATGTTTAAAAAACTTCTTAAGTCATTTATCCATAAGCTGTTACATCTTTATATGAGAGGTTATAGTAAGAAGTTTTTACCATTTTATTCCTTGCTCAAAAACAGCTCAGGAATTTTATGAGAAGGGTACTTCACCTCTGTGGTATTTTTTCCCAAAGTTTATAACATTGGTCTAATCATAAGAAAGTGTCAGACAACCCACATTGAAGGACATTCTACAAAATACCTGTCCAGTACTCTTCAAAAAAGTATCAAGGTCTTCCAAACAAGAAAAGACTGGGAAACTCTCCTAGACTGGAAGAGAGTAAGGGAACCTGATGACTAAATGCACTGTGATATCCTGGACTGGATCCTAGAAAAGCAAAAAACATTATTGGGATAACTGGTGAAATATGAATAAAGTCTGTTTAGTTAATAGTATTGTGCTAATATTAATTTTTAAATTTTCTTAAATGTGCCATGGTTTTATAAGTTACTAACATTAGGGAAAGCTGGGGGAAAGGCATATGGGAATACTTTGTGTTAATACTATCTTTGTAACTTTTCTCTAAGTCTAAAATTATTTAAAAGAAAATTTATTCAAAACCAACAAATAAACAAACAAAACAACTCAAGTAGACTGAACCCTGTCTCATGTGGGCAGAATCTTGCCTGTAGGTCATAATTAGGAAATACTTAAGGAAACACGATCTATAAAAGTAGAAGCATAGGTGTAGAGAAGTGATGTCTATACAGGCAAAGGAAAGCACAGGCAAATCTCAAGTGCTTGAGATTTTTGTCAACACTATAGAGAGCCTATGTGTGCTATGAAGACCCAAAGCCTCCTTTTTTCCCCACTTAGAGCATTTTTACTACAGAATTATCTAATCAGTTCAAGATGCCACTTGGCATTGAAAATAAATCTAGCTCTGTTTCTTCAAGGGATTAAATGGTGGGCTCCTCATCTTTTATAATTATTTTTCTATTGTCAACTCTCAGTAAATACTTTTGCAATTACCCATGAGATGTCAAGCACTCACAAAATGAAGCCCTAACTCTAAAGATGAAAGCCCTATTTTTGAATCAAACACTTAATGGGTAAGAATTTCACAAAGCTGCAAAATCTGCCCTTGAGAACCCCTGAAAACTAAGTATTCCATGGCTCTAACTGATAATCATACTGTCAGTTAAGTATTTTGCATTTTGTAAACAGTTGGGTATATATTTTTTTCCTCTATGAATTTCTGTGAAGACAGTTTGATACAGAAACTTTAAAAAAATCTTTTGCCATATTCCAGGAGGTATCAACAATGACCAAGCTGTTGTGCAGTAACTGTCTGTTTCGCCTGAATTGAATGCTATGTCTCATATGAATCATTGGGTCTATGGTGAGCTCTGCCAGCTGTATTTTTGGACTCATTTTCATATTTAACCCAAATGTGTGCTTGAAATTTTTTTGGGTCATTATTAAGAAACATAAAAATCAACATTCTGTATCATGAAATGAGATGTAATCAGAGGTTAATCTTGGTTTAAATAAAATGTATTTCCATTTTAATCCTTCTTTAGAAACCTGGCTGTGTTCAGTAACAAGGGGTTCTATGCCAGTTCACAGCAGTAAGAGTGCAGAGGTGCCAGGTTAGTATAATGTGATCATTATGTTATATGACTAGATGTGTGTAAACAAATCCATCAAAATCTGTCTGTCCTTAGGTAGGTGACAAAACTAGATCAAGCGATGTGGCACCTATCATGGATGATTTTCTTCTCCTTTCTCTTTCATAAACTTGATATTGAAGCTTTAATGGAGCTTAATTTTGGACAATTAAACAAATGGAATTGTGGGGAGAAGGAAGATCTTTTAACTCCAAATTCAGATTTCTTTCAGATAGAACCAAAACCTAACTTAAAAAAAAAAAGACTTAAAATTTTGCCTATTATAACTTACATTTTTAATGTACAGTGGATACCTGGAATTCACAAATTAAAATTTGTGATTTTGACTAAATGGAAAGCAAAAGCAGAGCTTTTGTGATGCATATACATACAATGTGAGTGGTAATCTAGAATTGCACAACGGAGACCTACTGCTCCAAAGCCTGTTTCTCTCACATTTTATCATTGCACTGAGGGACAAATTGGCATTGTGGGCTTTTAGGATGGCGTGCAAGGAAGATTCCTTTAGCTGGTCAATATGCTTTGCTTACCATCCAGCAACCACATCTCAAATGACTTGTTATATATGCAGACATGCTCCAGAAGTGATTGCAAAAGTCGATCTAAAAAGAAATCTGATAGCTGGTACTAGTGATGGAAAAGAAGAGAAAGTTAATAAGTTGGAGAAAAAATTATAAAAATGAATTCAGCAGGTTGTGAAAAGCTCCAGTTTTTTTCCCTGGAGATTCTATTTATTCCGTGAAGAATTTATTCTTCAGAACATAAAATGGTAGCATGTCATTACCTTTGCTATCTACAAAAACGATCAATTAGTAAACGTATATTGAACTACTAATTTTGGTTTTAGCATGGTTCTTGAGGCTCAAGATCAAGTGAAAGAATGACCAGAGGTGGCATCAGTCATCAAAGGTCTTCAAACATTTTTGAGAAAACAAAAGGAACCTAGAGGAGACAATTCAGGAATAACTGTGTTGTAAAAGGCTGTGTGGAAAAAAAGGGCAATGATTAGGAGTCAGGAGAAGCAAGTTCCAGTTCCAGCTCTTGCAATAATCCCTCTCACATATCTTCCAGAGGCTAATGTGCCCCGGGAGCCTGGGCCCAAGTTTAAACACAAGACCCTCATGCATCAGGTGACTATAATTTGTTGCCCAGACTGAGACACTTCTGGGAGTGAAAGGGGACTTCATGAGTAATTATTCCATGGAGTATATTGGAATTGTCTTGGACAAACCAGGAGGAAAAGTAATTCTATTCCTGTACCTCTAGGCTCTGGCTGATTCTCTCCACAAACCTCTTGCCAATGAAAATATCCTCCTCATAGCATGTTTGTGCTTCTATTGAGTGATAAATAATTATATGCATTCCTGCTTATATGTAAGAAAAAAGGATCCTGATATTATTTGAGAACTTTGGAAATTATGTCCTCATTGTGGAATTTTAACCTATTAATGGGAAAATTCAGACCAGGAGGAAGTAAACTCAGCAACCCAAGGGAGATATTTTGATCCAGGCATGGACTTTTGGTCACTTTCAAATCCCCCTGCCTAGGCAGCTGTCTGATCAGCCCATTTAAAATAATTGCTGACATACATACTGATAAAATGAATTCAAGAAAATTATTTTTCAGATTTCAAGTTGATGACAATATACCCCCATCAACAAATACCTGTGTGCTTACTCTGCACAGTGGTTATGCCATGGACAACTATGCACATAGCATATGTATGAGCAACAAAGTTATTAAACTTGCTTAAAAAAATAAATAACAGGGAGAAGCATATGCTAAGTGTGTGTTCAAGAAAACAAAACCACAGGACCTAGAAAAGGAGAGAGAACTTGAATTTGACATGCACCAGGAAGGTGAATAGGACTTACATGGAGTGGGTGGTGTGTGTTGGGGGTGGGGGTGAGATAGGGAGGACAACCAGATTGTCTATTTTTCAGTCATGAATGGTAACATGAAAAATTTTGTTCTTTAAATTTGGCTTACCAAATTCTATAAAATTGGAATAAATTTTTCCCTCAGAAATTAACTTATATCACCCCAAAATGTGAAAGTTCAATCTACAAGACAGATTTAATTTTACAGTCCATGCACTTACTGTGTATGTGTGTCACATTATTGAAGTGTGTTCTAAAAACATTCGGTGGAAACATCCTTGTCTAAACAGTGTCAGGCACAACTTGAGTGGCCCTGATAATATGCTTTATATTAAGGTAAATGTGTAGAGAAGCTTCTTGTGAATGTGTTGTGCAATAAATCCACAGCCAACTGCAGATTTATGGGCATTGTTATTCTGTTGTACAAATAGCACCTCCATTGAATTTAATGGGCTGAAATAGGTGAACAGTTCATTCTAATCTTGTGGTGCCTGGGACTCATGCATTCTCTGGAATCACAGAACATATGTCCTTCTCTTGTTTTAAAACCTGAAGGTGCCTTTCTGATAAACAAGTCTCTCTTGAGGGTAATGACATAGGGAGTAATTTTGGAAACATTTCCTTTGGTATGTTGATTGAATGTAATCCTACAGCAGCTACCTGTTGCAAAACTGAGAGGTGATTTGTCAAATTTAAGATCTGTGGCAGATTTGCTTTAATTGATTTTTGTTCCTTTGCATGAGTTTATTACTTTAAGAATGCTTAGATTCTCTCACCCATATGTTTCCTTTACTATTGAGAACAAACATTGGCAAGAAGTCTTTCTTCTGTGGTTTTTCACGTGATAATACTGAACTGATTCTAGCATGTTTATCATAATTAGACGAAATGTTCATGAAAGACATGTCTACAAACCTAACCTGAAGTTCCCAATACATTTTGAAAACGCTCATTAATGAATTTAGGTAAACAAGTGTAGAATATAGAAATTTTAAGGTGTCCAATGGAAGCTTTGAAATCCCACAGTGCTGCATTTACACATGGGAAGTGTATTGTTAAAGTGAAACAATGGGTATATCTCAGTGGGGGTGCCTCTGGTATCTTGAGGGTGTGTGTGTGTGTGTGTGTGTGTGTACTCGTGCAAATCTGTCTAGCTTATTGAAAGACTTTTAGAATCACTGGACTCCACACCCTAAATGCCAGGAGCACACGCCAGTTATTGCAGCCATCAAACACACCCCAATACAGTTATCTAAACAACTCTTCAGGTGTACTTCCTTGCAGGTGGTAAAAGAGTAAATACTACCTAGATGTGAGTAATTTCCAACTTGCACAGTTTATGTTTTCAAAGGTGACTCTCTTGGGTTGGAATGTAGAACACACCTTTCTATGTAAGGACAGATATGAATGGTGAGTGCGTCTCCAGGCTGGTGATGTCTGCCTGGCTTCCTGGCCCCCATCCACAACCCCTTCTTCAAGTTCTTAGACTAAGATGACTTAATTCCAGCCTTTATATCTCTTCCCCTCTTCCTAAATTAAGCTCTTCTTAAAGTCTCTTTGATCAAAGAGATTTCAAGGAGTTGTATTTCAGGAGTCTATAGATTTAGGACCAGATTTTGGCCTGATCAGAACTTGTTAGTGACTCTTACCTTGTCCCCAGTGACCTAGTTACTATCTTGCACCCCAGTTACTGATATGATCCCTGTCGGGCCCCCAAGGCTTTACATCTTGTCTTCCTTCTCTATTTGCTGCCACTGCCAGGCTCCTGGATGCTTGTTACTACTGGCTCATGGGGCCATTTGTTTCCTGCTCATTGTGGAACCTTTTTGTTATCAACTCCCCATTTGAACATCTGATTACCCCTTCCTTCCAGGCTGAAGATGCCATGTCCATCTGCTTGTTGCAGTTTCTTCCTGAAGGTGGCTTTTGGGCACTTCATCAAATGCCTACATTGTCTTGGTAGGTCTCCAGCTTCTGACTATTCTGGGATGGGTTTGCCTGAGCATTAAGCTTAACGGCTCATCTCACTTTACTGCAGGCGCCATGCTCCAAAATCGGGGAACTGGATATAAACAACAGGGAGGCAAGCCTCTTGCAGTACAGCAATTAAGCAAACTAAAAACAAATTGGATAAGAAACAGTTTCTTCGTCTTCAAAGCTGGTGCTTAAAGTAGTCTTAATGAGAGGAAAAGAGAAGATACGTGCAATCGGAATTATCTGAGCCTTTGAGGCAAGGTCTTGAGAAACTGATGGCAATGACTCTTTATTATGGTTAATTTCCCTTCAGAACTTGTGGATTTGTGCTTCCTTGATATGGAAATATCATTAGCACTACTTTTAGGCTGATCAACCATAATTAGGATAATTTTTTGCCTCACAAGTGAAATGAAAAGTGAGATTTTCCCCTGTAGGATAATGGGACACAAAATTAAATAGTGAGCAGAATGAAGGAAAGTGTTAAAAATAAATGTGTTTGTGTGGGTAAGCAAAACTAACAGCTTGATGGGGAGATGGAAATAGCAGATAATGCACCTAAATGCTATTATTATTATTTGGCGAGGGAAACATTTTGTCTTATTCATTTCATGTATGCCTGTGATACAGAAATCAAGAGAGACAAAAAGAGACCTAGTGAAAGTGAGTCTTCCTCCTATCTCTACTCTAGCCGACCTGGTTGCCTTCCCCAGACAACGCGTGTTGTGGATTTCTTGTGTATCTTTTCAGAGATATTCTGTGAATAGACAAGCATTTGTATGTATGCATACAGCAATACACATGCATACATATTTAAAATCTGAATTAGTTATTTGGATAGATTTGTTTTTAATTGGCATTGAAATCTTTAAGGGCCAGAAGGCTCTTGTCAAGATGTTCGATAAAACAGTGGTGTCAAGCTTTATTAGAAACCTTGTTAGAAACCTATTTTTTTATAGACTTATCTTTCAGTTGCAGCTATATACCGTCATTACCGTGGATAACATCAATAATATCCACAACACACGTTGTGTCTGCAGAAGGCAGTTGGGTCGGCTGGAGTAAAAGGGTATAAAGGTGGCTCACTTTTCACTAGTTATCTTTTTGTCTCTCTTGATTTCTATAAACACAGGCATATTAAATGATTAAGAAAAAATGTTTCCCCTCGCCAAATAATAATAATAGCATTTATCTGTCTCTACTTGTTCCCTCTGGAGGGATGTATGGCTATTAATATGGTGCCTTGTGCTGTCCTTGGCCACAAATTTTCTAATGGGTTCTGATCTAACCCAGTTTCCCTCTATACTTGGAAGGCAGTGGTTAACTTGGAATTCTTCCTTCCCTGTCACCCTGGACATCCTCTTCACTGTTCTCTTTGGTTGGATGCATTGTTTATATGTTTTATATATTCTTCTTTCTTAGTTTACTTTCTCATTTTGGTGGCACACAACTACTAGTAATTTCCTGAGAAAGGGTATGTGAAAAATAAATTTGAGGCCTTGTACATCTATAAATGTCTTTAGTTTACTTTTCCACCTGATTGATAATTTGTAATGTATAGAATTCTGTGTTGGAAATCATTTCCATTCAGAATTTTGAAGGTATTGCTTCATTATCTTTCACCTCCCAGGGTTGCTGATAAATCAGAAGCCATTCTGATGCTGTTTTTTTTTTTTTTTTTTTTGTATATGATCTGTTTTTAATTCTAGGAAGCTTTTAGGATCTTCTCTGTGGCCTCAATGTTTTAAAATTTTACAATGATGTGCCTTGGTGTGGGCCTGTTTCCATCTATTCTGTTGAGCAGGTGAGGGTTCCTTTCAACCTAGAACCTCAGGTCTATTAGTTCTGGGCAATTTTCTTAAATTATTTCATTTATGACATCCTTTCTTATTTTTTTTTCCTTCTGGAACTTTCTTATTCAGATTATCCTAATATTTGGATGTTATAATTTCTTATTCTTTCTTTAATTTTTTAATCTTTTTTTTCTATTTTGTATTTCTTTATCCTTTTACTTTGCTTTCTGGGAGATTTCCTCAAACTAATCTTCCAACCATTCCATTGATTTTTTAAAAATTTCTATATCATGTTTTTGATTTCCAAGAGCTAGCTTTTTTTTTTTTATGGAAGTACTAACATCTCTTCTTATTTCTCCGAGGATAACTTCAAATTAGGTTTTAAGCTTTTTTTTTTCTACCTGCATAATCTCTGTTTTCTCTAAGTTGTTTTTTTCCAGTTTGTTTGTTTTTTTCTTTATTTTCCTTGTTAATTGATTACTTCAGATTTTTGTTGACCCTTGGTTATCTGTTGGGATTAAAAGTGTGAGCCTAAAGCTGTCATGGAATGTGTGGGGATTTGAATTTCACTGTAGGGTAATTTATAGTTCTTTTCTTGTTATCTTATTCTCTGAGGTTACTCAGAGAAGTTTCCCAATTCTTGCTAGAGGGGGTTGAGGTCTGGCTCCTAGAGTTGTGGGAAAGTAGGGCCAGGGAAAGAAGGTTTCAGCACTTAGCTTAAAGCACTTAATATGCATTTGGTACCTTAATTCCTCTTCTGTGTATGGTACTCAATTCCTCAATTATGCCTGGATCAATTCAGAAACTTTGTTATACCCTTCTGAAGATAAAGTTCCAGGTTTCTGTTGGTTTTGGGGAAGGACAGTCATCTTTTGGCATCCTGTGGGAAAGGATCCAACTGCCACACATACAACTATAATCAATTTTTTCTTATTTTAGCCTCTGCCTTCATTACTCACTCATAGTTCCACAGGTAGCTAAAATTTACAGTGTAAGTCATGATATTTATCAGTTTTCCTCACTGTTGGCTTCAGATATCCCTGCCTTCAGTCTGAAGTCAGTTTCCTCTCATGATCTGCTCTCCATCTTCCAAAATTTTGTTGCTGTATTCTCTAGTACTTCCTGTCTTTATGGATTTATATCTTTAAAAAATCCCTATATTGAAGTTTAATGGTGTTGCATGAGGAAGTGAAATTATGTGTGTATTAAATCTTTCATCTTAACGGGAAAGCCCACTAATGGTTGTTTTAAATAATGGGTCTATATATAATTTTTTTTTACATTTTAAAATATTTTTAAAACAACACAAATTTATTATCTTACATTTCTTTTTTGTAATTTTATTTTAATTTGCATATCTATATATTCTGAATTTTCCATACTTGTTAATGTTTTACTTTGGTTAAAAAAACAAAAACAAAAACAAAACACAGTCCCATAAGAATTATTTTGAAAATTCCAAACATTTTCTTGTCCCCCCAAATAGAAATTACTTGAAGTGAAACAGAGTTACATGTAATGAAAGAACGGAATTACTACATAGTGGTCTACCCTTATTTGCAGGGGATATGTTCCAAGACCCCCAGTGGATGCCTGAAACCATGGCTAGTACCAGACCTCATTGCTATGAATGAGAACACATTTTTGTTCATGTATTCCACCCATGAATTTAATGTCTTTTCCATCTTATCTAAGCACTTATCATGCACTGTGGCCATAACTTTTCCAGCTCGTGGTGCAACAGCAAAACTAGTGCAAATTTCTTTTCCTTTTTCACAATTTCACAGGTAGAAGATTTGTTCTTACCATAGATCTTAGCAACCTTAGCGTATGATTGTTCTTCTTTCCTTATTAAGTTGAGAATTTTCACCTTTTCATTTAAAGGGAGCACTTTATGGTTTCTCTGTGGCATATTGGAATTGCCAGCATCTTCTCTTTGTGCTTTGGGGCCTTTATTAAATAAAATAAGGATTACTAAAACACAAGCACTGCAATACCTTGACACTTGATCTGATAACTGAGCCTGCTACTGAGTGACTAATGGGTAGCTTCTACAGTGTGGGTATGCTGGACAAAGGGAAGAGTCACATCCCAGGCAGGATGGAGTGGGATGGCCTGAAATTTCATCACAATGGTACACAATTTAAAACTTAGGAATTGTTTATTTTTGGAATTTTCCATTTAATATTTTTGGACCATGGTTGACTGCAGGTAACTAAAACCTCAAGAAAGTGAAACCACAGATAAGGGGGGATTACACAGTATGTACAATATCTCCTGAGTTAGATGATAATTTGGGGCAGTTTTTCTGTGGCAACCAATAGATGGTACCATTGGCCGAGGTTAGCTTTGCTGTGGTTTAGGTTTAAGGGAGAGGAGTGGGGTGGTGTTTTGAGATCTATACGTGTTGAGGGACATCACATATCAACTTTCCATGTTTGGTGCTTATGTAAGTTTGGCATACTTCCATTTTAGTATATTTGGTCTATCCATTCTCAGATGTAAAATGAGTCTTGGTGGCAGTTTTTCAGTTAGTGCTTGTTTCAGCTGCTTTGGGATTTTGCCTTGAAGGTCAAGGGATCGAGCTGATTTAAATGAGGTATTTTATTCAGCAGAAACCCTATTAAATACATTAAGAGAGTTTATTTTTGATTAATCATGGAAATAATAAATGAGGGAGAAAAAGCTGATATAAATCCACCCACAATTCTGAAATATCATTTGTTAAAGTCTGGTGTTTTCTTCCTTGACATTTTATTCATTTCTGCTGGGAAAACCGGGTTGTTCTTGAATTGCACAATAATTGAGAAATACAGAGGGTGAAGGCAATAAAAGCAATGCCACTCGCTCGTGCTAAATGTGACCTGAAGCTCATATCCTCAAGATAAACATCTTTGGATTGGGAGCCCAATTGCTGCCTATCTTTATAGATATTTTTCTTTTTTTTAAAAAAAAATTCTTTTTATTAAAAGAATTACTTTTTATTTGGCAGCTCTTGATGTTCATTTTTTACCAATTTTCATCTAGTCAACTGCTGATTTAATTAAATGTAACTAATGATAATTTTACATAAACCTATACAGGGTAATTGAAAGGGTTCAGTACCTGCATAAATAAGGTCATGACTGAGACTGAGGAATTCAGATTCAATTTTCTAGAAGCTGATAACAATATGCTTCTTGTAGAATGATGGAGTTCTCTTAATTTCAACAATTTGAAATTCTTTTATTTCTTTTACTTTTTCTTTTTCTTTTATTTTTCCCCCTGTCATATCCTTTGTAGGAGAATGAGCTAATGTAGCTAATGAGAAGCATATTATCTAAAAGGAGTGGAAAGCAGGTTGTAAAAGTTCAGGTAATACTCAGGAGCAGATAAGACAAAAGGGGTTTAATAATACAGAGACCACATAGCATATAAATAAAGGATTAAGAATAAAAGAATTTGAACACAACTGTTCTTATGTAGTTTATTGCAACTATGATTTTATGACTTCATCATTTTCCTTGCTTTACCTTCTCTTTCAACATTTATAATGGAAATTGAACAGAAATGAAATGCTGATTGGAGGCTAACTGCCCAAAATGAATTAGGTTGAAAAGATAAGATAAAGAAATAGTTCCTAAGTATTTCTTGATAAGGATTAGAGGAAATGAGAACCAGGGAGAGGATTGGGAACAATATATTTGGCCCCTGGTGTTATCATTCAGTTTATTTACAGACTATGCAGTTGTTCAAGATGCAAAATTTATTTTACTTTATTTTTTATTTTAAATTTTAAAGTGTCATCCTTGCTCAGGGGCCATGCTAATCTTCTCTGTATCATTCCAATTTTAGATATGTGCTGCTGAAATGAGCACAAGATGAAAAATTTTATCCCCCAAAATACCACTATTACTAGGTAGATTCTTTATGTACCAAGACTGTAAAATAACAATGGAAAAGTGAATATGTAGGTGCATATGCCAGATATGTTGCTATATAATCTGAGGGTAGAACAACAGTGGGGCCTGCCTGATTGATCCTTGATTTTTCTTAACTTTTTTCTTATATATTGTCCATCTCTGTATCTTATTCTACTTTCTGGGAGAATATTTGTACTTTACCTTTCAACAATTCTATGGAAATTTTCATTTCTGATATACTTTTAATTTTTAAGATCCCTTCTCTGATTTTTTACATAACATTTTCTTCTCACTACATCTGAAGATATTAATTCAAGGGTATTTTTGTTTAAAAATTTTCTTTGGATCCCTATATTATCTCTTTTACTCCTGGGAACTTCTTTTTTTTTTTTTTTTCTTTTCTTTGTGTTTGTTTTGGACTTTGTCTTTTTTCACTTTACTCCCTGTTATGAATGTTTTGTATCTAAAATCTCATTTAATCTTTACAACAATCTTATAAAGTAGAAATCTTATCATTATATTCTACAGATGTGAACATTGAACTAAAGAAAGGTTAATTTGCCTCTGTGGCCATATACTTAATAAGTGTTGGAATCAGGATATGAACCTTGGCTGTCTGTCTCAAGCATCTGGTATCTTAAGCACTAAATACTGTATGTAAACTGTGTGTGTAGCTGGACCTCTCAGCTGCTGGACTTCTCTGTGGGAGGACAGGGAGGGACCCAGATGATTGCTGAAGGGCCCTGGTCTACTGCATCTGTAGATGTCTCCTCTGAAAGAAACACTCTGTTCTCCTGTGTTGAGGGACTGTGACTCTGGTGAAGGGGCTGGCATCTTTGTCACTCAGTAGGCAGATGGTTTTCAGCCTAGTGACTCATCTCTTCCTTCCACTGTGCTGGGTTTTCCCGAATACGGAGCCTCCCTCAATTTTTCTGGAACATAAAATGCTCTGCTCCAGTGGTGATGAGAGAATTGTCACCTGGCTACGTGGGTGGGAGAGGAGAACTGGCGGTCTGAGTCCTCGTCATATACACTTTTGATTGACCCATTCACCCATACACTTTCTATTTCTCCCTATTCCTCGCCCTACCTTCAGAGGGGTCTGCTGCTTCCAATTCATGAGTCTACCCAAGTTCTGTGGTGTGAATTGATGTATTAATTTCCCATTGCTGCTGTAAAAAATTGCCACAAATTTAGGGGCTTAAAACAATGCAAATTTATTATCTTATAGTTCTGGAGGTCAGAAGTCCAAAATGAGTCTTAATGGAGCTAAAATCAAGGTGTTGGCATGGCTGTGTTCCTTCTGGTGGCTCGAGGGGAGAATGTTTTCTTGCTTTTTTGAGGTTTTTGAGTCTCCCTGCATTCCTTGGCTTGGAAACCACATCACTGCAACCTATACTTCCATCATCACATCTCATTCTCTAACTCTGGCTCTTGTATCTCCCTCTGTCTCTTTTAAGAACCCTTATGGTTATACTTGGCTCACCTGAATAATCCCCAATAATATTTCCAGCTAAGATTCTTCTTAATCACATCTGCAAGTCCCCGTCTGCCATATAAGGTAACGTATTTACAGTTCCAGGGATTGGACTGTGGATATTTTGGGGGGCCTTAGTTACCCTGCCACAATTGGCTTGCTTCTTACTGACTTTCCCCTGTGCTGACAATTTGGTTGCAGATTTTCCTCTCTGCAGTCAATTACCATCATCTACCTGCCATTCATCCTCTACCATGCTTTTGACATCTCTTATCTGCTGTCATCTCCTCTCCCATTTCCTGTTTTTGTGGATATATATATTTTAAAATCTTTTACTATCATTTCTGAGGTATGTTCAACTTCCATTTTTAACTGAAAAGCTGCTCTTACTTTACCTATGAGAAATCTCAGATGCAAGGTGTCTTAGTCTGTTTATGTTGCTATAACAAAATAGCCGTGGCTGGGTAACTAAAAAGGAACAGAAATTTATTTTCTCACAATTTTGGAGGTTGAGAAGTTCAAAATCAAGGGGCTGGCAAGTTCGGTTGTCTGAGGAGGGCTGCATGCTCCAGAGGAGAGGAATGCTACGTCCTCACATGGTAGAAGGTAGAAAGGCTGCGTGAAGCTTCTTTTATAAGGGCCGTAATCCCATTCATGAGGGAGGAGCCCTCATGGCCTAAAATCACCTCTTAAGGGCCCCACCTCTTAATACTATCACATTGGCAACACCTAAATTTTGGAAGGGACACATTCAAACCAAAGCACAGAGAATTTATATGACTTGCTCAAGGTCATTAAGATAATTAGTGGCAGGAATGAAGAGCAGGAGTGTAAGACTATCAGGTTATTTAATAGTTGGTCTTTTTCTTTTTTTAACTGCTGCTGCTTCACCCCAATGGCCCAGGCTTTCTTTGTAGGTGCTAAAGAAACTGTATTGATGCAAATGGGAGAAAAGATCAGAAAATTTTATATATGGCCTTCCACATTTGCAGACTCTTCCAGATAAGAGTTTTAATAACTAATATTCACTGAGTGCTCATCATGTACCATTTACTCTTCTAAGGGCTCTATTTCTCATGAAAACCCTAGGAAATATGTGTCTGTATAATCAGACACATATTTTTTTCAGATAGGCAGTGAAGGCAAAGAAATTTCATTTACTTGCTCCTGATCATATAGGAAAGATGTGGCAGAGAAGATTGGAAGGCAAGTAGTCTGGATCCAGAAACTTTGCTTTTGACTACTGTTCATATTGCCTTGTTAAAGGGTGGAAGAAGTAGACAACAGTCTTTCATACACCCTGTGCTTTAGTAAAACTGGCTTAGAGTTTCTTCCTGTGCACTGGGGTGGTTGTGGTGGTGGGATGTGGTAGAAGCAGGCATGGAAAAGGGGTAGTGAGGCACAGAAAGTAGTGGAGAAGTACTCATTATAGATAACCACCAACAGTTTGCCTAGGGCTCTCCTGGGCTCGGCAGAGTCTTGGAGTCTCTGTGTACGTGAGAACCATTACTATTTGTAGCTGGGGAAACTTGCCCTGTAGTTTAAATATAGACTTTTTTTTTTTTTTTTTAACTTTCTGACCTGTCAAGAGGAACTGATTTTGTATAAGGGGGATGAAAAGGAAGGCATTTCAGCAGTACCTTTCTAAGTAATGGTAGGGAATTAAGGGTTTAATTTTTATTTGAGCTCTTCTAGCTACAAGACTAAGAGGGAAAAATGTGACTGTGGGGGAAGGGGCCTGAGAGTAGAACCATCTGGCATTTACCTGACATGACTCTTGTTCCTTTCCTGTCCCAATACTAGGGCTAGACCTTGAAAACCCTGTGAAGGAAGCAGTGTCCAAGAAAGGAAATGTGGAACTAAATTTTTTTTTTTAAGAAATAGTGGCTGAAAGCTTCCTGAATTTGGCAGAAGACACAAATTTACAGATTCAAGAAGCCCAGTGCACCCCAATCAGGATAAATTCAAAGACATCTACTCTCACATACTTTCATAATCAAACTATTAAAAATCAAAGACAAAGAAAAAGAATCTTGAAAGCAGCCTCAGAAAAATGAAGTATTACATATAGGGGAGCAATGATTGGAATGACTGTAATTCTTCATCAGAAAACCCTGAGGACAGAAGGCAGTGGTACAACCTTTTAAAAGTGCTTCAAAGCAGGGAGACAAGATGGCTGACTAGAGACATCAGTCACCAAATCGTCTCAGAAAGAAGAAAAAGTTTGAGCTGGAAAAAAAAAAAAACATAGCTCAGGTGTATCTCTGAGGGAAAGTGCCAGAACCTACCAGAGATTCCATGGGAAGAAGTTGTGGAGTGGAACAAGAAAGAGCAAGATATTGCTAGAAATCAACCCCTGAGAGGCTCGGAGCCCAGCAGAAAGGCTGCTGCTGGCATCTCAGGGGCTCCAGCTTGTGGGCCAGATGCAGTGACCAGCAAGCCACAGCAGAGCTGCCCAGAGATCCACAGAGGAGCAGAGTGAGGCTGCCCACGCCCAAGCCCCGGCCTGAGCAAGCGCCACTATGGCTGGTTTATGCCGCTGGTCCCCAGACATGCTGCCACTGCAGGGAAGGAAGTTGGTGCCAAGCAAGTTGCAAGCATGCCTCTCCACCCAAGGAAAGTTTCCCCCATGGCCACTGGCAAAAGTAGGCATAGGGTCCGGCTGCCACCACTGGAAAAGTTTATTCTGAAGTCACCATCAGAAGGAGACATCTGGAGGGGAAAAAAATGGTGGATTAGAAGCAGCCCGAGAACCCACGGCTCCCAAGGAAAGAAGACTAAATAGGAAGCAGGTGCCTAACTACGGACAGCTATTCTTGGAAGGAACATCGTGAAACCACAGAGAAGCAGAGCAGGACTCTCACTGTGGGGAAAAAAAGGTGATGAGGTGATACATTTGATAATATCAAAGCATATGCCAGGAAGATTAGCAGGATTGAGTACTGGGGCACTATGCTCACCCTGCAGGCGCTGTGGCTGAGTTGTGAGAGGGCTTTCTCCGCTGCCACATATTGGGGAGCTGCCTGGAGTCTGTGCAGAGTCGTTGCACCAGACAACAGGTGCAGTGGGGATCAGGCAGCAGCTAAAGCCATCCTGAGCTCTCAGGTGCATAGTGCCAGGCTGGCATGGGACTCAGCTTTGCGGCTGCAGCCTTCACATTGCCCCTACCAGGCTGGGGAGGGAGCAGACCAATGGGAGGCTCCTCTAAGCTGTACCCAGTGACTGGAAGCCAGTCGCCTCTCCCCAACAGCACAGTGGGATATGAGCACATGGGCTTCAACCTGAGAGGCTTTGGGTGACTGATTTGGTGGGTCCTGGGGATGTGGGGAGAACTCTGCAGTCCTTAGGCCGCTGGAACCAATGTCTGCCCATGTGACTTGGCAACTGATCTCCAAGCCTGAGGAATAGCCTGCTGCCTGCTTAGCCATGACCCTACCCTCCAGGTTGGATAAGCCCCGCTGCCCCCACAGCCCTGCTCCTGGCTCTGAGGCCCTGCTCAGGAATCCTGGTTCTGGCTTCTCCTTAGTCTTGGCTCTGAGGCTCACACACCAGAGCATGAGGCTCTCCCTCTGTGTCTCCAGAGCTTCTGCCAGGCCTGGGACACTCACTGCCCCAAGATTCCAGCACTGAACCTGGGCCTCAAGAACCCACCCTGTATCCTCCTCCACTGCTGCAGGAACTGCTCCAAAGTCCAACTCCCTGCCAGGGACCCCCCAGCCTTGAACCACCAGTACACTGGGACCTGATTTGAGTTCCCACAGACCAGGAACTCATGACCACTGCTTGAATAGCATCACCCAGCTACCACTGTCACCTCTATGTGGAGACCCCAGGCAGAGCAATCCTCACAACATCAGCTTCGGTGAAGAGGGTCTTGCCCAGCTCCCAACTTGAACATCCTACAACGATTTGATGAATAGCCCAACAAGCAGCACAAACAGCATCAGCACAGGCTTAAATAAAGGCAATTACAGGTGAACAAATCAAATCAGAACAGCTGCTTTACACTCTTCTAGTGCACATGCCCCTCCCCTGCCACATCAACATTCCAGATTAGGGAGAAAAAAAGCACCATTTAGGTACCTCCACTGATTAAGCAGGAGAGTTCCCAGCAAAGAAAAGGTGCCCTGCAAACCTGTTAGCCCTGAGTTGAGAAAAGATGTTTCAGATGAGAAGAAACCAGCAAAAGAACCCTGGCTACATGAAAAATCAGAACAGATTGACACCCCCAAGGGATCACAATGGAGCCACAGTAGTGAACTCAAACTACAAGGAAATTGTTGAAATGACAGAAATGGAATTCAGAATATGGATGGCAAATAAGATGAATGGAATTGAAGAGAAAGTTGAAAACCAACAAAAAGAAGCCAAAAAAAATTTCAGAAAATTAATGAGAAAGTCACTAAAGAGCTAGACAACATAATGAAGGATATAATGAAACTCAAAGAAATGAAAGAGTCATTAGGGAATTTCAGAACACAGCAGAAAGCATCAGCAGTAGACGAAACCAAGGAAAAGAAAGAATCTCAGAGCTTGAAGAGAAGGCTCTCGAGCTAACCTAGTCATTTAAAAAAGCAGAGAAAAGAACAAAAAAGGTGGAAAAAACACTCAGCGAGGTAAGGGACTATGTGAAGCGAACTAACATACGAGTTATAGATATCCCTGAGGGGGAATAATAAAGAGCTAAAAGCATGGAAAATCTATTTGAGGGAATTAATGAGGAAAACTTCCCCAGTGTCACCAGAGATAAAGACATCCAGATACAAGATGGTCATCGAACTCCGGGAAGATTCATAGCAAATAGGACATTTCCAAGACAAATAGTAATCAACCTGGTGAAAGTCAAAATGAAGGAAAAAATTCTACAAGCAGCTAGATGAAAGCAAGAACTGACCTACAAAGGAAAACCCATCAGGCTAACAGCAGACTTCTCAGTGGAAACCCTACAAGGCAGAAGGGAACGGGGCCCCATCTTCAATCTTCTTAAACAGAACAACTGCCAGCCTAGAATTTTGTGTCCTACAAAACTAAGTCTCACAATTGATGGAGAAATTAAGTATTTTCCAGACAAGCAAACCCTGAGGGAATTTGTCATGACCAGACCTGCCCTGCAGGAAATAGTCAGAACTGCATTAGACATGAATCAGCACAATAGATACCTGCCAGTGTAAAACCACTGAAAAAAGCTAAAGCTCACAATTCTTATAAAACAATAGCCCAAGAAGGTAAGCAAAGCAATAAGGTGCTACCTACCCAACATGATGAACAGAACAGCATCCCACATATCAATTATATCTCTTAATGTTAACAGTTTGAATGTGCCATTCAGAAGACATGCGCTGACTGAATGGATGAAAAAATATAACCCAACTATCTGCTGTCTCCAGGAGACAATTGTAAACCACAAGGACACACACAGTCTCAACGTGAAAGGATGAAAAAATATTCCATGCAAATGGAAACCAAAAGAGAGCAGGTATAGCCATTCTCTTATCAGATGTTATAAAATTAACTTGAAATCAACAATAGTAAAGAAAGACAAAGATGGTCATTATATAATGGTAAAGGGAGCAATTCAACAAGAAGACATAACAATCCTAAATATTTATGCACCTAACACAGTAGCACCTAGATTTATAAAGCAAACCCTACTGGATATAAGCAAAGAGATAAACAGCAGCATCATAATTGCTGGGGACTTCCATGCCCCACTGACAGAACTGGACAGATCATCCAAGCAGAAAATAAATAAACACTGGACTTAAATGGGACTCTAGAACAACTGGGCCTAACAGAAATTTACAGAACTTTTTACCCCAAAACTTCTGAATATACATTCTTCTCATAAGCACATGGAACATTCTCCAAGATTGATCATATTTTAGGCCACAAAACATGTCTCAACAAATGCAAAAGAATAGAAATCATACCATGTATCTTCTCAGACCACAGTGGAATAAAACTAGAAATCAACTCCAAGACAAATATTCAATTCTACACAAAGTCATGGAAATTAAAAAACCTGCTGCTGCACGATTATTGGGTCCATTATGAAATTAAGATGGAAATAAAAGGATTCCTCAAACTGAGTGACAAAGGGTACATAAGCTATCAAAATCTATGGGATTCAGCAAAAGCAGTTCAAGGGGGAAAATTCATAGCCTTAAATGCCTACATCAGAATGACAGAAAGATCACAAATTAACAATCTAATGACATGTCTAAAGGAACCTACATTATGGGAGAAAATGTTCACAGGGCTAATAACCAGAATCTACAAAGAACTCAAGCAAATCAGCAAGATAAAACCAAACAATCCCATTAAAAAGTGTGCAAAATAAATGAACAGAAGCTTCTCAAAAGAAGATAGACAAATGGCCAATAAACATATGAAAAAATGCTGAACATCACTAATTATCAGGGAAATGCAAATTAAAACCACAATGAGATATTACCTTATTTAAAAAGTCCCGAAACAATAGATGCTGGCATGGATGCAGAGAGAAAGGAATGCTTATACACTGTTGGTGGGACTGAAAATTAGTACAACCCCTATGGAAAATAATATGGAGATTCCTCCAAGAACTAAAAGTAGATTTACCATTTGATCCAGCAGTCCCACTACTGGGTGTTTACCCAAATGAAAAGAAGTCATTTTATCAAAAAGACACCTGCACTCAAATGTTTATTGCAGCACAATTCACAATTGCAAAGATGTGGAATAAACCCAAGTGCCCGTCAATTCATGAGTGGATTAACAAAATGTGGTATATGTATACTATGGGATACTACTCTGCCATGAAGGATGAGTTAAGGCCTTTTGCAAAAATTTGGATGGAATTGGAGACCATTATCCTAAGTGACTATCTAAAGAATGAAAAAACAAATACCACATGCACTCACTATTAAATTGGAACTAACCGATGAGCACACATGTGCACAGAGGGAAGTAAAACTCAGTGGGAATCAAGCATGGGGGAGGGGACAGGAGGGTATGGGTGAAAACCTACCTAACATGTACAATGAACACTATCTGGGTGATGGGCACACTTATAAACTTGACTCAAGCATAACAAAATTGATACATGTAGACCAAAATATTTGTACCCCTGTAATATTTTGAAATAATAATAAAAACAGTGCTTCACATTAAATTGCATACCCAGAAGTTACAGAGGGAAAGTGGTGAAGACTGGCTGCTTAAGACTTAGACTGGACAGGGGGGCAGAAGAAGCTCATGGAGCCTGCTCAGCTGCTTTCTTGTTTTGTTGTTTTGTGGCATTTTCTGCTCTCATATTCTGTGGCGTGTTGCCAATTAAAGCAGGGACACAGATTTTACCCAATGATGAAACACTGGTAAGGATGAGCACCAAGCTTGCTTCATTTCATCAAATCCATGTTTTTAATCTGAATATTCTTTCTTTTTTATTTGCATACCCTTTTCAGTTCTACTACTCTCCATCCTATTTTCTTATAACAGTTTTATTTTCATTGTGATTAATGTTCCTTCAGGTACCCAGTGTTTATTCAAAGGCCTGCTGCTGTTACGACTATTTCATCTTTTCCAGCATCCTAGGGACATTTTCACTCTTAACTTTCCCTCCTGCTTCGGTTACTCTTTTGTTGCTCTCATTTCACTTTTTCTTCTTTCTTTTTTCCTCATATTGTAGCCTGAGCAAATAATAGCAACACTTTCTTCATTGCAGCATCCTTTCTTCCCTCAGAAAAAAAAAATCATTTCCCTGTATGAAGATGAATAGGGTCTGCAAAGAAAAACTCAGCTTCAAAACATTCAGGCAATTAATAGGGGAGAGCAATAAGTTCACAGGAAGGCAAGAAACAACATATCATTCTAAAAACCTTCAATAGTTTTGAGGCAAGTGCCTGTTTTGTGACAAATGATAATGAAGGAAGTAGGAGAGAGGGCACTTAACTCTCAGGATATTGCTGAATCTCCTTCTAAACCATCAAAAATAATGATAAACAGTACAGTCTTGTCTGTGGAAGAGACATTATTTTGTTTCACAATGCTGTATATTTTTGTCAACTGCTGTAAGCTTTCTATGGTTTCAAAATGTATTGGTGCTTTGGGGAAATTTGTTTTGAATGGTTATGCTAAAAAAAGAATTCATATAACCAGTTTCTTCTTTAATTGGGTCACTTTTCTACCATGATGAAAGTGTGTAAGTTTCACTTATAGTGAGCGCACTCCATTTTTCAGTATGGTAACATTCCTTTATGATGTGGCTTATTATGTGAAATTGGCTACAACATGGTTCAGAACACCTGCCTAAAATAAAATAATCACAAATAATAAAAGGCTGATGTCATATGACTGGCTTTTAATTATGCTCCATATTTGTATTTGTTATACAAGAATATTTGGGAAGAATCATGGGTACCATTGTTTCAGACTGAGGCATTCACTGGTTATTTCTCAGCATGTTTACTCCCAGCTGTGCTGTCACCCAGTGCCACACGGATGTCTCGCCCACTGTGATCAGTGGGACTGGAGAAGGAAGGAAAATGCCTTTAGTTCTTTCTGTAAGAATTCCTTAGGAAAGTGGGCAAGGGTAGCATTCCTTACTACCTTACGCCAGTTGACACTGCTAGCTGTATATTTTTTTAACGTACAAATTAGCAAACTGTTACCAAGAGATGGATTTTGCATGTTTCAGAGTGTATGCTTAGGTATACTAGAAATGAGAAATCTCTATTCATGTTTTGAGCTCTCTAGCAGGGAGCATGTATCCTAACTGGTAGGAACAAATCAAGTAACTGAATAATAGAATGAAACCATTTAGCACAAAGAGATGTATGTTTCCAGTCAGCTGTAAGATTCATAGAACTGCAAGTAATATTTTCAACACAGCCAATGACTGAAGTGGCCTGGCATGAAATAAGGAAAAGGAGCTCAAATGAGGATGATGAAGAGAAGTGTTTGTGCAGGGCTTTTAACACTTGGAGAGTCTGGCCCACTTTACCACAGAGAACAGGGAGCAGGTACTCATGACATAGACTGGGTTCAGTATCAAGTTTCCGTATGGCCTGCTAGAACCCGTATAAGGGCCTAGGAAGGTTGTCTTAGTGGAATAAAACTCTAACATATAAAAACCCACTTCCATGGTGTTTTTGGTGGGTATCTTTTTATTTAAAAAAAATTTATTCTTTTCCCAAGATTTTACTTCATGTATTAATCATAAGATTTGGAGAATCTTATCATCCAGATATTTAAAAATTTTTCTTCTAGTATTTAAAAATTTTTCTTGTGTGTATATGTTTGGGTATTTTATGTATTTTATTAATCGTGAAATACAACCATACATAGACATTTAAGTTGGTTTTGATTTTTCATTAAAAATAATGCTGTTATAAGCAAATTTTACATAAAGCTTTGTAATTAAAATTATTTCTCCAGGCAAGGTAACCATAAATAGATTCACTGGTTTAAAAACTGTAAGCAAGTTCAGGTTCTTAACATATATTGCTATTTTCTTCCCCAGAAAGAGTAAATTAATTAACACTTCTACCAGCAAAAGAGGATTGCCTACTTTATTGTGTCCTCATCAGCACTGGGCATTACCTTCTTTTTAATGTCTGCTAATTTAGTTATTATTGTTTAATTTACATTTTGAGTTATTGGATTGGACATTTTATATGTTTATTAGCTACTTAAATTTCTTTTAAAAATTATTTATTAATGTCCAATTTATGTTCCTAAATCTCACTGTATTGAGTTTTTATACTTCCTGTTGAAATGTGGAAAAAAATGTCCTGGTATGTCTCATCCGACCATTAACATTCTTGGATTTTTACTTTTTTAAAGAATACAAAGACTGTCTTTTTTAATAATTCTGTGATCTCCATATAATGAGAATTTTAGCTTTCTTAATTCTGACTGATGTTACTGTAACTCTCACTACAAGTAAAACTCAACTCATCAGAATAACCAAAAGTATTTATTAAATATGTACTTTTATATGGCATTGTGTTAGGGGTAACACAAATGACATTTTTCCAAGCACATGCCCTGTTAACTCCCAAGCTTGGCCCTTGTTGTAAATAACAGCTGATGAATTACTGTGCTTATTTTGAAAACTAGTTATTCTGTGCCCAGTATTTAGTCACCTTGGGATTTCAGTGACCTTGAATACTACTCCTATTTATTTTTTTCCTGGATTTTCAGCTTTGCCACACATTGTTTATACTCTGATAGGCAGGTACAAACCGAAAACCATTGCCAGGCATCTACAATTGCATGTCAGTCCCCCTCCCACCTGAAGATATATTACTCATCACCCAGAGTGAATCAGGAACAAGGGCTTTAAATAAAAGAGAATTCTTTGTTTTAACTTTACAACATTTCCCCACTTAAATTTAAACATTTCTCACTACCCACAGGAATGAATACCTCTCTGGATTATTAGGACATACTGACGTTCCAGCCCCTTGACTCTGGGCATGCACACTTCTTCAACTTTGAACTAAAAACTTTCTCTTGGTTGTTGGTTTGGTGAGTTTTTCCAAAGCTATTCAAATAGTGCTGCCACATGGGAGCTATTTTAAGGTCTCATGTGGGACCTGAGATGTGTTTCTGTGCTACAGCAGTGAGCTCTCAAAGCCTCTATGTTTGTGGCCAGAGGGGTCCCCATGTGCCTGGGATCCTATGCTGCTACTTGAGCAAACAGCAATGCTGACCACCCTGTGGTGGGCTCACCAGGGCTGCTACCCTGAGCAGAGGGCACACTGCACTGCATCACACTGTGCTCTGACCCTTGGTAACTACATGTCTTCAGTCACATCTCTTAGCCTCAGTGTCCTCATCTGTAAAATAAAAGAACAGGAGTAGATGGTTACAAAGATTTTTTCTATCTGTATGGAAGAATAGATGAATGAATCTATGAATGAATGAATCTGACTCTGCTCACCGCTGTAGATTTAATTTTTTTAAAAAAAATTCTAATGCTCTTGCCCAAGAACATTATTTTAATAAACAGTTTGGGCTTACAACCATGTACCAATGATGACCATCAGTCAGGAATCTAGTTTTTAGTCTCCCAAACTATAGGAGCAAATAAAAAGTTCCTTAAAATATGTAAAGAATGAAAAAGGTTGAGCAATCACATGGTAAAGTCAAATTGTCAGCTTGCTGTGAGGCTGTGAGCTTATGAGCCTAGATGATGCTGTGGACAGTAGACACAGCCAGGGAAGACTGAGGTGTGAAGGGTCAGCAGCTATAAGACAATACAGATTTTTCGTTATAAGACTAGATATTTTGTGTAGGTATGGGGCTGACAGCTCCCCTCCACAAAGCTATGGAAAAAGTAGATGTGGAAATACAGATTAAAAAAACACAGGAAACCAGAACAGTTCTGGGCTACAGAGCCAGTGGCTTGATGATAGAACTTGAAAGCCTATCCTGAATGAAGTATGGAGTTATTTGAAACAAATTTGTAACTACTTTATCTAAGTTGTGGTTTTTTTTTTCAATAATTTCTTTGTTTATAAAATTCCAATGAAAGAGTTATATTTAAATATATTATAGTTGGAGTTGAAAAATGTAAATTTAGGTGGGGCCAATCATGTATTCGGTTAGTGTACTAAGTTCCAATAGTGATCGACAGGCAATAGGCATCCTGAGCACTAATGCTCTCCTAAGCAGGGACTGTGTTTAAATTGGCATCTGCAAAGATGGTCTTATGACTCTATCTGTATGCACACTTACTAGCTTTATTTGTTAAGGCAATATTTGGAAAATTGATCAGCTGTAAATAAGCATCCAAAGTGTAAAATAAACTAAATCACTGGCTTCAGCAATCTTGTTTTAGGTTTGATTACAAATAAGTATAACTAAAAAAGTTAAATACATGTTTTAAGTTATAGTAAAAAAAATTTAGAATTTCACCAGTTAGCGTTTAAAAATAAATTCCTGATTGTTTTGAGTGTAAAATTCATATTAAGTACATTTTGCTGCTTAGTTATACACTTAATATTGGTAGCTTGATAGGAAAATTTTCATTGTGATTAAAATAAAGAAAAATTAACTTAAACTTATATTCCAAATGAATTATGTATAGAAACTCTTGAGGTATAAAAATGTTGGGAAAACTTATAGCTCTGTATCAATGCTTATGCCTCTATCTTTACTTTTTGTTATAGTCATCAATAGTTCCTGTGATCAGATAATAAAAATACTATGTAAAAAAGATTTTAAGAAAAATCAGATAGATTTACATTTTTTAACTCTAAGTCTTTGGAGGAAGTGAAGTAGGTTTGACCCAGGGTTAGAATTGAGCTTGAGAACATTAAGCTCACAACAGTGGGGAGAGTTTGTTGTCCAGGCTGGTTCTGCCCTGGTCAATCCTTTTGCTATTTACCTTTTTGGCTTCACTACTCTTGAACAATTTTAAAAGGACAAAGCCATTGTCTGCAGCTGATTCTCTACTGCCAAAGTGCACTGTTTACAAAATCTACTAGAAGTTAATGTTTTCTATGGCATTTTGAGCTATATTCCAACTTTTAGAGAATAGTTCATTTATTTTGAAAACAGTATAAAACCAGAATTCTCAAATAAACTGTTTGTGGTATTCTACTTTAGAAACATATAGGTCAATAACTATAGAGATGCTTACATCAGGGGCTTTATTTATTATTTTTGTTTTTGGTTCAGCAACAGTAACTGCTGAGAAACTCCTAGAAGTTACCATGATTAGCTTAGCCAGTAAGTTCCCAGACAGATTTAAATGCTGTGATCTATGATCTTGCATCTTCTACATCAGCTTACAATTCTAAGATTATATTTTCTGTGTAGTAAGAATTAATGTTTAGAGAGAAAACTGATGGCCTAGTTGATTCAGAACCTAGGAGCTCAATGGTAGCTTTTGCTGTAGTTATCTGAAAACATCTCTCCTGCTCTACAGTAGACAATTCTTATGGGCCAAGAAATTGTCTTTGGTCTTAGTCTTTCCCATAGTGTTTAGCACATTATTGTGCTCATGATAGATGATCAATAAACTTTTATTAAATTATATATGCCAGGAGGTGTGGTGGTTCAATATTAGTTTTATTCCTTTCAAATTTTTATAATTAAATGCTACAGTGATTTAGGTTGAGGTTAGTATACAGTAATATATTTAGCAATCAAAAGCTATTTATTTCTTGCCTATACTCACCCCAATATTTCCCAGTAGCACCATCTAAATATCATGAAATTATATTTCCTAATCTGCACTTTGCTGACCCTTACCTTGTCTGCTACCGTAGAGCCTGACCACTTGGTGTACTTCCCTAAGGATCTCTGGAGTCTAGGCTGGGGTAGTGGGGGTGTGTCCCATATAAACTTGTGAATCTTGGCAGAAATCTAGTCTGCAGTGTCCACATGCTTTCCTTCAGTTATGCTGTAGGCCATCTTCAATGGTGCTGCCCTATCCAAACCGTACCACTTCTGCCTGCTCCTGCTTCTGCCAGGCACCACCACCAAAGCTTCCAGGCACCACTTCCGATTACACTGGGAGTGGCTGTTTTTGTTGGGGCTGTAGACCTTGGAACTCTGGAGGTGCAGAATTTCCCTAGTGTCCTATAGTAAGAAGTCCCAAACTCCAGGGGTGGGTGCAGAGCAGGCATACAATGCCTTCTTCCTCTTTCTTGTATATTACTCTGCTAGAGCGGTATTTCCACCTTGAGGCTGTGTTTTAAAGAAACTTTAGTGGAAGCAGCTTTTTTTGTCTTCTCTAACAACCTTCACTGCCATAGGAGTAGTATGTGAGTTCATGGGAGGAAAGGCTGGGGCAAATCTGAGAGAGAAACTCTATGCGTTCTCAGAAGTGTCCCTAATGGATCATGACAAATTGTTATTATTTTAAGCTGGTTTACCTACCTTCCTTTAATGTCATTTTTATCCAAAATGATTTTCAGTCCCTTATGAAAATAAACTTATGTGAAATTTAACAATATCAAAGACAAATATAAAATTCTAATATTTTCTAGGATATACAGGCAAATCACCTAAAAAGGACCAAGAATCAGATTGACATCAAATTTCTAACAAGAATCAGATTGACATCAGATTTCTTAATAGCAGCAATAGATAAAAAAAAGATAGTGGGGAAATGTTTTTAAAGAAGATAACATTGAATTTAGAATTTTATATCCATGCATCTTAATTGTTATTCAGATGTCAAGGAAGAATAAAAACATTCTCAGGCATAAAGGACCTCAGAAAATTTGCTGTACAAAGATCCACATTAAAAACGTTTGGAAGAAATACTCAAATAATAAGAGACACAAATCCAGGATATGATGTAGGAAACATGAGACCATCAATTGGAATGAATACTGGCCATAAACAACTGTCATTGCTAAACTGAAGCATGTTGGCAGAATAGCAGCCTGGGCATTAGGGAGAGCAAATCACTTAGTAAGATTTACAGTTGTCTTAGGGAAAAAAAGTTAGGACCAAAAAAAATATATATAGAGAGAAAGCAGTGAATATCTGCACAAACCCAGAATTCTTGACTATCAACATGATGGGATTGGGGGTAGGCAAGTCAAGTGATCAAATGATACAAGCACATGCAAAAGAAATTTTCTTGTTAGGGGAAAATGTAGAAATTGATCAGCTTAAGGTACCTTCATGAGTCTCCCATTTTCTGTCCTTAACTCGTCTACTTTTTCCTTTCACCTGTATCCCTCTCCTTCCTTTCTTTCTCTTTCTCTTCCATACTGCCATCCCCATTCCAAGTTTCCACAGTCAGAGACATTTGGTATAGAATGTATGATGGGATATCAAAGGCATAGTTGGTGTCTTTGGAAAGAGAGTGCAGAAAGGTGTGTGTATGACAAATATTAATCTTGTGTGGAAGACTATGTAACCTTTATCCCATATAACTTGTTTAAGATATGATGCCAGGAACAGCATGTATCCTTTTATTCTCTTTTGAAATTGTTGCTTCCTGTAGCAATGACATGCACTCAGTGAATATTTCCTCCTCTAAATGTTTCTGAAACAAAAATCAAACCTTAAATCATTCCCACAAATCCATTAAGCTAGAAATTGTAGACCACATTTTATTTGTCCATTAACATATATAGAGAGCACATTAATCTTTCTTACAAGGTTAGCCCAATGTTTAGGCTCACCTTACTTATTTACTTAAATCTTTCCTAAAAGCTCTAATTTTTCAATGTATCTCAGTGCCAACCATCTATATTTCCAGAAAATTCACTTTTGGCAGTCTTGTCAACCATATAAACCATAAATTCAATAAAGTTAAATTCAATAAACATTTATTAAATATTGTTATGTTCGAATACTCTGTTGGTACTATGGACAAATACAAAGAAGTCTTAGTTTTTAATACTTTATTGGGGAAAAACACACATATAAAATACCATTTAATTCAGTCTAATTAGGTAAATTTTTACTGAGAATGGATGATGTGCTAGGCACTGTTTGGTGCTAGAGACATAAACACAGTTCATGTGCTTGAAAAGTGCATAGTCTAGGCTGAAGAAAAGAGAAAGGTATGGAGTGTTATGGGAACACAGGTGAGACAGGGCTTAATCTTGCTGGAGGTTGGTGGTAGACCCACTGAAAGGAGGAGACAACATTTCTTCTGGGCCTTGTACTATGACTAGTACTGCACCAGCTTGACAAGAGAGACAAAGACATTCTAAGTAGATTGAACTGCAAGAGTGAAGGTAAGGAGGCATGAAAATAAATTCCGGACTTATGATGTGTGCTCGATTGTTTGGTGAAATGGTGGAGCAGTGGCCTGCCACAAGTCTATCTAGATGAGAAATTCACGAGTCTCCTAGGAGACAACTCATCCTAAGGGGAGAATATCAGACAGGCAAGCTTGGCTCAGGAATAAACCATGCCCCCAGGAATTAAAAACTGATACTGAATGCTGTTTCAGGGATTACTCTGGTCAAGGATGACTAGTGATAAAGTGTTTAGAAAAGGGGGAAAAAAACCAGCTTACTCGCAAAGATTGCAAGAAAGATCAGGCTTTAAAAGGACCGACTCACTTAAAAATACGTGAGTATTTAAACAAAACATTCCCCATAAGATTACTAAAGTGATCATGTTTATCAGCCAGCTCTTGTCAAAATGCTGTATAACAAACCACTACAAAACATCGTAGCTTAACAAGCATATAAGTGTGTCAGCTGGGGCATGTGAGTTCTAGTCTGGAATTAGCTGGTGGTTCCAAGCTTCTGTTTGGGCTCAAATATGCTCCAAGGTTCAGTGGGCTAGCTAGGGTATGTTCTTCTCGGGTAATGACAAAAGCTCAGGGGTGAGCAGAGGTGATGTCTCTTAAGGACTGGGGTCTACACTGGCAAGCTGCCACTCTCACTTACATCCCATTGGTCAAAACAAGTTGTGTGGTCAGCCACACCAATAGTGTGGGCAAGTATACTTACCTCCACTGGGTGGAACTGCAAAGCTATGTGTCAAAAGGCAAAGATGGAGGGAGGGTAAAGAACTGAAAACATTGTACGACATTGACAGTTCATCATGAAAAACAGTAATTTTTGTCATGATTGCCATATCCACAAACATTGTGGATACACACACACATACATATACTTTTCAGACATCAGTATTGCAAAAGTTAGAAAGAACATTGTTTTTGTTAGGGAATCAGTTATGGAAAAGGCTCAAGGTTTCACTTATTTTGGCGACTAGTACTAGACAAGGTAACCTTTTTTTAAAAAAATGTAGGGTTTTTCATTGTTGCTTATTTGAAGGGTTATTGCTTGTTTTTCCTGACTGTGAGATGTTATAGACATGCTTCTCCATAAAGCTAGCAAATATCCTATGTTCCACATAAAGATCTCCTGTCTAAATCTGACATGTGGGTTAGGGATAATATAACATAATACGAGGCTAGAAAAAAAATTGGCTGGGATCAGGTCGTGAATTAGATGTATATCAGGGAAAGGAGGTTGACTGTACCCTCTGAGGAGTCATCAGGAAGCTTTGAATACAGGAGATTTGAGTATATCAGATTTATATTTTAGAAATATGACTCTAGTGACAATTGAAGAAAGACAAGGAGAGATACATGAATATAGACCAAATGTAACTTGATGCAAGGTAGACAATGATTATTATTCTAAAAGAGAAATACAGTAATGGGAGAGCAGAGAGTGGAAAAATTAATTCCATCAGGGAGACTTTGGGAAGGCCATTCAATAAGATAGGTATCAAAATGACTTTGACAAATTAAAAACAAGTAATGGGGGAGAGAAGACAAGCAAGAAAGAAGGTAGAACATTCATTTATTCAGCAAATATCTATTAAGTGCTACTTGGTTCTGGGCACTGTGGTAGCTAAGTATTGAGGATGTAATTCTCGACAAATTCAGAAATATTTCCTGCCCTTAAGGAGTTCACATCGAGTGGAGAGTTGGACATTAAGCAGACAGTAATGAAAAATACATCTAAAACTGCATCTGTAACAATACCTGTGAATGAGAGATACAGTGCTAAGTGACTGTTCAACAAGGAGTTTCACCTGGTAAGTTTAGTGCGCTCAGGGAATTCTTCCATTAGGAAGCAACACTTAAACTGAGACCTGAAGGATTAGTACGGGTTAATTAGGTAAAGAGAGTAGGGATGACTTCTGACAATATCGAGGGCTTACTACGTGCCAGATATTTTCTAAATGCTTTACATGTATCAAATCTTTTCGTTGTAAGAATAACTCTATGATATATATAGAGTCTGTTATAATCCCTATTTTACAGGTATTAAAACTGTGGTTCTCAGAGAGTTTAGGATTATACAGCTAACAAATGGTGCACCTGGCATCTGAACCCATACAATGTGTTCCAATGCTCCTGTTCTCTCTGTTGTCATTATGCCATATCCCCAGATAAAGAAGAGAATTCCAGGCCAAAGAAATGACATGTTCAAAGGTCTGGAGGAAGCGTTTCTAGAGTGAGGAACTGAAAGTAGGCAATGTCACAGAAGCGAACATAGCAAGCAGAAGTGTGTAATGGGGTCAGGTAGGAAAGGCAGACAAAGGCCGCTGATACAGGGCTCTGTAGTCCATGTGAAGGACTTTTTCTTTTCTTTCCTTTTTTCCTAAAGGATTGTAAGATATTAAAGCATTTTAAGCAGAGAGGTAATACTTTTAGATTTTCATTTTGAAAATATTGTAGGGAGGGAATGGAAGGAGCAGCGTAGCTATAAATGACGTTTTGGGTCTCTTGTGTCATTTCCAAGCAAGAAGTGATGGTAGTTTAGAAAAGGTGGCTGTTGCAAAAGATGAGCAGTTGTGGGTGGATCATGAAACTTTTTAGCAGGTAAAATTTCAAGGACTTTGTGAATTGAAAATCAGAGGGGGAAGAGATGTGTCAAGAATGACTTCTGGTTTCTGGCTGGCTGGCTGGTGACACCACTGAGGACAGGCTCGCCTGATGGATTATTTTCAAAACTGGGCAAGGTCAGCCCTGGCATGTTTGTGGATTGAGATATGGGAGAAAGGAAAAGCAGTCTGGGATGACTGGAGCAGAGAGTGCTCTGCTTGTCTATGGCCTTTCCTTTTACTGCTGTAAATTGAGAGTTGTCAGTTGCCACAAATATATAGAAGCAACTAAAAATAGGAAAAGAAATTCACTTCCTGTGGCAGACAAAATTAGACTTGAGAATTACTTTATTAAGCTCAGGATTATTCTTATATACATTATACAACATATAGATTATATATGTAGTATAGCATATATAGATTTTCTGGGCAACATAGTAAATGGTAGAAGAACCATAAAGCTGAATAATTTCAAGTAGCTTTGATTCAAAATGAATTATATTTTTTCATTGCCTAGAATTTAATGAATTAGAAGGTTCTAGGATTAGATGGCATCTCAAGGGATTAAAGTCTACTCCTTTTCCTTCTGCATTTATTGCCACAAACTATTTTTTTCCCTTAATATTAGCCATAGGGAACTAGCATTAATTTATTGATTGATTAACAAATAGTATTTGCTTTCCAAAGATGAGAAGAAAAAAATCTTGTAAGCTCCTTTTCGTATGAAAATAAGATTGATTGTGAGAAATGTGTTGCCTTAAAGACAGATCTACTCTGTTGCAAAAATCTAATTAAGCTTAAAAGTGCCATGAAATGCAATTGAACATTTCAAGCAAGTAGATTGGAATAAGAAGTTTCAGGTGATAAACAGGGTACTAAATGTATTTCAAAGTGTAGTACAGATATAAAAGAAACTGCCCCACTAGAAGCTATTTCTAATTAGCACTTTAGTTTTTGCTCACTTATAAAAGAGTTAATAAGGGTACTTATACCCATAAATTTAATTTTGCTTTTCTGCCCTTTCTTGAGACAGCAAATTGTCATGAACTGTAAAACGCATGGAAAGTTATTTTTGAACTCTTGATTACATTCATTATAAAAACTTTACGGCTCAATCAAAAACTTGGTCTAGGCAGTTTTTCAGTGAATTTGTGTCACAGATAGACAAGATGCAATGCTTTAGACCAGTGGTTCTCCACAATGCCACTGTGACCCTCTAGGGATTTCTATTGAAATCTGTGGAGGTATTTTGGGTTGTCACAATGATTGGAGGACTTTACTGCTGTTTTATGGGTGGGACCAAAATGTTAGTTACCCAGCCCTGTCCAGGACAGTTTTATAAACTATATAATTTTACCATATACTGCTCTGTACAACTCCCGAATATTCTATTGCTCACTGAACCTAGATGAGAACCCCCTTTACAATTATTTGAGCCTAAAACCTAACTTGGTTTTGCATATCAATACAAAGTCTTTTTTTCAGAGCTTTAATATACACTAAATATTCCAGAAATACAATTGCAAAGTATACTGAAGAAAAAATTTATGTTGTCTTACTTTTAATTTTATAAAGATATGTTTTCCACTTTGATAAATAGTAGATATTTTAGTAACTAATACATTGCAACTCCTCAGTCTACATTTCCTTCTATTTTATCTCTCTGTAAAGTAATATAGTTATTTAAGAAAATATGCAGCTCTCAACTCTCATATACTCAACATTGATATAATCAACATAAACCCCTCTAAACTTTCTTACCTATAGTAAATTCAGATTTTCAATATGTTGCTGGACAATTAATTTTTCAAAATATTGCACAGAGGTGACCAGCAATCATGCCACCTTTCTAAATGGTTCCTCTGATTACTAGCTGTGAAATCATATGCAATTTACTTTATCTTGCTAAGCTTCAATTTCAAATGTAATAATTATAGCATCTCATAGTATTGCAGTATTAAATAGAATAATGCATATAAAATGTTTTATATAGTATTGATACAAAATAGGCTCTCAGAAAATTTTAAAAATATTAATTATTAATAGTAGCAGATTTCACAATTATCTGAGCATTTTACTTTATGTTGATTTTTTGAGGTTTTTTTAATTGATACATAATATTTGTACATATTTGTATAGTACATGTGATATTTTAATACATGCATAGAATGTGTAATGATCAAGTCAGAGTATTTAGGATATCGATAACCTTGAACATTTACCATTTCTTTTTGCTGGAAACACTTCAAATCCTCTCTTCTAGCTATTTTGAAATATGCAATATATTATTGTTAACTATAGTCACCATACCATGCTATCAAACACTAGAACTTATTCCTTCTTACTGTATGTTTGTTACCTTTAACCTCCTCTCTTCATCCCTGTACCCCCTCCAACACACACACCCTTCATAGCCTGTGATGACTATCATTCTACTCTCCACCTTCATGAGATCAACCTTTTTAGCTCCCACATATGAGTGAGAACATGTGATATTTGTCTGTCTCTGCCTGGCTTATTTCACTTAACAAAATGACCTTCAGTTCCATCCATGGTGCTGCAAATGATAGGATTTCATTCTTTTTTATGACCAAATGTATTCCGTTGTGTATATATACTATATTTTCTTTACCCATTAATCTGTTGATGGACACTTAGTTGATTCCAAGTCTTAGTTATTGTGCATAGTGCTGCAATAAACATGGGGGTACAGGTATTACTTTGATATACTGATTTTCTTTCCTTTGGACAAATATTCAGTAGTGAGATTGTTGGATTGTATGGTAGTTCTATTTTTAGTTTTTTTGATAAATCTCCATACTATTTTCCACAATGGCTGTACTAATTTAAATTCCCATCAACAGTGTATAAGAGTTTCCTTTTCTCTGCATCCTTTCCAGCATCTGTTATTTTTTGTCTTTTTCATAGTAGCCATTCTGACTGGGGTAAGATGATGTCTCATTGTGGTTTTGATTTGCATTTCTCTGATGATTAGTGATGTTGAGCACTTTTTCATATACCTGTTGGCCATTTGTATGTCTTCTTTTGGGAAATATCTATTCAGATCCTTTGCCCACTTTTTAAAGGGTTGTTTGGTGGTTTTTTTTTTTTTTTTGGCTGTTGAGTTGTTTGATTTCCTTGTATATTCTGGATATCAGTCCCTTATCAGATGAAACTTTGCAAATATTTTCTCCCATTCTGGTTGTCTTTTCATTCTGTTGATTATTTCTTTTGCTGTGGTGTAGAGGATTTTTAGTTTCCATATAGTCCCATTTGTCTATTTTTATTTTTGTTGCCTGTGTTTTTGAGGTCTTAGCCATAAAATATTTGCTTAGACCAATGTCCCAAAGCATTTCCCCTATGTTTTATTCTAGTAGTTTTATAGTTTTGGATCTTACTTTTAAGTCTTTAACCCAGTTTGTGTTGACTTTTGTTTATGAGAGATATGGGTCTAATGGCATTCTTCACAGAAATAGAAAAAAAAATCCTCAAATTCTTATGGAACCACAAAATATCCCAAATAGCCAAAGCAATCCTGAGCAAAAAGAACAAAGCTGGAGGCATCACACTACCCGAGTTCAAAATATATGACAAGGCTATAGTAACCAAAACAGTATGGTATTGGTATAAAAACAGACATATAGAGCAATGGACAACAGAATAGAGAACTCAGAAATAAATCCATGCATTTACAGATAACTAATTTTTGACAAAGGCACCAAGATTATATATTGAGGAAGGATATCTTCTTCAATAAATGGTCCTTGAAAAACTGGATATTATGCCCATATTCTTCAAAAAATACAAGGAATAGTAAAAGTGAAAATGTTCATATTATTGCTAAAATGTTTAGGCTCACAAAATTAAAATAATGCAGATGAAGTTGGAAATTATTAGCTAAAGGCTTAAAGTGTCAGGTCATTAATATAAATCTCACACTCATTGAGTCCAAGTTCAAGTTCACATACACTGAGTTCATATGTGAAGAAAAATAACAAAATTAGAGATTATGTATAAAATACTGTGCATACATAGGTAAAGGTGGTTTTTGAAAGCTAGTATATAATTTTTAGTTTTCTGAGTAAAACTTTTATCCTTATAATATCTATTAAATTTTTTCACATTTTCAAGGAATGTATAATGCATGAAAATAGGGGCAGGCGTGATGGCTCACACCTGTAATCCCGGCACTTTGGGAGGCAAAGGTGGGAGGACTGCTTTAGGCCAGGAGTTCAAGCCCAGCCTAGGCAACATAGTGAGACTCTGCCTCTACAAAAATAAGAAAAAAATTAGCTGAGTGTGGTGGTGCACAGTAGTCCCAGCTACTCGGGAGACTGAGGCAAGAGGATCGCTTGAGCCCAGGCGTTTGAGGCTGCAGTGAGCTATGATCATGCCATTGCATTCTAGCCTGGGTGACAGAGTGAAGAAAAGAAAAGAAAAGAAAAAAGGAAACAGCTGAATAGTAAACTCTAATTACTAATTTTCATTTTCATTTTAAACTCATGGTTATGCTCTAACAATAAAATTCTGTTGCTGTTAGATATGAACATACAAAGGCACTGAGATAACACACATGTGCAAACATAATTTCTTTCCTTTCTTAAAAAAAATGGAAAAAAGCAGTTACTAATGTAACTATCTTCTTATTTACTGACTTCCTTTCCAGATGATGCTGCATAGGAGTCCTTATTTCTTACAATCTTGTAGCATATTTTTTTGAAATTCTGTGTTTTACATAATGTACGTTTTTAAAAGTTTTTAAAAAAACAGTTTAGCTCTTTCTCAATTTACTTTTATCTTCATGAGGGATAAAGATGGAATGGTTTTTAAATAATATTGTCATTATATTTCAAAGCAGTACATTTTTCCTTAAGAGTTTGTCAAATTTTCTTTATATTTGCTTGCATGAAGACATTCCATTGAAAACTTATTGAATCCTTCTTATATAGTAAAACTAAGAAATATTGTGATTCTTCAAGTCAAAATTCTTGCTTGGTAATTTAAAAAATTGCTGAGATGGATAGTAAGCAATTATATATTATCTACTCATTCTTTTCTTTGAGCAAAGGGATACAATCAATTTTGCTTATGGTCCCATTAGAAATAACGTATTTTGACCTAGAAAGTAAATGGTCAACGTTTTATCAATGAGCCTCTTTCTAAAGGCTATAAGCTGACTTAAATATAGAATGTCTTACAAAGAGATGGAAGAACAAAAATCAGAGAATTTAGCTATCCTTAGGGGATGAAGAGCAGAGAGCATATTGAAGTTGTCATTGACAATTGTGGTGATTAAATGCTGGCTGATACTTCATGGCACAGGAATTAGAAAATCTATATATTTAATTGGTTCTGATTTCAGGAAATAATTTCTACATTTCTTATCTTAAAGCATAAATGACTTAGGCAATGCTATAGGATGTACTACTTGTAAACCGTTGATGTTTTGATAATGGCTAGAATTTCCTGAATAGGATTGATTCTTGCTTTTGCCCACTTTTTCTCCATCTATAAATGTGTGAAGGCTGGAAGCCGATGTGGGGATTCTGCCAAGAGCTAGGCATGTCAAATTTTAATTCAGGAACAGGGGATGCAACCACAGGGTCATCCATATGGAACCCCTGGGCATACTGCAAGAGGAACTGGAGGCAAAACTCCAGGTATCACTGATCATCATTAGCCCCCACTTTGACTGACGGACCACAGTGATGCTTTGAAACCCTAGAAGACAGTGTTAATTGAGAGCCTGTGTCTAGAAACCTTTGAAAGATCTTGGTATTTCCCTTTCTCCAGTGTGAGGTTACTTTAGAGAAAGGCCTTCAGTTACCTTAGGGAAGAGTTCGAGAAAGATTTTCAGTACATCTTAATACAGAGTTACATAGTCCTTTCTCAAGGGGACCCAAACTTTTCTTCAGTTAAGAAGGTTGAGGTCCATGAACTAGCTTCATTGTGGAAATTGTATGAGAGGTTTTGACTCTGCATTGTGGACCTTAAATTCCCGTTTATGCACTTTCATTTTTCTGTTATACAGATCAGGTAACATTTTAGAAGCCGCCCATCTATTTCCTTCCTAGGAAAACCATAATTAGTGAGCCACCGTCAGATCCATGAGGGTCCAAACATTCAGACTACCATGTTATTTCTGCTTTCTGCTGCCCATTGGGGAAACTATGTCTACTTTCTTCTGGTGGTCAACCACTGCCAGTTAGCCTTTGCCACTTGAAGAACCTGTCATTTCATCTTAAACCAGGGAGCACATCTCTATAGTGGCATATTCCACTTTCATCCTGGCCTATATAGACGTACCTACTTTGGGAAAAACGCTCCCCAAACCATACTTTCCTCTAAACTCTGCCACAGTCAACACATAAGAGCATTTCTGTGACCAAATGTGGGGTTTTCCCCCATATACCAAGCAGTGGACACCAGCTGGGTGTCCTCTAATTCATTTCTGACACTGTCTACCTACTGGGAGATAGTGTCAGATCCCATAGGGTGAGAACTTAGTCCCCAAGATGCTTCCCCACAAGCCCAGACACCAGTCACAAATCCAGGCCTCTGGAGCTTCTGACTGATTGGCTTCAAGTTGGGGTTCCCATGGATACCTCCCTTTTTGGCTTCAATTAATTTGATGGAGCAGCTCACAGAACTCAGGGAAACACTTAAGTTTACCAGTTTATTATAAAGGATATTACAAAAGATACAGATGAAGAGATGCGTAGGGTGAGGTGTGCTGGAAGGAGGACAGAGCTTTCACGCCCTCCCTGGGCACTCCACCCTCTAGGAACCTCCACTTGTTCAGCTATCTGGAAGCTCTCTGAACCCAGTCCTCTTGGATTTTTATGCGTGCTTCATATATAGGCATGATTGACAACTGTGTAGAAATGTGATTGGATAAAAAGCACATGATATAAACACAGCAAGTCCTGTCTGTTCAGGTTCTTTCTGGCCTCCTGTGCAGCATTCCTTCCTCCAGGGTGTGGGGCAGGATACTCTCTGGAATGAGGGTCTTTTGACACACAATGAGATTAGAGTCCTGCCTTGGGCAGGTGAAAAGAGGACAGGAGAAGGTCAGAGAAAGAGAGAGATTCTGTCTCCTGAGGTCTGCTCCTGAGGCATAAAGCACCCCAACATTGTAATAAGTACTATGGGAGTCATGAGCCAGGAACTGTGGATGAAAACATATATATCATAACACTACAGATCCCATAGAGCACCTTTGGGGTTACAAATGATCACCTTGGTGGATAGTAACACTGAAATCTTTTGAAATAAAATCTAAAAGACTAACTCCACTGGTACTGTCAAGGAAGATTTATTCCTACCTGCAACTAATTGGCTTTTAAATAGCTGTATATGTCAAATTCACCACAGCTCTTATTAGGATTCTAGAACTGCTGAATCAGGGAATTGTTTGAGGAAGGTACTATCACAGAAGGATAATATCATTATTATCAACGAATGTTCAAGTAGTGCTCAGTGAATTAAAACTACTGAGGTAGGGTTGAAGGAATATATCAAGTTGCCTGGCTCAGACACTGACTGCCTGTATGTGACTTTGGGTAAGTTGTTCAATCTGAGTCTTACATATTTTTTCATGTCAAATAGGTAAAGTAATACCACTTGACTACCCATTAGGCAGTTATAAGGATAAAATAAGTGGAAAGTTTGCTAGAATGGTATACATACAGGGCAAAAGATTTCAGAATGGAAAAAATATGAACATCTATAGACAAAAGTTGTTATTGCTCTTACTATTTTCTGGTGGAAAATGAGGTTGATATATGATTGCAGTAGTTATGACTGGTTTTATTTTATTTTTTAAAATATAGCTGCCTATTGAAGCATATGGGAGTTTTTTATAATACTCTGCCTCCTTTTGTGTATGTATGAATTTTACATGATAATGTTAAAAAGTTAAAAAAAACCAGGTCCCTAATTTAGAATGATTCTATATTTACAGCTGTCTTAAGAGAGAAGGCTCTTATTACAGAAGGAAAGTGATTGGAAACAAGGAAGAAAAAAAGGAAAAGAGTATGAATGAGGGTGGTAAAGATAAGAATGGGTCAAAAAGTAAATCATACTTGATGTTGGAGAGGAAATGAGAAGGGGCAAATTGAGTATTTTTTTTGTAAAGAAACATAGGGTAGAAAATAGTGATAAAAAAGAAGTCAGAAAATGGACAACAGACACAATAATTTAGTGGGAAAACAGGGAAGAAACTCTCAATCCATGTCCAAGGCTTCTGCTACCATCTGTGTATGGATGTGTTCCCAATTTGAGACTGTAACCCTGACTATTGTCCTGGGTTCCAGACCCCTATGCCCAAGGGCATAATGGGCATGTACTCTTAGAGTCCTGTGGCCCTTCAAACTAAGCATGTCCAATGCAGCGATTATTTACTATTCCTCCCTGCCCCAAACTCTTACACACTTGCATACGCATGTGCGTGCACATCTACAATCACATCCACACACACATGAACACACATTCACTTGCTCTTCACTTTTATTCTCCCTGTCTTGGCTAATGCCACCCCAACATCCACCCAAGCCACACACGTTTTCTTCTCTATTCTTTTTCACATCCAATTGGCTACCAAGTCTTACTGCTTCTGACTTCTGAACATATCTCAAATTTGTCATATCCATAATTTGTGCCCTTTTCAAAATTATTACAGAATTCTTCAAATTAATCTTCCTATTTCCAGTGTTGACTACTGTCCATATTGTGATCTTTATAAAGCCCAGACCTGATAGTGCCACATGCTTGCTTAAGACTCAAAGAGTTTTGCTTTACATATCAGGCCCTCTGTGATCCATCCTTTGCCTACCTATGTGCCCATTTATCCTTATTAGGTACTGATCCCCACTTGTCCCCTCCTCACTGGTTTCAGACTAATTGCTGTTTCTCAAGCACAGCATGCATATTTATACTTGGTGCCTTTATACCTGCTCTTCCCTCTGCATGGAGTGTTTTTCCATTAACAAAAAGTTGATAAACTTTTTGTTAATCCTTTAAGAGCAAGTTTAAAAACTCCCTCCTCTGTGAAGTCTTAACTGACACAAACCACATGAAAACTCAAGCATAGCATAATTAGTATTCCCTTTAAACCCACCACTGTCTCTCGTACATATTATTGTTCTGATACCTGACGCTATGTGTTTGCATGTCTGCCTCATCTGATATAGACTGTGAGCTTGTTGAGGTTAGAAATCCTGTTTTAGGCATTTCTGTGTCCTCAGAAGCCAGCTCAATACCTGGCTCATAGAAGGCTTTCAGTAGGTGTTTAATGAGGAGTGAATGAATGCATGTCTTGAATGTCTGGTTACAGGAGTTTGACATTAGCAGATCCTTTGGTGTTTCTATTTCCTGAGCATAGTGCTGTTTGTGACGAGTCCACTTTGCTGCCTTGAGACCCTGATGACAACTGCTTCCATAACTGGTGATCCTTGGCTACAGTTGCTCCAAGGCATAAATAACATACATTTCATGAACAATAAAGATACTGCAGAGTGAGCCCTTAAAGCCAAGACCCTTTCACTACTTATCCTACCTATCACTATGGTCTCTGATTGGTGACTGTTTTATTTCCATTTATGAATTCTGTGCCACTCACACTTAGGAAGTGATGTTTTGTTGCTCATCCTGGTTTTTGCTGAGGTAGGAAGAACTCTCATGTTTAGCTACAGAAAATACAAGCTCTATAGATAGCCAGAAGAGAGGAGTCCTAGATCTAATATAGTACTCCCTTTCCAGTCACCCTTCCCCAACAGTTGACCTTAGTTCTGGTGGAAATGTTTTGCTGCATTTCTGTAGCTCCACTAGAAATATTAATTTGATTATTAAACATCAATGATTTTGGCATTGTTGCTCATTCTGCTTAGGCTTAGTTAAGTTCCATGATGCTTTTAAAAGGACAGGTAAAGTAACTGGGGAAAAGGTTATATTTACAAGGTGGCTATGCTCCCTTATTGTGCTTTTTCTGAATTATGTATATTTGACTTGAAAAGCAAAATTCAGCATGCAGTGGGACTGCTGTCCTTGGGGTGTGGTATCTACTTTATGAGATACTCAAATAAGGAGGGAGCACTTTGAAATAGAGCTATTTTCCTTAGTAGCTCTAGTATACATATTCATTAAGGGCTTTTCCTCATTTTGCAAGATGGAGTACTTGGATTGCTAAACTGATGCTGTCTGGTTTGGATAATCAACCTCTGTGAACAGAGTGTGCAATACAATTAGCAAGCATGATATGGGAATCTAGGATTTTGAATAATATGCTTTCTGGCTAACTAGTTTTCAAAGCAGAATTATTTGTTTCACCAAAGGCTTTCTTAATAAAAATAAGACCATAGAGTGTGTAGCACATGCTAATATTTCAGTTCATGTGTCCTTGCTTCTTGTAAACACATAGTTAAAATTTACCTTTGAAAGTAATCTTGTAAAGGGTTTTGAGTTGGAAAATCTGAAAATATTTGAAAAATATGGAGAGTGCAAAATATTCTGTAGCCAAGAGTTTAGATGAAGATCCAGGAAATATCGTGGCCCATTATAGCCTTCAAGTATATCTAAAGACATTTTTAGCATACAGTGCTTTGAGGAAGCAGGGGGAAAATGTAAAAGAAGAATTTGTTGGAAAATGTTTTTTACCTGATGGATTGTGCTATTAAAAAGTGAGAATGCTCAGGACCTTCATATTATGACTGATGGATATGTTAATTAGCTTGATTTACAAGGTCTGTCCAGAAAGTATCCAGACATGTAATATGTCCTTGTTATATTAACAATGGCTGGATACTTTCTGGACAGGCCTGGTAATCATCCCACAATGTGTACATATACACATATATATACATATTTTACATATATAAATATGTAAATATACCATGCTTGCTAAGTAAAATATATGTGTGTGTATATATGTATATATACACATATATATACATTTTTTACATATATAAAAAAACCATGTTGTATACCACAAGTAGATACAATTTTATTTTTTAATTAAAAAATAAATAAATTATATAAAATAAAAATAGATGTATATAAAAAGTGAGAGTGCAAAGAAGATACTTAGGAATCTGATCCAAAGAAAAAAATAAGAATTCACAGTGCATGCTCAAGTTATGCTCAATCCTTTCTAAGTAAGAAATCCTGATTCAGTGTCATAGAAGATGTAATAAAAGCTCAGTTTTGTTAAACTCAACTGTGTTAAGAATATCCTATTGTCATATTTGTGGTTTCATGATTTGTCCAGAGAAATAAAAGAATGGGATACTGGGCCCAAGTTGAGGCAGGATGGGCCAGAGTAGCTTTCAAGATTCGCAGCAAAGAGCAAGAACAAACTGAAAGATATTCCAGGAGCAAACCTAAAGATAAAGCACTATAGGAAGTATTATATAATCAAGACATCAGTCCACAGTGGCTAGGCTAATAGGAAACCAGAAGTTTGAAGCTACTGGCAGAGACCAGGGATTTAGAATGGAGGGTAGGTGCCCATTGAGATTCCTTGAGCCATGTAAGTATAGTGAATTTTATAAGGAATAAGGGACCTGGGCCCTTGACATGCACGAAGGGTGAGCTGTTAAGGGTCTTTAAACTAGCTCAGACATCAGTAAAGTGTGTAGGAAATTTCTATAAATAGAACCTGAAAGAGAATTGTTGAATAATATTTTTTTTAAAAATTCACATAATTAATATTAATTCACATAATTAATATTAATTATGTGAAAATGATTCTAACATATGGTTAAGAAAAAGTAGAATATAAAGTTGTGTATGTAATATGATCCAGATTTTACACACACCCCCTGCCCCTCCCCAAGAGGCATACAAATATAAATAACAATAAGAAAAAAGCTAGAAAACATCTCCAGGTAGTGTGATGGTTCATTTTTATGTCTTCTTTTTATGTTCTGCATCCCAAATATTCTATTAGGAGCACACATTACTTTTGAAATCATTAATTTAAAAATAAAAATGGAAGCTGAAATATCTAACATTTTGTGACACAATTTTTTGTGAATTTCAGGGGATGTTTCAATGGAAGATATAGACAAAAACGGAACTTTAATTAGAGATCTGAAAAAAATATGTGTTGCAAGTAAAGTAAGAATGTTTCTGGTCAACAGCATAGTTTTTATGAGGGAGAAAATATCTTTGGTCCTTTCAGTAGGGATTTAATATATAATGATAACATACAGGCTGTTAACAGAGGTGATAGTAAAAGTGGTGGCAGTGGGCAACCTTGTCTAGTTCCAGTTCTAAGTGGGAATGTGCTCAACTTTTCCCCATTCAGTATGATGTTGGCTGTGGACTTGTCCTATATGGGTTTTATAATTTTGAGGTATGTTCTATCTATGCCTATTTTGTTAGGAGCTCTTATCATAAAAAGGTGCTGCATTTTGTCAAATGCTTTTTCTGCATCTACTGAAATGATCGTATGATCTTTGTTTTTGCTTCTGTTTATGTGGTGAATCACATTTATGGATTTATATATGTTGAACCATCCTTGCATCCCTGGGATGAAGCACAATTGGTCATGGTGGATTATTTTTTTGATGTGCTGCTGAATTCAGTTTGCTAGAATTTTATTGAGAATTTTTGCTCTATATTCATAAGGGATATTGGTCTGTAGTTTTCTTTTTTCTTGTTTTGTCCTTTCCTGGCTTTTGTATCAAGGTGATACTAGCTTCATAGAACAAGTTGGGGAGGATTCCTTCCTTCTTGATGTTATGAAACAATTTATGCAGTATGGATACCAATTCTTCTTTGTGGGTCTGATAAAATTTGGCTGTGAAACCATCTGGTTAGGGCCTTTTTTTGTTGGAAGATTTTTTTAAAGCTGCTTCAATTTTGTTGCTTGTAATTGGTCTGTTCAGGAGTTCTTTTTCTTCCTTGAGCCTTGGGAGCTTGTGTTTACAAGAATTTGCCCATTTCTTCAACATTTTTAAGTTTATGTGCATAGAAATTTTCGTAGTCCTGAGAGATGATATTTTGTATTTCTGTGGTATCAGTTGTAATATCTCCTTTTTCATTTCTGATTGAGCTTGTTTGGGTCCTTTCTTTTCTATTTCTGGTTAATTTAGCAGGAGGTCTATCAATTTTGTTTATCTGTTCAAAGAACCAACTTTTTTTTCATTAATCTTCTGTATAATTCTGTTGTTCTCAATTTCATTTAGTTCTACTCTGACTTTAGTTATTTCTTTTCTTCTGCTGGGTTTGGGATTGATTTGCTCTTCCTTTTCTAATTTCTTGAGATAATTCATTAGATTGTTGATTTGTGATCCTTCTGTCTTTTAGATGTAGGCATTTAAGGCTATGAATTTTCCTCTTATTACTGCTTAAGTTGAATCCCACAGATTTTGATAACTTGTGTGCCCTTTGTAATTGAGTTTGAGGAATCTTTTGATTTCCATCATAATTTCCTCCTTGACCCAATAATTGTTTAGCAGTAGGTTGTTTAGTTTCCATGACTTTGTGTAGAGTTGAGTGTTTCTGTTAGAGTTGACTTCTAATTTTATTTCACTGTGGTCTGAGAAGATACATGGTATGATGTCTATATTTTTGAATTTGTTGGGACATGTTTTGTGGCCTAAGATGTGATCAATCTTAGAGAATGTTCCATGTGTTTATGAGAAGAACATATATTCAGTGTTTTTTTGTAGAATCTTCTGTAGATTTCTGTTAGGCCCATTTGTTATAGAGTCACACTTAAGTCCAGTGTTTCTTTATTTATTTTCTGCTTGGAGGATCTTTCCAGTTCTGTCAGTGGGGCATTGAAGTCCCCTGCTATCACAATGCTGCTTTTATCACTTTGTTTAACTCTAGTAGGGTTTGCTTTATGAAACTGGGCACACCTGTGGTAGGTGCATAAATATTTGGATTGTAATGTCTTCTTGTAGAAGTGTTACCTTTACCATTATATAATGATCATCTTTGTTTTTCTTTACTATTGTTTATTTGATGTTAATTTTATCTGATATGAGAATGGCTACACCAGTTTTCTTTTGATTTCCATTTGCATGGAATATATTTTTCCATCCCTTCACCGTGAGTCTGAATGAGTCCTAGTGGGTTAGATGTGTTTCCTGGAAACAGCAGATATTTTGCTTGTATTCTTTTTATTCATTCAGCCAGTCTATGTCTCTTGAGTAGGAAATTCAAGCTGTTCATGTTTATTGAAAGAATTGATAAGTGGGGTGAATTTCTGTTCATCCTGTTGGGTAGAACCTTATTACTTTGTTTTACCTCTTGAGCTATTATGGTATGTGGGCTCTGAGCTTTAGCTTTTGGGTGATTTTACACTGGTGGGTGTCTATTGTGCTGATCAATGTATAATGAAAATCTGAGTACTTCCTGCAGGACAGGTCTCATCTTGACAAATTCACTCAGTGTTTGCTTGTCTAAGAAAGTCTTTATTTCTCCCTCATATAAGAAACTTAGTTTTGTAGGATACAAAATTCTAGGCTGGTCAGTATTCTGTTTGAGAAGACTGAGAATGGGGCCCCAATCCCTTCTGGTTTGTTAGGTCTCAGTTGAGAAGTCTGCAGTTAGTCTGATGGGTTTTCCTTTGTAAGGTACCTGATGTTTTTGCCTTATGGCTCACAGGAGTTCCTCCTTCATGTAAACTTTGGCTAGTCTGATGACTATGTGTCTTGGTGACTGCCTCTTTGTGATGAATTTCCCAGGGTTTTGTTGAGCTTCTTGTATCTGGATATCTAACTCTAGCAAGACCAGGGAAGTTTTACTCAATTATTCCCTCAGATAGGTTTTCCAACCCTTGTGTATTTTCTTCTTCACCCTCAGGGATGCCTATGATTCTTATATTAGGCCTTGTTACATAATCCCAAATTTCTTGTAGGCTTTGTTTGTTCCTCTCATTTCTCTGTTCTTTATCTTTGACTGAATTTTAAATTCAAAAGTGTTGTCTTCAAGCTCTAATATTCTTCTGCCTGATCTAATCTATTCTTAAAACTTTCCACTGTGTTTGTATTTTCTTAAATGAATTTTTCATTTCCAGAAGTTCTATATGATTTTTTTTAAGAATTCAATTTTTTCAGTGAATTTTCATTCATTTCCTGTATTGTTTTTGTGGTTTCTTTCTGTTGGATTTTCATTTTCTCTTGTATCTCATTGAGTTTCCTTATAATCCATATTTGGAATTCTTTATTTGTCATTTCAATATTTTCATTTTGCTTGGTATCCATTGGTAAGGAATCACTGTTTTCTTTTGGCAGCATTCTTTTGCTCTTCTTTTTCATATTTCCGGAGTTCTTTCACTGATTCTTTCTCCTCTGGCCTCTCAATTGAGACCTAGGAGTACTAGGCCTGGCTTGTGGGTCTCTTTCTGGATGCCTGAAAATTGATCCCTGACCATGCCAGGGAGAGTTCTGGTCCGAAGTTACCATGGGGTGTTCAAGCAGGCTTGATGAACTACTTGGGTTGCCTCTGAACTTCTGTCTTCACCTCTTCCTAGCAGTGTGAATTGAGTTGGGTCCCCCATCTTAATCTCTGAGATGGTGAGTGGTACTTGTGAGTATGAATCAGCCATGCCCTGTCTGCTTGAGTTGGAAGGCACTATGCTGAGCTATAGAGTTGTTCCCCCATCATTGGTTGATGTTTTCGTGAAAGAACCAACTGCTGAGATGTTCTTTTGTGCCTGTGGTAAGCTTTGGTCCACCAGGTGGGACACATGAGTGCCCCAAGCTTTAGGAGAGACCCTGAACCTACCAGGGGGTTGCTTGATCTCTACTCCCACTGAAGTGGGGGGAGAAGCAAGGCAGATCCTGGCTAGATTGCAAGAGCCTGAAAGGCTTTGCAAGCCTTGGCGGGGCTCAGAAGTTGCTTTTTCAGCCACTAAGGGGAGCCACTGGCATGAGGTTCAGGACAAGTTCTCCAAACCGGGAAGGTTGTTCCTGAGGGAGGGACCTACATGCTTAAGTACTAAGGCCCCAGGCTGGGCTCTTTCCATCCTTGTCCAATAGCACAGTTTCTTCATGCGGAAGGGTGAGCACCCCCCCAAAATCACTGCTCCCTGGAACTCCACAGTACACTCCTATCAGATCAGTCTATGTGAGTTCCCTCACCACCCGAGTCCAGCTCTCGAACTTCCCCTCGGTCCATGTGTCTGACCCGCTAGTGTGCATCTCTGCAAAACACTGGTGGGCAGGGGGTTCCCCAGTTGTGTACTCCTCTTCCACCTCAATACCCCAAAGGAAGATGAGCAGGCCCCTTTATTCACAGGGACTTCAGCCAGGGGCACGCTACTACTGGAGAGAAGCGGCCACTCATGAATTTCTTGGCTCAATCTGTACTCCCTATTGTAATGAGTTGGGGGAGGGGCTGCAGCTCCTGTTCAGCTGGTGTGCCTGAGGCATTTGGTTGCCATGGAACTTGGGGCTAGGCTATTTCTGTTTAAATGCCACACCCTATCCAATATGGCGGTTCTCCAGTGGGGGGGCCAGCAGTTGGTGCACTCACAGATCCCCGTTCCTCGGCACTCCACGACACTCTGCCATTGGATATATCCACGAGGGCTTCCTTGCCAGCTGAGTCCAGGTCCAAAAACTCTCCCCTGTGTCTTCATGCACCACTCTCATGTCTGGGGGGCACTGGGACTGGCCTACCTATCTGAGCTGCCAGAGTGCAATCCCACAAAATGCTGGCAGGCAGGTAGCTCCCAAATTGTGCTGGCCCTGCTCTCTGTGGTGGGCTCAGCCTGGAGCGTGTACCTGCTGTAGAGAAGCAGCCATTTGTAAGCTTCTTGATTCAAACTACTCTTGCAGTTGCAATGGTTGGGGAGGGGCCATGGCTCCCAGTTGGCCTGAGCTCAAACTGCTTTCTTGGATGCCCTGGTTATGGGATGTGCAGAGGAGGAAGTGACTAGGTGTAAGAAAAAGCCAGTATTCTGGTCTCTCATGGCACTTTCCCATGGGGTTCCCCTTGTGGATGTCCAAACTCCTGGGGTTCACTGGTTCACCCTACTATTTCTAATTAGCCACCATGCCTGGGTTTGTGGAGGGTAGAAAAGCATTCAATATCTTTTGTGTCCTGCTGTTCACTGAAGGCATGTAGGTCGGGGAGGGGAAACCCCTCTTACCCTTTCCCTGGGTTTTGAGCCTCTCTGGGTTTGATCCACACTGCTATCTTCTCCTCTCTATCCTCTTCTTTCTCAGCTTTGCACTTTTTCTCTGTGGGGTCCCCCGTCATCTCTGTCATCTCTCTCTGTTATCCACACCTGAGCTGTGACTCCTCTCCACTCTCCTCAGTCCAATATCCTACTTTCCAGCTAGGGTGGTCCAAAAGGCGATGTCTTTAGTTGGCCATCTTGGCTCTCCCTACCCCCTGCTTTTTGACTTTTTGTTTTTTCCATCCTCATCTTTTTATAATATCTATCTTTCAAAAGATTGTTATTGCTATTTTTGGTAGGTTTGTCTTTTAGTCTTCCTACACAAGATATAAGTTGTTTATGCACCACAATTACAGCAATAGAGTATTCTGTATTTGTGTACTTACTGTTAAAAGTGAGTTGTATACCTTCAGATGATTTCTTACTGTTCCTTAATGTCCTTTTCTTTCATATTGAAGAACTCCTTTTAACATTTCTTGTAGGATAGGCATTGATGAAATCCCTTAGCTTTTGTTTTTCTGGGAAAGTCTTTATTTTTCCTTCATGTTTTTGAAGGATATTTTTGTAGGAGGTAATATTGTAAGGTTAATGTTTTTCCTCAGGACTTTGAATAGGTCATACCACTCCTGGCCTGTAAGGTTTCCACTGTGAAGTCTGCTGTTGTATGTATTCTAGCTCCTTTATATGTTTTTTTTTTCTTTTTTCTTGCTTCCCTTAGGACCTTTTCTTTATCTGTTACCTTTGCAAGCTTGATTATTAAATGCCTTAAGGAAGTCTTGTTTGTTTTAAATCTACTTTTGTTCTGTGGGCTTCTTGTATCTAAATATTGATATCTTTCTCTAGGTTTGGAAAGTTCTTTGTTATTATTTCTTTGAATAAACTTTCTACTCCAATCTCTCTTCCTCCTCTTTAAGGCCAATAACTCTTAGATTTTCCCTTTTGAGGCTGTTTTCTAGATCTTGTTAAGTGTGCTTCATTCTTTTTTATCGTTTTTTCTCTTTTGTCTTCTGTTTATTTTCAAATAGCTTTTCTTCAAGCTCACTAATTCTTTCTTCTGCTTGGTCAGTTCTGCTGTTTAGGGACTCTGATGCATTTCTCAGTTTGTCAATTGAATTCTTAAGCTCCAGAATTTCTGTTTTTTTTTTTTTAATTTAAATCTGTTTGTTAAATTTCTCTGGTAGGCCTCTGAATTCCTTCTTTGTGTTGTCTTGAAGTTCACTGAGCCTCTTCAGGATACTTATTTTGAATTCATTGTCTGAAAAGCCACCTATCTCCATCACTCCAGGATTTGTCACTGGTACCTTATTTAGTTCGTTTGGTGAGGTCATGTTTTCCTGGGTGTTCTTGATGCTTGTGGATGTTGATGTCTGGGCATTGAAGAGTTATTTATTTTAATCTTTGCAGTCTGGGCTTGTTTGAACCCATCCTTCTTGAGAAGGTTTTCAAGGTATTCCCAAAGGGAATTGAGTGTTATGATCTAAGTCTTTGGTCACTGAAACTATATCCATACTGGGGGTGCCCCAAGCCCAGTAATGCTGTAACTCTTATAGGCTCCTGGTGGTACCACCTTGGTGGACATGGGTAAGATACAGGAGAATTCTCTGGATTACCAGGCAAAGTCTTTCACTCTCTTCCCTCACTCTCTGTGCTGGGCTGCTGGAGTTGGGGGAGGAGTGATGTGGGCACTTCCTCATAGCCACCAGCATCAGGTCACACCCAAAGCCAGCCCAGTCTCACCCAAAGCCAACAGTGACTGTTGCCTGACTACCTCTGATATTTATCCGAAGCCCAAAGGCTCTTTAGTCAGCAGGCAGTGAATTCTGCCAGGACTAAGTCCTTCCCTTCAGGGCAGTGTGTTTCTTCTGGCTTAGGGTGGGTCTAGAAATGCTTTCCAGGAACTAAGGTCTAGACTCAGAGGCTTCAGGAGTCTGCTTGGTACTTTATTTTAGTGTGGCTGAGCTGGTACCCAAGTTGCAAAACAAAGTCCTATGAATTCTTCCTTTTTCTTTCCCCAAGTGGAGGAAGACTCCCTGAGCTGTACTTCCTATAGTTGGGGGAGGGAGTGACATAGGCACTGGCTTGGCCACCACAACTGATGTCTCACTGGATTATGTGCATCCCAAGTCCACTGGGTCTGAGCCAGCACAGTTACAGGAATTTCCCAAGGACTGCAGCCTTTTTGGCCTAGCAGCCTTACAAATTTAGTCCAATCCCCAGGCTCCTTTTTGTCAGCTAATGGTGGGGCCAGCCAGAACTTGGATTTTGGGCCAGAGGACTTCCATCTGGCCAGTTGTTCTAAAGGCTCCCTCCATGGGCACTGGCAGAATTCTGCCTTGTGTTGTGTTTCACTGTACCAGGGTGGCCCTGGGTTTTAATGCAAAGTCCCACAATCACTTTACTCTCCCTTCCCCAGGCACACAGTTCTCTTTCCACGCAGCTTGCTGGCATGACACTGCCAGGGGCTGGGGGAGAGGTGGCATAGGCAATGCAAGATTGTCTTTTCTGCCCTTTTCATTGCCTCTTTCCTTGATATAATGTTAAGATCAGATAGTATGATAGCTAACCTGATTTTTGATTCTTCTGAAGGTGCTTGTTTGCATGGATAGTTGTTGAATTTGGTGTTCAAGTGGAGGGACAATTGCTGGAGGTTTCCATTCAGCCATCTTGCTCGGCCCCCTCTCCTTAAGTCCATGCTTATTTTGTGTAATTTCCATTCTAGCACTTCACAGAACTCATATAATCATAATGCTGGGAGGCCTTTAGGGATCAGGTAGGCCAATATCTTAATTTTACAAATGTGTATAGAGAGACCCAAAAGGGGAAAACGTTCCAATACTTTTTGCAACACCCTATGTATCTTCTCACTAGTGTGCTCTGCAGTTGATGTAGGAGTTTTATTCTTATGTTTATGATTTTTTAATCCTTCAGTATTTCTGTGCCTTTAATGGTCCTGGTCACTTTCACATCCCCAAGACAAGTATCCTGACTACTAATTCCTTCAGAATTATTACTGAATTACTGAATTAATATTACTATTCTTTGCAAACTCATTGCCCATTTTAAGACAAGACTACTAGAGCAGTTTTTCCCTAAATAATTTGTTATTGCAGCTGCTTCTGCTCGAGTTCAGTTCATTTTCTCATGAATGGTAAAATTTCCAGCACCTTGAGTCAGTTCTTCTCTTTCCTGCTCTCCTTCATGTTATTGCTACTTAGTGAAGGCAGAGCTCATTTTTGCAGGAAACTGTGAGATTTATCAACTCTCTGCAGGAAAAGTCTTTATTCACATTCCTCTTCTTGGCTGAGCTATAAATTGTTGTAAATGTCTAAAGTTTCTGGCTTGGGTAGGGAAATGAAGTGCTCTTTTCTCATCTGCTCCTTCTGACTCCAGCAGTTTGCAGATTTTGAGTGAAACATTTCTTAGCTTTCTCCCACTTTTCTTTGACATTGCCTGAAAGGCCTAATCCGGGCAGGCTTTTTCTATTATCGTTATTTCCTTGCTTCTACCATCTCTGGATGCATTGAAGGGAAGTTGACACAGACTCCAGCATTATGTCCTGCAAATGAAACTGTTGTTTGGAGATTGTTTCTATGTGTCACACTTATTCTACCTGAGTAAATTTTTCTAAACTTTCTTCAGGCTTGATCTCATGTTTGTCAAGTAGAGAGTATTGTTCAACTAACTCTGGTTGTGAACCCAACTTACATAGATTTCTTGAAAATATTAATAAGAAATAAAGACTTTGAACATGACATGATATCTACTAGTTCACTTAGTTTATTAAAAATGAAAGTTTATAGAAAACTGCAAGAAAATTAAATGATGTGGAATAGGGGAAACATGATGGGACTATGTAAGAATGAAATTGATTTGGGTACTCCTTCCCAAATCATATTCAATGCTCCTTTGCATATTGCCTCTGCATCTTTTGTTTTAGTGTCCATAGGATGTAGGATAAGAAATGTTTAATTGAATTAAATAGTTAATTAAGGATTAAAATTTTAATTTATCAGATCATCCCTTTTCTTTTATCTAAGTTTTGTCCATTCTGCAAGGCCTCTCAAAAGGGCCTGTTCTACATAAACTTCCATAACTCCCGTGACACCTCTGTCTGTTCTTTGGCACTCAGCATGGTTATTGGAATGTTTTTAAGGCATAAACTTCTCTTCCTAACTAAAATGTAAGCTTCTGTAGGACAGGGACCATGACTTTATGCATCCTCAGCTGTGCAACGTCTTGGTTTAGTTGGTGCTCAATAAATGCTTACTTTTGATGAAAAGAGAATATGAGCTGAAGCAATAAAACAAACTAAAAATTGTACCAAAGAAATTTGAGACATACATTGAGTGTTATTGGAATATATTTTTAAGGAAACATTCAATTACAAGAAGGGATGGAGAGAACTTGGACCAACTTGATCATAGTTGGTTTGGCCTCTCTTTTTAGCTAATATGTGGTGAGTAGCAAGACATAATAGAATTTTGAAGCATAAGATGCCAAGATCTGATCATGTGTTGAGAATTTTGTAAGAAGAATTTTTCTTTCTTTTTTTTTTTTGGAATGAGATGGGATTTGGTGACTCATGAGTTTCCCTCTAACTTTCCAGCATCAACTATTTTATTAATACAAATACGTCTACCTCTAGTTTTAAAACACTATTTGGGTATCATTTTATAACTCTAGCTTAAAACTTACAACATAGGTTGTTTTTGAATATCAGTTGCTCATTCCTTAAATACTATATTCTTCTGGAGTTTGTTATGTCATGGTCATCTGAATTGACTTAATTTGTATTACCTAATGTATTGCACTAGATATTATATAGTCATTTCAATGCCTGTTTTCTCCACCATTTGTATGTAAAACACTTAAGACAAGGGAATAGTGTTACTCAGGACATAACTGAGAGCATAAAATATGGAGTTGACAGAGCTGAGTTTGAATACATCACTGGGATGTAACCTGGAGCAAGTTCCTTAAGTCGTTTATCACCTAGTTTTTTCTTGGTCTTTTTGTGAGGATTAATGAAATAATATATGTGAAATGCATACTAAAGTTGCTCAACAAATTATTAAAAAAATTTTAAGTCTTATATTTGGTAGATGCTTAGTTATTATTTGGCAAATGAGTTGAGCTGAATTTTTCTCCAGTAGAATGTAGTGCATAGTATTGATTTTCATTATTAGAACAAATATACCTGACCTAAACTCATTTTTATAAAATCAAATATAATACTAAGTTATTAAACAACTAAAATGTTTTACTTGGGGACTTAATTACCTACACCTTGCAAAGTCTGAAATATTCTCATCTGATTAATTTTAAAAATCAAATTTTCTATTTAAAATGAACAAAAGGGACACAGTAAATACATTCCTTTCTTAGGTCACTTAATCTTAAGTCTATATGCAGATATAGAGGAGAAAGAGGTCATGATAATATAAGGTTAGATTTTTTACTCTACCATAAGTTTATTCCCCTAACCGAGAACCTTATTATGGAGCTCTGCTTTTCCATTTATCTGGTTTGATTGGTTAGGGCATCTATCTTACTATGGAAAGACCCATATCCCACTCCTATGTTTTCTTCTGATCTGTGCTATAACTTTGAACATGCTACAGTTCTCTTGAAAATAAACCCCTGACATATCAAATATTTATTATCATATTGACCCTTCAAGGCCTTTTATGAAAATTTGATCATTAAATTTGGCATCTATCCCGTAGGTACCCATTGAGCACATACTAAATGTAAGTCTTCCACTTTAGGATAGAATTGTTCTATTAAACATTATAATATGGAGGAAATTTAAAAGTACCCTATACATCCAAATTTGAAGAGAAGTCAAATTACCCTTGTTTGCAGATGATATGATCTTATATATAGAGAAACCAAAAGACTCCACAAAACTGATAAACAAATTCAGTAAAGTTTGAGGATAAAAAATCAACATCCAAAATTCTGTAGCATTTCTATATACTAAAAGCAAACAATCTGAACAAGAAAACAAGAAACTAAGCCCATTTATAACAGCTACAAATAAAACAAAATACCTAGGAATAAACTTAACCAAGAAATGACATATTCCTACAATTAAAACTATAAAACATTGATGAAAGAAATTGGAGAGGACACACAAAAATGGAAAGATATTCCATGCTCATGGATTAGAAGAATCAATATTCTCAAAACATCCACACCACCTAAAGCAATCTACAGATTTTATGCAATATCCATCAAAATACCAATAAAATTCTTCACAGAAATAGAAAATATAATCCTAAGATTTATAGGGAATCAGAAAAAACTCAGAATAGCCAAAGCCATCCTGAGTGAAAAGAACAAAATTGGAGGAATCACATTACCTGACTTCAAATTGTACTACAGAGCTGTAGTAACCAAAATAGCATGGTACTGGCATAAAAACCGACACATAGGCCAGTGGAACAGAGTAGAGAACTCAGAAATAAATTCACACATCAATGGTAAATTTATTTTTGACAAAGCTGCCAAGAACATACAGTGAGGAAAGGACAGTCTCTTCAATAAATGGTGCTGGGAAAAATGTATATTCATATGCAGAAGAATGAAACTAGGCCCTTATCTTTTTACATATACAAACATCAAATCAAAATGTACTAAAGACTTAAATCTAAGATATTATGAAACTACTAAAAGAAAACATTGGGGAAATGCCTCAGGACATTGGTCTTGGCAGTGATTTCTTGAGTAATTCCCCCAAAGCACAGTCAACCAATGCAAAATTGGATCACATCAAGCTAAAAATCTTCTGCACAGCAAAGCATAGAACCAACAAAGTGAAAAGACAACCCAAAGAATGGGAAAAAATATTTGCAACCTACCCATCTGATGAAGGATTAATAATATATAAGGAGCTCCAACAACTTATTAGGAAAAAAATAAAAATAATCTGATTAAAAAATGGACAAAAGATTTATATAGACATTTCTCAAAAAAAGACATACAAATGACCAACAGGTATGTGAAAAAATGCTCAACATTATTAGTCATCAGAGAAATGCAAATCAAAACTACAATGGTAAATCATCTCACCCCAGTTAAAATGGCTTTTATCAAAAAGACAGGCAATAACGAATGCTGGTGAGGATGTGGAGAAAGGGGAACATTTGTACACTGTTGGTGGGAATGTAAATTAGTACAACCACTATGGAGAACAGTAAGGAGGTTCCTCAAAAAACTAAAAATAGAACTACCATCTGACCCGGCAATCCCACTGCTAGGTATATTTCCAAAAGAAGGGAAATCAGGATATCAAAAAGATATCTACACTCCATGTTTATTGCAGCACCATTAACAACAGCCAAGATTTGGAATCAACCTAAGTGTCTATCAACAGATAAATGGATAAATTGTGGTACATATACACAATGTAATATTATTCAGCCATAAAAAAGAATGAAATCCTGTCTTTTGCAATAACGTGTGGAACTAGAGAACATTATGTTAAGTGAAATAAGCCAAGCACAGAAAGACAAATCTCGCATGTTCGCACCTATATGCGGGAGCTAAATATTAAAACAATTGATCTCATGGAGACAGAGAGTAGAATTATGGTTACCAGAGGCTGGGAGAGGTAGTGGGAAAAAGTGGTGATGATTAATGGGTGTAAAAATATAGGTAGATAGATAGAATGAACAATATTTGATAGCACAACAAAGTGACTATAATCAACAATAAGTTAGAATATACCTTAAAATAACTAAAAGAGTAGAATTGGAATGTTCCTAACACAAAGAAATGATAAATGCCTGAGGTGATGGATACCCCAATTACCCTGATTTTATTATTACACATTGAATTCCTGTTTCAAAACATCACATATACCCCATAAATATATACAACTATTATGCACCCATAATAATTAAAAATAAAAAATTTAAAAAGAAAAAATAAATAAAAGTACCTTAAAAGCTACATTGATGTCTCAAGCATTTTTTGCAAATTTTAACAAGAAGTTTCCTCCTAAATTCAAGAAATACAATTGAGTAATATTTTCAAAGTGTGATTTCTAGTCTAACACATCCCAAAATCAAAGGGAAAGGAAATTTGACACTCACTGGTAAATTTTACTGATGTCAACAGACAAGGTGAATCATTTGAAGCTTAAAAAAATACATGTCCTGAGTTAGGGTTGATTTAGCTGATCAATGAAAAAAACATAATCATTACCAATAAGAAAGCTGAGCCAAGCTAAACTCAAATGAAGGATTTTGTGGTCCTTAAATTGATTTCATAGTTTAAAATATCACTGGCCTAATAGGTGAGAGCTGCTTCCCCCTTGTTTATTACATCTCCAAAAGCATTTCTTTCCTGGGGAAGCTGATGGAGGTATGGTAATTCTGGTAAGAGTTTTGCTGTGTTTTTTTTTTTATTATTCCTATTTTGGGAGCACCTGTGGCCTCACTTCTAGAAAGAAGAAGCATGAAAAGAAGGCTTTTTTCTCCTTGTATGAGTATTTCTTTTTTTGTGTATGTATTTGTGTAACTACATATGGCATAATATAGAGATATAGAACTTTATGTGCTTACATTATAAGAGACATATTTTGTGTGTTCCTGTGCATTTATAAACCAGACACTATCTTAAATGCCATGTGCATGTGTGTTTCATTATTTGCTCCCTATCAACCAAATAAAGTAGATGTTATCATCTCCATTTTACTTATTTATTTATATTTATTTCTAAATTGACAAATAAAATTGTATGCATTTGTGTCCAACATGATGTTTTGAACTATATATACATTGTGGAATGTCTAAATCTAGCTAATTAATACATGCATTACCTCACATTGTTATCATTTTTTGTGGTGAGAACACAATATCAACTCTTCTGGCATTTTTCAAGAATACAATATTTTATTATTAACTATAGTCACCATGCTGTATAATAGATCTCTTCAACTTATTCTTCCTGTCTAACTGAAATTTTGTATCCTTTGATCAACATCTTCCCATGACCCCCACAACCACTCCAACCCCTGGTAACTACCATTCTACTCTCTACTTCTGAGATCAACTTTTTAAGATTCCACATATGAGTGAGATCATGTGGTATTTGTCTTTCTGTGTTTGGCTTATTTTATTAACATAATGTCCTCCAGGTTCATCCCTGTTGTCACAAATGACAGAATTTCCCCCACTTTTGTGGCTGCATAGTATTCCATCGTGTATATATATCACTTTTTCTTCATCCATTTACTTTGTTTATGAACACTTAGGTTAATTTCACATCTTGGCTATTGTGAATAATGCTGCAATAAACATGTAAGTGCCAATATCTCTTCAAAATACTGATTTTATTTCTTTGAATATGTACCCAATAGTGGGATTTCTGGATCATATGGTAATGCTTTTTTAAATTTTTTGAGAAATCTCCATACTGTTGTCCATGATGGCTGTACTAATTTACATTTCCATCATCAGTGTGCAAGGGTTCCCTTTTTTCCACATCCTTGCCATCTTTTATCTTTTTGATAATAGCCATGCTAATAGGTCTGAGGTGATATTTCCTTGTGGTTATAATTTATATTTCCCTGATGATTAGAAATGTTGAGGATTTTTTCATATACCTGTTGGTCATTTGTATATCTTCTTTTGAGAAGATTTAGGTGCTTTACCTAAATCTATTTAGGTCTATTTAGGTGCTTTACTCATTTTAAAATCAGATAATTTGTTTTATTGCTATTGAGTTGTTTGAGTTCCTTACATATTTTGCGTATTAACTCCTTGTGAGATGTATAGTTTGCCAATAATATCTTCTATTCTATGGGTTGTCTCTTCACTCTGTTGATTGTTTCCTTTGCTGTGTAGAAGCTTTTTAGTTTGATGTAATCCCATTAATTTATTTTTTCTTTTCTTGCCTGTGCTTTTGGGGTCGTATCTAAAAAATTATTGACCAGATCAATGTCATGGAGCATTTCCCTTAGGTTTTCTTTCAGTAGTTTCACAGTTTTGGGACTTACATTTAAATCTTTAATACATTTGAGTTGTTTTTAACATATGATGTGAGATAAGGGTCTAATTTCATTCTTCCGCATGTGGATATCCAGTTTTCACAACACCATTTATTAAAAAGACTGTTCCTTTTCCATTATATATTCTTGGCACCTTTGTTGGAAATCAGGTGGCTGTAAATGCATGAATTTATTTCTGGGCTCTCCATTCTGTTCCATTGGCCTATGTGTCTGTTTTTATGCCAGTACTGTGCTGTTTTAGTTACTATAGCTTTGTAGTATATTTTGAAGTCAGGTAGTTTAGTGCCTCCAGCTTTGTTCTTTTTGCTCAGGATTGCTTTATTTCAGGTCTTTTGTGATACCACATGAATTTTAGGATTGTTTTTTCTATTTCTGTGAAGAATGTCATTGGTTGATAGGGATTGCATTGACTCTGGAAATTGCTTTGCCTAACATAAACATTTTAACAATATTAATTATTCCAATCTATGAATGTGGGATATCTTTCCCATTGTATCATCTTCAATTTCTTTTATCAATGTTTTATACATTTCAGTGTAGAGATATTTTGCTTCCTCAGTTAAATTTATTCTTAAGTATTTTATTTTTATTGAAAGCTATTGTAAATGGTATGATTTTCTTGATTTCTTTTTCAGATAGTTTGGTATTAGTGTGTGTAAATGCTACTGATTTTTGCATACAGGTTTCGTATCCTGCAACTTTACTGAATTTGCTTATTAGTTCTAATAGTTTTTTTGGTGGAGTCTTTAGGGTTTTCTATACATAAGATCATGTTACCTGCAAACAGGGAAAACTTAACTTCCTTCTTTCCAATTTGGATCCCTTTTATTTCTTTCTCTTTCCTAGTTGCTCTAGATAGGACTTCCAGTACTATGTTAAATAGAAGTGATAAGAGTGGGCATTGTTGGCTTGTTTTTGATCTTAGAAGAAAAGTCTTAACTTTTCCCCATTGCGTATGATGTTAGCTGTGGGTTTGTTGTATATGGTTTTTATTGTGTTGAGGTACATTCCTTCTATACTTAATTTGTTGAGAGTTTAGAAGGGATGTTGAATTTCTCAAGTGCTTTTTCATTCCCATGGATTTTGTTCTTCATTTTGTTAAAGTGATTTATCATATTTCTTGATTTATGTATTTCAAACCATCCTAGCATCCCTCAGATGAATCCCACTTGTGCATGGTGTATGATCTTTTTAATGTGCTGTTGAATTTGGTTTGCTAGTATTTTGTTGAGGATTTCTACATCTATGCTCATCATGGATATTGGCCTATTGTTTTCTTTTTTTGTAATGTTTTTGTCTTGCTATTAGGGTAATGCTGGCCTCATAAAATGAGTTTGGAAGTATTTTCTCCTCTGCAATTTTTTGGAAGAGTTTGAGAAGAATTGTTATTATAATAGTTCTTTAAATATTTGATAGAATTAAGCAGTGAAGCCATCAAGTTCTGGGCTTTTCTTTGATGTAAGACTTTTTATTATTGATGCCTTCAATAGTCAGCCCATCGAGAGATTCTGAGCAGGCCATCTGGCATGGCTCCAAACCCTTGGGTCACTGGAGCTGGCAAGGTATTGGGGCACACCAGAATTTCAGGGCATCCGAGGCCAGTGTGGTGCTGGAGCATGCCTGAAGCCCAGGCTCACTGACTGACAGGGTGCTGTGGTGGGCCAGAGATTGATTATGCCATGAAAGCCTGAAGCCTGGGGCTGTGTGGTCCTGCCTGGCACCGGGATGCATCTGAAGGCTCTGTCTGCCAATACTAGCCTGGAATCTGGAGCCATGGGGGCTCTCCAGTGCTGGTTTTTACTGTGGAGAACCCGGTGTTGGGGAGCAAGACAATGTCTTATGCTCATTTCCCTCTATTTTCTTCAATTGGATGGTATCTTTCTCCATGCTATGCTACCTGGGTTGGGGGAGGGGTGATATAGGTAATGTAAAACTGTCCTTTCTACCCTGTTCAATGCATCTTTTCTTATTATTGTGCTACAACCAGTTACTGTGATCTCTCACATGGTTTTCTTAGCTTTTGTGAAGGTATTTTTTGCATGGATAGTTGCTCTAATTGATGTTTCTGTGAAGGGATTATTGCTGGAGAGTCCTATTCTGCCATTTTGCTACCTTCCCCCACCATCTCCATTTAGAGATAAGGAAACTGAAGAACAGACTAATGAAATAGCTTGCCTTGGTCACATATCTCAGATCTGCTGGGTGGCTCCAATGCTTGTGCTCTGAATTTTAAATGCTTTTCTGGACTTTAATGTTTATTGTTCTAAACAATTTTTAGACCACTTATATGTAGATTAACAACCCTACCTAAACTCCACGTATTTAGAAAGATTAGGGTTTATCTTTGTGCCAATCATTCACTTATTCATGTGGTTTTGGTTTAAACTCCAATGTCATTTTAAGATCAAAGATTAAATTGGAATGGCTCCTTTTCCATAAAGGAATTTGAAATAAGAAAATTAGGGCATTTCAGATATGGTCATATTTAAACTGTTCTAGGGCAACATACACGAAGCCAGAGTGTCTTTATTTTTCAGGGGAATTTATTTTTATAGGATCTGCTCATTGTCAGGTTAGTGACAAACCCAGCTACCATGAACAAACCAAAATCACCACACACATTTAGTAAATGTCAAATGACTTTACTGTCTCTTCTAGCTTTAGGGAAACATAAAATCATGTGTAAGAAGAAATCTTTTATTCTACCTGCAAGGATTATTAACCTCAACATCAGCAGAACTGAATAAGTGCTAGAGGGAGTTTCTTGGTTTTATCAAAATTCTTCATTTATCTGAAATTTAGCAGCATATTACTACATCAGGTTCAGGATAGGATCAGAGTTTATGATTAGACTCAATATGCCTAACATTTCTAAAATTGAAATTCCATATAAGTCAACATGATTTATCAATAGTCTATTATTTAGTTAGACAACCTCAATATTGATGCCATCTAGGAATTTATGGAATCCATTACCCTTCAGAGATTGTCACTTCTTTTTCACTGTGTGCCTTGCAGTAATGTTTGGTTGGGAATAATTTGTAAGTCAACATAAATGTAGTAGTATAGGTAAATCAGAGAGGAAAAGTTTTGGAATGAAGGGAAAAAACATCCAAGATAAAGGGCTACAATATAAACTTGAAAAGAGGGTCAACCAGAAGATTAAGGAATATAATAGAATAGATAATTACCCATAAAATTATGAGTATATGAAGGCAGGAATGAAACAGAAAATCTTTGGGATAGGTTTGAGAAACATGAAGCCCTAGAAATAAGATAGCAATAAAAGAATTAAGAAGGTAAATTAGTGTCTTTCTTTTATTTTTATTTATTTTTTTATTTTTTTGAGACAGAGTCTCACTCTATCGCCCAGGCTAGAATGCCGTGGTGTCAGCCTAGCTTACAGCAACCTCAAACTCCTGGGCTCAAGTGATCTTCCTGCCTAAGCCTCCTGAATAGCTGGGGCTATAGGCATGCACCACCATGCCTGGCTAATTTTTTTCTATTTTTTGTAGAGACGGGGGTCTTGCTCTTGCTCAGGCTGGTCTCCAACTCCTGACCTCAAGCAATCCTCCTGCCTCAGCCTCCCACAGTGTTAGGATTACAGGCCTGAGCCACCGCAGTGGGGCCATAAATTAGTGTAATGGCCAAACATTAGCATCACTTGAGGAACTATTAAAAAAATGCTAATCAATCTGAGGTGAGACCAGAGCACAGTCTTTGAAAGCTCCCAGGCAATTCTAATGTTCATATAGAGTTAAGAAACTCTTAATGAAATGATGCTTTGAAGGCTATTGATAGGTCTCTCCCTTTTGAAAGATCAAAGATGTGAGCTATAAACAGAGATTTATGTCAATTTTATCTTCATAACATTTCAAAATCTTTGTTTTCTGTGGAAGTCCTTAAGATGAAATCTGACATATTAGAACAATAACAGCCCCCAATGGCTCATATTTGACAACTATTTCACAACCTTTTATATTTTTATTAGGGTAATATATTGTTTAAAATGTGTGATGACCCTTTCTTACTCATCATAGCTATGAAAAAAATTAAAGAAAAATATAATTCTCATTTTAGAAAGAACCTTGAAAAGACTATAGCTCCATTTCTTCATGTTGATTTAAACAGCAGTTGCACTGATTTTTTATTCTCCTTTCTAAAGAAATTATCAAAAATCCTCTTCAGTATTTATATGATATGAAACATCTATTTTGTGTAGATATAAAAGAATTTTCTACATAACATTATACATTTGTCAATTCTCATAAAATATACAACTCAAGAGTGAACCCTAACATAAGCTATGGACTTTGGGTGATAATAATGTTCCAATGTTAGTTCATCGATTGAAACAAATATACCACTATGGTGTGGGATGTTGATAGTGGGGGAGGCTACACCTATGTGGGGGCAGGCTGTATATGGGAACTGTCTGTACCTTACACTCAATTTTGCTGTTAACTTAAAACTGCTCTAAAAATAGAGTTTATTAGTTAAAAAAGAATTTTCTTTATTCTTCTTTCCTCAGGAATTTAAAAAGTAGTAGCTAGGGCTATTGGCTTTTTAAATTAATTTACAGTCAATTATAACTACAATGGCCAAACATACTTTATTAGTTCCCTATGATTGATGTAGCAAATTACCAAGAAACTTGGTGACATAAAATAACATAAATTTGTTCTCTCACAGTTCTGGAACTGGAAGTCCAAAATCAGTATCACTAAGCTAAAATCAAGGTGTGGACAGGGCCATGCTCTCTCTGGAGGCTCTAGATGCAAATCCATTCCTTGCCTCTTTCAGTTTCTGGTGGCTGTCAGTATTTCTTGAGCTGTGGCAGCATCATTCCATTCTTTGCCTCCATAGTCACCTTGGCTTTGTGCATGCGTGTGCGTGTGTATATGTGTAAATCTCCTTGTTTCCCTCTTATAAGGGTACATGTAATTGCACATAGATAATCCAGGTTAATCTCCTCATCTCAAGATCTTTAACTTAACCATATCTTCAAAGAGCCCCCTCCCACCTTTTGGCCATATAAAGTAACATTCACAGGGTTAAGAATTAGGAAGTGAATATATTTGGGAGCAGGAGGCACATTTTTTAGCCTGTTGCAAATACCAGATGAAAAAAATTGGCCTCAGAAAGTTTACTTTAAAATGTGTCCCCAGTTAGAATGCTACCTAGCATCCTTCCATCATCCCTGAAGCATGAGTGGGCAGCAATGGGAATGTCCTCTCCTTATCCACTTCTGAGCTTGTCTCACTCTTTGGATGGAACTCTGGATGTGTCCTCTCCCCCCCTGCAATGACAGCTTCTGAGGGAAGTATTATATTTCATAAATGCTTATCCTCTACTGTGTTTCCTAGGCACATGTTAGTTATGTAATAAATAGTTGTTGCATTAATTAAATAACAACCTTCCTATTCTCACCCTGCCCCATTTAATGGAAAAGGCAGATCTTGATGAGGTGTTCCTATATGTATGATGGCCAATGTAATAGGGAAGGTCTCAGGTTTTTAGGAAACAAAAGAAATATTTCCTTGTAGAATAGCTGCAGATAATGTTTAATGCCGGCAAGACTGTTAAGCAGCAACTCTTGGACTCCCAGCCAGTGTGGGAGTTGCTGCTTTACAGTCTTGTCAATCTGTTGCTTCTGTAATGTAACCTGTAAAATTAATTAAAATAAGGTTGACTTTCAACAGAAGTCACACAAGAACTATATAGACAGAAGTGGTGGCCATTGAGCTTCATTAAGTCACTAAAGCGTGATCTGAAAATATGTGAACCTGAGGGCATTGTGCAACTTTAAAAAGGCTTAGGAAAATTTTTTTTCAGCATCAGTAACAGTCTGACCCTGCGTTTCAGAAGATACTATTCCCAGCACATCAGAGGCATGTGGGTGCACTGAGTCATTCTCCTTCCCTCCCAAGGCACTCCCTCCTGTCCCTCCTCCCCCAACATCCATGAACAATTGGCTACTTTCTGTCCTACAGACTGCAATAACTTACTGAGAGTGCTTCTGAAGAAACACTCAAAAAGCCAGTCACACATATGAATTTGTAGCAAATCAGGATTCATTAATTTGCCTTAAGTTTGTATCTGTCAGTTCTGCTTCCTTCTACTACTATGATCTAAGATGGAATATCAGCAAGAACATTTTGATATAGCAACACCAATAATGCCAGGCCATTTTTAGGGTTAAATTCTGCTTTCGGGTAAGAAGATAAATAATGAATCATAGAACAAGTGGGACCGGATGCTCCTGTTCTATTGGCACTGATGGTTTTCTTTTTTGCATTCTCCAGAGTGGGATGTGATTCTGAAAGAGAGAACCTGAAAGTCTTTGCATCTGTGAACCATAGAGTCTCAGGGACCCATAAAGCCCCAGGCTCCTCTCAAAAATATTTGTAGGACACTCTAGGAGATTCTCTATACTGATAAGGCCATGGTCAGGGACCATGCTTTGCTGTCACTATTGTGCTGCCTTCTCTGCATCTAGAAGTTATGCTTCTTGGGTAGCCCTGGTGTCAATTAATTAGATATTAATAGCAGAACATATGTGCCACTCTCCCCTGCTGCCTCTTGGCTTTAAACAGGCTGCTGAGGGTTGGGGGAGAGACAACTGGTATGTACGAAGGCTTTGGAAGGATGTGAGAGGCAAAGCACACTGTGCTTCCAACCCTGGGTTTGACTGCTTGTTCCCAACTCCTGCTGCTCTGCTTTGCCAGAAGAAGGCCTCCTCCTGACCCTGTCTCTCATCATTTATGTCCTTGAAACTCTCCCAGAAATAACTCATTGAATCAGAGATGACATGGCTTCCCAGAAGCCTACATCATATAACCTCTTTGGAGATAAATATTTAGGGGAAACAAGAAAAAAAGCCATTAAGACTCTATTTTCAGGGATTGAATTGGGGAAGCTAAAATGTGCCTCAATATGTGATAGCCAATGGAGCATATTCTACTCCTGCGTTTCTTACACTACAATGTTAAGTATAATCCCTTGAATGCAGCTTCCTAGTCAGAGTTTTGAGGTGGAAGTCCTTTTAGGAAAAAGCCTGAAGTGTCACTTTTCACTTATTCTTTGGAAATCCCAATTCTGTTTATTTAAAAGTCTTATTAGGAGTCAGACCACTCACTGTGCACTGCCTATGCTTTACCTTGCCTCCTCCAACAGATGACAAAGCCTCAGGATGACAGCCTGTTTGAAAAGAGCTGCCTTGTCGAAATATTCACATGACTATATTATGTCAGCTGCTCATGGAGATTGCGACTGCCCCCTTCTGTCACAAAAATACTTTTTCTTGCAATATCTTTGCTGTGAATGAAGCTTTTTCCAATCTGGTCTGGGTGGTGCCGAGGCGAGAACACGGTGAGGTATGTGGGCTGATTCCATTTCTGCACCACCTTCGTGAATTCCTTGGGCAAGTTGGTTTTGAACTCAGTCTTCTGCTCTTTTATAGGTTTGGGTTGGACCACGTGATGTCACAGGTCCCTTGCAGCTTGACTACCTCTGGATCAAAAGAGCTTTTTGAGCTACTCAATACATTCTCAATAGCTGTTCACTAATTTTCTTATATGGAAGGTTCTAGGAAAGATCTAGCACCATCCCTATTCTTAAAGACCTGATCTGTTAAAAAAATGCTGATGAACTGCATGGTCATTGCCATAATCATGCCTACATTTTTATAGGGATAGATAGTTTTGTAAAGTGTCTTTGCATTTATTATCTCAAATAGCTTGCTTGGGGCATTTTATATAAGAGAAGGTTGAGGCTCAGAATATTAAGATGCTCATTCAAGACCTTGAGGCTAGTTGTCTTAGTCTGTTTTGTGTTCCTATAAGGGAGTATCTGAGGCTGGGTAATTTATAAAGAAAGGAGGTTTATTTGGCTCATGCTTCTGTAGTCTGTACAAGAAGCACCACGACAGCATCTGCTCAGCTTCTGGTGAGGGCCTTAGGCTGCTTCCACTCTCATGGCAGAAGGTAAAGGGGAGCCAGCATGTACAGAGCCCATATGTGAGAAAGGAAGGGAGAGACAGCAGGGAGGTGCCAGGCTCTTGGTAACAATCAGCTCTTGTGGAATTAATAGAGTGAGAACTCACTCAGCCCTGAAGGAGGGCATTAGTCTATTCATGAGGGATCAGCCTCATGGCCCAAATACCTACCCATCTCCAACACTAGGGATCAAATTTCAACATGAGTTTTGGGGACAAACATCCAAACCATAGTACTAGTAAATGGTTGGGCTGGGACTAGAACCCACTTTTTTCTCACTTGAAGTCTGATACTCTTTCCACTTCACTGCAATAAAACAACACTGAAATAGCACAAGCTAGAATGCAGTAATATCATCCAAATGGTATAGGCTATGCTCTAAGTATATCTTCTGCGAAGGAGGTAGCATGTGATTAGGAAAGGTCACACTTTACTCTCTCTTAAAGGATATTAGGAAAGTCAATACTATTGCCAGGGTGAGCGTTCCTGTAAGTTACATTTATTCTTAAAGTACAGGTGCAGCATTTGTTTTGTTTTTATGAATTAGACTTTATAGTGCTGATTTTTTTCCCCCATTCTGAGTTGTTTTTTCCTCCACCACTGATCTCTATCTGTATAACATTTTCTTCTTTTGGTACTTGAAATAAATGATTTGTAACCTTGATAGAGAATGTTGATATCTGGAAAAAGCACAAATTAACTTATCTTCCACTATTTAGGAGTCATCCTATAAGAAATCTTATCTATAGCACTCTTAAGATTACAAGCTACTAGAGGGCAGGAATTAACGAACAATTTATAGTTTTATAGTGTTTTTCTTAATAGAATTGAATCTTCTTTTAATATTATTTTCTATTCTTTGGCTGTTATGTAAATTTTAATTGAATTAAATTTCACCAAATGAAGGACAGTAGCATATGAGGTCTACAGTAGTGTTTAATACATTGGGGATGGGAAAGGAGAGAAAAGAACAATAGAGAGCCCAATTAATTTCTTCCCTGTGAGCCTTCCACAGTTAGGAGAGCAAACTGTACTCAAAACTTCACTGTTCAGGAAAGAGCCTTTGTTTAAGGAACTAATGCAAATTTCAAGACCTCAGCTTATTGAATTTACTTCAATGGCTTGTGGCCAAAAATTTAATGAGGACTGAAACAGCTGATATCTCCCACCATTCAACTCTGTACTACTGGGACTGCAATTGATGAGAGAAAGGGTTGTCTTAAAGTTCAAGACAGAGTTAATATATTCTGTCTATTTGCAACTTTCATCAAAATGAAGTCACCTTCATAGCAATGACTTGTTGCAAAATTCTGTCCTCATTTGCCATTTTTAGCTGAAATTTTGAGTGAAAATGAAGGAAAATAAATCACTCTGTCCTTCTCTTTCTCTTTTTACCTTACAGAGTTGGGGAGCCCTTTCAAATTTCAGAGTAACTGGAATGAGAGCAAAGGAGAAAATATCTTTTTAGTAATTTGCAAAGTTAATTTGAGTGATTAGCTTTGTGTAAATTCTAGAAGGGTAAACTTAGAATTCTTACACTCAATAAATATTTAATGAATAATTCAGAGTGAGCCAAACCAAGAAGAAGGGTGAAAAATGAGAAGGCAAGGACCATGTATTTCTTAGATTTCTCTCTTTATCTCTCCTTGTAAGCAATAGACTGCTTTCAATTTTTTTCAGTATCTTTACCATTTATTGAATACTCCAAAGATAATGTATTACTGTGGCATGCCTAGGGTCTCTGAAAGACAAAGATGTGAATCCCTGAACTTTCCATATGGAATAGAGCTATACTGATATAGAGAAATTAGGTTATTATTAGCCATTGTGTGAGTGTGTGCATGTGTGTTTGTGTGTATGTATTTGTACATATTTTCCATCTGGGATCTTGTTAAGTATCTTGGAGATTACAAATCCTATCACTTTCCTGAGGATCAAAAATGAGTATGAATATTAGCAATCAACATTAAGTTTATGTTTTTGTTTTTTTTTCTTAGCATAAGGACAAGTAGGCAGCTGCCTTCCTTGCTCTGTGTCTTATAGAGTCTGGATAGGGTAAAACATTGGGTATTAGATAACAATAGGAAATAAACCCTTGACTAGAATATTGTTTGGAATCTTCTACTTTTTCGCCTAGAGATGTATTTTTCATGCCGAGGATATAACACTAACACTAGGCAAATTAATACCAGCTTTTAATCTGAGTTGAAACTCTAGAGATGATGGCTCTATTATTCACACATTGAATACCTGAACCTCAGGCACTGATGCTTTAATGAACAACATAGTTCAGCGGAAATAGACTTTTACTGTATATTATCAGGCAGGTGAATTTAATGTGAAACTCATTTCCATAATTAGGGCTATTGAGAGTGTCACTGTAATTATAGTTACTTAAAAAAAGTTCCTTCCTAATTATCATCTAAGGGTGTGCTCTCAGTGGATTAATGATAGCATTACCCACTGCTGAGCTAGACTCAGGATTAAATAGACCAAACATCTGCTGCTGTGACATCTACCCAATGCACTTTATAGTAATATATTAGGTCAGGCCTCTATTGACTTATCTTTAAAAGCTATGTTTGCTTCAATTAGCTAGAAAGTTTTAGCAGAGGTGGACTTAATGCCTGAATTAGTGGGAAAAGTCTTTCAAATTTCCACTTTATTTTGCAAGTACAAAAGGAATTCCTATGTGTGGCCAAGGTAAATGATAAATATTAACTTCATTCAGATTTTATTTTATTTTCAAGCATTTCTTCTTTACAATGGCAGAATGAAATTAGCTAGGATGGAGAATAGTTTTTTAAATTTTTGAATTTTCATTGTAGAAAATATGAACTGATCTAGGGGAAATAGGAATTTCTTAGAGAAAGGAAGTGGGCATTTTGCCTTTAAATTATACACTGAGTCCATGAAGCAATGAGGCGAATTATCTTTCTGCATATAGGTATTGTAGGTCATATTGATTAGAAAAGGACTTTTTTTGTGGGGGATAGTTCTGAAATGGACAGCATCCTTAGGATAATTCTGTTAATATGCAATCTATTTTTGTCAGGTAGTAAAAGTCTATAAAATATTCACTGTTTATTTTTAAATTATTTATTCTATAAATGATCGTGCTGTTTCCACAAAAGCAAGCTCAGACTGGAAAGAGCTGAACTTGATAAAGAAGCTAGTCAATTGTCATGAGAATTTCTACCTAGAAAATCTATTTTTCCAATATGAGTTTATTTTTATATGACTGGCTATGTAATATCCTATTGAGATAGGTTTTACAAGAGGCGTTCCAGTTTGTGGCAAGGTAATGAGCTAGTGGGATCCTTGAGGGATTTTATATGCTGGAAAAGTCCTCTAGGGGTTTCCGGCCCGGCATGCCAGACTTAGAAGTCACCACTCCTTCCTAACAAGTAAAAAGATGAACAAACTGAAAAATCAATGACTCTTCTTAGATTCATAAGAGAAGTGAGATCACAGGGCAAACTGCTGCTCCTCAAATTGGAGAGACAGACAGGCAGACACAGAGAATCACAACTTACCAGGGCAGAAACGCACAACCAGAAACTTTCTCTGGAACCAGTGCCAGGTTAGGAAAATCTGAATTCTAACTGATGAATTACCAGAGGCTCAGTATGAACAAGTCTGAGTCAAAACTCCAGGGTGGCTGAGTCATGGGGGGGACCCCATCTTTTGTGAGTTTTACTTCTAGTAGCTCTACTAGGTCCTTACAGTGTCACAGTGTCTTTGTGCTTCCAGCAGGGGGAAGGGAAAAGGAACCACTTTGAAATAAACCAGAGCACTCTGCTCTTCTTAACAAGGCCTGACCTCAGGAGAAACTGCTTTACCAGAGTCTAACCTGCTGGGGTTTTATCAGAATCTAATCTACCTGGGAGAAGGGAAATGCTCAACTCCAGTCCCCCCTATAGCCACTCTGTCCAACCTAATGGGGATAAAATACTGAGAAGCACTGATAAAGTTCACAATATAGGGACAGAAGCTTACCAAAGACTGATACCTAATTATAGGATGATAGAACACTTTACCTCTCCCCACACCACTAAATGCCCATTTACTGGCATTGCTTTCACCCAGTACATCATGTTTATATTTGAACAAAAAATTAGAAGGCATATAAAAGACAAAAAAAGTTTGAGGAGACTGAATAAGCATCAGAACGAGCGTCAGATATGGCAGGGATGTTGGAATTATCAGACTGGGAATTTAAAACAACTATGATTAATATGTTAAGGGTTCTAATGGAAAAGTTAGGCAACATGCAAGAACATGGGATAATGTAAGAAGAGATGGAAATTGTAAGAAAGAATCAAAAACAAATGCTAGAGATCAAAAACACTGTAACAGAAATAAAGAATGCTTTTGATAGGTTCATTAGTAGGCCGGATGTGGCACAGGAAAAAATATCTGAGCTTGAGGATATGACAATAAAAAATTCCAAAGCTGCAAAGCCCACCTCCACAAATCTAAATCAAAAACCAGAACGGGATATTCAAGAACTGTGGGACAACTACAAAAGGTCTGGACATATATAAAACAGGAACAAGAGAGGTGAAGAATGGGAGAAAAGAACAAAAGAAATTTTGAAGCAATAATGACTGAGAATTTCCCCAAATCTACGTCAGACACCTAACCACAGATCCAGGAAGCCCAGAGAACACCAAGCAGGATAAATGCCGAAAAACTACACTTAGACATATAATATAATATTCAAATTTCAGAAAATCGAAGATAAAATGTTTTTTTTTTTTGTTTTGCTCAATCATAAAACAGCCTCTGAAAGAAAAATATCTTGAAAAAATCCAGAGGATAGAAACACCTTACCTACACAGGAGCAAAGATAAAATTACATTTGACTTCTCAGAAAACATACAAGCAAGAAGGAAGTGGAGTGAAATATTTAAAGGGTTGAGGAAACAGAAAACCCCACCAAATAGAATTCTGTACCCTGTGAAATTATTCTTAAAAAGGGAAGGAGAAACAATTCCTCAAACAAAAATTGAGGGGACTGGTTGCCAGCAGATCTGCCTTCCAAGACATGTTCAAAAAGTTCTTCAGCAAGAAAGTAAATGATATGGGTCGGAAACTTGGATCAACATAAAGGATGAGTATCAGAGAATGAATAAGTGAAAAAGGCATCTCAGCCACACGGGACCAAAGAATATAACTTGTGTCTTGGAATCCTTCCTCCTGCGCCTCTTAAATGACCTGGAACTGCAGCTCTTCCTCTTTGGGCTGTTCCTGACCAGGTGGCTCCTCACTGTGCTCAGGAACCTCTCGTCGTTCTGGCTGCCGGCGCTGGCTCCCACCTCCACGCTCCCATGTACTTCTTCCTCTGCTGCCTATCCTTAGCTGACATCAGCTTCACCCCTCCCACAATGCCAGAGATGGTTGCAGATATCTACAATCACAGTTTCATTTCATATGTGAGCTTCCTGACACAGATGTCTCTTTAAGTTATTTTGTGATGTTTCGACAATCTACGCCTGACCGCGATAGCCTACGACTGCTTTTTGACTATCTGTCATCTCCTGCACCACCCAGTGATCATGAATCCCCACTCCACTGTGGCCTCCTGGTTCTGGTGTCTTTTTTCATTAGTCTTTTGAAATCAAAGCTGCACAGTTTGATGGTGTCACAACTTACCTTCCGTACAAATGGAGAGATTCCTCGTATCTTCTGTGACCCTTCTTAGCTTCTCAACATTTCCTTTTCTGACAGCTCCAGCAATAACATATTAATGTATATATTTTATTGATTCCATCTTTGGTGGTGATGCACTCTCAGGGATCTCTTATACTCAAGTTGTGTTCTCCATACTGAGAATCCTACCAACAGGTGGGAAGTATAAAGCCTTCTCCACCTGTGGCTCTCACCTGTCAGTTGTTTGCTTATTTTATGGAAGAGGCCTTGGGGTGTACCTTAGTTTGGCTGGCTCACTGTCCCCAAGAAAGGGTGTGTTGGCCTCAGTGGTACATACCACAATCACCCTCATGCTGAACTCCTTCATCAAGGAACAGGGATAAAAGATAGCAAAATCAAATTTCTGGAATCAGAAAATCTGTTTGGTTACATAATTTTTGCAGCTCTTACCACTTTCAATTCTCTTAATGTTTCTTATTTAAATATTCCTTCTTTTACTATCTTTAATTAGATCAAGGGAGTATCCTGGGATCCTACCTACATTGTAATCGCTGTATGACTAAATCCTATTATAGCTGTAGAGCCTTCTTTATTTTTCATTGTGACCCCAGCATTCTGAAAAAATGTACAACCCTCTCTTTCTTTTTTCTAAGGCTATTTTTAGAGCAGTTTCAGCTTCACAGCAAAATTGAGAGGTGTGATTTCTTATGTACCCCCTAACCCACACATGCATAGCCTCCCTGATTTTCAACATCCTCCACTACAGTGGTACATTTGTTACAACTGGAGAATCTACATTGACACATCATAATCACCCAAGGTCTGTGTAGCTTACCTGAGGGTTCACTCTTAGTATTGTACAGTCTGTGGGTTTTCACAAATGTATAAATTATATGTATCCATCATTATAGTATCATACAGTGTTTTCACTGCCCTAAAAATCCTCTGTGCTCTGCATATTCACTCCTCCTCCCCCATCACTCTCACCCTCAACTCCTGGTAACCACTGATCTTTTACTGTCTCCAATGTCATATAGTTGGAATCATATTGTATGTAGTACATATAGGTAGTTGCATGTGGTAATTGACCAGCTGATAGCTTAACAGTCTGTCACTGAGGGGAGTGGATAAAGTAGGACAGATGTTGAAGGGAGGCAATTGTTTATAGAGCAAATCCCTGGGAAAATGGCTAGTGGTGCATGGCAATATAAACCTGGATCAGCTTGGGGTGAGTATCTCATATGGTTTTTGGGCAGTGGTGGTACCCATCATTAGGAAAGGAACAGTATGTAGGTTCTATAAAATTGCTTTGGGATTAGGTGGGATCATGGCTAGTAGCTGAGAGTATAAGAATTGCTTCTGGTTGCATGGATGAAGCTTAAGCAGATTTCAAACATCTTCTATTCCCAGGAGTCTACATTACTGGAATTGAGGAAATGATACAGATCTGAGGGTTCAAAGGTCCTAATGTACATTTAGACATTTTTTCCTCATTAGTTTAGAGACATGCCAAGGCTGACATGGTAGCTGAAGGTCCTCACTACTTGGCATTGGGCATAATTGGTATTGGAGTGATTGACATATGCAGATAAAGTAATAATATTAGCTACCATTTTTTATGCTTCTACTGTTTATCAGTTAGCATATATATTTGAAATCTCATAACAATACTGAAAAATGTTTTATGACTTCATTGGAGCATTTGAAGATAAAGCCTGTCCTGTCTTCAAGAAAAAGAGAGCTAGATTTTTGATTGCTAATGATTAGCTCTACAGGTATCTTGGACCATTGGAAGAATAAGAAAAGAATAGAATAAGGGAACAATAATATTAGAGGAGAAATATAAGGGGAAATAGGGCTTATGGAGAAGATAGAAGGAGGAAAGAAAAGATATATTCTGAGCAAACAAGGTAGGGCAAAAGCATTTTCACCTTTGAGAAAGAAAAAAAGATTATCAGAGAGGAGTACTGGTAGCCTAGGAGCTGGTCCTGAGAAATTTGCCTGAGAAATGTCTCAAGAGTGGGCCCTTTAGAAGCAGAGCCTGAGAAGAGAATTCTTATACAAATGTTTAACGAAGGAGTGCTTTTAGGTGAAACCTTTAAGGGAGTGAGGAAAGAATAGGGCAGGAGAAGCTAAGGAAAAATGTGAGTTCAGGTGAAGTGTGGTTTCAGCCTGATTGAAATGAACCTTGGAGTTTGTGTGGCCAGAAGTGAGTAGGCTGGCCTATTACAGCACTGCATCAACCACTGGCTATGAGCTACTGGGGGTTGGTGTGTGACTTCTCAGGTATCTTATAAGAGAGGCAGAGCTCAGGAGTGAGCCATTAGCATTCAATACCCACAGGCCAGGCCTACAAAGGGGATCTTGTTGGGGTGCCAATAGCATCTGTTATGAGAAGGGGAGAGCCTACTGCTTGGGAAGAGTCAAGTGGGTGGGCCTGGAAACGACCACAATGAGAGACATCAGACAAGTGCTCAGGATCATATGGGAACTGGGTCTTCACTTTGCAGGCCACCTAGCCTTTGTTTGAACACCTCCCCTTATCTGTACCTAGAAACTCTTCTAGCTGTTGCTCTCATGCTGTCTGGTGAGAATTTTACTCAACTGCTTCTAGAACTTTGCCTATTGGTGGACCAGCAGGGCTAATATCAGTCTATCCCATAAGAATATGCTCAGTTTACATCACATTGCCCCCTGTGGATACCCCTATACTTAATGTCTAAGAAAACCAGGGAATTGACATCTAGTGGTATAGTAGTAAGCAGACTTCTTATACTTGTAATTGGGGGAAGGTGCTAAATTAAAACAGCTCTGACAAACTTGACATTGGAGAGTGATTAACATCTCCCTTATAGTTATTAATTGCTGGTCATGTAGCTCACATGCCTGGAAATGCAAAGCCTCTGGTAAACTGAGTCAAAGAACATGACTTGAGGCTATCTATGGGAGGCCTCTTTTATTCACATTTAATTTAAATTCAAGAACCCACACACTGGGACTTCTTGCTTAGAATTTCAAAGAGTTAAAACTAGGTTGAAGAAAAGATGCCAGTACACTCGGCCAACCAGCTTCAGGCTGCTAACAACAGGCCTCTCGTATCACCTCTCAAAAGTGGAGTAGAGGGAGCAATGTACCTTCTAACACTCTCCTGAGTAGGAAGATGGGGCTTGGATGGAAGGTTTTTTCTCCAGTGGGCCACTGCATAAACCAGAGGAAAGAGAGAGAAAGTTGTTCCCTACTCTGGTCATCAGTTAATACAACTGAAATACAGTTCAAAATGTCATACATATGACAATTGTGTTTCTCCTTTTCCTTGAACTAACAAGGCAACATAGCCTTGGAAATATAGCTCATTAGACTAATCGGTAGGGAAGCTATTTTGTGTTCTTGGTTTTGTCATTGTGTGACCTTGAGAAAGTTGTTGAACTTTTCCATGTTTCTGCTTCTTCATTGAAACTATGTTTGCTAATCATCTTCCTAAATAAGGTATCAGGTTATGATTAATTTACAGCCCAATTATTCTACCAATGATAAACAAGCTTGGGGTGAGCTCGAAACAGAGCATGCTAGTGGCCCTGGTCAAGGGGTTGTGGTCATGCAGGGCTATTATTAGAAGCAATGAAATGGAGACTATAACAAGTTACTCAATTAGGCCATTGTGTAAAATAATTCAATCTATTCAATCAAGAAAGAAAAACAGTCAACTAAATTATTATCATAGGAATAAATATGTCTCAAAATTGTTTAACTGGGTTTTCAATTTTTGACTAATTTTGTTTGTATCAAGCAAACGTTTTGGAAAATGTATTTTTATAATTTTTTGAATTCTTAATTCTTCACTTTATACAAAATCAAATATCCTAAAAAATTATATATTTGATTCTGATACTTGATGATAATAGAAACTATAAAACTATGAATTTTTAAGTTGCATCTTTTATTTAATCAGACCTCACATAATTTTACTTTTACAAAGGTCCTACAACTGCTTGGGATTGGTGAGGGTTCCACGAGGGACAATTAAGCCAGGGAATTTGGGAATCACTGTCCTGTCCCTGACAGAGTGCCTACCATAGCCAGACTTCCATGGAGCTTGGGGCTCAGTCCTTTCCCTCTAAAAAGCAACAGCAAGCCCTTTTTTTGTGCCTGCAGCACAAAAGCTACCACCTCCCTTGAAGGAAGGCGAGGCTAGCAGTCTTTTCCCTGAGCTTCCTGTCTTGTCTGGGAGGAGGTTCACCCCTTGGAGCATTGAATCCACAGCCCACAGCCAGTCTGATAGCCCTGCATGCAGTGGGTTGAGCTGCCTCCATCAACTCTGTTTCAGCTGGGCCAGGGTGGGAGCTGGGAATATGGGTCCTTTTGGGACCCCAAAGGACAGAGATTGCTGTCACTTCCAAGAGAGGGAGGCATGAGTAGCTTGGGCATCCCACAGCTGCCTACCTCTGCTAATCTTGTCAAGGGGGGCACACCCCTTCTATCACAGGCTTACAGTGCATCTGTCCTTCTCCTGCCTGTGCATTCTTCCAGAGCAGGAGATCACACCACCTCTCACTATCACAGCTAGTGCCTGAACCTGGGAGGCTTGAAGGCAAATGTGCCAGTATGGTCTCAGTCTTGTTCCTCCAGGACCCAATCATTTCATCCAAAGGCCTCAGAATGGGAAATTACCTAACTTAGTCCACCACTGCTGGCATCTGAAGACTCTCCCAGGGGTCTGAGGTCCAACTGACCCAAATTACCAGCAACACCACAGGGGGTACTTACCTGCACAAGCCAAAAGACAGTGTACTGTTCCCTCTCTACACTAAGCAACAGAGTTTCTGGTAGAGGAGATCAGATGAACTGCAAAGCTATCTGTTTTGAGCTGAGGGAAGAGGCTCCAGATGAGAAGGAAGCAGCATAAGAACCCTGGCAATATGAAAAGGCAGGCTGTTTTGACACCCCCAAAGAATCACGCTACCTCTCCAGCAATGGACTCCAACCAAAAGGAAATTTTTTTTTACATTTTTTTTTATTTGAGAATATTATGGGGGTACAACACTTTGGTTATATATATTGCCCATGCACTGCCCGTGTCAGAGCTACAATTGTGGTCATCTCCCAAACTGTGCTCCCCACATCCATTCAGTGAGAGTTTTTCCCAGCCCCTCCACCCCCCTCCCTCCTGCCTGCCCCCTGATGAATATTATTGCCCTGTGTGATGTAGGTGTTGATCAGTTAGTACCAATTTGATGGTGAGTACCAGTGGTGCTTGTTCTTCCATTCCTGTGACACTTCGCTTCGAAGAACGGGTTCTAGCTCCAACCAGGATAATACCAGATGTGTTAATTCACTATTGTTCAAAAGGAAATTTTTGAAATGTCAGATATGGTATTCAAAATATGGATCACAAGTAAGCTAAATGGGATTGATAAAAAGTTGAAAACCAACAGAAAGGAAGCAAAAAAAAAAAAAAAAAAAAAGAAGATAATTCAGGACCTGAATGAAAAATTCTCTAAAAAGATAAATATTTTTTAAAAAAATAACAGAACTTCTGGAAATACAGTGGAAAGTTTTAACAACAGGCTAGACAAAGCAGTAGAAAGAATTTCAGAGCTTGAAAACACACTTTTGGAATCAAGCCAGTCAGTCAAAGGTAAAGAAAAAAATTCAAGAGAGATGAAGAAAGTCTCTGAGAAATATGGGATTATGTAAAACACTAAAACATAAGAATCATAGGTATTCCTGAGGGAGAAGAAGAAAAAGCAAAGAGCATGGAAAACCTATTTGAGGGAATAATGGAGGAAGACTTCCCTGGTCTTGCTAGAGATTAGACATCCAGATACAAGAAGCTCATCAAACTCCTAGAAGATTCATTGCAAATAAAACATCACCAAGTCACATAGTAATCAGTCTGGCCAAAGTCAAAGTGAAGGAGAAAATCCTACAAGCTGTGAGACAAAAGCATCAAGTAATTTACAAAGGGAAATCCATCAGACTAACAGCAGACACCTTACAAGCCAGAAGGCACTGGGGGATTGGGGCCCATCTTTATTATTCTTAAGCAGAAAAACTGTCAGTCAAGAATTTTGTATCCTGAAAAACTAAGTTTCATTAATGAAGGAGAAATAAAATATTTCCCAGACAAGCAAAAATTAAGGAAATTTGTCACCATTAAACATGCCCTACAAGAAATGCTCAAAAGTACTATAAATACTGAAAAGACCAGTAGATAATCCCAGTGTAAAAACACTCAAAAGTAAAAACAGCTCTTATGAAACAGTAACACAAAGGAGAATACAAAGCAACTAGGTACCATTCAACATGATGACTAGAACAGTATCTTACTTATCAATATTAACATTGAGTGAAAATGGTCTAAATGCCCCACTTAAAAGATATAGATTGACAGAATGGATTAAAAAAACCACAATCCAAATAGCTGCTGTCTCCAACAAACCCATTTAACTCATAAAGAGTCTCATAGACTGAAGGTAAAGGGGTGGGAAAAAATATTCCACGTAAATAGAAACCAAAAGCAAGCAGGAGTAGCTATTCTTACATCAGATAAAAGAGACTTTAAATCAACAACATTAAAAAAAGACTAATATAGTCATCGTACAACAATAAAGGTATCAATTCAACAAGAAGATATAACAATACTAAATATATATGTGCCTAACATTGGAGCTCCCAGACTCATAAAACAAATACTACTAGACCTAAGAAATGAAACAAATAGTAACATAATAATAGTGGAGGATTTCAATACTCCACTGACAGAGCTAGACAGATTATGAAGGCAGAAAAACAACAATGAAACACTACATTAAAATTGAAATCTAGAACAAATGGACCTAACAGACATTAATAGAACTTTCTACCCCAGAACTGCATAATATATGTTCTTATCAGCACATGGAACATTTTCCGAGATAGACCATATGTTAGGCCACAAAATGGTCTCAGAAAATTTAAAAAAGCCTAAATTATACCATGTGTCTTCTTAGACCACAGTGAAATAAAACTGGAAATCATTTCCAAGAAGAACTCTTAAAACTATACAAATACATGGAAATGAAACAATATGATGCTGAATGGTCTTTGGGTCAATGATAAAATCAAGATGGAAATAAAAAATGTTTTTGAATGGAATGACAGTGGTAGCACAAGCTCCCCAAATCTCTGGTATACAGTTTAAGCAGTACTAAAAGGGAATTTCATAGTGCTAAATGCCTACATCAAAAAGACAGAAAGATCACAAATTAACAACCTAATGTCACACCTTAGGGAATTAGGTAAATGAGAACAAACCAAACCCAAAGCTAGAAAAAGATAAGAAATAACAAAGATCAGTGCAGAACTAAACAAAATTGAAACAAAAAAAAATACAAAGGATGAGTGAAACAAAAAGTTGGTTGTTTGAAAAAATAAACAAAATCAATAGACCCACTAGCTAGATTAACAAAGGATAGAAGACAAAGAATGCAAACAAGGTCAGCCAGAAATGAAAAAGGACACATTATTGATACCACAGAAATACAAAAGATCATCCAAGACTACTATGAACACCTCTGTGCACACAAATAAGAAAACCTAGAGGAAATGTATAAATTTTGGGGAATACATAACCTCCCAAGCTTGAATCAGAAAGAAATAGAAATGCTAAGCAGACCAATAAAATGTAATAAGATTGAATCAGTAATAAAAAAAATCTCCCAACAACAACAACAACAACAACAACAACAAAAGCCCAGGACCAGACAGATTCACAGCTGAATTCTACCAGACCTACAAAGAAGTACTGATACCTTTCCACTGAACTGGTCCATGACATCAAGAAGGAGGTAATATTCCCTAAGTCAATATCACCCTGATGTCACCCTGATATCAAAGCTAGGAAATAACACAATGGAGAAAGGAAAATATAGACCAATATCCCTCATGAACATAGATGAAAAAATCCTCAACAAAATACTAGCAAACAGAATTCAACAGCACATCAAAAAAAAAAAAAAAAAACATGGTCAAGTGGGTTTCATCTCAGGGATGCAAAGATGGTTCAACATACGCAAATCAATAAATGTGATTCGCCACATAAACAGAATTGAAAACAAAAGCCCATATGATCATCCCAATAGATGCAGAAAAAGCATTCAATAAAATCTAGCACCCCTTCATGATAAAACCCTTAACAAACTAGGCATAGAAGGAACATACCTCAAAATAATAAAAGCCATATGTGACAAACCCATAGCCAACATCATACTGAATGGGGTAACATTGAAAGCATTCCTCTAAGAATAGGAAGAAGACAAGGATGCTCACTTTCACCACTTTTATTCAGCATAGTAATGGAAGTTCTATCCAGAACAATCAGGCAAAAGAAAGAAATAAAAGGCATCTAAATAGGAAAAGAGGAGGTGAAAAATCCCTGTTTGCCTATGATATGATCTTATATCTAGAAAATCCTAAAGATTCCTCCAAAAGACTCCTAGAATTGATAAATAAATTCAGTAGCATCTCAGGTTATAAAATTAATATACACAAATCAGTAGCATTTTTATATACTAATAACAGCCAAGATGAGAATCAAATCAAGAACTCAATATCATTTACAATAGCTTCACAAAAATATCTAGGAATATACTTAACCAAAGAAGTGTAAGATCTCTACAAGTAGCACTACAAAACACTGATGAAAGAATCATTGATGACACAAACAAATGGAAAAACATCTCACACTCATGGATTGGAAGAATCAATATTATTAAAATGTCCATACTGCCCAAAGTGATTTACAGATTCAATGTAATTCCCATCAAAATACCAATGCCATTTTTCACAGAATTTGAAAGAACTGTCCTAAATTTTATATGGAATCAAAAAAGAGCCTGAATAGCCCAAGCAATCCAAAGCAAAAAGAACAAATCTAGAAGCATGACATTACCTGATGACTTCAAATTATACTACAAGGCTATAGTAACCAAAACAGCATGGTACTGGCATAAAGGTAGACACATAGACCGGTGGAATAGAACAGGGAACCCAGAAATAAAACCATACATCTTCAAGCAACAGATCTTTTACAAAGCACAGGAAAATATGCACTGGGGAAAGGACTCCCTATTCAATAAATGGTGCTGGGAAAATTGAAGAGCCACATATAGAAGAATGAAACTGGATCACTCTCTCTCACTATACACAAAAATTAACTCAAGATGGATTAAAGACTTAAATTTAAGACCTAAAACCATAAAAATTCTAGAAGAAAATCTAGGAAAAACTCTTGGGGTCATTGGCCTAAGCTATGAATTTATGACTAGGACTCCAGTAGAAAATATAATGAAAAAAAAATAAATGGGACTTAATTAAACTAAAAAGTCTCTGCACAGCAAAATAAACAAGCAATAGAGTAAATGGGCAGCCTACAGAATGGGAGAAAATATTCACAAACTATACATCCAGTAAAGGACTAATATCCAGAATCTACAAGGAACTCAAACAAACCAGCAAGAAAAAAACAACCCCATCAAAAAGCAGACAAAAGATATGAGCAGACATTTTCAAAAGAAGATATACAAATGCCCAACAAACATAAAAAAAAAAGTTTAACATCACTTATCATCAGGGAAATGCAAATTAAAACCACAATGAAATACCACTCAGAATTGCCATTATTAAAAAGTCAAAAAACAGTCTATGTTGGCAAGAATACACTGAAAAGAGAATGCTTATACACTGTTGGTGGGAATTTAAATTAGTACAATCTCTATGGAAAACAGTATGAAGATTCCTCAAAGAATTAAAGTAGATCTACCATTCAATTTGGCAATCCCACTGCTGGGTATCTACCCAAAGGAAAAGAAGTCATTTTATGAAAAAGACAACTGTACCCAAAAGTTTATTGCAGCGCAATTCATAATAGCAAATATATGGAATCACCCTAAGTGCCCATCAACTGACGAGTGAATGAAGAAAATGTGGTATATATACACCATGGAGTACTACTCAACCATAAAAAAGAATGAAATGATGCTTTTTGCAGCAACTTGGATGGAACTGGAAGCCATTAACCTAAGTGAAGTATCTTAGGAATGGAAAAATAAATACCACATGTACTCACTTATAAGTGGGGGCTAAACGATGGGTATACATGGTCATACAGAGTGGTTGAATGGACTTTGGAGACTCAGAAAGAGGGAAGGTGGGATGGGAGTAAGGGATCAAAAGTTACCTGTTGGATACAATGTACACTATTTGGGTGATGTATGCACTAAAAGCCCTGAATTCCCCACTATACATTTCATCCGTGTAATAAAAAACACTCATACTCCCTAAAACTATTGAAAAAAAAATTAAAATAAATGAAAATTGATAAATAAAAAGGTCATACAGGTGGTTGGGTGTGTGATTTCAGAAAAATGAAATTATCTCATGAAACAGACTTGGGAAGATGATAGCAATTCCATGTAGCACTTGTGAAACATTTCTCAGTTCACTAAACATGTACTTATGATCCCATTTAATCTTTCAGGAAATCTGTGGATTTGGTAGAATAGGAATTATTATTCCATGTTTAAATATGAAGGAAATGAAATGCAATATTCCATATGGATCAACCTGTAGTGTTAACTATAAAGTAACACATTAAGGAATGCTCACAAATGCCAATAGGTTACTCCAGAAGGGGCTCCATTTTGTCTGTTTGCTCTGCTTTATTTCTCTTTTTGAGTTGCATTCTCACTTATTTATTTTAAATTTATTTCTTAGGTAATATTTGATACTTATAAAACAACAGTATAAAATATACATGATGATTATTAAGCATAATAAGGTGAACTCCCATGAAACCAGTACCCTATATAAGAATTGGAACAACTCTAAGAATTTATCTATGTGTTGTTTTCTTCCTCTGCTGCCTGCCCACCTCCCACCTAGAGATAATGACTATTTTAGGTTTTATATTTATCTTTATCTTATTACAAGGGAGTTAAAAAATCATTTGTGTAGGTATTCCTCAATAATTCATCACTTAGTTTTGAGTTGTTTGGTTTGGACCTTTACAAAAATGGTAACACTCTATAGTCTTCTGTGATTTGCTTTTTTTTCCATTAAATATTATGTTTAAAGATTCATTTCTAGTGTTTTGTTTGGTGTGGTCCATTCATTTTCATTGCTGAGGAATAGACACTTGTATAAAATTGCTAATTTATTCATCTGTTTATCCATATCTTTGTCAGTGAACCTTTGAACATTTGAGTTGCTCTCCATTTTTCATGAATATGAACAAAGCTTCTACAAACTTATGTTTGTAGGCAAGGATTTCTCTATGTATTTATCTAAGAGGACAGTTATAAAATATGCATGCATTGAATTTTAATAGGTAATAGCACAGTGTTTTTCAAAGTGATTGTACTCTTTTACAAATAGTGTAAAAAAGTTCCAGTTGATCAACATTCTTACTATTTTTTGTTAGTCTCATACTTTTAAATTTTTTCCAGTCTTGTGGGTATATATAGTGCTTTGTCTTGAAGTTTTAAGTATTTCCTTAAATAGAAGTGGGGATTGTTTCTTTTAAAGTCCTTACTCCTACCCAGAAGTTGCCACCCCTCCTAATCCATGTGTTCACAGAGAAATTGGAGCCTGCTTCACTATTAATGAAAACTATGAAGTCTGCTGCCTTACAGAGAAAACTCAACTCTCCCAGCCCTGCCTTTTCTGTTTCCTCACTAATACATTGTGACTTACCACTGACACAGGAAAATAACACAACTTCTCAGTTTCAGGACTCTCTTCCTCCACCCTCTGCCCCCACCCCAAGCCCCACCAAGCTTAGATTGCACAAACAAGAGTATATGTGATGTAGATCCAGTTTTTCTTCTTTTTGATCTACTGCAAACATGCCTGCTCTGCTGAGAATATTAAAGCTTTGAAGCTGTATGGTTGGTAACATGTTGAGTGAGAGAGTCAGAAATTCGTGGGGGGAATGAATGATGGATTTTCTATAGCAGCAGGAACAGAATCTACTGCTCATCAAAGGCTGGAAAGCAGGCCTCCCTGAGAGGCCAAGATAGAAGAAAAATGAGCTTGGAATGAGGAAGTACGTGATAGAAATGTAGATATCTTCAAAGAAATATGAAAGTTAAGGATTAGGGGTATATGTGAACGATATTCTGAGATCTGCCTTTTCAGGTAGCAATATTTTCATAGATATTTAAAAGCCAAGAAGATATTTTTCAGCCCTAGAGAACATCAGTGGATATTTTGAGGCCTAGAAATAGTGAGTGACTTGCTCAGGATTACACAGCTAGTTATTATCAGACCAAGATTAAACTGCGGGATATCTCAGCACACTTTCCATTAAAACACAAACTGTACTGTTGCCTCTACTCTGCTCTCTAGGTTTTCTTCTGCTGATTAAACTGAAACAATGCCACAGTATGCAAATTCCTAAGGAAGAAATAAAATATGTATTATAGTCTGTTGAACTGAAGGTTTATGACAATAATAAAATAATTTGTTAAAGAATTTATACTTGAACTCTTACAACAAAGATGGCTTCCTTCTTTCTTAGAATTCAACTGTGACACAGGAATTTCTGTGAATGTGATTTAATAGGAAATGGTCCCAGAAAAAAAGACTGGTTAAAGGCATAGGGAATGGGCTAGGGAAAGAAAGGAGGCCATGCAAGCAATGTCCATAGAGAATGACTAGTCCAGCCCAGTGACTGGTGTAGGCTACACCCTGGAGTTGTCCCCATGGGGAAGCAAGGAATCTGGGGTATTTATATACACTTACAAGTCATTCTTTGGTTAAGGGCTATCCCTGTGGTGTGGGGGAGTGAATCCCCAAGCACTTCTGGCTTTCCTTATGCACAATGCAGACTCTGACAGCCGGCAGGAAGCCTAACAAAGACTCACAGCTGGCTGTTGGGATTAAAAAGTACATCAGTAGCTGGTGTACATAAATGTGGTAAAGAGATCCAAAGAGATACAGCAGAGCACTGACTGTTTGTGTCACTGCTTTAGACTAGATCTTTCCTATAACAAAATTCTCTGAAGCAAAGATGGTGTAGTGAAACTCTTCTATGTAAAGAATGTATTTCCTTGGGCTGTCTCACACACAGCTGATAAAAAACCAAATTCATATAACTTTATTGGGGGAAAGGTTTGGCAATATATTTCAAAAGTCAAACATAGAAATTTTCTAATAAAAATAAGAATTATTATTATAAATTAAGTGTCTATTGCATTACAGATATCTTGCTATATGCTTTTCTTGTATGATCTCATCTAAGCCTCCCAGCAACCTAATAATATAGATACTATTATTATCCTCATTTTATAGATGAGGAAACTGAAGCTTATGGATTGATTGAGCTGCTCAAATCACACAGCTTGTAAGTGGTATAGCTGAAATGTGAACCAGGTCTATTTAATTCCAGATTCTGTGCTTAATCCCAGAACAATTTACATTAAAAGATTAAGAATAGGTGCAAAGTGTCATCCATAGTAATGTCCTACAATGTTATATTTATATTAAAATTTTGAAATAATATACATGTCTAAGAATTGATGTCTGGTCAAAGAATTCATGTTAAAATTATATGATGGAATAATTTTTAACACTTAAAACTTATGTTGAAAATCTACATTTTGTTTGACATGGAAAGCCATTTACTATATGATATTAAATTTAAAAATCAGGCTCAAAAAAACTATACAATATGTTTTCATTTTTGTGAAAACAAACAAAACAAAACACACAAAACTGCACATGGTCAGTAGGTCACATGAAATAACAAACCCAAGTACTGGATGGTATTTCTGATCATCCTTTTCTAAAGGTCTATGAAATCCACTTGCCTCTTGCTATGGTTTGAATGTGTCCCCCAAAGATCATGTGTTGGAAATTTAATCCCCAATGCAACAGTATTGGGAGATGAGCCTAATAAGAGGTAATTAGGTCATGAGGGCTCTGTCCTCATGAATGGATTAATGTTGTTATCATGGGATTGGTTTACTTATTGTAAGAGTGGGCTTGTTATAAGAGAGAGTTAGGCACCTTCTTGCTCTCTTGCTCTCTCTTGCCCTCTCTTTGCCTTTCTGCCGTGGGATGATGCAGCAAGAAGACCTTCACTAGATGTCAGTGCCATTCTCTTGCACTTCCCAGCTTACAGAACCATAAACCAAGTAAATTTCTGTTCATTATAAATTAGCCAGTCTGTAGTACTCTGTTATAGCAGCATAAAACAGACTAAGACACCTCTCAAATTCTTTTTTCAGGCATTCCCTCAAAGTAGTGGGGGGGGGCTACATTTTTTTCTAAAAAATTTTTGAATTTGATAACTACAAATGGATGAGGAGGACCTTGCTAAAGTCTTGTCCTTAGGGCAATTTAACCTTTCATATTCACTGTAGCCTCTGCTTATAATGTTCTTCTCTCACAAACCCACCTGATTAATTCATTCTCCATATTCCTTTCTCAGCTCCAGCATCATTTCCCCATGGAAGCCTTGTTTCATTGACTGGGCCAAATCTTTATTTTGTTTTCTCCTAGAACCTTGTCTCACTCTTCATAACTCTTAACACAGTGACAGGTTTACTTTATTTGTGTGATTATCTTATGAATGTAGTCTCTCCCACTAGGCTGTAACTTCTATGATTGTAAGAACTGTACTGTTTGTACTGTTTATAATAGCTTTAGAGCTTGGCAGTATGCCTGGAGCATAGTATTAATAGTTGTATACCAAATAATTCTGGATGTGATTGACTATGAGAATGAATAAAATGTTGGTGTGTTTGCTCCCTAGTCCAGTGGGAGAGGCATAAGATGGAGGAGCAGTGACTTTCTAGACCACCCTAATTAGGATACAGGTGTGCAGCCATAGAAATTCTGGAAAACCTAATCTTTTCTGTCAATCTACTTATCGATTAAATCCTTTTCACAGAAGCCACTTTACACAAAGTTAGATAATGCTGTGTGACCATAATTTTTTTCTCTTCCCATGTTTTATTCTCCCACATTTGTTCTAATTACCTTCTCTCTTTACATCATCACTCTTTTATGTCTCCTTTCTTCACTTTCTTTCTCCTTTCTTTCCTCCAATTTTTAAAAAATGTGTTCATTCAACAAATGGTATTGAGTGCCTACTATTAATACATGCTAAACACTGGGCTAGGTGCAGATGTGAATCCAACATAGTTTTTTTAAATTTCAAAATATTAAGGGTGTACAAATGTTCTTGGTTACATGGATCACTTTTATAATGCTTGAGTCACAGCTATAAGTGTGCCCATCACCCAAATCGTGTTCACTGTACGCATTAGGTAGGTTTTTGCCCCTCCCCTCCTATCCCTCACCCCAGCTTGATTTCCACTGAGTTTTACTTCCCTCTATGCACATGCGTGCTCATCAATTAGTTCCAATTTGATAATGAGTACATATGGTGTTTGTTTTTCCATTCTTGAGATACTTCACTTTAGGAGAATGATCTCCAGTTCCATCCAGATTGTTGCAAAAGGCATTAAGTCATTCTTCTTCATAGCTGAGTAGTATTCCATGGTATACATATACCACATTTTATTAATCCGTTCACGATCTGATTGGCACTTGGGTTGATTCCACATCTTTGCAATTGTGAATTGTGCTTCAATAAACATTCGAGTGCAGGGTTCTTTTTGATAGAAAGACTGCTTTTCCTTTGGGTAGATACCCAGTAGTGGGATTGCTAGATCAAACGGTAAATCTACTTTTAGTTCTTTGAGGACTCTCCATACTGTTTTCCGTAGGGGTTGTACTAACTTGCAGTCCCACCAACAGTGTTTAAGTGTTCCTTTCTCTCTGCATCCATGCCATCATCTATTGTTTCTTGACTTTTTAATAAAAGCCATTGTAACATGGGTAAGGTGATATCTCATTGTGGTTTTAATTTGCATTTCCCTGATGATTAGTGATGTTGAGCATTTTTTCTATGTTTATTGACCATTTGTCTACTTTCTTTTGAAAAGCTTCTGTTCATATCTTTTGCCCACTTTTTGATGAGATTGTGTGTTTTTTTCTTGCTGATTTATTTGAGTTCTTTGTAGATTCTGGTTATTAGCCCTTTATAGGATGTATAGCTTGCAAATATTTTCCCCCATTCTGGAAATTGTCTATTTGCTCTGATGATTGTTTCCTTAGCTGTGCAGAAGCTTTTTAGTTTAATCAAATCCCATTCATTTATTTATGTTTAAGACCCACTGGAGTCTTATTCATAAATTCTTTGCCTAGGCTGATATCCCAAAGAGTTTTTCCATTTTCCTCTAGGATTCTATGGTTTAATGCCTTACATTTAAGTCTTTTATCCATCTTGAATTTATTTTTGTGAATAGTGAGAGACAGGGGTCCTGTTTCATTCTTCTGTATGTGGCTATCCGATTTTCCCAGCACCATTTATTGAATAGGACTTCTTTTCCCCCAGTGTACATTGTTGTCTGCTTTGTCAAAGATCAATTGTCTGTAGGTAGGTGGTTTTATATCTGGGTTCTCTATATTGTTCCATTGCTCTATATCTCTATTTTTGTACAAATACCATGCTGTTTTGATTACTATTGCCTTGTAGTATAGCTTGAAGTCAGGTTATGTGATGCCTCTATATTTGTTCTTTTTGCTTAAGATTGCTTTGGGTATTTGGGCTCTTTTCTGGTCCCAAACAAAGCATAGAATTATTTTTTCTAGATCTGTGAAGTATGACATGGTATTTTGATGGAGATTTCATTGAATCTGTAAATCATTTTGGGTAGTATGGACATTTTAACAATGTTGATTCTGCTAATCCATGAGCATATGTTTTTTCATTTGTTCATGTTCTCTGTGATTTCTTTCCTCAATGTTTTGTAGTTCCCCTTGTACAGATGTTTCACCTCCTTGGTTAAGTATATTCTTAGGTATTTTATTTTCTTTGTAGCTATTGTGAATGATATTGAGTCTTTGATTTGGCTCTCAGCTTGACTGTTATTGGTTTATAGAAATGCTATTGATTTATATACACTGATTTTGTATCCTGAGATTTTGCTGAATTTATTTATCAATTCCAGAAGTCTATTGGTGGAGTCTTTGGGGTTTTGTAGATACAAGATCATGTCTTCAGTGAAGAGCAATAGTTTCACCTCCTCTTTCCCTATTTGGATACCTTTTATTTCTTTCTTTTGCCTGATTGATCTGGCTAGGACTTCCAGCACTATGTTGAATAGAAGTGGTGACAGTGGGCCCCCTTGTCTTGTTCCAGTTCTTAGTGGGAATGCTTATAAGTTTTCCCCATTCAATATGATGTCGGCTGTGGGTTTGTCACATATGGCTTTTGTAAGTTTGAAATATGTTCCTTCTATGCCTAGTTTCTTGAAAGTTTTTATCATGAAAGGGTGCTGAATGTTGTTGAATGCTTTTTCTGCATCTATTGAGATGATCATATGGTCTTTGTTTTTGTTTCTGTTTATGTGGTGAATCACATTTATTGATTTACATATGTTGAGCCATTCTTGAATCCCTGGGATGAAGCCCACTTGGTCCTGGTGGATTATTTTTTTAATGTGCTGCTGAATTCAGTTTGCTAGTATTTTATAGAGGATATTTGCATCTGTATTCATAAAGGATATTGAATTGTAGTTCTTTTGTTGTTGTTGTGTCCTTTCCTGGCTTTGATATCAAGGTGATACTGGCTTCATAGAATGAGTTGGGGAGAATTCCCTCCTTCTCAATATTATGGAATAATTTCTGTAGTATGGGTACCAGCTCTTCTTTTAGGTCTGGTAGAATTTGGCTGAGAATCCACAAGGTCCACAGCTTTTTATTTGTTGGGAGGTTTTTGTATTGCTGCTTTGATCTCACTGCTTGTTATTGATCTGTTCAGGAATTCTGTTTCTTCCTGATTGGGTCTTGGGAGGTTGTGTGTTTCCAGGAATTTGTCCATTTCCTCTGTTTTCTAGTTTCTGTGCATAGAGATTTTCATAGTATTTGATGCTTTGTATTTCTCTGCTATTAATTGTAATGTCTCCTTTTTCACTTCTGATTCAGCTTGTTTGGGTCCTTTCTCTTCTGTTCTTGGTTAGTGTAGCAAGAGGTCTGTCAATTTTATTTATCTTTTCAAAGAACCAATTTTTTATTTCATTGATCCTTTGTATTATTTTTTTCTTTTCCATTTCATTTAGGTCTGCTCTTACCTTTGTTATTTCTTTTCTTCTGCCAGATTTGGATTTGGTTTGTTCTTCCTTTTCCAGTTCCTTGAAATGTGACATTAAGTTGTTAATTTGTGATCTTTCCATCTTTTTGATGTACACATTTAAGGCTATGAATTTTCCCCTGAGGAATGCCTTTGCTGTGTTTCATAAATTTTGGTAACTTTTGTCCCCTTTGTTGGTCAGTTCTAAGAATCTTTTGATTTCCATCTTAATTTCATTCTTGACCCAATAATTGCTCAGCAGTAGGTTGCTTAATTTCCATGACTTTGTGTAGGTTTCAGCGTTTCTCTTATGACTGATTTCTAGTTTATTCTGCAGTGGTCTGAGAAGATACATGGAATGATTTTGATTTTTTTGAATTTGTTGAGACCTGTTTTGTTGCCTAAGATATGATCATTCTTGGAGAATGTCCCGTGTGCTACTGAGAAGAATGTATGTTTAGTAGTTTTGGGGTAGAATGTTCTGTAAATGTCTGTTAGGTCCATTTGATTCAGAGTCTTGTTTAAGTCCATTGTTTATTTATTTTCTGCTTTGATGATTTGCCAAGCTTTGACAGTGGGGTATTGAGGTCCCTGTCAATTAGGATGGTGCTATTTATTTCTTTACTTAGCTCTAGTAAAATTTGATTTATGTGTCTGGAAGCTCCTGTGTTAGGCACATATATATTTAGAATTGTTATGTCTTTTTGTTGAATTGCTCCCTTTACCACTATATAATGACCCTCTTTATCTTCCTTTACCTTTGGTGGCTTAAAGTCAATTTATCTGATATGAGAGTGGCTGCATGTGCTCTCTTTTGATTTCCATTTGTGTGGAAATTTTTTTTTCCATCCTTTCACGTTGAGTCTGTGTGCATCCTTGTGGTTTAGATATGTTTCCTGAAGACAGCAGATATTTGGGTTGTGTTTTTTCATCCATTCAGCCAGCCTTAACTTTAAGTGATAGAATTGTATGTGGGATGTTGATCTGTTCATCCTGTTGGGTTGTAACTTATTTATTGTTTTGTTTTCCCTCTTGTGTTATTGTTTTATGAGAGTTGTGAGTTTTGGGGTTTTCTTTGGGTGATTTTATACTGGTGGATTTCTGTTGTGCTGATTCGTGTATAATGCTGTTCTGAGTATTTCCTGCAGGGTAGGTCTGGTCATGGCAAATTCCCTCAGTGTTTGCTTGTCTGGAAAATACTTAATTTCTCCATCAATTGTGAAACTTAATTTTGCAGAATACAAGATTCTAGGCTGGCAGCTGTTCTATTTAAGAAGATTGAAGATGGGGCCCCATTCCCTCTGGCTTGTAAGGTTTCCACTGAGAACCCTGCAATTAGCTTCATGGGTTTTTCTTTGTGGGTTATTTGTTGCTTTCATCGTGCTGCTTGCAGAATTTTCTTCTTCATTTTGACTTTGGTCAGGTTGATTACTATATGTCTTGGAGATGTCCTATTTGCTATGAATCTTCCCGGTGTTTGATGTCCATCTTGTATCTGTGTGTATTAATCTTTGGCAGTACCAGGGAAGTTATCCTCAATAATTCCCTCAAATAGGGAATTATTTTCCATGCTTTTAGCTCTTTCTTCTTCTCCCTCAAGGATACCTACAATTTGAATGTTAGTGCACTTCGCATAGTCCCATATCTCTATCTGTGATTGCTCAGACATTTTTATACTCTTCTCTGCCTCTTTGCGTGACTGGGTTATGTTAAGAGCCCTGTCTTCAAACTCTGAGATTGTTACTTTTCCTTGGTTTATTCTGTTGTTGAAGCTTTCTGCTGTGTTTTGATGTTCTCTAAATGATTCTTTGATTTCCTTAAGTTCTACTATATCCTTTCTTATGTTGTCTAGCTCTTTAGCAACTGTTTCATTGTTTTCCTGAAATATTTTTTGGCTTTTTTTTTTTGCTTTTTAACTTTCTCTTCAATTCCATTAATCTTATTTGCTATCCATATTCTGTATTCCATTTCTGTCATTTCAGCAATTTCCTTGTGGGTGGAGTCCACTACTGTAGCTCCATTGTGCCAACATAGTTTTTAATCTGTCAATTAGAGGGAGACAGAAATATATGGAAATTGTTGAGATATTATGTTATTTGTACTGGATCAGAATCATATGGAGGGTAGATTGGTGCCACACAGAACGGAGTGGTAAATTCTACCTTTTTTCAGCAGAATTTTTTTTTTTAAGTTTTCACAGAGGAAGTGATTGAATTGAGCTTTCCCTTCTTCCTTTCTTAGAGATACCCAAACGTAGACATTTCAAGGGGCTTCCCATCCATTCTTTTCCAGCATTTCTTCTCTTACATTTAATAAAATATATGAGTACCAGATACTATTCTATGTACCAAATAGTACATGAGAGAAGAAATTCATTTATGGACCTGTGTTCATAGTATATTACAAAACATCTGGACAGCAAGAGACATATAGTTAAAATGAGATTCAAGATGAGATTTTCCAAAGGGTTATTCCCAAATGAAAGGGGAGGGCCATGTGTATTCTTACAAATGCCCATATGTTGTTGTGCATGCTCATTTTTAAATGATTGTTAAGGTACCAAAATAACAATAATAACAGCTAAGATCTATAAAGGACTCTGTAAACAACCCTTCACAAATATTACTCTAGAAATAACAGTATATTTGGAGAGAGATCTCTAAAAGATAAAGATCTTAGTTTTTGTCACTTACATGTCCATGACTAAAACATATTTAGTTCTAAAACGTGTGTGTGTATACATATATATATACATATAAAAACATGTATATTCTAAAACATATGTCTATTGAGTATAAAGTAATAAGTGTGTGCACATGTTTTTCTTTAGCAAATTGTTCTAAAAAGGAGGATTTGGTTACTGTGCTAATTTGAGGAAACCATTTTGGGCAGAATGGCTTACCTTTACATTTGACAGATGTACAATGACATGCATAATTATGGTGCAACTCATATTCCCATCCTGAAGTACCATACAAGACAGCAGGGGAATAAATAGAACTTTAAAAAGAGAACTTGGTGTCACTCCAATAAGTCTTAAATGTGAATGAATAGGAAGCTCTGAAGTTGATATTCAGAAGGATATCAAAAATCAAAATTTCTTTGGCTTTGAAAAGTTGTCTGAAAGAAATACATAATATGATTCATCTTTATTCATTTGGGGCACAAAAGGAGTAGAGATTCATAAAAGCCTAGAATATCATTTTGCTCTTTTGTACTGTATTGGGATCTATTCATATTCTGCTGCTGTTATTGTTCAGTAATTCTTAGAGAAAGGCCAGGAGAACCTGGGAGAATGACAACATTACATTTGTTTTCAAGATAAAAATGGAAATTTTATCATCAAAATTGAGCTGTAGGAATAGAATTCAGCATGAGAGAGTTATGCAGAAATTACTGGGCTCATTAAAAGGATACAATTTAGGTATGAAGATGATTTTAGTAGGCACTTAATTTAATCCAAATAACAGATTTTGAAATAAAGTGTCAGACAAAAATAGTAGTATGTATTGGTATATTCATGCCATTTGATGTCAGGTTTATAGACTTCAATTTATTTTTTCTACTGAATTATATTTTGTTTACCCTATTTCTTTGGTAACCTTGTATTTTTCACATTGACATATCCAAAATTAATTAAAATATATTTAAACTGACAATATCTATACTGTTATTTGTGACCTTTTTATGATGAAGGCCTAAAGGAAGAGTGATAAGATCATTTCCTCAGATGTTAGGAGACCTAAATTCTAGGTCCAGCTCCATCCCTAATAAGCTTGGTGACCTTGGGTAAATCACATAATTTTATTAATCTTCAGCCTTCTCATCTATGAAATGAAGTTGGACCATATGATGTTGAAAGTCCCTTCCATCTCTAAAATTATATCATACTGTCAGCTCTCATTTTTACTAATTTGGAGGGGCAATGATCTGCTGCTATGAAACAGTAGATTAATCCTCATTGTTTCTGTCTAATTGGCATGAGAAGCAACAGGAACTGGGATAAGCAAAAGGGATGCAGCTCTCATTGCTGCTCGTGGGCACAAGATAAAACTTCTCAGTGCTCTGAGTGTCTTCCCATTTTCCATTAGCCCCACAGTCCAGATGCTTCCTGACCATTCTAAAAGCTCAGATCTGACCTTCAGTGTATATGATCATATATTGATGCATTTGGTCTAATATTTGTTTCCTAAAGATCCTTCTCAAATATATAAAAATTCCAGCATTTAATTATGGGAACATATCTGCTACTATGGACAAGGAGTTGTTTAAGAGTGCCATATCTATTTCACATTGGACAGCTATAGACTAAAAGTCCAAGATCATGGACATGATCTTAGAGAACATCTGTGACCATATCTCAGGGTAATGCTCTTAAACACAAACAAACAAAAAAAATCATATGATTGCCAAGAAACCAATTAAATTGAAATATATGCCCCCTCATCAGATTTTAAGTTCCTTGAGGATAAGATCTGAAGCTCATTCACTATTGCCTCTCTAGGTCTTGTATGGTGTTTCACACATAGTTGGTGCTCAACTAATATTTATTAAATGGATGCATAGATGAGCTAGCCTTGAACATTTCTGCTCTCATCTGGCAACTTTGAATACTGGGTTCTTGGTTTATTGCTGGCAATTCTTTTCTCTGGAGGTACAGATTGGTCTGAAGTCTCAAAGAACTGAAGAGGAGGATGTATTGATCTGCTTGGGCTGCTGTAACAAAATACCATAGAGGTGGTGGATTAAACAACAGAGATTTATCTTCTCACAGTTCTGGATGCTGGAAAGTCCAGGATCAAGGTTCTGGTAGGGTAGGGTTTTTGGTGAGGCCTCTGTTCCTGGCTTATAGATAGCTACCTTCTTTCTGTGCCCTCACATGGCAAAGAGAGAAAGAGCTCCCTGGTGTCTCATTTTACAAGGATACTAATCCCATCAGATCATGGCTCCACCCTTATGACTTCATTAAACCTTAAATAATTCCATAAAATTTCTTTCTCCAAATACAGGCACATTGAGAATTAGGGCTTCAGCATATGAATTTTGGAGGGACACAATTCAGTCCACAGAAGATGGTCAGTGTGCTGCAGTGAAATATGCAGGGGATTCCAAGAACAGAAAACCCAAATGCTCATTCTGGCTCTTCCATTAATTAGCCAAAGACCTAGAGAATATCCACTGTTTTCTCATGTGTAAAGTATTTGGACAAAATAATCTGAAGTTTCCTTTCACATTCAGATTCTTTGCACCTATGTGAAGATCTAATGAATCTCAGTGGAACAAACTAGCTGCCCAAATTGAAAGTGGTAATATTCTTCTAGAATATTACCATAAGTAGTTTCTCAAAATACCACAGAGTAAACTTAATTTTTGATCAAAATCTCTCAAAACTTTTCAGTGAAGTATAATACACAAGCTGTGTTGATACATTTATGCCAAATTAGTGGCTCAGGAATCTTCCTGGAAAATGAAATGGCTTGTTCTTATAACTGGGATGAGGGAAGTTAGCAGTGATTGAAAACTAAAGTAACATTTTTCTTTACTCCTTGTTTCTTTAGATATTCTCAGGGTCAGATTGATTCCTTCATTGTTGTTGTTGCTGTTATTCAAATGGAACTAGGTAAGAAAATAACTTCTATAGTGTGTTTTTGAAATAAACTTACACTTAAGGAATTGATAAATTAATACAAGTAATAGAAATGTTCATTAGAGATTTAAAGGATAATGAATTCAATATTTTAAAATGTTTATTTCTTTCTACACACACCTCCGCTCTGATTTCTGTTCTGTTTAATGTTCCTCATAGTAGTTTTATGCAAGCTGAACTAACTGATATGCACTGCTTTGCTGAGAATTTTAATATTTTATTGCTTGATTAGACCAGTGTTTTCTTTTATCAGAAAGACAAAGACTGACAAAGCTTACTAGCTAATTTTTGTAGAGAGTTTCCATGATTGTCAGTGTTTTTTAAAAAGTCAGATATTTGAATAGGTCTTTTAAATCTTAAAAAGAAAAAGCTTTTGAACTGATTTATTTGGGCTGTTAATTTCACAGAATTCTAGAACTGAAAGGACTTTGAATGATAGTATAATCCAGCTTTGGAGGTGTAATCCAACTTTCATACATTACAATGCCCGTAAATTCTCTATGGCTTAAAGTTTTTCTGTTAGTTCCAGTTATTTTATCAGTCATTCACTTTATCACACATTTATTATTTTAGTTATTTGTTCATCATTTGATGAATGAGGCAAGGCAGTATAGTGGTTAATAGCATGGGCTCAAGTTAAAATACTGGCTTCTCTATTATTAGCTGTGTCTGATCTTACTCTGTAAACTTCAGTTTCCTTGTCTTTATGATGGGGCTAATGACAATGCCTGCTTCACAAATTTGTTTTAATTATTAAATGAGTTAGTATGTGTAAAACACTTCAGAAGAGTGCCTGACACATATAAATGGCTCAATTAGTATTAGCCACTCATAAATACCTATAAGGTTGTTATGAGGATTAAATAGATGATGGATATATAAAGCTTTCAGCAAGTATCTGGCATACAGATTCCTTCAATAAAGGTGAGCCATTATTATTATGAAATATGTATGCAGGCTTTGGAGACAAAAAGATGAATAAGAGTCATTTGAGTTTTTAAAGACTCCCTTCAGTCTTTCTTTATATCTTATTCCTCTCTAAGAAGAAACTAAACTGGCGGAACACAACTCAAGTTCTCTCCAGATGCAGAAAACATCTAGAAATGCCTAAAAGAAAAAGAACCAAAAGAGTTGAGCAGAACCCATTGTATTTCCTCCAGACCCATTGCTCAATAACTTGTCCCACAGAAAATAAAGAACACAAACTCATCTTTATTTAGAAGCTTTAGACTAGGAAAAATAAAATGATGGAAGAGATGGAGTAGAGGTAGAGAAACAGTCTTTGAAAGTAGATTTTTAAAATTAATTTTTATAGAAAGGTGAATACTTAGGGGGAGTATTGAGCAGAATCTTAAATTAATGAACAATGTGACTAAGGAGATATAATAAACACTAAATGTGGGGGGAGGAGCCAAGATGGCCAACTCGAGACATTGCTTGTTGAACCGTCCCAGCAGGAAGATAGGATATTGGATTAAGAAGTGGGGAGAAGAGTTGCCGCTTTGGTGTGGATGACAAAGAGAGACAACAGAGATAGCTGGGGACCCCATGAAGAAAAATAGCAAAGCTGAGAAGGAAGAAAATAAACAGGAGAAGATATTGGCAAGGATCAAATCTAGAGAGGCTCAGAGTCCAGTGAAAGTTTAAGGGGGGATTCCCCTCTCCCTCTTCGGTGCCTTTGGTGAACAGTGGGCCACTTTTATGGAAGGCTTTATCATCCTCCATGAATCTAGACATGGTAGCAACTAAGGAATAGTGGGATGAACTAGTGAGCCCCAGGAATTTGGGCAGTCCATGATGGGCTCGCCTGGGAAAGTGCCACAAGAGGCTGGAGTGCCAGCTTTCTTCCATCCAGACACTTCCTCTGCACCTCCCCTAGCTTCTGCAACTGAGAAAGTTAATTTGAACTCAGGCTGATCGGGAGCTATGGCCTCTCCCCCACACATTACAACTGCAAGAGTAGTTTGTGCTGAGAAGTTCATGAATGGCAGCTTCTCTCCAGCAGGCTTGCACTCCAGGCTGAGGTATCCACAGAGAGTGGGCCCCACACCTCTTTCCTTGAGAACTTGTGGTGCAACAGGGGTGTACAATTTGGGAACTCCTTGCCCTCTGGCATTTCACAGAGATGCACACTAGTGGGTCATACACACAGACCAGGGGGAGGTTTGAGAGCTGGCCTCAGGTGGTGAGGGAGCACACATGGACTGAACAGATGACAGTGTGCTGTGGGGTCCAAGGAGTAGTGATTTAGGAGAGCACCCATGCCCCCCCACAGAAAAACTGCACTACTGGATAAGGGTGGAAAGATCCCAGCTCAGGGCCTTAGCACTTAAGCATTTAGGTCCCTCTCCCATGTGCAGCCTTTCTGGTTTGGAAAACTTGTCCTGACCCTCCTACTAGTGGCTCCTCCTGGTGACCAGAAAAGCAACTTCTGAGCCCTACTAAGGCTTTGCAAAGCCTTTCAGGCTCCCACAACCTAGCCACTAATTGCCTTGCTTTTCCTTCCATCTCAGTGGTGGTAGAGATTAAGCAACCCCCTGGGAGCTACAGGGTCCCTCCTAAAGCTTGGGGCACTCAAGTACTCCACCTGGGGGACCAGAGCCTACCACGGACACAAAAGAACATCTCAGCAGCTGTCTCTTCCACACAAACATCAACCAGTGACAGGGAGAACAACTCTATAGCTCATCATAGCATCTTCCAACTCAAGCAAACAGGGCATGACTGATTTGTACTCACAAGTATCACCTACCATCTCAGCAATTAAGCTGGGGGACCCAATACAATTCACACTGCTGGGAACAGGTGAAGACAGCAGATAGAGGCAACCGAAGAGGATCATCAACCCTGCTTGAACACCCCATAGGCAACTCCAGACCAGCAATCTTCTCCCTGGAATGGTCAGGGATTGATCTTAGGAATCCTAGGGACAGGCCCACAAGTCAGGCCTAGTACCCCCAGGACTTGATTGAGAGGCCAGATGAAAAGGAATCAGTGAAAGAACAATGGAAATATGAAAAATCAGTGCAAAAGGACACCCCCAAAAAGAAACAACTCTTTACCAATGGATATGAACCAAAATGAAAATACTGAAATGACAGATAAAGAATGCCAAATATGGATTATAAGGAAGCTCAATGACATACAAGAGAAAATGGAAAACCAACACAAAGAAACCACAAAAACAATACAGGAAATGGGTTGAAAAATTCACTAAAGAAATCAAATTATAAAAAAAAGTCAAATAGAACTTCTGGAAATGAAAAATTCATTAAAGGAAATACAAAACACAGTGGAAAGTTTAAAGAATAGACTAGACCAGACAGAAGAAAGAATCTCAGAGCTTGAAGACAACACCTTCAAATTTAAAAAGTCAGTCAAAGATAAAGAACAGAAAAATAAGAGGAATGAACAAAGCCTACAAGAAATATGGGATGATATAAAGAGGTCAAACATAAAAATCATAAGCATCACTGAGGGTGAAGAAGAAAATACACAAAGGTTGAAAAAACGATTTGAGGGAATAATTGAAGAAAACTTCTGTGGTCTTGCTAAAAACTTAGATATCCATGTACAAAAAGAACACCCGGGAGATTCATTGCAAAAGAGGCAATCACCAAGAAACATAGTCATCAGACTGGCCAAAGTCAAGATGAAGGAGGAACTCCCGTGAGCCAGAAGGTGAAAATATCAGATAACGTACAAAGGAAAACCCATCAGGCTAACTGCAGATTTCTCAACTGAGACCTTGCAAGCCAGAATAGATTGGGGCCCCATCTTCAGTCTTCTTAAACAGAATAATGGCCAGCCTAGAATTTTGTATACTGAAAAACTAAGTTTCTTATATGAGGGAGAAATAAAGATTTTTTCAGACAAGCAAACACTGAGGGAATTGATCAAGACCAGGCCTGCCCTGCAGGGAGTACTCAAATCTGCATTATACATCGATCAGCACAATAGAAACCCATCAGTGTAAAATCACCTAAAAGCTAAAGCTCAGAGCCCATATGAAATAATGGCTCAAGAGGTAAAACAAACAATAAGGTTCTACAGAACAGGATGAACAGAAATGCATCCACTTATCAATTCTTTCAATAAATGTGAATGGCTTGAATCCCCCACTCAAGAGACATAGGCCAGAAAAATGGATTAAAAAGTACAAGCCAATTATCTGCTGTCTCCAGGAAACATATCCAACCCACAAGAAATCATTCAGACTCAAGGTGAAGGGATGGAAAAAAATATTCCATGCAAATGGAAATCAAAAGAAAGCTGGTGTAGTCATTCTTATATGAGTTAAAATGGATTTCAAATAAACAATAGTAAAGAAAGACAAAGATGGTCATTATATAATGGTAAAGGGAGCAATTCAACAAGAAGATATTGCAATCCTAAATATTTATGCACCTAACACAGGTGCACCCAGATTCATAAAGCAAACCCTACTACATCTAAACAAAGTAATGAATAGCAGCAATGTAATAGCCTGGGATTCAGCACTCCACTGACAGAACTGGTCATATCTGCTAGCAGAAAATATACAAAGAAACACTGGACTTAAGTGGGACTCTAGAGCAAGTGGGCCTAACACACATCTACAGAACATTCTACCCCAAAACTACTGAATATACATTGTTCTCATTAGCACATGGAACATTCTCTGAAACTGATCACATCTTAGGTCACAAAACATGTCTCAACAAATTAAAAAAAACAGAAATTATACCATGTATCTTCTCAGACCATAGTGGAATAAAATTAGAAGTAATCACCAACAGAACACTTAATTCTACACAAATTCATGGACATTAAACAACCTACTTCTGATTAACTAGAAATAGAAAAGAAAGGACCCAAATAAGCTCAATCAGATATGAAAAAGGAGATATTATGACTCATGCCACAGAAATACAAAATATTATTTGTGACTAGTATAAATATCTCTATGCACATAAACTCAAAAATGTTGAGAAAATGGACAAATTCCTGGAAACACACCACCTCCCAAGGCTCAATCAGGAAGAAATAAAAATACTGAAAAGACCAATTATGAGCAATAAAATTGAAGCAGCTTTAAAAAATCTTCCCACAAAAAAATGTCCCAGACCAGGTGGCTGCACAGCCAAATTTTATTAGACTGACAAGGAAGAATTGGTATGCATACAGCAGAAATTATTTCATAACATCAAGAAGGAAGGAATTGTCCCCAACTCATTCTATGAAGCCAGTATCACCTTGATACCAAAGCCAGAAAAGGACACAACAACATAAAAGGAAAGTATAGACCAATATCCCTTATTAATATAGATGCAATAATCCTCAATAAAATTCTAGCAAACCAAATTCAGCAGCACATCAAAAAAATAATACACCACTACCAAGTCGGCTTCATCACAGGGATACAAGGACAGTTCAACATATGTAAATCAATAAATGTGATTCACCACATAAAGAGAAGCCAAAACAAAGATCATATGATCATCTTAATAGATGCAGAAAAAGCATTCAACAAAATTCAGCATCCTTTTATGATAAAAACTCTTAACAAAATAAGCATAGATGGAATATACTTCAAAATTATAAAAGCCATATAGGACAAACCCACAGCCAACATCATACTGAATGGGGAAAAGTTGAAAGCATTCCCACTCAGAACTGGAAAAAGACAAGGATGTCCACTTTCACCACTTCTATTCAACATAGTGCTGGAAGTCCTGCCCAGAGCAATCAGGCAAGAGGAGGAAATTAAGGGTATTCAAGCAGGGAAAGAGGTGGTCAAACTATTGCTTTTTGCTGATTATATGATCTTATATCTAGAAAACCCCAAAGACTCCACCAAGAGACTCTTGGAATTGATAAATAAATTCAGCAAAGTCTCAGTTTAGAAAATCAATGTACACAAATCAGTAGCATTCCTATACAGCAACAACAGTCAAGCTGAGAATCAAATCAAAGACTAAATACCTTTCACAATACCTACAGAGGAAATAAAATACCTAGGAATATATTTCACCAAGGAGGTGAAAGATCTCTACAAAGAGAACTATTAGTCACTGAGGAAGGAAATTGCAGATGACATACACAAATGGAAAAACATATGCTCATGGATTGGCAGAATCAACACTGATAAAATGTCTATACTACCCACAGTGATTTACAGATTCAATGCAATCCCCATCAAAATACCAACATCATTTTTCATATTTCTAGAAAAAATAATTCTGTGCTTCATTTGGAACCAGAAAAGAGCCTGAATAGCCAAAGCAATGTTAAGCAAAAGAAACAAATCTGTAGTCATCACTTTATCAGATTTTAAGCTATATTACAGGGCTATAGTAAAGAAAACAGCATGGTACTGGCACACAAAGAGACATAGACCATTGGAACAGAACAGAAAATCCAGATATAAAACCATCCACATATTGTCATCTGATCTTTGACAAAGAGACAGCAATATACACTGAGGAAAAGAATCCCTATTCAATAAATGGTGCTGGGAAAATTGGATAGCCACTTGTAGAAGATTGAAACAGGATCCATATCTCTCACCATTCACAAAAATTAATTCCATATGCACAACAGACTTAAATCTAAGACATGAAACCATAAGAATTCTGGAAGAAAACTTTGGAAAAACTCTTCTATATATTAGCCTAGGCAAAGAATTTGTGAAGAAGACCCCAATGGCAATCACAGCAACAACAAAAATAAATAAATGGGACTTGATTAAATTAAAAAGCTTCTGCACAGCCAAGGAAACTATCAACAGAGCAAGTAGACAAGCTATAGAATGGGAGAAAATATTTTCATGGTGTTCATCTGATAAAGGGCTAATGACCAGAATCTACAAAGAACTCAAGCAAATCAGCAGGAAAAAAATCAAACAACCCCGTTAAAAAGTGGTCAAAAGACATGAACAGAGCTTTTCAAAAGATAGACTACTGGCCAATAAATATGAAAAAATGCTCAATGTCACTAATCATCAGAGAAATGGAAATCAAAACTACAGTGAGATATCACCTAACCCCAGTGAGAATGGCTTTTATCAAACAGTCCAAGACAATAGATGCTGGTGTGGATGTGGAGAGAAAGGAACACTTAAACACTGTTGGTGGGACTACAAACTAGTGCAACTTCTATGGAAAACAGTACGGAGATTCCTCAAAGAACTAAAAGTAGACCTACCATTTGATCTAGTAATCCCACTACGGGGTATTTACCTAAAGGAAAAAAAAGTCATTTTATCAAAAAGACACTTTCACTAGAATGTTTATTGCAGCACAATTCACAATTCCAAAGATGTGGAATCAACCCAAGTGCCCATCAATTCATGAGTGAATTAATAAAATGTGGTATGTGTACACCATGGAGTACTTCTCAGCCTTAAAAAATGAATTAATACCTTTTGCAACAATCTGGATGGAACTGGAGACCATTATCCTAAGTGAAGTATCTAAAGAATGGAAAAACAAACACCACATGTACTCACTATTAAGTTGGAACTAACCGATCAGCACTCATGTGCACAGATGGAAGTAAAACTCAGCGGAAATCATGCAGGTGGGAGGGAGAGAAGGGGATGGGTGAAATCATACCTAACGTGTACAATGTACACTATCTCGGTGATGGGCACACTTATAACTTTGACCCAAGCAGTACAAAATCAATCCATGTAACCAAAACATTTGTATTCCCGCAATATTCTGAATTAAAAAAAAGAAACACTAAATACTACCAAGTCCTCAAAATTAGGAAGGTGGGAGAAAATTAAGAGGATGTCTTTTATATATAGAAGGTAATGCACTATGAAATTCATTACTTTAAGAGGTAGTATTGTTTTAAAGGATTTTGGAGAACTGATGAAAAGGTCATAAATAGTTATTCAGAGAAGCCAAGATAAAGGTTGATATCATACGAAAAAACCATGTTCTTGTAGGACTAAAAGTCTATTCCAGTAATGCCATATGACACTCCCATATTTTTTTCATTGCTAGGTAAGTGGATAATTGGTTACTGTTATTGTGTTAAACCTGTGAGCTTTTATTGTAATTCAGAAAATTTACATAGAAAAAAATTGTTTCTCCAGTTTAACAATTCATTATGTAAGTCTCTCTCAGGACATTTTGTTTAGGGTAAATCTAAAATCTTCACAATGCAGCTGAAGCCATTTTTTGCTTTTCTCTTAGAAGATGTTGAATTATATTGCTCTCTCTAGTTAAATAATACCCTTAATGGGCAAAAAAATAATAATAATACGGCTTGTTTAGCCTTTTTGCAAGGATGTTATTCTGCATTTCTTTAATTATATAGGCAGCTGTCAAAATTTTCAGTAGTTCTCAAATCATGGAATATTCCATACAGAGCTGAACTGTAGCTCGATATGATCATTAAGTCCTGTAAATAAGCACATCTCATTGTACCTATCTCCTGAATCAGTAAGCATTTATCTACAAGATTATGTGTTCTTCCAGATACGTATCTTATAATACTTTTCTTGATACCTTAAACTGATGCATTCTATAAAACAACTTTTTACTTACCTCTAGTGTTCCTGTTAATTTCCCCATCTCACTGTAATTCTTAAACAAGTGCATCTCATGTTACATTTCCCTGTAAATGTAAAGTCAGTCAGTGCTCACTTCCATTTATCCATTTCATCATACTTTCTCACTATCATGCTCCCTTTTATCAGTTTTAGATCTCTCCCTGAGAGAGAGAGGAAAAAGGCATGCTTGCTTCCTGCCTGTTTAATATGACCTCAGTAATATTTTCTAACTTTTTATAGCTATGTTTGTGTGGTCAATATCTGGCAGGATACCCAGGGACATTCTAGAAATGTTCTTTCCTGAGTGAATTTCCTGCTTGGCTCTTCTCCGTTCTTTGTGTGAACTGTTTGCCATCTAATGAAACTGCTACTAAAACTGTTCATTCAAAACCTTCGTAGACTGTATTCTAGTAACTTTAACAGGGGGAAGGTCTGTTTCACATTTACTATTTTACCAGATATTTTAAGTTTCCTTATATTCTACCATTATTGAAGTAAGAAAAAAATGAAAAAACATGCTGTCCATGTGGACTTCACTTTGTGAAATCTGTGTCAAAAGAAAAAATGATGAGAAGACAGCTCTTATTTATTTTCTGCAACATTTCAAACCAATTTTGTGTTTCAATTTGTCAACCGTTTGTTGGGTCCTAAACGTAACATCTCAGGCAGAGCAAACACCTTCACAGTTATTTGTTGAGCTTCTTCTCAGAGAGAGATGTCTTGTGTTCATGTTTCTCCGTAGACTTTTATATATATAGAACCAGCAAACATGAATGTGGGTGATAGGCAGGACCAGAATGCTGCCCCCGTTTGTTTCCTGTGTAAGCCCGCCACAGTGCTTGAACTTATCAAAGCTACAGTTATTGGCAAAATATTTTCTAAGGCATCAATTGATGGTTCAGACAAAAATTAGCATAAAATGATCAAAGAAATGTAGCTGATTTAAAATGATGTGTGCCTGGCAATCTTTCAGGGCAGTCTCTCCCAACTTTCTTTTGAAAGTTTCATTTATTAATTTATTTATTTCTTTATTCATTCATTCATATTTACTGAGTTCCTGACATATGCCAAGCCTGTGATTTCTAGCCAAATTGAAAAAAGGTAGAATTTATACTACCACTTCAAACAGACACTGAGAGTCAATCTGTTGATGAGAAATGGAAGAATTTCAATTATTTGGAGCAAAATGAAGTTGCATACAGAAAAACACTTAAGCAGTCTGTGCCTGCTACCTGAATCAAGGCAGCCCTGTTAACCTGAAAGAAATCTAGGAGCTACTTATTCTTCTATCTATGTCTACCTTTGGGTAGACTGTGTTACCCTACAGTGGAGCAGCTGCCCATCATCAGTAAGACACTTTTCTGCATCCGTTCAGAAACAATATGCAGGCTCAGGGATGCTGAATTACTGAATCCTGTGAGATATCATTCCCCCCAATAGGGTGGCTGTAGACTGTGTCAGAGAACAAGAGAATCTATGTGATACTACTTGCTGGAATTATGATTTTTAATATACTTCAGTTGGATCAGTGAATCAGAGGGCCTCACACTGGGTTATAGAGGCTCTCCCTCCAGCGGAGTGGCTCTGGGGAAACACCGTTCACCCAGACACTGGAGGCTATGTCCCTGGAGGCTGGCCTGAAGTCAAGATTCACCTTCTGTTTTACTTTGTGATTCTAAACATGTCAGCTTGCCTTTTCATTATTTAATCATAGTAGATACCATTGTTTTATAATCTCTTTCTGATAATTCCAACTTCTGACATCTGTATTTATTTGTGTTTTTTTCCTGTTGGCTCCTTGTTTCCTTTGGTGTCTCATTTTCATTCACTGTATTTTGCTTACTTTCCTTGAAAAATAATTTATGATGATCCTCCACAACCTAGAATTATGGTGTCTTAGTCTGGGCTGCTATAACAAACTGCCATGGACTGGGTGGCTTAACCAGCAAACATTTATTTCTCACAGCTCTAGAGGCTGGGAATTCCAAGATCAAGGTGCCGGCAGTTTTGGTGTCTGGTGACAGTCCTCTTCTTGGTTTGCAGACCAGCACATTCCCACTATATCTTCACATGGAAAAAAGAGAAAGAACATCTTTTTTATTTCTTTTCTTATCTCATAAAGGCCCCAGCTCCAAATACTATCACCTTGGGGATTAAGGATTCAACATACGAATTTTGGAGAGACACAAGCATTCAGTACATAGCAGATGGTGTTTTCCTTTGGGCAGAATGTGAGTTGGCTTCTGTTTTAGTCTGTTTGGGCTGCTATAACAAAATACCTTAGACTGCATAGCTTATAAACAACAGAAACTTATTTCTCAAAGTTCTGGAAGCTGGAACATCTAAGGTCAAGGCTCGGATAGATTTAGTGTCTTGTGAGGGCTTTTTTCTCGTATACAGCACCTTCCTATTATGTCCTCACATGGTAGAAGAAAATAGCTAACTCTCTATGGTTTCTTTTATAAGGGCACTAATCCCATTCATAAGGGATTCATGACCAAATCACCTCCCAAAGGCCCCACCTTCTGATACCATCACTTTGAGAAGTAGAATTTTAATATATGTGTTTTTAGGGAGATCATAGCAATTTCTACCAGATGCTCAGGGCACTCCCAGACAGGTACCACTTTAAACCAAGTTCATAGCTTGAAGTTCCCTGGACCATGCAGAATACATGTATATGAACTGTAAACTTGTGTGTAGTTTGGAATATGGCCACTGTTTTTCAGGGATTTTTTTTACTGTATCCATGACAGAGCTGTCTTTCCTGAATCTCTGTAATGGGAAGGAAATCAACAAACAAAATTCCCCACAATCTTGGTTTTTGTAAGCCACTGAATTTTGAGGATATTTACATAGCTTAAGCTAAGCTAATTGATAGATCTCCATGATGAGAAAGTTAGACAAAGATTTTTGTTCAAGGATTTTTACCCTTCACTATTTTATAATGGTGCAAAAAGAATTTGGTTAAATTAACAAGGGATTTTAAAATAAATCATTCATCAACAGGATGAAACACTAAACATTCATTAAAAATTATATGTTGGAAGAATATTTAATTATGGAAGTAATGCTCATGATATGTTATTAATTAAAAAACACTTTACCACGTAGTGTGTATCATAGAATTCTATCTGAATAAAAGGCAAGTAAATAAAATGTACATTTCATATATTTTCCAATTGTACAATAGTCATGCATGACTTTTACATTCATAAATAAAATATTATTTAAATATTATCTTCTTTCTAATGTCATTCTCAATTTTCCTAGGCAAAAGTCAGTATTCTTTCCTCTCTAAATACATGATGTTTTTTATCACTTTGTTTAGTAATATGATTTTATTTTTGCCTACCAACTTCCTTTCTTAAACAATGAAACCTGTTCCTATCTCATAACATTATTAGGAGAATCAAGAGATCATTCATGTAAAGCAATGAACATAATGTCTTATAGTAACCACTCGATAAGTGTTATTTGTTTTTATGATCCTATTTTGTGTTTGGAAATTTTTAGAAATAGATACACTTTTTGATTTTTTGGCAGAAGTTGAGTGGTAGAATGATTTTCTGGGCAATCACTCATTCCTGTTGCTCCTAGAAGGTTGTCGTCTCTTGCATGCGAGTCTCCATCTTTTCATATGGGGTTTCAGAGCCCAGATTCTTGAATCCACACTTGCACTACCCATTCCCAATATGCTCCAATGGAAGGTGCTATTGGTCAAAAGACATGATTAACATATAATTCATGGGAGATGAGTCAAAAACAATATTTTTTCTTTAATGGCTTCTTAAAAATTTATTCCATAAGGGCAGCTTTTTTTCTTGCCAATGGATTACTTTTATTCTCACTCATACATAGTGAATAATTTAAGTCTAAAAACACATTTTCAATTCAGAAACTTTCATCATCCAGTCCAAAACATTAATCAACACTACATTCTTCATTCAAAGGAAAGGCTTCTCCATGCCCTCCCTCAGTTAACACTGAAGGCCTGATTTGGCAATGGCCCATGTTTGGGGAAGGAACTATATTTATCTTCCCCTCTTACTTCCACATATGCTCACTGGGTACTTTTTAGACACCACTGGAATTGGGGAGTTGGAGGGAAGAAGAGGTCAAGGAATAGCATAAAAAATTCCTACTATGTTGGTGTCTGGTATCCTGTCATCTCTGACTTTGCACTCGCTGGCTTGTCAGAGGTTTAAAATGAATGCTTTTCTGTTGGGTGCTGTTTAGCGCTTCACTGGGGCCTCCCTAGACCAGCTCCCATAACTTGGATGAGGCGTTTTATCAGGCTGGCCACTCCTCCCCACCCTCTGCTACTATGTGGTCATACAGGCTTTTGATGGTGGAGTCCCCTCCCCTTCCCAGGTGTCCACTTAGGCCAGGCCAACTCTCTATCTGGCCCACATTTGGTCCATGGGAAAGACCCATGTGCAACTGACTTCTACATGGGTGTTAGTGTAGTTCTTTAGCAAGTGGGGCCCCATCTTCAGGACCCCAACTGTAGGGAATCTATTATATATTGGGTTCTCAGAGAGGCTCAGTTCAAGCTCTGTCCTTACTAGGTTTGAAATGAGAGGAAGCCCCTCAGCCTTTCCCATCTCAGGGGTTCAGGCTCACAACTTAGATTTCTCCAAATCTCCTCTGGGAAATTCTTCTTTGCACTCTAACCCTCTTTATATTTTTGGTCTAGCTGGGGGCTCCCAAAGTGGTAGACCTATTTGTTGAATATTTCCTTGTGAATTCTGCATTTTGGCTTGACATTTCACTTAGGTATGCAAAGATGATTGTGTCTGGGTGGCTGGATGGACATTTCAGTGCTGACATCTTGTTATACTAAGTTTTTTAGGAAATGGTAGCATACAACTCAGGAGGTGAGAGGAGCAGCACTCGGGCAGTGCTTGGAAGGCTGATGGGAGGTGGTATACTTAGTCGTTGAGAGCACCTATTTTAGAACTCAGATAAGCTCTTCCACTGACCAGCTATAATTCTGGGCAAGTAAATCAACCTTAGGTTTCTTATCTATAAAATTAGGATAATGGTACCTGTCTTATAGTCTGTTGTGAGGATTAAATGAGATAATGCATGTAAAGAATTTAGTACAGTGTCTTGTATATGGCATGATAATAGGCCAATCAATAAATATTATCAAGGTAACATGATCATGCCCTTGTGGCTTTAAAGTTATTCATGTAGTATCCTAAAGGCTCTCTGCCTCTGATAAAAAGCCACCCTCTCTTCATACTTTTTTTCTGGTACCATCATTTATACTTCTCATTGCACAGAGTAAAAGGCTCCATCCACTTTTCAGCTGGAGGTAACACTTGGAGCTTGGTTCAGGTAGAGTCTGAGACTCGGCTTGGTTACCTCAAGACCATTACCTCCCCGTGAACACAAATTCCTGTGTGAGTCTGTCCCCCCACCCCCACCAGCTGTAATCCACTTAATTCTTTTCTCAGCCTTGATGCTAAAATGACCTTGGGTAATTTTTCCACCCTGCCTTTTTCTGTATTATGTCTCACTGTCTAATACAATGCCACATTGGTTTGACTAAGATGACAGCTTTGTCATTTGGAAAAAATTTTTTACATGTTTCTATAATGTTTTTTCTAAAGCACAAAGCAATTTTGTCATTAAATCCTGAATGCTCTCTTTAGTTTCATTTAAGATGGCTTTCCCAGAGCCTGATGAAAGTCTTCAAAATGACTTCTGACAACTATCAAATAACAATGGCATTCTTGCCACCATGTTGTTCCTAATCTACAAGAAAATGATGACAGGCATGAAAGAGAGAATGTAACCGCTTTCACTTGAGAATTGCCAATTCTGTAAGGTTATCAAAACTTCCAAAGTCACCAATTTAATTTCTTTTTTAAGATTTTGACTATCTAACTTCCTTCACAAATACTTTGTGTGTATGTGTGTGTGTGTGGGGGGGTGGGTATTAGTTTCTCATCTCCAAATAATCAAGCCTAAATGTCTGTTGACACTAACTGGGAACACCCTATATTTGGTTCAGGGTGGTTCATTTTCACATTAAAATGATTTTCACATCTGATGGTTACCAGATGTGATGGTTTGCTTTTTTCTTAAACATATGAGAAAATGTCTTTAAGCTACTGTTTCCCTTCAACTTTAGCTGCTAGAAATACACAAAATTTTAAATTTTACTTATGTATTAAAAGATACATTTAAGATTAGTATCTTTGTAGTAGACCTAGTTATTTGGAATTTTTCTTTCCAGTGTTTTCTCCATTTTTTCACTGATGCTGTGGAGAAAGAATTTGGACATTTCAGTGCACTGTAGTTGTCTCTGTTCAGCTCGGAGTAATCTTATAATAAAACCTAGGCTATGTTAGCACCACCACCTTCATAGAATTTTATAGAGGAAGATTAACAAGACTTATGGATTATTACCATCTTATGTAGGTCAGCAGATCTTTTATAAATGAATGACATTATTCATCTAAAAATTGCTTGCCTCCATTTGAGAAATGATGCTTAAAATTCCCTAATAGTTTGGGAATCTGGTTTTATTCAGTGAAGAATCTAGGGTTCTACCCTTACATTTGTTTCTCCCAGCCATGTGGGTTTCTGAAAATGGAAGAAAGGCAAAACAAGGGGCTGCAAAATTAAATAGGAGGTAACATAATACTTAGTGACATTTCTTTCAAAACAGTAATACTTAGAATGATTAAAGATTTTTCTCTATGATTGTGTTTCACCATGATGCGCTTAGGTGTAGTTTTCTTTGTATTTATCCTGCTCCAGTTTCATGATATTTTTGAATCTGTGACTTGATATTTTTCCTAATTTTTGAAAAAATTCTTCGATATCACATTTTCAAATATTTCTTTTACCTCCCCCTTTTTTTAAACTACTTCTGCCTTCTGGGTTTCCTTTATGTTCATGCAACACCTTTTTATTGTATCCCACAGGTCCCTTGCTCTTTTTTTCTGTAATTTCCCATCCCTTTTCTTTGTTTGCTTTGATATATTTATCTAGTTCATTGATCTTTTCTTCAGCTGTGTTCAATTTGATGGAAATGAGGCTTTTATTTATTCAGAAAATATGAAGAAACTACTATATGTCAGGAACTATTTTAGTCATTGGGAGGTGTATTAGCAAACAAAACCGGCAAAAATCCTGCCCTTGTGAAACATATTCTGTGGAAGGCCACAGACTATAAACAAAAATTATAATAAATAAGTATTTTATGCAGTATTTTAGAAAGTATTAAGTACTGTGGAAAAAATAGAGCATGATACATGTGGCAAGTCAGGCCTTATCAAGAAGGTGACATTGGAGCAATGTCCATTTGACCCTCAAGGAGTGAGCCACAAGGACACAGGCGCTGCAGAGACCCTGTGTTTTCCCAGGATCACTCTGGCTGCTGTTGAGAAGAGATTGTAGGGGGAGACTTGGAGCAATAGACCAATGAGGGGCTATTGAAATGGTCCTGGCTTGGACCTGGATAGTAGCAGAGGAGGTGGTGAGAAAGGATGGGAGTCTGGAAATATTTGATTGTAGAACTGACAAGATGTGCCAATCAACTGGATATATAATGTGAGAATAAGGGAGATGTCAAGGTGGCTTTTTTGCCAGTAGCTGAGATGGAGAAGAGGTGTGAAGAGGAGTCAGGAGTTCAGTTTGGGGGCATAGTTATAAAACATTCAAATGCCAATGTAATTAGGCAACTCACCACGCTCTCAACCACTTTACCCAGTTTTACTAATTGGTCTTACTAATTTTTTCACATGTTATTTATTGTCTGTTTCCCTGTTAGAATGTGAGTTACAAGAAAGAAACATGTGTATCATCAGATCCTAGAATATTTCTTGGCAAAAAATGCACATGCTTTATAAATATTTGTTGAAGGAATTTATGAATGCATATAGTTTTCCAAATTTGCAAAGTGGGTAGATTGATACTTGCCCTGCTGAATTATTCCAGGTAGTTGTAAGGGTTAAATAATATGTAAAAATACAAGCAGAATATAGATGTAAGTGCCTCTATATGTCTGTGACTTTTAAAATTAATATTGATACCTATATGGCTTAAAAAGCAGGCTAGTGTAGTGATTAAAATCACAAGCTTTGCAGCCAGCGAGACCTGGTTTGAATCCCAGTGAAGCTATTTTCTAGCTGAATGACTTTCAGAAAATTACTTAATTTCTCTGTGCCTCCATTCCTTCTGTAACTTTGGAATAATATTATCCTTATAGGTATGCTATGACTTGTCAATAAAATTATGCTTATTAAGGGTATGTGGGACATAGTGTAAGGAGAAACCCGTTTGTATAGGCAAAAGGTTTCTTAGGCCAAACCGAGATGATGGCTGGTATGTTTTCCGGCCTGGCCTTCTGGTAAGGCATGAGTCAGCACAGTTACGTAACTATGATGTAATCTCATATGTAAGACCCACGTGCCCACCCTGTGATTGGGCACATTGTCACTATTGCTCTGAGCCATATATATATGAGTGCTCGACATGTTGCTGCTGCTCACTTGCTCCTGTGCTCACTTGCTGCTGCGGTTGTTGCCGTGCCCTGACAATAAAGAGTATGTCTCATTTGCCTGCCGCTGCTCAACTCTTCTTTCAATTCCCAGAACCTGCTCTGGTCCCCTTTCTGGCCGGCTGCGGAACTAGCGCCCCACACATAGTACGTACTCAAAGTCAGAGTTATTATTATTATTGTTTCCTGGTTGATACACCTGACTGTGGTATTTATAATGTTTTGCAAAGGCCCATTTTGTCTTCTATGCAGACTTCATGTCTTGCCCATTGCATCTTGTTTTGTTTTTTTCCTATCCAATAGACCTTCCCTTTTATCAGCATTTTCATTCCAAAATTTACTCCATATTGCACAATTTGGGATGATGGTATTTTTAAAGAACTAAATATTAATGGAAAGGATAGTTAGGGGGAGAAGTAGCCAGATATGTTAGGCAATAAAATTGAGCAAAAGTCAATTACCTGACTTTAAACTCAGGTGTAGGGGCTTTTCATTTCAAGACCAGTAAATGTGCTGGAATTCTTGTCCTAAAGAAAAAGAAGTCCTGAAGGTGAAGTTCTGTCCTTTTTGCTTTACACAATTACAGATGGGAAAATCGATAGGATGATAAAATAACACAGAAGGGATTAATGCCACAGGAATATTCTGCTGTGATTGTACACCTGGTGACCCTCCTCATGCTTATTCTCAGAAGGCTGCCTTGTTAACCTCGTCTCACACGCCTGTAATGAATTAGTGGCAAAGCATGAGTGAAGGAGGAATAAGGCCAGGAAGTGAAGGTTGATATACTGCCAAGGACTCACCCAGCTCTGAGCCCTGATCTTTCCCATCGGAAACCTGCCTGGAAAAGCACATTAGACTTTTTTCTGGTGGGTAAGCTACAAACCATCAGCTATAGCTGTATTAATGACTAACAACCACCCCCAGTGCCACCTTCGTCCTTTGATGGGAAATGGTTTTTGCTTTAAAATTTGGGGTAGTAAAATCATACACAATGTAGTTGTAAATGAAGTAGTAAAACTAACTTTGGCACACAAAAATTTGGTGGACATTGATGAATATCACAAATGCTATTTGGTAACTTTTAAGGAGGTCCCTGTGAAGGAGCTTTATAATTCAAAGAAAAATGTGCTCTGTCCCTGTAAATAGTATTCTGGTGAATTCCCCAGTGGGATTCTAAACATTTCTCAGGTGCCAAGGAAGACAGAATATAGGAGCTGGGATGGTATGCACAGCTGGGATGATGGGGCTCTTAGTGGAGGCTGGCTCTGGGGATTGTGGCCTGATTGTCCCTCATGTCCTGAACAGTAATGAAGCTGTCTAGGCACAATGTAGTTAGCTAAAGAGTAGGGGTTTTTTTTATGCACCACTGCAGAATGATACAACAGATGGCATGATGCCAAAGGACAAAGTTCCTACCCTGAAAGCTGATGCCCTGAGAAGGGTGTATGGGGGAACAGAACAAATACTAGCTTACCATGTGCTTATTAAAATTAAAAAAACTTGACAGGGAATATAGAGATATAAGGTAACACAAGGAGAAAATTTTACCTTCTGAATTTTTTGACTTCTCTTGTCTTGGGACAGGTACTCAGTGTTACTTGTATGAAATAGATGTTGGCTACATAGTTGGGCACCTGTCCTTTTTCTTCCTCCTCCTCACTCCTACCTACCCCTCTTACTAATACAAAGGCAAATCATATATGGGTCTGTTAACTTGGACATAGAGGTGGTTGGCAGTATGGCATTTCTGCCATTTACTTAGGACAGTGATGACTGACTTTGGGGGGTTCTGGAGTTCATGTTGTTTAGCTGGAAGAGACAAAATGATCATACTGACTGAAAAGAGCCAAATGTGGTCCACCTGGGATCAAGGACCCATAGATGTGCTTAGGCTTCTGTGAACCCTCTGAAATTACACACAGTATTTCAATGTATGGGTATGTTTGAATTCTGGAGAGTTTTCAGCTTTCAGCATATTTTCAAATGTGTTCATAAACCTATAATGGTTAATGACTCAGGTTTGCGTACCCTACATACTCCTTCCTGCCTATTCAGATCCTACACATCTTCAAAATCAAATCTCATTGTCATGAACCTTCCCTAACTATTCTGACTCACAATGAATATTTGTCTCATAACTTCAGTGGAAACATCACAACTATATGAAGTATCTCAAGAGAGGTATTTGATGAGTAAGGGAAGTGAGAGGGCCATGCAATGTGGTCAGAGGGGGAGGAAGGGCTTCCTGAGGACGTGGTGCTGGAGCTGAGGGCCGAGGGAAGGGCAGCGAGAGAGGGAGGGGGAGGAGGAGATGCTCAGTACACATTGTAGACTGATGAATAGAGTTGATGTGGTAACAGTTGTTTGAAGAAAATTTTCAGATATTCATTATGATAATGGTCATTTCACACAGGCATATAAAAACTAGGGCAAGAGCAGGACAATCTGGCCCAGGATTCTTTGTGTAGATTCTGCCTATTCAAGGTAACATCTCACTCTGAAATTGAGAATATTCAATTGAGAAATTGTGTGACTGCACTTTCTTTTAGGTTTGTAGTTTCTTTTAGGTAAATGTCTAGGTTCTACTCTTGAGGTTCTGAATTATTTCACTGGATGGGCCCCCGGCATTGGTACCTTTCAAAAACTCCTCAAATGATTTTAATAAAAAGTCAATGTTGAGAACTACCCTTAAAAGGCCATCAAAAGAACACTAGTAGGATTTTAAAATGATAATATTTAGTGTTGACAAGGGCATAGGATATGAATACTCTCACACACTGCTGTGGAGAGTTTAAATCACTATGAACTTCCTAGAAGGCTGTTTGATAACGCATTTCAAACACTTTAAAATTTTGAATATTTTCTCCAGCAATTCCATTTAAAGGATCTCCACTAAAGAAACCACCTGGTGTAGTGGTTCACACCTGTAATCTCAGCACTTTGGAAGGCTGAGGGGGGAGGATCACTTGAGGCCAGAAGTTCAAGACCAGCCTGAGCAACATAGCAAGAACTGTCTCTACAAAAAACTAAAAAATTAGCCGAGTGTGGTGGTATGCACCTGTAGTCCTAACTACACGGGAGGGTAAGGTGGGAGGATCACTCGGGCCCAGGAGTCTGAGGTTACAGTGAGTCATGATCGGGCCACTGCCCTCCAGCCTGGGCAACAGAGTGAGATCATTGTCTCTTAAAAATAAAAAATCTGGTATACGGACTAAGATTTTATACAAGGTTGCTCTTCAGAGTGTTTCTATGACAGATTAATTTAAAACAATTTAGAAGTCTGGCAAGAGGGTATTGGTTAAATTAATTTTTTATCAATTTTTTAATAATTATATACAGCTAATAGAGATGATACAGCAAAATGCTTAGTGACATGTAAAAGCATTCAAGATATAAAGTGAGTAAAACAGGTACAAAGTAGCATATAATGCCTGTATCAAAGAAAGAATTGGAAAAACACCCAACAGAGCATTTAACCGTATCACTGTTAAACAAAATTGCAGATGCTTTTCAAAATTTCCTTTTTGCTTGCTTGAATTTTGTAAACATCTTTACAATAAACATGCATTATTTTCATATAGAAAAGTTATAATTTTAACAAGAACGTTGGCAAAGGAATGCAGGCATTGTTAGAAGGATAAATGCTTTACCTCATGAGACATCCTACAAAGGATAGTATAAACAGAGTAATCCCCACTAGGCTGAATACCAGACAACCTCGGTGCTTGATAAACACACAGAATTTGGACTCCTTCTTTATCAAATTCCCCAGGAAGCTCTAGTGTAGGCATTAACTAATAAGCTTTTGGGAATTCCCAGGAGAGTTTAGTCTTGTGGCATCTCTGTGGTCTTAGTTAATGTTCTTCTCTTTCCTAAGTCTCTTATGTTTTCCAATATAGTCTCAGAATCTCAGTCAATGTAGGTTTATTTTAAGGAATTAAGGGAAAGTAAGTCTCAGATCCTTGTGGTTTGGAGTTCAATGGTAACACCATAGGGCCTCATGGATAACAAAGCCATCAGGACAACAAGCATCTAGAGTGGCCAGGGTGCCTGCCCCGGAAGCAGGTGTCTGAGCTCCCTACTCTCCATGGAGGCCGCTGTGCACTCCCTTCACCCTTTAAATCAGGTAGCTTCTGTTTGTTGATGTCTTCTCTCCCTCATGGTGTTTTATGCCTCATTTGCTTCTGTGCTTTCTTTTCTCTCTTCCTATCTTTCTGCTTCTGCTCCTTCTACTGACTCTCTCCATCCTCTAGTGCCGAATACTGGGCAGAGTCCCCTTGCCAGACCTTCATATAACTCACACCAGCCTAGCACCATCTGCCTTTGGGCCAGACATTCACCCATAGTCCAGTCCTCTGTGGCCAGTGCATTGGGGCCATGTGTTATAGAGCATGGGCTATGCTGAAGAAACCACAAATTCATTCATTCATTCAAAGAAGTGTTATTGAGCAATTACTGTGTTCCAGGAGCTGTGTTGTCCTCTCAGAAGCAGCTGTAGCTCTGGAAAGTCCCCAGAACATTTTAGAACTTTCTCTGACTTTTCCTTGTTTTCCAGGTTCAGCATTTAAACATTAGCAAGAGTGACCTATTGACTCAAGGAGGGTCATTGAGGAGAGGTGCCAAGCTTTTTTTCAGAACTCTGTCTTCCTTCTCTGCTGAGCCTCTGCTCTGATTGTCAACTGATTCCTCTCAGGCAGAGGCTGCTAAGCAACTTCCTGCTCATTTCCACAGCAGCGTAGCTTGATCCTGGGAACAAATACTCCCGCCTGTAGTTCCTCCCTTCTGACACTTCAGAAGTTTGATTATGGAAGTAATTAAGAGATTTACCCCCTCTTGCCTTACCTATTTAGTATATTTTAATATCATAATGCAAAAAGTTTTAATTGCTCATTTCTATTCAGCAGCCTAGCATGGCCCTAAACGGGTAGAGGGACGGAGCACTGTTTTCCTTCTGGGGCTGTCGGCACCAACTTGTGGTGGGTCTGTGACAGACAGCCTGATGCAGTGAGATGCCAGCTATGCAGAAAGAAGCTGCCTATGAAGTGCAGATGCAGTGCCCTCTCTCTATTCTTACCTTCCTCTTGCACTGCATTTGTACAGACCTTATTGATTCCTTCTTTGGAGCAGTGATACTCTCTTCACATCATAAAAATTGGAGGCTCAGAGTCAGGGTCTCATTATTACTTCTCCGCCAAGAATTTGTGCTTTTTGACCTTGAAGCTTGGACTCTTACTAGCTTGGCTTCCTGCTGCTCTGATGGAGGATCCTATGGAATTCAAATTTCTTCTCTGAGTTGGCACCACCCTTGGCTGTGGCCCACATAGCCCCAGAAGACCTCCATGGACAGAAGCCAGGTCCAAACTCTGTGTTCAGGAAAATAGAACGTGCATGCTTTCTTCTTGGTTTTCTTCTAAAGTTTGGATTGGGAAATCTTTGGTCCATGCTCAGATGATTGCTTTCCTAAGAGATGTGCAGCCAGGCACAAACCTGAAAGAAACCACCAGGATGTTCTTTAGAGGAAAGACTTCAGGAAGCAGGCAGAGGGAAAAAAGAATTCCTTTATCCATGCCTAGGAAAGAACAGGTGTGCAGTGTAAACAATATTGACATTTTTGTCTGACAGTTCCGGATTCCATTCATAACTCCTCCATATACTACCTAGTGATATGAAGCATGTGGACACAATCCATCTGAGATTAAGTTTTCTCATCTATTAAATGGGAATAATATTATAATAATACCCCTCTTATAGTTGAAGGGATTACCTACTACATTACGTTGCCTAGCAGATGGTAGACATGCAATAAATATTCACTTTTTTGTTATACATAGTAACACTGATTATTATGATTCTTAACAATTCAATTATCTTCATTTCTTTTGCTTAAGAAACTCACTACAGCCTAACTTATTTTATCCAGCTCCTTAAAATATTCTTTTTAAGGATTTCTACCTTAGAATGATATATCGTTATTCAGTATAGCAAATGCTGGCCACTGAATCTAAACTGTCTCTAGAAACTCCTTTCTCTTTTTTTTTTGGAGACATCGCGCAGTGGCATCATCGTTGCTCACAGCAACTCCTGGGCTCAAGCGATCCTCCTGCCTCAGCGTCCCAAGGAGCTGGGACTACAGGCACGGGAATTCCTTCCTCTTTTTTTCCAAACCTCTAACTTAGGACTTATAAGCACTGTGCACATTGTATATTTGTCTATTTATGGAGTGATTGTTCTCCCTCACTGGAGTGCAAGCTCTAAAGAGAAATGGGCTCTAGACTCTTTTATTCACTACAGTGACCATAGCTTTTGTTACTTGGATGCAGTAACGTGGTCAATAAATTTATGTGAAATGAATGAACAAAAAAATAAAAAATAAATAAATACATGAATGAATGAAAATGGAAGGCCTTAAATTAAATACTGTGGGTAAACAAAGGCAAATTTGACTGGCTCCTTCTCCTACTCTCCAAATTATTCTTATTGTAGGCTCAGCAGAAATTCCTCTTTTCTGTTGAAGATTTTCAAGACCTTCTTAGCCTATGTGAGGTTTACCTGATATGAAATTTTTATTTTATGATTCATTTAGGACTCGTATCTGTGTTATTGTCACTTATACTTTTATCCTATGTCCTATCACAATAGACAGCTGACAAGCTATTGGCAGGGCAGGGGACAAGGACCTCTTCTTGTGAATTCTAGCTCTATATATTTGCATGTAATCATTACTTAATAGGTACTGGTTGGTTGACTTCTTTAGGAAAGCTGCTTAACAAATCTTGCAAGAAGTCCCTCTTTTCAACTTCTGGGCAGAATTACTGCTTCAAATTCTACTCCCTAAAAGTTTTGGGTGGACCTTGAAGAGCAAGTCCCTTTAGACATAGAATATTTTATAACTAGGAAGCTTCACTTGGGCAGGAATTCATTTTATGGATCATGAAAGTGAGGGCCAAAGAACTTGCTGCTTTTCTGATGTCTTGGAGCTAGTTAGAAGTTCATGATGACATTTTGGACTTGAAAGCTTGAAAAGGATGTAAGAATTGATGTTTTACCTTAGCCCAGGGAAATCTCCTGCTGGGAAGCCAAAACACAAAGCCTTTTAGATGCTCCTGAGTATTAAAAATGCTCTCACAGACCCTCTAAACAAAGAATATTACTGAAATGGCCCTTTTGACTAATAGAAGGATATTATTAGAACTTGAAACTAGAAGAGAAATTCAGATCAGGGATCTGAGTCATTCCCTGTGATTCTGGCTAATTACCACAACTCTGCTTGAGGGAAACCGACTATTGCTAAGTAATAAAAATAGATAAGGCACACAAAGGAAAGTGGGTAATTGTTTGAAACTTGAAAGCACATTAGGAAAAGACTAAGATGGAAAGGAAAATCTCACAGAAAAGAAAATCTGGCAAAAAAAATGAAAATACTCTAATATTCCTAACAGCCTACACCTAGAAATCAGTCAGAGCAATTAAAACAAATAATATCTTTGTTTGCAATTTAGACATTTATTGCAATTCCATTTATTTCAATTGAAATAGCTTCTTAGTAAATTTCTATTTGGAGGCTTTTAAAAATTGCTAAATCATGAGACTTTCAAAAGGAACAGGCAAATTTTACCCAGTAGATTAATGGGAACAAAAATTTAGACCTTTGAATTCTTTTCCACAGCGTAGTTCAATGGCAGCAGTTATGGATCAACCAATTAGAACTTCAAAGGGGATGGCATGAGGGAGATGTAAGGATAAAAAACAGTTGCAGAGCTGTGAATAATGATTAATTTAGTTATAGTCTATGCAGAGACTAATAGTAAATTGCAGTGTATACCCTCGTACGAAGATTTTAAAAGTGTTGAATTTTCTTCGGTTTGTTTCTGCTGTCGTCTTCTTTTTCATCCAAGCTATTTTTTTTTTTTTGCTCTACTTTTGCCTTTCTACCTCTAATTTTACCTGCACCTTTGTATGAATTTCTTTTTCTTTTCTATTTTCCCTGTCTTTTTTCTTTCTTTTATTATAGTCCCTTTCTGATTCTCTCCTTCATTCTTTTTCCTTCCTCTTTTCCCCCTACCTGCAAAATTAAATGGCCATAATAAAGTGTATTTAGGTGTGAATTGTTATTTATTTAATGGGATATGATATTCCATACTTAAAAATTTTTAATCAATTTAGTTTTTGTGTGCTTCTCATTTTTGGCCTCTTAAATTTGTTGACTCTTTGTGCATATCACAGAACTTTATGAGCAATTACCATGGGGCTGCACTAGGTGGTGGAGCTGGGAAGACACAAAACTTTATAGTCCCAGGCCTTGAATTGCCTTTAGGATATTGAGAGACTCAGGCTTGTGAGCCGATAATATAATACAATGGATGGGTATCAAATACTCTAATACAAATAGAAACTCTGGCCAAGGGTAAAAGAGAATGGATAATTAAGGATGTCTGGGGATGTTGAGGAGCGTTTTATAGAAATGGGAGCACTCAGGGGTGGGAAGTCTTGAAACAAGAACAGGGCTGCTGGTGGAAAAGAGAGAACAGGGTGTTGGGCTTTCTTTCCGTTTGACCCTCAACAGATTTTCTCTGGAATATTAGTGACCGTTATAAAAAGGTGTCCCAAATGAAAAGCAGCTGAGACCCTTCAGGGTCTTTTTCAGATTGTGCCTGCTTGGAGAAAAGACATAGAGATAACTTCTGTCAGGAATAAGAGTTTCTTAGAGTTCTGTTCTGGGTTACAGGGCTGCCACCGCAGGCATCGTGAGGAGACAGAGGATTCTCAGAACCTCCACTGGAGGAGAATTTCCCAAACTGTCCCAGAGACTCCTCCCTGGGCCCCTGCTCTGAAGAACATGCTAGGTGCTGTTTAACTCTGTGCCTGCATGCCCATAGCACAGAGAGGAGAGGAATGGAGTACAGGCTGGTTTCCTGACTCCTTCCATAGGTTTACTCCTAAGCACTGCGTGGATTTAGGCACCTACAAGCTGGGTAACCATAGACAGAGCTCATGACCGCTATGGATTTATGCTCCCTTCCTTGATCCTTCATCCAAAGCACTTAAGGGGTTGCAAGTGTTGCTGATAAACCCTTTCCTGAGGACAGTTGGATTTGGCTAGGGAACTAGAAAAATAGGTCTTTCACCGCCGAAAGAAGAAATCTTCTAGAGGTTGATTTTTAGGCATTTTGTCAAACAGGAAGAAACATGTTTGAAAATAAAATAACAGTCAGAGGGCCCCAAGTTCCCACAGAAAAACACCACATAATAAACTGTTTTACCTCTACTCCTCAACTAGACTTTTGTGTGAACTTTGGTTTCCCAAAGTTCTAGTCTCTTCTTTAGAAAGGGGTGACCAAGGTAGACTAAAGAGTCAAACAAGGACATGAAAACTCAATTAGTGCTCACTCCTTCAGAAAAAGACCATCTGGAATCTTAATATTGTGTTTTAAAAATTGCAGCTTTCTTCCTAGAAAACTAGATTTGGTGGTGTTGAAAGAATTGATCCAATGAGGCTTGAGTTTTATGATGCTCTAAAGATTTGGGAAAATGGCAGGCTTGAAATGTTTCTGGGCAAATCTGCAACTTTAGTTTTATTTTTTCACACTCCTGAGTTCTAAGGAAGAGTCTTCTGAGGAAAAATTGAATTATAGGTGGACTAAAAAACCAAAGTAAAACCTTTGGCTTTGTGGAAAAAATCCAGGATTAGTTAAATGGTTCATTTAAATTATTTAATACAATTTATATAACTAAATTTTTATGTATGGCACCTATGACCTTCGTTGTGTTATGTCTCTGCAAGATAAGCTATTAGAAAAATAACTCAGTGAGGAGTGAATGTTTGTAAGAATTCTTAATTGCAAAGAAGCACAAGAGTCTTTGGTTTGAGGACAAAGGTTATTGAAAGGTCTGTTCTGTATGTTTTCTTAAGAGTCTTAAAAGTCCACCTGTACTGAATCTGTCAGAGCCTCCTATTCATATAGAAGTCTGTCTGCAAACTCATAGTTAAGTCCAGCTTTGGAAAATAGAATGCCCACAGTTAGGACCAGGAAGTTGGAGTTGAAATAAGATGAAATGAAATAAAAATAAATTTGAATGGAACACTGTTTTTTACTCTATCATTCTCTGAAATACCCACAGTTATTACAGAACTACCAATTCTTGAGGATCCCTAGACATTAAAAAGTATGTTCACTAAATTCATTTGAAGCATAGAAGAAAAAAAGAAATCCTATCAACTTTCGTCAGTTTTCTACTCTACAGCCTACCCTCAAAACTTCTTCACTTCCTGGTTACCATAATCATATCTTGAGTGGGCTCAGGCCAGTAGAGCTGAAATGTATACCTCTGCAAAGCATGAACAAAGTACTTGGTTTCCTGAGGACTCTGTGTGTCTATGGTGAGGGGGAGGGAGGAAGAGTCCTTGGGGGACATTAGAGGACATTGCCCATTCAGCCAGGGAATGTTATATGTGTGGGGGATTAGGGGACTGCAGTGGCTTTAAGATTAATTGGGAGTTTCATAGAAGCACCCCTAATACCGTTAGTGATGGAGGGAGACAAGTGTTATTTCCAAGGCCACCAACCCATCAGTTACAGAGATGGCTCTGGGTTGGTGAGAAACACAGCTCCCTTTCGCCTGACTCCAGCTTCTGCTTCTAACCACAGATAACCATGACCCCCACCCCTGCCTAGCTCTTTTTAAATGTTAAGGAGTTGAAGGAGATAACCTGTGCAGGGACTGGAGATACTGACTTCCTTCTTATTTTATTACCTTAGTGACATGGGAAGTAGGGTCCAAAGTGGGATGTAGGAATGTTAGATCTGAAAGGATCACTTCCACATGCTAGAGTACTGGCTATGCAGGGTTCAATCAGGACAGCAGCAGGAACTGAAGCACTTTGGTGATAAATGATTTATTTTTCCTAAGTCAAGAACTGTTGGTGAACTTTGACTGATGTGTTATGTGAGCATCTAGATTTCTACTAAGATGGCATAAGGCAATTGTATCAAAATGTAAGAGGACCAATTTTAGTCCTTTGATCATTGTGAAGATAGGAAATAAAATTGCTTTGACTAGTGATAAGAAAGAGTGCCATCTAGAGGCACTTCTTAGAACTCCACTTTATTCTCAAGAATCATCCTTCCCCATGACCTTGAGCTGCGTTTCTCTGTAATTGCGGTGCTCATGATTGATAATGAGGGAAAGGGAGCAGTAGGCATCACCATATGGTAATGGTCAGAGAGGATTAGGACCAAATTGTGTTGACACAGAGTGAGGGCCCGGACCTTACTTAACTTCTAAATGATGCCCTGTCTCCATCTTTCTGGGGATGCCTCTAGTCATTTGACAGCTTTTATACTCTGGTGGTTTGCTTTTAGTCTTTATATGTTAAAATTTATTTTCTCTTTAACAGAATTAAAATGCTTAGAAATCTTATTTCTTTTCCTTTGTGTTAGGAAAAGCACATTGTTGAGGTGATACATGTCATTAAAAAAAAAAAGAGCCCTAAGAGGAGAAATTGTCTAAAATAAAAAGCAACTGGGGAGGTAGAAAACCATTTCTAATTCTACTTTGATACATCTAATTTGATTAATTGACAGGTCATGTTTCTGAATGTTCCTGAGAATTAGTTTCTTTTCCCTGTCTTGAATCATACTATTCAATAGTATTAAACAAAGTATTTCCCAACTTAGTGTTGATGTTCACTCTCCAATTTTCAGGCCCATAATAAATCATAGAGTTGGATAAGAGACCAAAAAGGTTTGAAGTCAACACAACATGTCACCAGTATCATGCTATAGATGTGTGACAGTATTTTTTCTTAGAAAATCAAATAATATATCACTAATGATTTCACCATCATTGTGATAAATGTTGGTTAGTAACACCTGAAATAGTGACTGGGGTGAAAGTCACTACCCAAAGAAACGTAAATGAAGTTGGCAGTAGACTCTGGAGTCCAGAGTCCTTGACTAAGAAACTACTTCTGAAATGAATGGCTTTCTCTACAACAGAGAAAACAGGCACATGTGTTTGAGTTCAATGTCTACAGTATTAGATTTTTCTGTTGTGACTTTCACATAAGAAATTTGGACAAATGTCTTTGTTCTTTGGGGAAAACCTTTGGGAAAAGTATATGTTTCTGGATTCTGATATAATAGGTGAGCTATAGTGAAGGAGTGCAGACTCTAGAATCTTCACTGATTATGTTTTTGGAATTTGTTCAGGCTGACCCATGCATCACAAGGTGGTGATTAGTGGTATTCAGCTTACCAATGACACATTAAAAAATTATTGTATCATTTGTCTCCAAACTTCAGTAACCAGTTGTAAAAGCTCAGTTTGTTTGTCTTATTCTTTCAGTTAATTAAAAAGAGGATTTTTTTATAGCCTCAAGTGTAGTATAATTTATAATAGGCCTTTCTTCCTCCTGTTTTTAATTACCATCTTTGCATGGTGATGTTGGACCTTTTCCCTTTTATTGACTATGCATAGTTTCCAGAGACCAGCTCTATAGCTGTTAATTAGAAAATAAAGAAGTTTTATGTATTTTTGACACTTTCAGCTAGGCAGAAGATTAGAATTGCCTGATTGGAGTTTATTTCCCCCTCATTTTTCCCCAGTTAAAAGGAAAACCTTCCCTACCAAATAATGTTTTCAATTTCAAAGCATGTTATGTATAAAAATTGAGGAAGACTGAAATGAGAGCCCAAACATGAGTTAAAATTCTTCTGTCACTCTGGCTCTTGCATAGAGAAGGCAGAAGCTTGGTGTTTTACAGTGCTCTCAACAGGGCTTTTGACACGTTCAATTCTTTGAATAAATGAATGCATTTTTTTGCTTACTGATCTCTGTAATGAGAGGAAATAATAACATATTTCATAGAGGGATGGAGAAAAGAAATGCAAGAAAAAAAACAATAGTTAGTTGTTTTGGAAATAAAGAGTTTCAAATAATTGAAACACTAGGGTAAATTCCTTGGTGTCTGTTTTGTGCGAAGATCATTAAACAGACGTGTACAATCAGTAGAAAATAGGTACCATCATTGCTTGTGCCATTGGCTTTTCTATTTACTTCAATTTTATACATAGGGCTGGGAAAAGCTTTCAGAGGAGAGAAAACCAGCACGGTCAGCCCAGGATACAGGCATGCAACTCTCTGATATTTACATGTTTTCATCTTTATTGTTTCCTTCCCTTACAAATGACGAAGAAACCCAAAATGGCAAAGGAATTTGATTTTCATCCTCATCCAAAAGAAATCGTATAGATAGGAAGGTATATTAATTTTGAAGTGATACATGCATCTGATTATTCGGATAGCATTGACCACCTTTCAAGGAACAATTGGAAAGATGACATTTTAAAGTAATCATTACAATGTACAGACACTGTTTTTCATTTTAGAGACTAAAAACATTACTCATTAAGTGGTAGAATTAAAAGTCCAATCAACCTTGCTTATTTGCAAGGCCTTTTCTTTCTCCTGTTCTATGGCTGAGGTGACAGTTGTGAGCAAACCTGGAACAGTTTCATTTTCTTCTTCCTTGAGAAGGTAAAATCAGGTTAAGACTTCAGCTTGCCTGAGCTTTGCCGATAGACTCACAAATGTGAGTCCACTAGTAGCAAGTGGAGCTGTTTGGAGCCTCAAGGTAGAGCTGGGAGGTTTAGAGTATCTCCATCATGCAGATTTGTTCAGCAGCCACACCTATCTATCCATGGGAGGAGCTGCTTGTCCCTTTTCTCTTTCAAGCAAATCTTTAGGCCACACATGTGCTCTGAGGCAGCCTTCACTTTCAAAAGCACATGCTTGCCTTCTAATGGGAAGAGAAATAGCTTCATTCCTTAACATTTTATGAATAGTTCTTATCTTCATGTTTTTATCATGTTATATCTTCCATCATGGTACCAACACTCCACTGATATCCTAACTGTGCTTCTGACATCAAAGGCAATATAACTGAAATCTGTCTGTTGCCTAGGTTTTAGAGAGATGCATTAAAAATTTCAATCTATAGATACCATTTTAACAAACTAATGGGCTTAATGGGAAGAAATTTTGGCGATAGGGTTTTGTCTTGCGCTAGGTTCCAACAACATTTTTGAACATGAATTTTAGGATCAGCTTGTCAACTTATGGGGAAAAAAAACCTAACTAGCTGAGATATTGATAAGGATTGTGTTGAATCTGTAGATCAACTTGCACAGAATTGTCATTATCTTAGTCCATTCAGGCTGCTATAAAAAATACCACAGACTGGATAGGTTATAAACAACAGAAATTTATTTCTCACAGTTAAGTCCAAGATCATTGTGTCAGCAGATTCAGTGTCTGGTGAGGGACTGTTTCCTGGTTCATAGATGATACCTTCTTGCTGTGTCTTCACATGGTAGAAGGTCTAACCAGTTGTCTGGGGTCTCAAAGGGCACTAATCCCAATCATGAGGGATCTGCCCTTATGACTTAATCACCTCCCAAGGGCCATCTCCTGGTATCACCACCTTGGGGTTTAGGGTTTCAATGTATGAGTTTTGGAGAGATGTAAAATTCAGACTGTAACAGTCATCTTAACATTATTAGGTCTTTCAATCCATGAACATTGAATGTTCTTTCCATTTATTTCGGTCTTCTTTAATTTCTTTCAGCAATATTTTGCAGTTTTCAGTGTACAAATATTTCACTTCTTTTGTTAATTTATACCTACATATTTATTCTTTTATATGCTATTACAAATTAAATTGGTTTCTTTATTTCATTTTTGGATCATTCATGGCTAGTTTATAGAAATACAATTGATTATTGTGTATTGATTTTGTATCATGCAATCTTGCTGAACTCATATATTAGTCCTAATGATTTTTTGTGGATTCCTTAGGGTTTTCTATATACCAGACCATGTTATCTATTATCTGTTAATAGGCATCAGATATAGATGCCTTAATTTCTTTTTCCTTCCTAATTTCCCTGGCCAGAACTTTTAGTACAATGTTAAATATAAGTGGCAAGAGGGGACATTCTTGTCTTTTTCCTGATCTTAAAGAAAAACATCCAGTCTTTCACCATTCAGTACAATGTTAGCTGTGGGTTTTCAGAGAGGCCCTTTATCAGATTGAGGAAGTTCCCTTCCATTACTACTTTGTTCAGTGTTTTTATCATGAAATGATATAATTTTTAAAAAATGGATTTTATCAGGTGCTTTTTATGAGTCTATTGCAATGATCATGTGTTGTTTTTTATTCTATTACTATGGTGTATTGAATTGGATTTTTTTTGTATGTTAAACCAACTTTGCATTCCTAGAATAAATACTATTTGATCATGGTATATAATCCTCTTTATATGTTGCTAGATTTGGTTTGCTAGTATTTTGCTGAAGTGTTTTATATCTACAGTCATAAGGAATATTGGTCTGTAGTTTACTTTTTTTGTGGTGTCTTTGTTTGGTTTTGGTATCAGAGTAATAATGGCCTCATAGGATCAATTGATAAGTGTTCCCTCTTTTATTTGTTGAAATAGTTTATAAAGTATTGGGATTATTTATCTTGTAAACGTGTGGTAGTAAAGCCAGCTGGGCCTGTTTTTTCTTTTTGAGAAATTTTTTGATTATTAATTCAATCTCATTACTTGTAATAGGTCTGTTCAAATTTACTATTTCTTCTTGAGTCAGGTTTGCTGGTTTGTGTCTTTCTAGGAATTTGTCCATTTCATCTAGGCTATTAGTTTTTTGGCATACAATTATCCATAATATTTTCTTATCGTTGCTTTTTTTCTAAAAGGCAAGTAATGATGTCCATTCTTTCATTCTTCGTTTTTATAATTTGAGCCTTCTCTCTTTTTTTCTTGGTCAGTCTATGCTAAACTGATTTTACAACCCGTGAATGGGTTTCAACCTGCAGTTTGAAAAATATGGCCTTAGGCATTAAAGTAATCTCTGTAGTTACTCTCCATAGCACGCTGGTCTTTCAAGTTCTAACAGTTGATTTTTGTGAGAGGTGAGAGGTGTGGGTCCAGTTTCAGTCTTCTACATATGGCCATCCAGTTTTCCCAGCACCATTTGTTGAATAGGGAATATTTTCCCCAGTGTATGTTTTTTTGGAATTTGTCAAAGATCAGGTGACTGTATGAGGTTGGTTTTATATTTGGGTTCTCAGTCCTGTTCCATTGGTCTATGTCTCTGTTCTTGTGCCAATACCATGCAGTTTTGGTTACTATAGCCTTGTAGTATAGTTTGAAGTCTGGTAGATAGATGCCTCCCAATTTGTTCTTTTTGCTTAAGATTGCTTTGGCTAGACGGGGTCTTCTCTGGTTCCACACAAAGCATAGAATTATTTTTTCTAGATCGGCAAAAAATGATGTTGGTATTTTGATAGGGACTGCATTGATTCTGTAAATCAATTTAGGTAGCAAAGCCATTTTTACTATGTTGACTCTGCCTATCCAAGAGCATGGTAGGGTTTTCCATCTATTTACATCCTCTGCAATTTCTTTTCTCAGTGTTTCATAATTCTCTCTATATAGGTCTTTGACCTCCTTAGTTAGATATGTTCCTAAATATTTAATTTTCTTTGGTGCTATTGTGAAAGGTATTGCATCTTTAATTTTTTTCTTGGCTTGATTGTTATTAGCATATATGAAGGCTATGGATTTGTGTGTATTAATTTTGTATCCTGAGACTTTTCTGAATTCATTTATCAATTCCGGTAATCTCTTGGCTGATAACCAGAATCTATACAGAACTTAAGAAAATCAACAAGGAAAAATCAAACAACCCTATTAAAAAATGGGCAAAGGACATGAACAGAAACTTTTCAAAAGAAGAATAATGGCCAGCAAACATATAAAAAATTGCTCAACTTCTCTAATCATCAGGGAAATGCAAATCAAAACCACAATGAGATATCACTTAACTCCAGTGAGATTGTCTCATATCCAAAAATCCCCAAACAACAAATGTTGGCGGGGAGGTGGACAGATAGGAACACTCATACACTGCTGGTGGGACTGCAAATTAGTACAACCTCTATGGAAAGTAATATGGAGATATCACAAAGAATTAAAAGTAGAATTACCATTTGACCCAGCAATCCCACTACTGGGTATTTATCCAAAGGAAAAAAAGACATTTTATAATAAAGACATTTGCTCATGAATGTTTATAGCAGCACAATTCACAATTGCAAAGATGTGGAAGCAACCCAGGTGCCCATCAATACACGAGTGGATTAATAAAATGTGGTATATGTATACCATGGAGTATTACTCAGCAATAAGGAACAATAGTGAATTAACACATCTGGTATTATCCTGGTTGGAGCTAGAACCCACCCATTCTTCAAAGCGAAGTGTCACAGGAATGGAAAAACAAGCACCACTTGTACTCACCAACACATTGGTACTAACTGACCAACACTTACATCACACAGGGCAATAACATTCATCTGAGGGTGGGCAGGCGGGAGGGGGGTGGAGGAGATGGGAAAAACTTTCACTGAATGGATGCGGGGAGCACAGTTTGGGGGATGACCACGATTGTAGCTCTGACACGGGCAGTGCATGGGCAATGTATATAGCCAAAGTGATGTACCCCCATAATATTCTGAAAAAAAAAAAAATTAAAAAAAAAAAGTTCTAACAGTTTAAGGTTCTGTGAGATTTCATTCTACAGGATTATGGGTTTCTTGTTACATTGTTCCCAAGGTGGAGTCCTATCTAGGTAGCTGGTACATCTAGAACAGTGATTCCCCAAAATGTAATTCCCTGCCAGCAGCATCAGCACTACTTGGGAACTTGATAGAAATGCCAATTCGCAGGTCCCACCCCGGGATCAGAAACTCCGGGGTGATGCCCAACAACTGGTGGTTTTTATAAGCCTTCCTGTTGATTCTGATATATGATAAATCTTGAGAACCACTGGTCTAGAACAACTGTCTTCTCTGAAACAGGCTCTGTACCTCTCCAGTCTTCTGGTTTTAGTGTCTCTGTTTCTATGCCTCCTTCACCCACCTGACAATATTTTCTTGGAAAATCCGTTCCTGCAATATCTCTGGGTGCCAGAAAAGTGCAGTGAGGAACTTCAAATAAACTAAAAAGTAACTCCAGTCATTCCTAGTTCATTATGCACAGCATTCCTATTCAAGCAGAGGTACCCAAGGGTCCTGGTAAGGCGTAAGTCCAATTTAGAGAAGAGTTTTTATGCCCTCCAATGGAAAAGACCACAGTGCCTCTTCTCTTCCAGGACTTGCTCACACCTTATGTGCTGATGAGTGCATTGGAATGCTGGGCTGCTTGGTTGTTTTTGTTGTTGCTTTTCATAGATATATGATGTAAGAATTGTTGATTTTTTGTTTTCATAATTTTTTTTATTTTTGTCACCTCAGGTCTTGCCAGCATAGGTATTACCCCTTCCTGGGGTCATAAAAAGCCCCCTTAAAATGTCTATAATAGGCCCGGCATCACGGCTCATATCTGTAATCCCAGCAGTTTGGGAGGCCGAGGCAGGAGGATCACTTGAGCCCGGGAATTTGAGACCAGCCTGGGCAATAGTGATACCTTTTCTCTACATAAAAAACAAAAAAATTAGCTGGGCATGGTGGTATGTGCCTATAGTCCCAGCTACTCAGGAGGCTGAGGCAGGAGGATCACCTGAACCCAGGAATTTGAGATTGCAGTGAGCTATGATGACACCACTGCACTCTACCCAGGCAACATGGCGAGACCTTGTTTATTTTTAAAAAAAGATGTTTATAATATCAGGGGTCCTCCAGACTAGTGCACATTTTTGATGGATCTCTGTGGGGTGAGGTTTCACTAAGGCATGTTTGTATTTATCTATGTGTTTATTACCATTTCACTTCTTTTCTGGAGATATTATATAGATGATAAGTGAAATTTTTATGTTGAAAGCCTTGAAGAGATAATAGAAAATGATGATATTGAGCCCATAAGTTTTTAAAGAGAAGACTACAGTATACTATGAATTTAGCTATTTTGATTTGTTTAAAGCTGTATTTCTGTTGCCATAGCCCTATGATACTATTGTAAAGTTGAAGAAATTAAGACCTAGATTTTAATCTGAAAATTAGAAAATGGTAAATTAACTAACCATTAACTAACCATTGCACTCTTGAATAAATTACAAATCAATCTGATTCTCAATTTCTTTATAAAATATAGATTATGCCTCCTGAAACCTATTCATGGCATGGCTGTTAGAAATTAATTGAGCAACTTGTTCAATATAGATAGTGTCTCCTTTACACTAGGCAATAGGACCAGACAAAATTGGGATGGGGGAACTCTGTTCTATTAGGACATGTATTCCTACTGTCAGAGGACAGACAATAAAAAAAATGGTATGTCAGATGGTGGTAAGTACAAGGAAAAAAATCAGGGAATGGGGATAGGGAATGGTTTAGGGAGGAGGAAAGTATACTTTCAAATGGGTCAGTGTGGAAATTTCACTGAGAAAGTGACATTTGAGCAATGACCTAAAAGACATTAGAGAGCAGCATCTGGAGTTCTAGAGAACTCCAGGTGGAGGGATGAATAAGCCCATCCCTGTGTCAGGGGTGTGCCTGGGGTGTTCAAGGAACAGAGTAGGGGCCAGAATGCCTGGTGTGGAGTGAAAGGGAGAAAAGTAGCAGAAAGTGAGGTCAGAGAAGTGACATGGGCCAGGGAAGAGGACATGTTGGGTCTTGGGGCCATTGCCAGGACTTTGGCCTTTGCCCTGAGTGAGATGGAAGCCATTGCAGAGTTTTGAGCAGAGGACTGACATGATCTGGTGAATTTTTAAAATGATCACTCTAGCTTCTTAGTTAAGTACAAACCACTAGGTAACAAGGGTGGAAGAAAGAGACCAGTTAGAAGGATGATGGTGGTTTTCTTCAGAAAAGTAACCAAGATAGTCGTGAGAAGTGGTCAGATTCTCAATCTATCCCTGAAGGTAGATTCAGTAGGTGTTGCTGATGGGTTGGATGTGTGACTTGACAGGAAAAAGAAGAGTAGAGGATGACACCAAGACATTGAGAGTGAGCAAACAGAAGGATATAGGTGTCTCTCTATTTCTGCCTTCTTTCTTAATCCCCACAACTAATCAGAGCAGAGACCTGTAGATCTCTTCTCTAAAGTGTCAACACGTGTCCCTTGCTTTCTTCCCTAGTTCAAGGCCCCCTCTGTAATAAAAAGTTTGTATCTCAGAGTGCTAGACCCATGAGCTGCACAGTGGAAAAGTGGTTCAGTATTCAACTAAATATGTTTGGGAAATGCTATATTTCATATCTCCTTTGGAGGTTTGCAAGAGAAGATCTGCAAAAAAACCCACCTATGTCACTTTGTTTAATTTCGTATATCCTTCCTTAATTTGACTTTGAAATATCTTTGATTCACTTACCTTCCATTTATATCCCAAAGAACATACTAAGGTATATATTGAGAAATGTTGAACTAGGACACCTTCACCTCTAGGACATCCTTTAAGCCTCCTGTTAACTGTTGCCATATTAATTTTCCTAAAATACGCTTTTGCCATATCATTCTCTCCTCAAAAGTGACATGGCTGTCCCCCTGTCTATAGGTTGAACTCTTGACTCCTCAGCTCTGCATTCAGCATGGTTAACAGTTCAGCCCCAACACCTTCACATGCAATCCTGGTGCTCAGATGATCTCCATGGCCTCCACTATCTCTGGATACATTATATTTCTTTCTATGGTGAATCCTGGTGAGCCCTCTCACAACTTCTCCACTTAAATACTTTCTACTCATCAACATTGCCAAGCATAAGTGCTATTTCTTCTAGGCAGCTTCCTGTGACCACTGCAGGTTGTGATATAATCTCCTATCAAATCCTGCCACACACAGTGATCATGTTATTTGTGTGGTTCTTCACACCTGTTGCTGTGTGTCAATGCTAACAATTAAGATTGTGTGCTTTTATCTCAAAATATATTTCCTTGAGAGTGAAGATTATCTCTTGGTCATCTTTTTATTACCCATGACAGCTGACATAGCAACTTGTATAAAATACATGTTTATAGACATTTGCTGATTAGTTATTAGTAATTTTGAAGCAAGTAAGTGTGAATACTTTGTTAGAGTATAGTAACAGGATTTGCTATTTTCCAGTTTTATTATACTATGTATTTGCCTTCATCCTGATTTATATCATTTTATCCTGTGTGTTGGTGGGCTTGCATGGATTTCTGTGGGTGTGTTTATTCTTACAGCATGCTGGTAAAGTCCTGACCAGAGCAGACTCGAATGTGAGGAACTCTGAGGCCTCAGCAACTTTATACTGTGGAAGATGAGAAAAATTTGAAGCAGAAAAGAACAGATTGCTGGGGAAATTGAGGCAATTGTAGGCTGGGTCTTTATGGGAAGGGCAACCAGTAGTTGTATGTATGGTATCTATGAGGCTTGCACATGTGGGCTCGCTTCTACCAGCCATGGTGCATTTGAAGGAGGCGTCTTGCTGGAGGGGCTGCAGCAGCGAGTGATCCTGGAGGGCGGTCGAGCTGCCCTGTCACTGTCGGGGGATACATCTGTTCAGAGCAGTGTATATGCCAAGGCCAAGGGATGTAGGAAACAGAATTCAGCTTCCTAGGGAGGGACTTGTGGGTGTTAGACAAGGTATCCCAGATAAGCAGGCCAGTTTCCTGTGCTAATGAGGACCTCTAGATGCACATATGGGGCCACCAGTGGCAGGTAAAAGTGGGAGACTGGTGAGGCCCAGAGCTCATTTTATAGCCTTTTTGGAGCCACCCAGGGAAGTGTACCACTTATGCCTTTATTTCTATAAGACTCAGTTCCCTCTTCTCATTAAATTAGGGAGCTTAATGCCTACCTTGGAGTATTATGAAAATTAAATTAGATAATATGAATTATGTGCCTTGTTCAGCACTGGGCACATAATAGGTCCTTAAGAAATGTTTCTATCTATTCCATATATCTGTCCGCTGGAGCACTGAAATTCCTGTTGTGGTCAGTATTACTCAGAGAATGGGTGGACTGAGCCTATAGTTAAAATATATCAGTGACAGCAAGGGCTGCATAGGCTTGGGGAAGGTAGGGCAGATGGATAAGATGGCTAGCTAGATATCAAAACCTGGGCCCAGCATGATCACTATATCCATTGGGACCAAGCACATGAAAATAAGTAAGCTAAAAGAGCAGCCAGAAGAGAATAAGAACAAATGATAATACAAATAACAAGCATTTTAGTGCTTACTAAGTAACAGGTACTGTTCTAAGCACTTTACTTTTCCCAATAAATCTACAAAGTACTGTCATATCCCCATTACCCCCATTTATAGATGTGACACTGAGATATTGGAAAGTCAGGTTATGTATTTGTATTTAATAAGTTGTAGAGCTCAGATTCTGACCAACAAGGAGAATTCTCTGATGATTTGGGATTTTGGACACTAGAGGGATAACTAGAATAGATGTCTAAAGCTTTTAGAGTCAGAAACGACTGCTAGAGCTAGGATAGTTGAAGCATAACCCTGTCTAAAGGTAGAAGAATGTATTAAATCAATGGGTTCCCACAAGCCAGTCTTTGGAGTAGGCCAAACTCACTGCATCAGAATCACCCAGAAATCTTTTTAGAAATACCAATTCTCAAGCCTTATCCCTGGAGGTTGTAACTCAGAAGGTTTGTTTGGGGGGGGGGGGTGTCCCAGGAATCAGTGTTTAAAGAACTGCCAAGGTGATTCTGAGAAGCAGCTGCACTCAACAGCCCCTGAACCACATGGCTTTTCAAGTTAGCATCCAGGTCCCTGGCTCAACTATACCACCTTTATTCTTATTTCTCAATTTAGGAAAATAGGGTATGAGGACCATATTTTCTCAGATTGAAATAATAATTTATTTTAGCCCTGGTTGGTTTCCAGACTCAGAGCCTGCATTCTGTGTTCTCGTGCTCTGGGTGGAGGTAGTGCAGAGGCAGCTGAGGATCTCAGGCAGCAGGGCCGCTGGCTGACCACTGGATGGCATCCCTGCCCTTCCTTTCCTTGCAGGATTCCTGCTCAGAATTCACAGCTCTTGCTAGAGTGCTCCTGTGGCCTCCTGCCAGTGTCTGTCCTTACAACAATGAAGTACAGTCACTGGAGCCCACCACGCCCCTTGGCCAGCTGGGATGTGATTTCAGACCCAGGTAGGCCTCTGTGAATGTTCAGAACAGGCTTTTCTAAGGTAAAGGAAGGCTTTTCATTTTATAAAAACAGCTTCCCTTGTCTCATTCTGGGATATGTTTATAGGTCATGCTTTTAGTGATGGAGAATGAGGTGTTAAAAAGAAGTACAAGAGAGGGGATCAAATAAAGATTTTCAGCAGTGAAAATCTCTGAAGCTATAATTTAGGTTAATGGGAAAATAAAATTTGTTTATATTCAATTTTGGAAGCAATTGTGCTCAGTGAACAAGGTTGTTTATTTTTTATTTACTGCCCTCTAGTGGAAAAACATTAGAAATTAATTTACTTACGATGTCCAAGATAGAGCGGGGCCAAGAATCCCAGTAGTATTTCTACGGCACAGAGTCCTGGGAAGTTAAACAAGTTTCTTATTTGGAAAGGTACTTTGGAGACAGCATCAGTTGCTTTGCTCAGACAAACATTAAACAGAATCTCTCATTTGATTTAACTTTTTATGTCATTCATATGATCATAGGTCACAAAAACTTGACTTTAGAAAAATTGGACATTGAAATGTGCTTGTTAGAACCATGCATTTCTGCTTTTCAGGCATATTCATTTTGTTTAAATGTGTACTTATTGAAGATGCAGGGGTTTTATAATTACGTTGTATTTCTGACTTTTGTTTTTTCCCCTCAGTCTTCTCATATTTTATTGAATTTTTAGCTTTCTTACAAAGTCCAAAATATTGTTTCCTGGGCAGCTTTGCTTTGCTGGAAGATACTATAATCATGCTGGTTTTTCTTTGAGTTTCTCCTGCTGACAGGCTGTAGTTCTTATTGGAGTCTTGTTAGTGCGCTAGAGGGAAGGCCAAACCTGATTCCTGGAATTGAACCTCAATCTTGCCACGGAGACACTTGGCTACTCCGGATTCAGAGGAAATCTCAGCTCTCAGGATTGCTCAGTATATTGGTGGGAACAGAGAGCTGACAGCTCCCAGACCTGCTATCCATGCAGCATTTTATAGTCTGCAGTTTCTTTGGTTGGTGTTTTCAGTTCCAGAATAGCAACAGAGAAAACACCTAGCAACCAAAGGGAAATATTTAATTCCTCATCTTTTCCCTTCCTTTAAAAAAAAAAAGGGATTAAATTTCCTTGCTTTACCTTTCCTCTCCCATTCTTTCAATTACTTGGAAATTTACTTATTGTGTTAGACTACATACACATGCATGCTATGAAAGCTGATCTTATTTACTATCCCTTTAAAAAATGTAATCCACAATTCTTGGCAATACCCATTATGATAGAAATCATCTTATAGAGATCATAGAGGATAAAGAGTTGTCCATTGTTTGTGTGTCTATTTCCCACTGTGTATTATAAGTTCCTGGAAGCTGGACAGAGTCTCCATTCCATCTTCGTGAGGGTACTAGCTTACCTTTATAAAGTCTAGAGGTGGTCACTTGGATTGTGTATCTGTGGGGACTTGTAGTTTTGTGGCTTTATTTGTGGCTGTCAGATGACATTAGAAAAGTCAGAACATTTTTTTCTTGTCGTAATGTATGTCATCCAAATGCCATTTGTTGAAAGTCTCAGAAACTTCAATACCAATTAAATAGAATGCTTTTTCAGGTTCTCATGCCATGTAAGGTGTAACAGAGGAGGCCTTGTATAAGATGATAACTAAGAATTATTGAGCACTCCCTATGAGGCAGACACTCTTCTTATTTAATTCTCACCACCATTCTTTGAAGTGAGAACATTGAGAGAGTTTTTACCTTTGTGGTGGTTCACAGAAGGTGTATAACATAAAAAGGCGAATCTTTTTTGCACAGGGAAGAACAACCAGCCTCTCATTCAGATGCCTTTGGGGTTCCAGGTTCTGGTCCTCACATCTGCAGGCCTTCAACATTGTGAACAAAGAATACACTTGGAGTAGATCTGAAGGTGACTCACAGTACCTGGATTTGGGTACACCTACATGCACGTCCACACACAATGCCAAGTGATGATCATTTGTTTCAACATAACCCACCTGTCATCTTCCTTGAAGCAAGCTATACGGGAAGCTGTGGTACAGTGAATCTGAAACTGGATCCAATGTGAGTTTGATAATGTAAGGATGTTAAGGAGGTTTTGGGTCCTCTCATCCAGCATGAAGTGGGTCTTATGAAACTATTTTTTTCTTTTTTTGAGACAGGGTCTCACTTTGTTGCCCAGGCTGGAGTGCAGTGATGTGATCATAGCTCACTGCAGCTTTCAAATGCAGGGCTCAAGGGATCTTCCTGCCTCAGTCTCCCAAGTGGCTAGGACTATAGGTGGGCACCACCGCACACAGCTAATTTTTTTTAAATTTTTTAAATTTTTTTGTAGAGTAAGGGTCTCAGTGTGTTGCCTAGGCTGGCCTCTAACTCTAGGTCTCAAGCAATCCTCCCACCTTGACATCCCAAAATACTGGGATTACAGGCATGAGCCACCACACCCAGACCAAACTCTTCTCTCTCTCAGATAATGCTTGGATGAGAACTACCTATGTCTGTCCCTGTATCTCTCCTTTTGATTTATGTTATACTTATAAACCTCCTGCTATTCACATGATCTTTCTTCCACTGTGGTTTAATGGAATTGCTTAGTTTTGTGCTTAACTAAATTATAATCTCATTTGAGCCTCACCTCACCTCTTTGAGATTCTCTCCAATCACTTAAGTTGGAGTTTTTGATGTCCCTTGATTCACTGCCACAAGTTTAGGGAATCTCTGGGTTTGTTCTATAGATGGCTGACCATAATCATGGTATAGGGATTTTGCTACTTTAATTATCATTGGACAAAACTATATGTTAAAGTTCTTAGGAGACAACTTGTGGTATTCCCCATGAAGAAACAATAGTATTGTTATACTATATATTTTCTCATGTTCTTATTATAAGACAATGGCCCCTTTAAAAAAGAACAGTCTATATTCAGAGTAGGTTAATCCTGCTATGTTCTAGAAACCTGGCAGAATCATTAATAAGGAAACCAGTTGTGTGTAGATTTAAATTAATCAGCAAGCATCTAGCAGCTAGAAACCTAAGGGGAGGGGAGAATCTTTCTCCTTGAAAGAGAAAATATACTCCCCTCTAATTGAGAAAACACACACATATTTATGGAGAAACAGACATATGGTGTGGCCATAATCTTTTCTCCCTTGTTTCTGTTAAGCTGTATGAAAGAAAAGTTTATATCTCTGAAAGATGAGCTGCACCCCCAGGAGAATGATTTTAGATTCTAAAGGGTGGAGAGATTGTGGTGGCTTATATTCACCATTGTGAAGAGGGTTATTTGGACTTCAATTCCAAGAACACAGGAAGCCACATTCAAAGTTCCATATCAATTTTGGTGAGGACAGAGGTGCAGAAGTAGGGAAGAGAGAGCATGGAGCAGGCTTCAGGGAAATCAGGGTTCTTTTATCACCAACACCATTGGCCAGCACTTTCTAGGGGTGTGGATTGATGACAGCTAAGATTAATTCTAACTCAGGAGTTTTGTTTCTCTCTTTAGTTAAGGCAAATGAAAACCAGGAGCATTAAACAACTGTGAAGTTTGGCACTTGACAAAGTTGTTTAAGGCCCTAGATGTTTGAATAAATTTCCTATAAGCCAAAAAAGATTTAAGGTAAATTAGAAAGTTGTTTATTTTGAACTAAGCCGTAACTGAGCATTAGTGAGATACCCAGACTGCCTCTTTACATTGTTATATATCATTTAGCCATAGTACTCTTTAATATTAATGTTTAATTGTTAATATTAATTACTCTTGCTTTTATTTTGAAGGCATAACTTAGTTAAAAAGCATATGGACATCTCTTTGGCTTTTGTTATTTGATACTTATAGGAAAATTTTCTATGTAATCATGACATCCACAGTGGATAAAACTTTGAACAATGTGCCAAGATCCTATATTCTAAACCCACCTTTCCCCCCTATAATAAAGTTTACTTTGGGCAAATCCTCTCCCTCCCTGAGCCTCAGTTTCTCATGAATAAACGTGAGATTAAAAAAAATCTGCTTTATCTGGGCCACAAGGTTATTGTAATAATCAAATGAAATAAAGTCAATGAAATTACTGTAAAAATGAAGTTTTTGTGTTTTGAAAGAAGAAACTTTTTTTTTTTTTTTTTTTTTTTTTAGTGGATTCACAGCTCTGTCACCACCTCTGTGGTCCTGGAGAAGTTGCTTCTTCTAAGGACCTTAGTTCCTCCATCTGTTAAACAAAGAAATAGCCCATGTCAGCTATTTGGTGAGTTCTGGCCATGAGGCAGGAGCTCTGCTAGCTGTGATGCTTACACTGTGCTCCATTATACCCCCTGGTTTGGGGCTACCTGGGGAAAGAAATTGGTACCTTTGGTTCACCAAAATAGTCCTACCTTTATCTGATTTAATTGGTCTTCTGAATAAACTTTTCTTTATTGAAATGATTCTGCAGGTAAACAAAAATAATATCTGGAAACCATTGGATTAGATAATTTATCATTTCCTTTCACAAGTCCACAAAGTGTACTTTTTGCCATTGTTATTGTTAATATTACAGTAGAGGCACCACCCCTGTTCACTTCCCCTTCAGGTAGTGACAGTGCACCTGAAGAATAGAACTTGAGAGAAAAACATCAGCTCTTGGAAAACTGGCTAGCTTTGAAAATCCAAATGAGCAGAGTAGTGGAAAACATCTCAAGCCTTTATTTAGTCAGGCTAACTAAATGTGGGCCACTACTTGAGTAAGAAGGTGTGTATGGATCAGCGTGCCCTGACCACCAAGTGTCTGCTGTTGACATCATCCATTAAAGGAAACATTGCTTTCATTAAGGTACACCCTCCTTACTTCCTCAAGTGGCACCAACATATTTTCTAACACTGGCTCCTTTTACTGACTCTGTATCATGGGCCAGTCTCCCAATGCTACACCTTTTAAACTAGCAAAACAACATCTATTGGCTTTACTTATGTTTGTACCTTTTATAAAATTGAGAAAAGCAAATTGTGGATAAAAGAATCCACAAGTAAATGACAAGGCTGTGGATAGAGCCTAGTGATAGGAGTATGTAGAAATATGACAAGGGTAGTGTTTACGCTAGGTCCTATGTAGCATGTGTGATTAATCTCACACTAACATTCCATACTAAAAAGCTGAGCTGAGATACAGGCCTCAGGTTTTTATGGACAGATGAAGAAAAGCTTGTTTGCATGTGCTCTGTCTCTCTCTCTCGATATTGATATCTATATTGATATTTAGATATATACTAATATTTATAGATATGATATATTTAGATATCTCTCTATAGAGATATAGTATGTCTGTATATCTAGATTGCTCTATCTATGTAGATCTATATCTCTAACTCTATATATAGAGAGATATCCATAGATATTTATATTGTATATCACTGTTGATAGATAGATATACCTTGGGTTAAAATAATGGCAAGGCAGTTAGAAGTTGAAATCTATCTATCTATATAGAAACAGAAGGTAAAACACTATAAGCTTAAAGAGTAAAATTGAATGTTATTACTCATTTTAGTCATATCCCCAAACTATCAGCACCATTTCAGGTAGCATTAACCCTTTCAGGTTAATTACAGATTAGTTAATATATTGAGATGGAATTTACTATTAAGGCACCTCACTGACATAAATTACTTAGTACTGATTTAAAAGATTTTTCAGAGTCTTACAAAATCCTCCAAGATATTTTCAACTTTCAAACAGTTTTCTTTTTCTCCCTTTGGAGGGGATTTATATGCATGTGACATACCTTGTAGTTTTTCCTGCAGATTATTATTCTCCATCATGTTTATTGCTCCTGGTCCTCTAATTCTACAAAGTTTCCTCAGGCTGCTATAGACAAAAATGACTAGTCTAACACTAATATTATCAGAAAATGTCTTAGATATTGTGTTACTCTGAACCATAATGAACATAAGCACTGTAAACATTTAAAACATACTTGATTTTTTAAATATTATTATTTCATATCATATAGCTCTGTTGTACTAAATTGAAGATCTTTAATATGGTTTTTATGCAAAAAAATGTTAAACACAAGTTAAAATAATGTCAAAACAATTAGGAGTTGAAATTTTCTTGTTTCTTAATATCATGTTCTAATGTCTTTCCTTTAGTCTAGCACAACCTATGAGGGTGACATGGTAGTTATTTTAAATTGCTTCTTAGTGCTCTAAGACTTGCAATATCTATTAAAAATATCAGTGAGGGGGATTACAAACCTTTTTGGCAAGATAAACAATATAAATATTTCAATTAAAATGGATAAGCTGAAATGGGATTTGAAGCTGACATAACAGCCAGTAGGCTAGAGATTTATCTTCTCTAGAAGATAAACGTCACCATTTCAAGATGGAGTCTGAAAGGCAGGCCCCAGACTATTAAAAAAAAAAGTGGACCAATTTCATTGCATGGAGGAAGTTATTGACATATCTATCCCTTTAATAAAAACACATTTCCTGTGTGCTCTGAGTGTGGAGACATTTCACATTAAAATTTCATTGTTATGTTGCTGAAGTTTTGAGAATTAATGCACTTAGAAAGCATATTAAAAAAGCCAAAAAATGCTCAATTTTTAAATTTTCCTGTTGATTTTATTTTAAAAATGATTTTGAGCTACATAGCATTAAAAACAGACATAAAGAAAGCCAAAACAAAGTTTGGCTCAGTGTGTGTGAACACATACACACATATATAATATACATATATAAATAATAAAAATAGAACCATATTTTAAATATTGTTTTATAATGATCTTGTATAATATATACATTACATATGATATATATCAGTTTTTATTAAATATCAGTGATATGCACTGATAAAGACATACCTGTCACTGATATAAGTAAAAATGTGCATGTGTGTATGTGTGTGTGTGTATATCACACGATTCTTCCAACTCTTTGCAGCATTCCTTCAGCATTCTTCCTTACTGATGACTATTTTAGAATATATTTTCTTCTACACATCAGTGGCTAGGTAGTTTGAGGACTATCTGAAGATGAAAGAGATTTCTTGTGGTATTTGTGGCAATTAGTCAATTAATACATCAAGTTGTATGTGCATATCCATCGATCCATCTGATTCTCAGTACTGATTAGTTGTTGAAGAGGCTATAGAAGTGATCAAAGACATGATTAGAACCCTCTTGAGTGTGTTTATGGTAATCAGTGTTACCCATTCTTCAGTTCAATTCATATTTATTGATCCCCATGGTTTCTATTTCTTCTAGAACTTCAAACCAGCAGTTTTTTCCTCCTCTTTGTGACTTCATGGTTTGGCTTTTGCCTCATTAGCCTCATACAACTTGTGTTTCAACCACACAAATCTATGTATAGTTTTCTAAAACATAATGTTTTCTCTAAGTATTTTCTTTTTCTTTTAAATGACTTTCCTAACTCCTCTCTCTTTTTGGTAAGCTCTTAATTATGTTTCAAAGGTCAGCTCAAATATTACCTCCTCTGGAAAGCCTTCTCGGGACCTCTCTTTGTAAAATTAATCATTCCCTCCTCTGCGCTTCCATCTCACTTGGTATAAGCCTGTGTTTTTTTATACTTACCACAGTGCTGTGATTATTATTTGTTCATGTTTATCTCCTCACATAGAATTCATCTTTCTCTCTGAAGCACTGAGCACAGTTTCTGACAAATAGGAAGTACTCAATATAACCAATATATGACCGGGCCTCCATGGAGAACCTCCACCCTTGAAGACAAACTCCACATTCATGAAATCTTCAGAAAAAATATTTAACTTCAGAAAGCATTATGAATAATATAACTTTTATTAAAGATTTTGGGGAGAAAAGAGGATTAGGGCTTTATATCAAACACTAAATCACTAACAACTTGATTAAAAACCTTTAACATTTTTCTTCCTATTTCTTTCTGTCAAGTTTCTCTTCTGAATCCTCCAGGCCAAGGGACACATCAGAATCTTTATGTGTATATAATAGTGTCGGTGTTGGGGGCTGGTGCAAACAAGCTGTATATCAAACAGATACAGATTTTAAAAGCTTAAACTGTTTGTAAATGTCCACTCTGGTAATTATGCACAAGAATGCAAGGCCTTCTATGACCTCATTCCTCCAACTCTCCTGTCCAATCTTTTGTAGTTCCCATCCTTGCCTATTCTGCTTGTAGTGTATGGTGCATAACAGGATGTTTCATGGTAGGATTTCCTCACTCATGTACTTTCCTTTTTCAGTAGTGCAGTGTTTCTCATCTTTGCCTGGATAATCTCAACTCACTCTTCAAATTCTCTAAGTATCCTTACGTAAAAATTTTGCAAGTGCTCCTTCTCTGTGAACTTATGTACAATAGTACACTAGTGGGAGAAACCGATCTACAGAAAAAGAGAAGAGCACAAGCAAGAAATCAGCATGAAGACTATGTTGTGTGCTTCAAACTAGAAAGGAGACATGCAGGGAAGGGAAGTGCAAACACTGACATGCTCTGTTTCAGACTCCTGCTAGTCTGTGGGCTTCTCAGACGGTATCTTATGGGTTTTTGCCTGCCACATAATGACGGCTCAATAAGTGTGTTGAAATGAACTACGTTCTATCCCAAGTAGAATATAAGCTTTCTCAGAGATCACATCTTCCATGTCTTTTAGCATTTGCCATACTGGCTACAGGTTTGTTGCTCAATAAATGTTTTTTGATTGATTTTAAAATTTCTCATTTTTTTTTGCTACCAAAAATTGCAAACCATTTCTATAGAGATAAATCTGTAAATTGAGTTTCCATAATGCAAAATTTATTTGAATGGCTCACAAGGAATTAATTGTGATGGGTCAATTGAAAATTTGTGGCTTGTTAATGACAATCTTTGCCTTTAGTCTGACCAACTCAAACTTGTTATTGAAACTAAATCCAGTTTGTCTTGATCTATTTTTATAGATTATTATGTGAAGATTTAGCAGAAATCAGGATACTCAATTTGGTGTAGTTAGATAAGTTTGTCACTGTTTAAACATATTAGAAAGCTGTTTATTCTGTATAGCTGTGGGAAAATACTTTAATCACTTTGAAATGCTGTCCTATTATGTACAAAACTGGAGAATATACCACTAGAACTACCTGAACCATATGACTCACTTGGGTTCCATTTAGTTCTAAATATTTGATACAGCCACCTTCGTTATCTATACTAGGGATTGGCAAACTATAGACAGTAAGATTTAGACTACCACCTGTTTTTACAAGAAATGTTTTATGAACACAACCAATTTCATTCTTTACATATCATCTTACATATCATTCTTTACGTTCAATGGCAGAGTTGAGTAGTTGCAACAGAAATCCAGAGACTGTCTGGCTCACAAAGCCTAAAATATTTGCTTTCTGACGATTTACTGAAAATGTTTGCTGATCCCTGATCACATTCTGTTTTACTGACCTATACTGATCAAATACATAGAATAGTTTCCAAATATCTGCTTGGAGTTTTGTAAGATTTTTCCTCTAGTTCACAACTGAAACTAAATGTAATAAAGAAAAATAAAATTAATTTGAAAATCAAAATGTTTTATCTACATAATACTGAGTATCATGAAATTTTTGGATGATTTGGCTTTTTATTTCTATCAGGATGCTGGTGTGCAAATGGCTCTGGGATGTATGTGACTTAATGTGAAATCTGAAGATCTAATAATAATAATGTTTCTTATCAGAATATAAAAGTCTTCTTGTCTCTCTTCTCATGCATGAGAGCCATTATTTTACAACATTTTTTACTCCTGTTGTGTCCTCAGTTACGTGGATGCCTTAAATGTATGGATGATGCCATAGCTAAACCAACAAAACTGGGAGATCCTTTTGTGTGTTTGATTAGAAATTAGATACCAGCATATCAACTGTGCCTCTTATCCAAATTAAAATAAACATGAACAATATAGGAGAAACAATAAAAAATCTAATGCTGAGAAAATAGCTGATATTTATACCCCCAGTCAATGATATATCATTCATCTAAAATTATAGATCCACACTCAGACAACAAATGTCTGCTATGAGTTATCTCCTTGGCAGAAGCATTATGGAGCTATTTAAGAACTTCACTCAGATGCATAATTTGTGTATCTTTGAGAAGCGTGGTATTTATTTTCATTGTATTCTGACAGCCTACCCATATGATTATACATTATGATTATTCTCCTTTTTGGAGCCTTATCACACTTTACAAAATTAATGCAGTGTATCCCCCATCACCATTTTCTAAAAATTGAGTATTTTCAATCAGTGGACCTAGCCAAACAAATAGCCTTATATTATCTGACATTTTTTCTATCTTGGCAGAACTGAGTGCTTTATATTTTTTTCTTTTGATTTAGACAAAAAAGAAAAAGCTGAAAAACTCCAACCTATTAACAAAAGTAATTAGGATGTCAAAAATTAAAGCTTTCTTATATTCATAATCATTATAGAAAAGCTAAGGGATGTTTAATTTAGAAGGTAGATATTTTGAAATGTAAAATCTCAGCATTTTGTGGAGATCACCTTTGCCTTGTGGTTTTTCATTTGTCTCTTTCCCTCTTGTATCTGAGTAACAGAAGAACTATCTGCACTATCAGACATTCCTTTCCATGGCTATATGTATATATATATTTTTTAAATAATTGATTTGTTCTTTCATTTGTCCTAGAAATGAAAGGATCTGAGAAAAGAAATATTAGATCCAAGAAAAATACTGTTAAAAACTGAGTTAATATTTGAAATGTATTCAGAGTACAACTTGGAATTGGTCTTAATCCTCCAGTTGTTGCTTTGGTTCAGCTCTGCCTTGGCAGGTTGGCCTGCGTTTGTTTGGAGGCTGGCATGATGGATGAGCTGGTACCAGTCCAATGTGTTTAAGTAAAACTGGGAGTTCCTGGGTTAGCAGAATACAATTCATGTAAAACCTTGGGAACATCCAGCAGCTGTATTGCTATTTGCCTTATCAAGGAGACTGATTGGCCCAAATCACATCCCATTTTTATTCTTGAAAGAGAAAAAGAAATAATTTGAGGGCACTTTCCCAAACTTTGAACTTGATTCTTATTCAAGCAGAAAACTTTGAATTTCTTTCTAAAAAGCAGCAAAAGAAACACATGGAGAATTTATAGTGAAGAATACTCTAGGCTCCAAACTCATTACAGACTTCCCCATCTGGCCTGAGATGGCAAATAGAATTACCTTCATTTCACAAGCAAGAAAATAGAGGTAGAGAGAATAAATGATTTGGGCAAATTGGAAAGGGAGGAAATTGAGCTTCAGTCTCCTCACATTCTTTTATCTACCCTAGAATAGTAAACTTTCAGTTGTTTGAAGATTTTGCTTTGTTGTTGCTTTTTGTTTACACAGTCCAGATGCCACAGAATATGTAGATTTTACAACATCCTCACATGGACATCCAGTCAGTGATTGAAACCCTGCAGTGGGGCAACCCATTTAATTTTTGTATACATTTGACTATAAGAAGATTCAATTTTATATTAACTAAAATCTCTCTTTTATTTTTGATTCAATAGTTCCAATAGTTCTCTTCTTTGTAGCCACATGGAACAAGTCTAATATCTGTGTTACATCTAAACCATTGAAATATTTGAAGACAGTAATCATATTCTCCTTGGATTAAAATGTCTTAAGTCCTTCAATGTTTCCTTGACAAGTGTAGTCTTAAGGCCTGTCCTTACTGTGGTTTATCTCCTTGGGTTAGTTCCTTTGTAACTAAAATCTGTTCAAAAATGCAAAGTCCAAAACAAAAATGCAATTCTTTAGTGATTGGTCATGGAAGAGTAGACTTGTAAATTCCTTCACTACAGATTGTGTGCTTCTGTGAATGTAGCCTAGAATCATTTCTGTTTTGTTTTGTTTTGTTTTAGGCATCACATTATTCTCTTTACTCAGTTTATTGTCAATTAAAGTCCTCAAGACCTTATCATATGGACAGCTGCTTTGTCATATCATTTCCTCATCTTTTCAGGTGTGGTTGCTTTTCCAGGCTAAAGTGCACACATATTTATCTCTGTTGAACTTCATCTCATTAAACCCAATTTTTGGTCCAGTCTAACAGACACTTTAGAGGTTGTTTGTTTTGTTTTGGTTTTGATTTTAGAGATGAGATCTTGCTATGTTTCTTAGGATGGACTGTGGTGGCTATTCACAGGCACATTGCATTACAACCTTAAACTCCTGGGCTCAAGGGATCCTCCTGCCTCAGCCTCCCAAAGTAGCTGGGACTACAGCCATGTGCCACCTCACCCAACTACATTTTGGAGTTTGACTATAATGTCTAGCATGCCCCTTATTCATCTTGAGCTTTGTGTTGTCTGAAAATGTGATGACTGTGACCTCTAAGTCACCATACAAGACTTTGAAAACCATTTTGAATGGTCCAGAACTAAGGGAAGAAATCCTCCTTACTGATCTGTATTCATAGCTTAGTACCATTGGGTTGGGATATTTAAAAATTGTAATTCTCCATCTAAAATGTCCTTGATTCCAGTCCAAATCCCTTACTCTTTTGTTACGACCATTGTTACTGACCTCATTAAATCCCTTGCTGAAGTCCAGGTATATCATGCTTATGTTTGCTATGTTTTTTTGCCTTCTAAGTGTTTGCATTATTATCCAATCTAGTAATTCTTTTAAAGAAAGAAATTAGATGAATCAGACATAATTTGCTTGAAATGAGCCTAAATTGAGTCTGGGAGTCCTAACTCTAGTGAAGCTTTATGGAGAGTGAAATGTAGTGAAGACTCAGTAAAATGCATTGATTATGGCTCAAATATGACCTGAAGATTTGAAGTTTCAAGGATTATTCAACCAACTACTGAAATATTTTATGTACTTTGATTCAGGAGAAAATTAAGCTGGTATTACAACTATTTTTAAATAATTCCAATGAGGAGCTCACAAATTTTCTGGATTATTGAAAAGCTTTTCCTAAATACCCAGAAATATCAACATCTGGATCAGAATTTCTTTGTACTGAGAAGCCACTCATCCATTGAGAGAGAATAGACAGATGAAATCTATGAAATCTATCTGACCCCTGGGAAGTTTGTCAAAGAATTTCTAGGAAAGTATAAGAGGAAATATTTTAATTAGCCAGAGAAAGATTCCTATTATCAATCTTTACATTTCCAAAGGCAGAAGGATTATTGGCTTTATTTATACATTTTCTCTGCTTATTTCCTTCTGACTCAGCAGATGATTATTCTGTTCTAGTGAATATGACATAGAAGATCGAATGAGTCTTAGACTATTAGAATGAAAACCAAAGAGCTAAATGAGTCTTGGAAGAATCCTTAAATATCATGAAGTCCAACTTTCAAACAATGTAGTATCTCTTTCTATGATATCCCTGACAGATGGCCATCTAGTCTTTACCTGAATATCTCATGTAACAGGGAACTCATTATTAATAAAGGAACTATGCTGTTTTAAGTATTAAAAAGTTCTTTTTGATAATGAATGGAAATTTGCCTCCCTGTAGCTTTCACCTTTTTCTAAGGAGAAGATGAAAACTATAGGGAGGCAAAGTTCCTGCCTTTTTGTATGGAGACAGAATAAGTTTAGTCTTTCTGCAACCTGGCAGCTCTTCAGCTTTTAAAGGTGGCAATCTAATTTAAAAAAAAATAGTTGGATATTCCAACATCAACCATAGACCTCTTCCCTCTTCCTAGGCCCACGGAAAGGAAGGCGGGGTGGCATGCAACTCCGTGGGAAGGCATAGTAACATGGTGAGGGTAGAAATCAAAGGACTTGCTGTCTACTCTCAGTTCTCCCTTTAAATAAGTTTTGGGGGTCTCTCATCTCTATGCCTCAGCTTCATCATCTGTAAAAATGAGACTCAGGGTATTTTTCCTAAGTACAGAAGAATGTTACTGAGATATGACGAGAGAATGAATGCTAAAGATCTTTGAAAAGATTACATATTTTGTAAATATACACAGTGAAGACTTCAGAGAAAAAAACAAAAGATGCTCTATCTGTGCCCCTGGTCAATCATCAGCGTTCTCTGCCCCCATTTCCTTTTGCTTTGTCAATGCCTGATGCAAAGGATTTGTTTCCTCTGGGCTCACTCTGTCTTAACGACTTCTCCTCTCCCATTCTTTTCATCTCCAAGTCTCTTTCACTCAGTTTTTCCTTGACTTTGGCCCAGAGATTTAAAGCCCTTCTATTAATTGTTCTGCTCCTTATCCTTTTAGTCCCCAATTGGCTGTCACATTTCTATTAGGAACATTTTTAAAATTTCAGGTCATAACTACTATTCTGTTCAGTCCTATTCTGCTTCATTATGATTTCAATGTTCGCAAATATATTAAATCCCTAATTAAAATAAAATAAAATACAAGCTTCTTTTGGGTTTGCCATATATCACCTTATTCTTTCTTTTCTCCAAACGGCTTACTCCTGCTTTATAATTTTGTTCCAAATCCTCCTTTTATATTACAAAAAAATCAAATACCTAGGCCTTCTCCTAAGATCTTATTTCTAGTTTTTTAGCCTCTGTAACTCCTCAATACCTAGTTCCATTTCCAATTTAAATCATTCTTTCTATAACAATAATGGTGCACTTGTCTTTCAATCTGCATACTATGAATAAAATGAAAGGAGTTTAAACAAATAAAATCCAAAGTGCTTTTAGAATTGATGGAGAGAAGTGACTGTGTGTTGGGGATTCTGAATCTTTTTGAGAAGTACCAAATCTGGGCACCTGGGTGTAATATTTGGGAGGACCCCAAGTTGTCTAGGTCTTACTCACTATGATCACTACAAAGAAAGAAATGAAGGACAAAACAGAAAGGAATGTGCATGTGTCCTAACAGACAATATGTTTTTCCTCCCATAATATCATTACTCGTGATGGTAATCACATTGCTCTGAAAGGAAAACAGATTTCCATTTTATTTCATGGTCCTAATGAATAGATCTCCATTTATGCTACTACAAAGTCGTTTCAGGGTATGGGCTCTTCTCTTTCAGAGTAGTTAGAATAATGGATGATCTTTTCTGCAATTACTTGGTTGTAATTAAATCTGTGGATTTTGCTGACTACTCTCACAGTTGAGCACTGAAGATTGTTCCTAGTGGTTTATTATATCAATTGAATGGCAGCTCTCCTGCCTAGCTCTGCCCCTGTCGATGGGTTTATGAATTTATGTTTCATAGTGCCCTTTTCAGAACATACTTGGTACAGCTGAGATAAGTTAGGGAGGAATGGGGAAGCACATTTCCACTGGGATGTATTCTAGCTGTACTTTCCTTATGTCTGACAAAGGAAGAGACGTGGAGAGGTTTCATGTGAGATAGGTCTGCTTAGATAGGCTGAAAACAAGTACACATCTAAGGGGAAATAGAACATCTGGGCATAATCACTAGGCTGACCAAAAATCCACTTGAGGGCAGGAACTTTGTCCTATTCATTTTTGTATCACTGATGTCCAGCATAGTGACTGGCATGTGAAACATTCTTAATAAGTGATTACTGATCTGAGCATGGCCTGGAACAAATCACACTGAAACTAAGAAGTTTGGTTCCTGAGAAATCTAGGCCAAGAAGTGATATAGGGGTGTCCCAATGAAGGGAGGAAAGCCCCCTGAACTCATCAAGTGGGTTCTTGGCTTCACACAGGAAAAGAATTAAAGAGCGAGCCAACAGAGTAAAGCAAAAGCAAGTTTATTCAAATAAAGAAAGAAAAAAAAAAGGGGAGGCTGCCCCATAGAGCAGCGGTCCACTCCCGAGCAGGAGGGGGACCCTTATGGGGCAATGGTAACGTTTTTAAATGTTCAAAAACCCTGTTGGGAAACAACTGTACATGACTAGCATTGTCTTGTGGTCAGGCCATAAAAGTTAATCATAAACTTCTGTCACAGAAAGGTAAGTGCAAACAGTTTGTAAGGCATCCGGCTCAGTAATTCATCTGTCTTTGGGTAGTCCTGGGCTGGTGAATTGCTGGCAACTTCCTTGTTCAGGGTGGTTAGGGTCAGGTATCAGTCAAAATGGCCACACTCAGGCTCTTTCAACCTTCCTTTTCTGCCTTATTCCTACATTAGAAGGATATTTTCCTTCTGACTTTGTCCTGGTATATGTTCTAATGACCAGGTGATAAAAGTATTTGCTCACTACATTGTTGAACATTATGCAAGTATTAATTTGAATAGCTTTAATATTCAATTTCTATTTTCATAGCATCATAGGATTAGATTTCCTGACCCTGTCTGGGTGTGAGTATTTCTACATAAATGCAGATGGAGTTTTCTGTGCTAGTCTTGAAAAGCTTCTCTGCATTGATACCCTCAGTAGTAGCAAAATTTTTAACATTTGGACAATTGTTCCAAATATCTAATACAAATCTGTTAATACACATCAAAGACATTCTTTTTTGTTTTCTTCTTCCCTCAGTGGAAAATCTTTTCCTTCAAATATAACACCTGCAAAATCCCTTTATTAGAAAATGGACTATTGCCTAAAATCCTTCTCATTTTTCTCCCCAACTTCTTGAAGAACAACAATAATCAAAAAGCAGAAGGGGGGATAATTAGAAATTGAGTGTAGGATAGAGGAAGTGAGGAGAAATAATGGCTTCCAGAGGATTTTCTCTCCTTTAGAACAAAATGGAAAGGAACACCTTCTGAAATACTCAGCAGGTGGCACATTTGGCTCCACTCTGGCCCTATGATTCTCATTAAAATGGTGATTGTCCTAGATGTCCAGTCTCCTCTATTTCTAAGGCAACAGAATATCAGTTCCTTTCTCAAATCCTACCATTGGCATTGCTTTCGTCTTGACCAGTGCTGAGTTCTGCACATATTAACTCTGACATTGTAAAATATATGCAATCATGAGACACAGAACAACATTTTGCTCAATGACGGACCACATATAGGACAGTGGTCTCATAAGATTGATACCATATGTTTACTCTACCTTTGCTATCTTTAGTTATGTTTAAATACATAAATACTTACCATTGTGCTACAATTGCCTACAGTATTCAGTACAGTCACATACTGTGCAGGTAGCCTAGGAGTGATGGGCTATACCATCTAGGTTTGTGGGCATCACTCTGTGATGTCCACACAATGACAAAATCACCTACTGATGCATTTTTTAGAAGTATCCTTATCATTACAGGTGACTGCATTTGGTCTTCTTTCCGGTTTCTTGACTTAAAGCTCATAAAGCCTTAGAATATTCTGAATGATAAGAGTGCCTTTTGTATGCTAATACATTGACTCTTGGCTGGCAGCCCCTAGATAGCTTCAGGTTGGGGGCTGGTCACCAGAAAAGCATGATTAGAAGGTTGGGACTTTTAGCCCCATCCCTCAACTTCCAGGGAGGGGAGATGGGCTGAAGGTCAAGTTGGTCATTAATGGCAAATGATTTGATCAATCATGCCTGTGTAATAAAGCCTCTATTAAACTCTAAAAGAACAGGGTTCACCCAGGAACAATGGCTTTGGGAGGCCAAAGCGGGAGGATTGCTTGAAGCCTGGAGTTTGAGACCAGTCTGGGCAACATAGTAAGACCCTGTCTCTACAAAAAATAGAAAAAAATTAGTTGGACATGGTAGGCATGTGCCTATAGGCCCAGCTACTCTGGAGGCCGAAGCAGGAGGATCACTTGAGCCCAGGAGTTCAAGGCTGCAGTGAGCTATGATGATGCCACTGCATTCCAGCCTAGGTGATAGAGCAAGACCCTATCTCAAAAAACAAACAAACAAATAAAAAAAAGGGATTCTAGATAGCTAAATACATGGCAGTTCCTGGAGGATGGGGCACCAGGAGAGGACATGAAAGCTCCAGCTCCACACCACTTCTCCCATACCTCTTCCTACACATCCCTTTCATGTGGCTATTCATCTGTATCCTTTGTAATATCCTTTATAATGAATGGGTAAATGTAAACAAATGTTCCCCTGAGTTCTGTGAGCTACTCTAGCAAAATTCATTGAACCCAAGGAGGGGATTATGGGAACCCCAATTTATAGCTGGTCAGTCAGAAGCATATCCACAACCTGAGCTTGCGACTGGCATCTGAAGTGGGGGCAGTTTTGTGGGACTGAGCCCTCAACCCGTAGGATCTAATGCTACCTCCAGGTAGACAGTGTTAGAATTTAATTGAATTAGAGGACACCAACTGGTGTCCACTGCAGAATTAATTTTTTGCTTGATGTGTGGAAAAACCCCCCCCACATTTGTGTCATCCAAAGGACTACCAGGGTGGCTAAAAAGCAGAAAGGAGAGTTTTACTGGTGAAAATCAGTTTGGAAACTGGGAAGAGACAGTCTCTGGCATGAACCAAAAGTTGATCTCTCTCTGAATCTGGAAAAGAGATTGGCTTTTATGCCTCACAAGGTCTGTGTTACACAGTAGAGCAATAGAGTCATACATATTCAGGTTTAGGGAAGGTCTATACATATTTACGAGGAGAGTCAAGTACATGTGCAATGGGTAAACATATGTAACATACATGACCCCATATTCCCTTTGGGGAGGGGTTTTAGCATTAAAATGAGGTAAAATTTGGCTTTTTAAGTCAAATCATGAACTATAGGACACAAAGACAATTTGTGAGCAATTTTTATAAGCTGGCTGAAACTGGCTTGGGGTTTGCAGTCGTATATAAGGAAAGAATGTTTGTAAGGCTAGTTCTCTGTCCGATCAGAGTTGTAGTGGTCTGGGTTGTAAATCAGGGTTAGTGAGGGTCTAACATTTTGCCTGATAACTCTTATTATCAGTTTAGGAAGTTATAGCTATAGGAATTTAGGGGGTTGCCATGCCAGCTGAGTCCTGAGCTCTTTGCCCATAGGTAACTTTTGTTTCCTTTAGGGTCCATCTTAGTTGATAAAAGGGCATCTATTTTGGTCTCTCAGATCACATTTGGTCACAGCAGCATTCTGTGTAGTGAGAGTATGTTAGGAGAAACAAGCAGTTTGTTTTTCTACTCATACCTATAGTCTAAAATAGGACAGAGAACACTAGAAGTGTACTTCCACATTACTGCAGCATATCCATTTTGAGTCACTGGCTTATCTCCAAGTGTTACTTTGCCAACTTCTAATCGTGTTACTAGTTTCCCATTAGCAAGTAGAGCTTAGTAGATAAAAGTGACTGTTCTTCAATTTGATTCATTTTTAAGGATTAATGTTTAACTCCCTTCTACTTTTTTGCCATGGTGATCTAAGCATTTCATGAAATTGAGAAATAGTACTTGCTCACCCCAAAACTGGGTTCCTATGAGAAAGCCAACTATTTTTGTTTTCATTTGCTGGACTTGATTTATATCTAGGTCACATTTGAAAGGATCAATGAAAGTAAGGAGTCTGACTGAGATCCTTCATTAACTATTCTTAGGTTTTATTTTGGGGTAAATGAGTAGGAAAATTATAGAAAAATCTTGAGATTTGAGGGCTCTTACTTAATACCAATTAACTGCATCATCTTGTTTCCTCACTTCTAGAGGGCATGAGTTTAAGCAGGTGACTAACAGGTCTATTTTGTAAGATCATTCTTTTAGTTATAAACGTACAGACATTATCATAACTTGATTGTCCCTACATTACAGTGGGAATATGGGAAAGGCCCAGAAAAGGAGTCCTACCAAAAAAATCATGATATAGCAAAGTGAGGATATAATATAGCAAAGTGAAGCCATTTAAGGATCGTATTATGAATGTAAATAGCTCTTGGTGATCAAGCATGGTCTCCAGGGCTGAGGTTCTCAATGTGTAGTGCTAATGCTTAGTCAGCAGCATTAGCAACTCCAGAGAGATTATATTCATAATGCAAATTCTTAGCCCTATCCTAGATCAACTGAATCGGAAACTGAGTGTAGGGTGATTCTGATGTGACCTCAAGTTTGGGAATCACTGATCTGGTGCAAGAGCTTTTGTATCACGTAGACCTGGATCTAAATAGCATCTCCATCATTTACAATCTATATAACCTAGAATAGATTACACGACCTTCTGGAACCTAGTTTCCTTACCAATAAAAGTAGATTAAAAACACTTCTTCCTTTTCAAGGTTGTTAAGATCATGTAGCCAGATAAAACTAACATTTTATTTAGTACTTACTATGTACCAAGCATTGCTCAAAGGACTTTACATGTAATGACTCATTTACTCTTTACAACAACCTGATGAAACAGGACATTTTATAGATGAGGAAATGGGGAAAGAGAGAGGCTAAATAATTTGCCAAGCTCACACAACTAGGAAATGGTAGAGCCAGATTTGAACCAATTAGGATCTAGAACATTTGCTCTTAACCACCTGCCATGTATAAGGTGCCTGACACATAGTAGGGACTTAAATGTTAACTCTCTTTTCTACTTTATTCTCTTGGGATGCCATTATATTAACTACGAGGAATTCATTAATTACCGATTCAATCTAGTTATATTAATAGGAGAAAATTAACTTTAATTGAATACAGATTGAAAGCCAAATCAATGGAGATTAAAATTAATGTTTATGATATGAGTAATTCCTGGGCATTTGAGCCCAGTGTAAGGAGACGTGCCACCTTGACCTTTTCTTTTTCTCTCCTTCTTTCTGCTTCATGAATTTATCATGGAGGAATTAGTTAGCAAGCTAAGTCACTGGTTTTCAAATTTTTGGCTCCAGGTTCCCTTTATACTTTAACAAATTATTGCAAACTCCAAAGAACTTTTATTGTGTGGGTTTCATTAATCAAAATTTACTGTATTGGAAATTAAAATAGAAATTATTAAAGTTTAATTTATTTAAAAATAAGTTACATACTAATATAAATTACACATTTTTGTGAAAAATAACCATATTTCTAGAGCAAAAACATTGTTAGTGAGAAGAGTGGTATTTTTCTAATTATTACAAATCTCTTTAACGTTTGGCTTAGTAGAAGATAACTGGGTTCTCATACTTCTGTATTCTACCTGTTGTAATATCATGTCAAGTAGCCTCTGGAAAACTCCCCTATACACTTATGAGAAAAATAACAGTAAAATAGCAAATGATTTCTTAGTGTTATTATAAAAATAGTTTTGACCTGACAGACCCCCTGAAAGGTTCTTGGGACAGTCAGGGGTCATTGGATCACCCTTTGAGAACTCTTTGGGATAGTTGATAGTTTAACGGAGGTGTACAGTTAATCCAGAATACTCATACTCTAAACCTTTCTCTTGCCTATTAGTTACAATTTTGGGGTACTGATTTATAGCTAAGAATTAATCAAAGTGAATTCATTTATATAGAACTTTGCTAGAAACCCCAAAGAGTAAGATATACAATAATGTGTGTAGCACAACTACAAAATAATAACAAACTTTATTTTGATTAGCTTATCATTATTAACTTTGACAGCTGAATAAAACTATTTGCGGCACCAATGGAAATAGAACAGAAATAAGATGGCAAGAAAGAGGATAGGTAAGTTTCCATGAGAAGAAGTAGGACTGTGTGTGTGTATATATTCATTGCTCACAAGTGGTTTAGAATGCCTGAAAAATACAGTGTCTGCAACATTTACTAGTGTTAGGGAATATGTAAAAGTTTAGTATTTATGTCTCTTATTTAACAGTGTGTACTTGAAATTGAGTTTAAGGTATATCTGAAGTAAAGGAAACCTACTCCAAAGAGCAGTTATTTTAGTGCCAATCTTTTTTCAAGAAAATAAAGGACAGCTCCCCTTAAACTTCGGGGAGCTTATTTTTAGTCGACAGGGATAGTATGAAGTGAGGATAACATGATCAAATGAAAGGAATGTTTAGCAACATTTGCTATATATCAAGGCAGTGAACAGTGATTATTCTTTTAATTACTGCTTCAAATAACCAGGAATTACATTATGTTAAGAAAAAAATTTAAATAAACACACCATAGCATCTCTGCTGTTTTATGTGCTGAGTTCATTAAACTTCATGCTTTACATGTGAATGTAATATGTTTATCAACCTCAGTTTTGATGTTCTTAGGAAAGATAGAATACAGTTTGCTATCTAAGTATAGAAAAAGTCCAAATAATCTGTATTATACATATACATGATATTCTAATTCAATTTCAGTGCCACTGTAGAGTATGGTGAAATTATAATAGGTTAAACACGATGACTCATGCTATAATAATGTATAGTTTAGCCAGAAGTGGTACATAAAATATATACAATGAACATAATGTTTAGTATACTATAGATTATATTTGGCATGTTCGGTAGGTATTTTATAAGCATATCAGAAATTTTATATCATCTTCAACAGATGGGAAATAAACAGTAACAGGAGTTGTTAATTTTTATTATACATTGGGAGAAAAAAAGTAATAATGTTAGGAAAAACATATTGAGGCTAAAAAACTAAATAAGATGTTTTTAAAACCCATTTTAAAATCTTGAAAAAAAGAAATAAAAAGTAAGTTGAAATGTTTCAACATCTGTTATCAGTAATGGCAGCCCTAAAAAAATCAGTCTCTGTTAGGTAAAAAAAAAATGTATTTTCTGGTTAAAATATAGCCAGCTTGTTTTTAAGATGCTGGGACAGGTGTTTAGGGGCAAGTGAATTAAAATAGGAGAAAATTATAAAAACTCAAGTGTGAGGCAAATTAGGACAAAGTTCAAGACTCAAATCATGGTTTGGATCTGAAAGCAATACCACACACATTCACAGAAACACACACACACACTCACACACATAACAGAATGTGCTCTTCTGTCAGTAGGTCATTTTGAAGTAGTTTTGGGTGCTGCTTTAGATCTTAACTGAACCATGTGAGGAAAACTTTCATCCTGTCAACTTTGCTCAAGAGTGTAGTTCAAGCCTTCACCCGCTCACTGTTGATTTTTGCTGCTTTCTTGTTGCCTCCTGACTGGTATACCAGAAACAAGTCTTTTCCAACTGTGCTTAACCCTCCATATTTCCTCCACGATAATCCTCTTAAAAATAGATGCGGTCCTGTCATCCTCAAGCTTACAAGCCTTTGTTGGCCCTGGCTGCTCATGGTCCACACTCAAGTGTGGCACGTACAGCTCTTTACTTCTCCAGACTCCTCGACCACCCTGGCTGCATCTGCCTGCAGCCTGCTGCCACCACATTTTCCACTCTTTTCTACACACTGAGCACTTTTCAATTCCTCTGAGCTTTGCACATGTTCTTTCTCCAGCCTGGAGAAATGTGCTCTCTATGAACTGCTATATGTGTGGAGGTCCTGCTCATCCCGTAAGAGATTGGTCACATATTTCTTCCCTTGAAAATTATCTCCAGGCTGCTCAGGCAAAGTCCCTCTGCCTCTATCTGTATTATAACAGGAGAACTCTACTCACAGCTTTATGAAGGTGTTTATTATATTGTGTATTCATTACATGTTTACAATTGCCCCTGGATTGTGGGCTCCTTCTGGACAGAATCTTGTATTTTCATCCCTGTGGCCCTAAGAAGGGCACTTCATTAGTGATTGAAAAATATTTGTTGATTAAAAAATTAACTGGTGAGATCTCTGACATGCATTTAACAGTCATGGAAGGCTATCATTCCACAATTAGAAATGAGGCTTGGAATGTTAATTTCCATGAGAAAATAACTGAGATGGTGGTCATAAGATTTAATTGAAAGCAAAGATCAAACACCCTTCTTCTGAGAATTTTAAGGTAAAAGGCAGAGATAAGCAAGCATACCTGGGGAAAAAGGGAGAAATTTCACAGAAAAGGGAGACTGAGGACAAGCAAAAAAAGAGAAGGGCCTCTTAATTACACTAAATTTCCTTCTTCCCAGAAGGACACTCTGATAGAAGCCTTTAGAATTAGAGGGACACCATTTCATTTATAAATTGTGCTTAAAATTGTTAAGTGTTTTGCTTTTGCAAAAGATGACGGACTCGGCAGGGAGTTAATGCCGTTGTAGAGAAAGGTGATAAGAACAAACAGTTAAATCTAATCTAATTTTTTATCAGGGAATACAAAACCCAGGTAGGGTTACTGAAAGCAGATAGGAGAGGACCTTATCCACTGGCTTCTTCTCTTGGCTTGTTCAGTGGCTCCTACCTGGCCCATGCTCCCTGGTGTGGTTCAAGTCAACACCTACTTTGTTATTTGGGACCACAGAAAGCAAAGGGCCTGCCCTGTAGTGTTAAGGATTTGAAAAACCTCACCATCTCCCACTTTTGGGACTGGCCAGTTGAATTGTTGGGATAAAGGCTGCAGTGTCTTCCACCCCTCCAGGCTTTCTTGCCCACCCTCTTAGCCTGTAATCTCCCATCTTCCTTGGTCTCTCTCTTCCCCGAAGGTTAAAATGTCAAGCTCTACCAGCACTTGACCAAGCCAATCAATTAAGATACTAGAGTGTGCTAAGTCTCATTCCCCTCAAACCAGTTAATCTTTCTCAAATAAGATGCATGGGGAAGGACACTGTTAGTGGAGGAGAATGAAGTACTAATAATGAGCTTTCAAGCACTACCGGGGGGAAGAATTTGCCCTCCAATTATGTGTCAGTGGGTAGTGGCTTACATTGTCTATGTATTGCCCATTATCTTTACATTAACTTGGTGTATAGTTCACATGTTTACTGAAAAGAATAAAAAACATATTTGCATGTGGGAAAATACTGGACAGATCAAGCTGAGGTAAAATATAATCCAGTCTTATGAATCCAGGCTAATGGGATTCTACTTAACTGGGGTGAAAAGTGAGAGCATGTGAATGACTCAGTCAACACGGGGGACAGTAGGCTGACCTTGGCATATGAGAGGGCCTCCCGAGCAGCCAGGGGGATAGAGCAGGGGCTTCTGCCCGCAGCCCTCTTCTCACCGAGGCCTTAATGAAGCTCAGAGCAGCTCAACTCTGCACAGCCAATTGAGCTGTGCCTCTCCTACCACTAATTCCTTTGAATCTAGGAAAGGTAGCTGGGGAAGCAATTAGAGAAGAAAAAAATTTATTTTCAGAGTCTTATTGCTTTTTTGTACAGAGTCAGGGTTTTGTTGCTTCTGTTGTTGTTTTTTCTGGCATAGAGCCAAAAGAAATAAAGCAGTTCAAGACTTTTACATCAAATTTCTGACTTTCAAATTGCCAGAAGAGGAAATATAGTTGAAAGAACATACACACACATATACTCCAAACACATATATTCCAAATTATAGATTTACATACATACGTGTTTTATATTTTGTCATGTCACATTAATTGATTTAATTTAACAAATATTGACCATGTTCTATATGCATAACACTAAGTTATAAGTATAAAAAGAAGGAAAGAAATTAGCCTGCATTTCAGGAGATCAAAATCTAATGGAGAAAGAGCCATAGATAAGGATCTCAGATACAGGGATTTAGCAAGAATGCATAATAATAATTACTATAATAAAGTCATTGTAACACATGTTTTGAGTTCATTGTCTATCTTCTCAGCCCCACTTCTTCCCAGCCCATTTTGCAGGGACCCATTCTGTGCTGGCTTCATTTGTTTTGCACAGGCCACTCTAAAGGTGCCTTGCTTTGGCCTCTGCCTCTTTCTTCTTGCCCTGGGTCTTATCTGAGGCAATGGTGTAGGACACTCACAGGAAACCACTCAACTCATGCTTGAGCAACCTGGAGAAAGGTTGATGAGGTGACAGAAAGGTTGTATATCTTTGATCAGTCAAGAACAGAAGCTGATGGGTAAATGCTTTCCCCTGTTGTCATCCAGGACACATCATTCTGAGACACATTTTGTAATGTTTTCCAGAAGGTTCTCTGTGATCATCAATCCCCAGTCACTTGAATTGGCTTTTCATCCTTCCTGTATTCCTGCTTTATGGGATTACTTCCCAAATAATTTACCTGGACATGGATGGGTCTTTGATTCAAGCTGTACTTTTAGGGGAACCCAGGCCCCTCCCCCCAAAATAGTAAATAATATTTTTGAGCATTTACTATGTTTCAAGCATTACATCGAGAATGCTATATGAAATATCCCAGATGATTCTTTCTAGATATGTATTAAGATAGTAGGAGGTATTATTATTCTCATTTTACAAATAAAGAAACAGGTTTAAAAAGTTCAATAACCTGTCCAAGGTCATACTGTTGGTGACAGTGTCAAAATTTAAGTGCAGGTTTGTTTAATATTAGGGTCCAACCTCCCACAGCAACAAAAAGCTTGGAAGTGTGTGGTTGACATGGTGGGCATTGTGGTGCCTTCCCTAGCGTCTCTTCCACTACTCTGTGCACAGCCATGTGGTTTGATTGGGGGAGGTTTGGCCTTGCCTTCCCTCTCCCACAACTTCAGAGGTGATCTGATTCGTCTCAACCTGATTAATCCCATCTTTCTTCCCATAGTGATTGTTTCAGATATGTCTGGCCTCTACGCATCAGGACACAGCAGTTACCAGTCCATAGTGATTGGTTCACGCATGAGCATATGACCCAAGATGCTTCCATTAGAGGTGGTTAACTGATTAACATTGGAGTACTCAGTGTCCACTCTTGGATCTCTTCTCTATCCGTACTCAGTCTCCTGGTGACCTTATCTAGTCTCATGGCTTTAAATACTGTTTTTATGTAACAATCTCCAAATGTTTATGTCCAGTGCAGACCTCTTCTTGGAACTGCACACTTTTAAGTACAGTTGTGTATCACTTAACAATGGGGAAATGTTTTGATAAATGCTTCAATAAGCAATTTCATCATTGTGTGAACATCACAGAGCATACTTACATAAACCTAGAAGATATAGCCTAATATACACTTAGGCTATATGGTATGGCCTATTGCTCCTAGGCTATAAACCTATATAGCATGTTACTATACTGAATACTGAAGACAATTATAACACAATAATAAGTATTTGTGTATCTAAACATAGAAAAACTGCAGTAAAAATACAATATTATAATCTTATGGGACATGTGTTGTATGTGCTATCCATTGTTGACCAAAACATCATTATGCAGTGCATGACTGTACATCAATTACCTCTTAGGCATTTCCACTTGTGTGTCTAACAGACATATAAAATTTGACCTGTCCAAAAATGAATTCTGGATCCCATTTTTTCTCATCTCAGTTAATACTAACCCTAACCTTCCAATTGCTCAGGCTACCACTTTGAAGACCTCTTTGACTTTTTCCTTTTGTTCACACCTACCATCATTCATTCATAAATGATTGGCTCTACCTTTAAAGTGTAAGCAGAATCAGACCATGACTCTGCACTCTACTTCACCACCCATTCAAGCCAGCACACCTTATGTCTGGATTCTTGCCACCTGGCTTCTCTAATCCCGTAGCCAACCTCCTACCTACTACTATTATAGCACTTACCTGCTTTGCCACTTTTTTTTAACCTTTGGAAAATGCTTCCATCACTCATACTGAATTAAGTGGTTATAAATTTAAGGCTGATGTCTATGTATATCCATGATCAGCATTTCAATTAGGCCTTTGGGGCAATGTATTAATAGATTTTAGTGATTGCTAAGATGCTTGTGAGGCTTAAAGAGCAATATTTTAAATAACATCTATGACAGGGAAGGAGGAAGCTGTTGCTCACTTGAATTGACTCATATCCAGAGAGGTCACATCATTTTTTTTTAATTCTTTAATAACAGCATTGTCTGACACATCATTTCTTGGAACAATTTTTATGTCTTCACCTATAACTTAGGCACCTTGATATAGGGAAAGAACTCTAGGCCAGTAGTCAGGAGAGCTGGTATTAGGTCTGCCTAATTAACTTTTTCCCTTAGATAAGTCACTTATGTTTTGGGGTTATTAATCTCCTCATGTGTAAAATGGGATACATAATACCTGCTGACATAACTCACAAAGCTGTTGTCAGTATAAAATGGTATGATTTATCAATGACAAGTTTTTAACTGGTTCCCATGAAATCCTACTAAAAGATGTATGGAAACTCCCATCTCCTATATTTCCTGAATTGTATGTAAAATTGTGTTTATGTACATGCATAATGCACTGTTTCTTTTTTCTGAAAATAAGGTTTATAGTTTCCATCATCTTCTCAAAGTGATTATGACCTAAGAAAGATCATGATCTCCTGGTAGAGGTACTTTGTAAACTATAAAGTACTATTCAAAGAAAAGTACCATCTATTCGACTCACACTCATCCTTAAATATCCTTAATGACTTTATTGCATATAGAAATAGGGACCATTTAGTAAGAAATTGTGACTCTGGCCTTTAAAAATCAATGATAAATCAGTAAGCTTTATGTATCCATAGCCTGTTAGCAGGATTAGTAAATTGGTTTCATAAAAAAAATTGTCTAGCATATATGGTTTAAGAGTCCTGATACTGCTATAATCTAGACCTGACTTTGAAGTTCTGACTGAACAAGGTTGAGGTAATTACTACTAAAGTATCTGAATAGCGCTCTCACTGTAATTCTCCAAACATTGAAAATTTCCTTCCAACATAGATCCTTCCTTCCTTCCTTCCTTTCTTCCTTCCCTTCCTTCCTTCCTTCCTTCCTTCCTTCCTTCCTTCCTTCCTTCCTTCCTTCCTGTCCTAGGCATTTACTGAATGCTCAGCAGGCTTTGAACAACATTGTGCTAGCATCAGTTTCTCAAGGAGCCCTGTCCTGTGAGTTTAAAAGGGGAACACCCTGGTCCCAGGGAATAAGTGCAGAACTGGAAGTCTGAAATCTGTCTGGGAGCCCAGCTCTGCTGTTAAAATCACTTTGTGACCCTCTGTCGGTCACTTAACCTGCTGTGCTGCTATTTGCTCATCTGTAAAATTGCTCTCCCTCTTGGGCTCATTGCGAGGATAAAAGAAAATAATAGGTGGCAAAGTGCACTGAATGGTAAAAGTCTAATACTAAATCAAAGTATTATCATTTTAGAAGTTTATCCCTAAGTAGAGCTGACACTGACATATGGAAGTTAAAGCTGCAATTAGGGGCCTGCTTTATCTTTAATCCACCAATAATAAAGCATTCTCCAGGCAGTGACCCAATTTCAAGTACCCTATGGTTATTTGCAACTTTTTCTTCTTATTCTTGGTATAAGTACAGCAACTCTGAATTTTTGAGGACAATTCCAGTATCAACTAGTCTGCAGTCTTGCTTCTTTAAGTATGGGTTCGGAAAATGTATCAGTAAAACTATTAGGAGCCTTTTTAATGGGTGTAGGCCTATGTGATGGTTTTATTTAATTCAACAGATCTTGACTAAGGCCTGCTATGTGCCAGACCATGGGGTTACAGAGACAAATAAAGCACATCCTAGATCTGAGGGAGCTAACAGTCTGGTAAGAGGAGACGATTAAGAAAATGTGTTCAAAGCAATGGGAGAATATGACTAAAGCAGCTCTCCTTTAGTGGTCATACACTACATGCTAGGCACAGTGTGAGAACTTTTTATAAGTTATCAATATTAAGCCTCCCAACAAAATAATGAGGTAGGTAATTTTACGTTCATCTTCAGATGAGGCACTTGAGCTTTGGAAATGTTAAGTAACTTGGTCAAGATCACACATCTAACAGGTTTCAGCAAGGATGCAAAATTTGGTCCATCTGACTTATAGATGCTATGAGGAAACAGAGGAAGGCATTTAGCCCCCAGGGAGGGCCAGGAAAGCAGCTAAAGCACTGCATTGGAGTCTAAATTGAGCAATATACTTGTCTAGTCCCGAGGGATGGGATATATTTCTTTAATAGATGCAGTTAGATTACACCTTGATTTTGGAAAACAACCTAAGTGTTAAATCAAAAAAGCCCTATAATCATCTGGATAATTGTAAGATACAAACAGGTATAAGTGACTCTAAAACTTTCATGACCAAAATCTTACATTTTTAAAATAAAATATAAAATGCTTTTCCTCATGAAAACCATACATTTAGTAAACCAAGCTAATCAAATGTTAGTTCTATTAGTAGGTGCCTATTCTATATTTTATTCTAACAATAAAATTAACAAAGACTAGTTTAGGCCAGGGCTTTCATTTGTGTATTTCTTCTATTTGCAATATTCTTTGATGATTATTTTGGGATTTGGGAAAATCAGAGATGTCTCCTTATTCTCTGGATAGTTACGCATTCCCAGAGCTCTGCTGTGAGAATTTCATTCCTTTACCTGAGATCTTTGGACTCTATTGTCATAAATGCACTTTGAAAATGATAACCTGTTAAATGAGGGATCAGCAAACAGTGACCCACGGGCAAAATCTGGATTGTGACCTCTTTTTGTATGGCCTGCAAGAGCTGAGGTTAGGTTTTATAATTTTAAAAGATTTTCTTGTTTAAAAGAATATGTAATAGAGACCATATGTGGCCCACCAAGCCTAAAATATTTACTGTCTGTCTCTTTAAAAAGAAGTGTGATGACCCTGCTTTATATTATAATGAGTGGTTTAGTCCTCGGGGAAGGGCAAGTTTTCAAGCAGAAGAGAAAGATGCTTTTGGACCCTGGGTATATGTCTCCCACTCACTGAGGGGCTGTAGGAACCAGGGTGGGGTACCACTCCACTCTCCCTTCAGAAGAGAACATGCCCTTGTATGAGAGAAGTCTCTACCTGTGACTCCTCCAAGATCTGCCCCAACTCTTAGGCTGAAGCCAATGTCTGACATGATAAATGTCAGATGGATTATCCTGGGATAAACAGCTTTACTCACAGTTTAGCATGAGACTGGACATGGCAGGTGAGTAAGAAAAAAAAAAAAAGGTCAAGATAAGATAATTTTGGTGTAGTAAAATACAGTCATCCCTAGGTATTCTCAGGGGATTTTTTTCCAGGACCCCTGCTTATGCCAAAATCCTCACACTATCAAGTCCCACAGTCAGCCCTGAGGAACCTGCCTATACAAAAACTGGGCCCTCTATATACTCGGGTTTTGAATCCTGCCAATACTGTATTTGCCATCCTCATTGGTTGAAAAAAATTGGCATATTAGTGGACCCAGGCAGTTCAAACCTCTGTTGTTCAAGGGTCAACTGTATAATTTTACTTGAACATCGTATAACAGTCAATTGTATAAACTAAGCCAGGGTTGCCAAATTTAGCAAATAAAAATACAGGATGCCCAGTTAAATTGGAATTTCAAATAAATAACAAACTTTTAGTACATGTATATTTCTTAGCATAAACATTTCGCAAAGGGGTGTGCTAGAGTGTAGATGGTTTGTTAGAGGAATTCCACATTTGGGGGAAAAAAAAGCATACATATATCCCAAATATTGCATGGGACATACTTATATGGGAAAATTATTTACTATTTACATAAAATTCAAATCAAATCATATGTCCTATATATTGTCTGGCAACTCTTGTTTTATGTAGTATTATATGCTTAAAGAAAATATTTTAAAACATAAATCACGCCTTAATTCATCAGAAAGACTAGTTTTTAAAGTTGGATGGGAATTTGATATTCTCTAATCTAATCTATTTATTTCTAGAAGAGGGAACTTAGGCCCAGAGTAAGTAAATGTCTTGTTCTGGGTGATAGGGCAAGTTAGCCTCAGAACTACGTCTAAATCTGGTGTGCTCTAACTTCCAGTTCAGAGTTCTTTCTACTCCATAACTCAGTCCCCTTCCAAAAAAGACACATTTATAGCACCTGTGATTCTTTTGAGCTTTATTTTTTCCCTCTTCCTTCTATCGCCTTTCTTATCAAACAGGTATTCGTAATGAAGTGGTTTTTTGTTTTTGTTTACACATAGAATTTGAGTAGTTAGTAGACTTCACAAAATATTATACCTGTCTGCTCAGATCCATTAATCTATGTCTATATTACTATTTTCAAGATTAAAATAGTTATTGTAGAAGGTTCAGAAAATATAAAGCAATACAAAGAAGAAAATAAAAATTACTCATAATTTTCCATGTTTGCAGATAGCCAATACAAATATTTTGGTGGGATCCTTTATTTTTCTCTTTTAAAAAAATAACATTGAGGTAACATTTTATATATCTATAACCTATATATACTTATATAACCTGTATATACTTATATAAAAGACATATTGCATATTTTATATATTTAGTTATATTTATTTTAATATATTTTATATTTAAACATTTCTAATATATATATAAAACATATCTATGTATTTTATAACCTTCTCTTATAAATTAACAATATGCACATATGGATGTGCTTTTTCTTTGTTATAAAATATTTTCTGCCATAGAATAACTAATGGCTAGATAGGGACACTATGACATGAATATGCCGTGTTTTATTCAACCACTTTTCTACTGAAATACATTTATATCTGTATTTATATAAATGTATTTATACACTTTGAATTTCTTTTTTTCTCTGATAGTGATCGATGCTCTGATGAACATTATTATAGATAAAACTTTGTAGAATTTACTGATTATTTAATCATTTAAAGAGAAGACGTAAATTTCTGAGTTATAGAGGGAGCTCATTTTAAAGGTTATTGACCTGTATTATCAAACTATTTCGCAGAAAGATTGGGCAAATAAATAGCTAACAAGCAATATAGGGGTGAGCCCTTTTCCTGTACCTTTGTCAACCATGGTTTCCTAAGAGAATTAAAACAATGATATAAGGTTATTTAATTTTTATTTCATTGGTTACAAAAGACAGGTAGAATTTTTTTTCATACATTAATAGGCCACTTGTACTTTTTCTTTTTTTGTTTTATATTTTAAATTTTTAATTATTATGGGTACATAATAGTTGTATATATTTATATGGTACATATGGATGTTTTGATAAGGACATACCATGTGTATTAATCAAATCAGGGTAATTGGGGTATCCATCATTTCAAGCATTTGTCATTTCTTTGTGTTAGGAACATGCTAATTCCAGTCTTTTTTGTTTGTTTTTGTTTTTATTTCAAAAGATTAATTAAGGGATACAAGTGTTTTTGTTACATAAATATATTATGTTTAAGGCAGGGCTTTTGGTGTGTCCATCACCAGAATAGTGTTCATCGTACTTAATAGGTAGGTATTTATCCCACACCCATGCTCCCGCCCTCCCCTTTTCTTGGTTTCTCATGTCCTTTACATTGCTTTGGGCCCATATGTACACATCTATTAGCTCCCACTTATTGGTGAGAACATGGTGTTTGGTTTTCCATTTCTGAGGTATTTCACTTAGGAAAATGGTCTCCAGTGCACTCCACGTTGCTGCAAATGACATTATTTGGTTCCTTTTTATGGCTGAGTAGTACTCCATGGTATATATATCCCACATTTTCTTTATCCGCTTATGAATTGGAGGGCACTTAAGTTGATTCCACATCTTTGTAATTATGAATTGTGCTGCAATAAACATTTGAGTGCAGGTGTCTTTTTTAGTAAATGACTTCATTTCCTTTGGGTAGACACCCAGGTGTGGGATTGCTGGATTGAATGGTAGGTCTACATTTATTTCTTTGAGGAATCCCCACACTGTTTTCCATATAGGTTGTACTAATTTGCGGTCCCACCAATAGTGTATGAGTGTTCCTTTCACTCTGCATCCATTTCAGCATCTATTGTTTTTGATTTTTAGTAATGGCCATTCTGATAGGGGTAAGGTAGTATCTCATTGTAGTTTTAATTTGCACTTCCCTGATGATTAGTGATGTTGAGCATTTTTCATATGTTTGTTGGCCATTTGTCTGCCTTCTTTTGAAAAACTTCTGTTCATGTTATTTGCCCACTTTTTGATGGGGTTGTTTGTTTTTTTCTTGCTGATTCATTTGAGTTCTTTGTAGATTCTGGATATCAGTCCTTTGTCAGATGTATAGATTGTGAATAATTTCTCCCATTCTGTAGGTTGTCTATTAACTTTGATTATTTTCTTTGCTGTGCGGAAGCTTTTCTATTTAATTAAGTCCCATTTGTTTATTTTTTTTGTTGCTGTGATTGTCTTTGGGGTCTTAGTCATAAATTCTTTGCCTAGGCAAATGTTTAAAAGAGTTTTTCCTATATTTTCTTCTAGAATTTTTATGGTTTCATTCCTTACATTTAACTCTTTAATCCATCTAGAATTAATATTTGTATATGTTGAGAGATAAGGATCCTGTTTCATTATTCTGCATGTGGCTATCACATTTTCCCAGAACCATTTATTGATTAGAGCTTCCTTTCCCCAGTGTATGTTGTCTGCTTTGTGGAAGATCAATTGGTTGTACGTAGATGGTTTCATTTCTGGGTTTTCTATTCTGTTCCATTGGACTATGTCTCTATTTTTATACAAGTACCATACTGTTTTGGGGACTGTAGCCTTCTAGTATAATTTGAAGTCAGGTAATATGATGCCTCCAGATTTGTTGTTTTTACTTAAGATTGCTTTGGCTATTCGGACTCTTTTTTTGGTTCCAAATGAAGCTTAGGATTATTTTTGCTAGATCTGTGAAATATGATGCTGGTATTTTCATGGGGATTATATTGAATCTGTAAATCACTTTGGGTATTATGGACATTTTAATGATGCTGACCGTACCAATCCATGAGCAGGGAATGTTTTTCCATTTGTTTGTATCATCTGTGATTTCTTCCATCAGTGTTTTGTGGCTCTTCTGATAGAGGTCTTTAACCTCCTTTGTTAAGTATATTCCTAGATATTTTATTTTCTTTGTAGCTATTGTGAATGGTACTGAGCTCTTGACTTGATTCTCTGCTTGACTGTTATTAGTATATAGAAATGCTATTGATGTGTATACATTGATTTTGTAACCTGAGACTTTGCTGAATTTATTTATCAATTCCAGTTGTCTTTGGGTGGAGTCTTGAGGGTTTTCTAGATGCAAGATTATATCATCAGCAAACGGGGACAGTTTAACCTCCTCTTTCCCAATTGGGATGCCCCTTATTTCCTTCTCTTGCCTGATTGCTTTGGCTAGGACGTCCAGTACTATGTTGAATAGAAGTGGTGACAGTGGGCCCCCCTTGTCTTGTTCCAGTTCTTAGGGGGAATGCTTTCAACTTTTCCCCATTCAGTATGATGTTGGCTGTGGGTTTGTCATATATGGCTTTTTATGATTTTGAGGTATGTTCTTTCTATGCCTCCTTTGTTCATGGTTTTTATCATGAAACGGTGCTGGATTTTATTGAATAATTTTTCTGCATCTATTGAGATGATCCTGTGGTCTTTGTGTTTCTGTTTATGTGGTGGATCACATTTATTGATTTGCATATGTTAAGCCATACTTGCATCCTGGGATGAATCCCTCTTGATCAGGGTGGATTATCTTTTTGATGTGCTGTTGAATTCTGTTTGTTAGTATTTTGTTGAAGATTTATATATGTATGTTCACAAGGGATATTGTTCTGTAGTTTTCTTTTTTGTTGTGTCCTTTCCTGGCTTTGGTGTCAGGGCTTTACTGGCTTTATAGAATGAGTTATGGAGGATCCCCTCCTTCTGGATGTTATGGAACAGTTTCTCTAGGATACATATGAGTTCTTCTTTGTAGGTCTGGTGGAATTTGGCTGTGAATCTATGTGATCTGGGGCTTTTTTTGTAGGGATATTGTTTATTTACTCATGCTGCTCATTATTGGTTCATTCCGGGTTTCTATTTCTTCCTGACCCAGGCTTGGGAGGTTGTGTGTTTCCAAGAATTTGTCCATTTCCTTTAGATTTTCTAGTTTGTTTGTGTAGAGGTTTTCCTAATAGTCATGGATGATATTTTGTATTTCTGCAGTATCAGTTGTAATGTCTCTTTTTCATTTCTGATTGAGGTTATTTGAGTCCTTTCTCTTTTATTTCTGTGTAATCTGGCTAGTGGTCTATCCATTTTGTTTATCTTTTCAAAGAATCAACTTCTCGTTTTATTGATCCTTTCTATTGTTTTTTTTTGTTTCCATTTCATTTAGTTCCGCTCTGAGCTTTGTTATTTCTTTTCTTCTGCTGGCTTTGGGTTTTGTTTGTTCTTTTTCTAGTTCCTTGAAATGTGACATTAAGTTGTTAATTTGTGATCTTTCTGTCTTTTGATGTAGGCATTTAAGGTTGTGAATTTTCCCCTTATGGCTGCTTTTACTGTATCCCATAGATTTTGAAAGCTTGTGTCCCCTTTGTCATTTAGTTCGAGAATATTTTGATTTTCACCTTAATTTCATCATTGACCCAAGGATCATTCAGCATCAGGTTGTTTAATTTACATAACTTGGTGTAAATTTGAGTGTTTCTCTTGGAATTGATTTCTAGTTTTATTCCATTGTTGTTTGAGGAGGTACATGGTATGATTTGGGGTTTTTTTGAATTTGCTGAGACATTTTTTGTGGCCTACGACATGATCAATCTTGGAAAATATCCTATGTGCTGATGAGAAGAATGTATATTCCATAGTTTTGGGGAAGAATGTTCCGTAAATGTCTGTTAGGTCCATTTATCCCAGAGTTCTGTTTAAATCCATTGTTTCTTTATTCATTTTCTCCTTCAATGATTATCCAGTTCTTTCAGTGGAGTGTTGAAATCCCCAACTAATAAGATACTACTGTTTATTTCTTTGTTTGGATCTAAAAGAATTTGCTTTATAAAACTGGCAGCTCCTGTGTTAGGCGCATATATCTTTAGGATTGTTATGTCTTCTTGTTGAATTCCTCCCTTTACCATTATGTAATGACCATCTTTGTCTTTTTTTACCATTTTTAATTTAAAGTCTATTTTATCAGATGTGAGAATGGCTACACCTGCTTGCTTTTGGTTTCCATTTGCATGGAACATTTTTTCCCCCCATTATCTTGAGTCTGTGTGAGTCCTTATGGTTTAGATGTGTTTCTTGAAGACAGCAAATATTTGGGCTGTATTTTTTCATCCATTCAGCCAGTCTATGTCTTTTAAGTGGGGCATTCACACCATTCATGTTGAGTGTTAATATTGATATGTGGGATCCTGTTCTGTTCAGCATGTTGGATTATATCTTATTATTTTGTTTTCCCTCTTGTACTATTGTTTTGTAACAGCTGTGAGCTATAACTTTTGGGTGTTTTTACACTGGTTGGTATCTATCATGTTGTTGTATATAATTCAATTTTGAGCATTTCCTGTAGGACAGATCTGGTAGTGACAAATTCCCTTTGTGTTCGTTTGCCTAAGACTTTCCTTTTTGCAATAAATCTCTCAGGTGTTTGTTGAACTTCTTATATCTGGATGTCTAAATCTCTAGCAAGATCAAGGAAGTTTTGCTCAATTATTACCTCAAAAAGGTTTCCCAAGACTTGTGCTTTTTCTTCTTCACCCTCAGTGATGCCTATAATACTTATATTTGGCCATTTTATATAATCACATATTTCTCGTAGACTTTGTTCATTCCTCTTAATTCTTTGTTCTTTATTTTTGACTCACTGGGTTAATTCAAAAGAGTAGTCTTTAAGCTCTGAAATTCTTTCTTCTGCCTGGTCTACTCTGTTCTTAAGACTTTCTACTATTTCCTTAAATGAATTTTTATATTTCCAGAATTTCTATTTTTTTTAAATATATCTATCTGTTTAATAAATTTGTCATTCATTTCCTGAATTGTTTTCTGGTTTCTGTGAGTTGGTTTTCTATTTCCTCTTGGATTTCATTGAGCTTCCTTACAATCCATATTTGGAATTCTTTATCTGTCATTTCAGTATTTTCATTTTGGTAAGGATCCATTGCCAGAGAGATGATGTTCTCCTTTAGGGGTGTCCTTTCATTCTGATTTTTCATTCTTCTGGAGTTCTTCCACCTATTCCTTCTCATCTGGAGCAGCTGTCGCTTCTTGTTTTTGGATTTCCTTTTGTTAAGATGGGGATTTTTTTTGTTCCCTCTGACTCCTAGAGTGTCTCTGTAGCATATGTGGGGTAAGGATCTTTGGCTTTGCTTGTGGGTACTTTGGGGATCTAGGTTCTGGATGGATACCTTGGTTATAGATATCCTTAGTGTGGTGGTTTTCTCAGTTTGTAGGCTGTAGCAGTGGTGATCTATGTGTGCAGATTCCCTGTCTCTTGTTGATGAGGGAAGATGGAGATCTTTGATATTTTTTCTCTTTCCCTAGCCCTGTGATCTTCTTAACAGTATGAATTGTATTGGGATACCCAGTCTAATCTCTGAGACAGTAGGTGGTACTTGAGTGTAAGAGTCAGCCACATCCTGCATGATTGAGTCAATAAATGCTGTAATGGGCTGTACAAGTTGTCTTCCCTGCCAGTAGGTGGTATTTTCAGGAAAGGGCCAGATGTAGTGTTGTTTTTTGGGACATGTGACTGGCTTTAGTCCCTTAGGAGAATCACTCAAATGCCCCAGGTGGTGGGTGGAGCCCTGAAGCTCCCAGGGGATTCCTTATTCTCCACCAAAGCAGTTGTGGGCAGAGGAGCAAGGCTAGGTGGGGCTGGTTCAGAGGAATCTGCCTTCAGGCTCCACAAGGTGGGCACAAGAGCCATCGCAGCAGCAGTCAAGGGTCATCTCCCAGATCACTGTGGAAAGCCACCAGGGAGAGACTGGAGTGGCCCCACTAAGCCAGAAAGTCTGCTCATATGGGAGGGACTGTCTGGGATTCACAGACTGGGCTGTCAGGAGTGCATTTCACTCTTCTCCCTCCTCTGCTGCCCAGTGGGTCTACTTCCAATGTCTGGCCAAAAGCAGAAGCTCCATCTAGCTGAGCTCACCAGCAATAGTGCTGCTCCTGGGAGCTTCAGGATCCCGTACTGGACTGAATACATGGCCTTCCTGTGGGGGGAGGGGTGCTTCATAAGTGCACTGTGGCTCAGACTCACACTGCATTCTCCTTTCAGTTCTGTCCATGAGGACTCCCACACCTCCCAGGATTAGTTCACAGATCTCCCTCCGATCCCCTGAGCAACATGATTGAGTCCTGGGGTACAGGATCTGGCCTGTGAGCCTGTCCCCTGTTCCCCCAAGTTCAATCTTTGATCATTCCAGGGAAGAGTGTGCTGGTCCCAAGTTGTCTATGGAGTGCTCAAGTAGGCTTAATGTCCCTCTGCTTTGGGGTGTGCCCTGCTCTGCTTGGGCAGTGAGTGAGCAGCATTGGGGAGGGTTGGCAAGGAGGGACCTCACAGTCTGAGCACTCCTCAGTCTGCTGCAGATCTTTAAGGGGAAAGATGTGAGCCCCACTCTCTGTGGAGGCCTCAGTATAGTGGACACACCAACAGAGGGGAAGCAGCCACTCCTGAGAGCCCCAACTTGATCATCCCTTAGGGCACCCATGCCACTTGGCAGTAGTGGATGGGGAAGGAGAGGGAGAGGAGAAGAATCTGAATGGAGGAGTGCTGGCAGTCCTGGTCCCCTTTGTTCCTCTCCCTGGAAGGAAGCCCTCTCATAATGTTCAACCTCTGGGATCACATAGTTCCCCTGGGACCCACCAGCCCCTGTGACCAATGCAGTCTGGGTAGGAGCTGGGAAATGTTTGTGTAGGGACCAGTGACACAAAAACTGAAGAGCTGAAGCTTCCTGGGGAGGACAAAGGCATACAATGGGTGGAGAAACCATATGGTGCCCACCATCTTGGCTCAGATCTGTGATGATGGGGAGCAACACCAAGGAGGCTGGCAGCCCAGTGCTTTGTTTTCAAGAAGCTCCCAGTTCACTGGTGGCAGCAGCTTTTGGGCTCATGAGGGTAGGAAAGCTCTCCAGCAGCTCAGGAGCCTGCTGACTTCCTGAGGTGTGAGGGAAGGAGAAACAAAACCCTCCACTCTACCCTTTCCATGGACTCCAGGTTTCTCAGGGGTTGATCTCTGCTGAAATCATGCTCCTTCTTATTCTGCTCCACAACTTCTTCTCATGGAATCTCGGGTAGGTTCTGGCACTTTTCCCTCTGAATTACACCTGAGCTATACTTTTTTCCTCAAAAACTTCTCCTACTTTCTGAGATGATCTAGCGACCGATGTCTCTAGTCAGCCATCTTGCCCCAGCTCTCTCCACTTGTACTTTTTCTATAGTGAATTTCTTACTTTTCTTCTTTGCTTGTATATATATTTTTCATATTAGAATGTTCATTTTCTTAGCAAATGGAATTTTTTGAAAATATATTAAGGTCCTTAATCTTCCGTTTCATTGTATGCCAGAAATATTTTTCTCTAGTTTGTCAATAGTCTTTTAATTTTTTTGTTAATATTTTTATTATGTAAAAGTTCTGAGTTTGTATGTGATCAATTCTATCAATTTTTCTTCAGTCTTTGAAGTTATACTGAGAAAGTCATGCTGAGAAAGTTATGCCCTCCTTCATTTGCAAAATATACTCACGAGTATTTTTCATCATTTTTTTAGTGAATAAATTGAACTGTTTGCATTTAACTGTCTAACCCAGACCAAATTTATTTTGGTGTGTGATTTTCTTCTTGATTTTTGCATTCTGAGAATTTTAAATGCAATTAAATAAAAAAGTCTTTAATATAAGCAGTTTTTTCACATACAGTCATTTTCTCCATTTCTGCACAGAACTACATACGCAAAGAAAGTGTAAATGTTATGACCCCCAAGGAGATCTCAGGAGAGAACACTTCTTTAATGTCTTAATGCTTCAAAGGACCTGTGAACAAAGAAGGCTTTTCTTATTCTATTGACCTATTATATTTGCATAATCATTTCTGATGTCACAGAGAAGAAGAGAGAAGACTTGTTCTGGCATCAGAAGGCAGAACTAGGACAGATGGGTGAAAGTTATAAGAGACAGAGTTTAGCTCAAAGTAGGGAAGACAATGCTGCCTGGTTGTCATTGTCCTGACTGTCCAGTGCAGGTCTTCACTCAGAGGCTGGGTCTGGTACTCAAAGAGATGCCAACATTAAGGATGCTTTGTGGTGAGATTTAATGGGCAGGCATCCCATCATCGAGAGTCAGGGGTAAGAACAATGTCTTTCTGTTAAATAATTAAAAGCTCACTGTTCTAGTTATTATTATTTATTATCCCAAAACTAGGAACTTAAAACAACCATTTTATTTTGCTCACAATTTTGTGGGTCAGAAAGTAAGGGTGATTTTGGCTTGGGAGCTCTCATGAAGTTGCAGTTAGCTGTTGTGCAGTCATCTAAAGGCTCAGCTGGGCTGGGTGTTTCGGATAGTTCATTCACATGGCTGGCAGAGGGTGTTGGCTGTTGGCTGGCAGCTTAGCAAGGGCTGTTGACCTGAGCTCCTGCATGTGGTCTCTCAAGTATGGTGGTCTCAAGGCAGCTGGACTCCTTATATGGTATCTGACTTCCCCCAGAGCAAGTATCCCAAGAGGACCAGGTGGAAGCTAACTGGTGTTTTCTGATCTAGCCTTGGAAGTCACATAGTATCACTTCTATCATACTCTGTTCATCAAAGCAGTCACAGTCCCACCCAAATTCAAGAATAGGGAAAGTACACTCCATCTCTTATTGGGAGGAGTGTTTAAAAAAAAAAAAAGAACATTTTTTAAAAACTGCCACACCTATCCACACATGTGGAACATCCACACATGTTTCCATTCACTCTGCCCCCTCTTTGCCCATCGTTCATTTTTTGTGGCTCCTTATCTGTGTGACTCTACTGTGCTTTGTTCCAATACAGAGATATATTTGGGGGGAGGGTGAGTTTGCTGAAAGGGAACATATGATTTGTTTTTTTACAGGGCATTTTAAGCAAACAGTTAGAGGATTTTTCATTTCAATTTTGCATTGAGTTACTATTTTTAGATTTGTTGAACATCAAACACATAATCACATCCTAAATTCATTATGTGTTCATTTATTTCCAGACAAAACCTAATTTAGCTAAGGAGAGAGGATGCAAATATATTATATTGCACTAGGCTCCATTTCCCTTCTCTATGCCAGGGTTCTAAAGTTGAAATTGGTTGCTGGCCCATAACTCTCTGGAATGACAGGCTGCCCCTTCATGGATTTCTGGGATTGACCCTCTGTGACTCCAGCCTTGGTTCCACCTTTGGTCAGTACCCCTGGTAGTCAGGCTACAAGATACAAGGAATGCTATAAGGGATTCTTTCCCTGAGTGGAAGAATTAACTAAATGTATTCTAAGATTCAATATTCCTTATATACACACCTTTTATAGGCTAGATAAGCAAAAATCCAATCATTTAAAATGGAGAACACTGAGTTGTAGATGAATTTATTTAATTCACGTAAGCATTGCCATAACCTGGAAGCTGAGGAATCGGGCAGACAGTCCCTTCATTTGCTGTCTGGCTGCATCTGCAGAGTTGTTGTGTCTGCTTTAATTAGGGCACGTTTCCATTTCCAGAAGGGTATGAATGCAGTGTCTATTTGTTGGTTTATGTCCCAATAACATCACAATGGCCTAGGGTTTATTTGCATCAACTGCTCTGGGGAGCGGATGGCTTTTTGATTGTTACCTTGCTAGTTTCAGCCTGTCAGGGACCCACAGGAGTAGAATAGGGAAGAAGTGAATTTGTGTAACAGCAGCTGCAGTGCTGCTCTGTGCTGCATCTTCTAAGGGGGTGACAGCCAAGACCATGGGATTTGGTCTAATGAGACAATGAAAACTGGATACATAAGGTGAGTTAAATCTCCCTTTTTTTTACCTGCTTTAGAGGGCCCCCTGCTGTTCAAGTTTTAAAAAGAGTTAATGGGCTGGACAGAAAACTCAATGGTTTGATTAACCATTTTGAAGATCCATTTCTTTCAAATCAAAAATATGTTTGCCAAATTATTTTGTTCTATGATATGGGGTCATCATCACAGATCGGAATTTGCCTTTGTAAGCAAGAATCCTACTATTTACCTTTTGCTTCCTAATCTAGCCATTTGTTCTCATGTAACATCATACTTAGCCCCCAGGTGACCCAAGCTTGGAGATTGGTTCTTGCCATAAACAGAAAATATATTAAGCTCTCTGGCATTAGCAAATGTTGGTGTAAATCAAGGTCCTTCTCCTAAGGACCTCTCATGACTTTCTGAATCACAAACCCTCTCCTTGGTTTCAGATGTTGATCATACACTGGCAGCTGAAGCATGGTCACTGCTCCTGCCTTGCCTCCTTTCCTTGAGTTCATGACTTTTTGCTTGTTAACTCTCAGTGTGACACCCAGAGATGTAGCTGTTGAACATTGCCCAGCTGTCAGATTTTTTATATATATACATATATATGCATATATATATATGTATATATATGCATAGTGACATTCAGAAACACTTTCCTACCAAAGTAATGAAGAACAGAATCTAGTGTATTTCTCCACAGAAGCCAGGAATTTTGGGTAAGATTGTGAAATTGTGTTTTATATCCTGTTGAGGTCTATAGTTCATTAATTCATCCAACACATATTTATTGACTGTTTAATATGTGCAAGGTGGTAGGACATAGCAAGAAAATTTCACATCATGAAAAGTGCTATAAAGAACATTGAAGCAAGACAATGTAATAGTGTGATTAGGGACCATGGGTTGAGAAAGAATTATAAATTCTGTGGCCAGGAAAGGCTTCTCTAAGAGAATAGTGACCTAAATAATCAGAAAGTCTAGCCAGGCAAAGATTTGGGGGAAAGAATATTCCAGGTAGATGGTATGTGTAAAGGTCCTAAAGAGGGAAGGATCCTAACAAGGGCAGATGGGCAGCGGTGAAGTGAAATGAGGCAGAGATGTTGCAGGAGGGTCTGTTAAGGCCTTGGAGGCTGGGGTGTGGCATTCAGACTTAATCCTTATCCTGAATGGTTATGCTGAGCCCTTGGAGGGTTTTAAGCAAGAGGATGGTACAGTATGAATTTATGTCGGGGTCAAGGCTAGAAACACAAAAGCTAGTTAACAGGCTAGAACAGTTTTTTAGGTAAGAGATAATGGTGAAATGCATGAGAGTATAGTACCCCCACTAGAAATGAGTGGTCGAAGAACAAACAGGACCTGATGGATTTGTGGTGAGAGAGAAAGCAGGATCAAGGTGGGCTTCTAGGCTTTCAGCTTTAGCAACTGAATAAGGTGGTGGTGCCATTTACTGAGATGGGTAAGGCCAGAGGAGAAGCAGATTTGGAGGAAATGGACACTGGTATTTGGAGTCTAGAGGAAAAGTCAGATTTGAAAATTTACCAATATATATGGTATTTAAATCCATGGGACTAAATGCAAATAGTTCTTCAATTAAAGTGTTAGAAAGAAAAACCCAAGAAACAGAGATAAAGAATTTTTCAACTTAAAAGAGAGGAATCTGAGAAGTGGAAGAGCAAGAAAAAAGATGGATTTCACCTGAGGCAGAAGGGACTTTATTAGAGCGAAACAGACACAGGAACCAAACTGAACACCTGAAGGGAAACTGAAACAAATCTAATAATGGTTTTTTAAAACTACGTGTAAGTGAATAGCTAAGTGCACATATCATATGTATACAGCTCATTGAATGTTCACAGTATGAAAATATCTATGTAATGTTTAAAAAAAATCTAATTTGGAGGCCATTAGATTGGGGTGGCTCTGGCCCTTTAAATTTCTGTGTGACCAAACCAAAGCCCAAGGTAAACAGTAAATTGAGACTAAAAACTACACCAGTCAGAAACCACCAACTAACCTCTAACTAGGTACTTTTCATTCTAACCAATCAAAATTGTTTTCTTTGTCTTGCTTTTACAACCACTTCATAAGTTTTCCCTCTAGCCCCTCCTGGCTTACTGCTTGTGGTCTGATGATACCTCGATTAAAGAATCACTTAAATACTCAAATAAATTCTTTACAATTTAGATGTGAAGTTTTCCTTTTGTTACTAACCAGCACTCAGATCAAGGAACAATATTTACCAGCATCACAGAAGCACACTCATGTTCCTCACTATTAGAAAAGTGATTTTTAAAGCATAGATTAATTTTGCCTTTCTAAAAACTTAATATGAATCAGATCATATTAAGACTATTTAGTGTCTATCTACTTTCACTCAACATCAGGTTTGTGAGATTTATTCATATTGTTGTATGTTCATTCTCATTGATGAATAATATCCCATTATATGAATGTACTATATTTATCCATTCTACTATAGATGAGCATTTTGGTAGTTTCTCTTTTCTGACTAATATGAATAATACTATTATGAACATTCTAGTACATGTTTTTGGTGAGCATATGTGCATATTTCTGCTGGGTATATAACTAAGAGTGGAATTGTTCATTTGTAGTGTGCCTATGTTCAGCCTTAATAGGTACTGCAAAACATTCTCCAAAGTGGTTGTAGTAATATTCACTTGCATTAGCAATATATGAGAGTTAAAGTTGTTCCACAAGCCTCGCCAACACTTGATATTGTTGGTCTTTTTCATTGTAATTATTTTGATGGGTGCATTAAGTGGTATCTCATTATAGTTTTAATTTGCATTTCTCTGATGACTTATCAATTTGAGCACTTTTGAAGTGTCCATTCTTTTCCCATGAAGTACAGTATTGCCTTTGTCAAAAATTAGGTGACTAAATATGTGAGTTCCTAAAGGTTTTCTTTTCTTTTTGAGACAGAGTCTTACTCTGTTGCCCAGGCTAGAGTGCAGTGGCATCATCATACCTCACTGCAATCTCTAACTGCTGGGCTCAAGTAGTCCTGCTGCTTCAGCCTCCCAAGTAGCTGGGACTACAGGCATGCACCACTGCACCAGCTAATTTTTCTATTGTAAGTAGAGACGGGGTCTCACTCTTGCTCAGGCTGGTCTTGAACTCCTGACCTCAAGTGATCCTCCTGCCTCGGCCTCCCAGAGTGTTAGGATTACAGGCATGAGCCACCGCACCCACCCAAGGTTTTTAACATTGAACTGAAGCCTCCCCTTTCTTCCACCAAATGGTAACCATAAGAAACAGTTAAATTCAAAATATAACTTAGATATCTTCTAGTCCAGTGGTACTTGAAGACCAGCAACAACAGCATTACTTGAGACCTTGTTAGAAATGCAAATTCTGTTGCCCTACCCTAGACTTACTGAATCAGAAACTCTAAAAGTAGGGCCCAGAATCTGCATTTTAACAAACACTTCAGGTGATTCTGACACACATTCAAGTTGGAGCAAAAAACAATTCTAGCTTACCTCCTGTTCACAGATGAAGGTACTGAAGACAAACCAAACAATGAGTATTTTTGTTTTAGTCAATGAGTTGGAATTAATGCTGCAAATATATCAATTCTACTAATATGGAGCAAATTTAAGAACTTCAATATTTTTGACATTTCTAACCTGAACAAAATCATTAGAATGTTTAGTTCAATGTGAACTTCTTGTGAGTGCAGATTTTTAGAAGAATGAGTAGCTAAAGGGGTTTAGATCTCTTTCCATAAGACTCCCCTAATGCCACTGCATGCCCCCAAGCACTGTTTGGGCCAACTGGTGAAATACCCGCAGGCACAAAAGTGATGGGCTAGGAAAATTCTCCAGGATATTTCAAGCTTTTGTTTATAAAATTTACCCCCCTTTTTTTTTTTTAAAGCTTTTCAGACCCTTTTTAGGTAAATTCCTTATTCTTCTCTATGTATGTTAATATTAAACGAGCGCAGCCCCTACTTCTAGAATCACAAAGATGGAAGCAGCTCCTCTGTGCCAGGCTCTGAGTTGTTCCTCTCTCCTAAGCAGACCTTGGTGAATTATGTATTGAGGGCTTCTGTGCAGCCTTGTCACCTGCATAGTCACTGCTGTGGTTTGAATGCGTTCCCCAAATTCCATGTGTTGGAAACTTAACCCCCCCAATTCATATATTGATGGCATTCGGAGATGAGGCCATTGGGAAGTAATTAGGATTAAATAAGGTTATCAGGGTGGGACACCCATGATGAGACTAGTGGCTTTATAAGAAGAGGAAGAGAGACCTGAGCTGACGCAAATGCTCTTGCCCTCCCACCATGCCATGTTATGATGCAGTAAGAAGGCCCTCACCAGGTGCTGGTACCATGTTCTTGGACTACTTCCCAGCCTCCAGAACTGTAAGAAATAAATTTCTTTTCTTTATAAATTACCCAGTCTCAGGTATTCAATTATAGCAACAGGAAAAAAAAAAAAAAACTGAGACAGTCACCTTCCTCAGTTCCTGAAATGGGCCATCACCTCAGTGGTAAAGCCTTGGTTAGGAGAGATAGCAGATGTCCAGGAAAGGTCATAGGAATTGTTGCCCATTACTCTTTCTGTTCTTGAAATCACATGGTAAGACAGGTGCATGCTGCATAGAGACTACTTTCTGGAAGGTAGGTAGGATGATCTGGGAATTGTGTCCAAAGTACTTCTACACTTCCACTGATTAAAATAAGCAGTGAAAGTAGAGAGGGCCACTCAGGGCTTTTCATACTAAACTCAACTTCTGTTCCTGGGTTTGCTACCCAAGATATTCTGTCACTCATTTGCTTTACTTTAAAGCTCTATCTTCAGGGAAGTCAATCTACTTGACTTTGCAGGGAATGCACATCATCTTGAAAGTGCTGGGTTTTCTCTTCCTCCTTCTGTTCTGAGAGTTTCAGGCAAGCATTCAAAGTCTCTTACTTTCTTCTACAAGACTGTAGCTATTTCTTCACACTCAGCTTGGTGTGATTTTCTAATGAAAAGTGAGTCAATATTTCCAAGACAGCAAATGAAAAGGAGATCTTAAGCCATCAGGTATTAATAATATTGTTGTTATTAAGTTTTATCTTCTTTGGAAATTGCCTTTTCCCTGTTTGCTTCTGTTTTAATATGTTAGTTTTTCATGATCTTCACATTATTTGTTTGCAGAGTAAGTAGAGTTAATGCTTGACACTTAACATAGGACTTTTCATCTTCAAAGAATTCTTTAAATAAGCTAATTGAAAGGAAGCTAGCAGAGGAGTACAAAGTTAACATAAAAAGGCCTCGCAAACCTGGAGAGATAATGGCAAAAAGCAAATAATTCGAAAACATATTTGTGAGAATGAATTGAACAGGTCTAGAGGAACAACAGAGCAAAATCTAGATGGAGGATTGGTACTAATAAGGACTGCATGCATGCCTGTGTGTGTGTGTATGTACATATACACTTTTTCCTATTAAACAAAGTTGGGGTATCCAAATCCTGAAGAAATTCTGCCTGTGATACTGATTATAAATTGTAGGACCAAACCATTGTTACTTACTTTCTTATACTTTTGCTACTTGTAGCCATAATTGGGTAGCCATAATTGGGTTAGAGGTAGATGTTTGAGGAATCTCCAAACATGACTTTCATATAAAGTTGGGGCTCTACTTAGGTAAACAATTGGTTTTTATAAACATACTTGGCCTTTTTGATTTGCTAGTTTTATTCTGTTGGCACTATTCATAGGTATTTTCCAACTCATGATGGAGGAAATAGCATGTTGACTCAGAAAGCTCCAAGGATCTGAAGGTACTGTTAGGCCAGATACCTTCACTGCTTTACCCCAGTGTCTAGCACAGTACCTAGCTCAGGGAATATGTTCAATTAGTATTTATAGAGTGGTTAAATAAGTTATTGAAGCACCTTGGATTTTTTGTAAAACTCTTGAATGGTTAGTGTGAAAGTCCACCTGAGCACAACCCTTGCTTGTTTGGCTTTTTCTTCTTATTGGGTGGCTTTTAAAAAATATAACCCAATCAGTAGGCAGCTTTCTTTCTGTGTAACATAATATTAATAATATCTATAGTTCATTCAAATTCCCCATTGCCTTGAAGCTCTCTGACATATATGTGCTATGTGAGCTGGGGAGAAAATTTGCATATGACCTCAGTCATTTATTTCATACCAGAAAGTAAAATGCACCAAACAAGATTACAAAGTCCAGGTGTGTTGCTAATACTATGTGAAATATTGATTTTCCAAAGGAGTCTCTTCTCTATCTTCAAGCCATAAAATTGATCACAATGCCTCACTCTTACAGGAAAAATAACATCTTCTTGTTAATAAAACCTAGACTCTCCATGGTTGATAATATAAGACAATGGAAAAGATCTAGGCCCCAATCCTTGTCTCCTGAATTTCACCTGATTCTTGGAGATCTCAAGTTAGTTATTTTTGCTAATTCCGTGTTGGTCTTCTATACATTTCTAAGTAACATTCTGGATAAGTGTCAATGCCTGATTCCTTATTATTCCATGACAGAGCTGAGACAATGCCAACAGGGGAGATCTGTTTCTTCTAGTGCAGTAAGTTAAGTAGTTAAGAATGTTTCTGTTGTTAGAAAAACTTAAGGTACTGATCTGCCCATTTTTGGCTGTCTGACTTTAGGCAGGTCACTTAACCCCTGAGTCTAACTTTCTTCATCTATGGAATAGGGATGTATATAATACTCATTTCCTGGGACGAATATGAGCACTGAATTAGATAATTCCCAGAAAATTTAGCATAGTCCCTTGCATGTATTAAGTGATCAGTAAATGTTAGCTATTATTTTTATTACAAAATACAGTTGACCCTTAAGCAACATGGGTTTGAACTGCACAGGTCCACTTATATGTGAACTTTCTTTGGCCTCTGCCATCCCTGAGACAGCAAGACCAACCCCTCCTCTTCCTCCTCAGCCTATCAACATGAAGCGAATGAGGATGAAGACCTTAATGATGATCCACTTCCACTTAATGAATAGTAAATATATTTTCTCATCCTTATGTTTTTCTTAATAGCATTTTCTATTCTCTAGCTTACTTTATTTTAAAAATACAGTATATAGTACATATAACATTAAAGTATGTGTTAATTATGTTGTTGGTCATCGCCTCTAACCCTTGCATTATTCAAGGGTCAACTGTATATTGGGAGGTAGTAAAAGAGAAACAAACACAAAAAAAGAACATGGATCCAGAAAATTGGGTTTCAAGAAAAAAGCCAACTTACTTTAACTCCTGGTATGACTCTGTGAGGATGCCAACCTCCTAGCACACAGAGCCTAGGAGCCTGGGCCTAGGAGTATGACCAGAGCATGACAAGACTTTTCTTCCCACTCCTACCTAAGTTCTCCTTTCCAGTTTTGTTTTCCTGATTGTGAAGCTGCCTGTTTCAAGCTAATGGAAACTAGAACTTACTTGGTCTCTAAGGGAAGGATCATGTGATATGGGAGAGAAATGGGCAGCCTTAGCAGAAAAATAACAGAATACAACAGAACAAGCCTAACACACATATAAGAAATATACATAAATAGCAACAATGGGGACATTTCATTATATCTAAAACTTTTTCTCATTATTCTGTAATTTTCCCTATTTCCTTCAAATGTGTTCTCCCACACACAATTAAGAGTTATTTTGTGTTCTACTCTCTTCTTAAAATTCTATCTGGGCAGCTCCTTTCCTGGCAGGATAGTGCTTCCCTCTCCAGCACTAAGGCAGAACCAGGAGATGGGCACTGGTGAATGAGAGAAAGGGACCTCCCTGGCATGCCAGACAGAAGAGGATGACTCCAGGAGATGACTGAGCAGCCCTGGCTCCAGGGCCAACTCTGACACTCAGGATGGGAAGGAAGAGGGGAGGCACATCCCCTTGGTAGAGCAGACGCTGTGAGGAATTTTGGAAATCCTCATGCCACTGCCCTACTCCAGGAAAGGCCAAGGGTATCACATACCAGACTTCATTTGGAAACTTATGTTGTGCCAAGCTCAGGGATTACTATGGAAATGAGAAATTGAAAAAAAAAAATACATTCATGATCCATTGAAAGTTGCTCTGTCAGTCAGGCCTATAGGAAAGGAGAATCTACAGGTAGATTCCATAGGGGTTAAGGCAGAGACTTTGGCTTGCAGTGGCCTGCATTCAAAGTCCAGCTGTGCCTCTTAGATGTATAATCTCGGGTACAATTCCTTAATCTCTTTAAGCTGTAGTCTTTAAAAGGGTGATAGTAATAGTATTTACCTAATAGGTTATATTAATAGATTAAATAAAATAGTGTACATAAAGCATCTGATGTGTTATAGTGCTCGTTAATATTCCTTTTCACTTTCTGGGACCCAAAGGAACTCCTAGCAGGGGGTAGGAACTTAGAAGAACTCAGACAGATGCCGAGTGGGTTGGGCAGCAGTTTTAACTGGAGAGTAATAGCTCCAGCTAATGACAGCTACTGCTTCTCTAAGTCCCCCTCCAATGCTGGTGAGAAAGGCATGTGATTCATTTGTTTCCCAATTCATCCTCCCTTTTTTGGCATAGTAGCCTTTTAATGTAACTTCATCTCAGAAATGTATTTAAAGGGCATGTTTTTACAGGCAGAATAAATATACCTGGGTAGATTTACCTGGTCCAAGTCACTCAGAGAGGCCTAGGAGTAACTTCTTCATTTGAACTATTATCAATATTTATAGGATCACAGTGGCTTGAGTCCACCTATAAAACAAGGCAAATTGAAAAGAGAGTCTTCTCTAAGCTCGTGGAGCTCATCCTCTGTGTTTGTGACTCTGATAGCTCAGACTCTGAGCCTTGTCTACCTAGAGCAGAGGAATTTTTTGTTCTTCCTGAGTTGTCGGTTGTGTGTGGGTCATATATGTATACACATTCATATGCACATGTGTGTGTATGTGCACACATATACATACACACAGAAATGAATTAATATATACACATACATGCAGAAATTGTTTTAAATTAAGATGAAAACAACAACAAAAATCCCATCACCTGAATTCTCAGGACTTAAAGGGAAAAAGTAGTAAGCAGTACTCACACACCAAAAATTACTTCCTTGGCAAAATAAGGTCTTTTGTGAAAGGAGTTTTTCAGCAAACAGATTTTGACAATTGACACCCCGTGAGCACCATTTGTGAAAAACCTTTTTTTTTTTTTGGCTGTAATTTGATGAAGCGGGAAGTGGAAATCGATAGCACGTTACCAAATGTATTCTTTGCTGATGCTCCTGTCTTTCTCTCTTTTGCGGCTGTTCTGTAGTAGATAAGAGATAGGAGGAGGCCAGAACACAATATATGGATTTTTTAAAAACTAGCACAACAAAGGAAGCTACAGAATACTTTTAACCCTGGAAATATTTTCAGCACTATATTGTACATTTACTATGCAGCAGAACAGACTGACTTCAAGCTCAAAGGTGGATTGGGAGTTTATATGATCCCCCAGAACTTCAGGGAGAACCTTTCTCACTGGAGCTCTCATCTCCACCTCTCGGCACTGCTGGTTTCCATGACAACCAGGCCAATGTCTAGTTCGGTTTTGCGAATAGTTTCCAAAGCCCATTAGGCCTAAAATCTTCTCTTTAGACTCTCACATCTGCCTTACTCCATCCAACCTTCCTACTGCATCCTCTCCCTTTAATCTTTTCAACTTGTGAGATAAGAAACACAAAATTTTATAGCAGCAAATATACCTAATAGTCTTACAAAGACGATGCTAGAGAAAACACAAGGAAAGGGGCTAAAGTAGTTCCCAGATTATCCTCAGGTCTGCTGCCTGACTGCTACTCAGTGTTTCATCTTGTTTTTAGACCCTAGCCTGTTGGGTCTGTGCTTATTTGCTTGGCTCTTCTGAGTGGGTAAAATGAAAAATAATGATGCAATGCAGTAGTAGGAGTGGTGTTATAGGAGGTGAGACCTCAGCTCTGCCCCTGAGTGTCTGTCTCCATGACCTTGGGCTACTGTAAAAGGAGGGATGGGATAGAGGGTCTCTGGAGGAACTTCCCAGCTTTATTATTCCATGACCTACTGTGAGCAGGATTCAGTCTATCTGCCCTTGAGTAAAATGGGTTTTTCTAATCAAATATTCTTCTTGCTGGTTGGTGATTAAACAGACTAATCCTAATCTTAAATCAAGAATATGATAGAAAATAAAACCTACTACTGCTTAGAGGGAGGACTTCTAGGTATTCCCTCAAAAGGACCCACTTCATTCCACAGTTCGGAGTAGGAATGGAACTTTTAGGGGCAGCTGTAAAGATACAATATTTATCCTACATTAAGTCTGTGCTCAGATGCATGCTGGCATTCACCTGACAGATTCATCACTGACTTAAATATCTCAGAATTGTTCCATATCTATTAACTAGATTGTTCATGAAAAACTTTATCAGAAAACATTCTGTAAAACAAAGCCATTTTCAGGAGTAGTTAGTCTAAGGTAAAAATATGTTTATTTTTAATTTTGCTTACTTCTGGACATGTTCAACATCCTAATTATCTTCAGCCACCCACTGAACTGAACAAAAAGGCTGGTCCAGCAAATGACCCTCTTGAAGAACATGCCATCAGTCATTTTTACATGAAGCAGTGCACATTTGTCAAAGTACTGTTAGCAGAAAATTTTCTTAAGATCACTTATTAGAGCTTTTAATTTCTTCAGAAACCCCAGTTTCTATCATGAAACTCTCCCTCTCCATGAAGAGAGAGTTTCATGGTAGATGTAATAGAGATTAAATCTGGGGGTTCTGGGAGGAAAAGTGCTATGGTAGGGGAAGTTGTAGCCAGAAGAGGGTGCTGGGTCCCTGGTGAGTGGCAGGGGGTCTTATTGAGTGCCTGTTTGCCCAAGATGGTTGTGGTGAAATCCTGCTTTTTATTTTCTTCAGAGTTAAGGAGCCTTGATTTTCTTCCACTTTGCAATTTCTGACTTTTCAGTTGCAGTGTTATTGTGACTATTGGAGGTGATACTGTGAAACAGGCAAATCATGTATGTGTTTTGTAAACACTGCTAGCTATGGGCACTTTCAGGATGTTATCTCAGGAAGGTCTAGACCAGTCCGTTTCCTATATCTAGCCAACATACCTGTTGAGATGATTAATTTGATTGGATTAAATTTTGAGTCTCCTGCCATCTTGATGAGCTATGTTCAGATGGCTTCTGCAAAGTGTCACATTTCCTCAATGGAAATGTTAGATTATTGAGAGAGAATAAAGGTCAGTGAATATAGAAAAAGTGTGGCCTTTGGAATCTTGGTGATAAATGGACATCTTTTCATTTTCTTAAGGTTACCTATATAGCCTGAGAAGTAGGAGACATTTTTGTATGGAAGATTAAGGATTTTGGCTGAATGCCTCAATTTTTCATTGTACTATGTCCTAAGAACAGCTATTTGATTACATTTAATTTAGTTTCTGTTAGCCTTTGTTAACACACACACACACACACACACACACACACTTGCATGCATGCAAACACACCCTTGTTGAAAAATATGGCACCTGTAGAACATTGTTTCTAGATAAAATGAGATATTTAAAAAATGAGCTAAAGTCTCAATAACTAATCAGTTTTCAAACAACTGCATTAATCCAGGAAAGAAGCCTTTTCCTTTCTAATGTCCCCAAGGGCTAGGAGATGTTCAACATTCTGTCGCCATCTTGCAGATCTTTGCCTTGGAAGGTACTTTCACAAAGTTGTTCAGTGCATTTGGAGAAAATTCAGAAAGAGGCTTATACATCAAAGTGCAGGAAAGCCAACTTAAGCTTTAGAATAAATACCCAAAGCTCTTATCTTTTCGTATCAGTTATTTACTGTAATCCTTGCAAAGTAACCTCTAATAATCAGAGGAGGGGCTGGGAAAATGGGTAGGAAGGGAAATTATTGGATTTGAATATCTGATGAAAAACAAACAAAATTCCAACATCCCTAAAATGTGGAGAGTGAGAGGAAAGAAAGTGTTCAAAATGTATATAAGCTTCTTATAATAAAAAGAAATCTCCCAGCAAGAATAATTTTCCACAAAGATTTACTGTAACCTAACTGATGGGTTCCACTTACCATCCAGGAGAAATAGAGACTAATCCTTGTCATTGCACCCCTCATGCTTGTAAGATAGAGATACAAAATAGTACCTAATTTGAAGTTTTTTGTTTTTGTTTTTTGTTTTCCATAAGGACTAAATTCGGTTAATATATATAATGATTAGAAGAGTAGCTAGTACATTGTAAATGCTGTGGAAGAGTTTGCTATTATGATTGTTATTTTTGATTATAATAGTAACTCACATTTAATGATCCCGTAATACAGGATTCTTGACCTCAGCATTACTGACATTTCGGGATGAATAATTCTTTGTTTTTTGGAGGGGAGGGGAGCTGTCATGTACATGGTAGGACATTTAGCAGTACCTCTGGCCTCTACCCATTACATGAAAGTACTCTCCACTCCATCTAGTTGTGATACCCAAAGACATCTCTAGACATTGCCATATGTCTCTTGTTGGGGTAAAGTCACCCTCAGTTGAGAAACACTGCCTCAATGTATCCGAGGCACTTTTCCAAGTGCTTTGCAAATGTTATCCATTGATGGGCATTGTTTTTTCTTTTGGATGGGCACTATTTTAATCCCCATTTTATAGATACAGTAACTGAGGTAGAGAAAGGTTAGGTAATTTGTGAAAGTCATACAGTTAAAAATGGTAGAGTCAGGATTCAGATTTACATAGCCTGACATTATCCACCATATTATAATGTATATGAACTCTTGGCAGAGCCAACACAATAATTATTTATTATTATTTCCAAGGTAGTTTTTATTTTAATTTTGGGATATTGAAAAGCCAGTAGTTGAGTTCTGGAAAATAGGGAATAATTTTCATGCCCTGCCTCTTGGTAGTAAGAGGCTCAGCTAAAATACTTCACTAGTAAAATAATGGTATGGATATGTTACAGTTCCGTGAGTTTTCTATTTATATTAGCTGTCAAAACTATGTCATTTTGTCACAATTAAACAAACACTTATTGAGCATCTAAAAGTATGAGAAACTGTGCTACAAAGATTTTTTTTTAAATGAGAAAGACTGGATTCTACAGTAGAGACTTGGGAGAGTTTGCCCAGCACTTGTCTGAAAATCCCTCCCTTGTCCCCCAGTCCTTGTCTTTAACATGGGAGTCTTCATGTTAGTATAATGTAATCCTGCTTCTTGGGAACACCTGTCTCAGGCTAGGGCAATAAGTCTTCAATGTGGGAATTTAAATCAGGATATCAGAGAGTCTGTGGTCTCCTTCTTCTGGGGATGAAGATGCGAGACAGGATCTTTGAGAATTAGTGGTGATAAGGTTTCCATCCTGTTGAGAGAGACCATCTTCAGGAACAGACTAAAGTTGATACATAGAGTCTTGGAAGTTTCTAACCCCCTTGCTTTAGTTGTTTACTGGGCTAGGCTGCACTTCTGAGCCTCCAACATTTGGATTGCTCAACCTATCTCAAGATACTCTGCACAATGAAGGCCCTTTGTCCTGCTAGCCAAAAGTATCTTGCCCCTTTCAAGCAAGAGAGTCTTATTAATATTGTACCTATTATCAAGAAGTTTAGAGCACTCAAGAATTATTTGGTGGTGCAGATTATGGAGGGATTCACATGTGTATTATAGACAAAGGACCTGGAGAGTACTTTCATGGAGATTTGATGTCTTGCAGCAATATGAAGGTTGGATTTGTGAAGTACTGGGAGACCTCTTGGGAGCTACTGCAGAATTTTAGGGAGAATGAAATGGAGTCTTGTATTATAGGTTAGATCAATAAGAACTGAGATAAATTGGAGAAGGGTAGGAGAAGATGTTGAATAAGATCCTTGAAGTGCCCAGTGTGGTATAGGAATCAGTTAGTCAATGTTAATAGCTGTGTTCTTTTGGGAACTTGAGGTGACATAGCAGCCATCAAACTCTAGCCTGGCTGTAAGAAACTTGGGAAATTTTATTTTTCCTTGGACAGGCAGAGAACCACACTGGAGATGGGTAATGCATGTATTCATTTAACAAATATTTATTAAGGGCCTGCCATATGTAGACACTTTCCTAAGTGTTTGGATAAATCAGAGGACCAAGAAGACAAAAATCTATGTCTCCTTGATCTTACATTCTAACAGGAGAAGATGACAGACAACATATAGAGACTTGAAAGTGTTAGGGGAAGGGCTCAGGGGAAATTTGCAATTTTAAATCAGGTATGTCCCTTTGAAAAGATAACATTTGTTTATCCCAAAGATGTATTTTAACCAAGGCTTATGCGGACATCAGGAAATCTCTATCTTCAGTTACAATTTTCTTGCAATTTTATCCCTCTCTAAATATAGTATAAGCACCCATTTTTATGGCTCAAAGGGAGGAGAGGTATGATGGGTGGACATGGGGCATATTAGCTCACTACTGCAATCTTTGCCCCTTGTCCCAGAAATTATCTCCATCTTGTCCATGTGACGTCCTTTTGCTTTTCGTAAGCACTGAAAAGATCTGTCTTTATCACCTATCCTGGAACATTGAACCCCTCTCAGATTTAGAGTCAGTAGGAATAAATACCCAGAATTACACAGATTCCACATAACAAGTAGGAGAAAGGGAAAAAGCATAAAAGAAATGCTGGAACCCAGGATGCCACTTACTGTCTTGGTTCAATACCTATAATATGCAGGCAGAGGCTCAGGTATTGCTGTAGATTATTAGTACTGTACAACAGAAGTTTCTGTCATGAGGGACATGTTCTCTATCTAGGCTGCCTAGTACAGTAGCCACCATTCATAGGTGACTGTTGAACACTTGAAATATGGCTGGTATGACTAAAGAACTACATTTTAATTTGTTTATTTTAATTACTTAAAATTTCAGTAGCTCACATGTGTCTAGTGGCTACCATATTGGCCAATACAGCCTAGGCTTTTCACTGTTACATGAGTCCAGAATATTCTCCTAATCCTAATTGAAGCTACTGTGACATCATTTGCTATTTATTTTAAAATGAAGACTTCTGGGAGCTAAATTGTTCTTTTAGACAACTGAAAGCACCTTTCAGAAGAAATGAGCCCTACAGCTGGCCATCTGGATTGCCAAGAGAGAATGGGCTCAATTGTGTCCCCTCAGTTCATGCAACTGCTGGGAAAGGAGACATGTTTGCAGTTTTAACTAACAGGAAAGTTGCACTCTCTCCCAAACTCAGTCCAGGAACAAGTAGGTTCTTGGTTCCACTTTTAGTGAGGCCAAGCTATACCCCTTCTGGGGGTTCCTATCTGGGGAGGCACTAAGTGTGAGGGATTTATGCATTTGGCTGAAAAAGCAGGGTCTGTCTTTTCTTCCCCTGTTAAATTGCCAAAGGCATCTCTCTGTGCTTACAATAGATTTCTCTACCTCCTTTTTCCTTTCTCCTCTTCCCCTAGGAGAGATAATTGGACTGTGTGATTTCCATTAAATGTAATGTACCACATGCAGGTAAAACACAATAGCAGAATGCATTAAGATGGAATACCTTGGAAAAAATGGCCTGGGTGTTTTTCCATTTGTTAAAATTAGCTACCAAATTATTTTTGTTTTTGCACAATTAAATACAAAGTTTTCATTTACTCTTTTAAAATGTTATTTGCTTTTCATACTCTTGTGAACAATGATCTTTTTTTAATAAGAGAAACATCACAATCATTTTTTTGTTTTTGTCATTATATGTGTGTGTGTATATATATATATATGAAAAATATATACACATTTTCACATACTCACCAACAGACCACATAGTGGTGCTCTAAACCTGCCAAAATCACACATAAGAGCTTCACAGTTGTTAGATGAAAATGCAGTAAGCTTGATTGCAGTTAGAATTATGTCTCAAATGGACTACCGATAAGTTTCCTTTAAAAATGTCTTCCAGCATTCATCATTTTGCAAGATAGCTCCTTTGTACATACTCAAAAATGATGAGTTGAACAAATAGCACTAAAGGAGAAAGTCATTTGAGGAAGCCCAGCCCCATCGAAAAAACTGAAATAACCATTTCTTTTTCTTCCATAACTACTAGAATATTATCAGGTTTTAATTAAGTTCATGCCACAGCTCAGTAGTTAGGTTTAGGAATCACATGCTCTGGATAAAAGGCAAAATGAATTTAATAGTATCTATTTCAGGTTCCTTAGGTAATCAATCTTTGTGTCCCATCCCCAAATCATTTTGGCTGGCAGTTGCATTCGGTGGGCTATGGAACAGTTCAGAATGTCAGGGTCAGAGTGTTCTAGTAACAACATACGGTATCAGCAAGTAAGCAATCTACTTTATCCTTTGAAGGTGCTTGGGTTTTACCAATTAGATAGTGGAAATGTACACAGTAAATTTTGTAGTATAGCAAACATGTAAATGTGCAGTGTGATTAAAAAAAAAACTGCTTCTTTCAGCTAGTCTGAATTGTGGGGGGGACTACCTTATGTTTCAAGCCAACTATCAGTTTGTTTTTTTTTTACAGCTGACCTTGGCTAATACTGCTACATTCCTATAGGGCACTATAATTCACATGTAATTTAATTTTATTTATAATTGTGGGAGTATATGAAGTGAGAATGAGCAGAGTAAACACACTTTCTTCTGGACATTCAGGAAATGTATAGAAATTATACTTCAGTAGGCTTTGTACTTCATACTTTGGAAAATGCTTTGTCTTATATTTTGAATACTTATAAATCAGATGGTCTCTGTATCAGTTGTCTATTGCCATCCTACTGTGTAGCAAATACAACAAAACCCAGTGGCTTAAAAAAAACAAGCATTTATTTATCTTATGAATATGCAGGTATGCTGGGTGTGTCTTTTGGTTTTAGCTAGGCTTGACTAATTCCGTTGGGCTCCTCTGTGCATCGGTAATTAGAAGCAAGTCAACTGGCTGAAGGCTCTTCTAGGATGGGACAGCTGAGTTTTCTTCCACATGGTCTTATATCCTCCATCAGGTTAGTCCAGGCTTATTCCCATGGCAGTAGCTGGGTTCCTAGAGAGAAAGAGAACAGACCCATACAAGGCCCCTTGAAGTGCAGGCTTAGAACTTGCACACTGTCACTTCTGCCACATTATATTCACTAGAGCAAGTCACAGTCCAGCCAAGATTCCGGGGATGGAAAAATAGACTCCATCTCCTGATGAAGGAGAATCAGAGCCATTTTTGCAATGAATCTACCATAACCTGTGTGCCCTCACAAAGGCAATAGAGAGAACTGGGCTCTAAAAATAAATTGGTACCAACCTTGTGAGAGGTCTAACTTAGCGTGAAATTTAAAACCCTGCCCATTGCTATCACACATATGGGATACTTAAGAAATAAAGAGTAATTTAAAAGAAAACAATAGTAAAATTTGACTTATTTATGACATTGGTCACCTAGATTACTAAACTAGAACAATTTATTCATATCTACCTTGTATTTCACAATATCCACAGGCTAGCTCAAAAGTTCAGTGAAGCCAGGCATGTAGTGCCTCATGCCTATATTCCCAGCTACTTGGGAGGCTAAGACCAGAGGATCGTTTGAGCTTAGCAGTTCAAGGCTGCACTGAGCTATGATCGGGCCACTGCGTTCCAGCCTGGGTAACAGAGCAAGACTTCGTCTCTTAAAAAACAACAACAACGACAAATTCAGTGAAACCAAAGTATTATCTATTGAAGATAAGAATCTTCATGATCAATTAGAACTGTATAGTCATAATAATGCCTATTAATTGTGGCACGACCAAACCAGAAACAGAAAACCATTAAATTAGAATATTTACAGTGAGAACCCTCCTGAAGAAATTTTGAGGATTTTGTTCCATCAGGCTTTATATAACACATGGTGAAATTCACATCATAACCTTTGTATACTAACTATGATAAATTGAGTGATCTTAATACAGAGCAGGATTAGTCTGTGTGGCAGGTATTAGTTCTGTTTGCCAGTGAATAGTTTTTATTATTATATTCATTTCCCTTCTGTTCTCAACATAAAACTACTAGAATTGCAACACAGGAGCAAAAACAAAATAGGCAACCATGGCACTATCAAAGGCTTTGTTCATGTTGTTAGATCACAATTCTTCATATATAAGCTGCTGGAGACTGGTAGGTACATGTGTGAGCTTCTGTAACGGCTGGATGTCTAAAATGAAGACCAACTCTGATGGTGATCCCTTTGGACATTGGTTTTCAAAATTTGGTAGCATATTAGAGTCACCTGGGGATCTTTTAAAACTGGGGATCTTGCCTTAACTAAGACCAATTAAATCTGAATCTCTGGTGACGTGAGCCCAGGCATCAGTATTTAAAAAAAATTTCCCTGGTGATTGTAATGTTTAGCTAAGGTTGAGAATTGTACTTTAGGTAAATGATCAAAGGGTACCATGTTAATTTGATTCAGTATTCCAGTGCACTCATATACCTATTGCCTTATTATTTTTTATTTTATTTGGTAAGCACAATGTTGCTTGAACATCTAGATCACAAGTTTAAAGTCAAATTAATTGTCTTTATGTATACATGATTGATCCTTTTACCTTTCATCTAGGTCCTTGGAGAGAGATGTCTAAGTATACATCAAATGTGTATGGTAGTTTATGAAGTCTTACTGTAGGAAGAATTTAGGAAGATTTGCTTTCTGAGAACCCCCTTTTTTCAAAGCATAAGTAAAATCATAAATTATGATTTGTAGGCTGTGTAGAACTAGCCTGAAAGGCCTGAAGGTGGTGCGAGTTCTCCCTTATTATTACTCAACCCTCGTAAAGGAACCTGAAGAGAAGAAGAAAAAGAAAAAAAAAAAAAAAAGGCAACCCAGTAGCAACAAAAACCCTTCCTTCTCAGCAGCCTAAGACAAAAGATGAAAAAAGATCAGTAAGCTGGAGGAAAAGTTTGCTTTTCTTTGTTTTGTTTTATTTAGAAAAGCTTACTTTAAAAAAATTCAACTTCCTGTCTCAATCTTCATGGGGAGGAAGAATGGAGAAATGGGGGTGTTGGTCAAGGTTTTATTGTCATTGTACAAATTGTGAAAACCATGCTTGACCACATGGCAGGTCTCAGAGGCTGGGACCAACAGCCAGGCTGGCAAGATACACAGCCTTGTGCCTCCCAAGCAGATAGGGGAGACTAACATCCATTGCTCAGGTATGGTTTTAAGTGGACCTTCTTGCAGCCTCATAGTCTAACAGATTTCTTCCTCAGACATTTCAGTCTTATAAACAGGTACTGTCTCAGGATTGCTGTTTCTTCCCAACTAGTAGCTGCCATTTCTGAGTTGTTCAATATATTGCTGCATATGAATGGTAATAGAAGTTAACTGAGTGATTACTCTGTGCCCAGGACTGGAACTGTACCAGATACTTTTTCATGCATTATCTTATTTAATTTTTACAGCAGTCCTACAAAATAGTTACTGTTATTATCCACCCTTTGGAGATATAGAAATGAATAATTAAGGAGATCAAATAACTTTCCCAAGGTTATATATCAACTCTTTCAGCTGGTGAATATATTGAGTGCCTGAACTCGTATTATTTTAAATCACTCTACAATGTACCAGGTATGCAAATGGAAATATGACTCCATTTAAAACCAGAGAAAATGTTGGCTGATGTTATGTGACTTCTTAAATGTGTTTTTTGGCAGTGAATATGGTATAGATTTACAACACACACGTGCATGCACATGCATGCACACACACATCTAAAAGTCATTGAAGAAGAACGTATTCTTTCCAGCACCCATTATTATGAGGTAAGATTAAGTAGGTAAAATTTATACATCTTTACGTTTGCATAAAAACACATCTCTCTCTCACCATATGCATGCACAGACACACACACACACACACACACAAAATTACACTACCTTTGCTTTTCAGTGTTTTACTTCCCTCCCTATGACCAGAAAATTAAGTGAAACTGCTTTTAAACACATTTTCAAACTCTACATTATCTTTGTTCTCTCCAGCAACATGATGTATTTTTCTTCCGGTGAATTCTGTTCCTCTTACTGTCTTTGACTTTCAGAACTTGGAGGTTTAAGAGAAGTTGCTTTAAATATATGATTTAAAACTTCAAAGTGTATTTCTGGACTTATGAACATTGAAGAAGTTTGGGTAATTAATTTGGTTTAGCTTCTTCTTTTTCTCTTTAAGCAAAACTGGTCCCCAGTGAAATGACCTTTCTCTATTTTCTTCATAGTTCCAATACACTAAAGAATTCCTTTCAGTGAATCATAATTTTTCTTAATTCTAAGGAAGGCTCTTGTTTTTGGATCTCCCTTGTATTTTTGCTTTGGCCAACATAAATGGCCCACCATGCTAAGTTGAACTTCCTAGAACAGAATTTGCTCAGTGAGCTATCATCACTAAAATTTGGATGTGTTTGCAAAATAACAAATGTGTATTTTGGGAGCCAATTTTTGAAAGGTCAATACATTGCATTTTCAAAATCTGGACTAGATTTTTGTTTCTACACACTTGTTCTGGCACGTTTAGTTATCTGTAAGGGTAAGCAAAAGAGTTGAGACATCTCTTTTGTTAAATTATGTATATAGACACACACACACATATACATAGTATGTGTGGGTATGTATATATGCCAAGATATTTCTAAAATGCAGTACAGAAACTCTTTGGAAGGAAAAATATCAAACCAAATTATGTAATAGCCAATATTTATTTACAGTTGGAATACAACTAGCCTCTGCTAGTGAGAAATCATTTGGTACACATAATTTGGTGAAGCAGGAAATAGGCTTATTATCTATGAACAGCTGTTGGATTGGCTGTATCTCATGCCAAGTTTGGTTCTCTTCAACGATCAGAATGTAGTTTTTCTAATGTACTGTAAGCTACTTTAATTCTACTACACTAAGATCTATTAAAGAAAATGATTACATCAACATGCATCATTTAGTACAACAGATGAAGCTACTGTATTAGAACATTTTCTTACAATCAATGTTTCTCAATTTGCCTCAACATTTACTTTCAATAAATGTGTAGCTTTACCTTGGCATTTATCTAGCAACAGGGAACTATTATCTTGTGATAGTGTTCCAGTCCAGTGATAATATCTCTTATATGTATATTTTGAAAAATATGTGCAGTAATGAGGAGTATATTAGGAAGAGGCAAAAAATTAAATGAAATACCTAGGTAAATTACATAATTAAGATTAATATTCAGGAAGATAAAAACACAGTAAAAACAAAATTTTTTAAAAAATATACATCAATAAATGTGCCCAAATGGCCCCAAATGCCTTTTATTTAGGTCACATATTTTCTTGTATTCTTCCTTCCTTTTGTCGTTTTCTTGGCCACCATCATTGAGAACTGTGCAAATTTTGATGAAAATCCTCAAATATTTAAGGATGAGATCCTGAGAACTTATGTCTCATCTCATAGTAGCTACATTACAGAGGAATGTAAGCATACATAACTATTAATATTTATTTATTCTTGGAGAAAAGGCCAAGAATTGGCTTGTTGCAAATGGGCAAATCTGTAATAGCTTCAGGGGTCAGTCAGTTGGAAGGGGGACTTTCGCACATGGGTGGAGATGCTTAAAGGCTGTTGATAGGACTGCTGTTGTTTGCTCCATTCCTCTGGCCAAATGTGATTTTTTTCTTCTTCTTTTAATTCTATTTTATTATATTCCCTTCTTTGAGGGTGACAGATTTCCTTTAGTGTAAACACAGTACATGCACGGTAGATATGGGGTATTTGTGTCCCCAAATAACCAATGCAACTTAGAGGAATAGTTAATAGATTCCAAGGAGATGTGGGTTTTAATCCATACTCTACTACTGCTAATTATCTGTGAAATTTTTGGACAAGGCACTGCACCTCTTTGGGCTTCATTTTCCTCATCTACAAAATAGAGATACCTAGTGCACTTGATAGCTAAAGTTTTTCCAATGTTGTCACTCTGAGTATGTGGTATGCTTCTATAAAGCACTAAAATATCAAAACTGAGTCAATAACACTGACATTCTGATAGAGTAAGTTGTTATTTGAGCAACCTTCCTTGCATCTTTCCAAATATAAATCTGTGAACTTACTCTTGTAGTGCTGCTGTTGGGGTCAGACCAAAGTATTGTTGTTATCCCAAGGTTTCACTTTCCATTTTCCATGTAAATGGACTATCTCTAACTCTTTTATACAGCATTGTTTTGTTCTGAGAGTCATACCCCATGTTTAGGTGATCAGGTTGCTATATTCTATATCTTGTAAATTTGTTAGCTAGGTGTGTCCCCTCCTGAACAGTAGCAGCAACTCATTTTCATAGATAAGAGGCACAGCATATTTGAGGAATAGAATGAAACCCAGGGTTTTTGAAACCTTCTCATTTTTCATGTAGATGCTTGATCACTGCTATTGCATGAGATAATCTGCCAAGTTGAAATAACAGTGTAGGCAATATTGATGGTGCTATGCTATGATTAATATCACTCAAGGTATCAGGACATCATAAAATAAAGAGAAAAAAGCATAGTGAGTTAAACCAATACTTTCACATGTATTCCTTTTAGAGGATTATGCTTTGAACTTTGGGCTTCTTTGATTAGATGGGAGTTGTCTACCAGATGACTTGACCATGACTCATTAACATACAACTTTGGAAGAAATGTTACTGGAGTCAGTGAAATTAATATGAATAGCAATTTTGCTTTCTTAAATTGAGGTGTTTTTTTTTTTAACTGAGAAGCATTTCTAGAGGAGTCTACTTCTTTAGAATTTTTTTAAAAAAGGTTCTTAAAGGATAACTTAACAGGGTAAATAAATTAATTAATTTCATTTTATTAAACAAGTAATGCATCACTTCTGTACTCTTGTCTCTAGCACCTATAATTCCATTGTATTTATGTAATCAAACATATTTATTGAATTGTATACTTTTATAGTTTCATAATTTATCTTAGATATAAAAGCAATTAGAGTATATTACTTAAAGATAAAGACCAAGGTTGTGTCTAATTATAAAAGAAGACTGAATTTACTCTGATTTCAAATCTCCTGTTATTTGCTTTATAATCACCAACAGAACAATTTTGGAAAATAATTCTGTGACTAATGAGTTTGGGGGAAATTTAAGATGAATCACCTAATAGTCTCATTAGCTCAAATTACTGGCTAAAGCCACATTCAGATCCTATGGCTTTCAATACCTTACCCACTAATCTTAAAAGCAGTCACAGTTTCCCACAAACCCCCAAATACAGTTTTAAATGTGATTTGATTCATTATTTTAGATAACTTGTTAACCATAGTCAAATCAAGGATTATCTCTTTTGAGCAGTGTTAGTAACTTCAAAGAAAGTAACTAGCCTTTGTGTTGACCCACAAACTGGTTTGTGATGTGGTGTGTTATCACCCAGGATCTCAGTCTATTAAAAGAAGAGCATAGGCAAACTTCTGGTAAATAATTCAGTTCTATTTGACTCAATTTGGCAAATATTTATATTCATTATTTTTATTTATAATAAAATATATATAATATAATATTATTTTATTAACAAAATATTTATTTAGTTTCCAGGCATGTAAGAGATAGAAAAATATATAAATTCTACAACCTATCCTCAAAGAATCTATAATCAGTTAGGGGGAATATGATGAATATATATATGTATGTAAAATAATTCAAAGTACAATATAAACGCTATAAGGGCAATAAATGAAATTAGAGGTAAAAGGAGAGAGTGATGCCTTTTAGTTGGAGAGGTCAGAAATATTTCAAGGACTAATAGGATATGACAGGAAAGAATGGGGGAATAACAGTAGGAATGGCAAAATTGGTGCAGATCATGTGTGGGCAAAATTGTAATTCTTTTTTAGCAGTTGTCTAGAGCAGTGGTCAACAAACATTTTCTATAAAGGGACATATAATAAATACATTGGGATTTGCATGTGATCTGTCATAACTACCAAACTTAGCTTGTGTAGTGTGAAAAGAGTCATAGACAATATGTATAGACAATAGTGTGCATGTTAGTGATAGACATAGAAAATTGTATAGAAGGGTAGGTTTAGAGCTAACAATACAAAGTGAGTATTGCAGTGTTTCAATAAAACTTTATTTACAAAAATGGTGACAGTCTAGCCCACCCTGTAGGGTGGGCTGTAGTTGGCCAACTCCTGGTTTGGAGGCTTAAAATATGAGTCAGTGGGTGATAAAATAATTTGGGCTATACTACTAAGTATCTTGAATATCCTATTGAGGACTTAAGTCAGTGGTAAATAGACAGCCAGTGTTATTGAGTAATAAAATGTAAAAAGCCATAGCTAAAATTTATTTCATGCGTATTATACACCAGGTACTGTGATATGTATTTTTTGCAGATGGAATTTGAGATAAAGTTCACTAGGTAGTGGGGGAATTTTTCTTGATTTGGCATCTTTCCAAGTACCCTTTTTTTCACACGACATGAACAAAACCCTTATATGCTGGAACTAAAGGCTATCTCTACATCTATGCAAAGAATTTTTTAAAATAAAGAACCACTTATTCATCTATTGACTTTCATTCGTTATTTCCAGCAATTACACATTTTCCTGTCCCTACATCACAAAGGAAACCACAAAAGACTTCATAGAATTAGTAGTCAGCTGAGTGAGTAGCCTACTTAATTAGTAGTACCTTAGTGAGTACCCGGTAGGGATGTTTTGATTTTTTTTTTGATAGGAATATTTTTGACATTATAAATGTCCTTTGGGTCAAAGCAGGACAGGGTACAAAACGGGGCCCACAAATGGAGCTGTGAGTTCAGCTCACCACTGCTCAACTTTCTTCTCTGATATGTACTCAAATAATTTTCAAGTTTATTAGCACAAAACAAATAAAGTGAGTATTTATGATATTCCTACCATATGCCAAAGAATGTGCTGGATACTATGGATACAGGAATGAATAAGGCATAGAATATGCTTCTATGGAGCTCATAGTCTAGTAGAACATGAAAATGTGTAAATAAATAATTATAGTATTAAGTGGAGTATAGCAGGATGTACACTGAAATTGTACTAATCATAAGAGAGTGATTATGTTTAAGGAGGTCAAGGAAAGCATTACAGAAGAAGTAATATTTAAGATGGGTATTGAGAACATTTAAGCCTATGTCTCCAGAGAACAATGACAGTATTCCAGGACAGTGTACAAAAACACCAAGGTATCAAAGTAGATTAAACATGGCTGCTACTTCAGCGTATCAGTCTGAATGTAATGTAAAGGGTTTTAACTAGGTAGAAAGTTGTTAACTAGATAACTATAAGGAAAAAGAAAACAGTAACATATTACAGAGACAGTAATTGTAGGAATCAGGACTAGAGAAACAACTGGACAAAGGTGGAATTATTAAAACCTAGAAGTCTAAAGAAGGCACCTATGTGGCTGGGACTCAGACATGTGAGGAGAAGCAAGGTTACTGGTGCTGGTACCACTGAGGGGCCCACTGCAAGGGTAGTTCTGTAAGTGGTAGAGAAACTATAAACAGAATTCAGCTGCTTTTATGGAAAGAAACTGCCACTTCCGGGGAAAAGAAGCACTGCTAGGGTGATGCTCACAGGAGTATTGGCTGAACTTAACAGGAAGACACTGGCGATGCAGAAATGCTATCTGCAGAGTCCCAGCCTCAGGATCACTAAGCTGAGTATGTAGAAGGGTAGGTTTGGAACTGAGAGACAAAGGCTTCGTAACTGGCACCTTCAGTATGTCTAACATAGAAGGTATGTATTGGAAAATTAGGATGTGTAGTTTGATACCAGGTGAGGGTCTGGACTTTGTCCTGTAGGCAGTGGAAAGCCACACAACAGTAGATGGGAGAATTAACATACAGCATCACTCCTGGTTTTATAGCACAGCATATTCTCAGTCCTGGTGCAAGTTTGCTTAACGTTTCTGTCTTCAGAATGATTTGGTAATAGTAACAAGTGTTTTGTATGTCCTAAAACAGTTATCACCAATAAGTGATACCAAAGCTTAGCATAATAATGGCTTACTCATATGTTTTTGAGCTATTGGTGATGACAGTATTAAATTTGTTTTTGCTGAGGAGAGATCCACTGTGGACTCACTGATATATCTACAGAAAATTTCTTCCCAATTCAGCACTTGTTCTTCTATTTGTAAATTGAAGCTATTTTTAGTTTAACAGTGTTTTAGAAAATTAAGCTTAACGTTCTCTATGCAGGATCCTCAATGCTCAGGTTAGCTGTCCTTTTTGTATACCAAACAGATGAATTATAAGAACAAAGGGCGGAAGAGGTGAGCAAGCCGTGGCAGGAAAGCAGGGCAGGACAGAGATGTGTGGTTAGTGAGTGTGCAAAAAGTGTTACACAATCTCTTGTCTTCTCCACAAGTGTTATGCTAGACCAGGGGAGACTAAAAAAGATTCAAAAGAGTTAATAATTGAGAGGGATTCGAAGGAGAACTGTTCTACATAATTTAGTGGATAGGAATAAATCTCATTCTCACTCATTAACTTGATTTTTTAATACCTTGTGGACTTTGTGTAATTTTAATAGGGGCATTTAAAATGTGATAGGCTAGAGAAAGATTGAAACTAATATGAAAATTCAGAATTGTTAACAGAGTTACTGATGGTCTTTGTTAGTCTCAAATGTTTGCCCTATTCTTTTCTGTAACAAATCTTCTAAAATAATTATTATGCTTCCAAATAATTTTAAAAGAACTCAAAAATTCTGAAGCAAAATGATTTCTTCAGTATAGAATATTTTTCTATGTCCAATGTGTCATCATTTAATAGACTTGATATTAATAAATTATTGCAATAGAATCTAATAACAGTGGATTCTTATGTGACAAGAGCAAATTTTCATTGAAAGTGAGAACATATATTATGATCAGAGACAGGGTGCTTGAATTGAAGATTACCACTCTATTAAAAGAAAAAATAATGAAAATGATATTTGAAAAGAAAAACATGTCAAGTAGAGGCATGCTATAAAGTATAGATTATAAGAATTTTAAAAAAATTTCTGTTAACTCTTCATGCTACTGGGAATTTAATACAACAGTTAGCCATAAAATATGTGCCATAGCTTGATATATGACATATCTTGAAATCACCACAAGTCATTTGGCTTGCTTTGATTTGAAACCTATACTGTACTTATAAACAAATAAAATAAAAACCCACAAATCCTAATTAAAATACACAGCTAATAGAGTAACCACAATATTAAGCTACAGTATGGGGGGGTTGTTAAGAGACACTAATGGCCTCTGGGATTGAGTAAGCAAATGAGAAGCAGTGTAGCTGGAGCCCAGGAGGCATTTGTCCATAATGTTGGTATCTTCCCTGAGAGTCAAAGCCAGAGCCTGGTGGGAGAGTGAAGCAGAAGCTGCCAGGGAACTTCAGGAGGCATTGGCAAGACTGAAATATCTGTGACTTAGGCCTGCATCTCTATGGGGGCTTCACAGCTGTTTCAGTGTAAGCATCCCCCTTTCTGGGGCCATTTCCTTGGGCTTACTGCTGGACAGTGTGAGAGGCTGATGGTCAACCAGTATTAGTTACCTACCTTGGGGTAGCAAGATGAGGTAAATAATTGCTGAGCCCAAGACAAAATGAAAATGTGGAGCCCCTTGTTCAAAAACGGTTAAGAATTTCAAGATGATGACCATAGAGCATTAAACCAAGCATGAGGTCCTTCTAAATATGGAACCCTGTGCAGCTGCATAGGTCATACGCCCATGAAACTGTCCCTGCTGGGTTTGGAATTAGGGTTTGTTCATTCATTTAGTTAATTCATTTATTTTACAAGCATATATTAAGCATCTGCTATGTTGTGCCAGAGATATGGCAGGGAACAAAACAGACAAGTGCTCTGCTCCTATGAAATTTATATTTCGTTTATATAGTTGGGAGGATTTCATAATGGCATTATGGTCTTTTTCTAAACACTTTGAAGTCATTTTGAAGAAGTTCTGAGACCACTACAGTCAGCACAGGGTCAAATACATATGGCATTATTATGTATGTGAACAATAGTGTCTGCTTCAGCATTTATTCCTCTACATTCATCCGAGAAATCTGTCATCCTAGGAGCAAAATCCCAAGCCATCTTTTCAGAGCATTTACTTTTAATTGTTCATTTGATGTCTAATCATAGGTTCCTTTTGTCCATCAGGCATCCCTTCTACATCTTAGAATTAGAAATGCAACACATTCATTTGAGTTTTAGTTTTCAGGTCCCTAAGAATATTCACATAATTGACTAATCAACAGGGATTTTTTGAGCACTTGCTCTGTGCCTGGCACTTTGCTTAGCTATTGTGGGGGCCACTCAGCTAGTGTAAACTCCTTTAAGATATCCTGAACAGATGACAAAATAGAACCCCCAAAGGAGCAACGTTTAGATGCAATAGTACCCTTATTGGTCACTGACCCTATGCCAAGCTCAGTTGTAAATACTGTCACCTGTTCAAATATTCAGTCTTCAATTCAGTGAGGTAACTCTTAATACAAAAGATATGAGAGAAAAAATAGCTTTCTCAAGATAACACAACTAGCAAGTGCCGAAGTTAAGTGGCATATACTTAAGTGTTAAGTGGAACGTCTTTTTGAACTAGCTTAATTGGTAAAGTCTTCATGAATAAGGTGCTATTGGCATTGAAGGATATTTCCCTACCCATACCCCTTTGTCTGAGAATGGTCTCTGCCCCTCCCGTACAACATGTAGCCCTAACCATGTTTGTACTAGGAGATTCCATGTGCTCTTCCATGACTTCAGTTGTTTGAACTAAATGTATATATGTCTGATCCAACCTGGGCCGAATTAAATTGTCTCTCACGGGAACCTAAAATCTGGACTCAATTTAATTAGCCTTTGTTCTCTGGGAAGTAATGTAAACAAGGCCTAGGGCTTTCTTGTTTGCTTTTGTGCATTTGGAAGCAGAAAAGTCAGCCTGGGGTAGGGGCAGAGAAGAGGGAGAGACAGAACGCCTTTTAAGACAGAAAGAGGGAAGAGAGAGAGAGTGCAAAAGACAGACAGACACACTGTCACACACATACACACAGAAAGGCATAGAAAGAGACACAAAGTGAGACAAACACATTCACATGCAAGGCACGGAGAGATTGAGACCAACATAGAAAGAGACAAAGGAAAAGACACAGAGAAAAAAGGGACAGAGAGAGAAAAAGAGAGAGAGAAGACAGAGAAGCAGAAGTGACCTTTTCACTGAAACAGACCCTGTGTGACTCTACTGTGAATTTTCTGTATGATGAAGAGGACAAGATTCTAGTATGGAACCAAGAGTTGTTTATTTCCATAACCTTTTGACACTACAACCCATTGTCCCTACCCTACTTGATAATTTTTTTGGTTCATTTTATATAAATGATGTAGCAGTGACTTCTTTTTCTTCTTTCCATATTTTTTCTGTTCCTAGATAAACCTGCACAGCTGGTATTTATTTGGGTTTCCTTTTATAGCTTGAAAATATTTAGGCATGTTTACCACAAGTGGGAATCTGGAGGCAGTTTATGTATACATACATATTGACACATTTCTTTTTTTGAAACTAGATTATAATAAACACATTGATTTAATTTTTGAAATATCAGCTGATTAATAGACTATAGCAGTTTGAAGTAACTCATTTCCTTCCATCAGGCTCTTTCTGCTCTCAGTTCCCAGTCCTTGAAAACCAATGCTGTTTTTTTGAAAGTAACATTTAGGAAGATGTGATTATGAAATCAGATACTGAATATCTCTGCAAACTCTTTAGTTTCTATGGAAATAACTAAGTAAAATTTAATTCCCTCATCAGGCACTAAAAGCTTAAAATGATTCATATTAAGTTGACAAATGCAGTATCGGATGCCTCTTGTCAGAGGAGAGCATCATCTTGCTTGTTGTTCCATTGTCACAATCTCTCTGCTGTGCAGTAAGGGTGCATTCCCTCAAATACAGGGGATAGAGTTCCTTATCAGTTGAGAGTGCCACACAACCTTCATGGCAAAGAGTATGGGAAAGTGTTTGCATGGCTCATCATCTAGTAGAATGTTGCCTGTACAGCCTCTTTCAAGATCAATAGATCTATCAGTGTAGATCTCAGAACAGTGGTGTGTGAGTACCAACTGTACTTTGGCACCACTAGGTGCCATTTGTGGGGACTTCATGTTTACTTCTTGTTTGGTAAACATCTTGCTTGTCATGCCATTGTTGGAAATGTTCTGCTCTGGTCTGTAGGTCTGCTTTATAACAAACATATTGTCAAAAATTTTCAGAGGCATCCAGTTAAAGAATCAAATGTTTATGGAAGAGCAGGCATGCTACCAGCTCTACAGGGAACCAAGCAATACTGCCGTGGCTGAGAGGAAGTCCTAGAAGACAAGGTGTCACATCTTGAAATAGACTTATATTACTGACTATTGGTAGTGACTCCAAAGTCAGTTGAATTATATCTAAGTAGGTAATCAAAAGATAAATCCAAATAGCTCCAAAGAGACACAGAGAACAGAAATTTTATATATGACTTTGATCTGCAGATTCAAGAGCCTCAGAAGAGTTCTTTGTGCTTAATCCCAAACAGACCTTATGAAACAATTATTGTCTGTTATGCTATAGTCTGGATTTCAAGAGTTGATGATACTCTTTGGATAACCTTGAACGTACTATGTATTTGTGTTATTTCTACCTAGTGTTATGCTTTTAGTATTTGTCTTTCCCTCTTTTTAATAATTAGAGCCAGTATATTTTAGAATAAAAGTCGGTTTACTAAATTGTATCTCCCTTTCCAATTGATATTTATTTAAAATATTTTTCAGAATCCACCTGTTTCTGGTGATTTTTTCCTTCTTTTTGACATCAAACCAGATTATTTGACCATACTCAGAAGGACTTAGAAGCATAAATAAAATGAGGGTTTTAAAAGTTAGATGTGAGGGAAAAAGGGAGAGCTCCACTGATTGAAAAAAAAAAAAAAAAAGGGGGGAACATTTGTTAAAAGTTGAGAACTTGATCTTTCTTGTGTGGCAACCCCATCATTGACTTTCTGTCTCCATATCTTTATACATGCTCTTCTCTCTGTCCAAAATTCTCATCCCCACTTTATTGCTCTGTTAACTTTTATTCATCTACAAAACCCACATCATTTGCTACTTCTTCTGTGAAGACTTTCCTGAACCCTCTGCAAAAATGGTAGGCACTCTCCTCTGGGACCAGCAACCAATTACATACAGTGTGGTTCAAAGTATTAAGCATCATAGTGATAACTTTATACCCCGAGGTCAGGAAACATTCCTTATTCATCTTTGCCGCATTAGACCTACAACATGTGTCACATGGTAGATGCTCATTACATATTTGTTAAGTGAATAAACAAAGGATTCATTAAATAAATTGTGGTTTGCCATTTAATAGAAAACTTTGCTGCTTTTAGAGATTGGGAAATATTTCTAATATAATGTTAAGTAGTGACTGCAGGTTATAAAACAATATATAGTATGATCCCAAATATATATAGTATTATCCCAAATGTTTATATATATGGACAGAAAAAGATTCCAGAAAGATATAATTGCACTACAGTATTGCAGTATTTATTTCTTTGTAGTGGTATTGTGTTGAAGATGATTTCTTTATTTTATAAATTTCTTCACTAAGCATGTATTTTGTACTCTGGGAAAAAAAATAATTATAAGTAGAAAAGCAGACATTAAACAGCTTTACCTGTCCTTCTTGACAGAAAGTCTCTTCAATGCTCTTACTTGGTGGTCATTTTTAGTCCATGTAGCATTTTTCATTTCTTGATGGGCTAGGATTTAGATATAGTAACTGTCACCCCTGCCCTAGAAGCCAGTTGTACGAATGAATATCCACTTTGAACTCTCCCTAGTTTACAAATGGGCTTGCATGTAAACATAAATTACAATAGAACACAAGGATATTCTGCCTACGGGTGCAGTTTAAACTGGGAGATAAAACGAGAGGGCAGAGAAGACAGGGAGATGAAGGAGTCATGGCATCACTCAGGTATTTAATGCTTCTTTAATGTTTTAATTTTCAGTTTTCCAAAGTAAAAAATCCTAGAATAAATAGTAGCAGTCTCCATCTTTCTATTTGGTGTTTTTGTTTTGACTGTTGTTGTTTTTATAAAAATTGTATTCTCACCATTTCAGAGAAGAATTAATACCTCCAAATCTCATTATTGTGCAATTGTCCCCTGGTGGTTTCTTTGTTTGCACATTGTAATTATGGATAGCATTAATTGCTCGCAAAACTATCATTTCTCCTGTTTACTTTTGTATGTATTTCCAATACCCATTATAACTTCCTCATCTCCTATATAGTGAATCTGTTTCATTGAGGTACAACAATGCGTTTGTCTTTTGCACTACCCTGCACAGGGTTAGAACAATTTGTAAAGAATACACATTACTATTTTGGAGCAGAGCTGAGTGTGGGTTTCAGTGTAAATCTCCTCAAAGTACTTCTTGCCATAGTAGCACATTTTTTTTTTTCCAGAGATACCATAATTCTGGGTTGTATTTGTTGCTTCCTTTGGCAACCAAATGTCCCATCATTGCAAATTGATGGCAGTAAAATTGACCTTTATTATGGCCTTTTTATTCGCTTAACTCAGAAGGATTTACAGCATTTCATTTTGTTACCACATTGACTGTTAATGGGAACTATAAAAGAATGACTGAATTCTACATATCCTTTTTATTTTCTAATGGCCTTGGCATTATTTACCAACTAGACTTTCAGACTTTAAGATTTTTCTCTTGGACAATTCAGGAAGAGTTTTGTAAAACCAAAGATTCTTCCATATGTGAGATGCACATTTTGCTATATACTGTCAAAATAATTAAATGCTTGTTATAAATTTGGGCACTTGAAGTGACAAAACCATTGCATGCAGAATAATGGAAGAAACAAAAAATTCTGGGAAAAAACACCAAAACAACAAGGTAATTCAAACTGCTTCATCTGTAAATAATGGGAATTTAATGAGATTCATATTCAAAAATCTCTCCTTTCTAAGTGTATAAAGCATTTATTTTCACATTAATTGTCATTCTGGTTGTATTCTTAGGATAGTGTTCAGAGAGGAAAGGTTACATTTTTTCAGTCTGGAAGTGAAGGCCTGTTAAGGCCCACCCTAGCGCTGCCCAGGGCTTCTTTCAAAATGGAAGGAAGACACTCTGGATTTGTGACCCTGGACAGTAAGGGCTGGGTCTCTCATATGTAGTTATTGGAGCAAAGGAGAACTGTTCCTGAATGCATGGGAGTGAATAAAATTGTAGGGGAGTGGTTGTAAGGGAACTGAGGTTTTGGTACCTCAGTTCCATGCAGTGTTTGCAATGGCTGTGATAAAAAGCCTGTTAGGCCTGAGTATGAGAATGTTGGTGACCACAGGGAGGAAAAAAATGCTGATTTCAATCCAAAGCTCTGTCTTTGCTAATAAATCTGAGTTTCCCTGTCAATTTGCTGCCATTTTAACCAGTAGTATTGTACTAATTATCCAAAACTTTCTCCAGTTTCCCAAGAAACAGATTTTTTAAAACTATATTACCTCTCTTTCTTTATGCAATCACATTTTATTTTCTGAATCTTTTAAATAATCTGAAATACCACTAAATTAATACTTCTTTATGTTTTTGAATTACTCTTTGGATATTTTATGTTATATACTTTAGTTTTTAATGTTTTAGTTTTGAAAAAGTAATATATTTGCATAGTTTTAAAAAACTGGTCTGGATTATTAGAAAAGTTAACATTATAGAAACAAAAATCTCAAAACTCTCAAGCAAAAACAAAAACAAAAATCCAAAAACTGGTCTGGATTATTAGAAAAGTTAACATTATAGAAACAAAAATCTCAAAACTCTCAAGCAAAATCAAAAACAAAAATCCAAGTAGACAATAATAAAAAAATTATCAAAACAGTATAGCAAGAGACACACTGAGAACTTTTACTCTCACTTCTGCCCCTTTTATCTCATTTTCCAGCCTCTCATACCCTAGAGGTAGTCAGTAGCTTGTATTTGTTTATGTGTACACACAGCAGTTAATTTAACTAGCTCTGTACTGAAAGACACTTTGGCAATTTCCAAACGTTTGCGATTGTAAGCAATATTGTAATGAATAGGTTTGGGTGTACATTATTTGTCATGTGTGCTGTTTTATCTGTAGGATGAATTTCCAGGATTAGGATTGCTGGATCAGATGCTAAATGCATTTGTCGCTTTGTTAAATATGCCAAAAACAGTGCCCTCCACTGGGTCAAATGCTAAACGCATTTGTCATTTTGTGAAATATGCCAAAAAATTGTCCTCTGCAGGGCACTTCCACCAGCAAGGCATGAAAGTGCCCTTTTTCTCCAGCCTTGCCAATGGAATAGCCTGTCAAAATGTTGGTTTTGCAAAATCTGTAGGTGAAAATTGTATGTCAGGATAGTTTTAATTTTTACTCTCTTATTGTGAATGAAATTAGGCATCTTTTCATATATATATAAGGTTCATTTATTTGCCTTTTTAAATTAACTGCTCATGAATTTTGTCCATATTTCCATTGGGTTGCTGATTCTTTTCTTATTGATATCTAGGATCTCTTTAAATATTATGAACATTACCTCCTTGGCTGTGATACGAGTTAGCATTTTCTCAAGTTTATAATTTCACATTGGTCTTTGCTTATAGTGTTTTTTGCTTTATTTTTTAATCAAGCAGAAGTTTTTAATTTCTGTAAGTCCAAATTTATTAATCTTTTCTTGTATGATTTCTGGATTTTAACACACTTTAAAACATTTTTCCTTCTGCTTCTTGTAATTTAGTTTTAATTTCTTAGCTGGTCTTTTTTCTCCTTCTATTTCTATCATGAGGTCTGTTTGTTTATTTTGAATCCTTCTGCTAACTGAAGGTTTATTTTTGGATTTTTGGTATTTCTTCACAATTCCTATGACTGCCTTAAGATTTTTTCTTAATTCATGTTCAGAGAGTAGGGCACAACTTTTATCTGCTTTTTGGCAACATTTTTTTTCCTAGTGAGTTCTCATCTGTGGAAATATTCCATATCTTTATGTATATGGAATATATTAATTTCTTAATATGCATATTGTGTTCCTAGATTACCAGGAGAAGTATTCTGTGGTGTAAGGGTGTCCAGGTAGCTTTGAGGGTTTACACCTCAAGGACTCCCACCTCTCTTGCTACAGAAAAAAAGGGAAGGGCTCTCCTTAATAAACACACAGGCATTTCCCTTCTACCCTGCCTTTTGGAGGCTGTATGGTACAGAGGATCAGACCACAGACTTTGACTGTCTGGATTGAATGATGGCCAGTCCCTTATTAGCTGATGATCTTGTGCAAGTTTGTACCTCAGTTTCCTCATCAGTAAAATGGGTATTAAAAAGAGGACCTGTGTCTTTGGGTTGTTGAGATTAAGTGAGCTAATATATGTAAATGCTTAGAACAGTGCACAGCACATAGTGAATGTTTCCCTTGTTCTGCAACTGTGAACAAATGCAAATGAGCCATGATTTCCATCTGCCCAGGCTTTGCCTTTACCAGCCACAGCATATCTGCCTGGCTCATGAGAACCCTGGGCTTCCTTGCTTCATCCTGTCACAGGATATAGCCCTTGCCCATTAAGGAAAACATGTACTTTTAGAAGGTATTTTTAAAGATTCTCTCAGAGGTTTGCTCCCAATGGAATCCCCTGTTTTCCAGACCTTTTCTCTCTGTTTCCCTCACTGATAGTGCCCTGAGCAACCTCAGTTCTGCTCCCAGTAGCCCCTTCTTGGGGGGAGGGAGACCCTCTCCTTTAGGGAGACATCATTTGCTGGAGCTTTCTGAACCCTGCCATCACTAGACAGACCTTCTCCAAACTCCCTGTTCTTCCCTGGAGCACACTCATGACTTCCGGCAAAGGTTTGCTCCTCAAATAAAATGAGCAATGCCAACATCCAACTTGGAGTTTGTGGCTATTATCTGAACCCCAGCTTTACTGAAAATCTGTGGGTTTCCCCATTATCTTTGTTTCTCTGGATGATTTCCAGCAAGAAAATGTGGGAGCTTCCAGATAAAGCTCCCACTGTGATCCCACTGAAATTAGTGTTAGTTTTTTTCCTGTGCAATGTCTTTAAGGACTTGGATTGGAGTTTTAATTTTTTGGCATTTCTTACAGAATCTGACATAGTATGAAATCAATGAGTGGTTGAGTGAAGGAACTTCTATGAGAATTTCTGTTTGAGGGGACACTCCTCCTCTGAATTCAAATATTCTGCAGCACACGATTCTGGGCGCCCTGACCCTTTGAGGGGCGTTCTTTTGGTACTTCATGTTGTCTGAAGGTCTCTCCCTGTGTTGCTTCACAGAGTCCCGCAGCTACCACAGAACAGGAGTTCATGACCTGGAAGTGACAATAAATTTTCTATCTTGGTGGTTTATTCAGTTTTGGGAAAGAGGAACTCTCGGGACATTGGCTAATTTGGGAACTCACTAGGTTTTGCAGCAGATTTTGCATATTTTCATTTGCCTTTTCCTCCATCTACGATTTTTGATCCTTTACATTGTATTAGGTGCACCAGACTAAAGTGCTAAATGCTCTCTATGACTAATGTTTTCTTCACAGCAATCTTCTGAGAGGTGACTATGATCATACCCATTTTATAGATAAGGAAACCGGGATGCAGAAAATTCATACACCTTTCCCAAAGACATATGGATAATAAATGGAAAACTGGAATTTGAACTCAGGCATTCTGATTCCAGAGCCCTGCTGCCAAAAAGTGCTTTATTCTTCTTTACCATTGTTTTGACACTTAAGAGAACCTAGGACTACATGAATAACTCAGCTGGTAGTCCCCAAATTGCACTTTAAATTAGACAGGAGAGCAAGTAGGATTCTAGAAATCCTAAGAAGGCTCTGTTTGGGTTAGGAGTAGCTGCGATGAATACCACTGTGTAGTCAGGAAAGCTGGGTTCGCAGTGGATACAGAGCCAGTGATGATAATAAGCAAGAGTTTGTACATGCTTACTACATGCCTGGCACTTTTCTGAGCACTTCATGCATTTACTAATTTGAGCCTGACGATACCTGTGTGGGGTGGGCAGTATTATCTGTCAGAGAGAGTAAGTATCCTGCCCTACCCGAGGGCACAGGCCAGCAAGTGGTAGACCTCAGAGTGCTTCCCAGGTGTTCGGCCTCTGGAGCGCACTTCCTTCACCCACTGTGTTTTCACCTCGACCTGTGATGGTGAGCAAATGGGAATGAACCCGTGGCCCAGGAGTTTGCATCCACCCTTACTGGATTCACTAGTAAAAGAGTTGATCCATAGCTCTGACTGGAACAAAACCACCCTCTTTGTCTCAAAAGAGAATCATAAACATGTAGAACATCACAACATAGAAATGTGTGTATTTTTAGAGAGTATGAAGCAATTCTCAGTGGAATAGTAAAACCACAATTTCAAGGAGAGTTGTTTAGGAACTGCTTTCATTAAAGAACATCTTTACCTTTCAAAAAGAGTTACATATACAAATGATAGGGATGCGGCCACTTACGGCATGATACAGTATACTAATATTTTTATGGTCCCCAAATGTCCACGACCTTTACTTCTAAAGCATATTCTCAGGCTTTCAACCAGTAATGATTTTGTTTCTACACAATCATTTCAGAAGACAATATGCTTCTAGTAGGTGAGGTCAAGGAATATTAGTTTATTTTCACTTCAGTCTTTTATTATTTTGTTCGTTTAGTTTCTGTGATTTGTCCACAGTAACAACAGCACATGTGACTCAGAGAATATCGGCAGAGGAAAAAAAAAAACAAAAAAACAAAAACAGGGGATGGTTAATTACTAAAACAACCTGTTTCTTTCTACACTGAAGAAAGAATTGTTACCCAGTGCAGGATGGCAAAGATTAAAAACAAAAAAGAAAAAGTATGAAGGCTGAACACATCTGTTTCTTTGTTTGCTTTAATAATAGAGGCCTCTTGTTTTTTTCCTGTTGATTTCGCAAGGTAAAGCAATGAAAGAATACACCCAGAGAGGTTTCATAAAGTAGTTCAAAATAGCGACACATTTCCTCCTCTCCATTATGTCCTACTCTCTATTCAGCCTGCAACAATTAGAAAGAGCCTTTCGTGTGATGAGCGCTCAACTTGGCCTTTATAGATCTGCAAAAGAAATATGGACTCTGTCGTAAGAGGCTTACAGTCTAAAGCTGCTTGTATTATTCTTAACTAAGTGAAATGTGAAAAACTCAGAATATCTCCAATAATTTTTCTTTGCAAAACAAATAACCATCTTGACATGAAATTAAATTGGCTGATTTATGTACTACAAGTGTGCATAGATATGTATGTCTGTATTTATTTTATTACTGAATTGCTTAGGGCATTATATAGCCATAATATCAACTTTGAATATAGGACAAATTAATTCTGGAAAAAAATATGACAACAATTGTATCATCCTGTTAAAATTTTAAAACTACATTAATCAAATAATTGCAAAATTGTTCTCTTTGACTTTTGGTTGATATATAGAGTGGAAATAAGGGAACATTTGTCAATAGTTAAGATAAACCAAGGACGAATTTAAATATTGATTTTTTAATATATATTTCACTTTAATCTATCAGAATTTTTTCTATAAATTACCCCTCTTTATCTACAACCTTGTGATGTTTTGGTAGGCATTGATAAGCTTTTCCAACTTGTTTTAAACATGTAGCACATGTAGAAAATTGCTAGAAGATACCATTTGGCTATTGCCTAGTGGAGCCATCTCTTCACTACTCTAGCAACCACATTGTTTATCCATGAACAAATATAGCCCTCTCCCTCCTCCTTTTCAATATCTTTAACTTTGTCCCTGTGCCAATCCTAAGTGCCCACCAAAGAACAACTATCAAAAAGATTTGGGGAAAAATCTAATCAACAAACCAACCCCATGTTTATTCAAATGGTAGGGTGTCAATTTCTATAGGGACTGCGGAGAAATGTATGCATAATCTTTTACCACTATAACACAACCAAACAAACAAAAATAGTCGGGGTACAGAACTTAGCAGCTGAACAAGAACCAGCAATTCAAGATGAAGCTACTGTGTGCTGGCTATGAGGTATAAAGTGTGGGTTTGAGCTACTCAGAGGAGGGTCTCTGCACTATGACTAGGGGACTGTAATGACATGGAGGGCCTCTCAGAGGAAGATGGGCTTACACTGGATCCTGAATGAAGACTGGTATTTGAATGAGAATTATTTTCGTTTAATTTAGGCAAAAGATTAATTTATGATTTATACCTGCAGACTATTCCATCTAAATACAATTTCTAGTCCTTTAAAAGTTCATATTCTTTCTCTGTCCAACCACACTGGCTTCCAAACAGTATTGAATCAAAAGAAAGTTTCAATCTTTCTGCTCTTGCATTATTAAACACTCTGAATATTCCCCAGGCCTACTCTTTCTGAAAACACTTTCCTACCATATGCAACTGTCTGAGAAAATCTACTTGTATGCAGTAGATTGCTGTTATTCATTATTCATTACAACATTATTTAGTTGAACAACCTACCAAAGAAAACTTGGTTCTGTAGGGGGAAATGTACAAACTCAGAGAACTAAATTATTTTACTATAAATGCTTTAAAAAGAGCAAGCTTTATGGTCCTCATTATTTGGTCTGTGCTGAGGAAACAAGTTTTCTCCAATGGAAAATAAGCCATAAAGGACAGAAACTATGTGATCCAGTATATTCAATAAAAGTTAGAGATGTAGATTCTGCCAGCAACACACTAAATGAATAAGGAAAGATCATTAAAAGTTTTACAGTTCTTGATCAAATAATAAGCACTTATTGAGTAGGCTTTTTGTGCCTAGGACTATTTTAATTTCAAGAAACACACCTTTTACCAGCTATGAAATATGGTTGCCATAGTGTGTTGCTTTCTGAAAATCCTTAGCGTGTTGGGGTGAACAGACTTCTTTGTCATGACTGTCCCTGCAAACCTGCTGTTGATTGTTTCTCCTTACTTCAGGAGGAAATCTTGGGCAGGTCCTTTAGCTTCTCTGAGCACTCTCAGGTAATAAAATGTCCAATCCAGTCTAATACCAAAACTTCAGTCCATCATCCAATACAGAATGTCTGCCCTCCCTCAGCTCCCTTCACTATCTTTCTCACCCCACCCGCTTTTCCACCTCCTGTCATCTGCCTGAGTTGCATGCATCGGGACATCCACTATTCTCTCAAGATGACCTTGTCTGACCGTGAAAAATTCACACATCCTTTGTCTTGACAACTAAGGATGAGCAGACCACCCTAAAGCACCTACCTCTCTTTGTTCTAACACCAGAACATTTTGACTATATCTATTACTAGTTCCTGGGTTCCTCAAAGCCCAGAAGACCCATGTAAAGTGCTGAGCAGTTCTCTGGAAATATTCTTCACTTGGCTTAAGAGCACCCTCTCTACCTTGCCCTATGGTAAGGGTAGGACCTCATGAATCTCTGACAATTCCTCTCACAAACATCTTTTCTACCAACCTTTTAGCCTATGTGTTGGGCAACCTGCAGCCTTCTGATTTCAAGATTGTTCTTTTTAAAGCACCAAAGGAGGCAAGAAAAGCTTCACCTTTCTCTGCTGCACCCCTTTTAATAAAAGGATTTGTTCTGTAAAATTTGGATTCAGTCACAAGGCCGCACTTAAGGACATACACATGTGGCCTTGAGGCCGCAGGGTGAACTAATGGTTATAGAGTTAGTTTCAAATCTCTTAGCATGTGTTTGTTTTACAGGTGGGCTAGCACCTCAGTTTAGGGTCTAGGGGTACCTGGCATGTGCTTAATTGCTCTTGCTCTCTGGGCCAGAGCAACAACAATAAAAGACATTGCATTTAGCATTCTGTTACACAATTTGCATTTTCTCTCTTAGATTGATAGATACTATCTTAATAAGTTAAATCTTTATAATTCCTTGCTAATGAGACGGCATATGACCAAGGAGATATTTTGTACCAAAGTTCACTATTTATCTTACTTAACAAATACTTAAATGTTGCCTAACTTAAATATGTTAGGCAGGGTTTTTTTTTATTATAAAGAGACAAATGTACCATATTGGTGATTGTCTGTGAAAAGTGTCAGTAATTTATTACCCAGGAGATATTTAAAAAATAATAATCAGACCTAATGTGTTGTTTCCTGTTAAATGTGACATGTTAACAACTAGTAAGAAATTAACACTTTTGAAAGAAACTGATGCTGTGGAGAGAACACTCTGAATGTGAGGTTTCTTCATTTATGTTTTCATTCGTATTTTACATTCATTTTATAAAATATTTGGCCAAAAGCAATCTGTGCCACATATAACAATTCTCATCTCTGTTCCCTTAAATATTTTAGAAATGGAATTTTCTAACTGGTTCTGAATATCTTACAAAGAAATCAATTTTTTTTTGAGTCTGAACACCTTTGTTAAAAATTACAATTGCTACATCTTCCAAATAGTTTTCCAGTACAACTGATTGTCATCAAGGAAGATAAAAATTTACAATATGAGTTTCACAAATATGAAATTGGTGGTTAGCACTGAAAAGTGAATGTCATGAATCAGTGAGCACAGCCACAGTGGCTTCTGTCTTGGCCCCATGTGTCTTTGTGAGGTATATTTTTCAGCTAAGACAGCCATTGTAACTAAATATCCAAATAAAGTGAATCTTGAATCAGACCTTTGAATTGCTGTTAAACTAATATTTTCAAATTAATGAAAAATTGAATCATGTTTCTTTCACTAAAAATGTTATTAATAATTATTTTAAGTGGCTGCAAAAAGTTTTTTGAACTGAAAAACTGAAATAACTTACTTAAAATTATGATTCAGTTAACTGTATATCACTATTTTAAAGCTTTTTTATGTGTTTTACATTGATATAATATTAGTACAGTCATTTATGGATAAAACAAACATACAAATAAGGTCATGTGCAAGCATTGGCCTATGTTCCAGTGGAAGGTTTCAAGTATAGAAGTAGCATGGTCTGAATTAATGTCTACACACTGAGGAGACCAGTGAGGAGGCAATTGTGGTGCTCCAGGTCCAAGATGAGGGTGTCTTAGACAGGCGGGCACTGGATTTGGTAGTAAGAAAGTGTTTGGAGAGCCCTGGTCTTCATTAGTTGGAGAGACTGCTGTGAAACGTAAGCTCATTCTCTCCATGTCACTCTTTGCTTCTAACTTTTCGTGGCTCTCCACTGTTTCCAGGATAGCTGCAAACTCCTTAGCATGACACACATGGCATTTCATGATCTGATTCCTAGTTAATTTTCTCCACTATTGTCTCTAGCCATGTTTTCCCTGTATCCTTCCTTCCTGATATACTGAACTATTTCAGTTCCCTAAACTGACAATACTCTCTCCTATTTTTCCTATCTCTATATTTTTGAAAATGTTGCTATCTCAGTCTGGAACTCATGGCTGCACCTTATCACTCCTGCCTCCCTTAGACCCCCACTTTCTTTATGCAATGGATTAATTTTTATACATTCTTCCATATGCCCCTCAATTCACTTTTCCTGACTCTGTTATGGCAAACATCTCCCTACAGAGATAAAACCTTTTGTTCATGTTCCTTCTCAGTAGAATGCAAGTTCCTTGTGGAAACAATACATGTACTGAGCCTCTACACCTCTGGAAACTTGGCTGCTTATATTAATATTTTATAATGATAATAAACATTTACTCAGTATTTGCTATGGGCCTGGCATCGTTAAGTGGTTATACTTTATATAGGTTGGTTCATATAAGCCTCACAATTGCTCTATTAAACATATTTTATTTGTAACCCCATTTTATAGGTGGTGGACCTGAGGCACAGAGGGGATAAATAGGTTTGCTGAGGAAACACTGATATTGAGTGGCAGAAGTGTGGCTTCAACTGTGCAGTTTAACTCCAGAGGCATGCCCTTTTTAAGTCCAAATGTAGTGGTCTGAATAGTGGCCCCAAAAAGATATGTCTGAGTCCTAACCTGTGAATGTGAACTTATTTGGAAATAGGGCCTTTGCAGATATAATTGATATAAAGTTATTGAGATCATCTTGGATTAAAGTGGGTCATAAACCCAATGATGGGAGTTTTTATAAGAGAAAGAAAAGAAAATACAGAGAGGGTTCAAAGAAGAAAGTCATGCAAAGATGGAGGCAAAGGTTGGAGTGGTACTGCTACAAGCGAAGGAATGCTAGGAGCCACCAGAAGCTGGAAGGGTTATTTTCTAGAGCCATTGGAGGGAATGTGGCCCTGCCCTGCCACCTTGATTTTGGACTTCTGGCCTTCATGACAATGAGAGAATAAATTTCTGTTGTTTGAAGCCACTAAGTTTGTGATAATTTGTTATGGTAGCCCCAGGAGATTAATATGCCAATTTATTTTGTTTTTTCAAGCCATTCAGTTTTTGAATGAATGAATGTAGTTATTGAATCTCTCCTGTTTCAGGCACTATGGTGGACATCAGGAACAGAAATATTATTAAAACCTACTCGCTTGCCCTCAAAGATCTCACTGTTCAGTGTCTGCAAAGTCTTACACTGTCACTCTCTTAGTTGAGCGCTCTATTATGTTTTGCCTACTCCAACTTAAGATCCTGCTACCACCTCTCTCTGTCTTTTCTTCTCTTCAAATTACCTTCCATATTTCTGTCAGTTATTTTTTTGAAAAATCCTTTCTACTTAAACCCTGCAATTTCTTTCTGCTCTTTAGAAAATAAAGTCTGAACCTGTTAGCATATTATTCAAGGCCTTCCTCATTTGGCTCTTTCCATGACATTTCTTTGTACCTGTCTTCAGGCATCCTGAAGTTACTACATAAATGTAGTGTCCACCCGTCTAAGCCACCTTCATGTTGGACCTGGATCACTACAATTGCCTCCTCACTGGTGTGCATAGACATTAATTCAGGCCATGCTACTCCTCTACTTGAAACCTTCCAGTGTTTTCCCTTCTCAGAGTAAAGTCCCAATCCTTTATTTGACCTAAAAGTTCCTCTTCACACATGACATTTAGTTCCTTCTGCTCTAACACCCTGGCCTCCAGGGAGGTAACGAGACATGTGAGAGACAGTCCTGCCTCAGGGACTTTTCCCTTGCCCTTTCCTCGCCTGAAGTGATTTTCCTGAGAAAGCCGCCTAGTAACTTCCTCATATCCTTTGGGTCTTTTTACTCAAAAGTCACTCTCTCAGAGAGGTTCTCCTGGCCTGCCTAAAATTTCAGCATCCCATCCTCATGGCAATCTATGTCTTCCTTAGCTGTATCCTTACTTTTTTCTTCTTAGCACTTATCACTATCTAACATACTATATATTTTACTTATTAATTTATTTCTTGTCTGTTTATCCCACAAAAATGTCAGTTCCATAAGGGCAGGGGCTTGTGTCTGTTTTGTTCATGGTTATATTCCCCCAAAGCCTAGAACAGGGCCTGGCACATGGCTGGGGGCAATGAATATTTAGTAGATGAACTATTTACTTGATGTTTTGAATAGAGCAAGTTTCATCAAATCTCAGAGAACACCTCAGCTAAATTCTGTGAACAAGAGAAGATTAGGTTTAAAGAGGAAAGGGCTTAGTCCTAGAGCTCTGCTCGGATGGGTTTGCTGTTGATGCTAGGGGGGGTTGAGTCAGAGAGGCAGAATACTGCTACCCTAGTATATGCCTACAAACAATCGGGGGTGGTCCTAGCAAGCAGCCATAGGAGGTCCTGAGGATATGTACATCCTGATGTCTGCTGAAGCATAGCATTGAAAAATCCAGCGCCAGCAGAAGGTGTTCAGAAATCGAGATTTACTGCAGTTGGCATCAGAGAAATATGTCAGCAGGTGGCAGCATTCACTTCACTGGGCTAGGACTCGGGGCAGAACCTCCGGCTTTGGGTGGAGAAGAGACAAGGACGGAGCTGACCGCTAATTCTGAAGGGTCTATGGTAACTGGTTGGACTGGACTGGATGGCTGGCTGATTACAAACCTAGGGATCTAAGATTAGGACTACATTAGGAATTCTGTTCCAAAGTCTGGGATACCTAGATGAGGCGTGGGTTCAGGGTGAAGTTCTGTTGTTATCCCTAAGGGAGCAAGGCCAGAACCAATAGGAAAGAAATTTGAATGATGGGTCCCAGTGTGGGAGGAGTTTGATCTAAATCCCAGAGGTTACAGGATTAAGATTGAAAGTGGGTTGAGAAAGGAAGGATGATAATCAAGGAGCAGACAGATTCGGGCACTTGGCTCACTCTTCTTTATCATACAATGCTTTCTTGATCATTCTGTTTCTAACTAAATGAAGTACATGCGACCAAGGAAGACCAAATCAGACCCACAGTTATAATTTGGTTTGCCAAGACATTTTGAAATTGACCTTTTTGGTGGAATAGTGATGGTACAGTTTGCCACAGGCTCTAACTTTCTTGAACTTCTCATATTTATGTCAGCTGGCTGGCCCTGAAGGCATTTCATTTCTCTACCCCTAATTATTTTTCTCACTTTCCAAGGCCCAGCCCAACCTTTTCTCTCTTAGAATTAATTGCTCTTATTACTTATTATTGCAACTTTATTTAGCATGTTGTATTGTTCTTTGCAGTATGAATACCTGTTTACATACTTGTCTTCTGCTTAAGATCAAGCACTTGAAGTGAGGAACTAGGTCTGAGTCATCTTGTGTTTCTTCAGTGTCTAACACAGCATGTTGAACATAGAAATTCTTAATTAATTTTCCAATTGGATTTATTACTCAGAGTAATCATTGTTCATCCTGAAAAACAGGAATTCTTCAGAAAGTCAGCAGCTTATCCATTTTTTGCATCACATTTGTTATTTATGTCATCATTAAAGTTAATCACAGAGAAAAAAGATCAATATAAAAATGCCTAATCCAATCTGGCTGCTTCATGATTCAAATAACTGAATCATACTGGTTAAGGTCAAATGATTAAGCAAATTGGATTGGATGACCACTTCTTAAGTGAACAATTCCTTTCTCAACAACCACCTTCGAAGAGCTGATGCAATCAATTATGTGTATGTACGAATAATTACAGCATAAAGTGACTTCAATATTAGACAAACTATATTTTGGGGTTTGTGTAGACACAGTTCTAGATTTATTTTCTATTTTTTGTTTTTTTAAGGGGACTCGGGGACTCAGGGAAAGAGGGGTATATTGGCAGGAACACTAGAAACTTTGCTCTGGTCCTGAATGTCTGCTAGCTTGGTGCTTGAATGAGTACAAGAGACGTTTTTAAAGAAAAAAAAAATTCTGTCTGCATTGATTACAAAGTAAACCTACAAATCAGAAGGAATGCCCCCCAGGGGCAGCTTTGGTCTGCTCTCTGCTTTATGATGGGGTGGAGATGATGTGGGTTGTGCTCCTGAGTCTTGAACTTGCTGCTGCCCTGCTCTCTAAATCTAGTCTTTTCACTTACATTGTTCTGGTGACAACTAAATGAGCCACTTTATTAACTGCAAGTCACAGGAAGGGAAAGACTGACTTATTAGTTAATAGGATGGAGAACAATGGTATGTGTCAGTTACCATCACCCAGATCATTCAAGTTTTATTGAACCACTAGTGACTTCCAACCCCACTTTGGTTGCTTTAAATTAAGGAAGAAGAAAAAAAATTTTTATAAAGAGGAAGTCACATTGTCATTTTCCAAAGTGTCAGCACAACTATTTTGTATGACAAACTCTCAATTATTTATTCAAAAAATGGATACACTTCAAACATTTTTATTTGTTTTGGGGATGAATCATACCTTTTCCTGTTAAAAGATTTTTTACTTAAATATGCTTGGTTTAGACTGGTAATAAAATAAATTCAAATTCCCTGAGCTCACTCCCCACTGATGGTGCTAGAAAGCCATCTGAACATGTGTTAAGTGACAGGGACACCAGCCTGGGATTAACATAATATGACAATACCATATTAAGGCATAGATATAGTTGATTGTGTTTTTTCCTATTCAACTATGCTAGCTAGCTTTTTTTTTTTTTTTGCGCTAATGTGTTCTATCACTGTTTCTGTACAACATTCAGTGTAAGAGCCTCCTTTATTCAGTGGGGGGAAACTGTAGCTGCTCATTTAATTGACATCTTGAAACATAAATTTTACATTCTTGGCTAAAGCAGACAAGGGTAACGTATGCCATTGCACTTATTTCCTTCAGATTTATTGGCTCTCTTCTGCCCTCGGGGATCTGCATGAAATCTAGGCAACTGTAGTTACAAGGCTTTGGGGAGAAATCAGCAGTTGCAATGGTGATAATCACACAGTAAATAAAAGCACAATTTGCCTTTTATGTAAATTTTGATTTGTTGTATTCAAATAAAGGTTTGAAGTATGAGCCAGGAAATCAGTTTCAAATGTAACAGCAGCTGCTGGGTCTTTTATTGTTCCAGGGGTTAATTTCATGTCTTTGTACCAAAGTGGGCCTATATTTGATTGAGAAAACACTGCAAAAATGTGCCTTTATTGGGGATCCTTAGATTTAGAAGCTACAATAGATCTTAACAATTTTCTAACTCAACTCCTTATTTTCAAATGAGCTTAAAATTATATTAAAAGTAGTTTTCCAAAGTTACATAGATTAGTGGGAATGCCAGGCCTATATTGGATGTCTTGACTCCAAGTCCAGTTCTATTTTCCCCACACCATATTCGGAGATCCTGCTATATTTCTCCTCAAGAAGAAAACATAAGGTCTGAAGGTATGCTGCCTTTGAATAACCAGATATCAGAAAGTTGAATTGAACATCATGATGCCAGGAAAAGTGGTGAGCTCAGAGGGCCAATCCTGGAGCCCCATTCCCATCCCACCTTCACTCCTGTTGTGGTACCTGATAGCATTGACCATCTCTCCCTATGAGGCTGGATAGTTTGCTTTAATTAATGAAGGAGGGAGATAGGTCCTTGCTTTTATGGAGCTTTCCTTTAGGAAACTCTGTCCTGAGGAAGAAGATAAGGATACCAGGGTATCGTCTTTCCCCTAGAGTAGGTGGAAATGCTGCCAGACTCTCAGATCTCAAGATCCTATACCTGCCCTTCCCTTGGCCATAATTTCTGCTTTGTAATATTCTATGTCCATGGCATCAGCATTTAAAAAAATCACTTCTAAGAGTTTTAGAGATAGAATCTGGAAGGCTTGCAAACCTCCTTCTGGACTGCTCATTCTGCCAACTTCCCTTACCTCTTTTGGCTGGTGTAGCCATTTGACTTTTCTGCTGGGCAGGTAGTAGTAATTCGGGGGTCCCTAATTAGATTCCAGCAGCTCAATTCCCTGGTTCATTTACCCTGAGCCACCTTCAAATTGAATTTGTTTTTTTCTCACTGCCAACCCAAGCAGGAGTGGATCCTGGGAAATTATACAGAAATAACAGCCTTCTTCTCCCCTTCCCTGCCTCTGACTCATTCGCCTGCCCTTTTGTGCCTCTCGTCCATTATGCCTTCACAACCACATGCTCTGCGCCTTCTGCTTAAGTTGTCTGAGCTCGCTTCCTCCATGAACCATCGTGATGTACAACACGTACAGACCCAGGGCCAGATGAATGGTTTTCCATTAGAAGTACACTGTGCCATCTGGGGCACCTGGGAAGATAATGCCACAAAGACACCCCCATCTTTCAAACACTCGGAAGGGAAGATTTGTACCGCTCTGCCTAGCCTGCCTCTACTGCTGCAATATAATGTGCTGCTCTTCAGTTCTAAAACCTGCATTTCCTCTCCCTTATTTTCTGCAGTATCTCAGTGCACTGTGTAGCTTGGGGTGGGCGGTCTTAAAATGGGATTCTGTATGCACCAAAAAGTAAAACACAATGACAATGCAAACTGTCTACACAGATAAAAGGATTTCCCTCAATTAAAGCGATCAGGTGAAATACTTGTCTCTAAAAAGGTCTTAAAGAATAAGAGGACTGTTTAAAAAGAGCAGGGCCCTTCACTGGGCCACAAAATTAGTATTTTCTTATTTCAGCATATTAGTTATTTGTTCTGTGATTGAAAGTGATTGGTAGGGAGAAATCTTGGTTGCTACATAAACCTTCTTAACCGATTTCTTTTGTGTATGTGTATGTGTGCACCTCTATTTCTTTTAAAACCTGTTAAGACAATGTGGTTGCCTTAAAAAAAAAAAAAACCTCTTCATTAGTATTCTGCATAAGGTGCAGTCTTCATTGCAGTAGATACACAAAATCTATCTTCACTTTCACCACCTGTCACCTGAGAATTTTAGAATGATCTAGCTTTGAGATTGCAGGAAGCAGCCTTTCTGATTCTCATCTTTACTTGCCACCTCCCCCACCCCCTCCTCTTTGTCACTGGCACTGCATCTACAGTGAACTCTGGTCCATTTTTATTCCTTTGTCAAATGCTTTTATTCACGGGAAACTGAAGGAACATGTTTACTAGGGATAGAAATAGAAACACAATAAAAACCAGTTTGATAGATGATCTAGCCTATTCTCCACACTTCCCTGTTGTTTTATTGATTTACAGAACACAAAGACTAATCCAAATTTACATTGCTTGTATTTCCCCTGATCTCAAAGGAGTTGTTCCCCTTTGCTCAGATTAACCAAGCCAATTTTTTCTTTGTGTCCAGTAGCCTCTGTGACAGTCAAATAGCCTGTCAACTAATCAATTTATGCTGCAAAAACTAATTTTTATGTTAAACAAACATTCTAACATTGTGTTGACACAATTAAATGATTTCTGCATTATACCATATATCTAACACACACCCTAGGGAGCAGGTAAGAGCTACAGCTGAAATCACATGCACGTGCTCCTGCATCAAATTAAATATTTTCCCCTTAATCCTACCACCAGCAGCTGTTAGGTACTGTGGCTTATTGCATATGGCCTACATAATGAGACCGATCCAGGCGGTTCTGGCTTCTCCACTGAATGCTGAGCAGCTCTCTTCTCCCCAAGGACATTAAGAGTTACTGCTATTGAAAGTTCTCATGCCAATGAAGAGCCTCAGCATACATGTTTGAAGATGAGGGAAGAAAGCATTTAAAGCCGGAGCTTCTACCTTGATTAAAATAAAAGGGATTGGTGCTCTGCAATGACTTGAAACTGGCAAACTCCCCAGAGTTATGGTAGGATGGAGAGGGAGAAAGGGAGGTTCAGCAAGAAAGGAAATCTTTGCTGTCTTCGAAACCTGTCAAAAAATTAGGTCAACATGATTTTGTATTTTAATGAAATAACTTAAGGGTAAGCCTGAGACTTGGAGGCTGCTAATACTTTTATGCTAGAGTGGGTTGTCATGCTTGACGTAATGTCTGGCTCTGTCTAAGAAGTATCGAAGTTGATGTTCTCCATGGCTAATCGGCCTTTAGCTGCTCCTGTCCTTTTACATTTTCAGAAGCTGGAGCATCAATATGGATGTTCCCACCTCTAACAGTATAAACACGGTGCAGCCTGCACATCATCATTTCAATTGTCAAAACAGATGAAAGGATTTCTGATACTCCAATTAAACTAACCTGGAAAAAAATAATTTTAAAATATGCTTCGTAAAATAACCCGAATGTTAAAACACCGGAACCCTCCAACCGTTTCCGGCGGCTGCATCATTAGCATTCCTCCCCCTTCCATAGCCTTATCTGATTTGATTACTTTTAGAATGAATTTGGTTTTGAACATGAAAGCTGAGGAAGCTAAATTGGAAGAATAATGGCTTGGCATTTTGTGTCATTTGGTTGAAATTGCAGGTGTGGGAGTCAGGCCTGCTCCTCCAACTCGTGCTTGGCTATTTCCCCTTTAATTTTCTGAATTTGAAATGGATTGCTGGTTCCAAATTACACCACACTTAAGGGACTTGCAAAGAATGCTTGTGATTTAGGATCCTACATTATTGCCTTGATGAAAAATTATGCAGACACACTCACAGCCCTACAAGAAAACTACTTCTTGTAAAACAAGAGTATTTGACAAACACCAGGAAGCTGAAGATGATAAAATACATTTTAAGCTCCCTTTGTTATTAATCAAGAAGGGTTACTGTGTTAATGGCAGCCCAATGTGCGAAGGGGAGTTAGTACAAGAGGATATGCAATAGAGGATCATGGTGTTCAGAAAGAGTAGTAACTGTAGTCCAAATGACTGTAATAAAATTCTCTCATTTGAAGCCACATGGATTAAGTGATAGTTTCTGAATATCAGGATTGTAATTACCTTCAAGTACCCAAAGTAACTTATATTATAACCAACAGTATTTCCAAGTAGAAGGGGCATCTTTAATGAATGGTAATACTTATCTTTAGTTATCAGTCATACTTGCTTAAAATACATACATACTTTAATTCCAAGGTTTTTGCTTTTTTACTCTGGCTTTAGCCCATCTATTTTAATATTAATTTGTACCTGTAAGATTGATAAACCAGGAAATGTTATATTTTAGATCAATAGCAAATATGAGGTTAAAATTTAACAAGTTTCAAATTAGTCACTTAACCCTGGGTAGTCTCTTTAAGTAGTTGTGCTCACCCTGCCCCACGTCATATATGTGAAACATACCAAAGAGGTGGGCAGGGAAATTAGAAGAGTGTTGTTAAATTTCCAAATACAGCTCAGAATATGCCTATCTTAGTAAACATGCCATGTACACTCGGAAAGAGTATGTATTCTGCTGTGTATAGGTAGCAGGTTCCATGAAGATCATTAAGTCATCTGATAATATTTCTCAGGTCTTCTATGTCCTTGGTGTGATTATGGATCTACTTTGTACTATCAGTTACATGTAAAGTGTGAGAGGAGAGTCTCTGAGTATAATTGCAGATTTGTCCATTTTTCCTTTCTGTTCTATTGGTTTTTGCTTCATATATTTCGAGCTCTCTATAGTTAGGTGCATATATATTTAGGTTTGTTATGTCTTCTTAGTGAATTGGCTCTTTTATCACTATGTAATGCATATCTTTATCCGTGGCAATTTTCCTCATTCTGAAGTCTATATTTGCTTACATTAATATAGCCAGTGCAGCTTTGTTTTGATTAGTGTTTATGTTGTATCTTTTTATATACTTTTACTTTCACTATATAATTATAATTAATGTGAATTTTTGTAGATAGCATATATAATAGTTTGGTCTTTCTTTTTAATCCAGTCTGATAATCTGGCTTTTAATTGGTACATTTAGATAATTTATATTCAAAGTAGTTATTGATATGTTTATATTTAAGTCTACTCTTTTATTACTTTTCTGTTTATTCTCTCTGAATTTTTTTTTCTGTCTTTAATGCCCTCTTTTAGGTTGCCTGAATATTTTTTAGTATTCCATTTTAATTCATCCATTAGCTTTTTGAAAAATCTTTTTGTATTAAGTTTTAGTTGTTGCTCTAGGGATTATAATGTACATACCTAATTTTCTAGTCTACTTATAATTAGTATTTTACCACTTCAAGTAAAATGTAGAAGCCTAACAACCATGTATGTCCCACATATCCTCCTTTATGTTATAGTTATCATACATGTTACATCTGAATACTTAAACCCTTCCCCCTCAGATAACGTTATAATTTTTCTCTTTCAAGAGTCACACATATTATAAAGAATGTAACAGAAGAAAAAGTTTATATTATACGTACCCAAATACTTACCATTTCTGTTGCTTCATTCCTAAAGTTCCAAGGTTTCCCTCTGATATCATTTAACTTCAGCTGAAAAACTTGCTTTAACATTTCTTTTATAGCAGGTCTACTGGTGACAAATTCTCTTAGCATTTCTTTATCTGAGAATGTTTTTATTTCACCTTCATTCCTGAGGGATATAGAATTCTGGATTAATATTTGTGTGTGTGTGTGTGTGTGTGTGTGTGTTGTTCCTAGCACTTAAAAGATGTTGTTTCTACTGTTTTCTAGCCCTCATGATTTCTGATGGGAAATCTGCAGTTTTTCTATCATTGCTTCTGTATGGGTAATGTGTTTTTCTCTGGCTATTTTCAAAATTTTTTATCTTTGGTTTTACTTGGTTTGATTATTATGTGTCTGAGCATGATTTTCTCTGATTTTATCCAATTTGAGATTCATTGAGCTTCTCAAATCTATAAGTTTGTACCAGCTATTTACTCTCATAAAATTCAGTTAAAGTTTTTTGTATGGTACTTGTAAATTTTTCTCTGAGTTTGTGCTTGTATCAAAGTGAAATAAATTGAAATAAATTATAAGTAAATAAGCATGCAATAGAATTAATATCATTATAGGCAGATAATAGCTGTTGAGCATACAATATTGTTCCAAAGGGAAGGGAATTCCACTAAATGGGAGGAAATGGTGATATCTAATTGAGTTAAGAGAAGTAAGTTGAGTTATGTCAGAAAATTTAGTAAAAACTGAACAAGTTGATAAGATATCATGAAGTAACAAAGTAAATAAGAATGAGAATACCAAATGTTTATATTCTTAGTGCCACAAAAGTGAGATCAGTTAAGAACTCAGATGGAGATTGAACAAAGGGTACAGCTGGATCTAAAGTGCAAATGTACCATTCTTGACAACTTTTATCTGATAGGGTAATGAAATCACAATGTAAAGGAAAAAGCAAATACAAGTGAAATAAATAATAGTTATAGGTGGCACCATACATGGTTTAGATATTCCACTTTAGAGGAAGGTCTGGAGAGGATATGGGATGGAGTTCTGCAACTGACAAAGAATGAGATTATGTGAGAAAGTTTAAAGAACATATATAAGGGTTAACTGAGGTTGCATGCTTAAGAATCTCTGAGTAGTGTAAATGTCTAGTATTTCCCACTGACTTTTGTCATAGAGAATGTAAAATAATAAACTGAATGTTTTGGATCCATCATAATTCATGAAATGCCTAATGAAATGGCTACAAAGAAGAAAACCCTAGAGGGAACAAGGTGGGTAATTCAACAACAGATGTCATTAATTGAGCTCTTCCTATGTTCCAGGCTGTAGGCCAGGAGCATTACACAGATGGTTTTATTCAGTTCTTCTAATAATCATGTGAGATATGTATTGCTATTATCCAGCTTTTTTAATGAGGAGACTAGAACATTGAATATGGCTAATTTACCCATCACAGTCCACCTACAAGGTGGTCAACACAGATATGAACCTAAGAGTCTGAATCCAGAACTATGCTCCTAATCATTAGGTAATATTACCTTTACAGCTACTATGGATTTCCTAATCAGGAGAAGGAAAGTGATAATACATTTCTGATATTGAATTTAAAATATTGGCACAGATAAAAGATATTCATGATGGGGGACTTTAATTATACTAGAATGTATGGATGTCTACATTAAGTAAAAGCATACCATATTACAAGCCTTGTACTTGATTGCTGACAAATGTTATCTCCCATGAAATAAAGTAATGTGGGAAGAACTTCTTTTCTGAATCTAAATTGGTTGATTAAATGGAAGTTACAGAGATCTTGGGAGAAATAAACCAGTGCAACTTAGAATTTATGAACTTAAAACCAAAGGCTAGGTACAGACAATTATGTATACTAGATTCTATCAAGACAGCCTTCAAAATGTCCAGAGAAAATATTAGAATGTATTCATAAGTTCTCAAATGGATGTTAGGTCAAGAAAGTAAGACCTTTTTATTAAGAATTAAATTAATTTGACTATAAAATGTGTATTTTAAGGAAGGAAAAGAGAAATTCCTGGGGGAAAAAAAGAGAACAAGTCACTCTGTAATTAGTTCTGGTTTTAAAAGGAACAAAGAGTATTGAAGATTAAAAAGTGGTAAAGACACAAATAGTCAGAATAAGGGAGATGAAAATTCAAATGAGCAGAGGTTTACAAAAGTTTAAAAGAAAAGAAAAAAAAAAACACAACATGGAAGGATGGGCTTACCTCTGGGTCCCAGTGGTATAAAATTAATGATTAAATGAAAGAAGCACTTCTACTTGTTTTACTAGTTTTTCCTTCTCTGACAAGGAGAATGACCTCTGAAAAGAGGAAGTGGGATCCCCAAAGAGATAAAGAAATTATAATTGGATACTTAATAAAAATGCCAGACATATATGCTTTACTTTTCTATTTTGTTGTTATTCTGTTTAACCTCTCATGTACTTTTATGAAGACCTACAAGTTAAAAATTATTACACACATTTTACAGACAAGGAAACTGAGGCTTATGTAACATGCCCAATGCATCATAGTTTGTGAGAACTGGAGTGAATCAATAATGATGACACCAAAGTGGGTACATTACACATGGTGCCAAAATTGCATCTACTTAGGTGCTCAAAGTGAATTCAAGGTAGCAATTTATATGTAATCATTGATAATGGGAAAAGTATCAGAGGCTTGAAGATGAGGAAGTATGATTTTCAAGTTTTAAAAGACAAAGAGGCATAGAAAGAAAAGTACACAAACACTCCAGAGAATTTGTCTTCAGTCTTACACAAGTTTAAAAAATGTATTATTATGAAGATGTTAGGTACAGAGTTAAAAGGATCATAGGGAGCCAGCATAAATTCACTATGGAAAAATTATATCAGCTAAACCCAATTTCTTTTTTAGATAGACTTATTAGGCTGCAAAATTGGAGAATTGATTCCAAGTAACATATTCTTCAGCAGCAGGGCAATGGGTCAGATCTTCCACACTATTCCTTGGAGCAAAAAGAAGAAATATAGAGAAAATATTACCACCATTAAAAGTATCATAACTGGTATGGCAACCGTACCAAAGGAGTGCTAGTGAGTCAATCAATTTCAGTCCTGGAGAGCCATTTCTTATGCATTTCTTAGGCATTCCAACTTAATACATCAAAAACAGAACTTTGAAAGCCAAGCCTCTTCTTATTATCAAATTTCTCCTCCTGCAGTATTTCCTAAGTCACTAAATGGCATCTCTGTTCTTCCAATTGTCCCTCAAAAGATAATTCCTAAATAATTGACATTTTATCTTCTATTAACAAAGAAAAGTAAAACTCAGAGAAGTGAAGAGTCTTTGTCAAGATCACTCAACTGGCAATAAGGAGTGTCAGAGTCAAATGTAGGGTGGTCTGATGTCCACTATTTCAGATGTTTCTACTCCCAAATAAGGATATATTGAAGTTCTATGCTTGTGTCAACAAACTAAAAATTTTTTTAAAAATCTGTGAATACAGTTCAGGAAAACATAAGTCTGCAGCAGCAGCCCATGGTAAAGGACTTGGTTTAATCTCAGTGTCCTTCTATAGGAAGTAGCTGCTGACATGGGATACTTTAATCCTGGGCTGTATTTTTGAAAAGTGGCTCCTATGTCGATGGAGTTTTCAGTATACTGTATGTTGTACTTGTAAAAACAAACTTGTAATATTCTGTTTCATTCTGGAGACAACATAATTAGAAAGAGATGACAAAAGTCATTCAGTGAGAAGGCACCAGGATGATAAGAAATTTCAAAGTCATAACTAAAGAAGAAGAATTAAAAGAATTGGGGATATTTGGCCTGGAGAGAAGATGGCCTGGGTGACACAGTTTTTATTCTGTACTGATTCTATTCAATAAACACTTAATTAAACCCTACTATGTATCAGTTGAGCACTATAATAAGCACCAGAGGTACAAAGATTGAAAAGCATAGTCCTTGCCTTTCATTATCAAAGAATAGGTGTAGAAGTTACAGAGGGATAGAAAGATTTGTCCTTTAGATTGAACCAAAATCTAATGGACTTACTCAAGGATGAAATGAGCTAGTCTTTGGCCATTGGTAAAGATATTTAAGCACATGCTGGAAGTCTACCTGGTATAGGAAGAAGGCTATGGAGTTAAATTAACTATCATATATGTGACTGAACTGCATGACCTTTAAGCATTTCGAACCCTGAAATGCTGTGATTCTGTCATCTGTGCTATCCCTGTTGCTTAGTACCGTAAGTAATTGAGACATACTGCAAAAAATTACATTTACGTGGCACATGTAAATCATCCACTTGCTTAGGTGAGACTTGTCATTCCTATTTTAAGCTCATATCATTTAGTGTGTCTTTTTCTGTTCTAGAAAAAATTATAAGGAACATAAGCCAAAACAGGTACACCTATCAAAGTTGTGAATGAAAGGGGGGTCAAATTTGTGAATGTATGTATTTATTTTTGGTACCCCAATTGCATCACACAGAACCCAATACAGACTATATAGATAAAGGATAAGCATAAGGTGCTTGTAAAGCATTTTTTTTTGAGAATAGGCATATGTGACATTCAACTAGAGACTAGTATAATTTTAGCATTTAATTCTGTGTCAATGAAAGATCGCTTTGCTCAAATCAAACCAACAGTGCTCTCTTTCTGATCGTAGCCATCTCTAGCATTCTCATCATTTCAGCAGAGGGTGAGTCCATTCCTTTCTATGAATTTTACAAGCTAAGACATTTCTGTAAGTTGATTTGATCAGGTGGAAAAAAAAAAACCCTAACAGTGAACTGACACAAGAGTTTTGGAAACAGTGCAGCAGAATTTGATCAGTTCCCATGGTTTCTTAAGAACAAAGAAAAATGCTCAAATTTAAAGTTTTGTGAAAAATGGTAAAGGTGAGAAGAGAAGGGCAAGGAAACTGATTAATTCAAGGTATATCTTGAACTCTTTTGAATATGATCATTCCAATAAGTCACATATGTAATTTCAGATCCTAGTATGCATTATTTCACAAGGCATTTTAGCATGGCTGCATTACTATTTAAATGGTCTCTAGGTTGAGGGAAGTGATAGAACTGCAGTATAAATTACACCAAGCTATTAGGACAATGATTTATAATTGGCCAATGGCCAAATGCAAATATATGTGCATTATTGACCAACTTCTATATGCCAATATATGCAGTTTCCTATAATCCTAAAAGCAATTCTTGGAAGTTGGTATTGCTACTATAGTTTTATACATGGAAACACATAATCTTAAATAGCATGCCAGGCCTAGTTCTGATTCTAAGTCTGTTGTTCATTCCCCAAAGTCCGTGATGGCAAATTATGGCATAGATTGAAAGTCAATTTAATTTGTTATCTAATCTGATTATTTGAGCATTTTACTGTTCCTGAGACATAGGCAAATAGGGCTGGCCTCCTCTCTACAAAGATAATGAAACAAAACATATGGCCAACCAGTCAAACTTCCTGTCCCTTGAGGGTATTTAGAGGGCCCACTGCTTAGCCTTATCTCTAGAGTATTCTGGAATCTAGTCTGCAGGCCAACACCACTATTCCTGTACTGGGGGTGGGGGAGAGGGGTCATTGGCAGGGTTGGCCTGGAGGAACATAGTACCAATGAACTGAGAGCTCCTTAGGAGAAAATTGGACTTGGATTTAGGCCAACACTGACAGGCAGGGATGGCACATACTTCTCAGGGCCCAGTGAAAAATGAAAATATGGGGGCCCTTGTTTAATGCATGAAAGAAATGCCATTAAAAACAGTAAAAACAAAGACTTTTCCTATCTTCTGTGTTCTATCTCTCATCTTGTCATGGTGTTTTTTTATTTGCTATTTAATGTTGTTCTAAGTAGAAAAAGTTAAATTATAAGCATGAATTTTACCATTCGTCTTTATCTTGTGTAATTCCAGTTTTAAATGCAAATATAAGAGCATTTAACTCATATGGAGAATCACTGAAATTACACAATTTGTACATGTGTATGTATTTTTTTTTTGCCAAAACAATGGAAATGCTGCATAAAACTAGCTCAATTGTTTTTATTTCACTTCTTGCTTTGCTCACATTCTACCAATACTTCCTATTTTGCCATACTGATGATGAGTAAGGAAGAACTGAAAGGAAAATAAACTGTTTTAGAAAGGAACTATCATTTTACCCTTTCCTTCTAAGTCATCATTTTCAGTGTAAATTTTTGGCAAACATAGGGAAGTAAGATGAGTAAAGAAGGGTGTGATAGGTTTCCTTGGTCATATGTGTTTCTTAAAACACCGTTGTCCTCTTTCTGGTTCTAACAGAAAGTCTGGCTGTCAGCACCTCTACTTCCCCAGTTGTAGGTGTAACACTCTTACCTGGGACGTGCCATGAATCTCCTGAACTCCCATGCATTGTGGGCCTACTGGAATTTTGTACTCATGAGGCTTCATGAAGGCCACATGCTAATGGAGGTAGCAAGGACAAGTAGTGCACATGCATGTTGTGTGTATCTCTTTTGCTCTTGTACATGCTCCATTATTTCATGGAACTTCACTTGCATACCTTCAAAGATAAACTCATTAGGAATTTCAAGACAACAACAACAGAGCATTAAACTGCACAGGTTGTACCTTCATGAAGCTGGCCTTCTCTGCTGACAGATACTGAAAAAAAGCTGGGACTTATAATGTCTGCCAAGAAGGAACAGGTTTTATAAAGTCTATCCCAGTGATAAGAACTAAAGATTGGTTAAGATACAAAACAAACTACCTAAGGAGAGAAGCGTAAACAATAGCAGATGGACTGAGGAGGAAAGACAAAACATGAAGAAGTAGTAAAGTGGTGGTGAGGCTGAGCCACTCCCCACCCCCGACATCTCCCAGCTTTGACCCAAGAGCAGGCCACTTCCAGGAACCATGCTGTGGGTATAGGCAGCAAATCTCTCTGGGAAGCCAGGCTTTCTGGCCAGAGAACTGGGAAAAGGGGCTCCTGTGAGCCTGAGAGAATGGGGGAGATTGCTGTTTTTTGTTTGTTTTAAAATTTTCCTCTTTTTTGTCTCCTGGTCCTGCCACAGGGCCAGCTCCAGTCACCGATGTGTACTGCTGTGGAGGCAGTGGCAACCAGCAGGCACCTAAAACTTGAGGGAAAACCTGTTTTTCTGGATTGGATTATGTAGGAAGATATCTTTATTTGTAGAAAATACACACTAAAGTATTCAAGGGTGATAGGGCATCATGTTGGCAAGTGACTCATTCTATATTTATTTCTACATTTATCTATATACATGGAAAATCTGAGTTCACATGGATGCATCCAATCCAACACTGCAGGGCATATTCTACTCTTCCCTCTTTATTCGTAACTCCCTTCCTCATTAGTGAGAAATCTAGATCTCACTCACCTTAATATATTCACCCCTTTGATAAATCCCTCTGTGTGTAATGTCCTGCTCCCTCTGTTCAGTGTGTGATTTCCTACTATAGTCCAGACCCCTCACTTGGATGCCCTTCTTAGCCCATTTGGGCTCTGACAGCCCATGACAACCACCCTCTCCAAACTTCCCCTTTCTTATTCCCAAAGACTCTAACATGAGCTTTGGAACATCATGGCTCCCCTAAATACTAGCAGAGATGGTCCAACTGAATGGCTTTTGGACTAAATTTTCCAGGAAAAGAGGAAAACAAAAGAACTTTCATTTGCAAATACTCTCTAACTCACCTCTGTCCTCAGGAGGGTGGGTATCCACACAGGTATATAATTCTAACACCTTTATATAGTCTTACTATTTACTGTAGTGTCCCAGGTAACTAGCAAAGTGCCCGACATATAGTAGGCACTCAAAAATAGTCATTGATTCAATTAATGTTGCCATGACCTGTTAACTAGCCCTTGACTTTCATGTTAGCTTCTACTTCATGTTTAGGTTTCTAAGCTGTATGATTTATACCTGGATGGCAGTGATAGGAAATACATAGTTTACTATGTGCCTCATATTCTTCTAAACGCTTTCCATGAATTAACTTATTTAATCTACACAAGGGCCTATGAGATATGTACTATTATTATCCCTATTTTATAAATAAATTGTTAAGGCACAGAGAGGTTACATAAGTTGCCCAATATCATATAGCTAGTAATTTGTGGGGCTGGGATTTGAACCCAGACAATGTAGCTTAAGAGTTCATGTTTTTAACTACTATATGAACAACTTTGATTTTAATTCTCCCCTCCCTTCACCCCAAATTTTTCACCTGGTAACACATTGTTTTTAGCTTGGCTTGTTTATCCATGTCTCTTTTTATTTGCACACTGCCTTCTGAGTATTTCTGTATCTCATGATGTGTTTGACATCAGTGCTGATACTGGACACTAATTTCATGTGGCTTCAGGATTCTGATCCCTCATCTGCCCTCAGTACCTAATGATACAATCTCTGGTTTGGTTAAAACTCCAGGGCCAGCACTGGGTTTGCTGGAATGGCAGAATGCTTCCCAGTAGCAACCCTTTAGTGGCCCCTGGAGGAGGTGAGGTGTATATGCGGACATCCCCTTTAGGACCATATTGAGTGGGGCTTACTAACACTTCCTTCTAACAGGCTTATTTATAATCATTAGGGTATACATTTCAACTAGTATTTTAATCATGAATATCAGATCATCAAATCCTAGTTACACCTTATTGTTTACTCCTTTATATTTCTTACAATCTCAATTTTGTTTTACTTACCATTACTTAGGTCTTTACTACTTGTTGCAACTCTTTCTGAAATATTTTTTTCATCTAAAATAATTGGACATTCTTAATTCTAGTGTTATTTTTGGGGGTTCATACATGATTTATTCCACAGTAACTGGCTGCACAGTTAAATCTGGGAGTGTTCTTCTATATTTATTTTGAAGTTGTCTTGATGAGTTCAATTGGGAATCCCCTTTCTAATGAGATATAATCTCCTGAGCCCCAGACCTATTATTTCTAATGTGTATATTTTCCTTTCTGGCAAAACTTCAATCACCTTTTGGAATTAGGGATGAATGGAACTCCTATTCCTCTAAGACTTTCATTTTCATGCCCAGAACTTCTGAGTTCTTAGGAGTTTGTCCTAAGTCTTCTCTGGAAGTGTTAATTCACTTCCATGTAGGATTGAGTGCCAAATATACAACTGAAAGTATGTCGGAAATCCCTTTGTTACATATCAGATTTATATGTATGCACTTAGCAAACCATCCAATTCCTCAAAACTTGGTTTTCTTTAACAACCACCATAAACTTTTTTCTAATAAGGCTATTAACGGTTTTAAGAATTCTTATTATTCTGAGCCTCTTATTTGGCACATGAACACATGCTTGGGGAGACATTCCTCTTTGCCCTAGATCTGGTCAGTGTGCAGCATATGAGAGCCCTGATCAAGCATGAGGGCTGTGTAGCATATACCTCAGGGAAGATGAGCTGAGACACAGTGTCTTATGGACAAACTGAATTAAAAAGCAAGGGAAGGCTGGGTATGGTGGCTTATGCCTGTAATCCCAGCACTTTGGGAGGCTGAAGTGGGAGGATCACTTGAGGCCAGGCATTTGAGACCAGCCTGGGCAACATAGCAAGATCCCATCTGTACAAAAAATAGAAAATTTAGCCAGGCATGGTGGCACATGCCTGTAGTCCCAGCTACTTGAAGCAGGAGTATTGCTTGAGCTGGGGAGTTTGGGGTTGCAGTGAGCTATGATGATGCCACTACACTTTAGCTGGGGCTGCAGAGCAAGAACCTGTCTCAAAAAAAAAAAAAAAAAAAAAAAGAGATCATCAGACAGATTTGTCAGCCTGAAAAAGGTAGGCAGAGTGGGGAAAGCCAAATCACAGCTGAGATGAGAGTGAAAAGGTTCAGAGCAGACGGTGGGAGCAATTATCTGAGCTCACTAGGGTTTTTATCAGAAGCCTATTGACCCCTCAGATGAAGACAGGATGGCTGCTGTCAGAGCTCTGACCAAGTCTGGGCACCCATCATGTAGCTTCTGTGGTGCTGAGTTTTCCCCCCTCTTCTTTCTATGGTCATATTGCTCTACTCTGCAGCCGCATGAATGATTTGCCTCCACTTCCTCATGGTGGTGCCATGGAACACGGGCACCTGAAGTAAACTTTACTATTTTTCTTCTTCCTTAAAAGAGTTCTTGCTGCTTAATCCCAAACAGGTCCTTTAAGAACCCAAACTTCCCCCATTGCACACAGAATGCAGCTCATGAAAGGCTCACCCCCTGGCTCCCTTGCTGCATCCACAGCCTTCCTCCGGAGTCACTTGCCTTGACCCATTTGACACTCATGCCTGTCTTCTGCTGTTATAATTATTTCCCATTTCTCATTTCTGACCTCTCCCTTCCGGCCTCAGTACTGCCTTTCCACCTACTAAGTTTGCTTCTTTCTTTGTCTATGATTTAGTTTTTCTTCAGTGTCACTACTTCCAGCAATAAACAGCCTTCCTGGCTGGCCTTGCCCCACAGACTGTCCACTGTGCACTGTTCTTGTTCACCTCCTGTGGTCTCTGTGCCTGGGGAAATCTCTTGAGCTCTCCAGGTGGGTCTCAGCCACCTCTCTTCTACTGAGAAATTTGTCATCTTCTCGTATTACTAGGAGTGTAGAAGGAGACTCTTCAAACAGAGGGATCAGCTATAGCATTTACCACTCTCATGGTGGCTGTTTGCCTCTGGCAAGAAGACAAACATAGCACACCCTCTGCAGGGTACTAGAATTGACTCCTTGGACTTCCATACCTTTGGGTTGTCAAGTGGAATCATTGTTCTTTATGGTTTTCCCTGCTGGCTCCCTTAACATACCTCCAGAAAACTGGTTGTGTAGTACAATTCCCCTGCATGTGTGTTCTCATAAAAAGTTAGCTTTAAAAATTTTTCTTCTTCATAATGTCTCTCAATTCCTTTCTCTGTTATGCAGGAACAATTCAGGGGGACATATTTCAGCAAATTACCACAATTATCTTTAGCCTGGTGGTGCATTTCAGCAGGCCCTATATTGTCTTTTATCAGCAGACAATGCAAAGAACCTGAATAATCTTGGAAAAGTACAGATAATTCACAGTCTTTATTTTCTCTTTAACTTTAAGAATTTTTTCCAACTTATTTCCCAATTTAATGGTTAATAAGAAACCAAAAGGAATTACTTGAATTTTATTTCACTTCCCTTCTCATTCATAATTGTTCATATCGAGAGAGAAGAATATGTGAATTTATTAGGTATCTGCTACATGCTAGGCACAAGGCTAAGTAATGGTTTCATTACTTAGCTTAGTAATGGAGATGAAAGAACAGTGTCTATTTTCCTGGAGTTCATGGCCTAGTGGGGTATGGGGACCTATAAACAATATGATACAACATACATATTCAGAGAAGAGTATTTTAAGTGCTGTGAGGTCTTATGAGGAACACGTAAAGCTACCTGGGGGAGAAGAGGGTTAGGGAAAGCTTCCAAGAGAGGTGATGGTGCCTGAGCTGTCATTAAGGATTAGAAGAAATGCTGGGTCATCTAAGAATTAGAGGGGATTTACCAGATGTAAATTGACAACATTGACAAGGGCATGGATGTAAGACAGACTGAAGACTACACTAGGATTGTGGGAAATAGTGTGTGTCTGAAGCCTGGGGATTGTGAAGATGCTGAGAAAGGAGTCAGGGTGGGAAGGGAGGCTGGGGCTGGATTGTGGAGGCCTCACGTGCCCTCCTGAGGAACCCGAACTGTAACTGAGGGTACTAGAAAGCCATCGATGGAATTTAAGCAGGGGAAGGCCATTATGATATTCATGATTTTGAAGATAATTTTGGTTCCAATGTAGCTGATGGTTTAGAATGGGACAAGTCTAGAGGTAGGAAGATGATTATTAAATTAATATAGGGAAGAGTTATAAGGGCCCACACTAAGGCAACAGCAATGAAAATTGAAAGAGAAATATCTGAGGGAGATAAAGGGGGTACGTTGGCAGATCTTGCTTCCACTCTGTTTGTGTGAGGGTAATAGAAATAGAGAAATATAGAATAATTCCAAGATTTATCTTTTTCTGTTTAAGTAACTGGATTGACTGCATAATAATGAAAGAATTGTAATTTTAAAAAGTAGCCGACATTTATTGGGCACTTTCTATGTGCTAAGTAGTTTAAGTATATTACTTCATTTCATCTTTAATATAACACTTTGGAGTAGGTGCTATTAAACACGTACTACAAATAAGTTGATGGGGGAATGGAAAAGGCAAGCATTTCCCCCAGGATTGCATAATAAGCAGCCAAACTGGGATTTGAATGCAGGCCTGTGAACCTCCAGAACTTGGGTGTTGAACCACTAACTTCTTTTATCTGCAGGAGTTGGAGTCAATCGCAGGAAGAGATGATGAATTCTGTTGTGGACGTGCAGGTGGATTTCCAGCAGGCAGTTGTGATATGGGTTTGAAGGTCCAGTGAGTAATCTGATTGGGAGACGGATAGCTAGGGAAGGAGCCAAATAAACAAAACCAGGGTTCCAGTGAATTATCCAAAATGTGACCTGCCATACTCCTGAGTCACTTTCTTATCTTTTGTTACTCCACGAAAGAGGGAAGACACGCTCATCTTCAGAAGGGCCAGGCTGGGCTGCTACAGCTCATCCCTTGCCTAAGCCGCCTGCTTTGTGACAGGAGTGGGTTAAGTTTGCTCCACTTTCTCTTTTCCTTATGATAATTCTTATCATGAGAACACATTAATCTTGTGCTATTTTCTGTTTTCATTACAATCTTTGTCACACAAGTGGAGCATCAGAATGTTAATGCCTCATATCTTCTGTGAAGGATAGTAGAATTCTCCACTGCTTTGACCTTTCCAATGTTCTGCATTTCGATTGGGTCTGGAAGTTGATGATTAATGATAATTACAATAATTACACCAAGGGACTCGAAATATAAATTACCAAATGTTCAAAGGAAGCCACTTGAAACCTTTAATAGAATCTTGAACAATCTCTGTCCAAATGTTCCCACTTCCTCCTCCCGCACCTCCATCAGACATCCTTCAGTAAGTAGGTTGGGAGAGATTCAGCCTAGGTTGCAGCCAGAAGAATAAAAGAGCTGTGATTTGTGAGCCATGTTTTAGTTATATGAAGGGGGGAAGAAAGAAATCAATTTTTAAATCAATAGAATGGTCCTTCGCCCAAACAGCTTTGCTTAACCAAGAGTGAGCATTCCATAAAACAAGACTTTGCTTTCGATTCAGATCATTAACTACAATTCCCATTAGGCGGGAGGTGCCACAGGGAAAGGGGATATTTACTTGTCTCCTCTGCTCTGGTTTCTTGGCTTTAATTTTAGGGAGGTGTAACTTTCCAGTATGAAGGCTTAGAACTCTATGCAGCCTTTGCACCTTTGCTCACAGAGGACTCCCAAACTAAACACCAATATTAATACGAGCATATTCTATGCAAGGCTTTGCAAGGGGCCTGGGTAAGAGTCCCTGAGGTTTTTTTTTTTTTTTTTTTCTTTTAATAAGGAATAGTAAGAGGCACTGGAATGAAAGTTTCGTTTTGAGACCCCTGATGATTTTCTTCTTGCTGCAGTAAATTCTACCTTACGTTGTGACAATAGTGCAGCATACAGGGTATTTCAGAAGGTTGAGAAGTTGCCATGTTGTTAGGCTTCCCCAGGGAAGATGATGACAAGATATCTGATGGTGGGCCATTACAGAGCATATTTTTATATGATTGTAGAATAGAAAGGACCACCTCTTCCTGCAATTTTAACATACTTGCATACAGGCATCATATCTAGTCTCAACTATGTCAGTTTATGTTATGGTATACACTACCTCTAATTAGCATTAGCCAGACTCTAAAATTGGGAAGTCTATATATTGAGAATGTGTGTGGGGGTATGGGGGAGAGGGTCAGGTAGAAGAATGACTAGGGAGAGTCATTGCTCATGGTGTCATTATCCAGATGTATATAGGACACTGTGAGTTTTCTTTGAGGCCAGGGTTGACTAAAACAGAGTGCCACATGTAAGAGCCTTTCAGTAGGCAAAAATACAGATTTCATGTGTTTTATTTTTAATAAGTAGTAAGAGATATGCAGCCCAGGGACAGTGGGCTCTCCCTTTTGCTTTTGCTCTGGGATCTGCAGGGGCCTGATAGCGCTCTCTGTATTCCCAGAGCACACCTCGATTGTGGCTCTGAGGAGTCTCAAGTTCAGATAGGCCAACCCCTAGTTCAGGAACCACTGACAGTGGTGGTACTTTGGAATGTGTTTCCTTCTCCCAGAAGATGCCATCGGATTCAGGAGGTTCCTTATGATCCTGCAGCACACATACTAGACAGTTTCAAGTAGTACTTAACTTTTAAGAATATTATATATGCATGAAAAACTTGGTGCTCTGTGTGTGTATGTAGCATTTGTGCATATTTCTACTCACATTAGAATTTCCCCCTTTGAGAGGTGCCACGTTTCTGTTTTTCTCCCTTGTATTATATCCCAGAGGATATAGGTATAGGATAGGAGGTTTAGTCTGTGATGTCAAATGGGGCATGACCATTTTAGGTAAGTTTTGTCATCATTGTTACCACCTGTTTTGCATTTTGCTTTGGTAGCAGAAACAGAGCCTAGAAGGATAAACTTGAACTCAGCCTGAACACCTAATCAGTTAGTAAATAAATCCAGAAGCATTGGATAAGTTACTTTCTTCAAGTAGAGTTATGCTTTTTTTTTGAGTTTTTTATTCTGCAGAGCTATTTAGAGCTTGTAAACATGAACGCAAGAAAATCTAAACTGTGACAGTTGATCTTGTAACCTGGGCAGTTTCTACTGTATTAAATCGCATCCTGATTATTTGGAAGGCGCAATGCTTTTGATCAGCTATTGAGGTCATGTTTGTGGGGTCAAGTATCTCATTATACTTGTATTTTCTTCCAAATGGATTTGTACCTTTATTTTATTCTGCTGCTTGTTTTTCTGGGCTATTATTGCAGCCTATTATTGCAGTCTTAAAAATAACTCTTATTCCCACTCCCAGAAGTTAAAAGAAACAGTCCTAAAAAAATAAGTGGTTCTAATGAAAAAGTTAATATACTGGCTTCTCTTTTATTGTGGATATGTGTATGTGTTATGAATATGTGTGTATGTGTTTTGAAAAAGAAGTGAATTAATTAAAACATCTGCACCTGAAGAACTCAGAGTGCTTGAAGGCAGATCGTTATGTTGTCTTAGCGGAGTGAAGACAAAGGGTTCAGATTCACAAGAAGGGAAAGTGTCAGCCCTGGGAGAATATATGGCAATATTGGCAATATGTGAGGAGCCAGTACAAATGTTACACAGCAATTCCTGTTTGGGGGCTGCCGAATGAGTTTGGAAAGCTACCCAACTTATAAGGTTCTGAAACTGCCTCACTTAGCCTTGATTTTTATAAATAGTCACAGTTGTTCCAACCCATCTCTACGCCTGTTAGTAATATTGGTTAATTTCTATGTGATGAGTGGGCAGTACATTCATTTAGATTCCCTAAACATCTGCTCATCTCTAGATAGACTAGAACCAAAATTAAAATCATTAAGTCATTCACCCCACAAATATTTATTGAGCATGTTGAGTCCTGATTCCGATGTTAGAGACTCCCTCAGCCAGTTTAAGGCACTCCATGAGAGGAAACACCCACAAAAATTGTGAAAGGAAATAAAAAGCCCCCAGTTGGAGTGGGCCCTGGAGAATTCACTGATCTCTTTGCGACTATTACTGTTCTTAGACTTTGATGTGCTGTGGCATCTAGATTCTTACCTTGTATTTGAGACCAGCTTTTTCAGGTTTGTGTTTCCTTTGATTGTCCACCTATTCTAAATTCATTTCTCTTTCCTCAATTACTGCATGTTTCTATTATATTTAGACCCATTTGATTTCCCAACGCTATACTCCAACCACACCAGCTTCAAATTTCCCCTTCCATCTCTTCATCTTAACATGTAGAAATGTGTCCTGGGATTTGGTGGGGGATACAACCAAACCCCTGATATCGAGAAGCTGTGGACCAGGTGTGTTCATCATCCAACAGAATAGGCAAATATTTTAAATGAGGGAGAAACAGCATGGACTGGATATCTTTAGCGAGTTTTGAGGTCATATCAATTTGGATACAACTCAAAGATGCAGTGACTCCCTTTGCCCCAGTCCATCTGCACATCTTAAAGTCAGTGCTAAGAGTGCTTGGGCTTGGCCACCGTCATTGCTGGGCATAAACTAAGTTAAATGGGACAAGAGGATGAACTTGTTTCCAATACCAGCTCTCTGCAACCCTGCTTTTACTTTCTTGCCCATATCCTGCAGGGTATGATAATCACTTGCTCATCGACTTGTGCTGAGTTAGAAACTATTGTAATCAATTAAGGTCATGAGGATTCTATTTGTGTTCCATGGCAGCAGCCTCAGGATGATACTCTACCTTCATGAAATAGTTAATTCAGCTGTTCAAATGGCCCTGCTGAAAACTGACATAAACTGTCTCATTGTGTCTCTTGGTCTTATCTTTCACAATGGTACTGGGGCAGGGGTGGGGAACCTACGTCCTTAAGGCCACATGTGGCCTTCTAGGTCCTTAAGTGTGGCCTTTTGACTGAATCCAAATTTTACAGAACAAACCCTTTTATTTTTATTAATACATTTTTGTTCGTCTTTTATATTTTTATTTTATTTTTAAAATGAATGTATTTAAAATACTAAAGAATAAAATAAGTTTCGATGAAATAATCCTCCCAGATTGACTGGAACAATTAGAACATTAGTAAGCCATAAGGGCTAAATTGACGGCTGCTACGCTCATGATTTTGTTCTAACTTCCCCTGCCTGACTGGCGCCACTACCGCATGAGGCTGGTTGTCGAGAGTATATGGGGGTCAAGTACACCAGTCTGTTATCAGCTTTTGACAACGGTGCACTGTGTTTCTGTTTGAAGTGGAACTTGTGAATAGTTGAATAGCTTGACAGTTTTTTAAAATTCTGTCTGCTGAACAGCCCATCACGTCAAAGAAGACCAAGAGAATGCTGAAGGAAGAAAACAGATTTCTTAATGAGGATTGGGAATTGCAATATTGTTTCTGCTAAAGATAAGATTATTTGCTTGCTTTGTGATACTGCAATATCAACATTAAAGAAATTCAATGCTCATCAGTATTATAACACTCATAAGGACCACAAATATTTTAAATTAGAAGGAGAGGCACAAAAGGTTGTATTGCAGAAAATTAAAAGATGAAAAGCAAAAGCAAAGACAATTCTTTCAAGCATCAATAACACCTGGAGATAATGCCACTGAAGCAACTTATAAAGTAGCTTATATACTTGGGAAAAAGGGAAGCCATTCACTAATGTAGAAATTGTGAAAGAATGCATTGTCAAAATTGTAGGATGCTTAGTCCCTGATAACGTTTCAAAGTACAAACAACTGCCTCTTTCAAGGAGAACCATAACTGATTGGCAGCGTGAATTAGCCTTCAACTTAACAGAGCAACTTCATGCAATACTTTGAAAGGAAAATATATATTATTCAATCACTTTGGATGAATCAACTGATACTACTGACTTGGTGCAGGTTTTATACTTCATTTGGGTCATAATAGAAAATTTTCTTTGCTACAAAGAGTTACTTGCTTTGGGCACTCTTGCGAACAGAACACGGGGAATAAATATCTTCAACAGCTTTCAAGATAAATGTTGTGAAGTTAGACTGAATTTGGTAAATTTAGTGAGTGTGTGTACAGACGGTGCACCTTCCATGACAGGAAAACATGAAGGGTTTATTGCACAGATAAAAAAAAGTATTAACAGATCCAGATGCTCTCATTTCTTTTCATTGTATCTTGCATCAGCAAAATCTCTGTGCTAAAGCTACTATTTTAAGTGACACTTAGCAACAAGTTATAAGTATTTTTAACTATATTCATGCAAATGCAACACGGCATCCTCAGTTTCATAACATGCTAAGGTTGAACGATGAGGTATTCAGTGTGGATTTGCTATATCATTCTAAAGTGCATTGGCTATCGCAGGGACAGGTGTTAGTCAAAATTTTATCTCTGTGAGAACAGATAGTTAAATTTTATGAAGAACAGAATCAGCGATATGAACTATTGAAAGAAGATTTGTATAGGAATGCAGCATTTCTGTGTGATATCATGTCAAATCAAAACAACTTGAATATTTCTTTGCAAGGTAAAACTAAGTCTATATATGACATGTGGCAAAAAAACTAAGCATTTTGAAAAAAGCTATCATTTTTCAAAACACTTTTTCTTTGAAATGAAATTTCAGATGAACATTTTCCCCAGTTAGCAAAGGTCACTGATAAGCAGGATGATATATGTGAATCATTTGAAAATATGCAGCTGTTATAGACCTATTAATTGGAGAATACAATGAAACGTTCACTGACTTTGAGAATCATGACATCACACTCAAATTAGCATTTCAGCCTCTCGTAGTTGATACCACTAAGGCACCTAAAGAACTACAGATGGAATTGATTGACTCTCAGTAGATGACATTTTAAAGTCATTGTTTGATGCTGAGAAAGATCCAATTGAAATATGGAAAAATGCAGTAGAATACCCACGCCTTCAGCAATATGCCCCTCAAAATGCTTTCTTGCTTTTCAACCACTTACTGCTGTAAATCTACATTCTCCTACCTAACTCCTACCTAATCAAGACACCCCTGAGGTCACAAATGACTGATACCCATCCGGAGGACCAACTGAAACTGCAGACCTTCCTGCTGCAACCAAATGTTCAAATGCTTTCCAACAAAAAGTAGACACAACAAAGTCATTAAAAGGTTAGTTAACTTTAAATTAACAAATAGCTTTTATTTTTTGAAATTATTAAGTACATAGTAGTTAGATTTTTTCAAAATGTACATTTTTAGGTATATCTAATTGAAGTTTCTTGAATGCAGCCTTATTAGGTTACAGATATATTAATGTGGCCTTCCACCATGAAAAGTTTCCCCACCTTTGCACTAGGGTATCAACCATTTTTAAATGATCACCATATGTCAGTGCCAGTACCGTGTTTGTATATAAGATATACACATTTACCAGCATTGTAAACTTTACAATTTGCAGAAATTATGCCATGTGTGCATTTTGTGTAACAATGCACACATGGTAATTTGTGGACTCCATAATAAATATGCAGTAATCACCATCACTAATAAATCCTCCAGACCCAAATCACTCAATTCAGTGAACACTGTCCAGTTCTGAGTTCTTTCTTGCTATACTCCGTGGTTTGTAAATGTAACATTGACCTTCCAGACTTATATATTTTTCTCATTTATGGGGCTCCTGATAACTCATGTCTTCCATGGCATTCTTTAGCAACAACATTCACCTTGTGATTCCTCCAAAGACTTAAAACTTAAAACATTGAGCAAACTGAAAAGTCAAAGCCAAAGCCCCTCGTACTCTTGATCATTAATCACTGACTGGGTGTGTGTGTCAGAACTCTGTGCTGCTCTGATTCTGCTCCTGTGCCCTTCGGGCAGAAACCTCGCCTTATTTGTGTCCTCTGAAGCACCTAGTACACTGCTGGAGCTCCATAAATAATTAATCTCACCAATAATAATGGGAAGCAAAGGCTTCCAAGAAGCTTCCTTTCCCCTGTACTGTGAAACTGGTGTTATGGTATTTTGACTATCAAAACAATGATTAAGCAGCTTTGGCACACTTTATATTTGGGCTAAATGCGATTTTGCTAATGTACCATCTCATTCTTCCCTCCCCCAACACTCGTATTTTAATGATTTCTAATTAATATTGTAATATTTCTTGAATAATTCATGTTTTTAAACAAGAAAGGCTGGCATAAATTTATGTCAATCTGTTTGTGTATTGCAGTACCCTGCATAACAAACAAACACAGTCTGTTTCCCCTGGAGCCTGGGGAAGGGGGCAACAGAGAGGGGAAGCCTCAGCATAAGGGGCTGGGAGTCACATTCCTCTCCAGGAGGGAAGGCTCCCCTGGTTGCCTTCTGAGATTCTGAGGCTGGCATGCACCTTCATCTTTGTTCTCACTCCTTATCATTTCATCTCTTCTCCTGACAGGTGCCTGAGGCTCTCAAGCTGCCCTTCATTGCCCTGAACCTGCTCACATCACTGTCCCGCTGTTCCCTGATCTCCACAGCTCCTCATTCCCTCCCATCACAAACAGCCTCTCCAGACATTGCTCAGGGATAGGCACAAACTAGAACCTGATACACTAGTCAGGGCTAAGTGGATAACAATTGGGGGTGGGTTTATTCATTTAGTCAACAAATATTTAATGAGTACCTGCCCTTTGCCTGGAACCATGCAAAGCCTGAGGGCACAAGGATGGATTAGTTATTGGGAAATCTTGGCCAAGTAACGGGATTGCACGTTTACTGGGGCTTTTGAAGAATCCATTTGAGATTCTTTGGCAGGCTAGTAGGGGATTTTTTTTAAGGAAGAAAGACTTTTAAGGCTCCTTCTGGATAGTTGTTGATTCTGCCTTCACACAGTTTAGGACACATGGATGGTTTTTTTTTTAAATTATTTTTTATGTTTATCTTTTTTCAGGAAATAAAAATTTAGGGGCTAGAGGAAAGGTTTCAGGATAAAAGCTTGGCCCAATCCTGACCCTCCTCCTAACTCCAAGTGGTAGTGATCTCCTTTGTTCAGGCCTAAATTCACGTTCTATTAAATTAAACATAAAATTACTCAGAGACCCAGAAGCAGGAATTTTTTCATATAGCACTTTCTCCTTCTCTCAGGTTTAAGGAGCCTGCTGCTTTAGAGAGGCTGTTTCCATGTGACATCTGCTGTCAAGTGACTTCTAATTCTACCTTCTCCCAACCCCCTTGCTTGAGGCTGGGGAAAAGACTTTAATATCTATCATTTCTGTCTGCATTAAGGCACTACTAATGCTGTGTTGACCCTGCTGCTAGGGCCGTTAATGTGTGTCACTGTTAATTAGCAGCCAATGGAATACCCAAGCTAGCGACATGGTTCACTGAGATGGATGTGGTTGTTTTGATTGCATTGCTATTGCTAGGCTAACTATCATTTGTACTAATGATTTCCAAGTAGGTAGCAAAAGGGTAGGAGGGAAATGACTTAATTTGATTTTTCCCTCTACTATCTCTAAGAGCAATTTCAGTTGCAAAAACAGTCTGCAGAGGCAACAGCTCCCGAATTTGTTGCAGTCTTTGGAAAGACAGATTGTTATTAACTGACCATATCGAGATAAAGAGTGTTGGTGATTATGCATACAGCATAATCTCCCCAGAATGGAGATAACATACCTGCCCTCTGATGTACTGCAAATGGCTTCTGTGGACACCAGACTAGAAGGGTCTCCTATGGCTGTTGCCAGTCCTAATGATACTGAAAAATGGAAAGTAGAGTTGAAAATAAATACAAAGTAGTGGGAGTATATGGCTGGTTGGAAGAGGAGAAATTTGGCTTGTTTCTGCCCAAAGGGCATAAGAAGGCAGGATGGAATTTAGGGATAGATGCTGATATCTTCATGAGGGAAGCTGAGCCTCTAACCAACTTTGAAAGTTTTCACAATGCACACTTTCCTTCTCATCTGCTCCAGTGTGTCCTTAAAGCTTGAGGATGATGTTGCTACATCTCACAACACCATTGCCACATTTCCTATCCCTTAGGGCTAGGATTAAGAGTGGACATCTGCCTACAAGTAGATTGGAGCCAGAAATTCCTGTCTTTAAGCTCAGGAATACTTCAACGAGAATGGGCACTTTTTATTCATGTCCATGTTGGTACATCTTCTGTCCTCAGCTATTTCATTCTGGGACCCTTCCAAACTTCTGTCTTCTATCTTTGTCCTGCCACCTCCTCTCCCACATCTAGCATTTAGCTGTCTGGAATGGGTACTCTCAAGTTCTCCGTAACTATTTGGAAGTATCTCAGTTTGTACCCATCTTCTGTTTGTTCAAGACTACTATTGTCTCCGGTGTTCGGGGATCCTCTTTTACTTCCTTTGGGCGGTGGTCTTTTTGCCTTTTCTCCCTCTCCTGGGTCTTCAACCTTGCCAGCTTCACTGACCTGTAGCTCTCAAGTCTTTCCCATTATAAAAGAATAACTAATTTTACCTCACATTTTCCTTGAGCTAAAAATCCATATTTTCCCCTTCCCTTAATAGCAACATTTCTTAAAATAACAATCTACAATAAATATCTCCATTACTCACTTTAAAGTTGTTCCTCAAACAATTAGAAATAGGCTTCAGCCTCTGTCTCTGTGGCTGCACTAAACTGCCCAGCAAAGACCACAAACAACCTCCTTGCGGCTAAACACAGTCTGGGATGTTTAGTTCTCACCTCATGGGGCGTCTCTGTAGAATTTGACCCACTTGGCCACTCCTTGTCTCCTGGATTCTTTCCTCCTTTTGTTTCCGTGCCAATTCTCTCTCGGGGTGTTCTCTTACACCTCTGGTGGCCTCGTCTCAGACTTCTTTTTGGAAACTTTATTCTGTACTTTTCACTAAGATGTTGGAGTCCTTGAGGGCTCTCTCCCCTGCTTTGTTGTCTTTTTAACCCATGTGGCCTCTCAAGGCTATAGGTCCCACGTACCAAATGGCATTGCCCTCTCTTCCCACTCTCGGTGCCTCTTAGCATTTTGTGTAAAAGCATGAGACTTTTCCATCAGGAATCCAAATCTTCCTCTAACTAAGTATATTTAAAAACAAACTAACATTTTTTAATCAGAGCCTAAAATCTGACCTCCCTTCTATATTCTCAGCCCAGAAATTGACAACCATCTACCCAATCGTCACAGCTAGAAACCTGGCCCTGTCTTATCTCTTGCCCTCATTCACCACACCCAGTGTGTAATAAGTTTCCTTGACTCTGTATTTCATTGTCACCCTCACTGTCACAGTTGTAATTTGCCTCCTCCTTCAATTCTCAAATTCATCCTGCTTTCTCACAAGATAAATAGCTCTTTGGTCCTTTCCAACTCTCCAACTTCATTGCCCACCATTCTTCCCCCCCACTGTCTGCTCCACTAAGCTACTTGCAGTTCCGGGATTATGCGGTGGCCTTTCATTCCTCCATGCTTTTGTGCATGCTGGATTCTCTCCCTGGAATGTCCCTTTTCTGGCTAGCTCCTGTTCTGTATCACAACAAAAAAGCTAGCTCGTCTATGAAGCATTGTATGACCCCACAGGGAAGACTGAAGGCTCTTCCTGCATTTTGCAAACTCCAAGGTTGTTGTTTTGTGTTTGGTTTGGTTTTGTACATCAACTGGACTCTAAGCATCTTGAAGGAATGAATCTTTCTTTTTTATATGTGTAACACCTGCTCACTACCTAGCAGTGTAAATGCTAAATAAATGTTTATTGAAGTTACATAACTATTCCACCTCTCACTCAAGGTTATTCTGTTTTCTTCAGCACTGAATTCATATTTTATTAACATAAGAGCAGAATCACCTACAATTCCCAGGTAGAGAAAGCTGGGTTGTAGTAGTGTCCTTGTAACTTAACAGATATGTTACCTGGATAAAATATTTGATCTTTCTGGGCTCAGATAGGGGATAGCATAAAATCAAGGGCTTTAAATTATTTTCTGAGGACACCATGATTTCTGGAAGGCAAGAGGGAGGATGAAGATGAGGGACTCTGTGCCCTCCTTGTTTCTTTGTTTCAAAGAGGAGCTCCACTTTTATCAATTTTATATATTTTGATCCCATGTAGAATTTTCTTTAAACCATGGATTCCACTGCTAAAATATAATTTGGAAAGCACTTCACAGGGTTATCTCTAATTCTCTTCTAGCTGAAAAAAATGTCCGTGGGTCTGTGAGCTGCATAGTAATACTGGCCTGACAAAGCACATCTCCCAGCAGCACAGTGGAAACGCATTACATAATCTTTGTATAAACATTCAATTTTACACTTTCTACACAGAGCAGAGAAGGAATGGGGATGAAGAGGGGAACAAAGAGGAGAAAAGAGGAGTTAGGAGGTCGGTGGAAGGGAGGGCAAAGAGAAGGAAAAGGTGAATCAACGACAGGCAGAGGAGTCCATTGCTCTTCTGCAATCATGGGCCCTGGAGACAGCAGGCACCTCAGAGTGCAGGTGAGCTGGGGGCCTGGACATGCTGTTCCAGACAGTGAGAATCTCACGGCCCTAAGTGTAAGTCTAGTACTCAAAAGTACACATTTTTCATGCAACACAGACACAAACTGCAAGCCAACTTCATCTGGTGTTTAATTAAAGAAACAGGGTTTCTATTCCAGAGCTGAAGGACAAACTGTATTGGACTTCATATTTTAGAGACACTGCTGGTCTCTAAAATGATGCTGCGTGTACTGTGTTTTATGTGCAATTTAAGGGGTGTTCAATTTGCCATATAGAAGTGAACATAACATAAAACTCCATTATATGATGTGTCTGAAAGTCTGGAGTTCTGTGGTTTTTCTGTGTTATGAATCATCATTAATCTCTTCTATGCAGGAGCTATTTGACATGTAAACTATAACAATGTTTATTCACTTGGTGTAACAGTGATTAGTATAAACAATGTAGAATGTGCTGGAATCTGTGGAGGAGGTGCATAAATACTGGGACCAAGCAAAGGCTGCAGACAGTACTCATAGTGTCAGCTCTGGTTTACATCATTACATTTAAATGCAAGAAGGAATGTTGACTCTAAAGAAAATCAAATACATTAAAACAAAGCTCTTTGAATTTTTAGAGCCATGGACAAAACAAGCCTGAAATCTACATTCTGTTTAAATGTCCTTGATAGAAAAGATAGAAATTCTGCCTAATCATGGAATTGAGGAAAAGAGAAATAAATCCAGATAGTGAGGGGCAGAAAAGGAAATGCTAAATAATGGCTTTATAATATAGAAATTTTTTTATTCAAGAAGTACATTTTAAATCCCACTGAAAATGCTGTCTAAAGTTGAATTGCCCTCAGACCGTTCCCTCTGAAAAATAATATGGAGGATGGCTGGAATTTCAGGATGGGAAATAGTCTGTTTTTTAGAAACCTAGTTTTATAGCCAAACTCTACTGGAGACCTTTCTGAGGTTTCTACCATCCTTTCAGAGACTATATATTGTTGTCAGTTCCATTTAAGGCACTTACCTATCAACACCGTCCTTGGAAAATCCAGAATGGCTAAAAAATAGCAGATTTGAAATTTATTATTTTGCTCTGTAAAAAAATGTTGTAGGCTGAGAAACAGATTTGGTATAAACTTTCATTAGAGCAGTCTATGTTTATCATTCTAAAGTATTTAGAATGTTAAGATGCTCTAAGCCCTAAATTAAATCAAATAAAAACCTGTCAGAAGCAGCAAACCATTTTATTTTTTGCAACACATAAATCCAATTTCACTTAAAAACATAGTACATTGGAAAGTCATTTCCCTTCTTTCTTTAATGGCCAATAGTCTCATTCCAGAGCCTTGCTTTGCCCAGACAAAGCTAATGTGACACAAAAGATCTGATTTTGGAAGCACAGAAAGACCCACATATGTGAGCTGGAATCTACTTTGTAGTTAGTGCTCACAAGTCTGCTACACATGGTTTCTTATAATGAAGGTGAGTTAGTTTCTCATGGGCAGACAGACCCTGTCCTAGGGTGTATGTATGGAATCCCATCTGGGAACTGGGGGTCAAGACACATTATCTTTTCTCTATCCTTCCTCCGAGGCTTTGCGCACGCCATCATTCCACTTGGAACATCATCTATCTTTTGTTTCCTCAACCTGGCCTTTGCTTCTTTCAATATTCTAATAATGACCTAGGCTATGGGAAGCCTTTCCAAATCGTGTTCTTTCTCCATTCCAGTCTTTCGTACCTCCCTGCTTTCTCAGCATGTGGAGTTCTTTTAAAAATAATCTCTGTTGGGTTGTTTTGTCTCTGAAGGTTATATGTGGATCTTTATGCCACTTACTTTATATATTTATTATGATGTTTGTGCTGGAAACTCCACGCTGTTTGCTGTAGTGGCTATCTCAATTTACCTTCCCACCAACAGTGAACAAGCGTTCCCTTTTCTACACACCTTTGCCCACACTTATCTTTTGTCTTCTTGATAACAGGTATGGGGTGATACCTCATTGTGATTTTAATTTGCATTTCCCTGATGTATAGTGATGCTGAGCACCTTCTCATGTTGGCCATTTGTATGTACTCTTTAGAGAAATGTCTATTCAGGTCTTTGGCCCATTTTTTAATCAGCTTATTTGTTTTTTGCTATTGAGTTGCTTGAGTTCCTTGTATACTTTGGATATTAACCCTTTATCAGATTTATCATTTGTAAATATTTTCTCCCATTTCAAGGTTGCCTATTTACTCTGTTAATTGTTTCCTTTATGGTTCAGAAGCTTTTTAGTTTGATGTAGTCCCACTTGCCTATTTTTGCTTTTGTTTCCTATGCTACTTTTGGTATCATATCCATGAAATCATTCCCAAAGCCCCCGTTAAGATTTTTTCCTATGTTTTCTTCTGGGAGTTTCAGGTCTTATGGTTAAGTCTTTCATCTATTTTGAGTTGATTTTTGTTCATGCTGTAAGATAAGGGTCCAATTTCATTCTTTTGCATGTATATATCCAGTTTTCCCAACACCATTTATTGAAGAGACTATCCTTTCCCCAATGTGTATTCTTGCCCCCCTTGTCAAAGATCAGTTAACTGTAAATGTGTGGATTTATTTCAGGGCTCTCTATTCTGTTCCATTGGTCTATATGTCTGTGTTTATGCCAATATCATACTGTTTTGATTACTGTAACTTTGTAATATAATTTGGAATCAGGAAGTGTGATGTCTCCAGCTTTGTTCTTCTGTCTCAAGAATTGCATTGGCTTTTGGGGGTCTTTTGTGGTTTCGTATAAATTTTAAGATTGTTTTCTCTATTTCTGCAAAAAAATTGGCATCTTATTAATTCTTTTAAAACCTAGGGTAATTCTTTGGAAATACTCAGAAAATAAAATCAGCCTATTTTCAATTTTTAAAAAATTGAGTTTAGTTTTTCTTTCTTTTTAAAAAATAATCTTTATTTTTTAGAACAGTTTTAGATTCAAAGCACATTGAGCAGAAGGTAGGGAGATTTCCCACATAATTCCTGCCCCACATATGCATAGCATCTCCCACCATCAAAACACCACACCAGAATGGTACATTTTTTACAATCCATGAAATTATATTGACACATCATCAGCCTATTTTTAAATGAAGGAATTTTCTTTTTTTCTTATCATGGTACTGTTACATGAGAATAGATTCTTCAAAATGTAGGGATCTCATTATGCTTAGTTACCCAAGTGATGCCAATTTGAACTTTTGTAGGATTTAAAATGAAACAGAAGCCAGTGAATCTAAGTCAGAGCTCCCAAGTGATATTTAGGAATTTGCCTTAGGGACCTAGGTCAGGTTTGAGGAGAAGGGTAGAGAGAGAATCTTTGACATATTAATAGGAAGTGTGGAGTATGTGATTAAGCATGCCATTCATCACTCCTGCTTAAGAGAGATGGCAATCTCAGATCACATAAACAATGCTGTGTTTAACTGTGGGCATTCAGCTTTAAAAAGGATGTTGACAAACTAGAGCATTATATGGGGAAAATAAAAGTCTGATAAGAATGTCATTAACGAAGTTTGGAAAGAAATGTTTAAAAAGAATTAGGGTTGGGAAACAGGCATAATTGTCTTCAATTATTGAAAAGGTTGTGTTATAAAAGGATTAGCCTTTCCTATGGTCTCCAAAGTAGAATAAGGAACAATCCATGAAAGCTAAACTAAGTAGCTGGTACTGTCTGAAAATGGAAGAGAAGCCTTGTGACACAGTGAACTTGTTCCTCTGATGTTTATTCAGAGTCTAGGTGAACATCTGCCATTGCACTGGGAGCAATGTTGGCCTAGGTAAAAGGCTGGGTTCTAGGGCCCTGTAGCACATGGGCAGAGTTCTGCCCTTGATATTAGACACCTTGGATGGCAGCCCCTAAACCTGTCACTACTCAGACTGCTCATCTGTAAAATAGAAAAAGTACCATCTATGATTCAAGGCTCTGTGAAGATACAATATAATAATTTATAAAAATTTAAAAACACATTATGACTTTCCAAACTGTACCAGGCTACATAAATATCAGATATTATTAATACTAAATGAAAACAAATATGTAATTTTCCCTTGATTTCAAGTTTTGACTGTTACACACCTATAAGCCCAGGATGTCATTTTCTTCTTCCATATGTCTTTGATCCAGCCCCTCGCATCCACTATATAACCCACTGTGCACACCCAGACACTTAGGAGGAAAGCTCTTTTAAAATAATGCATTTCAGTTTGGAGTCTCACCAACAGTGTATAAGTGTTCCTATCTCTCCGCATCTGTGCCAATATTTGCTGTTTTGGGACTTTTTGATTATATAAGCCATTCTCACTGGAGTTAAGTGGTATATCACTGTCGTTTTGATTTGTATTTCCCTGATGATTAGAGATGTTGAGCATTTTTTCATATGTTTCTTAACCATTAGCCTATCTTCTTTTGAAAAGTTTCTGTTCATGTCCTTTGCCCATTTTTTAATGGGGTGGTTTGATTTTTTCTTGATGCTTTTCCTAAGTTCTAAATAGATTCTAGTTATTAGTCCCTTGTCAGATGTATAGCAAGCAAAAAATTTTCTCCCATTCTCTGGGTTGTCTATTACTCTAGTAATAGTTTTTTTGGCTATTACTAGAAGCTTCTTCCTTTTTTTAAAATATTTTTTCTTATTTATTTATTTTTTACTTTCAGAATATTATGGGGGTAAGACACTTTAGCTATATATATTGCCCATGCACTGCCCATGTCAGAGCTACAATCGTGGACATCCCCCAAACTGTGCTCCCTGCATCCATTCAGTGAGAGTTTTCCCATCCCCTCCACCCACCTCCCACCTGCCCGCCCCCTGATGAATATTATTGCCATGTGTGACATAAGTATTGATCAGTTAGTACCAATTTGATGGTGAGTACCAGTGGTGCCTGTTTTTCCATTCTTGTGACACTTTGCATCGAAGAATGGGCTCTAGCTCTAAACAGGATAGTACCCGATGTGTTAATTCACCGTTGTTTTTTATTGCTGAGTAATACTCCATGGTATACATATACCACATTTTATTAATCCACTCGTGTATTGATGAGCATCTGGGTTGTTTCTACATCTTTGCAATCGTGAATTGTGCTGCTATAAACATTCGCATGCAGATGTCTTTATGATAGAATGTCTTTTTTTCCTTTGGGTAAATACCCATTAGTGGGACTGCTGGGTCAAATGGTAATTCTACTTTTAATTCTTTGAGGTATCTCCATATTAGTTTCCATAGAGGTTGTACTAATTTGCGGTCCCACCAGCAGTGTATGAGTGTTCCTATCTGTCTGCATCCCCTCCAACATTTGTTATTTTGGGACTTTTTGATATGAGCCAATCTCACTTGTGTTAAGTGATATCTCATTCTGGTTTTGTTTGCATGTCCCTGATGATTAGATAAGTTGAGCAATTTTTTATATGCTTGTTGGCCATTATTCTGTCTTCTTTTGAAAAGTTTCTGTTCATGTCCTTTGCCCATTTTTTAATGGGGTGGTTTGATTTTTTCTTGTTGATTTCCTAAGTTCTGTATAGATTCTGGTTATCAGACCTTTATCAGATGTGTAGTATGCAAATATTTTCTCCCATTCTGTAGGATGTCTGTTCACTTTAGTGATAGTTTCCTTGGCTGTGCAGAAGCTTTTTAATTTGATCATGTTCCATTTATTTATTTTTGTTGCTGCTGTGATTGCTTTGGGAATCTTCTTCATAAATTCTTTGCCTAGGCCGATGTCCATAAGAGTTTTTCTAACATTTTCTTCGAGAATTCTTATGGTTTCACGTCTGAGGTTTAAATCTGTTATCCTTTGTGAGAGGTGAGAAGTGTGGGTCTAGTTTCAGTCTTCTACATATGGCCATCCAGTTTTCCCAGCACCATTTATTGAATAGGGAATCTTTTCCCCAGTGTATGTTTTTCTGCAATTTGTCAAAGATCAGATGAGGTTGGTTTTATATTTGGGTTCTCAGTCCTGTTCCATTGGTCTATGTCTCTGTTCTTGTGCCAGTACCATGCTGTTTTGGTTACTATAGCCTTGTAGTATAGTTTGAAGTCTGGTAGATTGATGCCTCCCAATTTGTTCTTTTTGCTTAAGATTGCTTTGGCTAGACGGGGTCTTCTCTGGTTCCACACGAAGTGTAGAATTATTTTGTCTAGATCAGCAAAAAATGATGTTGGTATTTTGATAGGGACTGCATTGATTCAGTAAATCACTTTAGGTAGCAAAGCCATTTTTACTGTGTTGATTCTACCTATCCAAGAGCATGGTAGGGTTTTCCATCTGTTTACATCCTCTGCAATTTCTTTTCTCAGTGTTTCATGATTCTCTCTATATAGGTCTTTGACCTCCTTAGTTAGATATGTTCCTAAATATTTAATTTTCTTTGGTGCTATTGTGAAAGGTATTGCATCTTTAATTTGTTTCTCGGCTTGATTGTTATTAGCTTATATGAAGGCTATGGATTTGTGTGCATTGGTTTTGTATCTTAAGACTTTGCTGAATTCATTTATCAATTCCAGTAATCTCTTGGTTGAATCTTTGGGGTTTTCTAGATATAATATCATATCATCCACGAATAGTGAAACTTTGACCTCTTCTGCCCCTATTTGGACACCCCTGATTCCTCTGTCTTGTCTGATTGCTCTGGCCAGGACTTCCAGCACTATGTTGAATAGAAGTAGAGATAGTGGGCAACCTTCTCTGGTTCCAGTTTTAAGGGGGAATGCTTTCAATTTTTCCCTATTCAGTATGATATTGGCTGTGGGTTTATCATATATAGCTTTAATAATTTTGAGGTATGAGCCATCTATGCCTATATTGTTAAGAGTTCTTATCATAAAAGGATGCTGGATTTTGTCAAAAGCCTTTTCTGCATCTATTGAAAGGATCATATAATCTTTGTTCTTGCTTTTATTTATGTGGTGAATTACATTTATAGATTTGCGTATGTTGAACCATCCCTGCATCTCAGGGATGAAGCCCACCTGATCGTGATGAGTTAGTTTTTTGATGTACATTTGAATTCGGTTTGCTAGGATTTTATTGAGAATTTTTGCATCTATATTCATAAGGAATATTGGTCTGTAGTTTTCTTTTCTTGTTGTGTCCTTTTCTGGCTTTGGTATCAAGGTGATATTGGCTTCAAGAATGAGTTTGGGAGGATTCCATCCTTCTGGATGTTTTCAAATAATTTCTTCAGTATAGGTACCAGTTCTTCTTTGTAGGCTTGGTAGAACACAGGTGTGAACCCATCTGGTCTAGGACTTTTTTTTGTTGGAAGATTTTTAATTACTGCTTCAATTTCGATGCTTGATATTGGTCTGTTTAGAAATTCTATTTCTTCCTGGTTCAGCGTAGGGAGGTAGTATGTTTCTAAGAATTTGTCCATTTCCTCCATGTTTTCGTGTTTTTGGGCATAGATATTTGTAGTATTTGAAGATGATGTTTTGTATTTCCATGATATCAGTTGTTACCTCTCCTTTTTCATTTCTAATTGAGCTTATTAGAGTCCTTTCCTTTCTGCTTTTGGTCAACCTGGTAAGTGGCCTGTCTATTTTGTTTATCTTTTCAAAGAACCAACTTTTCATTTTATTAATCTTCTGTATTGTTCTTTTGTTCTCGATTTCATTTAATTCTGCTCTGATCTTGGTTATTTCTTTTCTTCTGCTGGCTTTAGGATTGCTTTGCTCTTCCTTTTCCATTTCCTTAAGAGGATTCATTAGTTTACTGATTTGTGACCTTTCTGTCTTTTGGATATGAGCATTTAAGGTGATAAGTTTTCCTCTCAGGACTGCTTTTGCTGTGTGCCACAGATTTTGGTAACTTGTGTCCCCATTTTCACTTAGTTCAAAGAATCTTTTGATTTCCATTTGAATCTCCTCCTTGACCCAATAGTCATTCGGCAACATATTGTTTAATTTCCACGTTTTTGGATGAAGATGTGAGTTTCTGCTGGAATTGATTTCTAATTTTATTCTGCTGTGGTCTGAAAAGATACATGGTATGATTTCTATTTTTTTGAATTTGTTTAGATCTGTTTTGTGGCCTAGGATGTGATCAATTTTAGAGAAAGTTCCATGAGCTGATGAGAAGAAGGTATATTCAGTGTTATTTGGGTGGAGTGTTCTGTAGATATCTGTTAGGCCCAAATGTTCTAGAGTCCTTTTTAGGTACTTTGTTTCTTTGCTTATTTTCTGTTTGGAGGATCCATCCTGTTCCATCCGTGGGGTGTTGAAGTCGCCTGCTCTTATGGTATTGCTATTTATTATCTTGTCTAGATCAAGCATTATTTGCTTTATGTATCTGGGCGCTCCTGTGTTGGGTGCATAAATGTTTAGGATTGTTAAATCCTCTTGTGTGATTTTTCCCTTCACCACTATATAGTGTCCATTTTTGTCCTTCTTTACTTTTGTTGCTTTAAAGTTTATATCATCTGAAATAAGGATGGCTACTCCAGATTTCTTTTGGTTTCCATTAGCCTGGAAAATTGTATTCCATCCTTTTACCTTGAGTCTGAACGTGTACTTGCATGTAAGATGTGTTTCCTGGGGACAGCAGGTACTTGGCTTGTATTTTTTAATCCATTCAGCCAGCCTATGTCTCTTCAATGGTCAATTCAAGCCATTCACATTTATTGAGAGAATTGATATTTGGGGTAGATTTCTGTTTATTCTGTTGGGTAGTTTCTTGTTCTGTTTTACCTCTTGAGTCATTGTGAAATCTAGGTTCTGGAGTTTTAGCTCTAGGTAGTTTTACATTGGTGGGTGTCTGTTGTGCTGGTTAGTGTACAATGCAGGTCTAAGCACTTCTTGCAAGGCCAGTCTGGACTTTGCAAATTCTATCAGTGATTTCTTGTCTGGAAAAGTCTTTATTTCTCCCTCATATAAGAAGCTTAGTTTGGCAGCATCTAGAATTCTGGGTTGGCCTTTGTTTTGTTTTAGGAGACTGATGATGGCTCCCCATTCCCTTCTGGTTTGTAAGGTTTCACCTGAGAAATCTGCAGTTAATGTGATAGGTTTCCCTTTGTAGGATACCTGCTCTTTTCACCTTACAGCTCTGAGGAGTGCCTCTTTTGTGTTTACTTTGGTCAGTCTAATAATTATGTGGCGTGGTGAATGCCTTTTCACGTTGAGTCTCCCAGGAGTCCTATGTGCTTCTTGTACTTAGATATCAAGATTTCTGGCTAGGCCATGGAAATTTTCCTCTGTTATTCCTTCAAATAGATTTTCCAGCCCATGTGAATTTTCTTCCTCTCCCTCAGGGATGCCTGTGATCCTTATGTTTGGCCTGTTTATATAGTCCCACATTTCTTGTATGCTTTGTTCATGCCTCTTGTTTTTGTGTTATTTCTCTTTGACTGATTTATTTATCGCATAGGAGTTGTCTTCTAGCTCTGGGAATTCTTTCCTCTACAAGGTACAGCCTATTCTTAAGGCTTTCCACTGTGAAGTCCATTCTTCTAAGTGAAGCATCTCAAGAATGGAAAAACAAACACCACATGTACTCACTATCAAATTGATACTAATTGATCAACACTTATGCACACATATGCGAGTAACATTCATTGGGGATCGGGCAGGTGGGAGCAGGGAGGAGGGAATGGGTAAATTCACACCTAAGGCGTGCAGTGCATACTTTCTGTGTCTGGGGGATGGGCATGCTAATAGCTCTGACTCGGGCAGAACAAAGGCAATATATGTAAACTAAATGTCTGTACCCCTGTAATACTCTGAAATAAAAATAAATAAATAAATAAATAAATGTAACAGGATATGCCAAGGTAAAAATAAAAATTAAAAAATAAAATAAAATAATGCATTTCGGTTAGGTGTGGTGGCTTGTGCCTGTAATCCCAGCAATTTGGGAGGCCAAGGCGGGAGGATGGTTTTAGCCCAGGAGTTCACAACCAGCCTGAGCAACATAGTGAGACCTCGTCTCTACAAAAAAGTAAAAATAAAAAAATTAGCCAGACATAGTGGCATGCACCTGTAGTCCCAGCTATCAGGAAGCTGAGGTAGGAGGATAACCTGAGCCCAGGAGTATGAGGTTGCAGTGAGCTATGATCCCACCACTGAACTCCAGCCTGGGCAACAGAATGAGACCATGTCTCTAAATGAATGAATGAATGAATGAGTGATAAATAAATAAATCATTCATTCATTCTGTACTCCAAATATACAAAATATCAACCTGTGCTAAAAACAGTGGTTTTTTTTCCAAATTCTGTTTCATAATCACCTTTCTTGGCATAGAGGAAGACTTGTACTAGGTTGGAGCTATTTTGACTGTATTTTTGTCAATGGAAAATGGATGCAAATAATGTATCCTATTTTTGGGTCTTTTTACAAACTTTGCCTGATTATTCATGCTTTATGTCTCTCTTTTGGGGAAACTTGGGGGCCAGGTGTTGAAGTTGTCAGCCGAATGATATCGGAATAGCCTAGATCCCTGTGTCACCACTAGGAGGATAGTCATCCAAGAGATCCACTCAATCTACATCATACTGTGACTTGAATGAGAAATATATCTTTGTTGTATTAAAGCCCTGAGATTTCAGTTTTATTTTATTTTTTTAGTCATAGCATAACCTACTTTATCTAGACTAAGAGAGAAATTAGTAGCAAAAGAGAATGTTGGCTAAAACAAAACTTAAAATGTGAGGCATTGCTTTAACATTGGAAGGTAAGTGGCCTTGATGTGGAAGTTTATTATTGTTTTTATAATCTATTCCCTTCCTAGATCCCAATGCTGTGTCACATTATTATTTTTAGTTCCTTAGCTATTATTGAAGTTAAAGGGAGACTAAAAATAATGATAAATATTATAGCTTTTATTGACCCCTTATTGTGTGCTAGGCACTGGACTAGAGTACCAGGGCTTACCTTGATTAATCCTCACAACTTTATGATGGGGACACTTCTTTTCTTTTCTTTTTCTTCTTTTTTTTTTTTTACAAATAAAGAAATTGAGGATTAAAGAAGCTCATCTTCTATTTTATCAAATTCACAACAGGGTATCTGGAAGTTGTTTTCCACATTCTAAATGGTCAGGGGATAAGCAAGGAGAATATCCTAAAAAGAAGTACTTACCTAACCTAGTAAGTTGGAAAGGAGCAGAACTCATTAGGAATAGTTAAACATTTAATAAAGCCATAGGTCCATTACTTGGGCATGCTTCAAACTGGAAAAAAATAAATTGCACACACACACAAACACACATACAAAGGAGCAATGAGTTAAGACATAATAGAAATCTCTAGATCACATATCAAAACACAAGTAGTTCAAAAAGTATAGGCACCAAAGTCGAACACATAGGATTTAGGGAATATGGGTTTAGTTATAATCCTAGTCTTTGGGCTAGAACTGTGCTATCCAATACAGTAACCACTGCCACATGTGTCTGCTGAGCACTTAAGATGTCTGGTTCTAATTGAAATGTGCTGTAAGTGTAAACTACACACCAGATTTTGAAGACTTAGTGCAAAAAATGTAAACTATTTATTTTTGTATTGATTTAATGTTTAATGGTATTTTGTGTATATTGGGTTAAATGTATTATCAAAGCAATTGTATCTGTTCATTTTTATCTCTTTAATGTGGCCGGTAGAAACTTTAAAATTACATGTGTGGCTCACTTTTGTGGCTTATATTTCTGTTAGACAGTACTGGGCTAGAGTGTCAGGAATCAGGTAAGCCATAGTAAACTGCAAAGATTGTCTTTGTCCCAGGTACAGCTCAGATTCTAGGAAAGGTGATGTTTTAAGTTAGTTTTGGAGAAATTTTTCTGAAAACCTCATTTGGTATCCTGATCTCAAGCTGTACAGAATATCTTAGATTTTCTTCTAAATAGCATACTTGCTTAATTTTGAGAGCTCCAAAAGTAGCTATTGGCTAGACCAGCGCTTCTCAAGTTTAACATGCATAGAAATCATGGGGTAGATTTAATCTTGTTAAATGTAGAGTCTGAGTCAGTCAGTCTGAGAAGGGGCTTGAGATAATGCCAAGGCTATAGATCTGGGAGATACACATGAAGAAGCAAAGGGATAAAACACGTTAGACCCACCAGACATCAAAATTTGGGAAAAGGAAAAGTGAGGTGATTGTCATAACCATCAGAGTGAAAACTCTATCCTTAATTAACTTGCTCTTCCTTCTCCTCTCAGATTGAGCTGTTATCTATAGAAGGTGAAATGAACAGGCCACAGCACAACTAATCTGCTCAATTCTACTGTTGCAAAGATTAATGGAGACTGTTGTGTGATCAATTTGGTCATGACACTGGGTATCAGTCATGAGCATGACCAAAATGAATGGAATCACTTTACTCCAATCTGGTTTGCTTTCATTGTATAAACTTTGCTGATCCTGAGGGTTTGGGGTCAGGCAAATCAGTGGTACACCTAAGTCTACTAAACTTCCTGGGATAATTTATTAAAGAAAAATCAGCTTATTCACACATATTAGTCATTAGAAGGAGCAATCAGTCAATTTGTCTCATGTTCTCTTCTCAGAAGGTGCGCTTACTTTCAGTTGAAGTTAGGAAATGTCACAATTTAATATTTATGAAAGTGGAATTTTGTTATTAGATAATGAGATCTACCCTCAAATTGTGAAATCAGCTCAAGAAAATAATTCCTAAAGAAGATTTAAGAAAAATGTTTGGAACAGTTATGTAATATTTGGAATAAGTTTGTAATCTCTAAAAATGACTGCTTTGAAGAAAAAGCTCTATATGATTTTATAATTTTTAAAATATTTAAAAATAATCTCATTACTTATGTCTCAATTTATACTTCTTTAGAATATCATTGCAGTGTGGATATAGAGACATGCAAAATCTAAGAAATAAATTTTGCATGACTGAGGTCTTTTAGGTTTCCTGGATGGAAACTTTAAATTCTTGTGACCTTGAGCCTCATTTTCCATCACTCATAACGTCAAATTCCTTTACTGTTGATTCCTATTCTTATTATTCCTGCAGTAGCCTCCTTATTTTAATTCAGATCTGGTTCAAAACATTGGCTGCTACTTTGACCTACACTGACATTTCAAAGGCTACAGAATAATTAGTGAAATAAAAACCTCATAATTACTTTCTAACACACACCCACACAAAAGCTTTTGTTGAGCTGGCAGAATGGATTGAGATTTTTGTTGTGTTGTGTTTTGTTCTAAATGATTGAGCATGGAACTAAAGTGAAGTGACAGACATTTCTTGAATGCACAAAATGATCTGAAAGCTAAGATACTCAATGTTTCACCTATTGGTATTGAAATCTTATTTAAGAATCAACTTCATTTAATACCTGATTTTAAACTTTAAACTCTAACAAAAAGAAGTCTTTCTTTGGAGATAATGTTAAAATAGCATATGATACCATATTAATAACAACAATTAAATTATTTTGCTGGCTTTTGGCTAGGTTGGAGATGACTAAACTGTTAATTATTCTGATTCAGATATTACAGTGGCTGTAACTGCTAGTTCAGCTATCCTAGAAAAATGTTTCCTACAGTATAGACATGTTAAATACATTTGTATTGCATCAACTCTTTCCTTTTAATCTGATTTGTTCACTGGGCTTAGGCTTGTGCATGGGGATCTACCCATATTTGTTGTAACCAAGTAAGATTTTGCCTGTACCAACCTTCCTCAGTCAAAAGAAGAGGAAATCAGATGGCTGTTTATTGTGGATGGAGTTCAGTGTAGAAGATTCACCATTGGGTCTTTGTGATCCACACATTTCTAGAGAAAAAAAATGTAATTCTGAATGCTGGACTTTATCTTACAAAAAGCCTGTTAGAGTACTACTCTCATTGTAAGTCAGACATTGTCTGATCTGATGGGATCCTTTGCAGTACAAGTTTTGTTTTGTCTATTTTGTTTTATTTTTATTGCTGTTGTAGAGTCTTTATAATGTAATCTATATGTTGAATAAACACATTCTTTTGTTAACAAAGCATTAATCTGAAATGGTACTTCTCCACTGTTTGGGTAAAAGCCCAGACTTTACCACTATACAATATATCTACGTAACAAAACTGCACTTGTAGCCTCTAAATATATTTTAAAAATAAAGTAGTACTGTAATGGAGTGCAGGCTTGGCTACTTACCACTTGCAAAAGCCAACAACAAGGATAAGGTGTAGTGAAAGGAAAGTGACTTTATTCCAGAGCTAGCAGTGGGGAAATGGTCAAGGCTCAGGCCTCAAAGAAACAATTTTGAAGTCTTGGGCTGAAGGTAGGGGTTTAAAAAGGGTATTTGGTATGAAGGGCCTGCAGGAGTGGCAAGGAGGTGCTGGTCAGCACTATGACTATCTTGAATTATTGCTCTACCCGGTGAATGGGCTTGTGTTATCTCAGAGGCCCGTTTATCTATAGATTAACTGCAGCCTTGAGGTAATCTCATGGTGGGGGTCTGGATTGTTTTGAGACTTAGTCTTTGGAACTTCTAAACAAGCACATAATTAGATAGGGAAAACCTGTGCAAGGGAGTGCCTAGTGGAAAGGAGGAGGACATTTTCTCGTTAAGAAATGGGCAGGAAAATTTCAAAATGGAGAATTGAAAAACAGAGCACTGGTTACTGCACTTCTCAAACATTTTGATCTCAGGGTCCCTTTACACTGTTGTAATGACTGAGGACTCTGAGATCTTTTTGTATGTGTGTCATATTTATTAATTTTAGAAATTAAAATCGAGGAATCAGGGATGTCCCCCACTATGCAGTACCTTCAAATAGCATTCATACTTCCAAGCACAAATGACATATAGAGGTCATTGAAATTTTTTCATGGAGAAAGTTACAATTGGAGACTATGGAGCTGACTGTGGTAGTCAAGTTTGCTCCCAATAATCCCTGCCTCTTGGTCTTTATGCACTTATATACATCTCTTCTCGCTTAGGAGTGACTAGGACTAGGTTTATTTAGGACTAGTCTTGTGTGACTAATAGAATATGTTGGAAGTAACAGAATGTCTTCTGAGGCTAGGTTATAAAATGTGTTGAAGCTTTAGGCATGGTCTGTTGGATTTTTCACTCCAGGTGAAGCTAGCTACCCTGTGGACCGGCCAATGTGGAGAGGAACTGAGGTTCTGGGCAATAGCCAGCAGCAACCTGCCAGTCCTGTGAACAAAGTAGATTTTGGGAACAGATCATTCAGCTCAAGCCTTCAGTTGATTGCAGCTCAAGTCAATCTCTGACTGAACCTTATGAGATACCCTGAGCCAGTATACCCCAGCTGAGCTGCTCCTAAATTCCTGAAATTCCTGAAAGATAATAAGTAATTATCATTATTTTAGGACATTAAGTTTTAGTGTGATCTTTTAATGTAGTAATAAGTAGTTCATATGTAGGTCAGATGGGAAGTCTCTTCATGGCACATGAAGCAAGAATTTTGAAGACAATGGTTGTTATTCAGGCATAGCAGCATAAAAGTTTGAAGGGAGTACCTTGTATTTTTCTCCACAAAGAATCAAGGCTCTAGTTCTAGTTCTACAAATATCTTTTGATATGAATCTTGGTAATCCTTTTGTACTTTTTTGAACTATGACTTTGTTAATCTTTAATAAAAGATATCAACTACATGATTTCAAATGATCCTTTAAAATTTGAAAATACTAGATTTTGTAAATCTATCTCAATACATCAAAAAAAAATTTTATTAGAAAACTTCTGGCATTGTTTTTCCTTGGGAGATTTGGTCTGATTTCTACTAATTTGAATGAACTACCATATTTTAGGTCATTTCTTCATCTGTCAGCAATTGACATCTTTCACCCAGATTCATTAAATATAAGTGTAGTTTCTTTTTCCCTAGTTAAAAATTAAAAATACACCATATCACTAAATTTATTTTTAACTTGAAAAAGACAGCTTGACATTTCAGTTCCACATCAGCGATAGCTTTGGATTTTGATTTATATTGTTTGAAAATATATTTTAAACCAACTAAATGTTATAGAAGATATATTTCAAACCATCTAAATGTAGATACAGATAAAGGTATCAGTGATAAAATGGAATAAGAATTTTTGGTTGAAAAGATGCAGGGTTAATTCCAGCATTATTATATTAATATTTATAATCTGAACTGGCAAGTTTATTTGAAATTATTCATAGTGTTTATTATGTATATTATGTTTTTAGTCAATGATCGGTGAATTCTGAAGGTAATTTGGGCATTTAAAAAAATTTCTTCCTTTATATAGCAAGGAAAGGTAATGAAGAAGAACTACTGTCTTTTCATATTAGGATCTCTTTAATTCAGCAATAAATATTCACCAAAGTGCGTGCTGTCTTGAGATAAGGTCACTTTGACCATCTATTCCATTAAAATATGTTTATTTTACTTACAGGTGTCATCCATTAGGACAGGCAGTTGATGTTTTGGCTAGTGGCCTTTGTCATCAAACTAAAACTTACTTTTAATGGAATGGAAGTTTTTAAATGACCCAATCTCGAGAAGCATGCACTTTGGCGAATATTTATTTATTATAAACTACTCAGCTGAAAATGTAATTTGTGCTGCTGAAGGTGATCTGGTTATTTATGAATAGTATTATATCAGTAATATTCATCTAATTAGAAAAAGATCTTTGAAATACTTAGAAGATCATGCAGGCATTCAACAATCTCTTTAATTTTTGCCCTTATGTAGCTTTTCTTCCTTCCCAATGATCTTTTTTACACTTGTATCTTCTACTCTCTTTCATTTATTTTGTCTTTTGTCTATTTTGTCCCTATCTCTCCACCTTTTCTTTCTTTTTAAAATAAAAATAATTATTTTTTTCTTCTAGGAAAAACCCAAGAGGCTATTGGGGTCTCTTCTCCCTTCGTATCTACTCTTTCCATTACTCTCACCTCTCCAAACTTGTTCCCATTTCTCCTCCTTGTCAGACAAGCATTTTAGCCAGTTGCTCCAGAGAGGGCAGAGCGCCCACAGCTTTTCAAGAGCGGGCTGGCTCTCAGTCTGAAGAAATACAGGGGCGATATTTCAGCAAAAGAATAACAGGAAAAATCAATTATTATTCTACAACCCTCAGCTCATTGAGTAATATCTTAATCTTAGCATTTTCACATCCCATTTGACTTTGATGACAATGTGGCAACACAACGGCCAGAGTTAGATTTTTCCTTGCTGCTTAAACTCAAACTAACGGTTTACTTTACCAACTTCTTCTTGCTTGATAGCAATTGGGTAGAAATCTTATGACATGTTTGGACTGGCTAATGAATTAGTGGCAATGGCTACTTCTAGTTCTGTAAAAAGCCTAAAATGGGCTTTCTCCAGTTTACCTGGGCTACAAAAGCTGTGTTAACAACAATAAAAAATTCCCAAATCTCAGTGGCATATCATAATTAGAACCTATTTCTTTATTAACATAATAATTTTTTTTCTTTTTTGAGACAGAGTCTCACTGTGTCGCCCCAGCTAGAGAGCAGTGGTGGTCATAATAGCTCACTGCAACCTCAAACTCCTGGGCTCCAGTGATCCTCCTGCCTCAGCCTCCCAAGTAGCTGGGACTACAAATATGCACCACCGCGCCCGGCTAATTTTTCTATTTTTTGTATAGAGGGGGGTCTCGCTGTTGCTCAGACTGGTCTCAAACTGCTGAGCTCAAGTGATCCTCCCGCCTTGGCCTCCCAGAGTGCTAGGATTACAGGCGTGAGCCACCACACCTGGCCTAATAAATATCTATTTCTTTCTCATTGAGGGTTGGCTGGGAGACTTTGGCCATTAGTTACTCAGGGACCCAAGCCAATGGGTGCTTCTGATATTTCTGTGGTGAGGTGGTACATAGTGCACTGGCTCTTACATCTTTCACCCAGGGTAACATATTGTTCCTTCTGTTCATAGTTCATCGGCCAAAGAGAGTCATATAGACTCACCTAACTTCAAATGGGTTGAGGAAATGCTGTCCTATCATGAGCCTGAAAAAAGCTAAGAACAGAAGCATTAATGCATGGCCCCATTTACTACATGGGACTCTAACATACTCATGGAGTCACTAGAATTAGGGATTATAGGTTCAAATGTCACTGTACCAGTTCTTTGATTTGGCTGCACTTTGGGTTATGGATGCTGAATCATATCATTATGTAGCAGTGGCAAAAGGAGAACACCTTGGGATAGTTCAAAGTGAAATCAACACAAGCTGGGACCCATCTTTACTTAAGTAATATGTCTTTTAAGCTGGACTTTTATGTTTGGATCAAATTAATCTAACTCCTTTTGTGTACATGCCAGGTTCTTAGGTTATTTCTTTTGTTTTTGGCAATCCCATGAGAGGAAGAACAAATTCATGTGGTGTGAGAGGAGTAAATAGATGAGACAGAAACCCAATCTCTTAGCAGCTATATAACGAACAGATACAGTAGTACTTCACATTTGTTAAAATTATTTCCAACACTGTATATTTTAAACTTACAGAAATTTGATTTTTTTCTATTATTTATTTGGATTGGATAGTGTTGATAGCCACTGAACATACTCATTTTTTAAAATTTATATTGTAGCAGTGCAATCATGAGATACAAAGTTTCATCAGAACTTTTAAAACCATGTTAAATAACTATGAACTATTAAATATATTTATCTTGCTCTTGATTTTTTAAATGGATATGTTGCTAGCATTTCCCCAAAATGAGTGTTTTAGCTTTAAAGAATTCAAAAATGTTTTCCTTAATTTTTGAATTCTTTAAAATATCAGTAATGTCTACTACATTTCATTAAATGTTTTATAAGGCATCTTGTTTGTCTTATTTTCACCATGGATTTGATTTAGACTATTTTCTAATTCTTTATCACATCTTTTTGTTTTTGTTTTCCCTTTATTTCTTATCAAATCTTATTTTTGTTTTTGCTTTCAATTGGGATTAGATTATTGAGTATTTTGAATGAGGATTTCATTTACTCATATTTTATTCAGGAGATTTACTTATATTTTATTTTTATGTGATTTTGGTAAGTTTATAGCATTGGGGAACCACACTTGAAAATTTTTGAGAAACAATATATTATGTAAGGCCAGTGTATTAAGGCAATTTCTATCATACTGAAAATAATATAGAGCAGCGACAAACTTGGAAGTAGTTCTCTACAACAAGGTAGACTCTAGATCCTGCCAACATCTTTCCTAATTGGAAATAATCATAACTTTAAGAGAAAATACATCTTTACATTCAGAATTAATCTAAAGTGATCCTGGGAGCTCAGAGTATGAAGATGCCCTCCAAAAGAATGTAGATCTCCTAGCAGGAAATGCTTTCTCAGTTCGAGTTTGGAATTGGCTTGTAAAGAAAGTAAGTCACAGTTTTAATTTTCTTCTCACAGATAATGCAAATAAGTATATGTAATTAAAAATATAATCTTGGCAATATTCATAACCAGGGTTTAGTCAATCACCAGGTATTCATGAGCTCTAAGTGCCAGCAGTACACAAGGCGCTGGGTAGGAAACTGAGAGGCCAGTGAAAGAAAGTTGTTCCTCACCCCAAATCAAGAAATCACCTAACAGGGGCAGATAATTCTGAGAAAGAACAGGGACTAATGTCAGTAATTTGACAAGAGCTCTAGAGTAATTAGGACGACATATAGGTTCCAAAGGAGACCACTGGGATTCCTTAGGAAGACTGATCATATAGATTTTAAGCTGACTCCCCACTTCAAATGAAGAACAGATAGAGCCATAGGGTCTTGTGAATTGAAAGAGCAGTGGTCCTTCAGCTTTCCTGCACATTAGCATTAGCTGAGGGGCTTGTAAAAATTCAGATTCCCAGACCTCATCACATATCAATTAATTTAGAATCTTTGTTGGGATCCAGACATCAGTAGTTTTTAAAGGTCCGCAGTCAATTCCAGATTGCAGGCAAGTTTGAGAACCACTCCTCCAGGAGTCTGTCAGCTGTACCACATCATGTTGGTGATAGAGAATGGTGGCTTTTACAATTACCCTTGCCTTGGCATCATCTAATATCTCATAAACCAGAATCTCTCTATCTATGTCTGAGTCCCACAAAGAATCAGTTTGAATAGTTAAAAGAGCAGATATGCTAACTGGAGACCACATTGTAAATACTTGTAATTAGCTGAGATCCTCATGGGAGCTAACTTTTCTGGTAAGTGCTAGGACATAATGATGAATTTCCTTTTTAGGGTTGCATTAACTATTTTGTATAATATATTTGCACGTGGATGATCTCATGCAATGACTACAATTGTTTGCTGAGATAGTCACCATAAAGATTAGTAGTGTCATTTGCACAGGTGATAAGTAATCAAGACTGTTAGAAGTGAAGCAACTTGTACAACATCACTTAACTTTGGAGACATGCACTAAGGTTTTTATCTTCTAGGTCACTACCGCACCATTTTTAATGCATATGTGATTGTGTAACTTCTGAGTTTCTATCTACCGTATGTGCTAAGATCTGCCAGAGTTCCTACAATATGGGTGAACTTGTGGTGTTTAGGTAAATCTCCTTTGATGATCATGTAGGAAGATTATGTATCTTCATTTAATCCTTCTGTGAACTGAGGATCAGTTGATACACGGTAGTAGTTTCAAAAGGCATTGACCTTAATGTGACATAGGAGGGTCAAAATAAAGTTACTGATAACAGCTGTTATTTATTGAGGAGCCACTCTGCAAGGATAGTGATAAGATACTAAGCTCATTTATTTCTAACAGTAATGATATGAGGAAGTATTACACCATTTTACAGTTGGAGAAATTGATGCTGAGAGAGGTATTGTATCCTCCCCTAAGATCATCGGATACTGGTGGAAAAGGGATTCAAATCCAGGTCTGTTTGATGCCAAAGCTGGCATTCCAACCACTATGCAGCAGCTTCTATGTATTGTTAGCACTTAAATAGATCAGCACCCCAACTCGTCGGTAGAAAGTACCTGCAGGTCTTTGCCTAGTGACTTAGGAGAAAGTAGCCGTTATCATTGAATTATTATGATTTCATGGTCAGGGTCTTCTTATACATTTATTCATCTTTGTGTATTCTCACATAGAGCATGATACAGTAAGCAGTCAATAAGGCAGAGGTTCCCAAACTTTGATGGGTATCATAAGCACCTGCAGAACTAATAAAGAACACAAAAGCCTAGACTTGCTGAAATAGGGTGGGGCCAACGTCTCTGTATTTCTACCATGTTCTTCAGGTGACTCTGGTACCTACCAAAGTTTGGGAACCACTCTGATGAGGTATCAGTCAATGAATCTCTTGCACAAGTGTCGTTAGTTCTAAAAGGCAATGCAGAGCTGTAAGTAAAATTAGTAGTGGTAAATATAGAACTGTATATAGATGTGAATATATGCATTAAAATGTATACAAAATATTATGATGCAGTCTTTCTTCAATTGTGCTCTATAGGACACAAGTTCTAGGAGCAGTTAATATATAGGCCGAATAAAATGTGTGGCCAATCCAATTGAGAAATTCTATAGGCCAGACCTCCTTCATGAATATTCATAATTCTCAGAGTATAAAAACCTCCAAGAATTCCTGAAATAAGAATGCAAGTTTTTTATTTGATTACTCTTTAGTAAACCATGTAAATATAAACTTTTTACTAACCCAAACTTATTTGAATTTATTTTTACTGCATATCTGTTAACATCCCCAGGGCACCAGTTTGGGAAACATTGGTATAATAAAATAAAGATGTATGAAACACAATTTAAGAAAACCCTTTTTTTGAAACATATATGGTCATTCTTGGTATGCATAAAAATGTGAAAATGTGATGAAGTGCTGACATATTAGTGAATAGAAAGTGTGAGGAGTCAATAATAAAGGGATATGTTAAATAATAAATATCTTAATGAGATGTGTAGTTGTGATGCTGTGACAAGACGCATAAGAAAGAAGAGGACAGATGTGTACCTTCCAAGACTGTAATGAGATGCATGAAGGGTTCTATGTAATAAGACGCATATGTTAAAAAGCTATAATGAGGTGACTCCATGAGGTGGTTTAATGAGCCGCGTCTCCGGAAGTGTCCTGTAAGGTGGGCATCCTTCAGGGCTGGAATAAGATGGGTAGAAGGAAGAGCGTAATGAGCTGGTCACATAATGGAGAAGCAGGATAATTAGATGTGTAAAGGAAGGAAGGGAGAGTATGTAAATTTTCCAAATATGTGAGATATAATGGGAACTAGATTTTAATGTAATAAGGTGCAGAAATGAAATGACAATGAGATATAAAGACAGACTCGTGTAACGAGGTGCGTAAGGACCGTGTAATGAGATGCGCATGTTTAAGGAGTGTAATAAAACGGATAAAAGAAACTAAGGAGAATGAAGAGATGCAGAAATCAAATCTTATTATTAAAATGTGAAAAAAGAACAAAAAGTAATAAGAGGAGGTGTCTCACACCCATCATTTCTAAGACCATTTTTTTCCACATACGTATTGTGACCTGGAAAAACACTTTTTGCTGTCCAGCCACATACTAAGCATTTTCTGTGGCAATATAAAGATATACATGATTACCATCTTTAAGGGCTCACAAATACATACAGGGATGTATAAAATAAGGCAATATATCACAAATAATAATAAAATAGTTCACAAGTTAAGAGAGATTATTTTGGGTCAAGATATTTCACACATCATCTGAAACAAGTGTTCCCTTATGTTCTCTTCAAATATTATAATTCTGTTATTCATCTCTCCATTCCTATGATCCCTGGGTTTTCTCGCTTATACTATCTATTCTTGCATAAGTAGATCTTACCTTTTTAAAAAAAAATCTGGTTCAAATATCCCATCCTTAAGATAGCCTATTCTAATCTCTCTTTAGCTTAAAAACAAAAGAAAAACAAAGGACAACAAAAATAAAGTTTTTATAATATTTTATATTTTTTTATGAAATATATCACAATATAGCATATTCTGCTGAGTAATTAATATTAATTATCATCTTAACTGTGTGCTTTTCCTGGTGAGGGTTAGTTTGATTCAACTTTACTTCACCCACTGAGTCAAAAATTTTAACACAGTAGGAGCTTAGTAAGTAATTCTCAAGTAATTAGTAAGACATATACCCTGGCAGACTCTATTCATGAGAAAGCAACTAATATAAATAATAAATAGATTACTAAGATTGATCCAGTTAACAGTAGAAAGAAGTTGCAATCAACCCACTTCAAGAGAAGCCTCCCTCCCAAAATCAGAATTCTTCAGTAAGAAAGAAAGACTCTCATTCATGAGTTTGTTGAGGGGATTTGATTTTGCCATGAAGACATTGACTCCTGTATGAGTGTGCCCTGCTTTGTTTTTCACCAGACATCTGTTTGCTTCATTTACAAGTACTTCCGTATATACGGGAACTCAAGTGCTATTTTAATCAATCCTGGAAGGAAATAACAGAGCAATTCATTACTGAGCTCGTCACCTGAGGAACTATTGTTTCAGATGTCATTCTTGAGTATTCTTCATTACAAGATGGCCTTCACATGATAACAAGCCCAGATGGAACTGCATTGATCTAACTTTTTATTTTAGTTTACGTGGACTATATTGAATTCACCTGGGAGGTAGGCCACGGCAAGAAAATCTTGTTCAATTATTTGCAAACTGGATGCAGCTGTGAAGTGCACGTTGCGGCAATTCCAATCATTTATACAGGATTTTTTTCCCACAGGTCACGCATGTGATGAAATAACATTCATAACTAATCAAAGCCCTAGAGACAGCCACAGATCACAGCACATGAAGCATATGCTTGTCAGATGGATGAAAAAATCCATCCTTACTCTGTCAGGGCATTGGCCTTCTGTTTTCTCTCACTGATTCTCTCAGCAAAAACATGCTTGCCAGCTTGGTGTTCATGACTTCAGAATTCCTCTAAGTGTCTAGGGTATTGATTATTTTTTAAATTGTTTCTCAGGTTTTCCTCTCTACCCTCATTCTCCTTGACCTTTATGTTAATTCTGATGATACTTATCAAATGTTTCTCCTACCAACTCCTTTCCGTACCAGCCAATACTCTCTGGCTTGGGCCAGGTTTGTCCTCTGTTCCTACCATGGAGTGGCTTATTTCCTGTCATCACACTGAATAGAAGCTGTAGCATTAAAAGTTCTGTGAATTAGGCCTAGTGCAGTGGCTCACCAGAGGTTTGGGAGGTCAAGGCAGGAGAATAGCTTGAGGCCAGGAATTTGAGATCAGCCTGGGCAACACAGTGACACCCCATCTCTACAAAAAAATTTTAAAAAATAGCCAGGCATCATTGTATATACTGGTAGTTCAGGCTATTCAGGAGGCTGAGGTCAGGGGATGGCTTGAGCCCCGGAGTTTGAGGTTGCAGTGAGTTATGATCATGCTGCTGCACCCCAGCCTGGGCAATAGAGTGAGACCCTGTCTCAAAAAAAAAAAAAAGTTCTGTGAACTATACTTTCCCTATGGTTATTTTGCTTTCTTTGTCCAGTTGACCCCCAACTTATTCCAGACATCCATAGAGATGGATAGCACACTTTGAGTACCAACCAAAGTGTACCATCAGCCTCTGTACTTCCTGCTACTGGAATGAGCAGGGAAAATTCCAAAATTGTTGGTCAGGGGTTATCCCTATTATCAGTATAATGACATCCCATTTCCTCACTTGGAAGTAACCAACATGCCTGGCCTCTTATAAATAAGGGCTCATCTGCCCTACAAACCCCAAATACACTACTTTGTGGTTTTTAGAGTATAATATTATTCTAGAAGAAGACAGAGCCAGTTTAATTCTCAGATTCCTGCTACACCTGGGTCTTCAGGTGATCTTGATCACTTCATTCTCCAAATAGTACTAGCCCAGCCTTTAGACAGAGAGCAACAAGTCAAGCTTTCCTAATTGCCTAATTTCGAACTTTGGTCTCTGTATTAATGTTTTTGCCAACTTTTAATTAAAGTTTTGCCAACTTCTCAGTATGCTCTCCTTACTCTAGCTCTGATTACTTTTTTTAATCATATACTTCTTGCACATGTTCATTTCTTAGTAATTTGCTTAGTACTCCAGTCCCTCAGGGAATGAGACACTGATATTAAACCCTTATAACTAACTGAAAACATTTTCCAGTGTTAACTGTTTGATGTATATTATAAATATCAGTGTTACCTGTCCTGTACCAACTCTCTGGCAAGATATCTTGTTCTTACTGGAATTTTTTTTTAAAAGATTGAAAATTATTACCTGAGAATTGTAGTTGAAGAAGTCACTGTTGAAACTTGAATTAGTGGTCTGGAAAATCAAGCAATAAACTAAAACACAGAAGAAAAGATCAAAGAAGTACATATCTTGTGGGGAAGATCAGATACTTAGAAAAAAGATACATACAACCCAATATAGCAATAATAAGAGTCCCAGAAGAAAAAAATGGAGGAACAGATGGAGAAGAAGAAATAATTAAAAAATTTTAGAAGAAAATTTCTCTAAGCCAAATAAATAATTAAATATGTAGAAATGGAATAGCTTACCAAGTTGCAGGCAAGATGGATAAGAAAATAGATACACTAGACATACCTTGGTAAAATTCCTAGCTCAAGAATAAAGAGAAAGTTTTACAAGGTTTAAGATGGAAGGTATGGGTTACTTTGAAAGAAAAAATAAAGTATTCAACTGGTTTGGACTTTTTCAATCTTCAACACTGGATGTCAGCCAAAAGATGAAAATAGATCTATGGACTATAGCTCAAGAATCCTATACCCAGCTAAGATATTCAGCTACTAGAGTAAAGGACAAATATATGTGCAAAGAGAATATATCACCTACACATACATACAATCTGATGAAAATCCTCAAGAACATATTCTAACTAAATAATACATGACAAATCAGACTCCTCTAGATTGGAAAAGATGAAGTAGGGAAAAAAAAGATGTATAGAACCAACTAATCTTTTTCTTTCTCTCCGTCTCTGTCTCTCTCTCTCTATCTCTCTGTAAATGGATAATAAGTGATGGCATATATTTAAGCCAGAAAAAAGGATTCTTAAAATGCAAAGACATACAAGGGAATAGGGTTGAAGTTAAAGTATGAAACTATCATGGCATAACCTAGGATATAAGATGGAGTGAGTGATAAGAAAAAACACAACATAGTGTTCTAAACCAAGGGTCCCCAACCTATGGTGAGTTGTATAATTAGTTCATTATATATTACAATGTAATAATAATAGAAATAAAGTGCACAATAAATGTAATGTGCTTGAATCATCCTGAAACCATCCCCCCACTCCCCGGTCAATGGAAAAATTGTCTTCCATGAAAACGGTCCCTGTTGCCACAAAGGTTGGGGACCGCTGTTCTAAAGGTCTCATCCCATTGGCAAGAGGGTAGGAATTGGGGGGGAAATTGAGCATTTTTGTGAAAAAAAAATAGTTGAATAGTTGGTATATTATTAATAATAGAAAAATATATTTGAATATGAGATTTTGGAAATAAGGTAAACACTAGAGAAAAGAGAAAATACAGAGTTTACATATTGTCAAGGGGAAAGAAGAATAGTTAGAATTTAAAAAAACTTGTCAAAAAAAGAAACAAAATAATAATAAATATCAAGTGAAGTAATAAAATAAAGCATATTAGTGGTTATACTAAATGTTGTGAGGCAGCTGACTTCAACTAACAAAAGATAGACACTATAATATTGTGTTGCAAGTCAAAAGCCAGTTATATATCGTTTACAAGAACTATACAGACAGGTTGAAAAATAATGGAGTGAGCTAGCAGATACTAAGAAATGCAAATAAAAAGAAAACAGGGATTCAGTATGAATATTAAACAGGGTGAAATCTAAGAATAAAAAGACTAAACAGGATAAAGAGAGATTATGTGATCCCCAGAGCTATAATTTATAAGGAAGATATGACAGTCATAAATCTTTCAGGGCCAAACAACAGTACATCTAAATATATAAAGTGAAAAGTATTAGAAATACAGAAACTTGATTAATATACCCTTTTAGTAGGACACTTTAATTGAAGTCTTTAAATAGTCTAATAAATAGTAGAAATTTATTAGAAAAAAGTAACAAAAGAATTAAATAATACAATCATCAAGACTATTTTATATTCATTGAACTTAACATCCTTTAAAAAAGGGAATATAATTGTGCCATATGCCCTTAGAACATATACAAAAATCTGCCAATTATTTGGTACAAAGAAAACCTTAACACTTTGTAAAAGGGAAGAGACATGGCAAGCTAAATTTTTGATAATAGTCTAGTAAAATTAAACAAAATAAAAATATGACTAAAGAATTTAATTATTTAAAAATTAAGCTCTTATACAGCCTTTTTTCTAAGAGGATACCAAAACTAAAATTCTGAACCATTTATACAGCAAAGAAATGAAAACATGTTATGGCAAACTTACAAGACACAACAAAAATCTTAATCAGAGGAAAATGTACAGTGTTAAATATCTTTATAACTTAAGAAAAAAGATTGAAAATAAAGAAATTGAGAAAAACCCTTGTGAGTTTAATTAGCAAAAACTATGAAGCATGCATACAAAAATATATGAAAATTGAATAGAAAAATAATTTAGCTGTGAAAGATGACACAGATTATAAGAATACTGTATTCAACTCAATAGCACAGAATTTTAAAACCCAAATAAAATATACTCAAATTGATCCAAGAAATAGAAAATGTAGAGAACAATTATCATGGAGGAGACTGGAAAGGTAATTAATGGTCTAAAATTAAAAAATAAAATTAAACATCATGACAAACACTAAGATGATTTCACAGCTAAGGTCTACCAATCCTTTAAAGATTAGATAATTCTGATGTTAACTAAATCAGAAACTGTCCAAATTCATTTTATGCAGTGACAAGAACCTTAATTCAAAATCTGGTAAAGATAGCACAAAACTCTATAAGCAGATTTCACCTATAGAAGGAAAAATTCTCTATGTAATACAGTATGATCAAGTAAAACTCATCAGCATATAAATATAAAATACAGTATGAACAAGTAGGAATAATTTGAGTAATGCAAAGAGAGTTCAATATCAGGAAATCTGCCAAGAAAATTCATTATATTAACACATTAAAGGAGCAAAATCATATGATAATTTAAACAGATAAAAGGTCATTTGGTATGATTCTGCAGAAAGACCTAAAATAAACTCTAAATAAAATTACCTTGAAAGGAAACTTCTTATAAATTAACCTAAATATAATAATTTACCAAACAAATAAACAAACAGCAAAATCCTTCTAACATGAAACTCTAATGCCATTCCATTAAAAACATGCATAAGACATATGACCATTCTTGTAAATGTTGCTCAATACTATTTGGCGTGTTTGAGAATTATAATTGTTGCCAGGATCTTTAAACGTTCCAGGGGCTTTTATATGTGAAAATTGCTTACTACTACTATTACTTCATTTAAGGCTAAATTTCTTATACTTATACATTTATGTAATAGAATTCATCTAAAACTTTAAATAGTACTCGTATAACTAATACATCAAAACTTAGAAATTAAAAATTACAAAAGCTTACTCATCAACTTTTCCTAAATACTTTAAAGATGAGAAAATAGAGTCAAATTTTCACCTTTATTTAAATGCTTCAAATACTTAGACAGAATATGGAATATTTTGACACTGATTACAAAGCTTACTATTATAAGGCGCTTAACCTATAATCAAAGTATTGACACTAGATTGATAGGTTTCTTAGTTAGTTTTATAGTGTTTGTGATCATATAGATGCCTAATTACTTGCAGAAAGCACGTGTTCCACTCTCTTCCTCCATCTATGTTTTGCAGGGGCATAGTCCCACCTGGAGAGACCCACCTTATTCATGGCTGCTGTGGGTAAATTTGTCTCGTTCTTTGGCTCAGTATCATAAAGCCCACTTGCCCATATATTTATGCCACGTTCTAGAATATTAGTCCTATTTTGTTTTCCATATGTTTGACTTTTTCTTGATTTTCTTTTAATTAGTTCAGAACCTGCATAGGAAGGAGATGCACTATTTGTTGGAGACAGAAAACAAATGGGCAAATCCAAACCAATGTGAAATGTAAACAACAACATCAATAGTAATATCTAATTTGGGGGATTAGAAAAGATAGAATTAAAATACTAGAAAAAAATAGAAGGTAATTTATGAAGGCAGACATTGGACTTTAAGTGTTACAACTATACAATCTAGTTGTATTATTTGGGAGGGGGTAATAACTGTTTAACAATAACTCTTTAACATTTGAAATTGTTAAGTTGGCATGGTAAGGTAAACACCCAAATATTTAATAGAAGCAGAATGTTTACCTTCCAAACTAGTATAAGAATATTTTAAACAGAAGACAACAACAAAAAAGAAACTCAATCTTTCCAAAGGAATATAAGAAATGAGAAAAATAATATAGAAAAAGTAAGACAAATAATGTGGTAGAAATTAATCCAAGCAAATAGGTTATCGTGGTAAGTGTACAAAATTTTCAGGTAAAAGATAAGAATTTTCAGACTGAATAAAAATCCCACAAAATCTATCTATATGCTATTTATAAGGCATCAACCTAAACCATAAGAACACAGAAAGATTGAAAGTTACAAGACAGAAAAAGAGATTGCAGACAAATACTGTTCAAAGAAAGCTAGTGTGTCTATTTTAATCTCAGACAAAATAGACTTGAGGGGGGAAAAGTTGGAAATAAACAGGATCACTACATATTGATGAAATATTCATTCATCAGGAAGATATAGCAAGCTTAAAATTGTGTGTACCTGGTGGCTTTAAAATACACAAATTTGATAAAATTATAAGAAAAGAATAAATCCACATCACATTGAAAGATTATACTTGTCTCATTAATTGATGAATAGAACAGACCCAAATCAGTAAAAGTGGAGTTTATTTGAACTATAAAATTAATAAGGTTGAGCAGTGGAATTGTATCTTACGCAAACTTGATGACAAGGCCCATGTGGGAACTAAAACCCAACTCTCTAAGTCATATACACTAACTGTAGAAAGAGTACCTCTCTTTAAATTGGTCTACTGTGCTGCATATTGTGGGGTTTTGTTGGTTTCCTTTCTTGTTTTTGTAACTGGCATTTATCCCCACTTTTTTTTATGCTTTCTCTTGGTTTTCAGGGACAGGAAATGTGGCAAGCATATTTCCTAAGATTCTTTGCCTTAAGATTTCTGGTTTAGATTCTGCCATAAGAAGTCGTCCTATGGCATTTTGAAGAGAGGATTAGCAGAAGAGTTTACTGTTCTGCAGACAGTGATACTGGATGGGATTTGGCAGACAACAGACACATTTGGGTCTTTGGTGAATCACCCACCTCAGGGCTGTAGGAAGCTGAAATTATCATGATAGTTTTCAGTCATTTCTCCAGTGCCCTGATTTCCTAAAAATTAGCAATGATTTTTTTTTTTGATCTTTAATCTGTCAGGCCTTCTAATTGTGTTGGAGATACCTAATTCCCTATATTACATTTGTTCTTGCTTGAAACACCCAGAAACTACCAAAAGGAGCAATTTTTTTTCTAATTAATTCAGCAAGAGGGTATCCTTGAGTAATTTGTCTTCCTTCAAGTCCACATTTTATAATTTGCACATATATACATGTAACTACAACTAATGATTTGATAATATACATTTTTTCAAGCACATCTTAATCATTTATGAAAACCGAACTTACATTAGGCCTGGAAGCAAGTCTCACAAATATCAAAGAGATAGTATCATCCATCAGCTCTCTGACTACAATATAACTAGGTTAGAAATTCATAATAAAAATATTTGAAGGGGAATATAAGTAGAAATTTAAAACATCTTTCTAAATAAATAATGGGTCCAAGTATCAAATCATAATGGAAATAAGAAAGTAATAATCATTATGAATAGACTACATATCAAAATATGTAGGATGGATCTGAAGTGTTACTGTGTGAATATTGAAAAGGTAATAATAACACTATATGAATAATTTCATACAAGTAAGTTGATGTGATAGACTAAAGATTTCTTGACATTCCTATCGAGACATCTATGTCTAGTGCCTTAATTCTAATAGGGTTCTGTCATGATTTTACCAGAGAAATGATGGTGTGCTCCTTTCTGGACTCAGACTTTAGGAGACTAGAAGCTTCCACTTCCTGTCTCCTGGAACACTTATGCTTGGAACCAATCCACCTTGCTTTATTGAATCCAAGCAATTCTGTGGAGATGCCCACATGGAGAATAACTGAGGCTTCAGTCCAACAGCCCAGGCTCAGGTCCCAGCAGCTCTTACCATCCATGTGAGTGAGCCATCTTGGAAGTGAGCCATTCAGCTTCAGTAGTCTCCCCAGCTAATGCCATGTGGAGCAGAAACGAGCCATCCAACTAAACCCTAACCAAATTGCAGATTAGTGAGTACAATAAATTATTGTGTTGTTTTAATCCACTAGGTTTTGGGGTGGTTTGTTACATAATAGTTACGGAAGAGTAAAGAACTTGATGAAATTGACAAGTCCATAGAAAAATAGAATTTTCTAAAATTTATTCAGGATAAAGTAGAAAGCCAGAATAGTCTCCAGTGCTATTAAAGAAATCAAAATAGAAGTTAAAATTTTCCCATAAAGCAAATGAAATCCAGGTAGTTATACAGATGCCTTTTACTAAATAGTGGACAGATTATTCTATTCTCCAGGGGAGTTTCTAAAACTATTTGAAAGAATAGTTTCAAATGAAATAGAATAGAAAAAGAGGAAATATTTTGCCGTGTATTTTATTAGTCCAGTATAACTTTGATTACTAAATCAAATGCAGTATGAAAAAATGAAAACCATAGACTAATGTCACTTATGATCATAGGTATAAGAATTCCAAGGAAAATATTTGCAAACCAACTAACAAAGTGTATTAAAGTATTAATGAATCATGACCAAGTTTTATTTATCTCAGAAATGAAAGAATGGGTTAGGAAAAAAGTCTATAAATATCACTTACCACATTATTATATTAAAGTGGAAAAGTTAACTTGCTTGATCTCAAGCCAAAAATACAAAAACAAAACAAAACAAAAACCCCTGGTGCCATACCTTTGTCCTTAACTTGATAAAGGGTATTTATATGACTTCTAATATTTTATAATTTCAGTTTTAATTTTTAAAATTTATTTAAATGTAATTGGTGCATTTGGGATTAAAGTTTATAATTTTACAATTTTTATAATTTTCTAAACCATTACCCTGTTGTCTAATACCATTCATGAATACTTTCTCTAAATCATTTATGAAGCCTTTTTATAATTTGTATATTTTTCTGACGCTTTCCAAACTTTTAAACTTATTGTTTGTTAACAATGTGTTTTATTATATGTCAGGAATATACTTTTAGCATTCTTTTTTATTTTTTAAAAGAAATTTCCTTATCAACTTTGGAATTAGATTTCCTGATCCAATAAAACAAACAACCTTTATTTTTATTAGGATCATAATAAATTTATAAACTAAGTTGCAAAAAATGATACTTTTATCATATTGAGTCTTCATATCAAAGAATACAGCACCCTTTTTCATTTGTTTACATTTTAACATTCTTAAGAAGCTATATAGGCTGGACATGGTGGCTCATGTCTGTAATCCCAGCAGTTTGGGAGGCCAAGATAGGAGGATCTCTTTAGGCCAGGAGTTCAAAATCAACCTGGACAACATGGCAAGACCCTGTCTCTTAAAAAAAAAAAAAAAAAGAGGCTATGTAAAGTTTCTTTCAAATAGATTGTGCCTTTTTTTTTTTTTTGTAAAATTCTCTGATATTATTCAGTCTATTTCCAGTTTTCTCTATCCACTCTGCTTAGACTGGCAGAGAAAATGTGTATGTGATCTCTTCAAAAAAATATACACTTAGTAGAATAAACAGAATACCTGCACAAATCAACACTTCTCTCTCATTGAAACTATATAGATCAATTCTTTTTACATTTACTTTTCCTATTTTTCTTTTTGAGTATCATTATATGTGGATTTTTTCCCCAAGTGCAACCTGTTCCAGTCAATTCACATTTTTATTTTCCATCTGATGCTCATGTTGTTCTAATTGGCCAGTGAAAATCCCTTTAGAGATTTCTTTGTGTTTTCAGCACTACCTCAGGCATTTAAAAAGCATCCTTATTTTCTAGCAACAACATTTTCTAGGCCCTTCTTGATTTTTCCCCTGCCTCAAAGAACAGGGTTGCTTCTAATGAAAAGTATTATCAAAGATCAACATCTAGGTGCTAGAGGAACAAAACAGCTTGATCCACATGGAGGTTTTGGTTGGTAATAGGACTCCCCTGCTAGACCACTTGGTGAAAGACCATGAAATATCTTTCTTTGTTAAAGTTCTTTTGTACTCTGTAATAAAATATACAGTTTAACCCTAGTATTGCTAAATCATTTTATGTTTAATTCTAATATAATAATATATTTATATTCTCCATAATATTTCTGTTTATAACTTTAAGTCCCTATCTAAGTTGCAATAATGCTGCCCTTCATAATATTGCCCACCAAGACCTTGCACTATATTGACCACACTAAGATAACAAAGTGGAAATAAATTTCAATAACTACTATGAAAGAAGGATAGAATTATTTTTTATCCTACTGATATGATAGCTTAAAAAAGCAGTAAGTTAAGAAAACTAATAGGTTTAATATTGGAATTTGATACAGTAGCTGGATATAAGGTTAATAGGCAAAAAATATTAGCTTTATCTTTACTGGCAATAACACGCTAAAAACAGAAATGGGAAAATGGTCCATTTCCAATAGTGACAAACTATGTGATAAAGGACCCATTTAAAGAAAACTATAAAATTACATTATAGCACATAAAACAAGATCTGAATATTTGAAAGACATGTTATATAATTAGAAATAGCAACTTAATTTTATGGTTTTTCTTTTTTGTAACCTTTGTATTATAGGTGATATTAAAGTTCATATGAAAGAATGTACATTTGAGTGTAACTAAAAATACATACAAAAGAATAAATATGGGTTTCCTTGTTAGATACTAAGTTATACAATAGTCATACTGTACCAATCATATTTTGTTGCCATAGTGATACACAACGAACACCCTAAATTTCAGTGGCTTAAAGCAACAAACATTTCTTCTTTTCATGTCTCTGCAGGTTGGCTGGGATGGTGTTCCTTCATGTTTTGTATTGGCTGGGCTTGGGTTTGAGTTTCAAGTTGGTTTTAGATCTACTTCACACGTCTTCACATTCTTCTTGGTCTAGCAGCAACCAGTTCTTTTCATGGGGGTTCTTAGGAGGACAAAGACCTTGGCTTGAAACTGGCACGTTGTCAGTCCTGCCCACATTCTATGGTCCAAAACAAGTCACATGCCCAAGCCCACCATCTTTGAATACACTTTCATTAATCTTTACACCACCACTCTAAATTTGGATAATACTATAACCATTTTAAGTTTGATGAAACATTCATAGAAAGATAAATAATTAGTTCACATCACAGCTGGGGATGTGAACTAATGACAGAGTCTGAATTCTCTCCACTTCACTGCATTGCCTTCACCCCAACACCCTCAATTCTAGTTGTTTTCTCTTTTGGGTGATATTGACTCTGTTTTTTCTTCTAAAGCAGTAGTTCTCAGCCTATGTGTCTATGAGGAATATTTTCTAACATCAAACATTTTTCTGCAGACTAATATCTGATAGTAGTTTTATTTTTGTATTTGTAATTACTGATAAAATATATAATGACAATAAACTTTTATCAATTCAATAAATTAATAAACCTTTTAAATTAATTCACATTTGATTAATCTTATAGAACCTACAGATATTTGAAAACAGTAGTGATATATGCAAGCATATTATCTCATCATTTAAAAATGCCTGGAAAGCATATGGATTTGAACATTCCTAGTATTAGTTTGAGGGCTACCTGGGGATCCACAATCTTAAGACTAGAACTTAGTAAAATACTAACCTCTGTTCTTTCTGTGTTCTTAAGTTATCAACCCCCAGTTTGCACATGCTGACTTTTACCTTCATCCATATTGATATATGATTTATTAATTAGTTTGGTTCCCAACCTCCTTTTGTATTCATTGCATGATCACACCAGCTAAGTGGTCTGCTCAAGACAATAAAACAGGTGATATTGGATCCAGCATCTGTGCCCATAAGCACTTCTTGGTCCTGGAGCAACCATTAAGCACAGTCGCTCTTGTAAACTTTCTTTTCTCCTTCACCTCCCAGATTTGATGCAACACTCAAACTACTTTCTTCCACCTACCCATCCTCTTGCCAATTTATTTCAGAAAAGTGTTCTCTCTGTGCCTTTAGCCCCTGACTTATTTCCTTGGAACATGCTATCTATTGATTTACCACCACTCCTACCAGCTCAATACTAACTACATAAATGTCTGTCTTGGCATAATCTGGGCTTTAGGCAAAGGCAGGACGTGGTGAGGGAATTCTAATATAGTATTTGTTAAGCTTTGGTATGGAACCATGCTTCCTGTTTGATCTGTAATTCTAACCCAATTGATGCCTTCTGTGTCTTTGTTCAATGGGCTTTCTATACTTTTTAGACTTCCTTTTAGTCATAGAACTTTCCTTCATGGGGACCAATGCTTATAAGAAGACCCCATGTCAGAACTCCTAAACCCAAGTTCTACCACCTACAGCATCATATGGCTGTGTGGTTCAACTCATGATATTACGATTCTGCTCTGGTCCCCATTCTGATTAGGTCCCAGAAGCCAAACTATTCTACCTTCTCTCTCACTACCCCATCTCATATTCACATACACAGAAACTTTTACCTGCCTTGCTTCACCTTTGCCAGTCTCCTCCACCTTCTGGGATATAGGTTTTTAAGCTGTATCTATGTATCAGGAAAATTGTGCTGCTGCTATTTCATCTTAGACCTCCATTCTACTTGCCCAAGTTATGAATGAAGTTTGTCACAATCTTAGAAAATCATCCCTAATATCTCTTTATGAAAGGGCATCTCTGCAAAGCAGCAGCAATTGTCACAGTCTCTGTAGGTCAATGGGAAGAGATTGATGAAGAGTGAATTCCTAAGAGACTTGGCTCTAAGCTGGGGAATTGATGAAGACCTAATCAATAAATCCAAGATGAATAAAAAAATAAGTAAATAAAGACAAGTGTGAACGAGCAATAAGAATCCAGGTTGTCAGATTCAAGGGAGTCAGATAAAAAATGGAATTTAGATTAAAGTCCAAGTCTAAAAGGAAGTTAAAATAGTATACTAATGGGGGCCATGACTAAATGAGCTGATGTGGAATATGGGTTCGATTCTTGCAGAATCCAATTAGTAGACAGGTATAGCAGTGCTCCAATCTGTCCAGTGGTCATGGATGAATCTGTATGCATAGTAGTCAAAAAGTGTACTAGGAAATGCCTACCTTGCCTATCCAGGTGATACCAGCACCTGATCTGCTTTGGTGAGTAGATCCAATGCTAGGTACCATGTTCTGCCTTACTGTGAGTAAATTGCTATGCTTTACTCATGAATTCTGAGATATACTTTCAAATTTTTTGACTGTGACCCATAGTAATATATTTTCTGTTCCTCTACCACACCTCTCTGTGTGTAGGGGTATATGTATATGCGTGTATCTATATCTATGTATTTCTATAATAAAAACAACTTTATCAAAACAATACTTACCATTTACATAAGAAATTATTTGATACATTCATTTAATTATTTTTTTCTTTTTGTAAATTCTAATTTTGATTTGGTAAATGATTTTACTATTCACTAGTGGGAAAGGATCTTCAGGTTAAGAAACATTGGTGTATGACTTACTGGAAGTAAAGGAGATATATTTGTGCATATGAAAACTCCCTCTTTTCTTACCATATTCTCACAAATACTACTTCTAGAGCATCTTTATTTTTTGTATTGATTTTTTACTAGAATTTCTTTTATGATTTAGATCTGAAACCTGCATTTTCTTCAATGATTTATACTTTAAAATTTAAGATAGATTCTTTACTCAGCTAGCAATGACTTTAAATTTTTTGAATAATATATTATCACTTCTAAGCCACTATCATAACTATTAAGAGTTATAATTTTAACTTGTAAATTATCAACTTCAAAACAATTGTTACTACTTTAGATGTTTTAGATGTTTTAGGGAAATTAAATAAACCTACCACAAATCCACTAGAGTATTTTTCCTCCTTTAACTCCCATTTGAAGAAATGACTTGAACAAAATGATGGAGAGTGATCTAATATCTGGTTGAACATTTGCTTAAAGAGTATTAATTGATGAAGTTAATTCAAGCAAAGGTCTCAAATCTTTCACTAGAAATATTTGCAGTTAGTCCTAGCCAGGATAACTTAGTCCTACTTAATTTATTGATTGAAAATATAGATGATATGCTAATTAAAGTATTAGGTGAGATATAACTGGCAATATTTCTAATTTTTGGCATAACCGAATTAATATTAAAGTCTGATCAGTGGAATTAAAGCTTAACAATGATAAATATAAAGTCCTACATTTAGGTTCAACCAACTAAAAGCCTAAATACAGAATCTGACTTCCGTGGCTACTTACTATGTAATAAGTAATGGCAAGCCATAATTCCTGTTATAACAAGTAGGAAGAGAAAAAACAGTGTATTCATTAAATTTATATTTTTACAGACATAGGAGAGCTTAAGAAGAAAAGATAAACAAGTGGACTAAAAATCTAGAGATGGAAAAACTTTCTTTGGGGCATTTGTCATGCCTAGGTCTGGACTGAGGATGTGCTTGCTGTAGGGAGAGGATTCACCCAGGGGAAGGAGAGCTTCTGATGGCCGCATGAGCTGGTGTGAGAGATTGGAATCTCGAGGGACCCCAGATTTATGATGTGTTTTCTTCACAGGACCCTTGCTGAGTGATAACTTAGTGTGAGGGTCTTGGGGGACTAGACTAAAGGGATAGAACAAAATCCCTCACAGTTTCTTGATGCTTAGGAGGAAAAGTCCCATAGTGGGAGGGGCATGCCACAAATATCCTCCTGGAAACACTTAAAACTAGAAGTGGAACGATTTTAACTAAAGTGAAAAAAAAAAAAAAAACAAACCCAGCTTTGACAAAGCTCAATTCCTGATGGAATTGTGATCAGCCTCTCAGTTCATCTACCCAACACAGGAAAAAGTAAACTCTTTCTTGGAGAAAATCATATCAATATTAGGGTTTGCTTATTTTATATATAATGTCCAGTACACAATTTTTAAAAAGACATGTGAAAAGGCAAAAAAATTGGGCCCAATAAATAAGAGAAAAATCATCAAGAGAAATAGATACACACATATGCAAATATTCAGTTGACAAAGACTATAGAATAACTAGTCATAGAAATAGGAGACATAATTGACAAAAAGATAATAAGATAGAAGATTTATTAAATAATTAGAATCTATAAAAATTATAAATATTCTATAACTAAAATATTCAATATTTTAAATTAATTTTATCATCAATTTGAATAAGTGAAAAGACATGATTATAGAATTCAAGAACAGGTCAATAAAATACCCAAACTGAAATACAGGGACAAAAAACCTAAAAAGAACAACATACAAAGCATAAAGGACATAAGGGACATAGACAAATGGTTTCATATAACGTGTAACTAGAGTGTCTAGTAAGAGACGAGAAAGAGAATGGGGCAGAAGCAATACTTGAAAAGATAATGGTTAAGAATTTTCTGAAATTGATAAGACATCAATCCACAGATTCAAGAAGCACCAACATCAGCAGGATAAATGCAAAGAAAACTGCTAAATACATCATAATCAAATTGTTTCAAACCAAAGATAAATAGAAATTCTTAAAAGCAGTCAGAGAAAAAGGTCTCGCTGGCATACTCAAAGAACAATAAATCAGCAAATGTGGCGGAAGCAGAAAAATGGTGTGTGCGTGTTTGGGGTGGGGGAGTGAGGGTGAGGTCATAGGCAGTACAGGCCAGGTGCAGTGGGGAGGCTTGTGTGAGATCATGGTCAACTGGCTTTCTCTCTGAGTTAGACGGGAACCCACTGGAAGGTTTTGAATAAACAGGTGACATAATATGACTTAAATTTTAATAGGATCATTCTGACTTAATAGATGGAAAGGGACCCAGAACAGAAGCAGATGCAATAGTTAGGAAGCAATTGAAATAATAGTTGACTAATGGTGGTGGTTTGGATCAAGTACAAGTAGTGGAGGTGGTGAGACTGTTGAATTCCTTCAATATTTGAAGGTACAGATGATGAATGTGCTGACAGATGGATGTGGGGCATGAGAGGAAGAAGGAATTTTGGGTAACTCCAAGGTTTTTGGCCTGAATAATCAGAACAGAGGGAAGACCATCCTGAGGGTGGGGAGGGGATTAGAAGCATAGTCTTGGGCTTGTTAACTTTGAGATGCCTATTAGACACCCAGATAGAGATGGGTAGGAGGCAGTTGGATGCAGAAGTTGGAATTTATGGGAGAGGTCCTACATATCTGGGCACTATCAGCATATGATTGATTTAGAAGTCATGATACTAGATTGGTTCTATAAGGGGATTATTTTAGATAGAAAATAGAATACCCATCGCCTAAGCTCTGAAGCCACTTTAGTCTTAAGAGGTCCAGGAGACAAAGTGGAACCAGCAAGGAGGAAAAGGAAGACAAAGTTTGCTTCAAAGAGGACGGAGTAATAAACTTTGGCATATGTTGCTGATAATGCAAGTAAAATAGGGACTGAAAATTGACCATAAGCTTTAACCACCTGGAGGCCATTGGTGATTGTGAAGAGCAGGACCACAGTGGGTGTGCAGGTTATACCTTGTAGGAAGACGTCCATCTGAATGGGTGAGTGGTGGCAAGGTGCTCCCTGCACTTTGCTGCAGTTACTCAGAAAGCACAGCTATTTTTATTTGATTCATCTAGAGGGGCACCATTTTCTAATTTACTTAAAGGGATAATATTTGCATTTGAGGCCCTGTTGACAAAAGCATTTTCTGGACCAAAGCCTGTTTGGAGTGGGTTCAAAAGAGAAGAGGAGGGGAGGAATTGAAGACATTAAGTATGGATAATTCTTATCCGTGAAGAGCAGTAGCCAATAAACAGTAGGAGAAAAATGAGTTGGTAACTGGAAGGGATATGGAATCAAGGAAATATTATTATTTATTATTATTATTATTATTTTGAAGGTGGATGATTTAACAATACACTGAATACTGGTAGAAAAGATTCAGCATAGAAGGGTTCTGTGTCCTTGCTTTATACAGATACTCCTCGACTTATGATGAGGTTACATCCCCATAAACCCATTACAAGTTGAAAATATATTAAGTAAAAATACATTTAATGTACCCAACCGGCCAAACATCATAGCTTAGCCTATCCTACCTTAGACGTGCTAAAAACACTTATATTAGCCTACAATTGGGCAAATCATCTAATGCAAAGTCTACTTTATTGTAAAATGTTGAATACTGTACACAGATGGGCATTTTGTAGACATGATGAGATGGAAAAACACAAAACACAATATCCAAAAACTGTTGGCAACATAGTACACTGTAGAGTATTGGTTGTTTATCCTTGTGATCACCTGACTAACTAGGAGCTGAGGCTTATTCTGCTCCTCAGCATTGTGAAACAGTATTGTATCACATATCGCTAGCCCTGGAAAAGATAAGAATTCAAAATATGGTTTCCACTGAATGTGTATCACTTTCACACCAGTGTAAAGTTGAACCATCATAAGTCGGGGACCATCTGTACTGGATACTCTATGTTATCTTATTTAATCCTTGGAAGGGTAATAAAGGGACAGAGAGATTAAAAACCTTTACATATCCAAGGGTATAAAGTTGTTTTTTCACTGCTGTATTCTCTGTGCCTAGAAAATGCCCAGCACATAGTAGGCAGTCAATTAATATTTGCTGATATTAACCAGGATTTGAACTCACATCATCTAATTCCCAGTCCCAAAACTTTAACTGTTGGACTTTGGTACCTTTTTCATGAAGGTCTATCCACATAGCAGCAGTTTACTTGGACCTGTTTTGTCAAGAAACAGAGAAAAGGGAACATTTATTCACAAGACTAAACTCGCTGAGGACCAGGAACATGCTGCTTCATTTCTGGATGTGACCTAGGACAAATTTAACACAATTTAAGTATTCAGTATAATCAAGGATTTGTACATTCCCAAGCCACTTGATAATGCGAAGTTTTAACAACATTTATTATCATTCAATAAATTTAAAATTTGTTTTAAATGCTGATGTTTTACTGATTATAAAATAATATATGCTTATTATAGAAAATGTAGAAAATGAAGAAAAGTAGAAAGGAGGAAAGTGGTTCCTCTAATCCTAGTAACAAGAAAAAATCACCTTTGATCAATTTGGTGCATTTTCTCCCACCCACTAATTTTAAGTTCATTTTTCTAGGCATCATTGTAATAACAAATACTTTGCTTATGCATATACAAGGTGCATTATCTCACTTGAACTTCACAACCAATCTGTGAAGAAGCAATTCATGTGGCAACATTTCATAAATGAGAAAAATGAGGCTCAGAGAGATTGAGCCACTTGCTCAAGGCTGCAAGTGAGGCCATATTAATGCCCTTTAATTCACCCCTCTGATTTCAAGTCCTGTTAAATCTAATTTTCTCTCAGATTGATAACGGTCTGTTCTGCTTTTAAGTGTCTGTCATACACCCTTCAACAATTACACATTCTTCTTGAACGCCTTCATTGATTGAGCCCCTTGGAGGTTCAGGGACTTCCTATGCCTGTGTGTTCTGATCTAAGCAGCCTCCTTTGTATACTTAGAGTTGCTTCATGGGCCTATTGTCCTCTTTCACAATTCTTAAACTCAAGAGAAAAAGTGTAATTCTGACTCTATTTATTTATTTATTTTTATTTTCACAGAACCTGATACAAATTCTCGACACAATGGAGGTGCTGAACAAAAATAATGGTCTAATTGGTAAGTTCTTCCACATCTACAGCCTAATCTTTATGCTGCCTTTTTGGACTACTTTCTCTCTGCCATTGGGGGTCAGTGCAAGGTGAAGTGAGAGAAAGAATTGTTGAGGAGCTTCCTTTCTATTTAATAACATCTTCTAAGATTTTATGGGGAAAAATAAACAGCACTTTGAAGGCAGAAGGCAGAGGTAGAAACTGTCGTTAGGCATGGTTTGGGCATTTAACGTATTGTGTGGATAATGACAATAGTCAGTGGTTAACAGCATCAGTGGTTCTTGCATTGGAGCATTTTTAGGCTTATTTACTGTAAGTGATCCCTGCTGTGTTAAAAAGAGAAATAAATATCCCAGTTTCATTTTAATATTATTTTTGCTAGGGAAGAGAGAATCATTTTCTGAGATACCTAGCTTTTGCGCAGCCTGCCAAAGTTACTATTACCATCATTTGTTACACTGGCTTTAAAAAACAAAACAAAAAATTCCTATATTCAGTGTGTCTCTTCAGAACCTATTTTATTTTTAACACTCAGTCATGCCTCTCTGCTGATCTTTTGTACTGCTGCTGCGTTGGCATTAGCTTTGCTATTTATGATTTCTGCATTTCCATTATGTTGCTCACATGTTCTGTATTTCAGTGCAAAAGTATATTTGACCTGTTCTAAAAACCCTGCTCATTTAAATCCAAAGCCTTCTGTAGTTGTTTCTGCATGTATCTTCCAAATCTTGGTGACCAAATCCAAATCTGGGAAGGGAGGAGTTTCTGTCTCGTTTCTAGTCCATTAAAGCAGAATGTTCATCATTCCTTTTTAGGTCTTCAAGAGGGCAGCAATCAATTTTGGGGAAATTCCAAACCATTTTTCACCTTCATGAACCAGTGAAATCTATTTGCGTTTTAGGTGAAAACATCGGAGCACATTCCTGCTCCACTTCGTGTGTGCCTTCAGGTTGTCCAGCTGTGATCATGTTTACCTTGTGGAATCCACACAGTCCTATGCTTAATTAAGCATAAAGACTAGGGTTCAAAGTTTGGCTCCACTAATTACTAGCTTGGACTTCTTTTGTAGAGAGAACAGAGGAGAGGACACATTCATGTTTCTTACTTGCTTTGGTTCCACATGGAGCCCTTCTTTTTCCATAGGCACCAACACTGTAGCCTTTCTGCCTCAGCCTACTGCCTACGCATTGCATTCCTCTCTTCTCAAGGCTAATGATGGGATGATATGCTAAGTTCTACCCTTTCCTGCCATTGCTTGTCACACCTAAAGAGCAATATATATTCTTATTAATTTCACATGCTTTTATGTCCTCAGATATGTTTTTATTAAGCAAGGGGTTTTCAACTAAGGTGAACTTTTGCCGACAAGGGGACACTAGCAATTTTTGATTGTCATGCGTTAGTATGGATAGTACTAGTTAGTGACAGAGGCCAGGGATGCTACTAAACATGCAACAATACACAGGAGAGCCCCTACGGACATTATCTGGTCCAAAATATCAGTAGTATCAAGGTGGAGAAGTCCTGTGCTGAGCCCTGAATACAAAAGTTGCAAAAAACACAAGACATTTAATCAAATAAAGGAAAAAGATTTTATAGGTGATATAGCATAGGACAGTACTGATTAGGGTACAGAAGATGTAAAATGAGTTATACTAGAACTGGAGTGGGAAGAGATGTCAGAAAAATTTCACTGAAGAGAGAACGCTTTGTCTGAGACTAGAAAAATGACTGGGAATTTTTCTTGGTGTGTAGTAATGAAGTAAAGAGTGTATTGTAGGCTGCAGAAGTGAATGAAGTGAAAGCTGGAAGGCAGACCAGCATATCGAGTTTAGAGAAAAATGTAGGATGAAGGCATGGTGTGAACAGCTACTGGAAATCCTCTCATGGAGAGCCTCATACACATTTCTAAATCATTGGTACTTTTTCTAAAAAGAATACTATGCTGTAATGTGGGGAAAGGGGTCTAGATTGAATATTTGGAGATTAGAGCCAGGAATCCAATTAAGAAATTATTTCAAGAGCCTGGTAAGAAATGATGGGGCTGGAGGAAAACTGTCCTGGACTGTCAGCTAATGAAAGTCTATGACGAATGTCCAAGGGCGCGGAAATTTCCTTTATAACCCTCCCCTCCACAGACTATGTGGGTAACATGACAGGTTGCTGCAGGTGAAATTAACTAGGTCATTTTCTGTTGGGTCAAAGAAACATTTACTAGAAGGAGGCTGTAAAGCATGTAGTGAAGGCAGGGTTTGCTTTCGTCCTGCTGATTATATTATTTCTCCTCAAAAGTAAAACGTGAATCCAAAAGGTTATTATTGCTCTTTGTCCATCATATTCTGAATTGACTTCCCAGTTTCTGGCAAGGGGGTTGAGTGAATGGTGGTGTCATTCAACAAGGAAGGAAATGAATGCAGGCAAGGGACAGTTTTGGGGGAAGATGACATGTTCCCTGTGATGTTCCTGTGGGACATTTTGGGAGAGATACTCTTTACCATGCAGAAAGAGAGTCGATGTCAATGATATTAGATTTTGAAATCATCATCTTAGAGGTAATAAATGAATGTAAGATCAAACAAGAAAAACATATACAGCAATATAAGAAAAGAATTTAGGACGGAATACTTAAGAACACTGCTATTTAGGGGCCAGCAGAATCAGAACTGCCATTGAGGAGCATGGAGAAGGCTGGCAAAGAACAAGAGTGGTCTTAAGGAAGGCAACAGAGAGGAATCTTTTAACTTTTGCTTACTTCAGGGAAGTGGATTTGGGGTAGGGTGAGATTATTAAGTTTTTAATACATTTCTATACTCTGACTTGTTGCAATAAGTATATATTACCTAAAAATATGTTCTGACTTTATTGGAGTACAATTTACATACAATAAAATGAATCCCTTTTGAAGTGAATAGTCTGATGCTCTTTGACAAATTTTTTTCACCCGTATAATCTCACTCTAATCAAAACAAACTATTCTGGCATCCTAAAAATTTCACTTGTGGTTCATTGCTATCAAGAGTGCAACATCAACTCCTGGTTGAGTTTCCAGCCCGTGGGCCTGACCCACATGTTTCAGACTTGCCAACCTGACAATCACATGAGCCAATTCTTTAAAAAATAAATATCTTTATATATAATATAAATATAATTGTGAATTTGCTTATCTTTTCAACTCTGTTATTACTTATATACACATTTGGGATTGTTATGTTTAATGAATCAATATTTCTATTATTAAGAAATGCCCATCTTTATCTTTCATAACATTCCTTGTTCTGACTTCTAGTTAGTCTGATATTAATATAGCCACACCTACCTAGTTATGGTTAGTGTTTGTATGGTATATCTTTTTATATTCCTTTTTTTAAACATTTTGTCTCTTGATAATTCATATGATTCTTTTAGACAGTATAGAGTTGGGTCTTTTTTTTAAATCAAATTTGACAATCCCTGCCTTTTAATTAGGGTGTTTAGGCAATAATAGTCAATAGTATGATTATTAGTATGGCTAGATTTAAATCTACCATTTTGCTATTTGTTTTAAATTTGTTCCATCTGCTTTTTATTCTCTATTTCTGTCTTCTTTTGGAATAATTGAGTATTTTAAAATTTCATTTTGTCTCCTTTGTTGGGTTATTAGCTATAACAATATTTTTTGTTTTGTAATTCTAATGATTGCTTTAGAGCTCATAGTATACACCTTTAACTTATCACAGCTTACCTTCAAGTAATCCTATACAACTCTACACATAGTACAAGATCTTTACAATAGCATACTTCCACTTCACCCCTCCCAGCCTCTGTGCTACTCTTACTTAGATGACAGTAGTTAAATATATTTTACTTTTATACATGTTATACATACAATACTATATTATTTTTGTTTAGTCATTATCTTTTAAAGATATTTACACAGAAAAAAATCTTATATATTTACCTATGTAGCTACCATTTCTGGTCTCTTTGTATCTTTGTGTAGGTCCATTTTCTCTGGGTACAGAATTTTAGGTTGGCAATTTTGTTTGTTTGCATTTCAGTACTTTAAAGATTTAAAGTACTGAAATTTGCTCCACTGTTTCCTTACTTGCATTGTTTCCAACAGGAAATCTGCTGTTGCTGTCACCCATATCTGTCTTTCACTTCCTGTGATGTGTCTCCCCCTACCCCTATGCTGTCACTTTTAAGATTTTCTATTAACTACATGTCTTGAGCAATTTGATTATGTGTCCCTTGGTGTAGTTTTCTTTATGTTTCTTTTGTTTGAGATTCATTGAACTTCTTGGATCTATTGGTTTATAGTTTTCCTCAAATCTGGAAAAATTTCAGCCATTATTTCTTCTAATATTTTTCTCCCTCTCCCTTTTGGAAATCCCTGTGACATATGTATTAGGGCACTTGAAGTTTTCTCATAGCTCATTGTTTATTTTTATTTTCTTAAATGTATGTTTTATTTTGAATAAGTTCTCTTGCTATATGTTCAAGGTCATCAGTCTTCTGCAGTGTCTAAACTTCCATTAATCTCACCCAATTTAATTTTCATCTCATATTAGAGTATTCATCTACAAAAGTTTGATTCAGATCTGTTTTTATAGATTTCAGACCTTCATTTGTCTTTTTGAACATAAGAAATTCAGTTAAAATAATCATTTTAATGTCCTCTGCTAATTCTAACATATGTGCCACATCTGTGTCAGTTTCTATTGATTGACTATTCTCTTCATTATGGGTTGTATTTTTCTACTTCCTGTATGCCTTATAAATTTTGACAGGAAGGTGGTCATTGCAAAGTTTACATTGCTGGGTGTTGAAAAATGAGAGTTTCCAGTCTGGCTGATGTGAACAGGCATAATTGTTAGCCTTCTCTGGGTACCTTTCACTGTTGCCTCTAATACTTTTGGGTGGGTCTTTTCCTAGCCTTAGGTAGTTTACTCATACACATGTACTGACTAGAGCTCTGCTAAATAGCTAAGCATGGTAATGGACAAATTTTTAAATTCCTTGATTTTCTCCAGGGAATTTGGTAGACTTTTAAATATTTTCTGATATACTGTAATTACTGATGTCTTAGATGGTCAGGATAAAGGGCTTAGATACAAGTTCCTCTACTCCATGTCACTTGCATTAATTAATTTATACTGGGATGGAAGATCTCTTGGGATAAATAAAATATTTGGACCTGACCATCAGTGAAGTTCAAGGGTATTCACATATGGATGGCTGCACCTTTGATGGAGGCCTTTTCAGGAAATAAAATGGGACCCTTGAGAGAGATTTCATGATAAAAGAGGAAGACTGAAATAGTGAGCCAGACAAAGTAGGCTGAAAGGAGAGAGGGAATATTGATCCTGGCATAGCTCGGCGGCGGGTACCGGAACTCATCCCAATCCAGACACACGAGGGATGAGAAGTAAAGTGGAGTGGGGGGTACTTGGGAGAAAATAGTTACACACATATATATAAGCTGAGAGAACTGAATTGAGCTGAGATTTTTCTTTTTTGTGGGGGGCCCATTCTAAAGATATATAAAAGAGAGATGTCACCAGAGCATCTTTGCCCAAGTGAATGAGTGGAGAGCTACGCTACAGTGGTTCAGTAGGCAGCTTCATCAAGTAGCACTTCTCCGTGTCAAATGGGTGGAGGGGCTGCAAAGTGCCCCAGCAAGGCTAGTGGCAATGCTAGTGATGCCACTGGCTCACCAGCTCCAGACACCATGTGGTGGCAGTGGTGGGGAAGGAGTGGTGGGAGCAGTGGTGACACTAACAATGGTGCTAAGGTTTAAGGCAATTTATTACTCAAGAGCAGCAGCATGACCAGACAGCTGGATATGAGGGGCTCTGTGGGACTAACAGAGGCTGGGATGCAAAGTCATGCTTTTACTAGCTGTGATGTTGAGTGAAAGTTATTAATAGCTGCTACAAAGCTTTGTAGTTCTTTGGCCTAATTAAAGGCGTCCACTCCCACCCCCACCTCCACACCCATCAGTTAAGCATAATGCAGAAAAGGAGTTTCTCCTTTTCACTCCAAAAAGCAATGATGAGGATTTCTGACCTGTGATCTCCCAGTTATGTAAGTGGCAGCAATAGAGTTGGGAGTAGAATTCCAGCCTTGAATAGCTCCTTAGTAGGACTGTAGTGCCTGGTCTGCCTGATCCCTACTGGGAAGCAGTTGCACTCAGTGACTATCAAGACAGATTTATGGATACATGTCAGAACAGTTGGAGATTCTCAGAAGTACTGGGGTAAGGGAACTCTGTAAAAGATCAAAACCTTCTTCAGCAGGTAGGGGCTTGGAGAACTGAAATTTGAACACAAACATTAATGGCAATACATCTGTATTCGCTGTAAAGTACCCAAAAAGGCTAACGGAAATGCTCAAGTATTGATACTTACCTGGCAAGATGAGACATCATGATCACGAGGGTGATTTTCCCAGGGTGAGGCTCATCCATTTCACTCTGGATGTGCTGACCCTTGCGATTTCCCCAAATGTGGGAAACTTGACTACATTTGTGCTTTCCCCTGGGGGGAAAAATGCTCAAGTATAGAGCTATACAATTTAATTATATTGTGAGATAATTTAATAAGTTAGATAAATCTTGATTGAGGCCTGTTTTGTACAAGGCATTGTGATAGGCCTCATAAAGGATTAATGAGTTAATTCATGGCCCCGGTCTGGAAAAAAGTTTATAATTTCACAGAAGAGACTAGATGAGTGTAAAATGTCCATAGTATAAAGTAGAGTACAAGATGAAATCCATGTATTTTTTTCTGAGTACTAACTATGTGCAGACACTTAATTAGATCCTCAGGATTTGTTTTCAATAAAACATGCAATGTGAGAAGTGCAACGTTTGAGGAGGAAGCAATTCAATCTATCTCCTGATTCAGAAATGCTTCGGGGAGGAGGCAGGATCTGAGCCAGGACTTTAAATGGTAGATAGTATTTTGAATAGCACAGATGAGGAAATGAGACCATTTTAGGGAGAAGAAACCATGAAAGCACAAAGTGGAAAAGTATAGGCATTTTTCAGGCTGAATGGATTACTAGGTTTATAGAAGGGAGTTGTTGAAGACAAGGATAGAAAGGTATGTTGAGGGACATGGTAAGCGTTTCATCGACAATTAAAGGAAATAAAAAGCCATTGAGTGATTTTGAGCAGAGAAATAATACGATTATCAGCTTCTGCATTATTTCCCTAGTTCCACAAGACTGGACTTACTTACCTTCCTCTCTGACAATGCAATCCTGCCCAGGTTTTCACCAGGCTAAATAAAAAGCAGGGAATCTTTAAACAGACTCAGTTTCCCTACCTTTAACTCCAGTGGAATGCAGTGTTGATCACCCTTCATGAACCCTGGAGCTACCTGTCATTCCCATTTTTACTCCTAATGCATCACATTGGGAACCTGATTGTCCCTCTTTGAAATTCTGGTGATGTCTGTGGCCTGAATTCTGACTGAGCCTGCCATGCCCTTGGCACACTATGCACATTGTGATCTTCTCAGTAACTCTGGTGTCCTGTCCTGCTTTTGGTGTCTAGCCTTATGCCAGTTCCAATTTTTCTTCCTCTTTTTCCCATTTTGTTTGGTAAGGAATCATTCATCTTTGGGTCAGGTTCATAAAATATAAAAATAATAAGGAATGTTGACATGGCAGCAGTGTAGGGGATGGTTTGATACAAAGAGAGACAGCTGGGAAGGTAATTCAGAAATGCAAGCCGAAGGCAATAAGGGTCTGAACTGTGAAAGCATCCAGGAGAAGAAACAGCGAGTAATGAGAGTGGCACATAGAAAACACTACTGCTGAATTAATAAAAAGAAATGAGAGATTTGTGGGAGGAAAGTGAATCAGGATTTGGTAACAAGGTGCAGGGGATGGTCGAAGAGAAATTATAAATGACTTGAATGAACTTTCACACCTGGGGGACTAGAAGAGGAGTGGTATGATCCCTCAGACCACAGCTCCACTCGATCAGAGACACCCAGCTCAGAAAAAATGAATTTGAGAGCCATGTAATGGGCCTTGGATTGAACCACTCTCTGCTCCTGTAAATAAGAAACTAGAGAGTTTGGAATGGGACATATTGAACTTAATGATAAAATTGTTTTTAAAAAAAGCCTGAAGGAATATGGGTCTATATGTGTGCATATATATTGATTTGGGAATCTCTGATTTTGATGTGATAGTTAAAGTCATTGTGGTAGAAGAGGGATGTATAGAAAGAAAATAATAGGTTTGAAGGCAAAACCTTAGAGCATACCTGCTTTTAGTCATGTTTGTTATGGAAAGAGCTAGAAAGGTGGTTGGGAAGAGTGGCTATAGCAAGGATGGCTGGGTGAGGAAAGGAGGAGGGGAGCATTCCAAATAGACAATCTAAGTGAAAGCAGTGTGACGCTGAGCAAACGCAGTTTCACGACAAGTTCTTTAGGTATCCTCTCTCACCTCCACCAGAATACCTCTTCTAAGTCCTTCTTATATAGAAATTCTGTAGCCATCACTGTCTGGTTTCCAAAATCCCCAAATAGTCTATTATTATGCTAGAATTGAGTGGTCCCCAACCTTTTTGGCACCAGGGACTGGTTTCATGGAAGACGATTTTTCCATGGATGGGGGAGGTGGGTCAGCGGGGAGGCGGTGTGGGGAGGTGGAGCTCAGGCGGTGGTGTGTGACCCGGGGGGTTGGGGACTGCCGTGCTAGATGATACGATATTGCCATTTTACTAGGCCAAAAATGTTTGAACATTTGAAATTTTATGTGGTTCAACCTACTACTACGGTGGATTTCCAATAGAGATATATACAGTGAACCCTCCAGGCAAGTAAATATTCTTGGTTCTCAAACCCCAACCAAGTCTTCTACCTTAACAAACTGAGCTAGACTACTTGTAGATTCTAAGAACTTCTTTTTCATGAGAGGACAAAACACTGCCTTAGGTCAAGGGGGTCTCTACCTGGTTCTATTCATTGCTGCCCATCCCACACACTTTCCTGTATGCCAAGACCTATGCCTGTCTTGAGCTCTCAGATGGTCAGGGTCCTAGTGGTATGTGTGGCAAATGGTAGGGTTTACACAGGATAAGTCTAATGCAGACCCACAGCATGTGTGGGCATAGACAAGCATTATTCCATCTGGATTATCTCTGGACAAATTGTTGTTTGGAAGTAAAGGGAAATCCTCTCCAGAAATAATAGAAAGTACAGCCAGCCTGTCACCTGGGTACACTTGGTGGCTGGATGATATGCTCTGTTGACTTAGTTCCCAGACAGCTTCTGGATGCTCACACAATGTCTTTCAGGGAGCTGTGATGCTTCCTATAGGTCATGCTGTGAAACAGGAACCAAGGCAGCTTATTTTCTGAGATATACCACTATAACCCTTCCTCTCTCTCTCTCTCCTTCTCCTTTTCTGAGCCAGGTAGAATCTCTTGACAGGGAAGTTCATCTCCTCTCTGCTTTTGTCTAAGATATTGAGTAGGTGTCCAGATCCTTTGTCTTTTGACTATTCCATAATACCTTGCTATTCCTCAGGTTCTTTTGCAACAGTTCTTGTTGATCCATTGTAGCCAGTTAATCTACCAAAAAATAAATTTCCTTCTCCTTGAGGACAAAGAAAATTTAATTTTAAACTTAAACTTCTACAGGAAAAGAAGGAAAAAAAATTTAAATTTCCATATCAAAACAATTTTGAACATTCATAACCTGCCACAATAGGTTGTCTAAAATTGGTGGTATTATATCTTTATAACTCTGTGAAAGTTGAGATGGCTTCTCTTGCATGCATGACAGCTGAATAACTAGAAAAGTTTCCTATAAAGGTTTACTAAGCAAGGAACAAAAGGTTCCTTGCTTGTGGTAAACTGTGTTTATCACATAAAGTTTGGAAAGATTCTGATCTGCTTATTGAAGGGACTTGTCATTATTTTTGCTTCTTTTGTCTGATTGACCATTAGATGATGCCTTCTGAAATAAATGGAAATTTTCAAAATTACAGTACTTAAAAGAATTGCTGGGTATTTATACTGCAAACCTGACAAAATATAAGCCATTGTGTAAGTACTGATTCTCTGGAGAAATGTACAGTCCTGGGCATTTGGGCTACAAGGGCTGAGAGGCAAATTGTTTCCATCTACTGCTGTAAATTTAAACATGCCTACCATGATGTGTTTCCTTAGAAAGAGAGAGAAAGAGTAGCATTTTATTTCTGGCCGCTTATTGGAAAGAAAAGGCAGGATTTCTATGGAGAGAGCTAATGTCTGCTTTGTACATTATGAAGAATGGAGATTTAAGCAGTTTAGCTATACTGCTTGTTGTCTGGAGGCAAAGGAGAGCTGAAGTTTTATTGGAAATCAAGGTGGCCCTCATCTTTTGCTATTCCCTCTCTGAGTCGCTCATTCCTGTAAAATACACACATACGTGCCATCAGGCCACTTGTGTGGTCCTCTCAGCCAGGCAGTAAGTTTAGTGTCTGTTTTGGACTGAACATTTGTGTCCCCCCAAAAAATCCATATGTTGAAATCTAATCCCCAATGTGATGGTATTTGGAGGTGAGACCTTTCAGAGGCAATTAATCATGAGGATGGAGACCTTATGAATGGAATTAATGCCCTTATATGAGACCAGAGAGCTGGCTTGTTCTCTTTCCATTATGTGAGAATACGATGAGAAGTTGGCCAGTCTGCAATCCAGAAGAGAGCATCCACCAGAACTCTACCATGCTGGAACCCTAATCTCAGGCTTCAAGCTTCTAGAACTGTGAAAAATAAATTTCTGTTGTTCACAACTACCTAGTCTGTGCTGATTTGCTCTAGCAGCCTGAACTAAGATAGAGCCTTTTGTGGGAAGTCAGATATGCAGTGTTTGTTATTATTAGCAAAAACAATTGATTCTGATCCACCCAGAGTGATCCTGAGGGTAACTGGCTGACTTCAGAGCAGCTGGTCACTAGGCGAAGGTGATTGTCAGAAACCGCTGAGATACTTGCTTGGCGCTGTCTTCCTTTCTCCACCTTGTCAGTCAGAGTGTTCACACTCCAAGGCCTTCCCAGATATTCTGTGTGATTGAAAGTTATAGTCCTTTTCCTCAATAACATTTCTGATTTTCTCTTGGTCCTTAAATATTTCATCTCTCAGGAAGAAGGGAGGAAAAGAGGAGTTGGAGACATTGAGGTAAGACAGAATCAAAGAAGAGACATTTCCACACCTGAAACTCAAAATTCTCCACCAAGCCTAGTGCAGTTACTGAAAGACCAATCAAGTTTCATAGCTGAAACAGGCTACAGAAATCCAATAAACTATATTAAGGCTATTGGGGGACAGATTTCTGAAATCGATTTTTTTGGAGGTAGGAGAGATCTGTGATTAATCAACTATGCATTTCTCATACAAAAACCAAAACAAAACATTTGTTTTTTCAAAGCAAGAGAATGACTTATTTTGTTTCTCTAATATTCACATATTCTCATTGGAGGCTGAATTCCAAATACTGAGTTTATAAATGGACCTTCCTAAAGATAAACTAATCCTTTTGAAGAAAAAAAAAAAGATTAGCAAATTGTAGATCTTTTGCTGTAAAAAGCAGCTCCCACCGAATTAAATGAAGCTGCATAAGTGGAGGTATGACCCTACTGAGGGCAGATTTATTAGATTAATTCAGCTTGTGTCATTGCCGTCAAACAATAGCAATCTGGCAGCATCTCTGATGATGCCTTACTTTGGCATACATCCCTCTGGAACCTCTAGACATCCCCTCTTCTCTATGTGGAGTTTATTAATTAATCTCAGGGCTAAATTTTAATCTTAAAATGAAACAGGCATTTCAGGATGCCCATATATTCCTAAGATTTTTGGCTTCTCTCATGTCATGAAATTTTCTCTTTCAAACAAAATGTGATTTGATGTGTGTGTATGGTGTGTATGCCTGCACACATGTGTATACATGTGTTGGAGAAGAGAGAGGCAGTAACGGGGGAAGGTAGTCCATTTCTTTGTTTCCAGGATGTTAGTAGTGACTGGTTATTCATCCCTGAATAGTGTGGTGCATAAGGAAGATCGTGAAATAAGAAAAAACAGTACTGGGAGATGCTATAGAAAATTTCTAGTCTGTATAAAGTTGAACAAACCAAGGAAACCAAGGAGGTTAGGAGCCTTGCCTAGTGTCTTGCCTATTGTTCATAGTAGAGCCACTACAAAACAGCAGTCTGTTTTCTCCCAGGTCAATGATTTTTTTAAAAACTCTAATATCCTACCTGGATAAAGGTAAGGAAAATGAGAGCTGGCACCACTACTGTGAATGAAATGCTCTCAGGCAAAACACTGAGCTTCTATGAGCTTGTGTGTCTGTCTGTAAGATGGAAATCATAACTATCTTAGTGATTTCTTGGCACTGTTGTGAAGATCAAATGAGGTGGTGTGAGTGAAAGCTTCTGTGAAGAATTTATAACGCTGTGCGAATATTAGAATCTTCTGCCTCAAAACTTTTTGTAGTCTATATTTTGGGAGTAGGGTGGTGACTATGTTTAAGATTTTGGAACAGAATCTTAGACATTATGTATAAGAAGCATCAATGTTGAATATTTACTTTGATTACTATTTCAGGGTGTGTGTGTGTATAGGGGCAAAAGTCTCAATCCAGCCTTGCTACAATATAAAGATGGGCAGTTGGAGTCAGATGTGTCACTAAAATGAAAAACTTATTTAAAAATATGGGGTGATGAAACACAGGTCTCTGTTCATTCTTGGCTAGGTGGGCTGAGTACTCTCCTTCCTGTGAGTTTCCTTGAAGCCATGCTTCTTAATGGCCGTCCCTGCAGTAGCAGCCAGCTGTGAGCACAGACACTGACATGTTCCAGATGTGGAGTGCTATGCAGAAGCACCAGAGCGCAAGTGTTAAGAGCCAAGGAATGGGAGGCAATAAAAGGATTCAGAAACTTTTTAGTTTACTCAGTGTCACTTCAAGCAGTGTTCTTTACCTGCATATAGATTCAAAATCCAGCAACAGATTTTAATCCCCAATGCTAAATCAATAGGCCAATACCCAGTACAGCAGTCCTCCCCACACTGTCCGTGGTTTCAGTCATCCGCGGTCAACTGTAGTCAGGAGATAAGTGAGTATAGTACAATGAGATACTTCGAGAGAGAGAGACCATATTCACGCAACTTATTATTACAGTCTATTATTATAATTGTTCTATTTTATTATTAGTTATTGTTTATCTCTTACTGTGCCTAATTTGTAAATTAAACTTTATCATAGCCATGTATGTGTAGGAAAAAGCATATTGTACATAGGGTTCGGTACTATCTGTGGTTTCAGGCACCCACTGAGCGTCTTGGCATGAATCCCCCATGGATAAGGGGGGACTACTGTACAGATTAAAGGAGAAGGAGAAGGGCATATTTCAAGCAAACGGCTTTTATACCTTTCGCAGCAAGTATCTCATATGAAAATCTTATGATATATGGTATTTGTTTACATCTAAACAAGCAGCATGGCATTCCATCTATGAAATGCTTTGGTGGTGAATTATAAACAGGGCAGGAATGGAAAGGCCAGTGAAACTCTATTGCAGCAATCAGATCATACATAAAATATTTCCAGGTATCAATTCTCTTAGAAAGTCTCAAATTCAGAAAATTATTTATTTGGGGGAGATGAATACTGTTGGAAGAAAACAGAGTCAAGAAAACAATAGAGAAGGAATGAATGCTATTAAAAAGAAATAGAATCAGGAAAACAATATTACAATATATTGTCCTCTAAATTTAGACTACCGTATCTATACATGAACAGAAAACGGAAAAGATGGTATGCAGAAAGCAAGCATTTGTCCTAATATCCTGATACATTCGATATAAGAAAGCACCAGCTACATGCCATAAGATCTAATTACCAAGAATTGCCTTTCCTGCCCCACAGCAATCATTTTGATGACAGGCTTCTCTGCACTGTAAAACAAAATGGGGAACCTGTGCTGTATAAACTGCCTCAGTGCTTCCTTTCCTTCCTCTGCTATCAGCCTCCCCATCTCATTTATTTTCCACACATTAATGGTAGCAGTCACCTTGAGCCGGCGATGCAGAGTAATTTTCACAGAAACCTTGATCAGAAACCATAAATCAGCCTGATGTGCTTTTATGGTCTAATAACATTCTGGTTGCTCCTACAGGCCTGTATGTAAAACTGCATTGCAGTGAGTCCTTTGGATTTTTTTTTTTTTTTGGTACAGTCTCTCTCCCTCCCCCCTCCCCCCTCTCCCCCCCACTCTCTCACACTTGCTGTTGCTCTTTCTCTCTCTCCTTCTCTTCCTTCTCTTCTCACTCTCTACTTCTCTGGGTATAGTATTTATAGGCGAACGTATGCATGTGCACCTAAGTCACATGGATACAGTTCATTTCTAACAAAACCATATTTAAATGCATTATATATGCATTGTCATGGTGGCAGGGGAGACACATTCTTTCAGGAGGACAAAATGATACATTCATTGGATTCTCAGTGGCCTGTCTTAACAAATGAACTGTCTCTGACCAGAAAATAAAATGCTATAACTATTTTAGGGACTATTGAGTCTGTTAAATGATTCAGTTATTTTTCCTTATTAGGACAACTGGATGCTGCCCCCACATTGGCTCTTGCTCTGTTCTGTGGGGCCACACTGCGGCTCGGTTGACTTGAGGCTGAGTCGTATCTGACTCTGTGCCACAGCCCGTGGTCTGCCGTGCCAGCGACTGCCTGATGATCTCGCATGCCCATTCCAGTCCCTCAGAGAGTGAAAGGATGATATGGAATGGAATGGGATTTAGTGGAGTGGCAGGAAGCCGACGGATGGGTTTGAGGCAAGGAGAGGGGTGAGGCCTGTGTGAACACGGCAGGGGAGCAGTGAGGAGAGGAGTTGGGTTGGCAGCTTAGGAGGCACTGCTGAAAGACAAAGTGCTGAACTTGTCACGGGGCTGACAGCAATGCTGGGGCTTGCAACGAAGCACTAGTGACTAATTGTACCGGTGTGGGATTAGAGGTGGAATCAGTACAGGCATCTCGGTTAACCACACTGCCCATCCAGGCTGCCCCAACAACCTGCACCGATCCATGCACTTCAGCTCAAGAGCTAACAACAACGGCAAAAGCAAACTGGCTGAGGCTCAATCTACAGAGCCTTTACCTACCTGTGAGCCTGCTAGCTAGATATGCCCCAGGTGTGTGCCCTTCCTGGCACATGTGGCAATTTCTGTTTTAGAATGAAGAGCCTCTTACACCCGTGTTCCCACAGAATGGAAGTATCTGCAACAGAAGCCAGTGTTGCTCTTACATGGCCACTTGGTGAATTAGTGTAAGAAATCAACAAAGGCCATTTGACTCAATCTGGGAGACTATTTAGCTTACCTTTGGAAGTGAGAAAAGCTGGCAACAATGTCTGATTTTTTACTGCTAATGCATTGAGTGATAATTACTCCCCAGTAGACCTACATAAATTCCAACATTTTTGACTGGTGCTTCATGAATATACCAAGGGGAAAAAGATACCCTGGGGCATTAATCAAATTTTCCAAGATACTACTCCTTGCTCAGTTAAAAGATACATGCCCAATTATTTATATATATATCTATTTTTATGTCTAGTAACATTGCTCACATGTGCATGTGTACACATACTCACACACACATTTGGCATAATAACATAGCAAGCATTTTTAAGGATACTTGAAATGCCAATGTAAGAATAACTGCAGAACATGAATCTTGGCTTCATATGTAGGGCTCTTTGTTTTCAACTATAAATCGTGATGTCTAATTTCCTCACCTTGCAGGCAGTGGTGCTTGGGTTCAGCAGCACTGGCCATGGCCTCATTTGTTAAAATTCATTTCCTGTAGGGTTAGAAAGTTTTTTCACCACCAATATCTCAGAGCTGCAACCAGTCCTGCACCCTGAATCTTCAGTAACAGCTCTGTGTTGAATTTTCAGAAATTGACAGGCAATTTCTCTTTTTGCAATACCCTGAGCTTTTCCATACTGTTGTAGCAAAGGCTAAATGTGAAAAGGAAATGGGGGTGAGCAAAAGGGCTTTCTCTCCACAGTGTCCACTGCCCTTCGATTCACAGTCCAGCATTTGTTGTCTGTTTAGAAGCTATTTCTAAACCCTCCTAGCTGGAGGCAATGTACACCAGACCAGTGGGGTGGGAGCAATAAAGAAGAAATGCAGTAAAGAACAAATTCTTTTCAGATTAGCTGATTGGCAGTTGTGAATAATGCAGCTACAGCACTAAAGCAAGAAAGAGCAGACTCAACCTTGGCACTCATTATTTAGCTGTGAGCCTTTTTTGCTAGGAACATTTTTCTCTTTCAAGTCTTAAACTATGTTAACTCCTTATGATCCACACAATCATACGAAAGGGTGAACTATAAAGACCTCTTGTGCAAATCTCTAAACTGTGAATGTGAATTGATAGCAAGAAACCATGGCATTTTCAAACAACTTTTTCACTTGCACTAAAATTATGACAGAAAAAACTTACCCAGTGGGTTAAATAGCATTAATTCTGCATCAGACCTGACAGGCACTTTGAAAACAAGAAATTAAAGACGTAAGCACATATATGGTTTATATAGATGGCTACATAAAGAATTCAGGTCATTAAAAGCAGGAAGAGAAAATACGAGATGGTCATTTAGTGATTCTAAAGATATCTCCGTTCTTGATAGACATGAGGATACAGTCAACTAAAGTGAATTTCTTAAATCCTCTGGCCTAGATCTGAAAGAAAATTATCTGATCAATAATCTGGATTTATTTCAAATTATTTAAAATAAACAAAACATAAATTGGCATTTTTAAATTATTTCTTTATTTCTATGATTTAACAATAATTGTTTATGTTCAATTATGATATCGAGAGACAACAAATTGGATTTTTTAATCATTTGTCTCTCTACATATTTCCCTTGATTATTTTAATGAATTAATTCTTTAGATATTTTTAACCAAATTGGTTTTTTTAGGCCCAAAGATTACATTATAATTTCTAAAATATTGCAGCTATTTTTCTTATTACAAAACTAATAAATGTTTTAATAAAATACTAAATGGCTAACTATACAATTTGTCTAAAAAATTTGTTCCGTCAGACTCTATAATTGTCAAAAATAATTGATTACCTAGTTTCAGTGCTATCAGTGATAGTATTTGGGGAAGGAATCAATGGCTCCTTGGTAGCAAAACCTCTCCCACCATTCATTTTCTTTCTTGCACCTGAGGTTGTGCATCTTTTTGAGCAGGAATACTGTTTCAGTTATTTGCACAGTCACCTCAACGTTGTTTAAAGCCTGACTGATATTTGGTGATCAATATGCATATTTTGAATAAATACATACATAAATAATATAGTACAGGTAATTAATAGTTGGGACAATAAATTATATTCTTAAAGTATGCTGGATTTCTTAATTATACATTAAAATATTTCTAGATATCTTTACATTAAATGCAATTTGGGAAAAAGTATATAACTTTTCCAAAACTATTTGCATATACTTTGATCAGGTTCCTGCCTGACATAATTGTTGGGTGTTAAAAAGCTCTGCTTTTGTAGGCAAATATCAGTGAAGTGTATGCACTTATTATTTTTTGTCTGTAGCTAAAGTATAGAATATTTTATAAGGTTCAGTAGTCTGTCAATGAATAATTATTGAGCACTGAGTATATGCCCTAAATTTCTTAATTTATGAAGAATGCTGGGGATATGAGACAGTTGATTCAAACTCTTTCCTTGCAAAGAGATCCATCTGGGTCTTTAACCATTCAGTTGCTCTCCTATAAGTGCTTCCATAGCAAATGTAGGTAGAGATATTTTTCTTGAGGTTCAATGGTGACTTAGCCTCTGAAACCCTGGCTTTAATGGTGTCCCATCAATCCCTCTTCCACTCCAATCTCCTGGCCAAATTAACAATTCAAAGTACTAAGTCTTTCCCCTTTCTCCTCTCTGTACTTTGGTGGTAGTAGTTGTTCCCCCTCCCCCAGGCAATGTTATGTTCATATCTTTTTCTGATAACATTCTACCCATCCATACAGGCCCATCTTAAATAACATCTCCCCCAAGAAAGCCATTCCTGCCCATCCCTTCAGCCAAATGTTCTCCATCCCTTGACTTGAGCTCTGAAAATTTCTCATTACACACTTATAGCTCATGTACATGGGCCTGTGGGGCAGTCATGGTAGGCCTTTGATCTTTTTGACATTGATTGTCAATGTTGTCCTTTACATATCTGTTTATAACTACACAGACAGGGAAGTGAAAAGTTGCTATGATATAATTCTTATGCCTGTTGGTGTATATGTTCCAATCTGTGTGTTTATTGTTGCCCCCAAAACCTAAACTTTTGCCTTTATTACAATTAGTTTACATTCATTTTATTTTTCTCTTTTGTCCTTTCTGAAAACAGAACATCTTTTTTGTTCATCTTTGTTTTTTTTTTTCTGGAGGAGAAATCACAGAGTCTTATATACAGCTGAGGTTCTGTAAAGATTTGAATTTAAATAATTGTAGGAGATACAAGGTAGAAAAGGGAAGACATCAGTTCTTCATTTATAAATTATTTACCAAGCACCTACTATGGTGGTTAGATGGTTAAAAGTACAGGGGTACATGGAATATAGCCTTTTCCTACCAGGAATTATATAATAGACAGAGACAGACTGATAATTATAGGCAATTACAAGTAAATGTAAATGTTGAGATGCTGGGATAAACACAGTCTTATGGGTACTCATAGAGGCACATCTATTGGAAGGGTTTTTAATTTGTTCTCCTCTTCCAAACCTTCTAAAGGTGCTTCAGGCTTGTGAGAAACAGAAGTGGAAGGTAATTAAGAAAAAAAAGCAAAAGAATAATAGGGAAACAATAAAAGGAGGACAAAAGAGAGGAGGGTACCCCAGAGAGGCTTGTGCACATTACACGCATACCTGGGGAGCACGCCTGTGGTATTGAAAGGCGAATCTCCAGGCCAGGCTCTGTGGAGCCCCACAGGAGGAAGCTCTTCTCCCAGAACTCAGCAAGGACTGGCAAGCAGAGCAGCCACTGCACTGTGCTTTTGCATCACTTGTGTCAATATTAGCTGCCAATAACAACTCAGAGTTGTGTGATCTGTGCCCTGTGAAGAGTTGACATGGAATTGAAAAGCATTGTTAACCTTCCAAATGCTTCCACATTCTATCTGGAAAAAAAAAAATCTCCTTTTTTTTGATTTTCGTCGTGTTTAGGTGTGGGGTTTTCTTTAGCTTAATTTCTGTAGCAGCCACAGCAAATTCAGCCCCTTGACCAATGCTTCCCACTAGTGCAACTTAATAAATACTTGCTGAAAAGATAAATAAATGAATGTGAAGATGAGACATGTCAGCCTATTAAAAAGGGTGATCGATACATTTTCTACCTCAGGACAGTTCAGGTTGTAGGATAAAGGAATTCAGTGCTCTTTATAATTCATCAACAGTCATTATTATCCCAGGCAAGTGAGCATGTGGCCATTTCTCAGGATGAATCAGGCCATATTTTAATAGTTAGTTCCGGCAGTTCAAAGTGGATTGGATTTATTTCAAGAGGCTGAAGAAAACCTCATTTTGAAGGCTCTAATAAAAAGTAAGGATGATAAAGAACACTGTTTTTCATGATAAGGAAAATTCTGCCTTTCAAGAGAGACATCATAATTTCTTCTAATTATAAGAAAAATGTTGCTGCCTTGAGTGCTCTTATTCATGTGTACAGCCAAAGGGATTTTCTGCATGAAAGAATAATTAGGTTCTATCTCTTCATACTAAAAAAAAGAAAGAAAGAAAGAAAAAAAATCAGTTATCTTACTTTTCTTTTATACCTTTTTTCCCCTCATATTCTTTGACCTTTATGCTGAATCTTTCATATGTCATAGAAGGAAATTTTAGAGGGGCTTTGATTTCTCCAATTCCTTTGGCAGCTGGCAGGGTTTGCTGTGCTGAATTTGGAAGTACCTAATTTGGGAGTTCTGTTCATGTCAGGCTGTAAACTGATCAGATTTCATTTTATGTGTGAAGATCATTTTCAGTCCATGGATTTAAACATTTTTATTTATATGTACTTATTTGAAATACGTTCTAAAGAACGCACTGTGGGCTTTTATTTAAGAAAGCTCTTAAACAACTTCGTTTTATAGATGAAGGATGTTCTAGAAAGATTCACCCTTTAAACCATTTGAATAAGTAAAAGAGAGACTAGGGGTTCTGATGGTCTGGAGTCACCCAGCAGTTTTGAGATGGTGACTTCTGATCACATCTGGAGTTACTGAATTATAAAAGTAGGTGTATTAGGAAGAGAGCAGAGCACAATTAGAACTTTTCATTGATCTGATTTGTATGGCCCATAATTCTCAGTTGCATAGGTAACTGCTATGAGAGGAAAGACATGCAGCTGTAATGAAATAAATTCAAACCAAAATGTCAGCAAAATAGGAAGAAGAAGAACTGGTCAAACTCATTATTGAATGATACTATTGTTTGAACCTTCTGAGAGATTAGAATTTTTTAGACTTAAAAATGAGATATCAAATTGAAAGATCAATGATAAATATGAAGGGGAAAAGAAGTCTTAAGGATTGAATTTTTCTAAAAAAGTTTGGTGGCTTTTTGAAATAATAATGACAATAGCCACCATATATTGAGTGCTAATTCTGGGACAGACAGATGTGGTTTTAAGGATTTAAGAATATTATCTCTACTCCATACAGCAGCCCAGGGAAGTGGATAAACTGAGAGAGAGGTAAAGTGGTTGATTGGTCTAAGATCACATGGTCGGAAAGTGGTGGTCTGACCTCACATCCAAGCAGTTTTATATCAATATGCTATCCGGCCTGGCACTGAAAGAAAACCAGGGAAGACTCTTTTTCTTATAGAGTTTTATTACAAGAGCTAGATACTAGCATATAGATATGAAGTAACAGTTTTATTTGGGCTTCATGGCTCTTTGAAACAACAACTGCCTATGGCTAGTACTAGACTGAGTCGTCACATTGAGCTCAATCATGAAGACAAGCTGTGCACTTGTTTGGTGAGGGGCAAGTTCCAATCGATGGTTGAAGAAGGGAAGATCCTCTGCTCTACCTTTCATAGCTGGCCTTTAAAATCTTTTATTCTTCTATTTCACTGACTTTTTTTTCTTATGAAGCTAACTGTTATCTATAGAGTTTCAAAGGCTATCTCTCTCACATCAGAAGAGGCAATTAAAATTGCTTTGCACACAACAAAGTGCAATACCCACTTAGACAAGAAGGTAGCAGTCTTAATTTACCCATATGCTGTGCTTAGCGTGACAGTGCAGGATGGCAGTTGAGAGCAGAGGTTGGGGAGCTAGAGCAGTGTAAGCTGCCCTTACTACATTGATGGTTTTGGATAAGTTATTAACCTCCTTATGCCTCAGTTTTCTCACCTGTAAAATGAGGATAATGATAAAAATAGTACCTATCTCATGTTTGTTGGGAGGATTAAATGAGTTCATGTATGTAAAGTACTGAAAACAGTGATGACACAGTAAGTATGACATAAATGTGAACTAAGTATTTCAGGTACATTCTTTCATTGGATCCTCACCATATTCCTATATGGAAAGTCATGTATATTTACTTTATAGATCAGTAAATGAGTCTTAAAGAGATTAACTTGTCCGTAGTCACTCAACACATACATATTCAAACCTAGGCTGTCGGGGTCCTAAGCCAAGTTGGGATATGAACTCAGGCATGTGTGATAGTATGATTTCATTCCTTATATTACTGGCTAAGAAGAGTTTTGCCTTTATAATTTTAATATATCACATATAATATATATTACAATTATATTATATACATACATTATCTATATACCTATGTATGAGAAATATTAGGAGTCTTGGATCCTGACTCTATGACAGTCAAGAAATATGCCTCAGAGCTGACAGCTTTACCCAAGGAACTTTACCAAGTCCCTTGTCCTATATTCCATACCTTTCATAGTGCAGTGGTTAAATGCATACTCTCTGATCCTAGATAGCCTGAATTTGTCACTGGGGAACTCATTTAACTTTTCCATGACTTAGTTTCTTTATTTATAAAATAGAGATAACATAATACCAATAACCTTTGTCATAGGATGTGATCATTGAATGAGTTTATGTATTTAAAGCACATGAACTGGCATACATTATGTGATAGTAAGCATTCATTGTTATTATTACTACTGCTCAATGATTTCAGATTAATAGTTTTAAGAAGCCTTGGTTGACTATGCTAAGACCTCTAAAAAGCAACAACATGAAAGAATTAAAGAATATTCCCATGGCTAATATCTGAAAGATTATGAAAGAAGGATGAAGACTTAATTTTGATAGGGTTAGAATAAATGTCTTGCTTATATGCTTCTTTCATGGTTAAAAATTGTCACTCATTTTATTTTAAGCATTTCAAGTGCCTCTTCCCTTTACCAAAATTATATTTAAGAGGAATTTCAGATTCTTTGTAGCTAATCAAAGAGGTTGTTATGAGTTGAGAGATAAGTGGTGATAGGATATCTAATGGAAATATATACATTCTATCTTTGGAGTTGCCTAATGAAGATAAACACTAACCTCTGGACTTGGCTAACTACAAACTCCACATGTGTGTAACTAAACATATTCCATTCTCTTCTCTTTACCTCTTCTCTTGCCCGGTAGTTTTGCTCTTTTTTTGGTACTTCTCTAGCTTTTTGAATACCCTAACACTCTTCTTCTCTTGTACAAGAAAATTGGAATATAATACTAAATTTTTCCTCCCCCTCACCTGCCACATCCAATCAGTGATCAGGTCTTTCCCTATAATAAAGCTTGACTCTGTGGAGCCTCTCCTTCCCCACTGCCATTACTTTATATTAGGGCCTCATTACTTCTCACCTGGGTCTGCCCTCAGTGTTGTTCTATTCCAAAATATATCCAAGGTAAACTTTATTCTCATCATGTGGACTCTAGTACTCAAACTATTCCAATAGAAAGACTTCCATATATGGCTCTTCTCTTCCTATTTTTCAATCTCTGGACCTATCCTTGCTTCTTCTTCCCTCTCCCCTACCATTTCCCCTCCCCAAACAAATGTTAACCAAGTATTGAAATCCTGATCATTTCTCAAATGTGTCAATACCTTTGCCTTTGTCACTGCAGCACTTTCTACCTGGAATAGCCTCAGAACCTCCCCTTCCATACACATATGTTTACCTGGGTAACCCCTTCTAATCATCCTTCAAAATTCAACATCCTACCATTTCCTCTGAGATATCCCTGATCCTCTCAGCCTTGACTGGCTACATATCTGCTAAATCCACAAGTCTTATCACTATATATAGTGATTATTTATTTGATCTTCATTCAAATCTGCAAACTTCTGAAAGTCAGGTATTAGATATTTCCTCTCTATATCCTAGAGCCAAGCACAGTGCCTTCGCTGAGTAAATGCTCAACAAATGTTTGTAGACTAATTAAAACCCATAGTAATAAAAAAATTAATCTTCTTGAGTCTCTTTGTAAGTGCGACTTTTTCTAGACAATTCAGATAATTAAATTGAAACAAATAAATATGTTTCTAGTCCCAAGTTTGGAATGTCTAATGTGTTCACATACCAATATCTAAAAGAAAAGTTTGTGAATATCTCCTATGAGTAAACCAATAATGCTTGAGAGAATATTTTGTATTTTTAAAGAACTTTCTAGTTTTCAAAGTGCTGTCACATGTATTATCTTTGAGGTTCATTATAACTGTGAAGTAAATAACACAGGTATTGTTATCCTCCTTTTACAAATGAGAAAACTGAAGCTCAAAAGGAGAACTGGCATATGTAAAATCACTCACACAGAAGTAAGGTGATTTGAAACCCATTTTAGGACTCTAAAAATATAAACATTTAAGCATTTACTACAGGCAGTTGTTATTTCCTCTGTAGCGTACTGCTCTCACATTACTTACAATCAAGCTGGGGAAAATATAGAAAAAAGTAAAATCTATTAATTTATAGAGAAGTGCCAGGAACTTTATGTGCATGTTCTCATTCAATCTTCAAAATAACCCTGGCAGGTAGGAATTATTAATCCATTTTACAGATATTAAAAAAATGAGGTTCAGAAACAATAACTTGCCAAAGGTTACAAAGTGGTAGAGTCAGATTTTGCACTGAGATTTGTCTGACTCCAAAATTCAAATATGCTTAATAGCAGAAGGAGGTACCCAGAAGGCCAAAAAAGAATGACAGTCTTTACTGTAATCCAGAATGGTGTTCGTATCTGATGCTTCTGATCTGGTACATGGAAGGGACTGAATACTAGGAGTCTCCAGAAAGAGCTTGAAAGAAGCTTCATCCCAGGAGAAGGTGATTGGATGAAGTAGGACTCCAGTCACTAGCTGGTGGTAAAGGAACAGTGTTTAATCTTCTCTAAAAAGAGGTTTGTTAAATAAGGTTTTATAGACTTTCTGGGCACCAAACAAGTGATCTTGGGGTTTGGAGCAGGGTTTACGATCCCAGCAAGAAACTGGAATGGGAAGCACGAGCTGAACAGAAGACAAATCATACACAGAGGGAGTGGAGGAAGATGCAGCTCATTTTCTTGAGATGGGCTCCTGTTACTCTGAACATCCCTTAAGATTTCTCTGTGGTGGCATTACCAAGCCTCAGGACTTCACTCACCATCTCTACATTGATGCCCCCCCAAATGCCTGTAGTCCAGACCTGTCTCCTGAGTTCCAGACTCCTATAACCACTGCATGCTGGACAGCTCCACGCAGAGGTTCTGCAGACAACTTCACACTAAATATTCACAAAGTTGAATTTATCATAGGCCACCTTCCTGAAAGCCTACTTTTCATATAATCTCTATTTAAGTAATTTATGTCACCGTTTACCCATCTGCCCAGGCAAGATACTTGAGTGTTATCCTGTGCTTCCACATCTCATTAGCTTCCCTCTGCCCTTATCCGATCAATTCCTGGATGTTATGATTCTGCCCCCTAACACCTTCTGAAACTGCTCTGTCCCCACTCCTCCTCTCAGATCTCAGGTTTTTAATCCTCTAGACTAGATGATTGCCTTCAGTCTTGCTCATCTCCATGCCATGATCCACAGTGAACTCAGAGGTATTCCTAATATATCCATCTGGTCATGGCATTCTTCTGCTTAAAATCTTCCGACCGTTTTTGTTGCCTTAAGGATAAAGTCTGACCTCTTAACTGTGGAAAACAAGGACTTTTCTCACCTGGTGTCCATCAACCTTTCTAACCTCACAGCTTCCTTCCCTATCTCGGCACTTATCCATATCCTCTGTGCTCCAGTAAAACAGTTTAAAGCCCCTGAAAGTCTTCCCTGCTGCCTGTCCCCACCTGGATTTGATAAGTATCCTTTGTACTCCTATTGCACCCCTTGTCATATTTAACTTTAACATAGCACTTACCATATTTTATTGAAATTATTTAAATTTTTATCTACTCAATGAACCATAAACTCATTAAGAGAAAGAATGATGTGCTTTTTCACTGTTGTTTCCTCAGCACAACTCAAGGCAGTTGGCACATTAAATGTGATCAGCCAATGTTAGTTGAGCAAATGAAATGAGTCCCAGGAGAATCACACTAGCTTGAGGGTCATGGGCCAATTCCAAACTCACTGTCTGTAGGGGGATAATAAGTTGGATAATAGACGTGGTTCTCACTGGCTTGGGGTCTTAGAGAGATTGCAATTATAGCTTGAAGATGTTCAGTACCAGCAGTTGGCCAAAGCTGCGGCAGGCAGGCAGGCACAGCTGATTTTAGACCAAAAGCTGATATCTCTGCCCTAACTTTAGACTTTGATTCCTTTGTGCTTACCTCTAGAAAAACTGAAACAGAGACTGGCCCCCTTCTTTGGGTCCTGGTCTATGTGCATCTTACAAGCTTGCTTGGACTTCCCTTGGCTGTCTCATCCTTCATCAGCCTCATTTGTAATGATTTCATGGGCTGAAATAAAGGAATAGATGATATATCAAATAAAATGAAATAAGTTTACAGATCTTACAGTATTTATTTTATTGGGATATTTTTCTATTTGTTTATGTTGATTCCCAAATAGTGAATTAGTGGATTCGCTTAAAAGTAACAGATCGATATTTCTAGTTTATTAGTGGGTTCACTTAAAACTCACATCCAAAACCCTGTTTTAGTAAGTATAAAAGCATCATGGAGAAAATCCACCCATTGGCACACTGGGCAGATTCTGTGTTTCGTTTTTTGCCACATAATCCCTTGGCTGTTCCTTGATCAGCAGCGCAAATCCTAATTAAGGTTTCATCTGATAATTTGATTTCACGATAAAGATCTATTCTCAGTCAGGGGCTTTGCCTCCTTAAATTCCCGAGGTTAATGAAAATCACTAATCCAATGGATAAACAGGCAATGGAAAAGTCAAATCATAACTTTCATGTTTTCAGAAATACTGTGATTTAAGGGTTTGTGGAGCCTCTTATAACGAAGAAAGATTAAGATGCAAATTTCACTGAGAGGGAAGAGAAAACTTCCTAAGTAGGAAAGGAAATTATGGAAATGACATTGCTGTATTAAAAGTACAGTAATTTCTAGTGCCACAAATCTCCCAGGTGTTGAGGTAGTTTCCCTCCTAAATGACAGGAGAGGACAAGAAGCTGAAGTTGAACCTTATAGAATAAGAACAGTGCAACGGATTTTGAGAATGAAACCTAGACTCTTGCCTCCCAGCCACCTGCCATGTGGCCCCTGAGTATCTGGGAAGACCCCTCAACTCTGAGTCTGATCAATGTCAAGTTCATCAAGAAAAGGTTACATTCTTTCATCAAGAAATGAACAATGAACAAACTGAGGAAGTAAATTGATGGATTTTTCTTTTTAGAATCCTATTAGTTCTGGGAAAATTCTAAAAGACTTTTATAACATTCCCCAAATGGTCAGAGCTAATAGCGGAGTTCAACATATTAAAATTCAGCAGGATGAATCCATATTTGTTTCACGAAATTTAATTATATACCAGAAAAAAAAGAATCAAGAGGGACATAGAAGAGATAATACCAGTGTACTGAAAAAACAAGAAAAAGAGAACAGTTTCACAGGAGCTGAGAGACAGCAAGAAAGAGGACAAAACAGAGGCTAAATTTAAATATACCTAAGGCCATTTGTTTTGAATATTACTATGAAATGTTGGAAAGACCTAATGAATTTAGGAAAATATGTTCTATTCATTTTCATTTCATTTTATTTGAACATTGAAAATAATTAAAACACATGTTTGCCTTATGCCATCTAATTATAACAAATTATCTGTGAAGAAAAACACACATGGAACACATTTGCACAAACGTACCCTCAAAGTACAGATAAAAAGTAAATAAGTCTGCATTTGTATACTTTGCCCTGAAAAGTCGCTTGTTCTAATTTTTCTAATCCTTTCTTATAAAAATGTATTTAAATAACTCCAACTCCTTTATGGGAAAACTTTTTGTCTTTCTGAGCAGAGGAGCTGGGAAATATGATATGGAGTATAATTTCTAGTTAGAATTATAGAAAGATCAGTAATGATGGCAAAGTCACTGCCTACTGCAAGCCCTCGGGTATACTTGGTGAAAGAAGTTTGTGGCTGGAGGCTATTTTGAAGCAAATGTAAATCATCAGTCATTGAAAACTCTAACACTAATTGAGTCTCTTGTCAAAATGTACAGTTAGGAATCTCACTACTTTCTTATTTAAAAACAACAGCTCTTTCCTTGTGAAGGAGGAAAACTATCAAGGAAATAGGACATGACCTAATAAGGAAAAGAAATTTATTCTCCATTGTTGTCATTCCTCAAGCTGAAGAATAGGCTTGTCTATGACCTGAAAACAAGGTGTGCTGGGCAGGGATGGTAGAGGATATTTATACATATATACATTTTTGAGCCAAGCACCTAGTGTTCTATCTTTTGGGGAAAGAAAGCCACAATTGTCATTCAAATAACACATCTAGAAGTTTAGCTTACCTTCTTTTTAAAAAGTGGTTTTATTTGTTTGTTTTTCTTTATCAGACATAGCTCCGGCTCCATCTAAATCTTAATGGCTTAAATCATGTACAGTGGACTTTAAATGGAGTACATCTAAATGCAAAGTGGTTACAGGAATAGAACAGTTGGGTCGTATAATAGACTCTTTATTTCAATCCAGAAATAAACAACTCCTGTGTAAATAACTGCTTTGTGAGAACCATTTTCCCCACTCTTCAATAAAATAGCTTAAATTTTAGATCCAATAATACTTGCAGATTGAAGAAGTTTTATAAAATCCAAATGGCCAATAAAATTATTGTGTATTGGTATCAAAATGAAATGAAATAACAAATGCTCATTGAAATTTTTCTATGGACAAGGTATATTGCTCGGGTAAGATAAGATTCAGTGTGGTATCAATGACTCAGTCCTCTAATAATACAAATGTCTATTCTAAGACAAACATTATTCCCAGTTTATAATAACCACAAAAATAAGAGGAAAAGATATATGTTAGATAACAGATAAATAAGTAGAAGCACAGATACATATACACATAACAGCTACCTAACTGAGAGGCAGTGTGATATAGTTATTAAGGATACAGACTTGAACCAAACTACCCATGTTTGAATACCAAGTCAATAACTTCCTAGCTGTGTGATTTCAGGCAAGTTATCTAACCTTTGAGCATCTCAGTTTTCTCATCTGTAAATGAGACACAATAATAATATCTATGACAAAAGAATATTATGATGTATAAATGAGTTAATCCATATGAAGTACTTATCTTAGTGCCTGGGAAATATAAGTCCTCTATGAGTATGTGCTGATATGATAATTATAAAACTCATGACAAATACCATATACATATACATAGATTTTATATATGTGTGTGTGTGTATATATATATAAAACCATATACAAAAGCATTTATGATAGTTTACCTGTTTTTCAGGGGGTTAAATTTAATTAGAAAAGATATAGGTATTAAAAAGATATAGGTACTAAAAAGATATAGGCTAAAAAATCAAATTAAACATGGTAGACTGAACTCTTGCATTTATCTCTGTACTCTCCCCAAAACTCATTAAAATGAATGTAAAGTATTTCTAAAAAATTATCAATCAACAACCAACAATGACAGAGAAACGGAAGGTGTCTTATAAGTGGAAACCAACAACAGCAGGCCAGCTTGCACAGTAGAACCCCAGGAAAACTCTAGAATTGGGAAAACTATAGACATAGGAAGAGAGAAGAACTGACCAATAGTATGTGTAAGGAACATTAGGAGCTCCCCTTTTTACTCCCCAACTCAACTCTTGAAAATAGGTGACTAGTCCTTCCCTCTTTTTCCCCTAGGATACACACACACACACACACACACACACACACACACACCAGGCAAAAGAGATTTATGCTGGAAAATGGAACTAGAGAAGCCCTGGATTTAGCAGTATCAAGCATACTGAAATACAAACTGAAAACAGACATTAAATCAGTCTCTGTATTGAATCATTAGCTTCCTAGTCTATATTCACTCTTACCCTCAGCACCCAGAATCAGGTCACTAGGCTTATACCCATAGGCAGGAGGTTATAGGATTTCTCATTGATAAAATGGAATTGAAGATAATATAGTTTAGAAGTCCTCTAATGAAATAGGCACATTCAGTTGATGGAAAGCTCTAAGGGAACACACAGAGCTTCCCATTCACCTTTTTAGTGCCTTACTTTTAAATATGAATGGGGAGCCAGACTTTACCAGTTTGTTGAAGAAAGCCTCTACAATGTATGAGAGAAAAGAACACAGACAACAATAATAAAGAAACTTGGATAAAATAGAGCCAATTCAAAAAGTTGAAGACAACTTCAGAAAAAAGTATAAATATTCTCAGAGTAAGAAAAGATATTTCATTTATGAAATAGTAACTGTACATGAAAAACAAAACAATAAATCAAACAGAAAACAAGGCAATTATGGAGTTAGAATCTGAGAATTAGTAGTAAATGTATTTAGGTGGATACCAAAAATCATTTTTACATTAGAAAAGGTATACCCTTTCTCTCCCCTTAACTCCTATACATACAGCCAAAAAGTGAGAATGTAGAAATCCAAATAAAATATCTGCCCTAAAGTTTCTGACGGGCCAAAAACACTCTTACATCTACCTCCTAACAAAAGGCTTACATCCCAACGCAGTGGTAAAAAGACATTTTAAATGATAAGTACATTAGTAGAACTCCTTTCTTTGCAAAAGGCAGGAACGCAACTCCTTAAACAAAGAGGGGAACGTTTTAGGGATTAAGCAAGGGATTAACATGGGGGTACCCAATAACCCATGTGCATAGCACTTCCTAGAAAATGTGTGGCAGGCAATCTTAGGTATTTATTGCAGTGACAAAACAGGGAAGTATACTTTTCTGTTTAAAACAAGATCATGGATATGTCAAAGTGAAAGCTTTCAAATAACGTGAGTAATCCAGGACTCATTAAAAATAATAATAGCTAAAACTTCTATAGTTGTCATTGCATCCACTTGTTGGTGGAAACTTGACATTAATCAACTAAAATTATTTTTTCATATAAATTTGCAAAATTATTCTACCAGACAAGTTAAATAGGGAAAGAAGACTTTATTCAAGATATTCCAATAGGGAAAAGAGACTATTGCAATAAAGAAGAGAGATTGAACTCAGCTCTGCTGAAACAAAAGGCAGGAGAGTTTTTCAGTGCTAGAGTGAACCAGTGGAAAAGTACTGGAGAGTGCTAGTGGGGAGGCTGGTCAATGTGATGAAGCCGTCTGTGTTTGCTAAGTGGCACTTATTGAAGTTGGGCTCCTACCTTCCCACAGAGACTCAGAAATAGGTCTATCTTTCTTGATGATTGCATTTTAAAGGATGGCCCCGAGGCCCATGAGAAAGATGTTTCTGGATGGTAAAACTGGCAAAAGGCTGGGAGATTTACATTTCAAAGGGTCAGAGAAAGAATTTATAATTACAAGTTTTCTAAACTAAATGCTTCAAGAAAAAGGAGGTTAGGGGCCTATAGTCAGGAAGAAACCTATCTATAGTGTAGTCAAGCTGTTGTGAACGTTAAGGCCAACTTGGTCAAACTTAAAAATGAAGACTTAATCACTCCCTTGATTATAAATAAAATAGAAAAGTCATGGCATTTGGAATCACAAAGACAAGAGGTTCAAATTCTAGATTTTTGTCTCACCAGTTATGTGACTTCCCATAGAGTTATAGTGAACATAAATGTGCTGAATTAAATTATATAATGTATGTAGAGTGTTTGGCATGGATCCAGATATAGAGTCAGAATTCAGTAAATGTTAGGCCTTGCTATTATTAAAGAGAGACTGAAAATTAGACCTAGCTGAATTTTCTGAGGTCTCCTGATATGATGCACTGAAAAGAATACATTTTCACCTTTGTAACATTTCTGCCAAAATGGCATAACCTGAATATAATCCTGAGAAAACATCACATAAACCGAAATTGAGGGACGTTTTACTAAATAACTGACTTTTGCTCTCAAAAGTTATCCATGTCATTAAAGAAAGAATGAGGAACTGTTTCAGATTAAAGCAGCCTAAAAAGACATGACAGCCAGTACAACATATGCACTATGATTTCCTTTAGCTGTCAAGGATATTACTGTGACAATTGGCAGAATCTGAAAAAAGATCTGTAGACAAGCTAATACAAGTAGTATTTTAGCCATGTCAGTTTTCTGATTTGGGTAAATTGTATGGTGATTATCTAAGAGAATGAGCTTGCTTTTAGAAAGTACACTGAGTATTTATGGGTGAAGAGTCTTCATGTCTATAATACACTCTCAAAAATTTCAGAAAGGCATGATATATATATATATATGCAGAGAGAAAGAAAAAAAGAATAAATTACAGAGCAAATATGGTGAAGTGTTAACATTTGGGGACTATAGGTGAAGGGTATGTAAGCATTCTTTATACTATTTGTGGTAACAGAATAATTCTGCTCCCCCCCCCCAAAAAAAAGGTCCATGTGCTAATCCTTAAAACCTGGGAATATCTTAACTTGCATGGCAAAAGAGACTTTGCAGATGTGAATAACATTATTATGAATTATCCAGGTAGGCCCAATGTAATAACAAACATCCCCATAAGTGAAAGAGGGATGCAGGAGAGTTAGAGTCACAGAGATTTGAAGATGCTACTCTGCTGTCTTTTAGAGAGAGGAGCCATGAGCCAAGGAGTGCAGGTGGCTTCTAGAAACTATGAAGGCAAGTCCATGGATTCTCCTCTAGAGCCTCCAGAAGGAACATAGCCCTGCTGACACCTTGATTTTAGCCCAGTAAAACTAAATTTGTGATGTTTGAAGCCACAAATTTATGGTTATTTGTCACAACAGCAATAGAAAGCTAATATACTATTCTTCAACTTTTTTTTTACAAGTCTGAAAGCATTTCAAAATAAGTTTTAAAAAAAGTTTCTGGGGGATATTTCCTAAAAAGAGAGAGTCATCTTTCAGCTGTTTTAGCCAAAATGTTCAGAGCTGCTATTTTAGTTAAAATTGTGGAATTGCAGTACAAAACTGAAAGGTAATTACACCAGAATCTCAGTAGGCTATTCAGTATAAATCAGCATTAACACATAGTACTGAGCATGCTTAGTAACTATTTTTAACTTATTTTAATAAAAGCCAGCATGCCAAAGATTATGGACAATGAATATTAGCATTTTAGTTAGCATATTAGAGGTATTTATAACTATCACACTATACATTTTCTATTTCTTTTGAAAGATAAATCAATTGGAATGAAGTTCTGTTTTGTTATTATCCAATTCCTCTTCCCTTACTAAACTACTCTATCATTTCTTGGGCAATCACTCAAAGCTGTCTTCTTTAGCACCAATTAAAACAAAGTAATCGCTGACCTTCTATCTTCAACCAAATGGGGGAGATAAGATAGTCAAAACTACACAGATAGATACTAAAGAGATAAATGGATAGAAGGGTAAAATAATTGTTTCAATGTGTTAAAAGTGTGTAATGACTCAGAAGTTGAGGGTAAATTGCTATTAACTGGGCAGGGCTTCTTTAAAATGTTTGCTTTGATCTATGACTTGAAATAGAGGAAGAATATGGTTTAACATTTAATAAGATAGTAAATTGGTGAAATTTATATAGGTCTGGAAAAGTGCTGAGGGGTGAAAGAATTGAGAATAGGAGAAGAAAAAGTGGCTGATTTTAGGGTTTTATAGACATATATCAAAAGATGAAAGCAAATATGGGGTGGGATTAATGCCCAAAGAGACTTAAAAGTTAGAGAAATTAAGATTGAGTTAGACTTCAATGGAAATTTAAATCCTAGAGATTATTTTAGCTTCTGAAATCATATTGAAGTATTGACTACATTATGTTATTTTATTTTAGTAAAAATCTAAATAGTTTTTCATTTTCCTGCTACTTCCCAGAGCCACAGCTAATTACCTATTAATTACAGGGGACTGAAATAAAAGTATTTACCAAATCAGGTTTGTGCTGAGTATCAGGCAAGAGAAACAGGCTACAACTTCCTCCTTTAATGTATAATTAAATTCTATCATATTAAAAACTGCACAGGCTCTGTCTTAGTCCATTTGTGCTGCTATAACAGAACACCACAGACTGGGTAATATATAAAGAAAAGAAATGTATTGTTTCTTACAGCTCTAGAGGCTGGGAAGCTCAAGTTCAAGGGGCCATGATCTGGTGAGGGCCTTCTTGCTGAGTCATCTGGGGCAGAAGGGGGGGGGAGAGAGAGAGAGAGAGAGAGAGAGAGAGATTTTATAAAAAGCCCACTCTTGAAATAATTAACTTACTCCTGTAATAATGACATTAATCCATTCATGAGGGTTCAGCCCTCACGACCCAGTCACCCCTTATTAGGCCTCACCTCCCAACACTGTTGCATTGGGGATTAAATTTTCAACACATGAACTCTGGGGGACACATGCAGATCATAGCAGGCTCTCAAGAGTACCTGAGACGTCTGAAAATAACCCTGCCCCTGAAAAGCAAGTGCGGGGAGAAACATTCCAGCTTTCTATGGGGATGTTTGAGTCTTTGTTGGTTTAGGCTAGACCCTTGATATTATTTAACATGGTTTATTGTACATAATTAGATTCTAATTTCTGGAGAGAGAGACATTTATTTTCAGCACTGAATTGGTAATTCGAGTGAGGGTAATTTTAAATCCAGCATGAGCGTTATTCATGCTGTATACTAACATACTTTAGAGGTAATTGTTTCTACTGCTTTTTAGGACACAGCTTGATGAATAAAATAAATTTGGAAAAGGAGAGACACAAAATGCAGAAATATAGACCATTAAAAAGCTTATAAACCCACAACAAATACTTTAATTACATTGGATGAATGTAAATCATGAATGCCGAGCAGCTGGATGCTGTGAAAATGTAAATGCAAACTAATCAGTGGAAGTAGAATAAAGCTGGAAGCCTTGTAAATCATAATATCCATTGGGGAAAACAGGGGCTGGCTATCAGGCATTTTTACATAACCACATACTGGACATTTCAGGATGTATATACACACATATACAGGATAATAGAAAGATTTTGGATTGGGCATCAGCCTTAAAATGGCTCTACGGATTCTTATTTCCATAATGAGCTTACTTGAAATGTGTGCCTGATTTAATTTTTATGAAGCCACTAAGCCACTGTCGCTGTTTTAATGATTTGGCTGGACCTGAGATTTAAAAATTGAGTTTTACTGGTGGTGTCTTCAACAGTGTGTGAGGTGAACAGAAGAGGAAAACGGAAGGGTGTGAGAATATTCTTGATCTCATTAGCCAGCTTACAATAAATGTTAGTCCTGAGGGTAATCTAAGTAAATATGAAGGTTGCCAGAATTCTTATTATTCTTTCTTATGTCATTTTAACTTTCAATACAACTTCCAGTTCTTCAAAACCCAAATGAGATCTTCACTGTGAGCCCCTAACTTCAAAACCTTGCCTCTCCTCAGCTTTTGAATTTAAACCTCCACCTTTCTACCGCATCCATGTCTCCATTTCCTGTCCTTGTTTTCCTGTTGCAGCCAGTCACACCTTTCCTGCTGTCAGTCCCTCAGCCCTGAATTAAATATATAATAAGTTAGAACTTTAAGAAATAGCAAAACCTGTTAAATTTCTGCCTTGTGATCCTGGCAAACAAGTTTTGACCCCACCTCCTCAAGTAATTGGTTTTTTTTTTTGCTAAGCTTATCTTTAGCCGGTACCTATAGACACAGCCACAGATGCTACCACAAATCTAGCTATCATGAGTCATGCCTCCTAAATCCATTTTAGTGCCTGCAGACACCTGTTACCACAACAATCCTAGGGCCTTGTTTTCCAAATCACTTAGTTCATAAATTATAACACGGATGTAAGAATTGAGGATGCCTGTCATTTCTCTTCCCTTCCAGAGTCCTGACCAAAAGGGTGTCAAAGTTTTTATTAATATCCAGATGAATACCCAGTAACTCCCTAAATGCTGTGCTGCTGATACATTTTGTTGGACTGAGAAGTTTATAGTCTTAAGATTATTATGGGGTCTTGTCCTTATTATTTTGAATGGGAGTGTTCATTCAACATTGGATGTTAGCAGACGTTTCCTCCTTTATGGGCTAAGATGAAAAGGTGAAGGAAAGAAGAACCATCTGACTAGCTATGGGGGAAAGCCAGGGTATTCATTTTGAAACACATGACACATTCAGCACACTTGGAGATGTAACAGGCATTTCTATCAAAGAACTTAGAGGCATTGATAAAATAGCAAAAATAATCCTTTGAGCCCAAGATATGAGACTTTAAAGTCATAATAAATTAGTCCTGACAGAGACCTTAATATTATCTGTTTCAGTGACTTTTCAATCTGATCTACTCAGCTTTAGGGATTCCAAGAAACTCATTCCAGGACCTCTGGACAAGGGGGTACAGGGGAGTAGCTGATGAAGTTCCAGGCCCCTAATCCTCTGTTTCAATCAAAGTTGTTCAAACTTTATGAAGATCTATTATAAACACTGAGGTATCTTTTGAAAGGAATTGGAAGACCTTCATTGAAGAGCATAACTACCAAGAAAATCAGAGAACGAATTACTATACAAGTAGCTGTAGAAAACCTTGAGGAGCTTTGCAGTACATGACACAGGTAGTTCAATATCTAAAAGGAAGTGATTCTGCTTCAGTAAGGAGAGAACCACTTGTCAACTTAGGTCAGGGATCAATAAAAAGGCAAGATAGAAGGTCTCCTGATTTGCCAGATCCCCATTACTTTCTGATTGAGGGATCAAGGGGGACTTCTATCTAGATTCAATCATAAAAGGTTTTTATTTATAGCTCTGTTAATACAAAGAAAACTTACAGAACAAAGGTCCCTCTATCTAGAAATATTCTCTTCTTTTGTGCACCATCTTGGCTTTTACCTTTTCTTGCTACAATTAGGATAAGCCATGGCTTATTTAAAATAGGCTTCCGAGGCATCATTTGTATCAGAGATCAGCAAACTTCTTCCTTAAAAGGCCAGATAGTAAGTATTTCAGCTTTGCAGGCTGTATGGTCTCTACAACAACTCTATAATAGAGTAAAAATAGCCATAGACAATGTAAGAAAATCGGCTTGGCAGAATTTGACCCATGGCCTGTAGTTTGCTGACTTCTAATGCACACAAATGGGCTATTTTGTTCATTAAACTTTTCTATTTTATGCTCCAGTGATTATACAGCTGGCATCAATATTTTATAGAGGGACATGCCTCCTAAATCCATATACTTCTGACTTGCTTACCATTAGCAAACCCAGACATGCCAGGTACCTGCTACCTAAAGTATACCATGGGTAAGGATTCTCCATTAGTAAATACCACCAGGAAATTTGATTAGCATATTTGTGAAAATATTTGACCACATCAGTTCTTTTTCCTCCTTCCCTGACCCTCTCTCTTTTGCCATTTCCTTTTCTTAATTTTCTCCCTCCACATGTTGTCCCTGGGAGAAGAAGGCTGTATTACAGATCAGTTACTAATTCTTCCCATGCTGCTACAACATGAGCTGTGTAAGGACAGGGGTTTGTATTTGTTTTTGGGAAAAAAAATTATGTGATGTTAGTTAAGGTATGTGGACAGGAAAGGCAAACTCATATCTGGAATATGTGTTAGTTCCATTCAAGATGTATCACTACCTCTTCCATAGTAGAAGGGGTATAATATAATCAACTTTCCAACAAGTAGCTGGTTGTCCTCCTTGAAGGATGGTGACATATCTGGAGAGAAGTGTCAGATTTTGTTGTTGCCAGGTTGGACATTCGGCAGCTGCAATAGCTAAATCATCCTTGGTGAGTGGGAGCCCACGCTGCTTTGCCCATGAAAACTCCATTCATGTAACCAATGTGTCAGTACTGGAGTCAGCCGATGGAAAAAGCTGGCTAACTTAACTGGGCAAGCCAGTCTTCTGTCTACTTGGCTGTTTAGTGCCTCTTCTATGGTGGTGTTAAATCCTATATCATGGAAGAGTGATTTACTGTTGATAAACTCTCCTTTATTCAACTTCATGTCTGCCCTTGTTGACCTAGCAATCTCACGATTCAGTCCCATATGCTTTCTTAGGTCTTATTGATACATGTTGCTTAGATCCTGTAACTTCTTCAGATTATAGTCTCTCTCTTACATTAGCCAGTCTAGTCCTTCCCTGGCTAGTTATTGTTGCGAATTGACCTTAGTTATTGGTTTGGTGGCAAGGAGATAAGATGGAGATAGATCCTGTGGATGAGTGGGGGACTCCACATTTTCATTAAAGACAGAGGTCTCTGCAGCATTTTTAAGAAAGATAGGAAGAATGCTATCCTTTAAGGGAGAAGATTGGGCCACTTCTACAGCTTCAGAGGGCTCAGGGGATTCAACCTATTTGAGTGCATTGATTAGATAGTCCTATTCCAAGTCTCAGGGTCCCACTGTTCCTCAACCAGTGCCTTAATTTTGCCAAAGCAGACTTTCCAGGGCCAGAAATTCAACCTTCTTTGAGCACTCTACCTTTATAATTGATCCTAACCTGATACATAGATTATCTTCCCTTCAGCTGCAAGAAATAAGGGTCCATTTATAGGTTTCCAAGAAGACCTTCAGATTGTAACACTTTGTCTTAAATTAGTGATTAATCACCCCCAGGTTTTGTTTGTTTTAATTAACAAATATGGCATCAGCAATAGCTATTCAATTTCATTGTCCTTAGTGTGATTACTTCCCCTGAAACTGTAAAATACTTGACATATTGCACCTGCTAATGCATTCCCTTCCACAACTATACAATCTGAGTTCAGCACTGGTGAAAGTTTTAACAACTGAATCATTACAGCATGTCAGAGACTATCAGACTTAACCTACCACCAATGATAATCATTCTTAGTAGACTTGCCAGATAGGTGATCCAGCTTCAAAATTTTGTTTCCTTGGTTTACTCTTAGCATCAACTGTCTTCATGTCTTCAGTCAAGTTTCCCAGGAAATAAATAGTGAGATGGAGAATTGCATTTAGTAAGTTATCACAAGTGCCTTTGGCAACAACACCTGTGAGGCAGTGAAGGAATCGGGATTGGGAGAAGTTGAACAGTAATGGAATTATAACAAGCCCTCAGCTGATCCCGTGGGGAGCTCTGGCACTGGAATGGCTGTTCATAGTTAGCTCAGATTGTGAAAAAAGGGCCAAACTTTTGTACCCCTGCACCAATCAGTAGTCATTGGATGTGAGTTGCTCCTGGGGAGGGGATATAAGAGCTGTAACCTTAAGTAAGGCAGCTCTATTTGAGGAAAATTCCTGGTTGGGGAGGATTTAGCTATCAGCCATCAGCAGGCAATGTCCTAGCAGCTGGAAGGAATGAATTCCTTGATCTTGAATATAGAACTGAATTGTGAACCACAGCATTTAATTAAGTAATAGTGGAAATGAAAAAAAGGGGACATATTTGAGATTTATTTGGGAATTAGAAATAATAGGGCTTAGACACTGGGTTTGAGGAATTAGGGAGAGGAAAGAATTTGAAGCGGCACTAGATTTTCAACTTAGGTGACCAGTAGAAGAGAGACACCATTCAGGAAAAAGCAAATACAGCAAGATTAGTAGTTTTTTGGGGGAAGATAATACTTAAATTTTGAATATTTTTGATATGTGTATGGCATTTAATGAAGATGTTTACAAGATATTTGGAAATTGGAATCTGGCAATTATGAAAGATTGTAACTGGGGAATTGTCACCATCAATATGGAAAACTTAGTTTGTAAAGCATATCCACACATGTGTGCACACTTGCACCCACCCAGGATGGAATCTGAAGCATTTAAAACACAGATGAAGAAAGGAGAAGACAGTGAGACAGTGAAACTGCCCAAACCAAGGTCATTGATACCTCCTATTTACAGATCTAATGAATGTTTTAAAGTTCTCTTCTCCCCTGCACTTCTTGACTGGCGAAACTGGCTTCTTACACTTGTCACACTTGGATGAATCCAGAGCTCTCTATGAAAGACAAGCTGATGCTACATATTGGAGCTTGAGGTCAGTAGATTAATATTATAGGCACATTTAAATTATACAAATTTTCTCTTTTTCTTTTTCCTTCCCTTCACTTCATGGACAATTCATTCCTAAAGGCATTAGATGTGGCAAAGCATGGTAGGCCTCCTTGCCTGGGGCGAGGAGGAGTTGTGGTAGACCAGAATGCAGTACTGGAGTCTGATTAAGGTGAGGAGGACGTCAGCATAGGAGGGCAGCACAGCAACTTGGGTGGGGATCATGGGGGGAAGACCTGCCATGGGGAGTCAGAATCTAAGCAGGGAGAGTAGAGGATCCATGCATGGGAGTGGTATGGCATGGAGTATTAGAGACCAAGCAGAGTGAAAGGGTATCCCTTTCCATGGAAAATGTTTTTATTAATCATCAAATATCCAATAATGTGTTTGTTCATGTGCACATATTAATCATATTTCATTTCCATGTCACATTTGTTACTGTTTATAATTGTCATTCTTGAGCCATTTTCCTTGCTTGGCTTCTAGGGCAGCTTTCCTTCCTAATTCTTCTTTTATTTCCTTATTATCCTCTACAGATTTCTATTCTGCTTATTCCTCTTTAAATGATGGTTTAATTCTCAACCTTCTATTATTCTACCTACTCTCCCTGAGTGATCTTATCAACTACCAACTGTATTCTAATGATTTACAAGTTGCTACATATACCAATTAACAGTTCCCTGCATCTTAGAACAAAGATTTATAATTAAACAAATATAAAAGCCTACAGAACAGACTTTTCTCTCCTGATTTCCAGACCAAAATATCCCAAACAACTATGTCAAGCATGTGGTTGGTAGGATGCTTCCAGTATTCTCCAACTCAGCTTTGTCATCCCTAAACTGCCACGTCCTTGTTTTTGTCCTTTTATTCTGTTAGATGGCACCAATCCCTATCCAACCCCCAAAGTCAGAAGCCATGTGAATCATAACTATGCCCTCTTTCTCTCATACTTTGTCACTCAACAAGTCCTGTTGATTCTATTTTGTATACTTTTTTAAAACCTTGTTATCTTCTCTATTGCTACACCCCAATGCAGATGGTTTTCTCTAGATTATACAAATGCAGTTGGTTTCTTAACTTGTTTCTCAATTCAATTCCATACTGCTTTTATGATCTTTTCACTGAAAATATATTCGCCATTCCCTGCTTTAGATCATTCTTCGAAGTTCATTATCCTAAACAAACTTCCAACTCTGGCATTGCTGCGACTCTTTCATCATTACCCCTGACCGCCTTTCCCTGACAATTTTCCACTCAGCTCCAATAACACTCAACACATTTGGATTTGAATGTGATGATTTGAAACAAGTTTGTACTGAGGTATGTCTGAGTTCTGCCAGAAGTTTTTAAAGATAATTAATTGTCTTCATTTGTCTGCAAGAAAATTTGCCCTTGAAACAAATGTGAAAAGTGCGCAAAACATTTATAGTAATCAATGATTTCTAAACCAGAATTGTATCAGAAAAGTGAGATGAAAGCACAATGACTGCAAATCTACCAATCTCTTGGAATTTAATTTTGTGAACTTGATTTTATAGACAAGAAAGCAAAAAGGTTTCAAATCATTTTTATAAAAGAAAATAGTTACTTCTGCAGTAAAAAATAGACAGTGGGAGGAGTTAGGATATTTGAGGCATTTCTCAGTCTCTTAAGGCCTAGATGAATTTGAAATCCAAATACTTTTTTGAATATACTCCTAGTGGGATGTGTCTGCCTTAAATTCATGAAATAGTTAAGGATAAAAAAAGCAAGCTGGCATTCTTCAGGCGAAGGCAGCAGAATTTGAAAATTATCTTTTTTATAATAGCAATTACATTAAAACTCTTGATCGTTAGGTAACATTAATAACATTTCAGTATAAAATATTAGGAAGAAAAAACAATTTATTTCTGAGTTTTTAAGTTTATTTTCATGGGCCTATACCTAAATATTCCTCAGTGGATTGCTACCTGACCACTTCTGCTTATCTGAATATAGTAAGGCCACAGGAAAGTAAAATTTGAGCATCTAAATGTACTCTCCATCCATTTCTAGACATATTTTTACAATCTTTGCATCCATTTTTATAAAATTATATTTTCTTAAGTGGTGGGATATTAACATACACTGAAAGCTAGTTGATGAAGGACTATAGGTTTGTTTCACTATATCTTTCACAGACAATATTACATTGCCTTGAGCCTAGTAGATGTTCAATAAATAATAAATACTGTGGATTCAAGTTTAATTATATTTCATGTTGTTCTGTAGGAGATGTTTGACATTTGGCATTCTAGCTGCAAAACTAATCCTTCTATTAGTGAATTGTTATTATTCCTATCCCTGTGGGTGCACAGAAAATATAACAACATATTTGGTATCTTTACACTTCCCCTTTAAAGTCAATACTAGAATTCACAGTGTTGCGAAAAAAAGTTCTGCCTTTCAAAAAATATATATAGTATTTCTACTTTATTGATAACTTAACAAGCTGCATGAAATCAAAGAAATAGAACTATGCAATGGTATTTGAAGGAGCCCACTCAAGGAAAATGTCTATTCAAACAAGCAGCCAGATTACCTAAGTACGGATACTGAAATAGTGCATACACTTACATAACAAACCACAGATGATGATAATGGAGGGCCAGTGGTTCAGGAGAATGTGTCTGACCATTCTGTGCCCATAGATACATCCAAGGTACTGATTAGGCTTCATGAAAGACAGCCATTCTCCTTGAATCTTTTCTTTAACCTTAATTATGCTCCTTCAACTTGCATTTTCACTGTATTTGACTAGACAATGACAATCTAAGCACATTTCCACAAAATGTGCAATTTCCATAGAAATTGAAAGTGCACTTGTAAATTTAAAGTTCAGCTTCTTGCTGATCATTTGATACTTTATTTCCCACATGGACTTAAAGTGTCCCACTTGCTTGTGGAGCTGGGAATGAGTACACTGAGACCAAAACTCCTTTTATCATTATAGAAAAATACCCAATTATTGGGAAAAATACCATTAACACTTTTACTTCTTTTTGTTCTTTTATTTAAATGACTTCTATAAATCTCAGTTTTTCTTCTTAAGTTTTATGCTCTGTACTTGGAAAAACTATGTGTAATTATTTAAGAGTAAATTAAAACATGACAAAATTTTTAAAAAAACATACCTTATTAAGGTCATGTATTAAAAATAGTATTTCAGAGAACTGAAACATTCACCCTGAATTTTCTAGAATAGTTGCCTAAGAAAAAATGACGTCTAAATCCTCTAGACTTTCTCGTAAATTATTTTGTTTATAAGCACAGCCATTCTCTTCCATCATGACATGACTACCCTGTTTTTTCCTCATCTTCTCTTTACTAGAACATATCCAATGTAAATTTAGAAATATCTATTAACACAATAAATGTGCACTTATAAATCTAGGATAGTTACTGTCACTGGCTATACCATGAAACCTAAAAAACAGTTATCTTAGACAGAAAATATACTGTAACTTACTACGTAAGACAGATTACTCCATCAAAGTGTCCAAAGGTCCTTGGTTCCATCTGTGAGGCAATTCCCTAACTTAGTTCTAAGAAGAGCATTCATTACTCAATAGGTATTACTAAGCATTTGTTCTATACTGGGGACCATTTGTGGAGTTCACATTTAATTGAGGATAGTGACTAGGAGGAAAGAGATGAGGTATACACACACATACACACACACACATACATAAGTGAACACACCCTTTTTTCTTTTAGCACTGTTCTTTGTTCTAAAGGAAAGAGATGATAAACATGATCCTTGCAGGTTGAGACATGTTATATAAACTAAAATGAACAAGATGATGTGTTAGAGTAAAAAAAAGGTTCTGATTTTCAATTGTTGCCCAACAAATCAACCTACACTTAGTGGGTTAAAACAACCATTATCATTTATTTTGCTCACTAATTGCAGTTTGGTCAGAACTTGGCTGGGACAGTGCATCCCTACTCCAAATAGTGTCAGCTGAGATGACTTTACTCACGTGGATTGCAATCTGGTACTGGCTGTTGCCTGTTCTTCTCCATGTGAACCTCTTCATGGCACTGCTTTGTCTTCCTCATAGCATGGCAGCTGGGTCTATGATCTGCACATGTTCCAAGAAACAAGATGAGGAAGCTTCCAGTCTCTAACAGCCTGAACTTAAAACCTAGGAAAGCATCATATATGTATGCTGTGTTCCACTGGTTAAGCAGTCAAGAGCCTGCTCAGATTCAAGGGAAAGGGGTTAAACCCATCTCTTGATGTGAGGAATGGCAAATAATTTAACTTAATCTTTAATCTACCACAGACAGTAGTTGAATGAAGTGGTCAAAAGAGAACTCTTTGAGGAGTTGGCATTTAGGCTGAGACCTGATGGGGAAAATGGTGCCTGAGGATAAGGCTCATTAAACATTAATTCAATAATAATTATTGAATACTTCTCACTCACAGGGTACTTTTAAAGACACCAGATATACAAGCATAAATAAGGTATTGTATTTCTCTTGGAATGCTTATGTTAAATGACAGAGTAATATATATATATATAAAATAATGATAAGGCAATATGGTAAGTGCTCTAAAGCATGAGTATATTGGTGCTGTGGGATTATAGAGGCAGGAATTTTTAAATCTCCTTGGAGAAATCAAAGATGACTTCTCAAAGGAGGTAAATTCTGACCTAAATTTTTAAAGGTAAATCCATCGGATAGATAGGAAAGAGAAAAAGTGTGGTATGTGGGAACTATAGGCAAGGGATGAGTATTTGCAGAAAATGAGGAGGCATTGGGGATTAAACTAAAATAGCTTTGTTAGAGGCTTGAGTGTGAGGAGTGTCTGAAGCTGAGGCTGAAAGTGGAGGATGTGGCTGGATCATGGGGAGAACTTCAACATGTAGAGTGCCTGCTAAAGAGTTAGGATTTCATCCTGCAGATTAATGAAGAGGCACAGCAAGTTGGAGTTCTAGTTTTATTATGTCATTGGATAAGTATAGAAAATGGAATTATATATACTTAAAATGTCTGTTTTTCCTTTATGTTATTCTGTTATTTCTCAGTTGAGCCCACAGCCCCTGAAACCAAAATGTTTAAGTTAGAATTCTGGTACCACGACTTTTTCAGTGTGACTTTGGGCAAGTCGCTTCATTTCTCGGTGTCTCAATTTCCTCCTCTGTAAGATAGAAACAACAATAGCCCCTCTTCTCATTGATTTATTGTGAGAATGCAAGGAAATCATTATATGTAAAGCAGTTAGATAGAACAGTGCTTGGCATGCAGTAAACCCTTGATGCTATTAGTATTCTTACAAGGCTAGTTTCCTTTGTGCGGCTGTGCCATGCCCACCTGCTTGTCCCCTCCTCTGAGTTAAGGCAAAGCCTGCTGGAGGACCACACTACTGAAATGGTCACCTCGTGCTTTTGGAATTAAAATTTGCCATTGTAAAGAGTCAATTATAAATATAAATTAGAACGTTTATCTATCTCTACCACATTTAACATAAACAAAGATATTGTTTTGCCCTTTAGAAAACCTTCTGGGATGAATTATATTCTTCCAAACACCAAGTCAATTTAAGCACAGCTGGTAAAATAGACAAAGAAGTAGCCCCCCAAAAAGTCTATTTTTCTTTCCCTACCTGGCCTCTGCCTTTCTTTCCCTCCTCAGCCCACGTCTTCTCTCACCCTTTTCTCCCTTGCTCCTCTGCCCCAATCCCCAGACTCCGTCTTTCCTCCCCTCCCTCATATGCATTCCTTTTCTTATATTTAGTTAAAGAAAATCTATTAATATCTTCAACTAAAAAAAAAAAGATGCCCACTGGTCCTGTAGTCAGTCTTTAATTGATAGCAACTATTTTAACTGGAAGCTAAACTGCTCTCTCTCGGTTTCCAAGTGGCACTTTGAATGAAAAGAAATCCTTTCTTATGAAAGAAAACTACCAACTTGAAAGAAAAAAAGGCATTAAAAATCCATTTCAATTCAACAATTTTAAGTAAATTCTGATCACTAGGCTGAACTTGTGGCTAGCTTGCTGGTCATGGTTCGTGACCAGAAAGGGCTATAAAGGAATTCATGGTCTTTCCTTACTAAAACCCTCCAGTACACTTTTGTGCTCAAATAGGTTGCACACTTGCTGGAGGTTATGTTCCAGGGCCATAGTTTGTATCAGAGCTTCTCTTTTGAGGGCAGTGGCTTTTTGTTGTTGCTCTTTGTGTTTACATGTGTGTTTGCATGCATACAGTTCTCAATCTCCAAGAGCCCATTGCCTCTTGACCCTTGCAGCAGCTGATTAGGATGGTTAGCTAGTAGCAGCTGCTTTGTAGAGTATAGGATGTGTAGCAGCCAGCAGGAGTCAGATAATGTTGGGAGGGGAAAAGGAATCAAAAGCCGGTGCCATTAATATGGAGATTCAAAGTACCAATTTCTACCTCCTTTTTTGAAATTAGAGACTCTATATGGTGTTATTATTATTATTTAACATTTATTGAATGCCACCTGTGAAATAGGCTCTGAATGGAATATTAAGAAGCTGCAGTCTCTGCTTAGTCAGCAACTTAAATAAGACAAACACACGATAAGCAAATGGAGAAGGGGGCTGGCTTATATCGACAGAAGGTATTGCTAACTGATTTCCCTTTTCTGTATGAGTCCTTAGATTTTTCAGACTATTCTTCCATCTTCCATCAGTAACCTTCATTGTGTGTGCATGCACTCCAACATCACTCCTTGTACATCAGCCACAGTGAACAGGTGCTCCAAAGGAAAGTGGAACTATTCAACGCTGCTGGGTCTTGAAGTGCTGACATTGGCTTTCTAGGGAACACATTCTGTATTGATAAATGTCAGACCTCAAAGAACAAATTTAATTCCAAACAAGTCCAAATTTGGCTTCCCCAGACAATGGCATAACACCCAACTTCACTGAAGAGTATGTGGATGGAGCCTAATTATAAGAGTGTGAGTGTTTAATAATCTTGAACATATTCAAAGGCAGTCTACTCATTGCTCATCATTAGCCATTTTGAAAATTTTTGTTGTTGTTTGTTTTCAGCTAAATCTCACTTCATGTTTGATTTGTTTGCTTGAATTTGAGATATTTGTTCAAGCAGAAATGGCACATTTATTTAATGCAAAGCAAACTGACTTGTCATATTTATTATTTAGATCAATAAAAGGATACCCTATATACTCTTTGCCAAAGGGCACAAGTACAAATTTTAAAACACTGGAGTCAGCAGCGTTACAAAAATCCTATTTCAAAAGCAATTCCCTTAAAATAGCCCCCTCTCAAGGATCACCAGTTTGGAAAGTTATGCCCTAGGCTTTGCAGGTCACTTGATTGAGGCTCTACCAAATTGAAAGGAAATTTCCATAAACAAATGAAAATGTAAGATATAAAATAAGGATGGTTGTTTGAATGTGAACATTTAGTCCTTTCCAGAAATGAGGGAACTAGGTTATGTCTTGAAATACAGCTTTCAAAGCTGTTACGTATAGAACTAATGGGTTCCCTGAGGCTTGTCTGCAAATCCTGATGGTCATGATGATAGTGACTGAGGTGGGAACCTGCAAGTTGTGTGAATGAGCTTAATTAATGTCTACTATATCAAATTAGAGGTCTCTTCTGAGGCATGAAAAATTAACATAGAAAAGCATTTTATCTGAAACAAAAAAAATCAAAAGGTAGCCAACAGTTTGTGAAAGGGGAGAAGAATATGGCAGGGACTCTCTCAAGTACTGGATCACAGGTTTTCCTTTACCATACCTCAGGCATAGAAGTCACATGTGGGAGTTATGATCAACGGCCATGTAGGTGACCCTCTCCCCCCCTAATATTTTCAATGCTATGCCCTTCTTAAGTCACTCACTTCCTTGGCCATACCATGGTTTCTTTTTCTGACTTGAAATAGAATTCCACAGAGCCGTTTCTTCACCCAGAACTGCTTCATCCTTGAGACCATAAAACTCACATTTCTCTCCTTTCAGCTTGTTCACTCCTTTATTCCTTCTAGGATTGCTCCTCAGCCTCATCAAGACATCTCTTTCTTTGTCTCTTGTTTATTCTTCCAATCGACTTGTCTGCAAAGCTGCTCATTTTCTGTGGATTTTTCCCACACCACATTTAAACATGCTTAAGTTTGTCTTAAAATAAAAAAATTATTTTGATCTTATGCACCTCCCCATGTGTTATCTACATTTCCCCCTTCCCAAACTGGTATCTTGAAAGAGATGTCTACATGCAACATTTTTACCTTCTCACCGCTGTAACTCATTGCCATGGCTCCACTGGAATTATTCTCTGGCCAATGTCACTGACACCCTTTTAGTGACTAATCTAAGAGGTACCAATCTAAAAGGTTTCTACCATATGCTGACAGCTCTACTGGCCTATTTGGTGTGGTACACTTAGCCTCATCACCATCCATGGAGGTAGTAAGCAGCCCCTAATAAAAGGAGATGCCACTATATACACCAGGGACTCTGGGAAGCTCTCCTGGCTCTCTCCTTGACAGGTGGCCCTCTCTAGACAGCTCATTCTCCTCAGCAGCCTGGGTTTCAGATCAGTTCCACCCTACCTCTCTGCTGGGTCTGCATAGGTCACAGCCTTCATTTTAACCACTGTGGCATTTAATATACCTTCATCCATCTCAAAATTCTCTCCTCCCTTAGCTTCCATTGATGTCTTTTAGTCATGATTTTCTTCACTTTTCCTTGGTAGCTTCTCATTATGCGGATAACATCTAAAAGTAATACGTAAAGAAAAACTTGCAAATAGTAAAGATTTACCCTTGATAATTGCTAAAATTATCAATGAAATGCAAATGTGTCAAGATTATAAGGGTCACAGAAGAATTGAAACCTACTGAGAGAATATTCATGTCTTTCACTCATGGTTAAGACTACTTGGTGGAATCACCCCACTATTTACATTATTGTCCCTCTCTACTTTTTTCTTTCTTTCTTTTTTCTTTTTTTCTTTGCCTATGTATAGTGAAATTTTTATTATATTTATTTTTATTTTTATAATATTTGGATTGATTTCAAACTTACAGAGAACTTGCAATTATACTATTTTTTTTCCCTGAATGACATGAGAGTAAGTTGTCTACATAATACTTTATCATCCTATATGATACTTCATGATACTTTGTTTCATACAAACCAAGACATTTTCCTATATAACCACAATATGGCCATCAATATCAAAAAGTTGTGGTAGCATCATACTTTAGCCTCTGTGGGTACCACAGTTTTCCCCATGTGGTCAATTATATATAAATTCTGGTTGGGAAGCCTAATTATAGCAGGATATAGAAACCTGAAAAAATTAGTAATGAGACTCATCAGAATTCATCGTAACTGGAGTCACAAAATAAATCTTTGGAAAGAGATGAAAACTAATTCCACATGAACTAGTAAAAGATAAATTGGTCTAAGTATTTAAAAAAAAAGTTTTATTCTAGGCATTGCATCACATGTTTTGAGCATTTTTGAGTATTTTGTAGGCACTGTAGAAGTTTTAGTTGGTTCTTAGTATTTTCGTTCATTTTCTCAGACTTAAAATTTTCAATATTCTCATTTATCTTTTAATCAATTTTGTCTGCTTTGCTTATTTGGCTAATGAGTCTGAATTTTAAAATTTTGTCTTTACTTTAAATGGATTGCTTTAAATTAGTAGACTTCAACTGAGGGCAATTTTGTCCCCCAGGGTTTCCCAGACATTTTGGAATGTCTGAAGACATTTTTAGTTATCACAGCTTGGGAGTGGGCTGCTACTTGCATCTAGTGGGTAGAGACCAGAGATGCTACTAAACATCCTCCAATGCACGGGGCAATCCTCCGCAACAGAGAATTATTCAGCCCACAATGTCAACAGTGCTGAGATTGAGAAATCTTACTCTAAAGCAAATTGGTTCAAGCTGAAGGTGTTTTGGTCTCAATGTGATATATTGATAACTTAAATACCTCTAGGGTACAACTTTGTAATGCATTTTCAAAAGAATCTTACTGCTTTCTAAGTTATTTTTATTTTAAAAAATGCTTAGAGTACAGGTTCCACATAGCTTATGTTGGCCAAACCTGAGCACTCACAGGTGGAGCCTATGTGGGAGAACAGGAATCTACAGCTAGTCCCAGTAAGACTTGGTTGCATTTACATATATTTTTGGTTTAAGTCAAAAAATAGTATAGATATTTGAATCAGGGGTAAGGCCAGTTCTTAAAAATAGACTGTGTTTCTATCTAGGAAATTTTCAAATTTGTACATGAGCAAATGGCAAAAGAATGGAACAGATTTAGGTACTGAGACATTAGCACTTATATAAAGTCTATCAAACTGCTATTCTTCTGTAAAGACAAAGACCCCAAACACCTAGAAAAAATATTTCCCCATGGAATGGTTACGATTAGCAACTACATCATGTTGCTAGGCAAGTTCAGGTCAGTTTTGGGAGTAAGTTAACAGTCTCCAGTTATAAGAGGCATGAAAAAGAAGATGAACAGCTCCTCATGACCTGTGAAGTATATTTCAGTAGCCATTGGCTTGTTACAGCGTAGGTGAGAGGAAGATGTTCTTTAGAGGTCCCCACTAGATTACACTCACCCACACTTTCAAATATGAGCTGGTTTTGAGGACATCAAAAGTTGTTTTTGCACAGTCTTTTGTTGGATGAAACTGAATTTAAATGCTGAATTTAAAGCAGTAATGAGAAACCATTTTTCATTTATCAAATAGCTAAGATGTATTTTTTAAAATATGGAAAATCTTGAGAAGTCAGCATGAAAAAGAGTAAGAAACTTCAGCATTATAGCTCCTAAGGCAAACTATGACTTGGAAGATCAATAATAGTTTAATTGGGGGAAAAATAAAATTTTAATAGCAGTGGCCAAGCTGAGAGTAAGCCTATATGATACTATCTGTCTTCATGTCTTCACTCCTCTCCTCCCCCATGAAACTTAGGCTTTAGCAAAGCTGAGTGTTAAGATTCCTGAGATACACCATATGTTGTCTCACCTCTATACTTTATATATATTGGTGGTTCTCTTACTTGACTGGCCAACTCCATTTATTCTGTAGAATACATTTTAGTCATTCAATAAGATATAAGGAACCATGGTCACTTCCTCCATGAAGTAATTCTTGGTGGTTATCCTTTTTTTCTTCTTTTTTATTTTTTTGAGACAGGGTTTCAGTCTGTCACCCGGGCTGGAGCACAGTGGCACAATCACAGCTCGCTGCAGCCTTGAACTCCTGTGTTCAAGTGATCTTCCTGTCTCAGTCTCCCCAGTAGTTGGGACTGTAGTCTTACACCAGTATGCCGAGCTAATTTTTAATTTTTTTTGTAGAGACAGAGTCTGGCTATGTTGCCCAAACTGATCTCAAACTCCTAGCCTCAAGCTATCCTCCTGCCCCAGCCCCCTAAAGTGCTTTATAGGTGTGAACCACTGCACCTGGCCCTGATCCCTTCTTTTATGTTCCAATATAGTTTACCTCTAGTGCAGCTTCAGTGATGATGATAATGATACACACACACACACACACACACATATATATGAATTTTCTGTAAAAGTTCTAATTTTAAGTATTTTAACCTGTGAATCATGGACTAGAACATGGAATATATCTGTCCATCTTTGTATCAGTGACGCCTCAAATAAAACTGGATACAGAACCAACTGTAGCTAACCAAAGCTATATTTGGATGTTAGAGATATTAGTGAATAGATGACTATATAATTATTTACAGCACCTTATAAATCTCTGTGATATATATCCTCCAAAATGTTTCACATATATTTATTTAGGTATGACTTGAGATGAGGACTAAGGGCTGGAGAGACTGAACCTAGTTATTTCTTGTAGCACTTATAGTTAGTGGCCATTATCATGCATGCCGTGTTCATCAATGTCCTGGGTGTTCTAGGTGGGGTAAATACTAGGAAAACACATGAAAAAGATAGAATTTGTCTTTAATGACCCTACAGTTCCCTGTGCTCTCTTCTTTTTGCTACTTTACCATTTTCTGGCACTCAAAAACCAAATATCTTATATTTCTCTCCTTGGATTTCAGGTACATAGAATTGAATTAATTATAAGTTTCTGATACACCCTAATCACTGACCCATATATGACCTTCTTTCACTTAATTATATACAATCATTATTTTTAATGATGAAATAAACATCCATGAACCCACCGTATCAAACAAAAGTTGTTACCTACTTGTTACCATATGGTTCCTGCTAACCCTAATCCCCTGTTGACCCCTGCCTCCACTACTGCCCAAAGGAATCATCATCCTGAATTTTGTCTTTGTCATTTCCCTGCTTTCTGTTTAACACAGTGTTTTATTTCTTTCCATTTACATGTATTCCTAATAACAGAATGTTTTATTTTAGTTGTTTCTAATTTTAAATAAAGGGTATCATGTTTTGTTGGTGTAATTCATTCTTTTGGCTTCTATTGGTTTGCATTTGTGTTGCTTCCAGATTCTTTCTAGTGTGAACAACGCTGGTATGAATATTCTTGTGCATATCTCCTGTGGTACATGGGCAAGGTATTATCTGCATACCCAGGAGGAGAGTAGCTAGGTCCTAGGGTATATGAATGTTCAACTTTGGGATATAACATCTTTGTTTTCCAAAGTGGTTTCACTAATTCACAAGTCAATGAACAATGTATGAGAGATCATATGGATCTGCAGTCTCTCCAATGTGGAATTTTCAAAGTTATGTTTGCCAATTGAATGGGTTCAAAATGAAATTTTATTGTGATCTTGAATAGAAATGGGGATAGTAGGCATCCTTGCCTCATTCCTGATTATAAAGGCAATACTTCTAACATTTCGTCATTTAGGAAAATGTTTGAAGAGGGTTTTTTAAAATATATAATCTATCTAATTAAGAAATTTTTATTTCTCTTTCTAATTATCTGAGGAATTTTTATTTTTCTTCATCTTGAAGAATTATGTTTGATTTTATAGAATGCATTTCCTGTACCTATTGATATGATCATACTTTTTTTTCTAATATTAAACCATCCTTGAATATCTTGGATACACCCAACTTGGTTGAGGTACATTAACTCTTATATATCTTGTTTGATTTTATTGGCTAAAATTTTGTTTAGGATGTTTATACCTGTATTCATAAATAAAATTGTCCTATAATTTTATTTTCTGGTAATGTATTTGGTTTTTATATTAAAATTATACTGTCCTTCTAGAATTAATTAGGCAGTATTCCCTCTCTTATCTTTCAGCTGCAAGATTTTGTAAAAAATTGGGATGATCTTTTCATTGAAAGTCTGGCAAAGATTTCCTTTAACATCATTCAGGCTTGGTGATTTTTCTGTTTGGAAAGAGGTTTAATCACTGCTTCAAGTGTTTGGTAGTTGTAGGATTATTAAAGACGTAATTACTTTTTGAGTTAGTTTTAGTAAGTAATGTTTTCCTAGAAATCTTTCTATTTCATCTAAATTTCCAAATGTGTTTGCCTAATTTTCCAATATGAACTGTATTTCAATGTAACCAAACAGCCCTATTTGATGACAGAACATTTTTATCTGAAGATTACCAATTAATATGCATATATTTGACTCTCAACTTGACTGTTATAAGTGTATAAAAATGCTACTGATTTGTATACTTTAATTTTGTAAGCTGAGACTTTACCAAATTTGTTTATCAATTCTAGAAGTCTTTTGGTGGAGTCTTTAGGGTTTTCTAGATACAGGATCATAACATCAGCAAAGAGGGATAGTTTGATCTCCTCTTCCCTGATTTGGATACTCTTTATTTCTTTCTCTTGCCTGACTGTTCTGGCTAGGACTTTCAGTACTTTGTTGAATAGAAGGTGACAGTGGGCAGTCTTGTCTTGTTCCAGTTCTTAGGAGGATTGCTTTCAACTTTTTCCCATTCAGTATGATGTTGGCTGTGGGTTTGTCATATACAACTTTTATTATTTTGAGGTATGTTCCTTCTATCCTTAGTTTATTGAGGGTTTTTATCATGAAGGGTGCTGGATTTTATTGAATGCTTTTTCTGCATCTGTTGAAATGATAATATGGTCTTTATTTTTAATTCTGTTTATGTGGTGAATCACACTTATTGATTTGCTTATAGAACCATCCTTGCATCGCTGGGATGAATCCCACTTGATCATGGTGGATTATTTTTTTAATGTGCTGTTGAATTCAGTTTGCTAGTATTTTGTTGAGGGTTTTTGCATCTATGTTCATGAGAGATATTGACCTGTAGTTTTCTTTTTGTTGTGTCCTTTCCTGGCTTTAGTATCAGGGTGATACTAATACCATTTACAATAGCTACAAAGAAAATAAAATACCTAGGAATATACTTAACCAAGGAGGTGAAAGATCTCTACAGGGAGAGCTACAAAACATGGATGAAAGAAATCATAGATGACACAAACAAATGGAAAGCATTCCATGGTCATGGATTGGAAGAATAAACATTGTTAAAATGTCCATACTGCCCAAAGTGGTTTATAGATTCAATGCAATTCCCAGCAAAATTCCAACATCATTTTTCTCATGAATCTGGAAAAAATAATCCTAAACTTCATATGTAACCAAAAAAAATTCTGAATAGCCAAAACAATTCTAAGCAAAAGGAACGAATCTGAAGGCATCACATTACCTGACTTCAAATTACACTACAAGGCTATAGTAACCAAAACAGCATGGTACTAGTACAAAGGTAGACACACAGAGCACAGGAACAGAATAGAGAACTCAGAAATAAAACCCTATAGCTAAGGCCAACTGATTTTTGACAAGGCAGACAAAAACATACAGTGGTGAAAGGATGCTCTATTCAATAAATGGTGCTAGGAAAACTGGATAGCCACATGTAGAACAATGAAACTAGATCCCTATCTCTCACTATATAAAAAATTAACTCAAGATGGATTAAAGACTTAAATGTATGACCTAAAACCATAAATATTCTAGAAGAAAACATAGGAAAAAAATTCTTCTAGACATCGGCCTAGGCAAAGAATTCATGAGTAAGCCCCAAAAGCAAATACAGCAACAACAAAAATAAATAAATGGGACTTAATTATACTAAAAAGTTTCTGCACAGAAAAGGAAATAATCAACAGAGTAGACATGAATGGGAGAAAATATTTCCAAACTATACATCTGACAAAGAGCTAATGTCCAGAATCTATAAAGAACTCAAACAAATCAGAAAGAAAAAAACTACCCCATCAAAAAGTGGGCAAAAGACATGAACAGACTTTTCTCAAAAGGAGGTGGACAAATGACCAAAAAACATATGAAAAAATGTTCAACATAACTAATCATTGGGGAAATGCAAATTAAAACCACAATGAGATACCACCTTACCCCTGTCAGGATCTCTCCATTATTAAAAAGTCAGAAAATAAGTTGTGGTGAAACAGGAATACTTATCCACTATTGGTGGCAATGTAAACTTGTACAACTGCTATGAAAAATGGTATGGAGATTCCTCAAACAACTAAAGGTAGACCTACCATTGATCCAGCAATCCCACTACTGGGTGTATCTACCCAAAGGAAAAGAAGTCATTTTATCAAAAAGACACCTATGCCAGAATGTTTATTGCAGCACAATTTGCAATTGCAAAGATATGGGATCAACCTAAGTGCCCATCAAGTGATGAGTGGATTAACAAAATGTGGTACCTATATACCATGGAGCACTCCTCAGCCATAAAAAGGAATGAAATAATTTCTTTTGCAGCAACTTGGAAGTAACTGGAGACCATTATCCTAAGTGAAGTATCTCAGGAATGGAAAAACAGATAACACATGTTCTTATTTACAAGTAGGAGCTAAACAAAGGATACATATGGTCATGAAGAGCTGTAATGGACATTAGAAACTAAGAAGGGGGAAGGTGGAAGAGGGGTGAGGGACAAAAATATACCTATGGAGTACAATGTATACAATTCTGATGATGGGTACACTGAAAGCCATGACTTCAGCATGATACCATTTATCCACGTAACAAAAAAACACTTGTACCCCCTAAAGTTTTTGAAATAAAAAAAATAATATGTGTAGAAGGAATGATAGTTAGAAATACCAACATATTGATAACCAATAATGAAAGGATTGTTTCATGAAAAATTCACTGATGGATGAAACCATTAGATTAAAAATTGAGAGAAAGTTTGAAATGTAGGGATTAGGCCATCATAACCTGAACCTGACATTGTATACCTACTTATGAGCAATCCAACATAAAGCATTCACATACTACTTATTAAGTATTCTGGCGAAAAAATTTTACTTGAATCTAAGCAACCTTTTAGCGCTAACTAATAGTTAAGGAAAGACAGAGATAAAGTAATAAGTTAAATGATACCATAAGAAAGCCAATAAATGAAATCAGAATGTGGGAAATTCTACAGAACACTGACTCAATTTCTGCAAGTAGTCATTGCTGTGAAAAACAGTGAGGTGGATGGTAGATCTAGGTTAAAAGAGATTTTGAGACATAATTTTCTGAATATGATGTTTGAATACCATTTGGATTTTACTTTGAACAAACCAATTTTAAAAGAGATTTTTGAGAAAATAGATAATGTTGCTTGCTGAATAAGAGTTTAATGATACCAAAGACTTTTTGTTAATTTTGCTATGTGTGATAATGATATTATAATGAAGTATAATGACGTAAACATATGTTTGTATTATTTTAGAGATGCTTACTGAAGGATGTAGGGGTAAAATGATAATACCTGAAATGTTTTTTAAGGGTAGTCCATGATGGATAAAACGAAAAAATAAATTAAGGCAATAAGAGGCAAGATAAGTTAAATTTGAATGATGTGCATAGAAGGTTTTATTATGACATTCTCTCTACTTTTGAGTGTGTTTAGATTTTTTAAATATAAATTTACATTTTAAATTAATTATATTTAATATATAAAATTAAATTATATTTTAAAATGTTTGAATATAGTTGTTGATAACATTCTTTATAATCTCCAGTTTATCTATAGTTATGTTACTTAGATTCTCAATTTGGAGTATCTATGACTACATTTCCCTTGAAACATCTCTTTTATTGCATTCCACAAGTTAACTCATGGAATATTTAACAGTATCTTATTTTATTGTTTTTATTTATTGTTTTCATATAAACTTGTAACTTAGTTGTTAAGAACTAAATGTATGTGTGTGTATATCACACTATTAAATATAGTCTGCTGACCTATTGATCATCTATTGATTATCATGAGAAGTGTGTTAATATCATGTTGAGATTACTAAGGTGGTATTTATAAATACTCTGAAAATTTTTTTCATTTCTTCATAAATATTTAAGACTACTTTATGGGCCATAAAAATGTTTACAATTGCTATATCTTTTTGGTGAATTGAAATTTTACCATGATGCCATGATCCTCTGCAAGCATAATAATTATTTTTGTTCAAAATTCAATTTCATCTGATATTAATTAGGTTGTAGTAGTTTTCTTTAGGTTAGAATTCATCTGATATGTTATTTTCTACCTTTTCCCTTTGAGTCCTTAGGCTTTAAGTCTGCCTTATGTAAACAGCTGTATTAGGTGAGTTTAGTTCATTTATATTTGTTATAATTTTTATAATAATTAACTATTTGGATGCGTGAGTTGGTTGGTCCCCACCTATTTTTCTCAGCTCCTTATAAACACTGAGTTTCTACCCTGCTCTTATTTTACTTGGGAGCCTACCCGGACTAGAGATCTGAGTCCACACAGGTGCGTTGTCAGGCGCTTCTTTGTCTTAAGGTAAGGGTGGAGGAGAAACAAGAGATAAACTCCAGTGATTCTTTTCTTATTATGCCCTATAGCCTTGCCTTGCTGCCTCTCACCTCTGGTCAAAGCTGTACCCTTCCAACACTGTATCAAAACAGCCCCTCTTCACCATTGGATTTTTTATAGTTGTGTTACATTTCTTGCTGTGTTCCTCAACTTAATCTTGGCAGAGGAAGGCATTCATTCTGCTACTTCAGCATCTTGACATGTTACAAAGAAAAGTTCATCCTCACTAGTGACCAAAAAATGAAATTTTAAAAAATAACACAGCACCATTTTTATCCACCACATTGGCAAGCATTCATTTAAAATGTTAATTCCCAAATTTAACAGACTTGACTAAATGGCCATTCTCACTCACTGCTGATGAGGTCTAAGAAGAAAACACCTATTTTGTAATATGTATCAAAAACCTTGATGCATTAATCCTTTGATACAGTGACTCTACATTTGCATTTAACTACAAAAATATCTATTGTTTTGTTATTTATGACACTTAAAAAGTGGAAAGCAATTTCAAATTTTAACAACAGGCAATATATTGCCTACTTATGGTATGTCCAGGAAGTGGGATACTTTGCAGTCACTTAAAAGTATTATTTTAAGGATTACATATAAAATATAAAATTGGGTATATTAAAATATTAACACTTTATATGGGGGTGATAAAAGTATGAATAGTTTTAATTTTTTCTTCTGTTTTAAAAATATTTTCTAATAAATATGCATTATTTATGTTATTTTAACAAATTACCTCCTATATATCACTTTCTCTTAAAGCTCTCCTACCCTTAGACAACAGAACTAATATAATCAATGACTTGCAGAAGTGCTAATGGATTAGCCCTTCGGCATCCTTTTCCTTTTAACTGATATCTTATTGTCCTGACAAAGGAAGAAACTCTGAAAATATTAGACATATCAGGGGCTGTCAGGAAATAGAATAACCCTCACATTCCTGAATTATTCCATACTTCATGCACCATCTACCAAGGTTTGCTCTATTCTGGAGAGCTATCTCTCTTTCTCAAAATATATGTTTACACACACACACACACAGAATGGAGTGTGTGCGTGTGTGAGAGAGAGACAGAGAGACAGAGACAGAGACAGAGACAGAGACAGAGACCCTGAGACTCTCCAGCTATTAACAAAGCACCAGAAGATGTCAGAAAGCAGTACTGCTTGAAAAAACATTGAAGCACATCTCCTACATGATTCCTATCATGACAGTCTTTTAAATTTAACATACTTAATCTGGGAATCAGGCATCCAGTCATTACTTCTCTTTTGTTTTGGAGCAGAGGTTTTTAAACAGTATTCTTTGGATCCCCTTACTAGGTGCATGGGGTATCAAGATGTTCACAGAACACTAAAATTACAGAGTAACTAATAACTTTGGACAATAACAGCACTGTTTTACCTTCTACTTTAAATATATCTATTTTCTTTACTAAGAATTTTGTTTCACAAAAGGCAATCTAGGACAATCTGGGGGAAAAAATCTAGATTACCTAATCCAAGCAGCCAGCTGACACATGTATAGTATACCCACTACAGAGAGCTTAAAAATATTTTGTATTCCCTTTCACAGCAATATAGATGAATCTAACCTAAAGAGGCAATAAAATCATTACATAAGAAATCTAAGGGATATGATGGAGAGGTGGACCTATCTGGCGTTCTCCCTAATCAGGCCATGATCATTTCCGGATGGGACCACTGCAATAAATACCTTAGGACCTCCCTACAGCTAGTCTTGCTACCCTATACTTTATCCTTTATAAACCAGCCAGAAATGCACTCTGATCATCTTACTGCTCAGTTTAAAATCCTTTAATGACCACCTATTGCCACAGGATGAAATACAAATTCCTTAATCTGTGTTAGAAAACTTGGCCTCTAAGATATGACTTCTGCCTAAATTTCCACTGTCAACTTATCTCTTTCTGCCCATATCAGACTTCCTAATTAGCTCCTATGGTACACCCTGCTCACTCACGTTCTGGTGCTCACTTCTCTGACTGGCGATGGCTGGTGTGATAAGAGCCTGGTACGTATCAGGCTGTAAGCGTACAAAGAAGGGAGATGACTGACTGCATGAAGAAGCTGAGAGAAGAATCAGAAAACAGCATTGGAGAGGCTTATAAAGATCCTGTTAATACTATACCTAATTCGATGCTAACATTTTTATTTAAAGAGTCATGACTGGAAATTAAATAACATGTATTTCAAACTTCTTTTTCACACAACATAAAGAATTAAGGTCAGAGCAGTTGGGAATATGTTCATACATTCAACATTTCTTTAACAAATACTTATCAAGTGCTGCTAATATGTCAGTGCTATTCTAGGTCCTGGAAATCAGATATAATCTTGAACATGAAGTCCCTGACCTCACAGATCTAACATTCTAAGGCAGAGACAATCGATAAACAAAGAAACAACTAGATACATAGCATAAATCAAGTAGCGAAATTGTTATGAAGGGAAACAAAACTGGGTAATGGAAGTAATAAAATAATGTGTGAGAAAGGTTATTTTGGACAGGATATCAGGGAAGCTGCCCCTGAGAGACCCGTTTGAAGGGAGACCTGAATGAAGAAGAGAAGGATGGAGCCATGAAGCTGTGTGGGAGAGTGTTCGAGGTCAAGGAACCTTCAGCTATTCTGAGCCTGATCGTACCTGGTAGGCTGAAGAAGAGCAAGGAGCACAGGGAGAGAGAGGAAGAGTGGAAGACCAAGGTTGCAGAAGGAGCCGGCGTCAGAACCTCTAGGGCCACATAGTTCTTGGTGAGGACTGTAGATTGCACTCTAAGGCTGATGAAAAACCCGCGGGGCCTTTTAAGAAGGATGTGTCCCCATCTGATTACTCAGCCATGGATACAGTTTACAAAGGACAGACCTGATACAAGAGCTAGGATGCATGTATGTCCAGGTTTTCCAGGGACAGTCCCCATTTACACATATTGTCTTGGCATAATTAGTAAAAGCACCCCCTTTCACTCTCAATGATGTCCTGGTATGGACTATAAATTATGTAGTAACCCTGCCTGGCACTTGATTGTCCCCTTTCCCTGGCTAGTGTGTTTTCTACTGGACTGTGCAGTGCATCTTGATCCATTCTGCACCAAAATTTAGTCTATCGGGAGATTTTTATTTTTTGAATGAGAGAATCCATTTCTAAATATACATGGTAGGATTATGAGAATAATATATACTTTAGAGAGAATAGAACTTTTGGCTAATTTGGATGGAATGTATCTGTTCTGTAAACTGAAGGATATTTACTGTGAGGAATAGACTGACTCTACATACGTCATGACTAGACTCTTCACGTACCATCACGCCTTCTTCAGTGGAGGCTTCGGTCAGGTGGAATCAGTCTTAAGAAAAATCATGATTGTGATCTGCAGAATCTGTCCACTCCTGAGCGTAGAACACCACATCGAATACATTGTTTGTGCCTCTGAGCCAGGCACGTTGGTAGGCATAGAACAGAACTTCACTCAATATTTTTTAATAAATGGTTAAACAGCCTGAATAATATCAGACCCTGAAATTTAAAGATACTGAATAAAATTTCAATACCAATTTAACTAGGTTGACACAGTACAATAACTAGAGGGTTAATATGTAATATAAAATATTTTATTGCATTCTATTATTTTAATGAAATGTGACTTATATAACATTGTTTAGGTACTTGGCGTTTTCTCCCCTTAATGTGATTAATCTTTCAATTAATAATTGATAACAGTTAATGAACCACACTTCCTGGACACAAAGGTAACTAATATAATTATAAAATTACTCAGAGATGGCATTTTGTTTATGTGAAATTATCATGGCACTGTAACTTCTAACGTGATTGTTACATGTGTGTGTTTACATTTAATGGTTGGTCATATTACATAGAATAGTAGGATATGGAGGCATATGAATGGTACTTTATGAGATGTATGATCACAAATTTAGTTGAACATGAAACATAATAACCTAATGTGGGTTTTTACAGATAGTCTCTAAAATACAATTCTGTTTCCTTACACTGGCAATCTCTGGCTTTTCTTGAATTGCAAACTTTCCTCAAGTTTTCTAGAACTAAAAGGGGCTGCTCAAATGATGTTCTCAAAGTATTACAGATCCAGCTTCAATTTAATCCATCATTGTAGTTTTGTTTCTGCTTCACTAATTTTTCTTAATTAATGTCGTTGACACTTGTTCAGAATGAAACATGTTTCTTTGCAAAGACTCTTGGGATAAACAGAACAACAACAATGACAACACCACCACCCAGGGCAACTTTATCCTTCTTTGCAACATCCCCAACATGGGCTAATTAACCATAACGTTGGATTTAGAAAATTTGCTGGAATGATCTGCCTCTTGATAAAGACAATTTTTCTCTGCATACTTTAAAGTCCAGGTCTCAGGTTAAAAGCAGTGACCATTCTGTTAACCCCTCCTACAGACACGCTTTCACACAGGAAAGTGCTCAGCACTTAGGGCTGCTCATTTTGTTGATATAGCACAACCACAGTGTGTTTTCCTGAGCTTCCAAATAGAATAAATCTGTTCTGTAGAAATGGATGGAACTCTTGGTGTCCAGAGTGGACTTTTTGGTAGTGCTTCAGGGTTATAACAGGAAAAGCACTCAGGCTGTGCTAAAGCCAGAGCCCTGGGTTCAAGCTTGAGTCTCCCCTTTGCTGGCTGTGACCTTGAATGAGCTGTCTAAGCTCTTGAATTATGTAGGTTTCCTCACTTCTAAAATAAAAATATTGCAATGGATGACCTGTAAGGTCTTTTCTAGCTCTAAAATTTTTTTTAATGCTCTATTTAGTTTAGAAATAGAGGTCTTTCTTATAGCTTATATCTGACCTGGTGCTTTAAACCTTTTTGCCTTGCAGCTGTTTCTGTATAAAGTTAAATGTTCATTCTGGCGTATGCCATGGTTTATTAGAAATGACTGTCAGGAAATGTAGAGAATCCTATATTTAACATCTCAGAATTGGATACTAGTTTGATATAAATAGCAAGTTGTTATCTGAGTAGATTACAATGGATTTACTATCAAGCAAATTAAATCACTTGGGACAAATGTGTTTTTAGAATTGTCTGAGACAATCAATCAGTAAATAGAAAATTTTTGGTACCTGCCAAGCTGTCCTGTATAATTCAAAGATACGTCACCCAAGTACTTCCTTTTCTGTGGCCGATAGAGAGTGTTGGTGGGAAAGGAACGATCAGAAAGGGAGCAAGTGTATGCTAATCTAAATTGTACTACAGGCTTTCTGCAAATTGTGAAATATTTGGAAGAATGAGCAAGAGTGAGTAGGAAAGTTAAAGAAGAGGCAGCATGATGGACACCAAAGGATGCAGGAAGGAAACGAGGGAGAAGGAAATAATTTAAAGGAATATGATGTGGCCAGTGAAGAGTCTGACTTTCATACAAAGAGAAATGGAGAGGAAACTGTAGAAGGGGATTGACCAAAGTCATGAGGAAGAAAGATGATCTGAATTCAGTAAAATGGAAGAAAAATAGTGATGCGGGGACAGCTGGTGATAAAAATGTGGTAATGCATTGATGTAAGAGGGATTAGAAATATGAATGTTGAACAGTTGATGGAAAAAACAGATACTTCTTTTTTCAAAATGCTTTCCTAGTAAGATATGGCTAATTATTACTACTGGCAATATTCAGGTCTTTACATTAAAGACACAGCCTTAGCCGGGCATGGTGGTGTGTGCCTGTAGTCCCAGCTACTTGGGAGGCTGAAGCAGGAAGATCGCTTGACCTCAGGAGTTGGAGGTTGCTGTGAGCTACGATGACGCCACTGCACTCTACCTCGGGCAACAGAGTGAGACTCTGTCTCCAAAAAAATAAAAAATAAAGAAAGAAATAAAGAAACAGCAAACCTTGGCTGACTAGTATCCTCTTTGTTCATTGTCCCAGAGAAAAAAGACTCTATCACTAACCAGAGCCATCCCTAAAAGAGTATGTTTGGTAGGTCAGGAGTTAGCAAACTCACTCTGCAAAGATCAGACAGTAAATATAGGCTTTTCAGGTTGTATTAATTTCCTATTGCTCCTTTAATAAATTACCATAAACTTAGTGGCTTAAAACAACACACGTTTATTATGTTAGAGTGCTGAAGGTCGGAAGTCCTAAAGTGAAGATGTTGGTAGGGCTGTGCTCCTTCTGGAGGTTCTAGGGGAGAATCCATTTCCTTGCCTTTTCTAACTCCTAGACAAGCTACGTTCCTTTGACTATGGCCCCTTTTTCCATCTTCAAAGATAGCAGCATAGCATCTTCAAATCTCTCTTCTTCTCTGACTCTGACCTTAGGCACACTCAGATAATCCAGGATAATTTCCCATCCCCAAATCCTTAACTTAATCATATCTGCAAAGTCTCTTTGCCATTTAAATTAACATATTCACAGATTCCAGGAGTTAGGATATGGACATTTTTGGAGGCTATTATTTTGTCTACCACATGGGCCATTTGGTCTCTTGGTGCAACTATTCAACTCTGCTTTTGTAGAGGAAAAACAGCCACAGACAATATGTAAATCAGTGGAAGTGGCTGTATCACAGTAAATCTGTATTTATAGAAATAGATTATGAGCCAGATTTATTCTTTGGGCAATAGTTTGCCAATCCCTGGGGCAGATTTTTTTTTTTTAAAGCCACTGTAGGTATTTCAAGCAGGAATAAATCTAATACAGAGAACTGGAGGCTTGTAAGCATGAGAAGAGCTAAAAGAATGAAGAGAAGAGAGGGCTATGTGTGCATTCAGAATATCCAGAAGGCAGAAACTCCAAGGAAGCAGATGATCTCAGCTGTCTGCAGCATTGGCCTGGATGATTTTCAGGAGAAATCCCAGAATCCCTGGAAGCCCTGCCTTTGCTTATGCACCCACCCTCAGCTAATGATGAAGATAATGGTCTATCCTTCTCTTCTGTCTCCTGAATCTTGTGAATGCCTCTTATGATGTAGTATAACCGAAGGCCTTCTGGTACAGAAGTCTGAGCAATGTATTTTCCTAGGCTTTAGGTTCTTGATGGGAGAGCTTAGAAGTGTCTGGATGGGCTTCAGTATCCATAGATAATATATGGCAAAAGTGATGAAATATGGTGTTCCAGTAAAGCTGACAAATAAAATTAATCATCACCCCATGTGATAAATAGAACCAAAGAACCAGGTCAGGTTTACTATTCTATGGACCTGGCCATCCTTGAAAGAGAAAGAAAATCTCATTTTGGCTTCAAATCCCTGACACATTCTCTCATCAAGCTTTACCATCAATAAAGCTGAAGTTTGATTCCCATTTGCTTCAGTCTTTTTGTTTAGATCCTGCGGTCAGGACTTGGGTGGGGGGAGGGAGAGGTAAGTTTTGGGATTTATGCACCAAACTCTACTCTGTATCTTGATCAATTGGCTTAAGACATTTTCTTTCTATTTTTATCTTTGGTTAATAATTACTTTCATTTAAAAGTTTATTAACATAAGGCTAAAAAAGCATGCTTTACTCTTTGCTTATTATCCCAAGATATATAAAAGCTTCACCTAAAATAGTTTCCTTATAAGCTGTGCTATACTAATTCCTTTTTTAAGCATGTAAAGTGCCTTTATAATATAACAAATTGGTAGATAAATTTTTGGAGAGAATTGCAATAGTTTATGAGACGGAAGAGATGAGGTCTAGCATTGCAAGAGTTTGTATTTTACTTTCCTGGCACATTATACATTTTGTGCCAATGCAAGTTTATACTGTTATTATTATAGTTATAGGTGAGAAAAACTGAAGATATGTAACTTCCCCAAGGGTCACACAACTAATTGTAATAGTGTCTCAGAAACCGGTCAGAGATAGGACTTAATGAAGAAATATTAAGCTTTGCTGGTTATGGTCCTTGTCCTACATGCTGCTCTTTATCATCATGGTTGGGCTGGGCAGAGAGAGCTCCCGCTACACACATGCCCAGGAGCTCCTGACAGCCCTCGTGCACAAAGGAGCCCTGCAGTGAGTCGGAAATCAGCCGTACAGCTAAGTTGAGAAACCCTCCACTGCAGATCATCCCAGCAGCAAGAGCAAGTGAAGAATATGCTGTCAGCTCCTGGCATTTCTCCCTGTAGAAGAAACTGAGTGCTGGCTAATAGAGGCCAGAGGTCTCTGTGGCCTTGGGAGGAATTCAGGGTTCAATCATTGAGCACTAGAAGGGAGAAGACCAAGCCTAAGGGGGAGGGGTAGTAAAACCTCTCCTATGAAGCAGAAAATCAGCTGGAACAACCCACTCATAAGTAATAAACTGGCATTACTAACAGCCTAGCTGACTCTGAATTATTTTGTGCATTCTGTTAAGCTAACAGAAAGATGAACCTTATCTATGGACATATCTATAAGTATACATTGCCTATAAGAGAATATTTACAAGACTTAGCTTTCATTTTCTCATTTATTTGCCTTTAACACTAGCTTAGCATCAGTAAGAACCACCACAAACAAAAGTGTTGAGAAAAATTAAAATTCATGTTGCTAGGCATTTATAAAATCTTTCTTTCACTGTCAAACATTGAATTGAAGGTATAGTAAAAGGAGTTCTTCTTTAAAACCTCTAATATCTAAATTCAGGGTAGCATATTTCAACTAGTTAGAACACCAAATTAGGCGCGAGTAAATATGAATTCCAGAATTCTAGAACTGGAACCATTGTTAACTTTCTGTAAAGTAATTTCTGAATCTCAAGTTCCTCATAATATAGAACCTGCTTTATAAAGTCACCAGTTGTTGAAAAGGCCAAATTATATAGTGACTTTAGGGACATTTTGAAAATCTTCAAAGTGTTATTAAAAGTTAGGATATATCATTGTAGAAATCTGCATCATATTGTCTTGTACACAGTGTTGGCTTATGTCGGTAATGACACCGGCAACACAATCCATGAAGAAGTTACTTCCTGTGAGGGAGACTCTCAGTTCAGATTACAAATGCAGGTAAGATTCAAGAACACTTTTCACATGGATTGAGGATAGCATAAAAGACCATGCACTGATGCAAAAGCAAACTGCATTTGTGTTCATTTAGAGAAAGGTGACTACTGGGTGCCACAAGTTTTGGTATTAGGCTTGATTTTATTCAACATCTTTATTAATCATCTAGAAGATGAGCAAAGTGGCACATTAATTAAATCTGCAGATGGTGCTAAATAGGGAGACATTTCAGGGTCCATTGTGGGCAAAGGAACAATATGAAAAAACTGGGTTTAAAAGGAAGCAGAGAAAAACACTAATAATTATTTGATTTGGTATAATAAAGCCTTGAAATATACCTATAGCAGAATATGAAATTCTGCTAAAGGCCTTGAACAGTGCCATCGAAAATAATTAGTGGTGATAAGAATACAAATTAAAATATTATTGGCAGAGGAAAAAAAGCTGTTTGACTGAATTCCCATTTTGTTTGCCATGTCATGTCATCCTTTTGCCTGACATCCAAGTGGAATTCACTTCACAGATGAGGCATGCCAAACAAGATCAGAATCTGTACACTGTTATGTGGGACTAGGAGAATAAAAGAACCACATTTGGATATCCCTTCAAATATGCACTCTAAGATTGGTCTCAATAAGGCAGTTTCCACCAGCTTGCTAAGTCATAGACTTCTTGCTTCCAGGACCTCATGAGACAGTTTATTCTGCCTACCACCAGAATCATATTCTACCATTTATGCCATTTCCCTGTTGAATGAACTAACATACAACAGGTCCTTGAATATAATCCTGTCGTTCAAAGTCATTTCTTTATAACACTGATGTGGAAAAAAAAATTGATCTCTGGCTGGGGCCACTATCTGTGTGCTGTTTGCATATTTTTCTCATGTCTCTGTGGGTTTTCTCCAGTTCCTCCAGTTTCCTCAGACATCCCAAAGATGTGCATGTTAGGTTTGTTGGTGTGTTTAAATTGTCCCAGTCTGAGTGGGTGTGGGTCTGTGTGTGAGCATGTCCTGAAACAGAATGACTTCCTGTCCAGGGTTGGTTCCGACCTTGCTCCCAGAGTTGCCAGGATAGGTTCCGGCCACACTTGACCCTGAACTGGAATAATTGGATAAATTATTATCTTACTTGTTCTTATTAATCCTTCTTAAGTGTATGTATAGCTCACATTTATTTCAATGGTTAATATTAAAAGTGTTTTGGTCTTTACTTAGAAGTTTGGTTATGTTTTTGTGACCAGAAAAATGCTATAGAAACTTAACTCTTGTTTATATCTATTAGCCTGTGATAAAATTGGTTTTGTTACATGTTGTTTTGATTACAGTCTCAGTTTCCAAGAACCTGTTGATGAAGTTAAGTGAGGATTTATTGTACGTGAGGTTAGATATCTCCAAATTCAGACTTAGGCTTTTATTCCTCTCATTTTTCCTTTTCTTTTCATTTTTAAGATGGTTTTTTAGGTTCTAAGCAAACTGAAAAAGAAACTGTTCATTGTCCCTCTGAATAGTTTTTTTTAAAAAAAAATTTTGATATGTCATCTCCCCTAATTTTCTTTCCATCCCTCTCCATTTGTATCAGGCAAGGTTCCAACAAGAAATAGATGGCACACTGAAAATAGACTACTTCAAAAGATTTTATTTACAAAGAGACTACTTTCAGAGGTATGGGTTTATGGGAACCACATATTTGGTGCCTAGGTTTTAATATGAGTTAACCTCAGTTGTTGGGCCCTGTAGGTCTAAAGGATGAAGAACTTTACCAGAACCTGGAAGAAGTCATGTAGAGTTGGCGGGCTTGAGAGGAACAGTGACATTTGATCTAGGGATACAGCCAGCTGGGGACAGTCTTGATGGGAAGGAATGAGAGGGATGAATATCTTGATCTTACTGTCCTCCCTGCATCCAGTCGCCTTTTTGGGCTTTCCATTGGCTGAACCAACCAAAAGTCAAAGAGAATGAAAACTCATTCACATGGCTCATATAGGTTACCCTCCCATGGAAGACAACAGAGTGGAGCAGGATGGAGTGCTGTGTGGAGGGACAAATGAAAGACACCCAACGTGACATTCTCATCTAGAACTTTGAGAAGATGAAGGTTTGGGATAAGGCTATAGGTATGTGAGCTATCCTAACTGTATCCTAGCCTCCTCTTGCCTGAGAATATAGTAAATAGGGCACCAAAGTTCATCTTGTTTTATAACAAACTTGAGACCCAAAGTTCTGTCATCATAATTTTTAAAAGATTATGAAATATATAATATATACAAGAGAATACATGTAATGATTAGGCAAGTTATAAAACATAATAACAAATGTATACCCAGGCATCCATACCAAATCTTACATAGACCATTATCCTTATAGTAAAGTCCCCTCTGTACCATCCCTGACAATATCCTCCAACCTTCCTCAGAGATAACAGCTGCCCTAAGTTTTGTGCTTACCATTCCCTTGCTTTCCCTATAGATTCTTTTACCCCTAAGTAACATACATTTTAATATTGCCAGTTTCTGAACTTTATATGAATGGTATCATACTATATATGCCCTAATATGATTTGCTTTTTATCACTCAACATTATATATCTAAGATTCATTCACATTGTTAAACAGAGCTGTTATTTATTTATTTTCACAGATATAGAGTTCTTTATCATATCTTCACAATTATTTATTAATTCACCTGTGATAGATTATATGTTGTTTATAGTTTGCTGTTGCTGAAAATAATGTCACTATCAATATTCTTATTCATGTTTCTTGGTACACAGGCACAAAAGACATGATCCAGGACCAGTAATATTGGGTCAGGGGGTATGCATATGTTCAGCTTTACTAGATAATTCCATGATTTTGCATTAATATAAATTTACTATCCCATTAGCACTGTTTAAGAGTTTCTCTTGATTCTCATCCTTACCAACTCTTATCTATGTCATTCTTTTAATTTCTGTGAGTTCAGTGTATGTGAGAGAGTATCTTATTGTGGATTTAGTGTTCAGGTCCATGATTGCTAATGAGCTTGAACAAATTTTCTTATGTTTCTTGACTATATTGTTACATCCTGTGTGGAATACTTTATATGTTTTTCCCCTTTTTAGGCTTTACTTTTTCTTTTCCTTTCTTATCATTTTGGTTTTTTTTTTTGCTGCATTTACAACTTTTCTTAATGTCTCTTCTGAGAACCAGAAAATCTTAATTTTATTGTAGTTAACTTTACAGATATTTTCCTTTGTGGCTTACATTTCTGTTGAAGAAATCCTTCCCTTTCTTGAAATAATAAAAAAGAGTCTTGTTTTTTCAAAAAAGTATAAAGTTTTGCCTTTTACATTTAAGTCTTTAATTACCATATATATCCTTTTCAAGAATATTTTTGTTGTTCTTGGCTATTCCTCTTCCATACAAATTTTAAAATTCTTGTTGAGATTATGATTGGAAATGCATTGAATCTTTAGATCAAATTGGAAAAAACTGATATCCTTAGAATATTTTATCTGCTTATCCATTAAAATAGCATACTTACTCTCCATTTATTTATTCTTTATTATTTCAATAACATATTATATTTTTCTCTGTAAAAGATCTTAAATATTTTGTTATATTTATTTCTAAGTACCTAATACATAAATAATTTTGCTGTTGCAAATTTAGCCTTTAAAATTTTTTATATTTTCTAGCCCTGGTGGATAGAAATGCTATTGACTTTTTTCCCCCTGTAGTGGTCTTTCACACAGCAAAATTGCCAGTGTCTCTTGTTAATTCAGATATTTTGTCTATGAACTATTTGAGGTTTCGGATGTAGGTAAAACATCTGTGAATAACAACAGTTTTGTTTCTTTCATTCCAATCCTTATGTCTTTGTTGATTTTTCTTACCTCATGGTGCTGTCTGGGAGCTTCAGTACATTGCATAGATGAGGCAGTAATGGACATCCTCACCTTGTTCCTGAAGTTAGAGGGAATACTTCTAACATTTCAACATTGGGTAGAATGTGTGCTGTAAATAAGCATAATATTTTGAAATGGAAATTTTGTAACTCACCTAGATCATTTTTAAGTCAATTCAGTAATGCCTTTTGTTGAGAAATATTGACAGTTAATATTGCAGAAGTTGATGCTATATGAGCCTCAGTTCAGCCTATGGAGATCTGTCTAATAGTCAAATATTTAGAAACTGGGAGAATAGACTATTTAAGTCTTTCCTCTTAAACTTTCCCCTTAACCATCCCCCAGGGCCCAGACCCATCATATCCCATTATTATCACTAAACTCAAAGAATAGAATTGCCATTGTTTGATATGATGAAGGTGGTGGGAGCAATAGCCTTGAGGGTAAGACATCAGGGATTCAGTTTTGATGTATTTAATCAGAACTGCCTTTTAAATGTCCAACTGGTATGTCACATGTGCAGCTGATTACAGAGTCTGGAGTCCAGGGTAGAGGACTAGGCTAAAGACAGAAATCTGGGGACCCTCAGTATATATAGAAAACAGTATTTAAAAACATAAGACTAGGTGGAATCACTTAGGGGTGAATGAAGACAGACTAGAGAGAACCAAGGACTGACCTGGGAACTCATATATTTTAAAACTTGGGATATGAAGATAAACCAACAAAGAAGACTAAGGAAGAGCTGCCAGTGAAAAAAGACAACCACGAGTGTGTGGTTATTATGAAGTCAAGTGTTGGAACTGTTTCAAGGAGAAAGGTGCAGTCACCTTTGTCAAATGATGCTGATAGATCAAGGAAGAAGAGAATTGAGAACTGAGCACCAGATTTTACAATATAGATATTGTTAGTAACCTTCTTATGATTTGGTGAAACACTTGATGATGACAGGTTCAACTAAGAACAGGAAGATGGGACATTATTTCATACAAGCATGTAACCTAATGTTTCCACCTAATAAAATATTATAGGCAGATTCTTTGTGCTTAACTATTCTTCTTTTTGCCAGTTTTAATGTCTGAATAGTATTCTGTGCCATAGTGCATTTATTTAATTCCATATGTTTAGATATATGGATTGCTTCCTTTATTTTTTCTTTGGCTTCTAAAAGCACACTGGAATAGATATTTTAAAATACATTTTCTATTTCTGTAATTCTGTATTTATTTCCTTAGGTTAGATGACCACAGACAGATTTTCTGTCTCAAAAGATACATGCAACATATGTCATATCATAGCATATCCAAGCATATCATGCTATGATATTTCACAAAAAACCAAAAATGGCTAAAAACTAGGTTTATCTACTATCAATCCAATAAATGCAAATTAAACTTGTTGAGAAGAGGTTTAATCAGGATTTTGAGAGCTATTCTAAGGCTCTCTGCTTAACTGAAAGTAGTTGAGAGTCAAATTCAGTTGATTTGTCTTCTTTTTGTTTTTTCTTTAATTTGATAATTTTTTTGGGGTGATTACAATATACTTGACCCTGGGAAGATGATGACTATGATCCTATTGAACTATAGCCTTATAACATCTTGCATTTCCTTAGCTAGTAAACAGTGTATAAAATCATTTAGTCTTTATGTCCTCTTCTGCCAGTTGATAAGTAGAATTTATGCAATTTTTGGTGTTTAACTGATCTCTTAATGCTAGATAAGGACCATTTATACCAGTGATTCAAATAGAACTTTGATTGAGCTGGAAAATTTTGAACTTAAGTAGTCTTGTCCCTTCTATTACTCCTAATAATTACCTTGCTGTTTATCATGGGATATGGATTTTTACCTTTTGAGGGCAAGATGTGGGGGATTAACATCAGGGAATCATAAAATGCTCCAATGTGGAAGATTAGGCTTTTGTAGTTTGTTGGTGTTGATTGGGGATTGGTAGGTTAATGGGGGTGATTTGTTAATGTATTTAAGAAATGGTTTTTAAAAACAAGGTAACTGCTTTGGACAATGCTTACAATGTACAGTCCACTTCCATGAGGTCAATAGACAAGAGAGGAGTAAATAAAAACTTCCAAATTCTGCAAGGCAGATGGGTTTCTGTCCTCTGTTACTAAAGAACCTAATGGGATAAAGATGAAGCAGTGTTTGGTTGTTGTAACAAAAACGAGTAAGATACCCTTACATTAAAAAAGGAAAGAGGGAGAGAGAAAGAGAGAGAGAGGGAGAGAGGGAGAGAGAAAATATACTATGTGTGGCTGGAAGGGTGCAGGGAACAGGAACTCACATGCACTGCTAGTGGGAATATCAATTGGTACCTCTCTGTAGGGTAATTTGGCAATAAGTTTCTAGAGCCTTAAAATGTTCCATGTCTTGTAATTTATCCTGGGAAAATATATGAAGGTGTTCTCCAAAGATTTATGTGTTATGTTGTTTATTACAGTGTTATTTTTAAGAGTAAAGAGTTGAAGACAATATAAATGTCCACCAATATGCATTTGGTAAAATAAATTAAGATATATCCATGTGATTTATTACTATGCAGCAGTTTATAATCATATTTGCAAAGACTATTTGATGGCATGGGGGAAATATTCACAATATAATGCTAAATTAAAACTGTCAGATACAAACAGTGTTAAATAGCAACCACTTATTGAACATTAATTTTGTACTAGGATGTGTATTCAGGGCTTTATAAACACCTCATTTAATAATCCTTCAACAAATCTGCAAGATAGCTATTGCTATTCTCAATTTATGTATTATAAATCTGAGATTAGAAAGTTAAACTGCATTTCGAGCCCAAATTGTCCTACTAAATAGAGCAGGCTTAAATATGTAGGGGCACTTGGGTGAAAATGCATGTTGTTTCTTAAAATTAAAGAAATCTATGGGTCTCAAGTACAAAGAATAGAGAAAGTAAAGCTATGTTTTGAAGAATGTTACATCCCTCAAAATACTTTAAATTAATCTGGTAGGTGATGAAGATACCTTCAAAGTTTTTAAGGAAAGGAGTGAAATGATCAGATTTTTTTTTGGTTTTTTTTTAGAATGTAAACTGAAGATCTGTACCCAGAACAGGATTGCAATAAGATACTTGGCAAACATTTAAACACTAGTTGATAAAGGTCTAGCTTGTAAGGAGTAATAGTGAAGATGGAGGGTAAGATGCAGATTAGAGACATGTTGTGGGTAAAGAGTTAACTAGACTCCAAGATAGGTAAGATGTAAGTTCTAAGATACAGGAGAGGGAGGAGACAAGAATGCCTTTGTGTTTCTAATATCAGTGGCTATATGCACAACAATATCAAGTGATATAGGACACCCTAGGGAAACTTTATACACAGAACAGATGACCCTGAGTTTGGTTTTGAAGATGTTTTATGTGAGGAACCACTTTAAGGAGGCAATCCAGAAGCAGATGATTTTGGAGTTCAGGACAGAAAACTGTTAAAAGCATAGATTTAGGGGTTATTTGCATGTAAAGCTATTTAAAGCCATGGGAGTAAATGAGATTTCCAACAGAAAGAATATAAAAGAGGATTCTCAAGTGGGCATGGATAGGTGTATCAGAATTGCCTGGAGAGAGTTTCCAAATTACATATTCAGACATTGTCCATTACAGAGATTCTGTCTTCCACTTTTTTATAGCGGATGGGGAGACTATGGTTTGAAAGAGTACATAGGGCTGAGCCCATATATTTTTTAAACTGCCAGCCATACTTATAGATGCTTAATAGACTTTTATTAAATAAATGAAGAATTTATTACTGTAATTAGAATTCTTGATGCCATACCCCCTGAATGAAGTGATGAGGTTAAGCTAACTCTAATATGTCCTTAATGGGTGATGAGACATATTAGGAGAGATATTTCCTTTGTAGGAGCAATAGGACCTGAAAGAAATTACTTAGCATGTCTGAACTTACATGTGGTTTGCATTTCAACATCATCTTCGTAATTAGGTATTGAGTCTCTGAATTCGTTTTTCCTCAGGAATAGTTTTCCAGGCAAATTCAGGAGTTTGCTTCATCCCCAATATGTCCTAAATAGTATGCATTTTAAAAAGAAAACTGGTACCAAATCATATTTTTGTAATATTAGTACAATAATTAAGCAAAACAGAGGAACCATAAAAAGCAAACAGAACAGATTGAATATACAAGATGATACTTGAGACAAGAAGGTAAAGAATGGAGAAAAATAGAAGTATCATAATAGGTGAGCTATTAACTAAGAGAAAGGAAATGAGAATGAGTCTAGAGATCTCCACAAGTGGCCTCTAGGTCATGATTTCAGCCCAGAACATCTTCGGAGCTCTCCAGAGAGGTGTCAGTTATAGACATGAAGGAATCAGATTTTGGCACCGGTCATCATCTCTTATGGAACATTTGCAGATATGCCCCTTAATTCACAAAGGTTAATACTTCAATTGTAAAGAAAAAACATAAATGCAGTTACAGAGGGACTGGACGATAAGCATCAGAGAATTATCAGAGGATAACAAAGAGTACATAGAAGTTCATTGTCTTACACATTTTGCCCATTTAAACTATTGGTGTTAATGTGACATGATGTTAATAACCATGTATTCCCATATTATATGTATATTAGACATAGTGAATTATATGTAATTTCCTTGCTTTATAGCTTCCTCACCGGGGAGAAAGGAATTTGGATAGCAACTCAGTAAACTTTTGTGGAGTCATATTTGACTATATTAGAAAAAATAAGATTGAATTTTGCCATTAAAAAGTATTAATTTATTTTAAACAAGCCAGACTGACAATGAATAAAAGTACAATTAAATGTAGTTTATACCTGAGTCAATTGTGTGGGGTACTATGTTAATCACATGTAGGACATAATCAGTTCAGACAAGTTATATCCTAGAGTGGGAAATTGACTGCTAAGAGCACTGTTGCTACATTTCAAGCATCAGTTGGTGAATGAGGAGCTGGACTTCAGCTGTGATAATGAAGATAAAGAATAAGGAACAGACAAGAGACACAGTTTGAGGGCAGAACTAACTAGAATCAAAGACAACCCTTCCACATATAGGGTTAAAAACGCACACGTGCTCACACATACATACTGCTGCTCAGCTCTTGTTCTTTTTTCATGTGTGAATCAGAACCAGCATAGCCTCAGATTTACTGCATAGAAGGCTCTAATGTGCTTAGCCACATTCCAAAGGAAGACAGTAGGTTCTTACAATTGCTTCTCCAATCTGAACTCTCCCATGAGGTCTAGGCGCTGATGCTGGATACAGAACACCTGGATGTCTACCATTGTATACTCTGGATCCCCATCTTGGGCTGCCAATGAGGGTTCTTGAAGAGAAGGAGAGAATGTGAATCTTTTTTGGGTTAGGTGGAGCAAGGTGATGTGAAAGCTACTGTTGAAAATTCTTTACCATAAAGACTTTCATCATTTTATTAAGGTTCTAGATAGCATTGATTCTTCTATTTCCTACTATGAGCAGATGAACGTTATAAGATTGAAGTTGATCCTATTTGGTATCTCTTTTCTGATGCTCTCTTCCTCAGTGCCAGGAACTAGTTAATGTACTTCTTTGGCTAGTCCTTGGCCTTTCTGAGAGTGTCCTGAAGGCTAATCTCAAGATCTATTTTGGGCAGAATATGGGGTAGCAAACACTTTCATATTCAGCTTGTTAAACCACAAATTGGCATAACCTTGTTGGAGGACAGTTTGGCTACATGTATCAATAGCCTTAAAAATATACATACTCTTCAATCTGGCAAGACCTCTCCAAGACTTCATGTGGCAGGATAGCTTCTTATCTGACACCAAGGCTGTGGTCCCAAAGACCAATGTACCTGCACCTGAGGGAATTGTCAAGCAAGCTTGATCCTGTCACTGCTCTCCTAGCTCCCCTGTTTTGTGATCCTCAGCCTCTTCTAGCTGGAGACCCATGATCCAGCATCTTCTAGAAGACCTAGACCCTCTACATCCCTTTTACTTTCTGACACTAGTATTGCTTAGGTCTCTAATTTAGAGTACAATGTTTATTTGCCAACCTGTGGTTATACCAATAATTATGGGAAGACATTTATTCTTCATGGAGGCAAAGAGTTCACACCATCTTCCTATTCCTACATCTCACTGGAGTTTATAATCTCAAATACGTATACACTTAAGGCCTTTAAAAATATAGCAGCAAACTCTGATGGGTTTCATCGGGTCCTTCACCTCTCCCATGAGAAACTCAGTAAAAAACCAAAAAACAAAAACAGCTTCTATTTATCAAAATAAGAGACCACTGTGAAATAACTTCATTGTAGACACTTGTCCTTTCCTACTAATCCTTGATCTAAGAAATTAAACATCTAATAAACCCACAACCTAATTTTATCCTAGGAAGGTAATGAGAAAATGAAGCCTACTATTCAGACAAGCCTTGACCAGACTGAGTATACCGTTTTGCCATGTGCCTCTTATAAAGTTGTGGTTATAACCTGGCATTTGATAAACGAATCTTGTTGATCTGAATTAAAGGGTCATGGAGCCTGAAATAACACTTTGAAGGAAGGACATTACTTTCCATCTGCCAAACCTTTTCCCTTGATCATCCTGAGACCTGGAGCTTACTATGATCTGGAACAGCCATGTTTGAAAGAGAAAGGGCAAGCCCTCTGACTCTCAGATGAAATTTTTAGGAGCAGAAGTAGAAACAGTTACTGCAGTGCTACCTGTATCAAAATTCAGTAAGGACAGTTCCAGCAACTAATGTGGATTAGTGTTTACTCCAGTGACAGTGGTTTGAGGGCAAAGGGGGAGCTGCTGAAAGCAGAGGATGGAGGTTTGGGGAACTGAGGACAAATTCTAGTTAGCTGTGTATGAATCAGCTGCAGTTAGAAATTTAAGAGATTCCAAACCCTAGGGTATGTTAGGCCAGGCCTTCTGGGCATTGGCATAGGAACTGGTAAAAGGGAGAACCCCCAGGATAAGGGTCTAAACTATCTTCCTGAGCAAATGAGGAATCTCAGGGTAAAACCAACAAAGGGAGTTGACTTCAGAGCTGCGGCCGGGCTCCAGGCTTGAGGAGAACTTGTTTACAGGTGTGGGATGTGAAAATAGACAACGAACCAGAGAACGAAAGATGATATTTGCGAGTGAAAGACATCTCAGGACCAAGACAATCTGAACTAAACATCTGATTTAGGGAGGGAGGGAGGGATTCAGAGAAAGGAGGGAGAGAAAGAAGAAAATTGGCTCTGAGGATAAAGGACTATAAAGGTGTTCTGGAAGCAGAAGAGCAAAATAGGACAGGTAGAAGGACAAGTAGAAGATGGGACCTGGAAAAAATCTTCCAGATGCTGCTCCAAGAACTAGGCCCCCTTCGTAGGTGCTTATGGAATTATTCCTGTAGAGTTTTTAAGGTTAAAAAATGACTAAAAGTGATATTAGATTTACTTTTTCTTAAATCTCTCAAACTGAGAAGAAAAAAAATTCCTAGAATATACTCAAAAGAAAATACTTTTAGTGGTATGGAGACTATCTGGGGAACATATGTAATTTAATTTTTAAAAAGGTTTGAAAAGTCTGTGTGTGTATATATATGTGTGTGTACATATATACAGTATATATGTACACACATACAAATATATACCTATGTATATTTGTATCTGTATCTATATTCTTTTCCAGGCATGGCAAAACTAAAGTAGCTTTGATGATTATGAGGAGGGGAGAACTGCAACTTAGAAAACTCCTTGAGATTCTAATTTCTGGGTGGGAAAGCACTAGTGGTCAATGTTATCTTCATCAAAACTTTTGACTTTTTGAATGTAGTTTCCATCTTTCATGAAGTAACTTTTTGCTCTTATCCTACAACCCAGCCTGCTGCCCAAGTTCTCCAAACAATTTTGGCCTGGTGATCAATCAATGCTTTCAACAGTCACTGAAAGCCTTATTGCCTGAGTAGCTTACTAAAATGTCAGTTTAAGACTCAGTAGGTCTAGGGTGGGGCCTGGGTAGTCCTGCTGATGTTGATCTGAAGATCAAACTTTGAGTAGCAAGGAATTGGACTACTTTTGCTATATAAGCTATGTTCATATAAAAGGTATATTCTACAGTATAAATAGCCATAAAATAAACATCAGCCCACATGCCCAATCATTAATCTGATTTGCAGCTCATTTCTGTTGAGTTTAAAAGGAAATCTGTGCTCATTGGAGAAATGTGACTGTGTGGGAAACCTGAAAATAGGTGTAAGTGGGTTTGTAAGGAGCAGGACAGTATGCTAGTTTTGTCCAATAGGAAAACTTCAGGGCAAATAGAATTTCTGTGGACTTGATGACTTTTAGAAACTCTAAAACAGCTGTTATAGTCTTCAAGAAATTGTACTCTTTGTCCCACCTGCAAGGGGAAAAACAAGCATTTTCCTTGCCTTCCAAAGTATAACATTGCCACAGTTCTGAAATATCTGAGAGTATCTTTTTGTAAGGAGAGGATTTTAGCTTCCTAAGAGGCCTGTGCAGTACACTTCAGCATCCTTCCTCCAAGAATGTCAATATCCTTTCCAAACCTTAGGTGAATCATCATCATTACAGCCCATACAATAGGCATCTGAGCATCTCACAGCATCTCCTTTTCAGTGCATACAAAGGACTTTAAATTGGGGTATAGTGTGTCACGGCTAGGAGAGGGGGGTCAAATAAGGCTTTTTCAAAGGGCGACATTGAGCCCAATATCTAACACATGAGTTAGAAAAGTAATTTTCTGCTCAACTTGATCAAATGTTCTTTACTGGTTGACAGAGGAAGTGAAAATTTTTACACCATATTTTGCAAGCATGACTCAAGGTGTAGGCATTTCCAAAAGAATGGACTGGAGGCTGTGGCTATTGTATACCCCTGCAAACTCTCACAATAGTCCTTCATTTCCCCTGTTTTGTGTATTCTGAGAATCTAGTCTTAACTCCTTAGGTAACCCTGAAAGCCACTTAAGAATCTGGTTTTCTTGAAGAATAAGATCTCCAATTCTAGACAAGTATTTATTTGCTTGAATATGTTATACACTTGAATTTAGCCAATATTTCCTACAGGAAACAAAGAAAGATTTTCTCTCCTTCAAATGCTAAAGGGCACCATGTTAAACTATCTAGAGGACAAACTGTTTATGTGTTATCTCAACATGTTTTGTCATCTCTGCTAACCTTGTGTATGTTTTCTGTCAGTAGAATATACATTTTCAGATGTGAAAAAGTAGTGTTTATAACTGCATTTTGAATCCAGAATGAATTCAAATATATTAATAAATGACATTGACAATCACCAACATTAAGGGCATTTGGAATAGCTGATCTCTAGTTCATGAATAATGAGTTATCTTGGTTTTAATAATTCACTTTAAAAACATCTTTCCCCTCTATTTTTTATCTGTGAAGTTGCAAGATCTTTCTATCTCACCTTAGATGATTACTAGTTATACTCCTAGAGGGCAGATATAAGTTAATGAGCTCCAAGGGAGGGGACAAGGAAGCAAGAACAAAAACAGCATATTGCCTTCAAGACTATTAATGTCCCTTTGTGGAGGATAGCAACAGCTAATGTCTGGCAAGAGCAGTGGAGGAAGAAATTGCTACAGGTTCAGGTGGGAGAGTGAGTCACCTTGAGGCTGGCACTACTGATGAGGTTTGGAGAATAATCTTTCCATTAGGAGTAAGATCCTCCTTTGAGGATGGGGGTATTATTAATGTCCAGTACTTGAAATGTTTGATTTACTTCCTGTGTACTGCAAGGGAACAAAGCATTAAAATCCCACACATCACAGATCTGCACAGAATTTCTGAAAATACATGTATTCTCAAAGATATTAGGAGGTTTTAGTATTTGGGGGCATTTCTTTTGCCTGTGGGGGCATACATCACAACACAGAGATGGAAGTTACTTGAATGGATAGATAAGTAGGTATAGGTAGGTATGTGGGTAAGTAGATAGGTAGGTAGATAGCTATATCTTACCACCTGTGATTTCCAGTGGAAAAATATCAAATATTCACTTGTCTTATACTGTGCCACCTTGTAAAGTTTCTGTTTATGGGAAAATTATTCAAACTTAGATGTTACAATAGCTAAACAATTAGTCATTTCTAAAGTACTCACATATAACCACAGAAAGTGATTAATTAGTAGGTTTTATTAATAATAAAGTATAATTTTTATAGAGCTAGATTTGGAATTGTGTGCCTACCTTAAATGTCAAGTCATCGTAATAAGGTGTTAGCTTGCTCTGGCTTAAATTTGTATATTTTATTCTTACTTTTAAATACCTTTCCTTAATCCCTTATTTTTGGCTCATTTGATATGATTATCATTCCAATTTCTTGCCTCCTGAATAATAGATTCTAAATCATTCTCATTTGGTCTTTGATTCCTTATTAAAAATCCTGAAGACTAACAGCTAATGATGCTATTGATGCATGGCAATGCACCATTTAATCAGGGATTTTTTTTCATTATTGCACAATATCCCTCTTACCCAGTTGATGATAATTTTTGTTTTTCTATTGTATTTTCTCTTGTTATTAAATTTAACAGTTGAGACTAGACACTTATCAATAGCAAGCCCCCCAAATGAACTTATACTTAATAGGTGCTTTCACTTCTAATTGAAATAATTTCATGAATGACACTTCTTGAGAAGGCTTACACTTATGTATACAGCTAGCTATGTTATGTCCCTCTATTTCAGTCTTTGGTAATTTTATTTTTGAAAAAATGAAAAACTTTATGCACAGGAGGCAAATCATTTCAAACACAGGCTACCCAGTACTTTGGGGAGATATAACAATTCTGAGAATTTACTGAACATATTTATTTTCCCAAAGAGCTAATCACTTAAAATATGCCAGATCCTCCAAAATGAGATCACTGCCATTTGTCTTCAAATTAGTCAAATGGGTATTGAATTTGTCTGTTGTACCAGTTAGCATAGTCGGACAATAGTTTAAAGAAAACCTGTGGTCAATTGGCTAGCTTAATTGTACTGGTGAAATTTGCAACTTGTTTGCAATTTTGATGCCTTAAAGTTATTATTTCATAATAAATCATTCCAAAACAATGCTCTGTGGAGCATAAAGGATGCTCATTAAATATTATAGTATAGTATAAATGAAATTCATGGCATATGTTTAGCTGGCTGAAAAATACCCTGATCATCTATGAGGAAGTATAGAGCTCTCAATGCTAATGAGACCAAATTTATTGATTCAACCTGGGTTCCCTTCTTCTGTTCCCAGATTTGAATTGCACATCTGTGTGCTCAGGTCGCAAGGAGGGCTATGCCACAATGTGAATAAGGGAAGGAAAATCCATTCTATTACTGGAAAAATAAATCAACCAAGGCACATTTTCTACTTATTGTTAAAAAAGCATCATACTTCCTTACAAAGAAAATGAAAGAATTGGCACCACTTTAAACTTGAAAATGATAGATATAAAGAAAGTATAAAGTATGGGAGAGGCATGATCATTTTCATTTTACTTACAGAAACTTTTCCCAAACCTTGCTGATACATTTGCGCAGGACAAGGATTAAAAAGGGGAAATACTATTAAACAAATAAATATCACCTCTTAGGTGTAAATTCTAGTTCAATGTGCCTCTCTTTCCAATGACTTAATAATAAAAACCAATAGAAAATTAATAAAATTAGGCATATGCAAAAGCTATTTGAAATTAAGCAGCTCTAAGAACAAGACTTGCAGATAGCCAAGTTGATGATAATTACACATCTAAAGAGTATGTACAATCCACAAGTAGCCTTGTCCATGCAGAATGTAAACTGCTAGAAGTGTCCATGTTTATTCGATGTGTATAAAATAATATCCAGGGAAGAACAACAGTGACTCAGGGCACTGGGTAGGAGCACCTTTCAGGGAAGGTCATCTGGCTTTTCTTTGCCCACTAAAAATACCTATTAAGATTCTCTATCTTTCTGCTTTCTGATTTCATTTGCACCAATCAACCCACTGATTACTAACAGACTTCCCAAATCCTTAAATCCTGCTGTAGCTAAGCACAAAAAAGATTTCTGATGAAAAATAAATAGATATTCTAGTTTAAACTTCAATCTCTTAGAATATTGTTCTCCTTCTTTCATGGAACAAATATTTTTAGTGATAAATGTGTGCCAGGTATTTTGCTACTTGTCAAAGATTCAACAGTAAACAACAACAAACATGGTCACTGCTGATTCTCTAGTCGGTGAGAGAGAAAGTTATCCTCTCTTTCTCTATCATGCTTCTGCCAGCATTCCATCAGGAAATCTGTTATCTCTATTTTCAAGATATATCCAGAGTCTGATTACATCTCAACCTCTTCTCTGCAGCTACCCTGGTCTGAGCCACTCTCATCTCACACATGGGTTTCAGCCATAGTGTCCTAGTGGGCGTCCCTATTGTCAGTCTTCCTCCCCTCCTGCATGGTCTAGTCTCAACAGAGCAGCAAGAGTGGTGCTTTTAGAATGCAGGTCAGACCATGTTAGCTCCCTACTGAAAATCCTGCAATGGATCCCATTTTACTGAGAGCAAAAGCTTGTGTCATTGCCCTGCCCACCACCTCATCTCTTCCTCCTTTCTCAGTGCTCATTCTACTTCAGCTATAGTGGCTTCCCTGCCTGTCCACAAACCACACACACTTAAGCCTCAGGGCCTTTGCAATAGCTATTCTCCATGACTGGAATGATCCTTACCCAGAAATTGTTCCAAGTCTTTACTCAAATGTCACCTTCTCGATGGGGGCTTCCCTGACCATGCTAATTTAAAATTACAATCCACTCACAGTTCTTACTCTGCTCTATTTTTTTTAAAAATCACTTTTTTACATACTATTTAACTTTCTTATATATTATTTGGATTATTCATTTTCTTTCTCCCTCACTAGGGTATTAGCCTTTTAAAGGCAGAAGTTTTGTTCACTGACATCTCCTATAGCATGCTTGGTACGTAGTAGGTATTCATGAAGTATTTTGAATGTTTAATGAATAAGCCAGGTAAACATAAATGTATAACAAAAATTATGATGATACTCAGTTAACATATACTGCTATTTGCTAGCATCATTTTAAGTGCTTTACATATAAGTTTATATAAAATTACCTTGTTTTATCCTTCAATCAGTCCTATGAAAGAGACACCATTATTATCTCTGTTTTAAAGACAAAGCAACTGAGACACGGATAGGTTGGAAGCTTGCCCAAGTCATATGTTAACTAATGGTAGAGTTGGAGCTGAGCTCCCAAAGAGACCACACTGTTAACCGGGATTCTCTACCACCTTTTTGTCATGATGTTAGCAGTATGCAGAAAAGACACATACAGCAGGAGAACTAGATCTAGTTTGGGAGCTTAGGAGAGACTTCCCAGTGAGATGACTTCGAGTTGCGATGAGAGTGACGAGTATCCTTTAGCTGTTGGGAAGAAGAACCAGTCTTTCTATGTCAGCTCAGCCTTGGAGATCTGAGACAACGAGAAATTTCCAAGGTGAGGATCGGTGTGTGGCAAATTCAGCTAATGCCACCCAGTCCGTAGCTTCTTACGGGTCACACCTCTGCTTTTCCAAAATGTGGTGCCCAGAAAAGATGAAATCATCTTGTGTATGGTTGGTCATTGATCAGTTTGTGTGGAGAATTCCTCACATTGACTGCACAAATTGAGAATAATATCATTTAGCTTTTCAAATTATTGGACAACACTTACTTTGAAAAGGCAAAATTGAGGGAAACTTTATATATTCTGCTAAGTGGGCTGAGGAGGGTGCTGTTAATGGGCTTGATTATGATCCCCTGTGACTGAGTGGGCTTCACTAGCAAGACTAGGACAATAGGAAGAGACTAATTGGTTCCTGGAGGTGGCTTTGACTGCCTTGAGGAAAGCCTCAGCTGCACTATTCTGAGAGTTAACAGCATGGGGGAGTGGGTAGACTGTCATTTATAATTCTGTGCTTAGCTACAGACGGGGAAAGTAACTAGAGCATGCATATACCAAGAGTCTCAGGTGAACGTGACATCTAGTTTCCTCTTCCCAGTATCCACCCCACTTATGCTTCTCTCCATTTTCGTGGAACCCTCATAGGCATTCACTGTGGTTCTAACACATTCTCCTACAGGCATAAGAAGAGAACTACAGAAGGTTTCTAAGGATTGTGTTACAACCCAGTCTCCTAAACATCCCATCTCAATGTTACTTTAGATGTCAGATGAGTTATTTAATATTAATACAGCTACAAACCATTGGCAGAAAAGTTTACCCTTTATTGTATCTCACACAAAACAGTTGATAAGGCACATTTTGGGCATGCTTCTCAACAAAACTGAACTTCAAATATAGGAACTAAAATGGATATCAGTTTTTTTGGTCAGTATCTTCACATTAAATTATTGGTGAGCAATCTTATTTCATTTCTATCTTTTAAAATAAATTATGTCTTTAGAAAAAATATGGTATGCACCAATGGGTAATATTATTTAGGGATTCATGTTTTACAAACTGGTGATTATTATTAGGCTGGTAATGTCAAGAGTTTAAACTCAATTTGCATTATAAGGCTTATTTCTGTCTGTCATCCTAGTGAATTATCCTCTCCAACAAAACAGGTCCATTTACTGTCTCCTGGAATATGACTTGTACTTTCTAAACTCATATCAATTTCCTGCCTAGAAAGCCCTTTTTCCCATCTTTACCTCTTAAAATTCCATCTCTGAAGACCTCTTATCAAACCAATAGAAAATATCTTGTGTGTTTATTTTCTATGCTGATTGTGACATTGATCAAATCCTTCACACATTTATTGATTCAAGAAATATTTATTTTTATGCTACTTTTTCAATATTGTGATAGGTCTAGAGACAGCAATGAAGAAAATGGAGTTAGTCTTGCATTTATGAAATGTATAAATAGTTAAATAAGTACAGAAATAAATAAAGAGAAATTGTGATAAGAATTGTATTGGAAAACTAGACTGTCCTATGAAAAAGAATAACATTCAATAAAATAATTTAGATAAGAAAGTAAGAGAATATTTTTTTGAGTAAATGACATTTTAACTGAGATCTGATGAATGAGTAAGAGTCATTCAGGCCAGGAGAGAAGGGAAAATTTTTTAAGGCAAAGAGAATTGCATTTGCAAAATCTGAGGTGGGAAAGGTCTTGGTCCATTCCAGGAACTGAAAGAAAGTCAGTATGTCTTGTTTTTTAGTTATATATGTACCTTTCTTATCTCTTTCAGATGGAGAGAACTTGTTCTTTACTAATTTGTACCCTGTAATGATAAGCATAGTATTTTATACATAATAGATGCTCAAAATAATGTGCTAGAGGACTTCTGCTTCCAGTAACTTGAATTAACTGATATTAATATTATACTCCTTTGTAAATAATTATAAAAACTGGACAAAATATATAAGATAACTGCTTTCAGTCATTGGAAACAGAGAAAGCAGCCCTATCATTCTTGAGATAAGGAAAACCCATGATGTATACTTCATATTACCCCTAAATTTCTGCCTGAGACAATTTCTGGAACTTTCAGTAGGGAAATAGATACCAAATAGACAGCAGAGTCTTCTGGAGCTAAGGAGGTAGCAATTAGAGTTTAAAGGAGCTGGAACTGGAAGGGAAGCATATGAAAAATGAGGTATGTGAATAGGGCAGGCACCCCAGAAGTTTGTATGAGGGTTCACCTTGTGTCTTTGGCTGAGGGCTAAGCTGCATATACATGGGCATGAAGTCCAAAATGCCTAGCAGAGAGTGGCTTCTAGGGGGCTAACAGCAGGACAGAGATGCTAGAGATTGCATAGGACTAAAAGATGTCAGAATTCTGGCTCAGTTAGGGTGGAGAGACCTTATTGAGCAACCCAGGCATTCAATTAAGATCCCAGAAACACCATGCCTTAGGGGAATGAAAATACCCTAGACCTAATGAAAAAACTGAAATCAACCCACCTTACAAAGCACAAAATGAAGCTCGATAGGATCAAGAGAATCTACCAATAAATAAACTGTCCAATAAAACAAAACTTAACAGGATTAAAATAAAGAGCATAGATCAGACTCCCTGCAAAGTAACATATACAATAAAAAATTATTAGACAGGAGAATAAGCAGGAAAATGTTATCCATAATTAAGAAAAAAAATCCAATAAAAATAGATGCCAAAAGTCAGAGATATTAGAGGTAGCAGATAGGGATTTTAAAACAGCTGATATAAGCACATTCAAGGATTTAAAAGAAAACATGAACAAATTTCAGCAAAGAAATAGAAAATATAAAAAGAAACAAGTTGAAATTCTAAAATTCAAAAATAAAATATTTGAAATAAAAAAGATCCTCTGGATGGGTTAAAAAAAAGTTTAGACTCTACAGAAGAAAGGGCCAATAATATTACCCATTTGAAGGGAGAGGAAAATAAATACTTAAAATATTAACAGAACTTCAATGACCTGTGAATGACCTTGCAATATTGGGCAAGCATAAGTATAAAATCCCAGAACAAAAGTCCCAAATTTCTGATCAAGAATGTATCAGAAAAAAAAAAATTGAGTAAACAACTGAAAATTCCCTAAATTTGTTGGAAAATAATACTACATAGATCCAAGAAGTTCAATTAACCCCAAGAAGCATAAGCTAAAGAAACAACCTGTAAGTGCATCATAGTTAAAGAGGAATATTGTGAACAATTTTGTGCCAATAAATTTGACAAGTTAGGTACACGGACAAAATCCTAGAACAACAGAAAGTCTCCAAAACTGACATAAGAATAAATGAAAATCTGAATAGTTCCCTGCTTACTAAAGAAATCTAATTCATAAATAAATATTTTCCTACAAAGAAAAGTTAACGTCCAGATAGCTTCACGGGTGAATTCTACCAAATATTTAATAATGATTAATTTCGGGAGCTGGAAAAAAATGGCAGCCTGATAGTGACCTCCCACCTCACCACTCCTAGGGAAAGAGGGGAAAAACACCATTGGCTGCCTGCACGCGGATCGCTCACTCCGAAAACAACATTGTGAATTTATAGAGAAACATCGGGGGACACTCAGCCCAAGAAAACAGGTGACTGGGAGATACATTCACAAATATCGGAGAGTTCAGGGAACGCAATAGGGACTAGAGCACGGGACGGATGCGCTCGCCAAGTCAGCACAGTGCGACCTGACATACCACGCACCATGATGGTCATGCACCATCCCCACAGACTTCCCATCCACTCAGTCAGGGACAAGCCCAGAGTTGGTACAAAGCTGTTGCTTGAGACAGCAGGCTCTGTGGAAAGGAAGCAATTGTGGGAACCATATGGAACTCTCAGGTGCATGGTACAGGGACTGCTCAGGGCCGGGTAGGGTCTGGGCTGAGATACAACTTCCTGGGGCAGTACACGGGAATCTGGGGGTGGGCACCTCGCCACTGGAAGTCAGCAGGACCAGGGCACAGGAGTTGAGTGGAGAACAACAGAACACGCCCTTAGGGGCTACTGGCAATTGCCTCCATGGGACCGAGGCTGGTTGAGAAGAGCTGCGCTTATGGTGTGATCTGAGCCCTGCTGTACTCCAGACTGGAAGTTAGCAGCCATCTTTAAGGTCTCCCTCCTGGAGCTGACTGTTAGATAGATCTCTAGTTTCACCCAACCACTGACCCAGGGGCTCTTTAGACTGGGTGCAACAGGCTACATCCCTGGTGGCCATGGACAGCTGCTGCCATGGGTTCCAGGTGGGAAGAAGTCCCAGATCTGTATCTGTGGGACCTTTGTGTATTGGAAACAGTTTGCAGCCGGTTTATCCAGTCCTGCCTCCCCAGCTGTGGCCTCCTATGTGCCCGCTACATGCTAGTACTAGTGCCTGCTCTTTGGGTGCCAGCCCTCCTGTACCCCAGAGATTAGTCATTCTGAAGGTTACTGGCCATAGTGACTCATTTTGTATAAGTACCGGTTCTCATGGCAACTGAATGCCTCAAGTGCCACTGGCCAAACCAGAGCAGCTCCCCCTAACTCTGCCCACTTTATTAGGGAATTTTGCTTGATTCAAGAGTGCCTCCAGCTGCCACTATTCTCCCTCATGGGAAATCCCCCTGGCAGAGACTTCTGGGGATAGAGATGCCCACCTGCCTCACCTTGGGGTCTAGTGGTGGAAAAGGGGTGCACAATTGGAGATCCCCCTATCAGCCAGTGACACATGGAGACACATGTTAGAGGGCCAGACATACAAACTATGGGAAAACTTGAGAGCCCACAAGTGGTCTGGAGGGGAAAGAGCACTAGCTTGCGGACAGGGAAGCAAAACACCTGGCTAGAGACCTCACCAATCCTACCAGCGGGCCCCTCTAATCAGAAACAGCCCTCCAAGCTCAGAGAGAGAGAGCACTGAACTCCATAGCAGCGGCCCCCCCAGAGACTGGATAAGCAACATCTGAGCTGTGTAGAATTTTCCCAATTCAGCTCTCACACTGCAGTCATAAGCTATTTTGTTTCTCACCCCACCTCAGGAGGAGCAGGGTCAAAGTAGCCACTGGGAGCTACAAGTCCCCTCCCAAAGCTTGGGGCTTTCATATACCCCACCTGGGGGACCAGAATACAAGCACAACAGAATACCTAGGTAACTGGCTACTTCACACAAACTACAATCAATGAGAGTGGGAACACCCCTACAGCTAAAAATATTGCCTTCCATCTCAAGCTATCAGGATGCAGTGGATTCGTACCCTCAAGTACAATCCACCAGCTTGGATCTCAAGCTGGGAGAACAAACTCACTACATTCCACCAGGAAGAGGTGAAGACAGCAGGTCAGAGGTAACCCAAGAGGTCTACCAAATGTACTAAAATACACCTAAGGCAATACAGACCAGTACTCTTCTCCCTGGCTTTGCCGAGTAATGATCCTCAAGGGCTTGGTGACTGGGCCATAAATCAGCCCTAACACGCCCAGCTCTTGACCAAGAGGTCAGATGAGAAAGGATCAGTGAAAGAACTCAGGAACCATGAAAAATCAGAGAGAAAATTCACCCCCAAAAGAAATCATTAATTCCACAGCAACAGATACCAACTTAAATGAAATGGGTAGAATGACAGAAGAATTTCGTTTATGGATTATAAGAAAGCTCAATGAAATTTAAGAGAAAATTGAATCCCAGAACAAAGAAACCACAAGAAAAATACAAGAAATGAATGAAAATTTTTCTAAAGAAATTGAAGTATTACAGAAAAATCAAATAGAAATTCTAGAAATGAAAGAGGCAGTCAAGGATCTACAAAACACAGTGGAAAGCCTTAAGAATAGGCTCAATCACACAGAGGAAAGAATCTCAGAACTGGAAGATAACTCTTATGTGCTAAATAAATCAGTCAAAGAGAAAGAACACAAAAACAAGAGGCATGAACAAATCATACAAGAAATGTGGGATTATGCAAAGGGGCCAAACATAAGAATCACTGGCATCCCTGAGGGTGAGGAAGAAAATTCACATGGGCTGGAAAATATATTTGAAGGAATAACAGAGAAAAATTTCTGTGGCCTAGCCAGAAATCTTGATATTCAAGTACAAGAAGCACACAGGACTCCTGGGAGACTCAACGTGAAAAGGCATTCACCACGCCACATAATTATTAGGTTGGCCAAGGTAAACATGAAAGAGGCAGTCCTTTGAGCTGTAAGGTGAAAACATCAGATAACCTACAAAGGGAAACCTATCAGATTAACTGCAGATTTCTCAACTGAAACCTTACAAGCCAGAAGGGACTGGGGACCCATCCTCAGTCTTCTAAAACAAAATAATGGCCAACCTAGAATTCTTTATCCTGCAAAACTAAGCTTCTTATATGAGGGAGAAATAAAGACTTTTTCAGACAAGCAATCACTGATAGAATTTGCAAAGTCCAGACCAGCCCTACAAGAAGTGCTTAGACCTGCATTGTACACTAACCAGTGCAACAGGCAACCACCAGTGTAAAACTACTCAAAAGCTAAAACTCCAGAACCCAGATTTTACAATGGCTCAAGAGATAAAACAAGAGTCTAGCCAACAGCATAAACAGAAATCCACCCCAAATATCAATTCTCTCAATAAACGTGAATGGCTTGAATTGCCCATTGAAGAGACATAGGCTGGTTAAATGGATTAAAAAATATAAGCCAAGTATCTGCTGTCTCCAGGAAACATATCTTATACACAAGGACGCATTCAGACTCAAGGTGAAAGGAGGGCATACAATTTTAAAGGCAAATGGGAACCAGAAGAAATCTGGAGTAACCATTCTTATGTCACATATTATAAACTTTAAAGCAACAAAAATAAAGAAAGACATAGATGGTCACTATATAGTGTTGAAGGGAAAAATCTTACAAGAAGACTTAACAATCCTAAATATTTATGTACCCAACACAGGAGTGCCCAGATACATAAAGCAAATACTACTTGATCTAGACAACATAATAAATAGCAAGCCATAATAGCCGGGGACATCAACAACCCACTGAGAGAACTAGACAGATCCTCCAAATAGAAAATAAGCAAAGAAACAATGGACCTAAACAGGACTCTAGAACATTTGGGCCTAACAGATATCTACAGAATACTCCACCCAAATAACACTGAATATACATTCTTCTCATCAGCTCATGGATCTTTCTCTAAAATTGACCACATCCTAGGCCACAAAACAGATCTAAACAACTTCAAAAAAATAGAAATCATACCATGTATCTTTTCAGACCACAGGAGAATAACATTAGAAATCAGTTCCAACAGAAACACACATCTCTATCCAAAAACATGGAAATTAAACAATCTATTGCTGAATGACTATTGGGTCAAGGAGGAGAGTCAGATGGAAATCAAAAATTTCTTTGAACTAAATGATAATGGGAACACAAGTTATCAAAATCTGTGGGATAGCAAAAGCAGTCCTGAGAGGAAAACTTATCATCTTAAATGCCCACATCCAAAAGACAGAAAATCCACAAATCATTAAACTAATGAATCATCTCAAGGAAATGGAAAAGGAAGAGCAAACTCACCCTAAACCCAGCAGAAGAAAAGAAATAACCAAAATCAAGCAGAATTAAATGAAATTGAGAACAAAAGAACAATACAGAAGATTAATAAAATGAAAAGTTGGTTCTTTGAAAAGATAAACAAAATAGACAGGTCACTTGCCAGGTTGACCAGAAGCAAAAAGGAAAGGACTCTAATAAGCTCAATTAGAAATGAAAAAGGAGAGGTTACAACTGATACCATGGAAATACAAAACATCATCTTTGAATACTACTAATATCTCTATGCCCAAAAACATGAAAATGTGGAGGAAATGGACAAATTGTTAGAAACACACCACCTCCCTAGGCTCAACCAGGAAGAAATAGAATTCCTAAACAGACCAATATCCAGCACTGAAATTGAAGCAGTAATAAAAAATCTTCCAACAAAAAAAAGTCCTGGACCAGATGGGTTCACACCTGAATTCTACCAAGCCTACAAAGAAGAACTGGTGCCTATACTGCAGAAATTATTTGAAAACATCCAGAAGGATGGAATCTTCCCAATCTCCTTCTACAAAGCCAATATCACCTAGATACCAAAGCCAGAAAAGGACACAACAAGAAAAGAAAACTACAGACCAATATCCCTTATGAATATAGATGCAAAAATTCTCAAAAAAATCCTAGCAAACCGAATTCAAATGTACATCAAAAAAATAATTCACCAAGATCAGGTGGACTTTATCCTTGAGATGCAGGGATGGTTTAACATATGCAAATGTATAAATGTATTTCACCTTATAAATAAAAGCAAAACAAAGCAGCACACTTTTATGATAAGAACTCTTAACAATATGGGCATAGATGGCTCATACCTCAAAATTATTAAAGAAATATATGATAAACCCACAGCCAATATCATACTGAATGGGGAAAAATTGAATACATTCCCCCTTAAAACTGGAACCAGACAAGGTTTCCCACCATCTTCACTTCTATTCAACATAGTGCTGGAAGTCCTTGCCAGAGCAATCAGACAAGAGAGAGGAATCAGGGGTGTCCAAATGGGGGCAGAAGAGCTCAAACTTTCAATCTTCACAGACAATATGAAATTATATCTAGAAAACCCCAAAGATTCAACCAGGATATCACTGGAATTGATAAATGAATTCAGCAAAGTCTCAGGATGCAAAATCAATGCACACAAGTCAGTGGCCTTCATGTATACCAATGACAGTCAAGCCAAGAAGTGGGTCAAAGACACATTACCTTTCACAATAGCACCAAAGAAAATTAAATATTTAGGAACATATCTAACTAGGGAGATGAGAGACCTATATAGAGAAAACTACAAAACACTGAGAAAAGAAATTGCAGAGGATGTAAACAGATGGGAAATCCTACCATACTCTTGGATAGGTAGAATCAACATTGTTAAAATGTCTATACTACCTAAAGTGATTTACAGAATCAATGCAGTCCCTATCAAAATACCAACATCATTTTTTTCAGAAAAAGTAATTCTGCGCTTCATGTGGAACCAGAGAAGACCCTGTCTAGCCAAAACAATCTTAAGCAGAAAGAACAAATCAGGAGACATCAATATACCAGACTTCAAACTATACTACAAGGCTATGGTATCCAAAACAGCATGGTACTGGCACAAGAACAGAGACATAGACCAATGGAACGTGACTGGGAACCCAAATATAAAACCATCCTCATGGTGTCATCTGATCTTTGATAAATCCCACAAAAACATACACTGGGGAAAAGATTCCCTATTCAATAAATGGTGCTGGGAAAACTGGATGGCCACATGTAGAAGACTGAAACTAGATCCACACCTCTCACCTCGCACAAAAATCAACTCACGATGGATAATAGACTTAAAACTAAGACGTGAAACCCTAAGAATTCTAGAAGAAAACGTTGGAAAAGCTCTTATAGACATTGGCCTAGGCAAACAGTTTATGAAGAAGACCCCCAAAGCAATCACAGCAGCAACAAAAATAAATAAAGGGGACCTGATCAAATTAAAAAGCTTCTGTACAGCCAAGGAAACTATCACTAGAGTAAACAGACATCCTACAGAATGGGAGAAAATATTTGCATGCTACACATCTGATAAAGGGCTTAGGAAATCCATACAGAACTTAGGAAAATCAACAAGAAAAACTCAAACAACCCAACGAAAAAGTGGGCAAAGGACATGAACATAAATTTGCAAAAGAAGACAGAATAATGGCCAGCAAACATATAAAAAAATTGCTCAACTTCTCTAATCATCAGGGAAATGCAAATCAAAACCACAATGAGATATCATTTAACTCCAGTGAGATTGGCTTGTATCAGAAAGTCCCAAAACAAGAAATGTTGGCGGGGATGTGGACAGATAGGAACACTCATACACTGCTGGTGGGACTGCAAATTAGTACAACCTCTATGGAAAGTAATATGGAGATGACTCAAAGAACTAAAAGTAGGACTACCATTTGATCCAGGAATCTCACTACGGGGTATTTACCCAAAGGAATAAAAGACAGTCTATAATAAAGATATCTGCACTCGAATGTTTCTAGCAGCACAATTCACAATTGCAAAGATGTGGAAATAACCCAGGTGCCCATCAATGCACAAGTGGATTAGTAAAATGTGGCATATGTATACCATGGAGTATTACTCAGCAATAAAAAACAATGGTGAATTAACACATCTGGTGTTATCCTGAATGGAGCTAGAGCCCATTCTTCTGAGTGAAGTATCGCAAGAATGGAAAAACAAGCACCACTGGTATTCACTATCAAATTGGTACTAACTGATCAATACTTATGTCACACATGGAAATAATATTCATCAGGGGTCGGGCAGGTGGAAGGGGATGGAGGGGATGGGAAAACTCTCACCTAATGGGTGCGGGGCACACAGTTTGGGGGATGTCCATGATTTTAGCTCTTACTTGCCAGTGCATAGGCAATATATATTACCAAAGTGTTGTACCCCCATAATGTTCTGAAATTTAAAAAATTGAAAAAAAATAATGATTAATATCAATTTTACACAAACTAATTTAGAGATAAAAAGAGATGGCAACATTTTCTATGTTTTTTTCATATTTTTTCAGCATAATCATAAAACTAGCAAAAATAAGGGCATAAATAATAAATAAAATTACAGACCAATATTTTTTATTTTTTATGAACATACTTGCAAAAATTGTTAAACAATCGTTAGAAAATGGAATCCAGCATTATATGAAAAAACACATACTAATCAAGTGGAATTTATCCCAGGATTGTAAGGTTGTGACAAAATTTTAAAAAATAATCACATTGATAGGATAAAGAATAAAAATTATATAATTACCTTATTGAAGCAACAAAAAATTTTTGATGTCATATAATATTCATTTGTGACAAACTCTCACCAAACTAGGCATAGAAAAACACTTCATCAATTTATAAATGACATTTGTGAAAAATATCCAGCTAACGTTGTACTTACAACTGATACTTATAACACTTTTTCCTTAATATCGATAACAAGGCAAGGGTTTACCCATAATTTCTATTCAACATTGTACTGATGTTCCTAAAATAAGCAATAAGGCAAGGAAAAAGAACTGAATAATATAAAGATTGGAGCAAAATAAATAAATGTGTCTTTATATTCATAAATGACATGATTAAATTTTTGTATGTATAGAAAATCCTATGACACCTGATATATTAGCAACAAATAATTAAGAAATAACATAAGTAAGCCATTTAATAGCACCAAAAACCATAAAATATTTTAAATACTTAGGAATAAATTTAACAAAGGACATTTAAGTCCTTTCCAATAAAAACTGCAAAGCTTTGTTGAGAGAAAATTTTAAAAAGACCTAAATAAAAAAGAGAGATGCCATGTTTAAGAAATAGAAAACCCAATATTGTTTCAATTCTCACTCTTTCCAAATCAATCAATACATTCAAGGCAATTGCAGCAAAAATCTTAATACAGACATTGAGAAACTAATTCTAAAACTTATATAAGAGTGAAAGATCTAGAATAGACAAAGCAATCCTCAAAAAAGGAAAGAAACTTGGGGGCATTGTATTATCTAATTTCACAAATTACTATTAAGTGACAATAATTGAGACACTGTGGTATCGGAATAAGAATAGGCAAATAGATCAAAGGAACAAAATAGAGCATACAGAAATAAGCATCTACCTATATGGTCAAATGGTGGTAATGCAATTTAATAGGAAAGAAAGTCTTTTCAACAAGTAGTGTTGGAGCAATTAGATAAAGTAAGGAAAACAGTAAACTTTGTTCTCCACCTCACATCATAAACAAAAATTAAAAGCTAAAACTATAAAATTTCTAGCACAAGAGACATAAGAATAATTAAAACTGTGACCTTGGGTTAGGTAAGATTTTTTTTTTTTAGCCAGGACACAAAGAACTCTAAACAGTAAACTTAAAAAGATAAATTAAAAATCTCTGCTCATCAACAAATATCGTAAGGAAAATGGAAAACAAGACACAGATGGAGGAATATATTCACAATACCTAATCTCATAAAATTTTATATCCAGAATATATTCACTACTCTTACAACTAAATAATAAAAATCGAACAAAACATTAAATATAGGTAAATGCCTTGAACAGACACTTCCCAAAAGAAGATGTACAAATGGACAAAAGCAGATGAAAATGGGCCAATATCATTAGTCATTGGACAAATTAAAACCATAATGTGATACTATTTCATCCACAAAAAAGTAGCTCAAAATAAAAAGGGACAACGCTTTAGGTTTGCAAAGTTGTGAAGCAAAGGAATTTTTATGTATTGCTGATGGGAGTAAGTGTGAATTGGTATGCTTTAAAAAAAATTTCATAGCTCCTTATAAAGTTAATTGTATATTTACCATGTGACTTGAATTTCCACTTATTGGTATTGTATTACTTTCCTATTGCTGCGATAAAAACACTATCACAAACTTAGTGGCTTAAATTAAAACAAAGTTATTATCTTACAATTCTGAAATTTAGAAGTTTAATTGAGTCCTTTTTGGCTAAAATCAAGGTGTCAACAGGGCCACATTCCTCTCTGGAGGCTCTAGGGGAAAATCCAGTTTTGTTCTTTTTCCAGATTCTAGAGGCTGCCCACAATTCTTGGCTGATTGGCCCCCTTCTATCTTCAAAGCCAACAATGGTGAGTCAAGTCTTTCTCACATCCTATTACTCTGACACTGTCTCTTCTGCCCTCTTCTTTCACATTTAAGGATGCTATGATTACACTGGGCACACCTGGATAATCCAGGCTTAGCTCCTTATTTTAAGGTCAGTGGATTAGCAACATTAATTCTACCTGCTACCTGAATTCCCCTTTGCCATGTAACTGATATCTGGGAATTAGACGTGGACATCTTTGAGAGGCCACGTGTTTATATAAAAGAAATGAAAACTTAGGTTCATGATATACTTGCACAAGTTTGTTTAAAACATCTTTATTCATAATAGCCTAAAATCAGACACAACTCTATGTTTATCATTAGGGCAATAGATAAGCAAATTGTAATAAATAATTAAAACAGAAAACTTCTTGAAAATAAAAAAAGATAACTTATACATTAAACAATCTCCAAAACATTACATTGAGCAAAATAAGCAGAGCAAAATAAGCATAGCAAAAGAGTAAATACTATATAATTCCATTTTTATGGCATTCAAGAACAGCAAAACTAATCTATGATTATAGAAAGAAACATACTGTTGTATGTTTGGCACAAGATTGACTGAAATGGAGCATGAGGGAAATTTCTGAAGTAGGTGATAGAAATATTTTATATTTTGGTTGGGATTGTGGTTACACAGGAGGGGTATGTGTGTATGATGTGTGTGTTTGTGTGTGTGTGTATTTATATATATCAGTTCTCATAAGATCTGTGCATTTCACTGTGTATGAATTTTACTTGATAAAACAAATTTTAAAACATGTTGGAGTAATAAATGAACAATCCACCTACATTTCTTTAATTAAACAAACAAAACAAACAAAAAAAGAAAGAAACAAATGGTAGTGGCCAAAACATCACCATTGCTTGTTGCTGTGAACTCACAAATTCAATTTTTAAACCACACCTTTCAAATTCAAATTTAATGTCTGTGTAAACATTTGCAATAAATTTGAATATGGAGATTCTACCTTTTTATCTTGCTAGAGATGCTTTAGAGCTTTTTAAAAAATATAATATATATAACCAAAGTGTTGTGCCCCTATATATTCTGAAATTAAAAAAAATTTAAAAAAGGAAAAAATATAAATCAGATATAATTTTGAAAGTTCAGGGGAAAAAAACTTTATGAAATGTTCCCCCATGCCACAACAAGGTTACATTTGTATATATAAAATGAGGTCAAAGACCTTAATAATCACCACCTAAATAGATTATGAAGGTTCTCCAAAGACTCCTATGCTGCCAAATCCTCTGATGCCACTTTGCAGTTAATGCCAAGTGGTGATTTGAAGTACTGGTTTTTTTATTGTAGATATCTCCCTCCAGGACTCAGGCTTGAGTCCATGGGTCTAGGACAGAAGATAATCTGAATGACAGATACAGTGTTATGATCAGAATCACCCTTCTCAACTTCCAGAGCTTTGACCTTAGTAAAAGCCAATGTGTCTGGGTTTGCTATACTCTTTTGACTTTTTAGCCTGAAGAGTCTCTTCAGCAGTTTGTGAAAATAGACTTTTAGCTGACCCAGCCCCTAATCCCTGGATACACCATTTGTTATGTTTGAATTTAAGGTAAATGCAGTCTAACTTGCCCAGTTGGAACCACTGCTACACACAAGAGATAAAAAAAAAGATTGCCAGATGTCTTAGATCTTTTTGTGCTTCTATAACAGAATACCTGAGATCAGGTAATTTATAAAGAACAGAAATTTATTTCTCACAATTCTGGAGGCTGGGAAGTTTAAGGTCAAAAGCCTGCATGGTGAGGGCATTTTTGCTGTGTCACCTCATGGTAGAAGATGGAAGGGCAAAAAAGCATGAGCTGTATCAGCCATTAATCCACCCATGAGGGCAGAGACCTCATAATCTAATCAGCGCTTAAAGGTCCTACCTCTTGACAATGTTGCATTGGGAATTAAATTTCCAACACATAAACCTTGAGGGACACATTCAAACCACAGCACTGGAGCATCAAGAAAGCCAAGTGTAATAAGGTGAATTAATCTGTAGAGTGTCTTCTATAAAGTAGATGATTGATAAACATATATTATTATTTTGGTATCATATGCCCAGAGAGCTTGGTACTGATTTTTTCTCCAGCTACATTTCCTTGATTATGGTGCCGATGCAGAGAAGATGGAAAAAATGGCCCAGAAATGGGGTATCCCTGGGATAACCTGCCTTAGCTAGTTTATTGAAGAGTCCATGAGATTAAGGTGCTGGTTAGTCAGCATTGAAACACCCCAAGGTAGAATCATGGAAGAAATAGATGGCTTGGGTGAAGTGAGAAATGTTGAAAAAACAAAGTTCTCACAAAATTCAAGAGCAAGTATTATGCATGCAAGAGAATGGATCATAACAGGTAAAAATGGTATGACATATCTCAGACATTTACCAATAGATGGGCTGCTCATGCAGGATCAAAACTAAGCTGTGTGGCTTCACGATGTGGAAATACAGAGGAAGTTGCGGGATTGAAGAATCAACATAAGCAATATTAAAATATTTGAGAATCAAGATAGTCATCAGATGAAGAAGAAAAATTGTAGTGACACTGGCTGCTTGCAATGTGTATTGATAATCAACACCATTTGCTGTATATTGGAAAGGCTGGTAGAAATGAAGTATTGGCATAGAGGGATGATTTTTGTATTTTTTAGGCCATTTATTTTACCCCTCTACCAATCTCAGGTATAACCATCCTTCAAAACTTTGTTCAAGTTACTTTTTTATGAGAAGTCTTTTATGGCTGGAACTCCAGCTAGTCTGTTAGCTGGTTTTTTATTCACTCAAACGTCTACTCTTTCTGAGTGTATATCATATGCAGACAGTATATCCAAACCTCCTAGACCAGGAGAATCCACACCTCTGAACCTCCCCTAGCTACCTAGAGGCCTGCAATGTGGAGAAGGGACAACACTAGCCTATGAATACAGATTATGGAAATGAGAAATTATCATGGAGCAAAAAGAAAATAGTATGCCGTGCCAGCAGCCATGCAAGACATCAGTGGGAAGATGCTTAGAGTGCAGAAGAAATTCAGGTATGAAAGTGACAGACCATTGCAGAAGGGTTAAGAACAAGTGAGTAGGAGTCAAAATTAGGAAGCACTAAATCACCAGGCACATTTGCTTACAACCTACATAAGCCTAGTATTTTGTGACTCATAACACTTTCCACCATTATATATAGTCATAAACCTCCTTAAATTTTTAAAAAATGATTTCATCAATTTCCAATTGTACCATCTGGCAGGATTTCAATGATGAAGGAGCTAGAGGGGAAACAGAATAACACTTTAGTGTGGATTACTAAGTAGAGACAGGGTGGCTAATGGCTGCAGATAGAAAATGTCAGCGATACCCTCAAGGCTTGAAAGAGACAGAATTCCCTTTTTTCTCCTATAGTTTAGCAAGTTCACTACATAGTATGAAAAACAGAAGAGATCCTGCTTTATCCATTTTACTGAGGGTGGTGATGTGGGGTGGGGTGGAAGACAGATAAACAGATATAAAGATAAAGACCAGAACTAGCAAAGAGAGGAAGAGAGCACAAGAGAGTGTGCTTTGACTTCTTAGTGGTTTGGGTACAGTGACCAAGTGATGACATAGGGTGGGAGGGAGCTTTAGCTTCCCTTTCAGAGTTTCCATTAGCCACATCTTCATATCCTACATTTTTTTATTTAGACAAAGGATTTTTATGAAATGGTATACATTTTCAGCTTCAAGATCCACAACCCTTTCTTTCAACCTGATTGCCCCTTAATACCTTCTTAAACAGTTTCTGATTTCTGTTCAAGGACATAGAAAGCTGGAAAGAGTGTTGCTCCTACCTTCAGAGTTTAAAAAGTTGAAAAATAAGCTGCAAATTCATGGCTTTTTTTTTCAAATCCATTGGAGAAAGAGGCACAGGACAATCAACTGGCCCCAAATCCAAGGAGACAGAGGCACTTTAGGGAGTGATGAGATGTGTACATTTGCTTACCTGGAATAGATGACAATTTGGTGAAGGGAAAATGTGGGCCAGGAGGAGAGTCTAAAGCCTTTGGGAGTTGCAGAAATTGAAGCATCCTCAGTACCCTCTTGAAGGCTCTTTCTCTTCACACCTCACAATGCTTTCACAGAACAAATAAGAAAGAACTCTAAGAAAGGCTTTGTTGTGGTAAAGACCTGGGGGAGGTGGACAGAGGCTTATGTGGGAGAGGCACAAAACTCCACCTAGACAGACCATTTCCCTGTTATCCACATGAATGATAAACTTTATCTGTGGAATGACAGTCAACACACGTTTTCATCCTTAAGGCACAGGTGAAGATTCATTGAATTTGGGGAGGGCACCAGAGGGAAAAATCTCTACCCCTTTGGAAGGGCAAGGATACATAGTGGGCCCAGGACCAAGTGGCAGGGTGGGGAAGAAAAACTGAAATGTCCACATCCTTGAGAGCCAGGGACAGGTGCCTGTCCAAGAATGAGAATTAATCAGAGCAACAGACAGCATTCTCCACTCTACTAGCCACAAAGTCCCTTCTACTGACAAGCCATTAAGCTTCCAGCAACAAGTAACAGCCAAATTCTGAGAGACCTAGCAGAGGCAGTCTCTGAGGAATAGTTTAAAAAGAAGATCTAAAGCTGAGAGTGAAGCAGATATTGTGTTATCAAACAAGCTGCCCAGCTCCCAAACACAATCACTACAGGAATTTGACACCTGTTGTGCCCTGAAGGTAACCATAACAACAAAATACCTTAAACCTAGACTGACTCCTACATAGATATACTCAAATCCCCACACTGAAGCCCTATCAGAAAGATGTGCTTATTTCCAGGCATAGAAACTATTTTCCTCATTCTCCAGTGTCCTACATAAGATGTCTGGCTTTCAACAAAATGTGATAGAAAAAGTATATAGAAAATCAGTAGAGATACAAAAGATCTGAAGAATACTACCAAACAATTAAACCTAATTCACATTTATAGAACACTGCACCCAACAACAGCAAAATACTTTTTCTTTAGAAGGGCCTGTGGAATATTCTTCAAGATAGAGCATATTCTAGTTCATGAAGCAAATTTTAACAAGCTTAAAATAATAGAAATCATGTAAAGTATATACTTAGACTATAACAGAATTGAACTAGAGATATAAATAACAAAAAAAATCTGGAAAATCACTAACTATTTGCAAGATAAACAATATCCTTCTAACTACTCCATGGGGAAGGATCAAATTGGCCAACTAGACACAGATAGTATGTGCCTCCTTCATAGACAGGAACCAGAATAGTGAGCAGATTCTCACATTTTGAACAGATCATCTAGGGGAGAATGCTAGGATTCACCAGAGAAGTGACAGGAAGCACCAAAAGTGGGTAAGAAGAGGATTCAAGGCAACTTGCCCAGCCAGGAAGCTGGCTAAAAGCCAGGAGAAGCTCCTGGATACAGTGAAACAGAGAGAAGCCCCCAGCTCTGCTCACCAAGATGAACTTTTACAGTATTGACTATGAGAGAACCCCCTGACCAACACAGGTCTTGGACCTAACATAAGGAACTGCTTGGAGATTGCACAGAGATGTTGTTCCATAAAGGGAACTCATGGAATCCCACAGGCATGCGACCGTAGAGCAGCTTTACCCAGGCACCATCTTGAGACCCTAGACATCAGGGAACTGCAGGTGTGCCTGCAGCCACTGTGTCATTCTGAGGAGGGACAGAGGAGCCCAGGCTCTCCCACACACCCCTGGAAAGGTCTCCACTGCCCTGCTATGGGCTGCTTTTGAGACTGAGACAGTGGACGGCATTTTCCACAGTTACTCACCTATGCTGCATGCCTGGGTGGGGCCACAGCCTTTCTGGTTGCAGATCCAAGGTGCCATTTTGAAGGTTTGACACTGAGGTATGCCCTGCCCTCTGGCTAGGTTTGGGCTTGATGTGGCTACAGCCTCTGCCTAACAGGGAGAAACAGAGAAAACAGGCTTTCCAGCATACGTCTGGAATGGTGCCCACTGCTGTAGCACCAAGCCTTGAGAAAACTGCACTCCCCAAGGTTTCTTGCTAGCACAGCTTACCTGACAAGGACCCTGCCCTCTCTGGTCACAGGACTAGAGTGTCATTTTGGGAGTTTGAAGCTGGGCAATATTTTGACCTCAGGCTGAATTTGGGCTGACACAGCCCCACCAAGGTGAGGAGGGACAGGGGAGCTCCTATACATACCTAGGATGATTCCCACTGCTATGTTATAGGCTGCTGTGGGACTGAGTTGTGAGCAGACAAAATTCCCCCTCTCATCCCGCACACTCTGTTTGCCTGGAAGGTGCCCCACCTCCTCTGGTCATAGGCCCAAGGCATTAGTTTGAGAGTTGAAAGCTGAGCACTGTTCCACCCTTGGGTTGAGTTTGGGCTATTATAGCTAGAGCCCTGCCCAGTTGAGGAGGGACAGGGGAGCCCAAGCTGTGCTACATATTCATAGGAAAATTCCCACAACTCTGCTACAAGCTGCAGTGAGACTGAGATGTGAGTGTGTGGCACTCCATCCAGCATCTTGCACACACTATTTACCTGGAAGAGGTCTTAGCTTCTTGGGTCATAGGCCCAAGGTGCCATTTTGGAAATTTAAAGCTGGGAAGCCTGGGAAGAGACATGGAGATGGGGACCTCCCCTCCTACAACCACCCGAAGCTGTGGACATAGCTGCCTCTGCTCCCAAGCATGAACTTTTCATGCAGAATGCAGATGAGCTTCGGGATGGCCAGTTCTCGTCTTGCAGAGGGGGTATGCTCGCAATATTACTCTGCTCACTGCACCTGGGTTCTGCATGGAGGCTGTGGCTCATTTCCCTTCCTTCATAGACATGCAGTGTTTTTGCAGTTGTCCCAACCTAGGAATCTCAGCCCCTGAGTCCCTACATCACTGGATCAACAGCCAATGCCCCCAGCACCCACTAGGACTATAGCAGTCTTGGTGGACCAGTGGGTCCTGGGGGAACTGTGGGTCTCCTGGAGCTTGGGCATTCAGAACAGGCCACTTCCAGCTGAGAGAAGAGTGCAGCATGCCAGGATGCTTAGGACAAAGGGGACCAGGGCACCAGCTCCCCACTATTTGGGGCAATCTCCTCCTTTCCTTCTCTGACCACTGATGCCAAAGCAGCAGTGGTTATTTCCGCTTGGGACCAGTGAGGGTTCCACAGGAGATGATTATGGCACTTGGGAGTGGCTGCCTTGCCTATGACAGAGTGCCTATTACACCCAGGATTCCAAAGAGCTTGGTGCTAACTCCTTTCCCTCTAAAAAGATTCAGCAGGTGCTTTTGTGTGCCCCAGGGACAAAGGAACCACCTGCAATGAGAAAGGGTAGGGCTAGGAGTCCTCTCTTCAAGCTGCCTTTCTCTTCTGTGAGAAGCCTGCCAACCCTGGAGGCAAGTCCCTGACACAACCATACCTTCCCTGCTGGAGAGCATTTTAGCCATACCTCACAGCCAGCATAGTAGCTCTGCACACAGTGGGTTGAACTGCCTTTACCACATTTGGTTCAGCTAATTCAGGGTGGTAGCTGGGAACCTGGGTGCTTTTGTGCTCCTAGAGGACACAGACCACTGTCACTGCCGAGAAAGGGAAGTGTAGGTGTGAGTGGCTTTTGCAGTGCTGTCCACCTGTACTAATTGCATCAAGAGGAGCCTGCCTCTCATGTCCCAGGCTCAAAGTGCACATGCCCTTCTCCTGCATGAGCATCATTCCAGAACAGGCGATCACCCCACCCCTTCATATCACAACCAGTACCTGAACTCAGGGAGGCAGGAGGGAAAGTTTGCCATCCCAGTCTCAGTTTGGTCCCCTCAGGACTCAAATACACCATCCACGGGCCTGGAAACTGGGGATTAACTAACCTAGTCCACCACTGGCACCTGAACACTCTCTCAGGGGTCTGAGGTCCAACCAACCCAAATGTCCAGGAACACCACAGTGGGTACCTACCTGCAAGAGCCAAAAGGCAGCATAATTCTCCCTCTCTGCATTGAGCAGCAGAGTTTCCAGCACAGGAAACAGGTGAACTGCAAATCTAAGTTAGCTGAGGGAAGAGGTTCCAGATGAGAAGGAACCAGCATAAGAACTCTGTCAATATGAAAAAAAAAAAACAGGCTCTTTTGACACCCCCAAATGATCACATAGCTCTCCAGCAATGGATTTCAACCAAAAGGAAATTTTTGAACTGTCAGATATGGAATTCAAAATATGGATTGCAAGTAACCTCAGTGGGATTGATGAGCAAGTTGAAAACCAACATAAAGAAACTGAGAAAATAATTCAGGACATGAATGAGAAATTCACTAAAGAGATCAATATTTATTCAAGAAAAGAACATAGCAGAACTTCGGGAAATGAAGGAGTCATTTAGGAAATTTAAAAATATAGTAGAAAATCTTAACAACAGACTAAACCAAGCAGAAGAAAGAATTTCAGAGCTTGAAGACAAGGCTTTTGAATTAACCCAGTCAGTCAAAAATAAGGAAAAAATAATTAAGAAAGAAGAAGAAAGTCTCTAAGAAATACAGAATTATGTAAAATGCCCAAACATAAGAATCATAGATATCCCTGAGGGAGATGAAGAAAAAGCAAAAAGCATGGAAAACTTATTTGAGAGAATAATGGAGGAAAACTTCCCTGGTCTTGCTAGAGTTTTAAATATACAGATACAAGAAGTTCAATGAACTCCTGGAAGATTCATTGCAAATAGATTATCACCAAGACACACAGTCATCAATCAGTCTGGCCAAAGTCAAAGTGAAGGAGAAAATCCTACAAGTGATGAGATGAAAGCATCAAATAAATTACAAAAGAAAACCCATCATACTAACAGTAGACTTCTAAACAGAAACCTTATAAGCCAGAAGGGATTGGGGTCCCATATTTAGTCTTAAACAGAATAATTGTCAGCCAAGAATTTTGTATCCTGCAAAACTAAGTTTCATAAATGAAGGAGAAATAAAATGTTTCCCAGATAAGCAAACACTAGGGGAATTTGTCACCACTAGAACTGCCCCACAAGAAGTTCTCAGAAGTGCTCTAAACACTGAAAAGAACAGTGGATACTCACCAGTGTAAAAATGCTTGAAACTAAAAACTCACAGCTTGTATAAAACAGTAACACAAGGGAGAATAAAAAGCAACAAGGTAACAATCACTATTCTGACTAGAAGAGTATCTCTCTTATCAATATTAATGTTGAATGTAAACAGCTTAATTGCCCCATTTAAAAGATACAGATCGACAGAATGGATAAAAAAATACAATCCAAATATCTGTTGTCCCCAAGAAATCCACTTAAAGAGTCACATAGACTCCAGGTAAAGGGTATAAAAAAATATTCCACACAAATGGAAACCAAAAGTGAGCAGAGTAGCTATTCTTATATTAGATAAAAGAGACTTTAAATAAACAACAGTAAAAAAAGATAAAGATGGACATTACATGGTGATAAAGGGATCAATTCAACAAGAAAATAGAACAATCCTAAATATATATGCATCTAACATTGAGCTCCCAAATTCATAAACAAATATTACTACACCTAAGAAATGAAATAAACAACAACATAACAATAATGGGGGACTTCAACACTCCACTGACAGAATTAGGTCATTGAGGCAGAAAATCAACAAAGAGACAATGAACTTAAACAGGACTCTAGAACAAATGGCCCTAACAAATATTTACAGAACATTCTCCCTACAAACGGCAGAATATACATTCTTCTCATCAGCACATGGAACAATTTCCAAGATAGATCATATGTTAGGCCACAAATCAAGTCTCAGCAAATTTTAAAAATTGAAATCATACCATGTATCTTCTGAGACCACAGTTGGATAAAACTAGAAATCAATTCCAAGAAGAACTCTCAAAACTATTCAAATTCATGGAAATTAAACAACTTGCTGCTGAATAATCTTTGGGTCAACAAGGAAATCAAGATGGATATCAAAAAATGCTTTGAATTGAATGACAGTAGCAACACAAGCTACCAAAAATCTCTGGGGTACAGGAAAAGCAGTGCTAAGAGGGAAGTTTTTAGCACTAAATGCCTTAATCAAAAAGACAAAAAGGTCACAAATTAACAACTTAATGTCACACATCAGGGAGTTAAAAGAACAAACCAAACTCAAAGCTAGCAGAAGACAAGAAGAAACAAAAATCAGAGCAGAACTAAACAAAATCAAAAACAAACAAACAAGAAATACAAAGGATCAATGAAATGAAAAGTTGGTTCTTTGAAAAGATAAAGTCAACAGACCACTGGCTAGACTAACCAAGAAAAGAAGAGAGAGGGTTTAAATAAGCTCAATCAGAAATGAAAAAGGAGACATTTCAACTGATATACAGAATTACGAAAGATCATTCAAGACTACTACAAACACCTCTATGCACACAAACTAGAAAATCTACAGTAAATGGATAAATTTTTGGAAACATCTAACCTCACAGGTTTGAATCAGGAGGAAATAGAAATCCTGTAGAGACCAATAATGAATAGCAAGATTGAATCAGTAATAAAAAGTCTCCCAACAAAAAAAGCCAGAACAAGATGGATTCACAGCTAAATTCTACCAGACCTAGAAATAAGAAATGGTACCAAGCCTATAGAAACTGTTTCAAATGATCAAGAAGGAGGGAATCCTCACTAACTCATTCTATGAAGCCAATATCACCCTGATACCAAAGCCAGGAAAGGGCACAACAAAAAAAAGAAAACTACAGACCAAGATCCCTTATGAACATAGGTATGAAAAGCCTCAACAAAATACCAGCAAACAGAATCCAACAGCACATCAAAAAAAAAAATAATCCACCATGATGAAGTGGGTTTCATTCCAGGGGTGCATAATTGTTCAGTATAGGCAAATCAATAATTGTGATTCACCACATAGAATTAAAAACAAAAACCATATGATGATCTCAACAGATGCAGAAAAACATTTGATAAAATCCAGCACCCCTTCATGACAAAAACCCTTCACAAACTAGGCATAGAAGGAACATACCTCAAAATAATAAAAGACATATATGACAAATCCACAGCCAACATCATCCTGAATGGGGTAAAGTAGAAAGCATTACCTATAAAAACTGGAATAAGAAAAGGATGCCCACTTTTACCACTTCTATTCAACATAATACTGGAAGTTCTAGCCAGAGCAATCAGGCAAGAGAAAGAAATAAAGAGCATCCAAATCTGGAAAGAGGAGGTTAAACTAACCCTAAAGACTCCTCCCAAAGACTCTGAGAATTGATAAATAAGTCCAGTAAAGTCTCAGGTTTCAAAATTAGTATACACAAATCAGTAGCATTTCTATACACTTGTAATAGCCAAGCTGAGAATCAAGTCAGGAACTCAATCCCATTTTTAATAGCTGGAAAAAAAAATAATAGAATACCTAGGAATATACTTAACCAAGGAGGTAAAAGATCTCTACAAGGAAAAGTACAAAACACTGACAAAAAATTGATGACACAAACACATAGAAAAATATCCCATGCTCATGGATTGGAAGAATTAATCCTGTTAAAATGTCCATTGTACCCAAAGTGATTTACAGATTCAATGCAATTCCCATAAAAATACTATCATTTTTTACAGAATTAGAAAAAACAATCCTAAATTTCACATGGAATTTAAAGAGAGCCTGAATAGCCAAAGCAATACCAAGCATAAAAAATCCCAAATCTGGAGGCTTCACATTACCTGACCTTAAATTATACTACAAGGCTACAATAATCAAAACAGCATGGTACTGGTATGAAAGTAGACACACAGATCAATGGAAAATAATAGAGAATCTAGAAATAAAACTGTATACCTACAACCAACTAATCTTTGACAAAGCAGACAAAGACATACAATGGCGAGAGGATGCCCTTTAATAAATGGTGCTGGGAAAACCGGAGAGCCACATGCAGAAGAATGATACAGGATCCCTATCTCTCACCATACACAAAAATTAATTCAAGATGGATTAAAGACTTAAATGTAAGACCTGACACTATAAAAATTCTGCAAAAAATTTAGAAAAAACTCTTTTGGACATTGTCCTAGGCAAAGAACTTATGACTAAGACACTAAAAGCAAATATAACAAAAGCAAACATAAATAAATGGGACTTAATTAAGCTAAAAATTTTCTGCACAGCAAAAGAAATAACCAACAGTAGACAACCTACAGAGTGGTAAAAACTATTAGCAAACTATATATCCAACAAAGGACTAATATCCAGAATCTGTAAGGAACACAAATAAATCAACAAGAAAAAACCAAATAACCCCATTAATAAGTGGACAAAAGACATGAATATTTTTCAAAAGAAGATATGCAAATGGCCAAGAAACATATGAAAAAATACTCAACATCACTAATCATCAGGGAAATGCAAATTAAAACCACAATGAGATACCACCTTACCCCTGTCAGAGTGGCCATTATTAAAAAGTCAAAAATCAATAGGTGTTGGTGCAGGTGTGGTAACAAGAGAATGCTTATACACTGTTAGTGGGTATGTAAATTAGTACAACCTATATGGAAAACAGTATGGAGAGTCCTCAAAGACCTAAAAGTAGACCTACCTTTGATCCAGCAATCCTACTATTATATATCTACTCAAAGGAAAAGAAATGATTATGTCAAAAAGACACATGTTCTAGTATGTTTATTACGTCAAAATTCACAATTGCAAAGATGTGGAATCAACCTAAGTGCTCATCAACCAATGAATGGATAAAGAAAACATTTTTTATGTATGTGTATATATACCACGGAATACCATTCAGCTATAAAAAATAATGAAATAATGTCCTTTGCAGCAACTTGGATGGAGCTGGAACACCTTATCCTAAGTGTTCCTAACATAAGGAACACCTTATCTTAGGAATGAAGAAACAAATACCCCATGTACTCACTCATTAGTGGGAGCTAAGCAATGTGTATACACAGTCATACAGAACAGTATAACAGACTTTGGAGACTCAGAAGGAGACGATTTGAGGGGGAGGAGGGATCAAAAATTACCCATCAGGTGGGACTGCAAACTAGTACAAACTCTATGAAAAGTAGTCTGGAGATACCTCAAAGAACTAAAAGTAGAATTACCATTTGATCCAGCAATCCCACTACAGGGTATTTACCCAAAGGAAAAAAAGACATTCTATAAAAAAGACACCTGCACTCAAATGTTTATAGCAGCACAATTCACAATTGCAAAGATGTGGAAACAACCCAAGTGCCCATCAATACATGAGTGGATTAATAAAATGTGGTATATGTATACCATGGAGTACTACTCAGCTATAAAAAATAATGGTGAACTAATACCTCTTGTATTAACCTGGATGGAACTGGAGACCATTCTTCAAGTGAAGTATCACAAGAATGGAAGGACAAACACCATATGTACTCACCATTAGATTAGAACTAATCGATCAACATTTATGTGCACATATGGAAATAACATTCATCAGAAATCAAACAGGTGGGAGGGGGTGTAAGAGAAGGGTAAATTCACACCTAACAGGTACAATGCACACTATCTGGCAGAAGGGCACACTTATAACCTTGACAAAAGCAATTTATGTAACCAAAACATTTGTACCCCTGTAATATTCTGAAATAAAAAATAATAAAATAATAACATTTTAAAAATTACCTATCAGGTGTAATGCATCCTATTTGGGAAATGGGTACACAAAAAGCCCTGATCTCACCACTATGGATCCATCCATGTATTAAGAAACCACTTGTACCTCCTACGTCTATTAAAATAAATAAAAACAAAAACAAACAAACAAAAATGCTCCATGGGTTAATGAGGAAGTCTCAAAGGAAATTGAAAATATTTCAGCTGAAGAAAAATAAAAATACAACTTGTCAAAATTTGAGGGATGTAACTGAAGCAGTGCTTAGTGGAAATTTATAGAGTAAATGCTTATATTAGAAAAGAAGTAAAGTCTCAAACTAATCATTCTTTTATGCAAGTTTCTTGAAAACCAGAAAAAGAAGAGCAAAATCCAAATCAAACAAAAAGAAGAAAATAAAAAATATAAGACCAAAATTAATTACTAAAGAAAAAAAAATCTCATCATCTCAATAGACACAGAAAGAGCATTTGATAAAATTCAGCATCAATTCATGATAAAAATTCTCAGCAAATTAGGAATAGAAGGAAATTTTCTTAATATGAGGAGAGAAACCTACAAATAAATCAACAGTTAGCATCATACTGAATGGTAAAAAACCTAATGCTTTACGCCTAAGATTGGAAACACAAAAAGATATACTACTCTCTCTACACTTCCATTCAACATTGTACTGAAAGTTCTAGCCATGCAATACTACAACAAAAAGGTGGGGAAAGAGCAGGAAGAATGGAAGGAAAGAAATAAAACTGTGTCTGTTACAGATAACAGGATTGACTGTAGAAAATCCCAAAGAATTTACCTATCTCCCTATACTAGTAAATGAGTTAACAAAATTTCAAGATAAAAACTCAATATACAAAAATCAATTTTATTTCTATACATTAGCAATGAATAATTGGAATTCAAAATTTAAAAATCATTCAAATAACACCCCCCCCAAATGAAATACTTAACTGTAAATCTAACAACATATGTGTAGGATTTGTATGTTGAAAATAAAATACATTGATGAAAGGATATTTTTAAAAGACCCAATAAGTGGACAGATATGTTATATTCATGAATTATAAGGCTCAGTATTGTCAATATACTCTTTCAAATTTGATCTGCATTTTCAAAGCAATCTTATTCAAAATCAAAGCAGCCTTTTAGAAAAATAGATATTGACAAACTCATTCTAAATTTATATGGAAAAGAAAAGGAACTGGAACAGCCAAAGTTATTTTTTTAAAAAAAGAACAATTTGGAGGACTCACATTGACTGATTTCAAGACTTATTATAGAGCTACAACATGATATTGTTGAAAGGATAGGCTCATAGATCAATGAAATAGAATAGAGTCCAGGAATAGATGCACACAAGTATAGCCAATTGATTTTTGACAAAAGTGCAAATGCAATTCAATAGAGAAAGGATAATCCCTTCAAAAAGTTATGGTGAAAAAATTGGACATTCATATGCAAAACTATAAACCTCAATCTACATGAAAATTAACTTAAAATGAATTACAGACCTAAATTTAACATGTAAAATTATCAAATCTCAAGAAGAAAATTTAGAAGAAAATCTTGGGTGAGAGAGTTTTTGGATATGACACTCAAGGAATGATCCCCAAAACAAAAAGATGGTAAATTCTACTTTATCAAAATGAAAATATATTGTTCTTTGAAAGACACAGTTAAGAGAATGAAAACACCAAGTGCAACTGGGAGAAACTATTTGCAAATTATAAATCTGACAAAGGTCTTATTTCTAGAATATATAAAGAACTCTCAAAACTCAAGAATAAGAAAAGAAGAAAAAACCATTTACATGCCCAAAAGATCTGAACTAACACTTCACCAAAGAGGATATACAGATGGTAAATAAGGACATAAAAGATGTATCATTAAGAAAGTGTGAATTAAATGCAAAGTAAAACTCAATGGGATACAATTACATACCTATTAGAATGCCTAATATAATAATAATGTTTCTAAAAGGCAATAATAAGTGCTAGTGAGAATATAGAGCAATTGGTACTCTCATACACTGCCGGTAGGAATGCGAAATGTTGCCACTTTAGAAAACAGTTTGGTAGTTTCTTATAAACTTAAATATACATTTGTTATATGACCCAGCAATTACACTCCTAAGGATTTACCCAAAACCAATGGAAACTAATTTTCATACAATAATTTTTATGTTGATGTTTAATATCATCCACGAAGTGGAAACAACTCAGATATCTTTCATTCAACTGGTGAATGTATGCACAAGCTGTAGTACATTCATACGATGGTATACTACTCAGCAGTTAAAAAGAATGAATGATTTCTTCATACAACACATGGACTAGTCTTAAATACACTTTGTTAGGCAAATTAAGCCAGACCTCAAAGGCTACATACTTCATGAATCCATTTATATGGCACTTTGGAAAAGGCAGATCTACAGGAACCAAAGACAAATCAATGTGTTTGGAAGGTGGATGAAGGAGCTAACGAATGAAGGATAACCCATGGGAATTTTTAAGATGATGGATCTATTCTGTGTTGAACTGTGGTAGAGTATGCATGACTCCATGCATTTGTCAAAACCCCCAGACATATACTCCACAAAGAATGAATTTTATTATATGTAAATTTTAAAAAAATCAACCAGGATGGGAAGGAGAATATTAAATGCAGACAATGACAAATAAAACTAACTACATCATGAATGAATAAAGAGGGCGGGGAATAAATCAACTCAGGCAAGTAATTTTGAGAAAAAGTAATTTGACTAGATACTATAAGCCTAAAGATAGAAATAATTTTATACTACCATTGTACTGTAGTTGGTAAATTTGTTTTTCCTAGGAGTATGGTTTATCAATTCTGAAACTATACATAACTAGACTTGAACAAATAAGTAAACACGCTGTGATAGTGAAAGCTAAGTTTCTCACTCTAGTTACAAATAAGGAAAGAGGGGATGCCAGAGTGAATCCCGTGGTTCTGGATTGGAATGAAAGGTGTCAGTATGAATTTATGGCCTAAATTGGTACAACTTGAGCAGCAAAATTAATAAGAATAATATAGTATTGGATTATAACTCAAAGAATAATATAAGTATCCATGAGTCCATACGGTTATAAATAGAAAGTCAAATAAATAAACAGAGAAGGGACACCACAAAACAATTGCTCCAAGCATGATCCACCAATTGCTGCTAAAATTAGTGAAAATTTATAAAGAAACAGGATAATTGTATCTCCCCCCAGATATTTGTTAATTATAAAGCTTCCCCCTATATTTATTAATTGCAAGTGGAAAAACAGTAGGTTTACAGTGAATAAACCTGGCAGACACCACTTTATCTAAGTGATCAAAGTTAACATTGCCAGTAATATGTATTGACATTATCTACCCTCTGAGTGGGGCTCATCACCTCTGTGTCATCCTTTGCAATACTGTACTGCATAACCTCAATTTAATCATGAGAAAACATCAGACAATCCCACATTGAAGGTCATTCTATAAAAGTGTAAGGGTCATGAATAGACCAGAAAAGTCTAATGAACTGTCACAGATTAGAGGAGATCAAGGAGACATGACAACTAAATTCAGTGTGGGATCCTGGATTGGATCCTGAAACAGAAAAGGGACATTTATGGAAAAATTGGTGAAATCCAAATAAAGTCTAGTTTAATTAATGGTATTATACCAATGTTAATTTTTTAGCTTTGATAATTGTTCTATGGTTAGGTAAAGGTGAGTAAGATAGGTGAAAGTCATACCTGGTACTTTCTGTTCTTCAGTACTTTGCAAATTTTCTAAGTCTAAAATGGTACCTAAATTAAAAACTTTAAAAAGGACAAAAAAACTGTGTATACTTTAATTCTAGAGATGCCACTAAAATATATATAACAACATAAAAGTATACAAAACTTTTCATGACCTCATTTAGCATTCTCAGTTTTGCACTTTAAAAATCAATGAGCTTATTTCTATAATTTCCATTTTTTAAAATGATGAGATAAAAGGTTTTAAACTAAGATTTATAAGCTTTCCTTTTCAAGTAACAGATTGTGGGTGTGGAGAGTTTTTATTCCCCATAAATGAAAAGCCAAATTAGATATAATCATCACCAGATTTTATCTGTTTAACTTTAATTTTCAAAGTACTAGAGGCATCTTGCTATGCTGAGTAGAATTTTTAACAGATAAATGTAACTTATGGAACTGGATCTTGTGAAGATCACATTGAGGCAAATTTGAAGCTTATTACTGTTTTTATGTTTCTCATCAACTTGGACTTCAGCATTGGCATTCTTTATTTCTCTTTTATCTATCCAATTGTTCATCCTGGATGTAAATTAAATAATATATAGTTAAGAATAAAAACAGCATATAACTATAAAAATTATCATGATGGCACCAACATTAAGCTAAATGAAAGATTGACTAAGTATCAGCAACCTTTTTATTTGACCTTTACTGACTGCTGTAATTCTCATTTCATAAGTACTCAGAGGTCCTCTAGTTACTCCATTTTAAGTAAAAACATATATTTTTCCATTGTTTGATTTAAAAAAATATATAAATTGAAACAGATGACATTTCTGACTTTAACATCTCCTTAAATAATGTTAAATCCCTAGATGTTCACAAACCATTGTTTGAAAAACCCCGGTCTGGTAAACAGGGAGAAAGTCAGCCATTTTGAACTCTCAGATTGTTTATACAGAAGCCCCAAAGTAAGGTGGCTCCAGAGTTTTTTAATTCTTCCACTTAATGCAAATCTAAAAAAACAGGTTCTTTATGTATTTCTGTTGCCACATTTTCCTGGAGCATTTCCAGACATAATAACGTTCAAAGAAAAAAATCTGTTACCTTTTAAAAATGAAAAAATCTTTTCAGAAGTTTCTCCCCATCCAGTTGACATCCTTTCATGTCTCATTGGCCAGAATTATGTCACTTTTCCATCCCTAAAACAATTACTGGCAGTAAACCAATATACTAATCTAGAATTGACTCCTGAATTGAGAATATAGTCACTTTCCCTAAAAGCTGGATACTTAGATAAAGCTAGTTTGTGTTGACAAGGAAGACTGCGTTAATGGGTATCGAGTGGGCAGCCTACTGTGTCTACTAAAAGGGTCCTTTGGAAGGAATTTGAGTTTACAAAATTGTCTAGGGAAGGGAAGTGCATAAGTAATAAGAAAAGCAAAATTTAGTGTTATAAGAGATTTGAAAGAAATATACTCAAGATTCTATGAGTGTACCCAAACTAGGAAGATTAGGGGTTTATTTCATAGGAGATGGCTGCCTTGAAAAGGTGACACATGGACTGGACAGGGCTGGAGAGGTGGGGGACTGGGGAAGTCAGAACAGAGGAGATCTGGAACGGTCTCCTATTTTACGACGAGGAGTTCATGCACCCCCCTAGAATGGACTGAAAGCGGCTGAAGGATTTTAAACACATAAGGAACATTATGAGATTTGCTTTGAAGGAAAATTGCACTCTGCAGCAAGGACAGACTGCTCCCCCCTGACATTTTATGCTCTTTATTATCTGATCTTATTTAGCACTTAGCATTCACGTTCTGATAGCTAGTTTTCATGTGTGAGAGAAATGGAATCTTATCTCCTAAACTACATTATAAATTCTAAGAAGGCAGAAATGAATGGCTGTTTACTCCGTCGTATGCCTCTCAATACATAGTAGAGTGACAAGCATCTAGAAAGTGCTCGTTTTACTGTCTTTTGTTAAATACTTCCTTCTCGTTCTATCTACAAAGTTGCACTAACCATAACTCTGGACGGCAATGAAGTACGCTGGGAAAAGGTGGGAGCCGACTCAGCCATATTAGGGTTTGTACCTCTGTTTCTTCATTAGTAAAACGGATCATCATCCCTTTGTTTCGGAGTTTTAAGAATTAAATGTATTTCAGGTGAAGAAAACATCTACATATTGGAGACTGAATACAAATTTATCATGCTTATTTCTTAGTCAATTTTTCTTTCCCTAATTGGAACATAACCTATGACAACAAGGTCTTCGCATGTGTGGTTCATTGTAGTATCCAAGGACAAAAAAACAGAGACTGGTATATAATAACACTCAATAAAATATTTGAATTAATAAATGAAAGAAAGGCTGCAGAAATGACTCTCCATGTAGCATTTAAAGACAATGGCACACTGGAGTGAGCCTTGGGCAAATAGATAATGGTTTTAGGCCTTTAATTTGGTAATCCTAGGTAAAATAAAATCATTAAAGGATATTTTGTTTTCATTTATGTAAGCATGACAAAGCCATAGGTACCTACATTATTTCCTAACTACCTCTCAATATTTACTTGACTAATTTCCCCTACTCTACTCTCATAATGTCTATGCATCTCCTCCTCCACCCTGTTTCTGCAGAGATCTTCAAGACCAGAGCCACTAGGCTGTTTCTGGTCTCTTGGTCTACACAAAAGTGAGGGAAATTAGAAGAGTATTCCATAGAATAGAACAGTGGTTCTCAATCCTGTTTACACATGAGAATCACCTGGTGAGCTTTTAAAATAAAATGGCCAGGCTCCCACTAAATACCAGCATCTCTAGGGTAGAGCTCTTATAATGAAATTTTCGTGTGATTTTTCACGAGCATCCAGGGTTAAGAACCATAGAATAGTGTTTTCCAAAGCTTTTGGTCCATGTATAATTTTAGATATGTCCCAATATATCTCTCTCAGTAAAAAGAGCTGCATAAAGTATATTTTTACTTTTTATTTAAGCATAATAAACATAAAGGTAAGTATACAGCTCAGTAATTTTCCAAACTAAACATACCCATCCATGTAAGAGCAGCCAGATCATAAATACAACATTATGGGCACCCTATAAATAAACTCATACCCCCTTAAAGAAAATCCTCCTTCCAGTCACTTCTCCCCCTCAACAGTAACCACCATCCTGACATTAACTGACATGAATGTTTTTTAGTTCCTGTAAATGAAATCATACAGTATGTATTATTTTGATTCTGGCTCGAGATGCCTTTTTAAGGAGGAAAGGGTGTGGTCTAGATCACATGGCTTAATAATCTTATTTAAATACAATTAAACACAGAAAGAAATGCTGAAAGGTTGGTTTGGAGACACACTAAGGAAGAATGGTTTCAAGCAGGTGCCCTGAAATTCGATGAATTTGGGTTTATATCCTTGCTCTTCTACTTGTAAGAGTTGTGACCCATGGCAATTATTTACCTTTCTATGTCTCAGTTTATTCCTCTGTACAACATGGTTAGTAATAGTACTATGTCATAGGATTGTGTGGGGTTTATATAAGGCAATATGTGTATCTAGCACTATGGCTGGGGTATAGAGTAAGCATTATTAACTATTAACATTAATTGTGATTACTCAAGAAAGATTAAGTGAAGGTCATTAATGTTGCATCTCTTAAAAAAAGGAATATAATCTTAGAAAACGGAGGCTGGTCCATACACAGAAGTTAGCCAAGCATTTGGTAAAGATTCTCAGGATACCATTGTAGGCAAGATAGAAAAGTTGGTATTAATGACATTTCTTCTCAAAACATACAATTATCTTCTAAATCATGCACCATGTCAAAATCACTGAGTGTTTATTCTATAACAAGTAAAGATATCCTGGCTCTTGTCCCACCATAATGAAAATGATTAGAATTACTCCAGGTGCTCTACAGGAGTCCACATTTTGAACAAGCTTCCTGGAAGACTCTGATTTGCTTCTGAATTTTAACCATTGAACTGTACTGCATAGTTCTAAAGGGCAAGTGCTCCATTTTGGAAGTTATTACAGCTTTAGTGATTAATTTAGTGCCTGGCATGTAATACTTTCTCAATAAATATTTGTTGAACTGTGAAAGAGATCTCATGAACTCTTAATATGTACCACTATCCTGTTTAGCATTTTCATCAGCAATTTGAAAGATGAAGTTGAAGGCACATTTAACAAATTTACCAATGTCAGAAAAGAGGGAGTGTATCAAAGACAAATGTAAGGGATACACTTAGGTTTTATAAAATATAAAAATGTAATCACTGATTAATCAGCATTTTATTAATATGTAAAATGGAACTAAGGCTTTAGTTGACTGCATTATCAACAAAATAAATGTTAACTTCAGATGCATTAATAAATGTGGCATAGCTTGCTATTTGTCTGTTCTAGGGGTCAGTCAATGATAGGGCTAAATCTGGCCCAATTCACATTTTTATAAATAAAGTTTTACTGGAACACAGCCACATTTATCCACTTATATATCAGCTATGGCTGCTTTAGCATTATAACAGTAAAATTGAGTGTTTGTGATTGAGACCATATAGTGTAAAAAATTTACTATCTGACCCTTTATAGAAAAAGCTTTATCAACCCCTAGTCTATTCCAAGTCTCATTCTCCACATCTTTCTGAGTAATAGAAGCCCCAGCTATTATTTGGGCATATGGATACCTAGATTAAAGATTGAATTTCTTGGCATCTTTTCTATCAGGCATTTCATATGACTATTCTAGCCAATGAGATATGTATGAAACTTTTGTATTTCAGCTTCCTGAAAACTTCCTTAAAAGACAGTTCCTTTACCCTTCAGTTGTCTGGAAATTAGACCTGATGGCTGAAGCTGAAGCAGCCATTTGGTCCATGCAGATGAAGGCATAGGTTTGGCAACCTGGACCTACGAGAGGTCTAAGTCCCTAGGTCCCTGATGACTTTGTAGAACCACCATTCTAGTTCCTCACTGCCAACCTTCAGACATTTTTTACATAAAAGAAAAAAATATTGGGTATTTAGGCCACTGTTCATTTGGGTGTTCTGTTAACTTACTTCTGCATCTATTCTAACTGATACAGATGTGTAATGTCCAGATTTTAGAACTGATTTTGCTAGTTTAAGCACATAGGGAGTTTTTTTGCCTTCTGATGTTAGGTCACTCTCCGTCACTGGAAGGTTTTAGGCATATCCTGAATAACCACCAGTCAGACAAGTGATGCAGAGTTCCCTGAATTGGATGGAGGTTAAACTATATGACCTCCAAGATTCTAAGTTGGGTATTCCTGGACCACATTTTTCTTTATTAATGGAAAGTGTTAAATGGGTTCTTAGTTCAAGCACTTAAAATGATTAAAGTAACCAGCCAGAAAGCCAAGCTGCCAAAATGGAAAGTGCAGAGGGAGTAAAATATCAGCACAATTTTAACTTTCTTTTTTCAATAAGGCAATGATTCGGATGGTACATTAGGCTCTCATTGAGGAAAGCATCGACACTACATCAGATGACAAAACCTTCTGTCCAATAAGTCAGAGATACCCATTTTCACAGAAATGGTAGGACAAGGGAACAATAACATTACTCCATATGTGCAATCCTTTTCTGCATAAAATATTGTATTTTATTTTTCTACAGAACTGTAGTTAAATTAATCCCAGCATGAACAGAGCTGATCTATAAATACGTTTGTTTATCCTCTATTAAGTAAATATAAAGAAACAGGAAATTCTTTGATTAGTAAAAGGTAACAGGGATTGTGTGACTCTGGTACAAACATACCTTCTTTTCTTTTGTTGTTGCCGCTTTATTTCTATTTTTGCAGGATTTATTATAAATGTAATTTCTTCAGTGACCCTGCCATAACCCACGAGGACAAGCCAGCTTTTCCTATTATTTGCTCTCATGGTATCATGTATTTATCTTTCAGAGTAGCAATTGCAAATATAATTAATTAATTAGTTCTTTGTTCCCCTCCTAGTACACTGTAAGCTCCTCGAGAGTTGTAGCCATGTTTGTCTTAATCTTTTTGTATCCCCGGCCTTTAAGTAGTGACTGGAAAAGGGAGACAGTCAATCAGAACTTCTTGAATGATGATGATGCAATTAGGAAGTTTAATCCTATTTTCTATCACACACTACATCTTGTTGTGGATATTGTGGTGCAAGTTCCGGTTTTTTAACTTTAAATAACATGAGGCAGAATTATTTCCTTATTAGAAGGAAAATTATGAATCTTAACTAAAAGCAACAGCCCTATCAACAACAACAAAGTAAGTTTTCTAGTTGTGAAAACTTTGTCACTTTATTTGCTAGTAAACATCTGAGGACACTTTTTTGTGTTTGGGGAATTCCCCAACAAATGATTCTGTTTCCCATTATTGAAGTTCACAATACCAGACACTCACCTTTCCAGTTTCTCATGAAGCCTGGGAGTGGATAATTGACTTGGACTCTAGTAATTTGATTAATAAACTTCTGACTTTGAATCAGGAACTAATGGCAGCTTTTATTGCTTGTGTTAAGAACGCGAATATAAAAATTGATACCAGAAGTGGGCTGTTCTGCAACAGAAGGAAAGAGAAGATTGGGTGATAAGGGTAGAGAGAGTGAAGACTAGCCATGGGCTCATAACATGAATTTCTTCTTATTAAGGCCCATCACGCTATTGCATTGATGAGTCTCCATTTTTTAATAGCGCCAACTAACCAACCCTAACTCTTGGGGCTCAGCCAGATGCTGAGTGTCAGCTTCATTGCATGTGACACACTTAACCATGAAAGGAACTTCAGTTTTTCCTTATTGGAACAGATAACTATTATCAGTTTAGATTTTCTTTCCCTGCCTATCATGCTTGTTCCAACAACCATCCATGAAATTACTGAATGCCCTATCCCATACATGAGGCTGTGGCATCATCTTACAAAGTGATGATATATACTCTGAACAAAAAACCAATACACTTATTCCTAAAGTCAATATACAGAAGTCCCCAAACCAATATGTGGGAATATAAATGATTCCTTCTTAGCCTGAGTGTCTTTGAAAGATACTGTGATAAAAGCATGTGTGTACATTATTTATTTGCTAGTTGAACTTGGGAGTGGAAGGAGCAACGGAAGGAACGAACTGGAATGAATGAGGCAAAGTCAATACAAGTGTGCATTTTCAAGTCAGCCATCACTGTGGGCAAATCCCACTTAGACTTGCAGTACCTTCTAAGAAGCCTTATGAAATACACCTCAGAAAGTTTCTTCTGGGGACGAAAATTATGGAAGCTTTTATCCATTGGCTTCTACCCCCGTTGAACAAAGGTATCTTGTGAGCTTCAACTCATCCGCTTTTCTGGGCTGCATATGAATGAGTACTGAATAAGTTCTTGCACTGTCTGGGTCATAGCATCAGAGAAGTTCTGGTACAAGAAACAAGAGGGACATGATGCAGGCTCAAGGTGAAGCATTCCAGGTTGCGTCTGCACAAAGCCCATTGAGGCCTCTGTGGAATTGGTCCCCACTGCAGGGGCTTGAGTAGGAGGTGGGCCTGAGAGGACTTGAAGGGCACACAAGGAGTATTTGATAGAGTTACTGTCCCTGATTCATTTAACAACCCATATTCTCAAAAATATTTTTTTATTATGACTCTGGATTTTGATGACTTGGAAAACTTTAATAATAAGAAAGGAATCCTTCCACTAGGGGACACAACAATGCCTTAACTGAATTGGAATTGCTGTCATTGATTTTAGAAAAATTAGTATGAATTCTTGTTCTTGTGCTTGTCTGGTTCTTTCCCTGTTCTTGTGCTTTTCTGGTTCTTTTCTGCTTTTCTGTGTTCTTTTCCCATCTATCCAAATATTTTATATGTGATGTGTTAGTGATGGATAACATCACAATTTAATCCATAGATTTTACATTATTGAGAGAAGACTGCAACAGAAGTAAAGGAAAATGATTAGCCAGAGTCCTGGCCTTGGTGCTCAATGAGGCAACTGAAGAAAATGTAGGCCATCATCTGCTGTTAGAAAAGACTGTATTTTTGAATTGCAAGAGATAAGTGCATTATGTTAGGCAGGAGTTTTTTTCTATTTAATATTTATGAATTGGATAAAGAATGTATATTGGTGTTAGTCACACAAATGAGTGGATTATATGTATACATGAAGCTCTGCTTGCTGCCATGCCTGTGGATTCTCCTTCCTATGTTTGGGGAATTCTCTGCCATGGGAGTCCTTTGCAGAGACCCTTTCTCAATATACTGAATAAAAATGCCATGAGCTTCCTTTCCCAGCCCCCATCTAGGATATGGGCTGCTTATCTTAATTCTGCCAGTAAGATTCATTTGCTGTAGATATAGAATGAGGAACCAAGGTTCTTTTCGATTGACTATTAAGATGCCCTATTGATACACACATTATCATAATATTTGGGGAAATAAGACAAGTTCTACTCAGACTGACTAAAAAATGTGTGTGTGTATGTACATATTTATACACACACACATATACTTTAGTCATGACTATCCATTGCTGATTGTCTAAAGGTCTTGTTCAAACCTCTCTGTAAGCAGTATTTTCTGTCTTCTTTACCATTATGGCTTAGTTGGGGCTATTTGACAAGATAGTTAGCCAGTTCAGTGTATAGAACTGGAGAATAAATTAGGACTTAAGAACAAACAATTAAAAATGCCAGAGAGAGGTCTTACCCATGTTATTCCCATGAAGCAATTACATGTTTATAAATTTAAAAGAGGGATGAATGGATAAAGAAATTGTGTGTGTGTGTATTTGTACACACACAAGTATCCCTGAATATATATGGATGAAGCTGGAGGTCATTATGTTAAATGAATGTTAAGTAAAATAAGCCCCGCACAAATATTGTGTGTTCTCGCTCATATGTGAGAGCTAAAAACGTTGATCTCACGGAGGTAGAGAGTAGAATGATAGTTATCAAAAACTGGGAAGGGTGTGTGTGGGTGGCTGGGGCAATGAAGAGAGGATGGTTAATGAGTACAGATGTACAGTTAGATAGAAGGAATAAGTTTTAATGTACAATTGCAGAGTAGGGTGACTAGAGTTAACAACAATGTATTGTATATTTCAAAATAGCTAGAGGAGAGAACTTGAAATATTCCCAGCACATAGAAATGACAAATGCTTGAGGTGATGGATATCCTAAATACACTGACTTGATCGTTACACATTCTATGCATGTAACAAAATATCACATGTACCACATAATTTATAAACATTACATATCAATAAAAAATCCAATCATATAGAAAAAATTTAAAGAAAAGAAAGTCTGAGGACAGAATTCTCTCTCTTTCTCTCTCTCTTTTTTAACAGAACAGCTTATAATATCACTACTTTGACTTTCTCTAATTTTATGTACAACTAAATTTTTAAAAGCTTAATAATAATTCTTGTTATAATTATCTTTTTACTCTCCCTTTTGTGGAGAGTAAGAGGTCAAGAATATCTCTGGAGGAAAAGGGAAGATTAAAGGGAATTGCACCATAACAGTCATCTGGATACCTTCAGAAAAGAAGCAACAGAAATAAGAACTAGAATGTTGCTTTCATTCCTACTTTAAGCACTGTCTGGCCACAGCCCATAAACATTTTCCAGATTTTAACTTGGGTTTATCCTTGAAGTCTAGGTACATTAGCCTAACTTTTGGGGATTTAGGATTTTAAATTCTCTTTATACTCGTTATAGGAAATCCCAATTGTTTAAAAGGAAATGTCTCTAAGTATACAGGTATCTATGTCAGTAATTAAATATTATTTCCCATCACTATGTTGGAATAAATATAATGAGGGCTGTGCTGTACCTCCAAATACCTCATTCAGAATGGAGGTGCTTAATACTCTTAACTGCCAGAAGTGTAGACTGCTGATAGCTCACAGCTCAAGTCCCAGGACTGACCTCAGACAGAGGGAGCTGTGCTACCCAAAGTTACCCCCCTCTCCCTGGATGCAGTCTATATCCAGTGAAAGGCTGATGCAAGGTACAAAGACCCATTCTCTTGCCTTGACTGGGAACAACCCTGAAAGGCCCTTTGTGCCAGGCTCCTCTGAGATTGGGTAAGGCCTCTGTAACAACTGCATCATGATTCATCTGCTCCCTTTACCCCAGCTTCCTTCAATTCCATGTCTTTTGAGCACTGCTCAATAAATCTCTAACTCAGAGTCTATTTCTGATTCTACATTACAACCTGCATTACAACCACTTCCACATAATGGAGGGATGAATTGGCAAACCGTTTCTGCATGATGTCACTGCTCTGCACAGGGAGAAACCATAACAGTGTGCCACTTTGTGGTCCACAGACTGTGAGGCGATCCCATCATGGGGGCTGAAGTACAGACTCTCAGATGTTTTGATGCATGACAGTTAGAAGCATAAAAACTTAAATAACATAAAACCAACGAAGTGAGGGTGACAGGAAAGGCAGAAGTTATAGTTGATCTCTCATAAGAATTGGGATTTCTATTTTCTTTGCAAAAATCACTGCTTTGTATTTTTTTTTGTAGAAGAAAAATAACAACTATAGTAAACCCTTCAGGAATGTAAATGTAGCAGTTATGGTTCTAAGGATTAAAATTGCTTTGGGGATGAGACAGTAAATTGTTTCTGGGTCAAAGGTTGATAATCTGTAGACAGTGTTCCTTACAGCTAAGAAGAAGGAAAGCACTAGGGCAGGAATGGTTTAGACTGTGGTTGGACTCTAATGGTTAGAGGAACAAGAGCTAGATTGTGGAGTAACCTTTCTGAGAGATTTTGTGATATTAGGCAAGGCTGCACTATGTTGTGAGACTGGTTACAGAACAAGATCCTAAACTGGGAAGAGCGCATTTCCCCTTTCCTCTGAATGGAATACAGCTCCCCAAGGACAGGCAGCTATAGCAAAATGTTTTGTTTTGTTTTGATTCCCAATAATAGTTTCTAATTAGGTAATACTCTAAATAGGAGAATTATTGGATTTGTCTGCTCCCTGTCCTCTCTTCTTAGCTTTTATAGCCCGATGGTTGAGTACTGACCCCAGTGCCAGGATGCCCATAAAATCTTGGCTCCACTGCCTGCCTAGTAGCTGTGTGATTTTGATTAAGTCCTTCTCCATGCCTCAATGCCTTCCACTGGTAAGGCGCAAGTCATAATAGTACCTACCTCATGAGTTTGTTTTCGCAATTTAATGATTTCCAGACTTAAGGCATTTCTGTCTGGCTTATACTAAGCACTTAATAAATGTTAGCTAGTCATTATTATGATTGTTGCTGTTGCTATTATCATTTTTAAACTTTTCAATACTTTTGGAGGGATTATATGTATATTCAATTCATCTATGAATTATGATATTTTTGCCTTCTTTCCAATCTTTTTTTAAGGTAATTCTTTTGAACTCTTGTACCTCTTTTTATAGTTTCCTTCTTATTACACTGACTCTGTTATAAATACTCATAAGGTAGTTGCAATGATAAAAGTAGCATTGTTTTTGATTAGCAATAACAAGGATGATTCAAAGAACTGACAGGGGAGAGACAAAGGGAACAGTGAGGTGCTGTTAGTTTGGGTGTGATGTGTTGATAAACTCTAGGAGGAAGACCAAGGAAATGGGTAGGAAGGGGCATGGCTGAGAAATATTTTAGATATTTCTCTGGGAATAATTGAGAGGCAAAAAGAGAAAAGACTTCAAGCCTTCAAAACTGCAGCAAGAAGATCTAATGCTTATATGTTTAATAGGGACTGATATTGATAATAATTCAGTCATCTAAAAAGAGGTGAGAATAAAGGGCATTAATTAGGCTTCATGGTGTGTAGTTCTAAATATGTGGTTTCAAGATAAATTAAGAAATATTTTCACTTATACATGAAATGATCTGACACTCTAGCTATATTTATAATGTGATAAATTAACATTAGCAGTATTCTTTTATAATTTCCAAAATAATTTTACATAGATTGTTTTGTAAGTTTTGCATGGGATAGTAAACATAGAAATGCTTTTAGTTTGTGCTGTACTTAAACTATCCCATTTGATACTTCCATTCCTGTTACACAGTTCCTTTTAACTAATTCTATTTATGCACCAATAAAACTTTTGAACTTGTACTTGTCTGGACACAACATGTTACTTCACATTTTCTTTGTTAACCTATCAATCTGGGGGATTTCTAATTCATCCTTCAAACCCTTGTTACTATGAGGAACAGCCTTCGTATGCTGGATGTGTATGTTTGTGTATGTGTGTGGGGATAGATGTAAGTCATCAAGAGGGCAGAAAGAGGAAATATCACATTTGCTTGGTCCCATGAGATCAACTAGTAATCTCTGGGCTTCCATGGATTATCCGTTGCAATACCCAAGGTCCCTTAATGAGATAAACCCACATTCACAGGTAGAAAATTCAAAGCTGAAAAAGAAGGACAGCTTTTATTGTGGCACTCAGTTTAGCCAAGAATCCCAATTTTGATAAGTTACACTATAGCTGTGCAGACACTTAATAGTCAATGAACTGAATTTTTAAAAAATTTCATAAAAATATAATGCATTTAATTTTACTTAAATTTAATAACAAAGAACCTATAGTAAATCTGAAAAAAAATACCTAAAACTTAATGCTTTTTCAACACAATACATGTTAGTTCTCACAAGTTTTTTCCAAAGGTATTATTCACAGCTTCAGTTTATTTTTGTTTAAACTGCATATTTCTTAAATAACTTAAGTTTCCAGGGAGTAGGACTGAGTCAGGTGTCTCATAGGAAGAAGAGAGTGTTATATCTACATAAAGATCAAACAATATGAGACCTTTCTTTAATTTGTAAAGAACAGCTTTTGAAACTTACATTTACTTTTAGGATGATTTTCCAAAAGAAATTGAGAAATGTTGATCTGTAAACAAAAATATCCCATAAAAAGGATAAATGATCCTCAGAGTAACAAACAAACACGTCAGGAGAACCAATTAGGAATTGTATCTGTTATAAATCCAAATGATTTACTCACTAACCCAAGTATCTGTCAGTCTTTCTAAATTACTGGACCAGTAGAGTTTGGGTTTCTCATTCAGGAGACTCTGCGTCATGCACTTTCATCAGGTGCTCAGATTTGGGCCACATTTTATTTTGCTTCACATTTGGACCATGACATTCTTACACAGGGTATTTTTTTCCCTTATATATTTAATTATCTCTTTCTCTTCTTGACAGAAAAGGCATATGTCTTCCTCCCTTCGTATCAATCAAGATCATCTTAAACATAAAATTTGTGTGATAGCATCAACTTTATTCTTAAACATATTATTCATACATCCTACTGACTTTTGGTTCCAATTTGTACCAACGTAATTTGTAAATTTACATCTGTGCCAATTTCATTTGTAAATCATGAATCTTAGTCTAACATCTGTCCCTTCCTTATGCTATTCATAGAAAAGAGTCACTTTCTGTTTGTCTTAAACAATCATAATAATCTTATTCTCATAAGATTGCCCATCTCATAAGATGCCCATGATTGGTTTAGGGATATACATGTGAGACAGTTCTGGCCAATGAGAAATAAATACGGCTAAACGTACAAAAGATTTCTGAGATAGTTTTATTTGCTGATTAAAAGTAGAGAAACAGGTGGGTGGAGAAGAAGAGATTCTCTTTTATTCTGTTGAACTTGCTCATGTTTGAATGTGATATCTGAACTGTACTGGCATTTTGTGATTCTAAGGGGAGCTTTTCAGAAAGTCTAAGAATAGAAAGTTGAAAAGAACTTGGATACTTGGTGACAAAACCAATGAATTAATCAACTCTAGAGTCTCCCTAACTCAGGATGTTCTGATTTTTAAGATAATTTTCTTTTTATTGTTTAAAGCAGTTGAGTTAGGACTTTCTGCTACTTGTAGCTGAGGATGTCCCAACTAAAATGCTAACAATTCAGAATTTCTTTTCATCAGACTCCTAAGTTTGTTCCCCAACTCTTTGTCTCTTATATTTTATTTTTCTTTAATTTTTATTTTGTTTTACCTAAATTTTTCTTTAAGTATTTTTTCTGAAAGTGTATGTGTGTACTACAATTCTTAATTGTATATGTGATTATATATTTATATACAATATAAATATTAAAATAAAATATATTTACCTCCATATTTGATTGATATTTTAGAGGGACATAGTTCTCTGTTTCAAAGTCATTTTCCTGTAAAACTTTGAAGGCAATGTGCCATTGACCTCTAGCTTCCAAGATGCTTCATGCAACTTTGATTTTCATCCATGTGTGAGTAAACTGTATTTCTTTCTCTGGACAATTTTTTAGGACTTTTTTCCCTAGATTCTTAAAACTTTTTTTCTCTAGTTTGAAAATTTCACAAGACACTTCATGTGTTCTCTTTTACTTTGTTCTTGGTACGCAAGAATCTCTTTTAATCTAAGAACATAGATATTTAGTTTACAGAAATTTTCTACTATTCCTTTGACTGTTTTCTTACTTCGATTTGTTACTGGAAGTCTTATTAGATAAATGAACCTACCTTCCACATCCCTTAACATTTTCCTTTTCTCTTTTATTCTTTCTTTCTCTTGCATTGTTTTTTATGTCCATATTTGCTTGCACTAAGTTCCTCAATTTTATCTTTCTAATTAATAATAATAAATTTACAATAATAATAAAAACATACAGTGCTAACCCATGTGCTAGATACATGTATTAGCTTATAGAATACTCCCAGCATCTTCAAATGGTAGAAACTAATATAACCCCACTTTACAGATAAGGAAATGAAGTAAAGGGAGCTTAAGTGACTGTCCAGTGTAGTGTAGCTACTAAGTAGCCAATTCTGGACCAAATGCAGAGATTGTGAGAGTTTGTTCTTTTAAGAATTATTCTATCCTGGTTCACTATTTGCCAGCAAAGAGGTTGTGCAGGAGATGTAGACATCATTGTTCAAGAGATTGAGAATATAAGTGAGTGTACACAGCTCTTATTTACCTTAGCACTTCCTCTCAGAGGCTTACTGATGTAGTCAATGAAGCTCATGCAGACTGAGAAGTCCGTCAGATCAGAGAAGTCTAGGCTTTTAGCTTCTGCCTTTTAAACTATTAAACTGAGGAAGGAGCAGTAACTGTACTCAGAAGTTTCCCTAGTAACATATTGGGAGTTTATTGTTGCATTCTTCCAAATTCCTTTTCTTACCATCACCAGGTTATAACAGACCACTATTGCTTACCACATGTTTACTCTAGCTCTTTGCTTTTTCTTTTAATCCTAACTAGGACTTTTTCTAGGAAGCTTCCTTATTCTCTTTGATAACATTTTCCTGGATGTTTTGGGTTGCAGTCAGTAACAACCCATCTTCTTTTTAGTTTCTATATATTCCCCAAAGTGTTCTGTGCAATTCAGGCAGTGTTTCTTATTGTCAGAACTGTTATGGACTTACTAATTCCTTGTATAATTTTGTTGTCATTTTGGTAGTTGTGGTGGAGGAAGGGGGGATGGATGTGCTCAGCTTCCCATTTCCAACCAATGGATAACAATTTGAATTCTTACAATTCCTGAAATACTCATCCAAATACTCACCCATTCTCTCCAAAAGACTTTTTGGACACTGGTATGTGGAATAAGGAAAACCTTCCCAGGAAGCCCACTTCTGACATTATTTCTGGGAGGGAGGTAGACAAATTTACAAATTGCACACAACTGGTGCACATGCTACTGGAATGCATACTTTAGTAGAGTATATCTGCTACTGCTGGATGTACTGTCCAATTTTCATAGTGTACTCCAAAATACAGAAATTTTATTATTCTACTTTTGAGCAAGGGAAGGGATGCCTACATCTTGGTTTAAAACACAATTACATTTGGCAGCAGACATAATGTTGAAATTTTTTTTTAAAACTTTGGCCATTTTACAAATGGCATTATTAGTCTTTATTAGTTCACACAGCACTTGTAGAACGATGATTCATCTGTTCCCCATATAGATCAAATTCAGCAAATAAAAAATCTGAGCCATTAATAAAAAAAGAAAACAATATATGTCATTAAAACCACCATCAGCTTTGATGTATTCTTACTGGAAATTTTACCACAATCTGTGGCCCACTTGTAATAAATTACATTTCCCCCCAGCATGTCAAATACTTCAATTTGGTTTTGGCATTTAATTTACTAGAAAAGCCATTTACTTCTATTTCTGTGTATGCCCCTGAAGCCATAAACATTATCCTTTAAGGAACTTTCCTTTTGAATCCAAATTGAAGATACTTTAAGCATATATAGACCACTTCATTTGAAATGTTCCTGGACATTTTGTTGTGAATTATAATCAAAATTGATGGAGGAAGTTTTTGGATGATAGCAGAGATGGTGGCAGGTTACAGAGATTCTTTTTTTACCTGCCTCAAGAATGTTGAGGACATTGTTCACCAGCAGTCCTACAGTGTTGACTGTACATATTGGCCAAAGGGAGCTATCACCTGAATTAATAGCCAGTATTTTGACAGACTGGAAGCACATTGTTGTTGCTGCTTCTTGTCAGAATGCAGATACTTTGACACTCAGAACTTTTTGTTAGCCAGATCCCGAGTTGTGAGGGATGCCATTTGTTATATCTTTGTATTTTTTTCCTTGTGTGGACCACAGGTAATTTAGCCAAGTAGAAATGAGAATGAATTGTCTGCTCCATTAGTGGTCTCTATCAATTCATTGCCAATGACATTTAGGTTCAGGCACAGTTGACTCATTTGTCCCCTGATCTTTCTATTTCTAGTACTCAAAAGAGTAAGGCTTCAGTATGAATAAAAAGAGTCAAAAACATAAAGCAACTGCTGCAATAATCTTAATAACAAAAAATAATAACACTGTCACTTTACACTTCATCTGTTTGCCTTGCTCTTTAAAATATGAATTTCTTATGGCTTCATTTCCCCAAATGTCACTCTTTAATCTCATTTTTATTCCTGATGTTAAAGTAATATAATACCCAATGTGGCAATCTTCATCACAGGATACTTTTTTATTATATTTTTGCCTTGTCAAAATCACTTCTTTAGTTCTCTTTGTCAGATTGAGGGTGAGGCATTTTCTCTGCAGCAAAAATATGGGTAGTTTAAGAACCTACAGAGGAAATTTTTCTAACTATGGACCCATATTTACATTGGAGCTTCATTAATGCTCTATGATGACGTTTGTCTTCTATACGCATATTTCCTTGGCCCATTTTTATCTATTGCTACCCTATGCTTAAAATTACATTTTATTTTATCTAAGCCTGTATGATATTTTGTGCAGAAGTTCACACCTTTTTATTATTTTCCCCATAAATATGAATTCCTTATCTCTGTACAGAAAAAACCCTGAGGGATTGGAAATAATAATTTTTTTTCACTAATGGATCTCCTGTATTTATTGGCATAAAATATTTGTACAACCAAACTATTAGTCATAACCAAAACCCCTGTTTGCCTTAATTTTAGTACTATAAATAGAATGTCTGCCAGAATTCTCTTCGAGACGATTTTATCTTAAAAAATAAATACTGAGTAAAATGACTACAGAAAACACAAATGTAATAATAATGTTAATAACAGCAATAAACATGTACATTGCAGCTTGGGCAACATAGGTGCTGGCTTTTATAGCAACATTTGACTAATCATTATTTTTTTTCCTTACCACTGGAAAAGGAAGGCATAGAGGAAGTGTGGAAGATTTTTTTTTCCTATAATGAGCCAATCTAAGAAACAAAACCCAAATTTTTCCAAAGCATACAACCTGGAATTACAAGAGTGTTTAAAGTTGTCATACTGTGTGTAAATATCCTCTCCTCCATCTCCTCTGGGAGCCAGACCATTAGCAGTAATTCATATTTAGAACCTGTGCACATGGTATAAATCTGTTATTTATTTATTGGTTTGTTTATTGGTTGTTTGATTGGTACCTTGTTCCAGAAAGTATTAAAAAAAAAAACTTAAAAAGGCACAGAAGATATAATTAGGCAGTATAAACTAGGAATAAAATAACAAAGAGAAACAAGAATTAAAACATAAAATAGAATCAAGCATGACGTTAAAAATTTGAGACAAAATCAACTACACAGTTGGTATCAGTGGGTATGTGGCAATTACTAAGATCATTGGCTGGGGATTCTGAAATAAAAGATTTATTTTTTTATATTGAAAGTATAATGTCAAGAAAGAAAATAAATATAATGATTATGTAACCATAATAATTTTTTTTTAAATATGCTTTTTTATAACTTGAAAATCTTGGGTTCAAGTTTTAATTTAATCACCTAAGGAAATAGAGGAAATTGTAAAGTAATCAGGAAAGCGTAGAGTTCTCTATGTCTCTCTTAAACAGGGTTATTCTTTGAAAACCTGAGATATGTATTTTAATTGAACTGAATGAATATTTTAAACATATCACAATGCAAAGGATTATAATAAAATTATGGGAAGATGCACAAAAAGTAAGAAACCCCCAAGGAATAAGTCAAGTAAAGAAATATTCAAGAAGAATATATTCTGAAATGTTAGCAGTTTTTATCATTGAGTGAAGGAATAACAGGTGGATATTTCTAACTTTCTTTTGTGTGACTATTGCTATTTTCTACACTTTCTACTATGAAGATGCATTCTTTGTAACAAAAGATAAGCAAGAAATTTTTTTTCAAAATGTATCAAAAGTAAAATTATCATAGCTTTGGCTTCAAGAAGATACAGAATACGTAATAGACACAAATATAATACATACACATTACATAAACACAAAATAATAATAAAATGAAATGCAGGATAGCATATATAAATCATATGAAATTTACACATATAATCTTATTATATTTTATCTTCAGGTCATCTCTGTTTGTTGGGTCTTGTAAGACTTATTCCAATGTTATAGTCGGATGCATCCAACTGCCTATTCAACTTTTCAACTTGGATACCTAGTAGAAATCTAAAGCTCACAGTATGTTCAAAACTGAACCTTTGGTATTTGCCTTTCTCTTCCAAATGGTTTAACCCAAAGTCTTCCCCATCTCAATTGATGTGAATTCATTGTGCCATTTAGACGAAAATCTTAGGAATTCTTGACACCTTTCTTTATTTCCATAACACATTCAATCAACAAGGAAATCTCACTGGCTCTGTCTTGAAAATATAGCCATATTTTGACCACTTCTCATTACTTTTATCACTATCACTTTAACCTAAGTTGTCAACATCTCTTCCCAGATTCATATAATATACCATTCCTAACAGGTCTCACTGCTTCTATCTTTGCCTGGCCACAGTGTAATCTCAACAGAGCAGTCAGAGTGATCCTTTTAACATGCAAGTCAGATCATGTCACTCCTCCACTCAGGATGTATCAAAAACCTGCATTTGCTCCCTGTTTCACTCAGAGGAGAGAACAGAGTCCTACAATGAACTAACCACAAGGCCCTCCAAGTCCTGACCTCTGCCCTCATTATTTCTCTGACCTCATTTCCTTCTACTTTCTTTCTTGCTCCTTCTACTCTAGACACACCTGACTCTTTGCTGTTCTTTGAACACCACAGGCCTCAGGGCCTTTGTAAGGGCTGTTTCCTCTGCTGGGATTGCATTTTCCCCAGATAGACGTAATGGCAAACTCCTTTATTGTCTTTAAGACTTTGCTTAAATATTGTCTTTGTAATGAGGCCTACCTGAACAACCCAAGTTCGAAGTGCAACCTGCCCTGACTCCCTCATCCCTTTACTCTGTTCTATTTTTTTAAAATCACATTTATCAATTTATAATATGCTGTATAATTTTCTTATTTATTTGTATGTTTTGAAATGTCTATATGTCTGTCTCCTCCCTCTAGATTGTAAGGTATTTACTTTGTTCATCAATACATTCCAAGCATAGAGTAGGATCTTAATAAATGTTTGTTGAATTTGATTATGCACACTTAAACTTCTGAAACATTAACTATCTTGCCTCAATTCAAAAGAGACAGATTTGAGCAGATCATACTCCAATCTTTTAATTATTCCACAGGGTTGTGATTAATACCTTAAAAGAGGTACAAACAATGGAGAGAAATTATGTTCAGTAGAGTGAAGTAAAGAAATGTTCCCTGAAGCAATGACTGACCTTGGATTGAATTCTAAGAGAGGGAAAAGGGCATTCCAAGAAGAAGGGAAAGAATGAGCAGAGGCATAATGGAACTACTCAGGAAATGCTGCTGAGGATCAGTTCATAGTCTGGATTGACCAGGGTTTAGGGGACATGGAAGACTAATGGAAAATGAGGCACAAATGATTGGCTAAGGCTTGCTCTGGGGAGCCTTGCGTGCTAGGGTGATAACTTAGTATTTAACTTAGTAGTCACTGGGAAGCCATTTGACATTTTCGAGCAAGGGGGTGACATGGTTAAAGATAAGCTTTAGGAAGATTAATATGTTGGTTGTGAGTAGAATGCATTAGAGTTTGGAAAGGGTAGGTGGGAAGCCAGTTCGAAAGCTGTTATGGTTGTCCAAGTGAGGCGTAATGAGAGTTTCTGTTTTAACATGCAAGTCAGATGCAAAGAAGGGAAGAGGTAAAGAAGACATTGTAAAGGCAGTACAAGCAGAATGAATATAAACTTGTCACTAATGTCAGGACTACTAGAAGAGTATCTAAACGTGATGATGAAGGTTTTAAGTTGGAGTGCCTGAGCAAACAAAATCAGATGGAGCTAGTTTAGGGGGATCTGTTATGTCCTCTTTCTAGATGCTGCACTTAAACTACTGAGAAGCTCAGGTTGGCAGAAAATCAGCCCTCTGTTTGACCTGGAGGATAGAAAGCTTCTGAGCATTACTGTATCCCCCCATCAACTTATATGCTGTGAATAGAAAAATGTCTTTTACATGACTGTTTTCAAGCACTGGTATGGTTCACTGGGTATCCAAGATGCAAATCTCACTTTCTAACATATAGGGAAATGTTTCTATGGCATGTTTTTGTTTGTGCTCTTTTTTCTTAATCCACTGCAGTTGAATGTATCAACCCTAAACTCTGTTCCTAACAGCATTTCTTCCTAAGGAATATTAACTCAGCCATAGTAGCCCTCCTCCCTGGTGCTGTTTTTTATCACCTTGTTCCACCTCAACTAGGTCAGGACAGGACTACAAAATGCCTTAATTGCCACGATGATGGGGACTGAATTAATCTATAGCAGATGAACGAGGATAATGAAATCATTTTCTTTTCTCTCAATGGTCTGTGCAGCATCATCTCTTCTGATACACTTCAGTGTCTGACCTTTTAAACTGACAGGATGTTCACTGCCGAGGCTTTTTAAAGACATCTATCTCTCCACAGAAAAATGGAAGCCAGACATCCAAGACCGACTTATATTTGTCTGTGAATCAAGCTGTCATTTTTGTTCTGCCAGAGTCTGTTATCACGTCTGGACAAGTAATTATTCTCTAGGTTAGGTTCTTACAACCTTGAATTTTTAGGAAAGTCCTTGAGACTGAAAGCAGTCCCTTTCTTACTGCTGCTACGGTTCACGCATATTAGTGAGTTATGTGGTGGCTTGGCAGTTATTACTGCTATTAAGCATTTAGTCTATTAAGCACACAATTCTTTTAACTTTGCAAGAGCTTCTAGACTCCATCTGTTTCCCCTATTTATTAAAATCCCTATTTAGTTCTCCTACTGCATTTAGGCAACTGGTAGTGCATTCCCTAAAGAGCAAGTGTAAGCTGGGACGTCAAAAGACATGATGGAGCAAGAACAATCCATAAACTTCTTTAAGTTCCCTGTATATTCTGGCTGGAATCACAAAGTAGAAAAAAAGAGCTTCCAATTTCCTTATTCCCCTGCTGGAAGCAAGGGAACCTGTTACACTTTGCTGAATGAAGCATAGCCACAGCACAGTAAGGTGAGGCTGATGCAAAGGACGAAAGGTCCCAGATTCTTTTGCAGATGTTGGAAACGCACTTCAGGAGTGGGAATATGAAATCTAATTCAAGGCGATGCAGCTCATCTAAGTTGCTAAGCATTCCAAATCAACTCAGAATTCAATAGTTTCCAATGAAAACCTTAGGTCAGATTTCAGGAGAAAAAATCGTCAATGAGGGATTTAATAATGTATAAAGAGACCTGTGCCTCCTACACAATTCTGTTTGAAATAGAGAATTTCTAGAATAAAATTCTCAATACTTACTTCTTGGAAGAGAAACCATTTGCAAGCAGTTAGACTGTGGCTCAATCACAGATATTTTGTAGTATGAGTTTAAGGTTGGTAGTTTGATGACAATATTTTGACTACATTTTCAAAAGGCCTTCCTCCTTTGTCATGCTCATTTTTCCTTAGGAAATCACATTCGTAGGCAGAAACTCACTCTGCCCTTTCCTGCTTTCCACCCACAATCACCCTGCTTCTGAGGATGTCATGATCAGTGGGAGCTGGCACATTATCTAGAGTTTTAATCTTTAAAATATCATCAATAATATAAGGTCATAGCACAGCACCCAAAATCAAGATTGGAAGGCACAGGAGGATTAAGAGTAAGATCGGGAGCTCAGTCCACATTGCAGACTGAGAGGAATGAAGAGGAAGGCATGCTTTCCACTCCTGAAGAATGACAATATAGGCAACCGGGCGGCATAGTTCCCAATGCACATCTTCATCTCCAAATGATATGTGACCCAGATCACTCTCCTTCTCTTCATATTTCAGGATGAATAATAGCCATTTCCTCTCTTGTCATTTATGCATGAGAGGTCTAGAAAATCTTTGTATTATTAGGTAAAACTATTAAAATAAACTTATAACATTATCAATAGGTTTTCTCATACAGATGTAAGAAAGACACTACATTTGAGGAAATCAGACTGCTCTGAAGAATTGTACTTTCTTACCTAAAATCTAATTCCTTCTTAAGACTTGGAAATAGATATATATTTTGGGGGGAGATATTCTCATCTGAATACTTTATGATAAAACAAGGTAAGAAAGAATATAGGACGCGTGATTCATTCCAAAAATTAACATAAAACATGACTACTATTATGGGTGTCTTTATAAATGTACATACTTGACAGCAATTATTGAGTGATATCAGTGTGACACAGGTATAGGCTTATCAGTGCTTCCTGGTCCCCAAAGTTGCATCACCTGTGTGGCATTTGGAGCATGGCTAACCTATGGCCCTCAGTTCTCTTACTCATATCTCTTTCACTTAGGACTACAACAAGGACAACGGCCCCCTTCATTTGTTTTATATTTAATGTTTGGACATACAGAGCAGTAATTATCAAGGCTTTGCCATTTGTTGGCAAATCAACTTTTGAATTTGCAATGTTAAGGGACTCTCGTTATTTCTCATAGGTAATTATTGTCTACCAATATGTCCAATCCAACAAACAGGAAATTATAAAAGAAAACCTGTTTCTGTACCATATAATCTAAACAATTTAAGGAAAGAGACAATTTTCAGTTATCTTTTAGGCTTAAATTTTGTGACATCAAAAAAAAATTTCTTAATCTTCCTATTCTGTAAGCTTGTGGTTAAAGATTTTCTAAATATTGAACTCTAAAGGCCTTAATTATTCAGAAAGAAAATTCAATTTCTTTAGAAAATTATCTCCCTCTTTCTTTTAGGAATCTGAGCTTTGCCAAACAGAAACAATAAATAGCAAATGGGGTGTCTTTTTGAAGCAATTGGAAAAGCCAGAATGCCATCTTTCAATTTACAGTGTGCATTACCAAATGGGAACTGTTTTCTACAAAACATAAAAGGTTATTTTCCATGTGTTACTTGGTTTAGTGCTTGAAAAAAAAATCCTTGTATTTAGAAAAAAAATTATTAATTGAGTTCCACAGCATGTCTCATCCAATCCTCAGGAAAATGCTCTATCTTTGCTATAAGAGCTGGGGAGTGCAGCAGTTATATATGAAGTGGGTGTAAACAAACATACACCTTGAGATACCATATACTGGTTGGCATTACAGCAATAATGAAACTGTAAAATAAGCTCCAGGACAGATATCTCTAATAGGTAACTTCAAAATATATTTTTACAGTTGAAAGCTGTTTTCAGAAAACTGGAGGCACAGAGTAAATGTTATTCCAAGGTCTTTATGCTTGAGTTCTGCTCTCAGTTTGGGTGCTGTTTTCTTTCTTTTTAAATTCTTTCCCTAAAATATGGGAAAGTCTAGGATGCAGTGTTTCAGGACATAGGCAAACCTGATCTATTCACTCTGTTTCATGCCGTGTGTTTGTAGTGAGATTTGACCCAATATCCTCGAAAGGTGTTTCACTTGAGCTGTCTGGATTCAAAGAAGTTCTTTTAATATACATCACTGACTTTTACCTAAAGCTGTCTACTCTAGTGACTGTCACCTAAGTCTATTGTGTAACCATTGCCCTTGGTTTGTGAAAGGACATGTCTATCTTTGTTCTTGATCATACCATCTGCCCACAGAAGGAAAATTTCCAGGCCAGTAATTATGTTGTGCAACATCCACATTTTTACCAACCCCAATATGTAGCAGGCAGAAAGCTATTGCTATGTCACAGAGATTACTGTTAACAAATCTGTCCTGTCCATTGGGGATTGATTCCTTGGCAGATGGTGGCTATATAGAGAGGCTGACATTTGGGATTTCTTTACTTTCCAAGGTAGAGGCAGGTTCAAAAGGGCTGAGGAAGTTCCTGACTGAACCACAATGATTGACCCTGCCACTGTGGACATTGCAATAGTGCCACACAAGCAACTGGTACAGAAATGCACTTATCTTTTACAACACCACCCACTGTGCGGAAATGATGGCTCCTGAAGGGAGCTAAAGGCATTTTCTGGACAAAGCTACCCAGAATACAGAAATCCTTCAGAATGTCACCCCTGCAACTTAAAACCCAGCTCCAAATAAATAGCTCCACTCCAGTAAGTCAGAGGATGTTAGTAAACGTCTCTCTCTCCACAACACTGGGGATTTTCTAGTAAGTCATAATTCAATCCTTCATTAGAGGGCAGAAAAAATGTAAATTAAAAATATCTCAGCCAAGCCATTCCCAGCAGCAATAACCAAACTCTCTGCTGGCTAAACAAGAGGCCGCCAGACTGCTATCAGAACCTCTCTGTTTGCTATCAGTTTAGACCACAATTAATTTAAAATTTCTGCTTCCAAAGTAAAGTGAGGGAATACAATAATCCCAATTTACTTTTTTAATAAAAAGCTTAAGTGGAAAGAGTCCACTGGGAATGCTTAGCCCGGGCCAAGGTAATTCTCATCATGAGGAGAGGCTCCCGTTTAAAATGCACAGTCACAGGGCAGCTGGCATCTCTTCCCAGAATGCTTCCTCTGGGCTTAAGTGGATTCTTTTATCTGTTTTTCTCTTTCTGATCTTTAAAAAAGTAAAGTTGGACTTGCAAACATGAGCAATAATTGCCTTAAAAAAACAATTCTAAGAAATCAGGAGCCCCTGTTCAAAGAATGCTCTCCCAAAGCTACAGGGCTCAGAGGAATTAAGGAGCAGATCATAAAACAAAATACATCAAACACATAAAGGATCCAAATAGGAGCCGGGATCCCCCTCCATAAGCAGTGGGATAGATCAGCTGTAGAGAGGGCAGGTCTGGGGAATTAGATATTCACAGAGAAATGGGGCAGGAATCTGAATCATATGTCCCAAGAGGCCTTGTTCAAGAAGGTGGTCTGGGTCAGAGAGAACCAACTACGGGTCACAGATGGCATCTGAAAGGGTACAGATTTTGCCTGGGAGTCTACTATCTGGGTTAACTAACGAGAGCAAAACAGGGTCCTTCTCTGCAGCGCAAGAACTAGTGGAACAGGCAAATTATTCAGGGTCATTCCTAGACATAGCAGAACAAGGGATGGGCAGAGCTAATGAAACTTGCTACAAGATGGAGACATTGTCACAGCAACATGTTCCCCAATGACATTCTATTATAATGCCTATATTTAATGGACAGAATCCTTATTTGACCCTACTATGAATGATGACCCTTGTTTCTATAACACAGATTTTCATTTCTCTTCCCTCCCTCTGCCTATCTTCAGTCTCCTTCACTCTGCCCTCACATGTGGCCATGTCTCAGTGCTCCCAAGTGGTCCTCTTTCTGTCACACAAGCTCCATTTCTCTATGGGTGTACCAGCAATAAACAAATGACTTCCTAATCAATTTTTGCTTTCCCCCTTTTGAAAACTCTACACTTCCATAAACAAGCATCTTCCAGAAATCTTCACCTGCATTTCCTAAAGGCACTTGAATTAAACATCATCATATCTAAATTAAACTCATATTCTTCAGCCTTTTCCCCATGCCTCCTGGGCAAATTTGCCTTTCTCCTTTATTTCTCTCCAGTTCTCTCATTATCATCCTCTAGGGACTGAATTGTGTCTTCCCCCAAATTTGTATATTGAAGCCCTAACCTGCAATGTGATGGTATTTGGGGATGGAGCCTTTGGTGGGTAATTGGGTTCGATGAGGGTCTAAGGGTGAGGATGTCTTGATAGGATTAGTGCCCATAGAAGAAGAGACATGACAGAGCTTGCTGTCTCTTTTGGCCTGCATGGGCACAAAGAAGAGGTCACCTGGCCACACAGTGAGATGGCAGCTGTCTGCAAACCAAGAGAGTTGGCCTCAGAATAAAACCTATCTTGCTGGCACCTTGATCTTGGTCTTCCCAGCCTCCAAAACTGTGAGAAATAAATTTTTGTTGTTTAGGCCCCCCAGTCTGGTATTTTGTTACGGCAGCCCAAGCAGACTACTACACCATCCATCAGTCACCCAAGATAGAGAACAAACATTAATTTCAGTCCCTTTCTTCCCACTTACCTTCCGTATTCAATCAACTTCTAAATTCGCATTGACTGTACTGCTCTCTGATTTTTAAATATGTCCTCTCTTCTCTAATCCTGCTGCCTCTTCTCCAGTTCAGGCCATATCCTATCTTATCTGGACTATTTCCATAGCCTCATAATTTATCTCCGTGCCTTCAGACTGCCCTCCTCCTTTGCACCACCCATGCACACAGTCCTCAGTCTTCCACATGGTAACAAACTGAGCTTTCAGTTTGCAAGAATGCAAATTTGTCCATGTCGTGTACTTGTCTAAAACTCTTCAGTGTCCTACCAAGAGGTTTAGGGTAAAATCTGAGGAACTCAGCATTTTTAATAAAGACTTCATTGTCTGACCACCACTTATTTTCCAATTTTATCTTCTGCCATGTCATCTTATAATAGCAGATTAATTGTCCTTCCCCAAACACATCATATTCTTTCATATTTCCTGGCTACTTATGTTGCTCCCTCCACTTGAAATGCTATTGTCTCCAAAATTACCCTGGAAAATTTCTTTTTATCCTTCAAAATGCGGCTCAAATGTCAACTTCTCTGTAAATCATTTTCTGATTCCTACTTTCGGTCACTATACTTGTCTACCTTTATAAAATTTTATTTCAAATAAATATTCCAGTCCAACATTTAAAATTTTGTAATTATTTCAATAAATTTCAAAATATATGTCAATTTATTTAATTTTTATTGTCCTAAACTTTATTGTATTTCGTTTGTCGTTAAACTTATTTTTCTGGTTTAATATTAATACTTTGTCAAATTTGTAAATATTTTATGTGAGCTTAAAAATATTGTGTGTTTTCTATTTTGTAGTTGAAGAGTCTACACATAACTATTAGCTTAAGCTCATTGATGCTTTTTAAATATGCTTGATTTATAGGTTTCTGATAGAAATATGTTAAAATCTGTTAATTTTTACAAAGTTGGCTTTGTATATTTTGAGGCTGTTATTAGTACAAGAGTTCAGATGTGATGTCTGAGTGTGCGATTAGTTCCTGTGTATTGTATGTCCTGTTTTTTTATTAATGCTTTTATTTTTTTTATTTATATATGATATTTTTTATATACTTATGTATAGTTTGGCCATTTTTTCCTGATTAGTACTATATGAGATATATACACACATATGTATGTATCTACCATGTATATACACATAAATACAGATTCGCCTTGATTTATAATAGGGTTATCCCCTGATAAACCCATCTTAAATTGGAAGGCATTTAATCTACCGAACATCATGGCTTAGCCCAGCCTACCTTAAACATTCTCAGAACACTTACATTCCCTACAGTGGGGCAAAATCATCTAACACAAAGGCTATTTTATAATAAAGTGTTGAATATGGCATGGAATTTATTGAATACTGTACTGAAAGTGAAAAAGAGAACATGGTTGTATGAGTAGTTGAGGTATGGTTTCTACTAAATGAATATCACTTTCCCAATATCACAAAGTCGAAAAATCTTAAGTAAAACTGTCATAACTCAGGGACCGTCTATATATATTATATATATATATATATATAAATGGAAAAAATATATATGTATATATACACCTACTATATATATATGTATGATTTGTGTATATATATTTGTTTGCTTGTTTCCAAACTTTGTGTGTTTTGTTTTTTTCCTGATTAATATTTTATGGTATATATTAACTCTTAACTTTCAAATATTGTGTATATTGTGAAAAATTATTAGAAGCAAATACCTGATAATATTTTATGCCTTTGAATAGATGAATTTTATTGATTTACATTTATTTTTATTACACTGTAGTTTATTGTGATATATTCAATAGTTTCAGAAACCGGCTTGTAACAGTGTGTAAGAACTGATTATAAATATCTCTTTCCAAGTCCATATTCAGTGACATGACACTAGTAGCTTGAAATAGGTCATGGTATAATTACTAAACCACAGAAATGGCAAATTCTACAAATCAGGACTTTTTTCTTTTTTTATTTCCAAATATTAAGGGGGTATAAGTATTTTTATTACATGGATATCTTGTGTAATGCTTGAGTCAGGGATTATGGTGTGCCCATAACCAGAATAGTGTTCATTGTAACCAACAGGTAAGTTTCTATCTCCCACCCATCCTCCCTCCCTCCCCTCTTCATGGTTTCTCATGTCCTTTATATTGCTTTGTGCCTGTGTGTACCCATCTATTAGCTCCCACTTATTAGTTAGAAGATATGGTGTTTGTTTTTCCACTCCTGAGATACTTCACTTAGGGTAACGGTCTCCAATTCACTCCATGTTGCTGAAAATGACATTATTTTGTTCCTTTTTATGGCTGAGTAGTACTCCATGGTGTGTGTGTATGTGTGTTTGTGTGTTTATATACACACACACCACATTTTCTCTATCCACTCATGAATTAAAGGGCACTTAGGTTGATTCCACATCTTTGCAATTGTGAATTGTGCTGCAATAAACATTCAAGTACAGGTGGTATCATCTTTTGTATAAAATGACTTCATTCCTTTGGGTAGATACTGAGCAGTGAGATTTCTGGGTTAATGTAGAAGGTCTACATTTATTTCTTTGAGGAGTCTCCACACTGTTTTCACTTTGTGCCTATGTGTACCCATCTATTAGCACCCACTTATTAGTGAGAACATAGAGTGTTTGGTATTCCATTCCACTGTTATATCAACAGTGTATAAGCATTCCTGTCTCTCTGCATCCATGTCAGCATCTATTGTTTTTTGACTTTTTAATAATGGCCACTCTGATAGGGATAAGGTGTATCTCATTGTAGTTTTAATTTGCATTTCCCTGATGATTAGTGATGTTGAGCATTTTTTCATGCATTTGTTGATCTTTTGGAAAACTTCTGCTCATGTCATTTGCCCACTTTTTGATGGGATTGTTTGTTTTTTTCTTGATGATTTGCTTGAGTTCTTTGTAGATTCTGGATATCAGTCCTTTGTTGGATGTATACTTTGTGAATATTTTCTCCCATTCTGTAGGTTGTCTATTCATTCTGTTGATTATTTACTTTGTTGTGCAGAAGCTTTTTAATTTAACTAAGTCCTGTTTGCTTATATTTGTTGTTGCTACATTTGCTTTTGGGGTCTTAGTCATAAATTCTTTACCTAGGCTGATGTCTAAAAGAGTTTTTCCTACATTTTATTCTAGAATTTTTATGGTTTCATGCCTTACATTTAAGATTTAATCCATCTTGAATTAACTTTTGTATATGGTGAGAGATAGAGGTCCAATTTTATTCATCTGCATGTGTTTATCCAGTTTTCCCAACACCATTTATTTAATTGGGCTTCCTTTCCCCAGTGTATGTTGCTGCCTACTTTGTCAAAGATCAGTCAGTTGTAGGCAGATGGTTTTATTTCTGGTTTCTCTATTCTGTTCCATTGGTCTGTGTCTCTACTTTTATGTAAGTACCATGCTGTTTTGATCATTGTAGCCTTGTAGTATAATTTGAAGTCAGGTAATGTGATGCCTCCAGATTTGTTCTTTTTACTTAAGATTGCTTTCACTATTCAGGCTCTTTTTTGGTTCCAAATGAGACTTAGGATTATTTTTTCTAGATCCATGAAATATGATGCTGATATTTTGATGGGGATTGCACTGAATATGTAAATCACTTTGGGCACTATGGACATGTTAAGGATGGTGATTCTACCAATCCATAAGCAGGAGATGTTTTTCCATTTGTTTGTGTCATCTGCAATTTCTTTCATCAGTGTTTTGTAGTTCTCCTCGTAGAGATCTTTAACCTCCTTTGCTAAATATATTCCTAAGTATTTATTTTCTTTGTACCTATTGTGAATGTTATTGAGTCCTTGAATTGACTCTCCACTTGACCGTTATTAGTATATAGAAATGCTACTGATTTGTGTACATTGATTCTGTAACCTGAGACTTTGCTGAATTTATTTATCAATTCCAGGAGTCTTTTGGTGGAGTCTTGAGGGTTTTCTAAATATAAGATCATATTGTCAGAAAACAGGGATAGTTTGAACTCCTCTTTCCCAATTTGGATACCCTTTATTTCCTTCTCTTGACTGATTGTTCTGGCTAGGACTTCCAGTACTATGTTGAATAGAAGTGGTGACAGTGGGCCCCCTTGTCTTGTTCCAGTTCTTAGGTGGAATGTTTCAATTTTTCAATGATTCAATATGATGTTGGCTGTGGGCTTGTCAGATATGGCTTTTATAATTTTGAGGCATCTTCCTTCTATGCCTCTTTTGCTGATGGTTTTTATCATGAAAGGGTGCTGGATTTTATTGAATGCTTTTTCTGCATCTATTGAGATGATCCTGTGGTGTTTGCTTTTGTTTCTGTTTATGTGGTGAGTCACATTTATTGATTTGCATATGTTAAAGTATCCTTGCATCCCTGGGATGAAACCCGCTTGATCAGGGTGGATTATCTTTTTGATATGCTGTTGAATTTGATTTGCTAGTATTTTGTTGAAGATCTTGCATCTATGTTTATAAGGGATATTGATCTGTAGTTTTGTTTTTTTGTTGTGTCCTTTCCTGGATTTGGTATCAGGGTAATACTGGCTTCATAGAATGAGTTAGGGAGGATTCCCTCCTTCTGGATGCTATGGAATAGTTTCTGTAGGATAGGTACCAGTTCTTCTTTATAGATCTGGTAGAATTCAGCTGTGAACCTGTCTAGTCAGTGGCTTTTTTTTTTTTTTTTTGGAAAGTTTTTTATTGCTGCTCATTATTGGTCTGCTCACGGTTTCTAATCTTCCTGATTCAGACTTGGGAGGTTTTGTGTTTCCAAAAATTTATTAATTTTCTCTAGGTTTTCTAGTTTGTTTGCATAGAGGTTTTTGTAGTATTCATGGCTGATATTTTCTGTGGTATCAGTTGTAATGTTTCCTTTTTCATTTCTGATTGAGGTTATTTCTTGTTAATTTGGCTAGTGGTCTATTGATGTTGTTTATCTTTTCAAAGAACCAATTTTTTGTTTCATTGATCCTTTGTATTTTTTGTTTCATTGATCCTTTGTATTTTTTGTTGTTGTTGTTGTTGTTTCCATTTCATTTACTTCTGCTCTGAGATTTGTTATTTCTTTTCTTCTGCTGGCTTTGGATTTGGTTTGTTTTTCTTTTTCTAATTCCTTGAGATGTGACATTAGGTTGTTAATTTGTGATCTTTCTGTCTTTTTGAGGTATGCATTTAAGGCTATGAACTTTTCCCTTAGGGCTGCTTTTGTTCTATCCCATAGATTTTGAAAGCTTGTGTCCCCTTTGTCATTCATTTTGAGGAATCTTTTAATTTCCATCTTAATTTCATCATTGACCCAAGGATTATTCGACATCAGGTTGTTTAATTTCTGTGACTTTGTGTAGATTTGAGTGTTTCTCTTACAATTGATTTCTAGTTTTATTCCACTGTGGTCTGAGAAAATACATGGTGTGATTTTTATTTTTCTGGATTTGCTAAGACTTGCTTTGTGGTCTAGGATATGCTCATTCTTGGAAAATGTTCCCTGTATTGATGAAAAGCATGTATATTCTATATTTTTGGGTAGAGTTTTCTTTAAATGTCTGTTAGGTCCATTTGTTCTTGAGTTCTATTTAAGTGCAGTCTTTCTTTGTTGATCTTCTGCTTCAATGATCTGTCCAGTTTTATCAGTGGGGTGTTCAATTCCCAATTATTATGATGTTACTGTGCATTTCTTTGCTTAGCTCTAGTAGAATTTGCTTTATGAATCTGGGAACCCTTGTGTTAGGTGCATATATATTCATAGGATTATTATGTCTCTTGCTGAATTGTCCCTTTTATCATTATATAATGACCATCTGTGTCTTTTTTTTTTTAACATTGTTGATTCAAAGTCCATTTGATCTGTTATGACAACAGCTACACCAGCTTACTTTTGGTTTCTATTTGTGTGGAATATTTGTTTCCATCTCTTTACCTTGAGTCTGTGTGCATCCTTGCAAGTTAGATGGGTTTCTTGGAGACAACATATACTTAGGCAATAATTTTTCATCCATTTAGTCAGTCTATGTCTTTCAATTGGAGCATTGAGACCATTCATTATCAATGTTAGTATTTATATCAAGGTACTATTCTTTTCATCATGTTGAATGATACCTTATTGATTTGTTTTCCTTCTTGTGTTGTTATTTTATAAGAGCTGTGAGCTTTAATTTTCAGGTGTTTTTACACTGGTGGTTATCTATTGTGCTATTCCATGTATAGTACACTATTAGGCATTTACTGTAGGTCAGGTCTGGTAGTGACAAATTCCCTTAGTGTTTGCTTGTCTGGAAAAGTCTTTATTTCTCCATCATTTATGAAACTTAGTTTTGCAGAATACAGAATTCTTGGCTGGCAGTTGTTATGTTTAAGAAGATTAAAAACAGGGCCCCCATCTCTTCTGGCTTGTGAGGTCTATGCTGAGAAGTCTGCTATTAGCCTGATAGGCTTCCCTATGTAGTTACTTGTTGCTTTCATCTTACAGGTTGTAGATTTTTCTCCTTCTTTTTGACTTTGGCCAGGTTGATGACTACGTGCCTTGGTTATGTCTTATTTGCTATGAACCTTCCCAGTGTTTGATGACCATCTTGTGTTTTGATGTCAGAATCTCTGGCAATACCAGGGAGGTTTTTCTCGATAATTCCCTAGAAGAGGTTTTCCATGCTTTTTGCTTTTTCTTCTCCCTCAGGGATACCTATAATTCATATATTGGTTCACTTTACCTAGTCCCATATTTCTCTGAGTGATTGTTCAATCTTCTTTGTTCTTTTTTCTGTATCTTCTACTGAATGAGTTCATTTGAAAGCCTTGTCTTCAAGCTCTGAAATTCTTTCTTCTGCTTGGTCTAGTCTGTTGTTGAAGCTTTCTGCTGTATTTTGAAGTTCCCTAAGTGACCCTTTTATTTCTTTAAGTTCTGGTATAGCCTTTATTATCTTGTCTATCTTTTTAGTGACTTTTTCATTTTTTTATTCACTCCCTAAAATATTTTTTCAGCTTCTTTGTATTGGCTTTCAACTTTCTCCTCAATTCCATTCATCTTATTTGCCATCTATCATATTCTGAATTCCATTTCTGACATTTCAAAAATTTCCTTTTGGTTGGAATCTGTTGTTGCTGTAGTTCTATTGTGATCATTTGGGGTGTCAAATTAGCTTGTTTTTTCATGTTACCAGAGTTCATTTACTGATTTCTTCTCATGCTAAAACCTATTCTCTCAGTTCAGAGCAGATAGGTTTGCAGTGCTCCTATTCTCCTTTTCTAGGAACTCTCCTATTTTGTAAGAAGACAGAGAAGTCACTAGGTGCCACTTTTCTGTCCTATTCCAGAAGATTGATCTGTTAGGAGAAAGGTGGATGCACTGCAATCTTGTAATGTAGCTGTTCTACGTTGTTCCATTCCCTTGAGGTTATCACAGTCCATGCTGGAGCTGGGGGATCTTTGTGTGGAAAGGTTGGTCCCTAGGCTGCTGTTGGAAGCTTGGGCAGGGGGCTGGGTGAGTCCCTCTGCACAGAAGCAGGTGTTGTGGGAGATTGCTCTGCCCCGGTCTCCCCATGGTGGTGGCAGTGGCTAACCATTGGTGAAGATCTCTGGGCAGTGGCTGCTGGTGTCAGGGCTGTGGGCATTCACTCTACCCAGGTCTAGGTGTAATGGTAGTAGGTGGTGGGAGGCAGCTTGTGGCTAGCAGGTCCATGGTGGAAAGCTGGACCGCAGGCATGGTATCCTATGGTGCTGTGGGGGTGTGGCCTGCTGGCTGGCATGTGGGGCTGGGGTACGTGGACCACCACCAGTGCATGGGTATGTGGGGGCATGAACCTCAGCATGGCACATGGAGCTACTGGTCTGTGGGCAGAACTAGGACTTAAAAGCAGTTTTCAGTGCTCCTTACCTACAATGATATATGTTATCATAGATGAAATTACTTGCTTACTATTCCACTTAATGTAGGAAATATTTTTAAATACGTGTTTTTTCTGACCAGAAAACTAATACATGTTTATTGATAAAATATTGAAACTTATTAAAAAGAGACAAAAAAACCAAATTTCACATATAGATATAGCCACTTCTAACTATATTTTTATAAATTTCTGAGCGTATCCTACCATTTATATAATTTTGTATTTGCGATCTCAATTTATATTACTATGTAAGCATTACCCAAGACTTGTAAACTTTTTTGAAAAAATAATTTTAAAATATGTATAATGTCATAAGATGGAGACACCATAATCCATAAAGCCATATGTCTATTGTTAAATATTTAGGTTACTTCAATTTTTGTTTGGCTGTCAAAAAGTGTGTCAATTATAGTACATACTTGTGTGCATATAAATAGATAGACAGACACATATATTTACTTTTCACACATGTAATTACCTCTTCAAAATTATTTCTTTAAGTGGAATAACTTTTAAAGATGTGAAATTTTTCTTTCTTTATTTTTTTGTGGATCAATTAAAAATGCCAAATATTTACTTAATGTTACAGAAGAGCATTTAGAAATGTATTACTTCAAAGTACATTTTTTTCTAGAATTAATTTTCAGATATGTTGCAAACATTGACTGGGTACACTCATTAAAATGAGGAAAAGAAGATGTGAAATTTTTAAAAGCTACTTTTTCTATATTGTCAAAGTTCCCCATAGAAAGATTATACTAATGTATACTCCCATCAATACTATAGACATATTCCAATGGCAGCATAAATGTGTGTGGGGGTGTGTGTGTGGGTGTGTGTGTATAGGTTTTTGGGGTTTTTTTGTTTGTTTGTTTGTTTTCAAGACAGGGTCTCACTCTGTTGTGCAGGCTGGAATACAGTGGCATCATTACAGCTCACTGCAACCTCAAAATCCTGGGCTCAGGTGATCCTCCTGCCTCAGCCTCCTAAGTAGCTAGAACTACAAGTGTTCACCACCATGCTCAACTAATTGTTTTGTTTTTTGTAAAGACGGGGTTTTGCTGTGTTGCTCAGGCTGGTCTTGAACTCCTGGCCTCAAGTGATCTTACCTCCTCAGCCTCCCAAAGTGCTAAGACTATAGGCATGAGCCACCATGTCTAGACAGCTATATGTATATGTGTATATATATATATATTCTTTTTTTTAATTTCAGAATATTACAGAGGTACAAATGTTTTGGTTATATGGATTGCTTTTGTACTGCTTGAGACAAAGTTACAAGTGTGCTCATCTCCCAGATAGTGTACATTGTATCTGTTAGGTATAATTTCATGCATCCCCTTCCTCCCGCTTCCCACCTGTTTGATTTCTGTTGAGCTTTACTTCCATCTGTGCACATGAGTGCTATTTAGTTAGTTCCAATTTAATAGTGAGTACATGTGGTGTTTGTTTTTCCAGTATTCTTCATCCTGTTCTATTTTTTCTTATTTCTGTGGCTTAGAAGAGGCAAATAAAAGAAATTTAATTGTTCAGGAAACATATTGAAATATTGAAATGGTTAGGTAAATACTCTTTTGATTTTATCTTAAAGAAAATTAATTTCTCCACCTCTGTTTCTCTATTTTCTCCCATAAAATTAGCTATGAAAATTAAACTTGGCCACTACATTCTAAGGAGTGTCTTGCTAGCTCTCAATATAATGTAATCACCACTTTCTGGATCAACATGAATTGGCTAGTAAAATAATAATAATAATGATAATAATTTTCATTTTTCAGAAGCTTAGATTTCTCATAAAAGAAAAATGTTATACCTTGGGCTTCAGTAGTCAACTTCCTATTATACTAAAGATTAAAAATATTAAGTAAAAAAATGCTATCTTGATTTATCACTAAGAATGCAATAAAAATATTAATTCACACATACATTGAAAATATATAAATAAAATATATTTAGTATTTACAAAACATTCATAGAGTGAAGGTTATTCATAAGCATTAAGGCTACCTTCCTTGGAAAGCAAAAATTGAAGAGATTATTTTCTTCTCTCCTGCCATGATATTCCTTTTCAGTACAAAAAACAAATAAACAAAAAGACATTTAGCTTATTTCTTGATCCTTGTTTAGTTGCAAAAAGAGGAGGGCACCAAAATGCTGAACTATATCCTCAATAAAGGACTCTGCTATAGGATGAGAGGAACACCTTCATTATGAAAATAGTTGTAAAGGAAGACAATATAATCACTGAAAAAAATGAGATTTTACCTCTCCGTAAAGATTTTTGTTTAAAAAAAGGTGTTTATTAGCTTTGTAATAGATTGTCTTGTGGTCTTGTAAGACACCTCTCATTATTATGTTTCTATGAACACATGATTTCCAAAGGCAATTTATTAGTATTTCCATATTTGATCAACTTCAGACTTAAATATGCTTCAAGATTTAGAAATATGTTCATTTACTTTCAAGTTACAAAAAGGTTAGAAAATAGCATTTCATCTTTAAAAAAATCTAATTCCTATGTGCTACTTTAGCTAATATTAAAATTTTAAATAGCACTTATAACAAGATTATCATCTTTAGCAAAGCAGGAAAATGAACTCAGGTTTAAGACTTTAATTTTTTCATGGGTTGTCAGAATTTAAGCAGGAACTGGATTGTTGTATAAGGTGGTCCAGGAAATACACAGCCACTCTAAACACCACCCTTTATTCCCATATGAGAGTCAGGAAAGAATATGGCCTAATCACAACAACTCACTACAAATCCTCCTTAGGGCCTATGCTACATATATCAAGGTTTTGAGATTCAGCAATAACAGCAGGAGGATAAATGAAGGATGAGAGATAGGGTGACTTGCATTCATTGTTTTCTACAAGAACAAACATTAGGTTGAACACAGACCAAAGGGCCATCCTCTGTCGATGTGGCCTCCATGTATACTATAACAAATCATTGACATTTCCAAACAAATGTATGGAATAGGTCAAAACTACTACAACAGGAGCCTTCTCCTCATCCCTGGAAGGCAAACACTGTCATCTTTGCCTGTCCTACTTTCAGACTTTACTGCTGGTCTCTCCTTTTTTATTTCATATTTAAGATATTATGGAAAACAAATGACTAAACAAACGTCTACACTCAAACAGGTCAAAGAGTCCTTATGTAGACAGTGTAAATGCCACATCTTCTACCATTCTCAAGTTTGCGTTAACTGAAACCAGCCAAACAGATATGAACACAAATATAGCCCCCAAGTTGATGGGCCTAATTAAAAAAAGGCGTTCAGATTTTACAATGTTCAAATATTTACTTGCTGCAAGACTCTTTTTATTACCATGAAATCCATATTAAATGTACGATGCTTATCTCAGCCTCTATATTTCCTTAAAGGAACACTTTTCTTGTTCAAGATCACACTGAGAGAGCAGGATTAGTCTGCTATAGCTCAGATTCCCTAGGGAGATGAAATGAATCTTCTGATTAATGTTTTGTTTGGGTGTATATCACTTACCTGAAACAGAAGGGCTTGTTGCAGAATTGAAATGTCTTTGATGCAGGCTGTTTACTGTCATGTTCACACTTTCCCAGGAGACTCTGAAGCAGGTCTCCTGTTGACGGTTGTCTTGCTCACTAAGGAGAGAGAGAGAGACCTGTTAATCAAGTATTAGAATCAGTCTTATTGCTAATTTTTGTTAGATCATGGGTTGATAGAACAATATGTGGTTACATGAATTAGAATGAATCTGTTGCCTGTTACCCAAAACCAAACACCTCTATTTAAAAAAAAAAAGTGGAACTTTTACAGATGCAGAGCATAGGAAACAAGGAACATGAACTCTTAAAATTTAATTTAAGTGAGAAGTTATTGCTGAAGAAGCTAGAGATCAATTGATATGATATGGGGACACTAGCTCCCAGAGAAGATGAATGTTTTCTGAGAATCCCTGGTATTAGATGCAAATGCTCCATAATCAGGAAACAATTAAAAACACACTAGTTCATGTAGCCCTGCTTGAATGGGACGGAATATGCAAAGGTTTGCAGCAGAAACTCCAATTGCCTATATTACTTTCATTCAGAGACTTGAACTGAATGAAATATTACTTAAGTTCCTATTTACTTCAGGAATGTTCCAACTGATTCAGGATTTTTTTTTTTTTGCCTTTTTAAAGGAATTGCATGTATTTGGTTCTGATTTGTACAGCTTCATTTGCATATGGGAAAAGATATAATTCATGGTTAAAACATAAATAAGTATTTGGATTTGTTTTTAGTTTGGTTCAAATTCTATCAGGTTGATCTAATTTGAAGTTCAAGTTTTTCTAGGTGAACTATTGCTCCAATATACTGTTTCTAAGTTGGTAGATAGCAGACCCCAAAGGGACACTGGGAAGGAGTGTGGGCCTAACACACTACTGTAAATGTGAATAACTGCTTCTTTTAATTATATTCCATTAGCTCAAATACATAAACTTTGATCAATGACCTGAAAATTAAGCAATACCTTAATCTCAAAGCCAGGTGTATTAATGTTGACATTGAAGATAAGACTGCTGTGTTCAAAGATAATTTGCTCTCCCTTATACTCATTGGGATGGCTACTATCAAAAAACAAAAAATAACAAGTGTTGGTGAGGCTGTGGAGAAATTTATACTCTTGAGCACTGTCAGTGGAAATGTAAAATTGTGCAGCTGCTGTGGAAAACAGTATGGCAGTTCCTCAAAAAATTAAAAATAGAATTAACATATGATCCAGATATTCCAAGTCTAGTTATATATAGCCAAAATAATTGAAAGTAGGAACTGGAAGAGAGATTTTTACTCTTATGTCCATAGCATATTATTCACAATAGTCAAAAGATGGAAGCAACCCAAGTGTTGAATGCAGTCATTGATAAACGCATGGATAAACACAATGTGGGATGTACGTACAATGGAATATTATTCAGCCTTAAAAATGAAGGCATTCTCACACGTTGTGACATGGATGAACACTGAGGACATTACACTAAGTAAACTAAATAATTCACAAAAGGACAAATACTATACAATTTCCTTTATATGAGGCACTTAGAGTAACCAAACTCATAGAGACAGAAAGTAGGCAGTTGGTTGCCGGGGCCTAGGGTGAAGGGAAAATAAGGTTTAATTAGTACAGAATTTCAGTTTTGCACATATTTTTCCCCAGGAATATGAAGTTAGAAAAGAAAACACATACTACTTAACGTTTTATATTTATCCACATATTTCCCATTTTTTTGTGTTCTTCCTTTCGTCTTATGGATCTGGATCATCAAATCCATTTCTTTCACCCTTTCAGTGCTGTTAACAATAAATTCTCTCAGCTTTTGTTTATGTGAGAATGAATTCTTTTCATATCCATTTTTGAAGGATAGCTACACTTAATTCTGTCTTCTAATTCACTGATTCTTTCTCTTGTTATATAAACTCTGCTGTTGATCCTATTTAGTGAAATTTTATTTTAGTTATTGTGCTTTCAACTCCAAAATTTTTATTTCATTCTTTTCTATAGTTTCTATTTATTGATGTTCTCTATTTAATGAGTCATTATCATTGATACATTCCTTTAATAGTTTTCTTTAATTCTTTGGTTATATATTTAATTTCTTATATGAAGTTTTGACTGCTAAATTTATCATCAACCCATCATGGAAAAATTTATATGGGCTGTTTTTTTATTTCCTGAGTATAGGTAACACTTTTCTGTTATTTGTCTGAAGGTTAATTTTATATGTAAACTTGCTGGGCTATAGTGCCTGGATATTTGGTCAAACATTATTCTGGATGTTTATGTAAAGGTGTTTTTTAGATGAGACTGAAATTTATTTCAGTGGACTTTAAGTAAAGCTGATTACCTTCCATAATGTGTGTGGGTCTCATCTAATCAGTCAAGGCCTTAATAGAACAAAGACTGATATCCCTGAGAAAGAAGGAATTCTGCCAGTGTACTGCCTTTGCACTTGAACTGCAATTCTTCCCTGCGTCTTAAGCCTGCCAGCCCACCCCATCAGATTTGGATTCACCAAGTTTCCATAATCACATGAACCAATTCCTTAAAAATAAATCTATCTTTATATTTATGCATCCTGTCAGTTCCACTTACCTGGAGAACTCTCACTAATATACTTTGAATAGCTCATAATTTTTTGTTGAAAACTAGACGTTTTACATAGTACATTATAGTAATTTTGGAATCTTACTTTGTTTTGTTTTCAGTAACTTGACTGAATTTGATCATGGAATCTATCTCCTCCACAGTGTGTGGCCATTAATGTCCCTCTTCCCAACCACCCAAGCAGGGGTATCATTTAATGCTTAGGTACAGGTCTATTTCCTCACTCTCAGTATGATGTTTAAGCTCTTGTATCAGGTAATGTTCATGGGTGTTTTTATCTCATTGCTTGCTATATATTGGGTACTCAATAAGTAGAAACTTTATCGTTCCAAACTGAGTATTCTCTGATTACTCTTCTACTTCCTAATGCTTTTTTTTCTAAAACCTCTGAGTATCTGGGTGCAGAATCACAATTTCACTCTGGTCTGTCATAAGAAAAGTGGGAGAAATGTTGGCTCCTCCTTATCTCTCATTCCCTGTATCGAACAACTTTGCTGTTATGTTAGTTATTTTATCTCTAAACTCTTATTTTTTAAATATCTCCTTCCACTAACCTAACCAGGTTCTTATCACCTTATACTTATATTATTACAATAGCCTTTGAATTGATCACCTGAGACTGGTCAGAACAGAGGGTATGGTTTTCAAGGATAGCAAAGCTCTACTGATTTCATGAGTCTATTCTCAACACAGCAGCCAGACTGACCCTTTTGAAATCTAAGTTAATATCATGTACTACTCTGTTTTAAAGCCTTTAAGGGATGTCCATTTCAAAGTTCAAAGTTCTATTGTTTTTACAGGGCTGTACATGATCTGGCCCCTTTACCTCTATGATTTTATCTCCTAGGAGGCTCCTGTGACTCACTGCATTTCGTAGTCACTGGCTTTCTGGCTGTTCTTCCTACAAGCTAGTATGTTTCTCCTGCCCTAGGGATGTCAGACTGGTTGTTGTAGAACACTCATTCCCCACATCCTGCAAGTCTTTGCTCACATCCTGCTCAGGAAAAGGCCTATCCTGCTTAACCTTTTTAAACTTACAACCCACCCTCTCCCATTATCCTCAACACTCCCTTATTGGCTCTAATATTTTTTCATAGCTTTTGTCACCTTCTGAAGTATTGTGTTATCTACTTATGTACTCAAATGTTATATTTACTGACCATGACTCTGTTTTTCCTTGTTAGGAAGCAAGTTCCAAGAAGTCAGGGATCTTTGCCTAGAGCACTGCCAGATACACAGTAACTGTATAATAAGTAATGGTTACATGAATGAATATCTCACCTCTGGGGCAACCTCCTTATTTCTGTGCCTATGATTTAGGAGCTGGGAGTTTTCCATTTAGGTCCAGTGGAACATTTTACTCTTCCTAAAGACTTTCTAATGTGAGCTCTCCACAACCCAGTTCATCTTTCATGTTATTATTTCTCTTTGCTGCTCAGGAGCCTTAATACCTTTTGGATACTACTTCAATCTTCCATAAAAACTCTGGCCACTTTACTGAATTTGTTTGTCAGTTCTAATAGGTTTTTTTTTTCCAGTGGAATCTTTAGGTTTCCCTAGATATAAGATCATTTCATCTGCAAACAAGGATAATTTAACTTCTTCCTTTCAAATTTGGATGCCCTTTATTTCTTTCTCTTGTCTGCTCTAGCTAGAACTTCAGTAATATGTTGAATAACAGTAATGAAAGTGGGCATTCTTGTCTTGTTCCAGATCTTCGAGGAAAGGCATTCAGATTTTCCCCATTCAGTATGATACTAGCTGTGGGTCTGTCATATATGGCTTTTGTCATGTTGAGGTAAGTTCCTTCCATACCCAGTTTTTTGAGAGTTTTTATCATGAGGAGATGTTGAATATTGTCAAATGTTTTTTCAGCATCAGTTGAAATGATAATGTGGATTTGTCCTTCATTTTGTTGATATGATGTATCACATTGGTCAATTTGCATATGTTGAACCATCCTTGCATCCCAGGTTGAATTCCACTTGATCATGATGAATAATATTTTTAATGTGTTGTTGAATTTGGTTTGCTAGTATTTTGTTGAGGATTTTTGCATTTATGTTCATCAGAGACATTGTCCTATAGTTTTATTTTCTTGTTGTGTCTTTGTCTGGTTTTGGTATCACATTGATACAGGCCTCATAGAATAAGTTTGGGAATATTCCCTCCTTCTGAATTTATTGGAATAGTTTAAGTAGGATTGGTATTAGTTCTTCTATGAATCCTTGGTAGAATTCAACAGTGAAGCCTCTGGGTCCTGGGCTTTTCTTTGAGGGGAGACTTTTTATTACTTTTTCTATCTTCATTACTTGCTGTTGATTTATTCAGGTTTTGGATTTCTTCCTGGTTCAATGTTGATGTACATTGTATGTATCTAGGAATTTATCCATTTATTCTAGATTTTCCAATTTATTGGCATATAGTTGCTCATCATAGTTTCTAATAATCCTCTGGACTTCTGCAGTATCAGTTATAATATGTTCTTTTTCATCTTTGATTTTATTTATGTGGGTCTTCTCTCTTTTTTCTTCATTAGTCTGGCTAAAGATGTGTCAATTTTGTTTATCTTTTCAAAAAAAACTTTTCCTTTTGTTGATTTTTTTGTACTTTTTCTGGTTTCAATTTCATTTATTTCTGCCTTGATCTCTATTATTTCTTTTCTTCTACTAATTTTGGGCTTGTTTTACTCCTGTTTTTCTAGTTCTTTGAGATGTACCCTTAGGTTATTTATTTGAGGGTTTCCTACTTTTTTGATGTAGCCACTTATTGCTATAAACTTTCCTCTTATTATTGCTTTTACTGTATCTCATAGATTTTGATATGTTGTATTTTCATTTTCATTTGTTTTGAGAAATTTTTAAATTTAATTTGGTTCAAGAAACTTTTAAATTTCCTTCTTAATCTCTTCATTGATCCACTGGCCATTCAGGAGCATATTGTTTAATTTCCATGTGTTTTTATATTTTACATGATCCTCTTATTATTGATTTCTAGTTTTCTTCCATTGTGGTCAGATTTCAATTTTGGTTTGTAATTTTTAAGAATTATTTTGTGGCCTAGCATAGCCTATCCTTGAGAATGATCCATGAGCTGAGGAGAAGAATGTGTATTCTGAAGCTGTTGGATGAAACATTCTGTAAATATCTATTAGGTCCATTTGGTCAATGGTGCAGATTAAGTCCAATGTTCCTTTGTTGATTTTCTGTCTGGATGATCTGTCCAATGCTGAAAGTGGACCATCAAGGTCTCCAGCAATTACTGTATTGATATCTATCTCTTTCTTTATCTCTGATAATATTTGCTTTATATATCTGGCTGCTCCAGTGTTAGTTGTTTATATATTTAGAATTGTTATATGCTCTTGTTGAAGTAACCCCATTATCATTATACAATGACCTTCTTGGTCTCTTTTTACAGTTTTTGTCTTGAAATATATTTATATGATAGAAGTATCAATAGTTCTCTGATAGCTATTCCTGCACTTTTTTGGTTTCTATTTGCATGGAATATCTTTTTCTATCCCTTTATTTTCTTTTTACATGGGTGTCTTTATAGGTGAAGTGGGTTTCTTGAAAACAACATATTGTTGGTTCTTGTTTTTTTAATTCATTCAGCCACTCTGTGTCTTTTGACCAACATACAAAAATCAGTAGCATTTCTATATGCCAACAGTAAACAATCTGAAAAAGAAACCAAGAAAGTAATCCCATTTACAATAGCTACAAATAAAATAAAATATCTAGGAATAAATTTAACCAAAGAATGAAAGATCTCTATAATTAAAACTATAAAATATTGATGAAAGAAATTGAAGAGAATGCAAAAAATGGACAGAGATTCATGCTCATCGATTAGAAGAATCAATATTTTTAAAATGTCCTTACTACCCAAAGCAATCTACAGATTCAATGCAATCCCCATCAAAATACAAATGACATTCTTCACAGAAATAGAAAAAATAATCCTAAAATGTATATGGAACCACAAAAGACCCAGAATAGCCAAAGCCATCCTGAGCAAAAAAAACAAAACTGGATGAATCACATTACCTGACTTGAAATTATACTACAGAGCTGCAGTAACCAAAAGAACATGGTAATGGCATAGAAACAGCTACATAAAACAATGGAACAGAATAGGGAACCCAGAAATAAATCCACACATCTATAGTGAACTTGTCTTCAATAAAGTTGCCAAGAACATACAGTGGGGAAAGGACAGTCTCTTCAATAAATGGTGCTGGGAAAACTGGATATCCATATGTTAAAGAATGAAACTAGACCCTTATCTCTAACCATATACAAAAATCAAATCAACATGGATTAAAGACATAAATCTAAGACCTGAAACTATGAAACTACTAAAATAAAACATTGGAGAAATGCTTCAGGACATTGGACTGGGCAATGATTTCTTGAATAATATCCCCAAAGCACAGGCAAGTAAAGCAAAATTGGACAAATGGGACTATATCAAACTAAAAAGCTCCTGCACAGCAAAGAAAAAAGTCAACAAAGGGAAGAGACAACCCACAGAATGGGAGAAAATATTTGCAAACTACCCATCTGACAAGGGATTAATAACTAGAATATGTAAGGAGCTCCAATAACTCAGTAGGAAAAAAAATCAAAAATCAAATAATCTTATTAAAAATGGGCAAAGGACATGCATAGACATTTCTCAAAAGAGAACGTACAAATGGCCAACAGGTATGTGAAAAAATGCTCAACATCATTAGCCATCAGAGAAATGCAAATCAAAACTACAATAAGATATCATCTCACCCAAGTTAAAATGGATTTTATAGAAAAGACAGGCATAACAAATGCTGGTGAGGATGTAGAGAAAGGGAAACCCTTGTACACTGTTAGTAAGAATGTAAATTATTACAACCACTATGGAGAACAGTATGGATGTTCCTCAAAAAGCTAAAAATAGAGCTACCATATAACTCAGCAATCTCACTGCTGGATATATATCCAAAGGAGGGGAATTCACTGTATAGAAAAGATGTCTGCACTCCCATGTTTATTGCAGCATTATTCACAATAGCCAAGATTTGAAATCAAACTAAGTGTCTATCAATGGATGAATGGATAAAGACAGTATGGTACATACGCACAATGAAATATTATGTAGCCATAAAAAAAATAATGAAATCATGCCATTTGCAACAACATGGATGGAACTGGAGAATATTATGTTAAGTTAAATAACCCAAGCACAGAAAGACAAATCTCAATTGTTCTCACTCATATGTGGGAGCTAAATATTGAAAACAATTACTCATTTAGACAGAGAGAAGAATGATGGTTATCAGAGCCTGGGAAGAGTAGCAGGGAGGGGGGTATAAAGTGGGGATGGTCAATGGGTGCAAAAATATAGTTAGATAGAATGAACAATATTTGATACCACAACAAAGTGACTATAATCAACAATAAGTTAAATTATACTTTAAATTAATGAAAAGAGTGGAATTGGAATGTTCCTAACTCAAAGAAATGGTAAAGGCCTGAGGCGATGGATACTCCAGTTACCCTGATTTCATTAATTCACATTGTATGCCTGTATCAAAACATCACATGTACCCTATAAAAATATACACTGTACCCATAATAATTAGAAATAAAATTTTAAAAATGAAAAATAAAACCTGTGACCAAATGGAATTCCCTCCCACTTCTATCAAGATACATTCTAACAGCAAATGAAATAATATTATTATTTCATATAATATTGTAGTGTTGTGTTATTTGTGATATATATATATGTATATATGTAATCTTTCCAATAAGCTTATAAGCTTCTTCATGATAGTCATGCCATGCCATTTTTTGTGGCCTTTGAATGTCGTATAGAGAATGTTCAAAACACATTTTTAAAATTAAATTTGAATGATTTTCTTTCAACAATAATTTATAAATCTTTAACACATTCAACCATACTCAAAATATTTTCCTCAAATATAAGATCAAATTTTGCTAAATGTGTATGACCTTATATTTGCTGTTGACATGAAACTCATTCTTATCAGAAAAACTTGATTTCTCATAAACTTGCTTTGAAACATTGTTTTAAAAATGTCAGATTTTTTAATATATATTTTGGTTCCTAGAATTATTCTTATTTATTTATTTATTTTTATTTCAGAATATTACAGGGGTACTAATGTTTGGGTTACATGCATTACTTTTGCACAGTTTGAGTCAAAGTTATAAGTGTGCAATCATCCAGATAGTGTGTATTGTACCTGTTAGGTATGATTTTACCCATTCTCTCCTCCCCACTCCCACCTGCTTGATTTCCATTGTGTTTTACTACCATATGTGCACATGAGTGTTGATCATTTAGTTCCAATTTAATAGTGAGTACGTGTGGTATTTGTTTTTCCATTCTTGCAATACTTCACTTAGGAGGATGGTCTCCAGTTCTATCCAGGTTGTTATAGGAGGTATTAGTTCACCATCTTGTTATGGCTGAGTAATACTCCATGGTATACATATGGAAGATTTTTTATTGGTACTTCAGTTTCATTACTTGATATTGGTCTGTTCAGGAGTTGTATTTCTTCCTGATTGAGCCTAGGGACATTGTATGTTTTCAAGAATTCCTCCATTTCCTCAATATTTTCAAATTTATGTGCATAGTGATTTTTATAGTATTCAGAGATGATTTTTTGTGTTTTTGTGGTATCAGTTGTAATATCTCCTTTTTCATTTCTGATAGAGCTTATTAGGGTCCTTTCTTTTCTGTTTCTGATTAATCTAAAAAGAGGCGTGTTGATTTTGGTCACCTTTTCAAAGAACCAACTTTTTGTTTCATTAATCTTCTGTATAATTTTTATTGATTTCATTTAGTTCTGCTTGACCTTAGTTATTTCTTTTCTTTTGCTGGGGTTGTGATTGGTTTGCTCTTCCTTTTCCAATTCCTTGAGATCATTCATTAGATTGCTTATTTGTGATCTTTCTGTTCTGTGGGTGTAGGCATTTATGGCTATCAATTTTCCTCTTATGACTGCTTTTGCTGAATCCCACAGATTTTGATAACTTGTGTCCCCTTTGTCATTTAGTTTGGAGAATCTTTTGATTTCCATCTTAATTTCCTTCTTGACCCAATAACTATTCAGCAGTAGGTTATTTAGTTTCCATGACTTTGTGTAGAGGTGAGTGTTTCTGTTGGAATTGATTTCTAATTTTATTTCATTGTGGTCTGAGAAGAACATGGTATAATTTCTAATTTTTTAAATTTGTTGAGACATATTGGGAGGTCTAGGATGTGATTAATCTTATGGAATGGTCCATGAGCTGATGAGAAGATGTGTATTCAGTGGTTTTTGGGTAGAATATTCTGCAAATATCTGTTAGGCCCATTTGTTCTAGAGTTCTGTTTAAGTCTATTGTTTATTTGCTTATTTTCTGCTTGGAGGATCTGTCCCATTCTTTCAGTGGGGTGTTGAAGTCCCCGGCTATTATCATGCTCCTGTTTATCATTTTGTTTAGATCAAATAGTGTTTGCTTTAGTAATCTGGGCATACCTGTGTTAGGTGCATAAACATTTAAGTCTTCTAGTTGAATTGTTCCCTTCACCATTATATAATGACCATCTTTGTCTTTCTTTACTTTTACTGATTTGAAGTCTATGTTATCTGATGTGAGAATGGCTATGCCAGCTTTCTCTTGGTTTCCATTTGCATGGAATATTGTTTTCCATTCTTTTCACCTTAGTATGAATGCGTCCTTGTGGGTTAGATGTGTTTCCTAGAGACGGAAGATAGTTGGCTTATTTTTTTATCCATTCAGCCAACCTATGTCTCTTTAGTGGGGAGTTCAGGCCATTCACATTTATTGACAGAATTGATAATTTAGGTGGATTTCTGTTCATCTTGCTGAGTAGAACTTTATTGTATTGTTTTATCCTTTGAGCCATTGTGGTATCCAGGCTCTGACCTTTAGCTTTTGGGTGATTTTTACACTGGTGGGTGTCTATTGTAGTGATCCATATATAATGCAGTTCTGAGTATGTCCTGGAGGACAGGTCTGGTCTTGACAAATTCCTTCAGTGATTGCTTGTCTGAAAAAGTCTTTATTTCTCCCTCATATAAGAAACTTACTTTTGGAGGATACACAATTTTAGACTGGCCATTATCCTGTTTGAGAAGAGTGAGAATGGGGCCCCAATCCCTTCTAGCTTGTAAGATCTCAGTTGAGAGGTCTGAAGTTAGTCTGATGGGTTTTCCTTTGTAAATTACCTGCTGCTTTCACCCTATGGCTTAAAGGAGTGCTTCTTTCATGTTTCCTTTGGCCAGTCTGATGACTATGTGTCATGGTGATTGCCTCTTCATAATGAATCTCCCAGGGGTCCTTTGAGCTTTTTTACCTGGATATCTAGATTTCTAGCAAGGCCAGGGAAATTTTCCTCAATTGTTCCCTCAAATAGGTTTTCCAACCCTTGTGTATTTTCTTCTTCACCCTAAGGGAGGCCTATGATTAGCTCTCTTTATGTAATCCCATATTTCTTGTAGATTTTGTTCCTCTTGTTTCTCATATCTTTCTCTTTGACTGACTTGTTTAATGCCAAGGTGTTGTCTTCAAGATCTGAGATTCTTTAATCTGCCTGATCTAGCTTATTGTTAAAGCTTTCCACTGTATTGTGCATTTCCTTGAATGGATTTTTCTTTTCTAGAAGTTCTGATTTTTTTTTTAATAGTTTGATTTCCTTAGTACATTTTTCATTCATTTCCTGCATTGTTTTTGTGGTTTCTTTGTGTAGGGTTTCTATTTTCTCTTGTATTTCATTGAGCTTCCTTACAATCCATATTCAGAATTCTTCATTTGTCATTTCAATCTTTTCAATTTGATTGGTATCCATTGGTAAGGAATTATTCTTTTGTTTTGGGGATATCCTTTTGCTCTGATTTTAATGTTTCCAGAGTTCTTTCACTGATTCCTTCTCATCTGGCCTCTAAGTGAAGACCTGGGGGTGCTAGGCCTGGCTTATTAGCCTGTTTCTGGGTCCCCAAAGACCAATCCCTGAGTGTGCCAGGGAGAGGAATGCTTGTCCTGAGTTGCCTATGGTGTGTTCTAGCAGGTTTGATGTCTCTCTTGGGTTACCTCTGACCTGCCGTCTTCACCTCTTCCCAACAGTGTGTAGTAAGTTAGGTCCCCCAGCTTTCTCTTGGTGATGGTGGGTGGTACATGTGTGTGTGAATCATCCATGCTCTGTTTGCTTGATTTGGAAGATGCTGTGATGAGCTATATCATTTTTCTTCCTGTCATTGATTGATGTTTGTGTGATAGAGCCAGCTACCGAGATGTTGTTTTGTGCCCCTTGTAGACTCTGGTCCCCCACATGGTATACTTGAGAGCCCCAAGCTTTAGGAGGGACCCTGTAGCTCCCAGGGGGTTTCTTGCTTCCACCACCACTGAGGTGGGGGGAGGAGCAAGGCTGTTCTGTGGCTAGTTTCTGGGAACATGAAAGGCTTTGGAAAGAATTGGAGGGCTTCAGAAGTTGCTTTTCTGGCCACTAGGGGGAGCCACTGGTGGGAGGGCCAGGACAGGCTCTCCAAACCAGGAGAGCTGTTCACGGAGGAGGGGGCTAAACACTTGTATGCTATAGCCCTGGGCTGGGTTCTTTCTGCCCTCATCTAGTAGCACAGTTTTTCTGTGGGGGGGGGTAGATGCTCCCCCAAATGACCACTACTTGGACCCCCACACACCCTTTAAAATCGAGTCAGTAAATGCTGTAAAGGGTGTGCAAATTCACCTCCATGTCATTAGGAGGTGCTTGCTGGAAGGAACAAACTGCAATGTTTTTCAGTCCTGTGCCTGGCTGTAGTCCCTCAGGAGAAGCACTTGAATGCCCCAGGTGATGGGTAGGACCCTAGAACTTCAGGTGAGTCCTTATTCTCTGCTACAGCAGAGTGGGTGGGGGATTGTGGCTGGCCAGGGCTGGGTTGGGTGAGCTTGCCCTCAGGCTCCACAAAAGCTGGCAAGGTATCTGTTTTGGCAGGGATCAAAGGTCTGCTTCCAGCTTCTGTGCAGAGCCAACAGGGAGGGCTGAAGTGGCTCCACCCAACCAGAAAGTCTGCTGTGGAGGCAGTCTGCTGTGGGCCTCACTCCTCTCCCCCTCCTCTGCTCCACAGTCTGCTAACGGCATCTGCTGGGAGGCAGGAGACCAAGCCAGCTGACCTCCCCCATGACTGCACTGTGAGCCAGGAGCTTCCCTGCCCAGTATCCTGGCGTGAACCAAGAGCGCTGCTCTCTTATGGGGGAAGGAGTGCCCCATGAGCACACCACGGCTAGGACCCACATTACACTCTCCCCTGAGATCTGCCCACACAGGCTCCCTCACCTCTGGGGACCGAGATCAATCCCTGACCATGCCATGGAGAAGCACACTGGTCCTGAGTCACCCACAGGGTGCCCGAGTAGGATCGACGGCCCTCCGCCTTGGGGCATGCCCTGCTGTGATGGAGCCACCTAGCAAGCAGCACCAGGGAGGGTGGGAAAGCAGGGAGCTCACAGTCTGAGCACCCCTCAGTCTACTGCAGGACCCCAAGAGGAAAGGCCTGAGTCCCACACTCTGTGGAAGCCCCGCTGTGGTGGCTCAGTTGTTTCTCTCAGCAGCCATGGGTGGGGGAGGGGAAGAGGAGGAAAAGAGTCTGTATGGAGTAAAGCTAGCACTCTGTCATCTCCGACCCTCTCTCTGGGAAGTAGTCCACCTAGAATGCCTAGGATCTGGAGTCACGCAGATCACCCAGGACCCACTGGACCCCTGTGGCTCCTGCAGTCTGAACTGGAGTTGGGAAATGTCTGTGTGGGAATGAGTAGGATGAAACCTGAGGAGTTGAAGCCCTCTGGGAAGGACAAAGGCGCACACTGGCTGGAGAAGCAATATGGCGCCTGCCATCCCTGCTCAGGTCTGTGGGGGCAGGAAGTGCCCCAGGGGGGCTGGGAGTCTGGTGCCCTGTGCACAAGAAGTTCCCAGCTCACTAGTGGCAGCAGCCTCTGGGTTCATGTGGGCAGAAAGTCTCTCCAGCAGCTCAGGAATTCACTGACTGTCCGAGATGCTAGGGAGGGAGAAACAAACCACTTCACCTATCCTCGCTGGACTCCAAGCCTCTCGGGGTTTGATCTTTGCCGATACATTGCTTCTTCTTGTTCTGCACTGCAACTTCTTCCCATGGAGTCTCCCGAAGGCTCTGGCACCCTTCCTTCAGACCCACATCTGATCTATGTCTGTCTGTTTGTTTTTTCTCTTTCATCTAAAACTTTTTCTTACTGAGACACTCTGGCAGCTGGTGTCTCCAGTCAGCCATCTTCATCAGATGTTTTTTGAGGTGTTTACAGATTTCACACATTTTATTTAAATTCTAAAGGCTAAAGATCTCAAATAATTTGTCATGTGCATGTGTGGGTCAATCATGTAATTACAAACTACATACAGATGCAGAATAATATCTAAGAATTCTTGTCTTGAATAAATTACATGCTCATGTTTCAAAAGTGACTTCGCATGTGTACTGGGAAATGGAGTCATTTGTCCAACTTGTGTTTATTACCTAAAAGTGTTAATGTATTAATTTCACCTGGGATTTGGGAAGCTGGTGATTTCTTTATAACATCTAGTTTAGTTTAATTAGTAACGTATCTTTCTTTAATGATAAAATATTAATTAATATTATTATATATATGAGTCTGATTGTCTCTGGGAAGTGTCATTCAGATATGTTAATTCCAAGTGTTATACTGCCCAAGGAATTTGATTCTTCACCAGCTTTGTTTCTAAAGCAGAAGATATTAAACAGGGTTGGGAGAGATGGAAGGACAAAATTACAGTTGGATATGTTGACCAGCATTATAGAGCATGTGTCTCCTTTCTGTACTTAGATTTCTATGCTTCTTTTGATTAATATTTTGTTCATTGTTTGATCATCCCAAACTTGGTCACTTAGTTTTATTAATCCCTTTCAATTCTCATTTGAATTGCTTAAAAAAAATTAATGTGGTTGTATTAATTTTTAATATTTTAATATTCATTTCAACCATCTGATAGCTAAGCACAGATTTAATCTGTGATGTTTTGAAAATAATATTTTAGAATATATTATTAATAACCATGTGATTTTCTTCCCTATGCTTATTCTATCTGATATGTTCAAAATTTTTGTACTACTGTGGAAAGTACCCAGAGTCACAATACTTAAGACTCCTCCCTGATGTACCTCCCTCCCTAGTCGTTTCACCCTCCCTTCCAAGCCCGACCCCACCACTTCCTGCCCGTTCCTCTCTGCATGTACTCTACTCTCTGCCGCTCTTCCAGACCTCCTATACTTCTCTTTCCAGACTTAACAAAGTTCACATAAAAGAGGCACTTAGTTGAGAGAAGAACACATAAGTGAGGTCCTTTCAAAACTAAGTACAAATGCCAAACCTCTCTCTTTTTAGTTTAGTTGGCAGCAGTGTAACATAGTGGTTAAAAGCACAGACTCTAAAGCTTGGGTTTGTAGTCTGTCTCTGCCCCCAGTATGTGATCTTGTTTCTTGTTTCTTAACTTCTAAGAGGCTCAGTTTTCTTAATTGTAAAATGGGGATAATAAAAGTCCCTCCCTCATAGGCCTGTATAAGGATTAATATATTACTATTTAAGTTAATACATACTTAGTTTTAACATATAATATATAAATTACTTAGAATAATACTTGGCACATAGCATGCGCTAGTTATGTTATCACTATATAATTATTAGCATGTTATGCTATTGCTGTTACTATAGCTAAGTTATAGCTATATACATTTTAGTCAATGCTATTATTAAACTTGTTCACAATAATGAAGGGGGAATTTCATGGCAAATCATGATAGACTATGTCCTCTGTTACAGAAAAATAAAAAAGAAAATGACTTATAAACAATGTCTCTTTGATCTTTAAGCACACATATAGACTCTACTAAGACAAAACAAAAGCTACAAAGTATAATTTAAATTAATAATCTTAATAATTTGCTTCAAACTCTTGATCATCTTTTTTGCTCTTTGTCTAAGTTTGTGCTTTTATCTTTAAGAAAATATGATACCAACATCTCCAAATCTATAATTTTATTGTGGTCTACAGTTGTAACTAAGCAAACTCTATCAAAGAAAAAAAAAAAATAGGAGGAACGTGAAGGGAGAGATATCAAAACTACAGGATATTCAGGTGTTCTGGAATTTTCACTCTTCACAGTTTGCCACAGCCGTGTGAGAAATCTGAGTGTCTTCCTTTCGAGTCACATCATCACGGGGTCTCTTTATTACTTAATACTATTTTGGAAGTCTTGGCTGCAAAATTAAGAGACTCTTTTTCTCAATAAAAACTAAATAGATAAAGAAACAAAAACATGTATAAATTATACACTTAAAACTAGTATTTATGGATTGAGATGTCAATAGAAATATTAAAGACATAAGAATGGACTGTTACAATAATTTTACCATCAAAGAATCAATTCACATTTATTGTGTGCCAATAAAAAGGCAGGCTCTGTGCCGGTCAGTCCCTTGGTAGAGAAAAAGAGGCATCGTTTGTTTTTTCATGATCTTAGTCAGGGTACTAGGTGCTGGGGAGACAAAGATGAATAAGACACAATAAACCTCCTCACAGCCAGGTGGAATACAAAGCCACAGCTGTCAAGCATCTCCAGCTTATCAGAAAAAAAGAAAAAATACCCACATGCCTAATACATGTAAAAAGCTTGGCTTGAATTTCACCACCAAAAATCCAAGGCTTGCGGAATCTCACAACCAAGACTTGGGTGACGGAAACCAGACCGCAAAGAGTACACTCTTTTTGTTTGCATTTGAATAAGGTTCAATATGAGGCCAAACCAAGCTATGGTGTTAATAATAAGGAAAGCGGATACCCTTGCAGGGGATGGTCATTGAAGGGGAGCACAAGGGAGACTTCTGTGGTTTATTCAGTTTCTTGATATGAGTGTTGGCTATATGGGGTTGTTCACTTTGCAAAAATACATTTATTATTTGTACATTTTTTAGTATGGATGTTATACTTCAATGAAAAAACAATCCCGAGACTTATTAGAATTCCATAAGCATTTCCCTGATATTTTGCCAAATTTCTAGGGAGAGGCATAATAACATTCTCTTGATTTTTCTCTTCCTCCAGGCCTCTGCCTTTCTTGAGTGCTGTCCTCATGTCTTCCTGGACTAACACCGAATATCTATTAACATGCAGTTTTATTGGCCTCACAGACTTTCTTGGAGGTTTTGAAAGCATATAGAAAAGTGATTTACACTGTAGCATGGCATGTAACTTTAAATTTAATAGGTATTGTTGTTCATAAACATGTCCTTTGTCCACCCCATCATTGTGGAGTTTTACTGCATCTAGTTCTAGACTCCCCACGTCTCTCATTCTGATCTTTTCTCCTTCCGCCCGCTGTATCAGGTGCTCCTTGTGCGCTCTATCCTCTCCAATTTACCTGACTCCAGCTGTGGCTGCAGAGAAAAGTTCCACATATACTTTGACTCACTCCATTCTGGCAGCGTCTCATCTCCATCACGCACTGAGTGCTGCATGAGGCTCCTCTGATGCCGTGGTATGGGATGCCAGGAGAAGCCTGCACACATGCAAAACCCAAAAGTACAGGAAAGTTAACATCTTCTGACACAATCCTCAACCACTAGAGAGCTGATTGATGTTACTCTTTGCTGTTTTCAAGTGGACAATTCTGAGAGGCATTTTATGTTTCTCAGAAGTTCCTGGAGTGATTGACATGCTGCTGTTATGGCAGTGACTTACTTGATAACACACCTCCTTTTCTCCTTACCTGTTTTACTGTTGTTGATTGCTCACTCCTGCTCATTGTGATTATCTTCCAAATAAACTACATTGCAGAAGTCTTTGACTGAGGCTTTGCTTTCTGTGAGAGGAGAGTGGTGACCATGATTAGGATCAGTTGGTACCTGGAAAATAGACGCGCAGGAGAGGATTCCAGGACTGATGGCAACAAGAACCTTATTGGTAGTGGGCAGTGGGATGATGATGAAGTCCAGGTATGTTGTGACATTTCAATTACTAATTCTGTCACCTTTTGTGGAATAGGATAAGGCCTAGCAGAAGGTGAAGTGCTGGGTTATGCAGTGGCTTTAACACATCAATGCTATGGGGGAAGTAGTAATTTTAATTGTGGAGTTAATTGGGTACTGTTTACAACTTTGGAAACCTTGAGCAAAAAAAACCAAAACAAAACTACGATTAGATTGCCAACTCTCAAATCAAGGCCTAAGAGGCAGCATCTAGAGAGACCTTCATCTTCTGCAGCTAAACAGCAGATTTTACTCAAAACCAGACCAAGGAGCTTCAAAGGAAAGGTTTCCTATGCTTTGTCTTGTGGATGTCAATCAGTCTCTCTCTCCAGTCAGTGCAGTGCTTATAAGGTAGGCTGTGAAAGGAGAGACCAAGGGGGCAAGGTGTAGCTTTGCATGATTCCAGAAACATGGCCACCCTCTTCCCAAGGCTGACACAGCTACTACACTTCTGCATATCCAACCTGTCAGCATCAGAGACTGATGATGACTCCTCTATATGGTACCGTGCTGAAGAGACTAGATAGCCACTGGTTGTCTTTCTACCCTGCAACGGGCAGCAAGAGTTTATACAGGAATTGACATCTACTCCAGATTTGTTTTTACTTTCCTGCCCAAAGTCCCTTTACCCCCACCATCATCATCTAAGAGCACATACAATGCTTTATTTATCGGCATGGATTTTTCCACAATACTGTCTCCAAATAAAGGATCCACTTTATAGCAATGGATATATGTCCATAGAATCCTGTGGTCCTACCGTAAATGTGTGTACTCCCCAGAAACAGTCAGCCTAGTAGAATGAGAATAGCCTATTCAAATATTTGCTAGGTGCTGGCTTGGAAACCAAACCCTGCAGTGTTAGAGTGCTAAATCAGTGTGCCGTTTCCCCAAAAAAGCTAGAATACCTGGGTTGAGAAGCATTGGAAATAGGATTGGCTCCTGTCACCACCCTTTTCAGTGACTCATGTAACCTTAAAAGTCCTCATTACCAGAAGATACTCCTTCCACTAGGGAACAGACTAGCAAGGAGTAACATTTATCCGTTGGCTCCCTTTTGGTTGAGGATTATAGCAAAAGGTGTTGACATTCATGCAATGATGGGCTTTGCGTGGGTGCGGGTCTAGCAGGCTCCTCCTGGAATCTCTTGCTGTGGCTCATGTTTCTACTGAACACAAGTTTTCCACTGAACTTGAAGCTATGACTATTTCCAGGTCCCTTTAGGATCCTCATGTCTGTGAACCAGCAGACAAAGAAAGGAGCTCCTAATTTCCATGAGGAGATAAGGATGCTGCTATATTGATGGGGACAAAAAGGAGTATACCTGGAACCCACGGCATTAACTGAAGGATTTCTTGGCACTTCTATGCCCAGTGATAATGGTGAATGGGCAACTGCAATAACTGACACTCGATAATGGCAAAACCAATGTGGGCTCAGAAACTTCAGTGGCGAAAGTCTGCATCCCCCCATAGACAAGCAGCCAGATTAGCTGAAGTTATGGTTTAGCATGAAAAAAATTTAAAATAAGTGATAAAGGAGGAGATGATGACTGTCAATTAAGGTCTTGTGACCAATTGCATTGGAAAGGGGGGAGAAATGTATCTTGTTTCACAAACCCCCCTCTATGAAGTGTTTTGAAGGCCAAAACCTAGAAGGCTCAGTTTAAGGTTGGATTTACTGAAAGGCAGGAACACTGCAAGGGGGAAGCTCTATCAGATGACTCTTACTCACTAACTCACATTTTCTTGGCCTCATCTCATCTCTGATTCCAGTCGTGGCTACAGCAAATTAAATCTGTGTAGGTGTCAGTTTACCTGGAACTGACAGTATCTTGTATCAAGCATGCACCAAAAAAATCTTTCAAGCCTTCTTTGACTCTGCACCATGGGGCGCTAGTGGGAGTCTATTCAGGGAACATGCAAGCACACCTGAAATGTGAGGGAGTTCATGAAACCCTCTGCCTATGGGGGATGGAGGATGATCAATAGACGGTTTTTTTCTTTTTTTCTAATTCTCAGGTGGAGATTTCTTTGAGACACAGTAGTATATTGGTTTTCCCTCCTTCCTGGTTTCAATCTTTGTGGTCCCTTACTCTGCTCCCTCAGACCACATTTCAACAAACTGCTTGCTTTTAAGTCTTTGACTCAGGTTCTGCATTCAGTTTTAGAAGCATACCTTCTTCCTCTTGTTTCATCTAAACATCTTTCTCCCTTTTCTGATGTCTTGGTACCAGCCAAAATCTCTGCCCAGAGTATCTCATCTCTCCCTAGTAGGTTTATGAAAGTATATTTTCCAAATAGAGAAATGTCTTTCCCAAAGCAGAATTCAAGTATTTCTTTTTCTTTATTTACTGGCCAATTTTCCTTAGCCTATAACTATGCTCAATTTAGTCCTAATACACCCATATACACATACACACCTACCCACATGAATTCTAAAACAAAACAAAGTCACAAAGGACACAAAAACTATTCACTTGACTTTATATCTCTTTTCTTCTCAAAGTAACAGCTGACATTTATTGAGTGTTTATCATATGCCAGGTGCTATTTTAGCAAATTACAGGCAATATCTCATTTTATTTTCACAAAATTCTAGGAGGTACTATTACTATCCCAAAGGTAAAGAAAAAAAAGATGTGATTCTTTGATGTTAGGTGGCTTTCTCAAGGTCCAATCTTAAATTTCTGAGCAGAGATTAAAACCTAGGTCTCTCTGCCTCTGGAGTATGCATATTCATCTAGCACACCAAGGTTGCCTTAACAACCAAAGTTACTGTTTTCAACTCCTCACCTTTCAGTTTCTTTTCAATTCACTACAATGACTTCCTATTGGAACAGCATTTTCTAGGGTCACCAATATTGTCCTAATACACAAAATCCCATGGATGCTACTCACCTTAATCTTATTCAGACGTGTAGTGTTTGCTAAAGTTGATTAGACTTCTTGTTCTTCTGAATTTTTCCTGACTTTTGTCTCTCACTGTTTGTTCATGACCTCTTTCACAGGTCTTTCTTTTTCCCAAAAACCAAAGTTTTACCTGAATTTCTTATAACCAATTTGTATAAAATTTAAATAATCATTGTCTCCTAAATTTATTTTTTCTCTTTTAGCTTAGTTATCTCCTTGCCCAAAGGAGAAACTTGGAATCTTTCTTGAGGTCTGTAGGAAAATTTGTTTCAGCCTGTCCATTTTCCAAAATATTATTAACTTTAGGGGGATGAGGATGGAAGTCCTTAGAGAAACCTTAGCTCAAAGTCTTAATTGCAAGAGCTAGGGTATAAGTGGACACTTCATGCTCAGTGAGATATAGGAACCAATGGTATATGACTAGATGTTTTAGATCTCCTTTGCGGGTGATTTTCAAAATACAATTACTCTGGAGGTTGAGGAAAATCCTTTCAGAGAGAAGGGGGTCTTTCGGTTAGCCTCTGATTATATGCTGCTATTATCCTTTTTACTAAATAGTGGTATTTTTTAGTAAAATATTTTCTCATGATCTATTGCCACCTAAAAGCTTTGAACTGTGAATATATATAAAAAAATCTATTCTGACTTGCCTCAGCCTTGGGACTAATCTTAATAGAATATGCAGCAGTGTTTATTTGCAAGCTGATTATGAAACTTGTTTTCATTTAATCTCTTCTTGATTTATTAACCTCGTTTAGAATTTTAGAGTTTTAGATCCTTTGCAACTGATTAAAACAAAGTGCTGTTGTCCTTCCAAGAATAGAAAATGTCCCTTCCTTTTACTCCCTATGGAAGTCAGTTTTGCAAGACCAAGTTTGTCTTTGATACCTCTGTGGTGTGAGCAGTCGCACGTTGCCAACTGCTAAGGTAATCACTGGAAGTGAAGACAATGGAGATAGGCACAGGTTCCCTTTCTCTATTTGTCAGCCTTGTCTACAAAAATAAAAAAAAGTGGCAGTAGTAAGAAAAAATTTTAAAAAAAAAGAAATCATCCAATCCAAGAAGAAAAACACACCGATAGACGCTCATGAGTAAAAGCAAATGAAACAAGTTGTTTGGATGGCAGAAGTGCCTTTCATATGCTGTGTCTGACCTCTTCCTGGGGCACTTCAGACTACACGGGAACACATGTACCATGGGACTAGGTCCCCCAAGGTCTTCTGTATGTGGCCCCTACACAGATGTGCTTGGATTCCAATACAGACCTGTGTCACTCTACATATTCTTTGTATTATATCTGCTACAAAAGACATCATGCGTACTTCATTATTAATATTGTTAGGATTAATATTATTTTAAAAGAATGAAACTAAGTACCTCATTGACTCAAGGATATGCTAGCACTTATTTCATTAGTATTGCTTTAAAAAAATCAGTGATCGCCCTATGAATGGACCTAAGAGTATCCAAATGAGGTAATATGAAATTATATTCATATTCATAGTCTTACTGAACCAATACTGAGAATTTGGTTTTTATTTTACCAACTACACTCATTCCATACTGTATTGTTATTTTCAAATATCATTCCCATAAAACAGTTGTCAGCTTTTAAATCTCTTCTCTGCTCATAAAGAAAAAAACAAGTAGCTTAGATGGCCAATATATTTTTTTAATTTCAGACCAGAAATATTTTTAAGCAAAGATCATTTAGTCTGACACTATAAGAAAAATTAAGGATCTAAATTATTAAATTTTCCTCTTGACTACCTAATCAGCATTTTGTGTTTTAGTTGTGGAAGGAAAAGACTCACTTTATCTCTGTTTGGTAAATATTTTCAAATGCAGTGCCCATATACACACTTTGGTTCTGCAATTACTTTCCCTTCACACTGACAAACCATCTAACCCTGTTTAATGGCCTCTCCAAGAGTGCCTCATGATTCAGAGTCTTCCAGCTGTGACAAATCAAAAGGCACCTATGTATTCTTTGGGGCTTTTATTTGCAAAAATGTCAAAAATTCAATTTAGTTTTGATTTTGATGTGCATTAATCTTCACAAAATTTTATGCATCAATTAACTGGTAAAAGTTACCAGCCATCTCTTCACTGAATGTGTCATGAAGGCCTTTAGTCTTTTTTTTTATGTATACATTCTTTGTTGTTGTCACTAACCTATTTGGGCTTTTCTTTTGGAAACCTAATTTATATAAAAACAAGTTTAGTTGGAGTCCACTAAAAGTATAAGCTCTCTACCCAGCATGGTTCTGGTAAGGTAAAGCCATAGCCAGAACCCTCATGACTAAGCTTAGAGAAATATCATGACTAAGCTTAAAGAAATATATATACATACACACACATATATAATTTTCCTTTTTCTAATTTTTATATATTAATAATTTATCTATTATAGAACTGGAACAACTTTAGAAGGCATTTGGCCCAACCCTCTCATTTTATAGATTAAAAAAATGAGGCAGAGTTAAGTTGGGTATCTTGTCAAAAACTATACAGTTAATAGCATATTCAGGACAAAAATTCAGCTTCTTTTACCCTTTCTAGAATACTGCACTACCCTGGTCACTTTGAGACAGATTTTTTGTGTTTAGAGAAGATAATTCTATTTTGCCTACCTTCATAAAGTAGTTAACTCAGTTTCCACATTGATTATCATAAAGAGTTGTGAGCCCCTTAGAAACAAAGGCTGTTCATACTGCACAGGATGTCTCCAGAACATTCCATAAGACATTCTACCTTTAGTCAAACAAACAAGAATGAGGTGGTTCCTATTGTGAAGAAAATTTGGAGCTGCCCTTGCTGCACTGAAAGGAATGGATGTCCTGTTAGTGTTATATTACCACTTTAGTCTAAAACCTTTAGCATGAAAGAGTGGTGTGGTTATTTGGCTTTCCTCCCTCAAATTCATCAGTAGGACATAAATCACCTCTGAATACTTCATACTTTCTTCCCATTCTTTAACTTTTGGAGCCAACTTTCCACTTAATCTATTATTCCTGGCCCCTAGACATGGTAATTAACCTCAGAGATGGAATTTAGTCAAAAATGCACTCTGCAAATAGTGTTACATTAGAAAAATTTTAATTGTGTTCAGCAACATTTCTTAATTTAATCTGAAAGGTTACAGTATCTTCCATATCAATCAATAACCATTTAATTACTGGAGGAAGGTTAAAATGATTTTCTCTGACTTACTAGCTTGGCATAAGGCTACCCTTTTGGCCATTAATTCACCTTATAAAGTCTTCACTTGAATTCCTCTGGGCTCTGACAGAGTGGGACATCTTTTAAGAAATAGGTCATTTTATTAAATGATAAGTTGTAAGACAGACTCAACAACAGTTTCTCTCTTTGAGGAGCATTAGACCTATGATAGTCAAGCCTTTTTATTATGTGCAATACTTGGAATGAGAAGATCTACAGCTCAGGGCAAGACTACGGATTAACCACCTCTCTCTCATTGAAGAAGCAATATAATAAGTGACTTTAGACTGTTGCTGTTAGAATTCAATATCCAGCTGATTTTATATATGGGTTCTTTGTTCTGTTCCATTGGTCTATGTCTCTATTTTTGTGCCAGTAGCATGCTGGTTTGGTTATTGTAGCCTTGTAGTATAGCTTAAAGTCTGGTAAAGTGATGCCTCCAGATTTGTTCCTTTTGCTTAAGGTTGCTTTGGCTATTTGGGCTCTTTTCTGGTTCCAAATGAAGTGTAGAATTATTTTTTCTAGATCTGATCTTTGACAAAGCAGACAACAATATACACTGGGGAAAAGAATCCCTATTCAATAAATTGTGCTGGGAAAACTGGATAGCCACATGTAGAAGACTGAAACAGGATTGATGTATCTCACCACTCACAAAAAATAATTCAAGATGGATAGCAGACTTAAATCTAAGACATGAAACCATAAGAATTCTAGAAGAAAATGTTGGAAAAACTCTTCTAGATATCAGCCTAGGCAAAGAATTTATGAAGAAGACCCAAATGGCAATTATAGCAACAATAAAAATAAATAAATGGGACTTAATTAAATTAAAACACTTCTGCACAGCCAAGGAAACAATCAACAGAGCAAATAGGTAGCCCACAGACTGGGAGAAAATATTCATATGCTATATACCTGATAAAGGGCTAATAACCAGAATTTACAAAGAACTCAAGAAAATCAGCAAGAAAAAATCAAACAACCCCATTAGAAAGTGGGCAAAAGACATGAACATAAGCTTTCCAAAGAAGAGAGACTAATGACCAATAAACATATGAAAAAATGCTCAACATCACTAATCATCAGAGAAATGTAAATCAAAACCACAATGACATATCACCTAGCCCCAGTGAGAAAGGATTTTATCACAAAGTCCCAAAACAATAGATGCTAGCGTGGATGCAGAGAGAAAGGAACATTTACACACTATTGGTGAGACTGCAAACTAGTACGACCTCTATGGAAAATAGTATGGAGATTCCTCAAAGAACTAAAAGTAGACCTACCATTTGATCCAGCAATCCCACTACTGGGTATTTACCAAAAGGAAAAAAGGTCATTTTATCAAAAAGATACTTGCACTCGAATGTTTATTGGAGCAGAATTCACAACCACAAAGATGTGGAATCAGCCCAAGTGCCCATCAATTCATGTGTAGATTAATAAAATGTGCTATAGGTATACCATGGAGTACTACTCAGCCATAAAAAATGAATTAATACCTTTTGCAACAATCTGGATGGAACTGGAGACCATTCTCCTAAGTGAAGTATTGCAAGAATGGAAAAACAAACACCACATGTACTCACTATTAAATTGGAACTAACCGATCAGTACTCATGTGCACAGATGGAAATAAAACTCAATGGAAAAAAAGACATTCTATAATAAAGACATCTGCTCACAAATGTTTATAGCAGCACAATTCACAATTGCAAAGATGTGGAAACAACCCAGGTGCCCATCAATACATGAGTGGATTAATAAAATGTGGTATATGTATACCATGGAGTATTACTCATCAATAAAAAACAATAGTGAATTAACACATCTGGTATTATCCTGGTTGGAGCTAGAACCCATTTTTTGAAGCGAAGTGTCACAGAATGGAAAAACAAGCACCACTGGTACTCACCATCAAATTGGTACTAACTGATCAACACTTACATCACGCAGGACAATAATATACATCGGGGGCGGGCAGGCGGGAGGGGGTGGAGGGGATGGGAAAAACTCTCACTGAATGGATGTGGGGAGCACAGTTTGGGGAATGACCACGATTGTAGCTCTGACACGGGCAGTGCATGGGCAATATATATAGCCAAAGTGTTGTACCCCATAATATTCTGAAATTTAAAAAAAAAAAACTCAATGGAAATCATGCAGGTGGGAGGGGAGAAGAGAGGATGGGTGAAATCATACCTAACGGGCACAATGTACACTATCTGGGTGATGGGCACACTTATAGCTTTGACTCAAGCAGTACAAAAGCAATCCATGTAACCAAAACCTTTGTACCCCTGTAATATTCTGAAATAAACCTCAATATCCAGCTGAATCCATAAGTTATTTCCTTTTCAAATGAAGGAATTTTTACATTATATAACATCCATAAACACCATTAATGATGACCTTTATGTTAGTAAATTACAGTGAGGATTTGGGAAAATTGTCACCCTGTCCTGATAACTTTTCTTTTATTATCAATCCATTACAACATCTTTTAGTCTATAGAATTTGTTCTCAGTTGTGGTAGAAAGAAAGGAAAATACCCATGACTTTTAGGTGTAAAATCTTGAAAGTTCTACAGTTAGGAAATTAGGATTATCATTAACATTTTTCTTCTTATCACTAATAGTTGGGAAGCACATGGCACAATATCCTATAATATCATGTACTGTATGCTTCAATTAAAATCCTCTAATCAAAGAAGTGAGTGAGAAACATTGCATTTGAAAGCAAGAAAGACGGACCTTGGCGATCTCCTAGTTCCACAAATGAGGATGCCAAGTCTGAGTTAAATTAAGTGACATGCCAAAGGTCACATAATTAATTAATGGCAAATTTGGCACAAGAAACTTACTACATCAGAACTCTTTCCACTAAAACCTTTCATTTCTTGAATATTTAGAACATTTATTTTAAGAAAAAACAGCTTGAAATCTGAGCAAAGACATGCCAAGAGTTCCATTATTCTTAAGATTTTAAATCTTGCTCTTCTGGCCTCTACTCCTTGGCTAGCTTATCATCTCCCTCTATACTATTCTCCCTATAAGATCTTATGCAAATACTGATGACCACACTACTGGCTTTGCCTGTATTTCCTGTATTGTTTACAATTATGCCAATCCACTCTGCATCACAAAATAATGACCTAAAAGTTCTCAACTATGCATTCAATTGCCCTCCAAACATACTGTTAGCCACCAAAGTCTCCTAACTCTACTTCAGGAAGGACTGCAAGATCTGTGCCTTGCCTTCCACTGCTTCATTCTCTTCCTCCTTTATCATTACAAAAGCCCACCCCTTTGGTCTTCCCATCATATGGTCACATGCTTTGACCCCTCAAATCTACCCTCCACACTCTCTAAGTTAGTTCTTTCTAAAAAACAAATTTGAGCACATCATTTATGCACTTAAAAGGCTGCATGATTCTTTAATGCTTTCATATTCTGGCTCAACCTACCTCCCCAGGAAAGAGTTCCCACTGCTCCTTGGCAGACCTATGCTGTGGTTGGGTAGATGAGCTTCTCAACCTTCTCTGCACAAGCCATAACTTTTCATAATTCTAGGCTTGGCATATGACTTCCTTCTCCTGAAATACTTTCCCTTTCCATTCATTGCTTCCAAAACAGCTAAAAAATTATTTTCCTATATAATATTTCCTGAGACCTTTGGCAGTGGTGACTCCCTGCTCCCACTTCACTCTATTCATATGTTCTTTATGGCATTTACTGAATTATTTGTTAAAATTCAACACCTCTCTTATATTATTCTACTCAAAACTTCCTGTGGCCTAGTGAATAAAAAGCAGGCAACAAAGGCGAATAGACCTGGATTTGATCCCCGCTATCCCTGCTAACCAGTCACTTTGTGACTTTGACATGATCTTGCTTATTCTAGGTTTGTTAATTTGCTGAGGGTTGATAATGATACTCACATGTGGATCTGATGTAAGGAAAGGTGATGATGTGTGCAAAGTGGCTCACACGGCACTGGCAGCATTCATCAGTCCATAAATGGGAGACATTCATCCCTGTATTCCCAACCCTTAATTAAGTGCCAAGTGCATTAGCTGAAGTAAAAAGCATATATGCATTTACACCTTTATAAACTTGGCTATGTAAAAAATATGTCTTCCTTTGTTTCCTGATAGTTGGATAAAATCTCAGGCTCTAATGTTTGCTGATGGTGAGTGCTTGCCAGTCCAAGATAATTCAGTCACTTTTGGTATGAGAAGCAGTATTTTGGAAACTAGTACTCAGTAAATTCAGGATTTCCTCCCTGATCTGCCTTTCTTCCCCACAGGACAGAGCAGGAGGATTTATGTACTCTCTAGGCATCTGAGAGATGTTGCATTTGTATGCCATTTGTGCTTTGGTCTGCCTGTAGCTGAGGTGTAGCACTTGTTACTGGGCCTTGGATGTCAGTCTCTAGCCCTGCTATGTTTGCCACTGATGTCCTTAAATGACAGAAAGAACAGTGGAGACCCTGAGTAAGTTTGAGAGGATCTCAGAACACAAAGAACCATGGTCTGACTTTCCAGGCTTATTTCCTCTGGAACACTGCAAACTTTGTAACTAAATCCCATTTTTACATGATGCCTGGGGCTAGAAGCCTGAAATCAAGGTGACAGCAGGGTTGGTTCTCCTGGGGATTGAGGGAAGGATCTGTTCAGGCCTCCCTTCTTGACTTATAGATGACTGTTTTCTTCTTGTGTCTCTTCATACTGTCTTCATTCTGTGTGTTTCTGTCTATTCTTTCCATAACGTCAACAGTCACATTGAATTAGGGTTTCCTAATGACCTTGTTTTAACTTGATTATCTCCATAAAGACCCTATCTCCAAATAAGGTCACATTCTAAGGTACTGGGGATTAGGAATCTAACATATCTTTTTTGCGGAGACCCAATTCAACCCATACTACTTGGTTACCCTAACTGCACACTCTTCATCCTGACCGTTTATCCTCTTAGGCACTACAACATCCTCTGAAGGCATTCTCTGGGGTAGACAGGATTTGTGAGACTTCCTTAAGGCACATCCTTATCTATGCCTTCCTTGGCTCTATTACTCTAGCATGACGTTTTAGTGAAAGTGGAGCTTAGTTATGAGGTTTGCAGTCTCTTGGAGGATAGACAACACGGAAGTCAGAACATGGTCTGGTCCTGTCTGCTCTAGGCTTTCCCAAATTTACCCAGGTTTCTACTGGTGTTTCTGTCATCCCACTACCTCCCTTGGGCTTAGCCCATGTGGAGTTCTGGACCCTTCTCAGGGACCCACAATCATCTGTACACCAGACGTACCCTCCAATTCCCTCTTTCTGTTTTGCTGGCCAAACACATATCCCTCTTTGAGCAGAAAAATGACTATCTCATCGTGTCTTCTTCTCCAAAATATGGCTTAAGCAGAGCTCCTCAAACTATATTATGAACAAGGAAAATTGAGTTGCTTGTTAAAATATATATTCCTGTCCTTGTCCTTGTTGGCTCAGGGAATGGCTCCACAACCTGCGATTTTATGATACACGCTATATGCTCTGACACAGATGGTTTGTAGAACATGCTTTGAGAAACACTGGCTTTAGTTATAAATTCATCCTCTGAATTTTCTATTGTTTGTTAATATATAAAACTGTTTGAAATAATAAAATAAAAACCGAAACATTTCTTTCTTAAGTGCTTGTCTCTTGAAAACAAAAGCTATGACTTTCAAGATCATTTCCTCTTCTATTACTAGATATTTTCAGAATCTATCTAAAATTTTGAAATTCAGTAAATTGGCTCTTTGTTTTTCATATTATCTATTCTCTTAGTTCATTAGTATATGGTAAGCTCTTTCTTCTGTTTGAATGGCAAGGAAAAAGGTAGTGGACAAGAATTTTTTAAAAACCCACATAATTTATTATTAAATATTTTCATGTTATATCCATGCCCACATGTGTATGTAACATTTGTGCCTCTGTGTGTGTGTGTGTGTGCAGAGGACAAAATGGAATTTGGGAATAAATGTGAGGTACAGGGTAGGAAGTGAATGGGATATGAAACTGATCACAACTCATTTGGAATCAGTCTACACTATTTTTCATTTGGGTCAAATGAGAAAATCACTTGATTTATCCTAGTTTCTGTTTCCTTCTACTTCAAGATTCTTTTAGAATACAACTATGTTTTACTATACATCTTTTTAATCTGACACATTGTAGAGAAATTGTCATAATTTGTTGAATGAATAAATGGGTGATGTCCTATCTTTCAATAGATGGCAGTAGAAAGATTCATTTTACTTCCAATTAAGTTTTGTTTAGTCCAAAATACTGTGTTTAAGCAATGAACCTCAATTTGGCTTGGAGTAGTTCTCCCTTGTCTTCTTTTCAGAAGTGGCATGTACCAGTCTTTAGGAATATGCTGACTTCCTGGCTGCTCTAGCAAACGTTAGATTTGTCCTCTGGATTCCAGTAGAACTTACTTCTTGCACTGTGATTTGATATGTGTCATATGTTATTTTAATTGATTCAGGTCACATTTTTGGATGTCTTTTTTTCTATTAAATATTCAGCTCCTTAATGGCAGTGACCATACAGTGTGCCTGTTTTCCACATTACCTGCAAAAGGCCCTTTTCTTAGCAGGTACTAAGTGTGTTGTCATACTTGAGGATGATAGTTATGGCAGTAAACTTGGCATAAACAATTCTTTAAAAAACCATGCTGATATAATTCTCTTATATAAAGTGATAAAGACTCACAGAAGTTCAATGACTGGAAATGGGCTCACAGATAGGCCAAGACAATGACTCAGGTCTTCAGATTCTGATCCAGGGCTGTTTCCACCATACTGTGATAAATAATGTCTCTGTTTTATGTTAAAAAAAATTAGGATATTTGATATGAAGTTATTAAATCTCACGTGATTTTTTTCTGATAAGACTGAGATACCATTGAACAGGTTATCAAGGTATATTGTGTGAATTATCTTCTCTTGATGGTTTTTAAAAGGAAGATCGACACCAACCTTTTAGGGTGGGTGTAGGCATTGCTCTACCAAAAGTAGAGAAATTAATTAGGTGTTTCTAAAGAGTCCTTTGATTCTGTAATCTTCTAACTTGAAGTTATTTTTTTTAAACCCTGAGTTCTTCCTTTTTCTGGGCATTTTGTAAGTAATATGCAAGTCATAAGGTTAAATCAGCCTTGATGAGTCAAATTTGGGAGATCAGGGAAGGCAGAAATCAAGTTACCATCCAGAAGAACTCGGTATATATATCACTATTAATAGAATGAGAAGCACTAAAAATATACAATATTCATCTTCATGTCATGCTTAGGTATAGTATTTTTAAAGCACTCTGGCAAATTCTGGATTTTAAACCGCAGTGAATGGGAATTTGTGGAGATCCCTGAGAACTTGGAAGTGTCTTGCTTGTTTGCCTTAGTCCATCTCCATTCCAAGTTGTGTTTTTCCTCACCTTGAACATAACTTCATTTAAATTCTCGACTCCCTTTCCAACCATTTTACTCATTTGTTGTTAATATGCAGATTATAATGGTCAGTGTTCAGAAAGGGGATCAATTAAAACATTAGTCATTCAATGCAGCAACTTGAGGACTTTTGCAAAGCAAGGCATGTGGAACCTCATTAACAGATAAAGAACACAGGAGTGAAATAACCGAAGGACAAACCGTTTATTTCAGTACATCTTGTATAGCAATGCATTACCAGAGGCAATAGGTACAAAAGATCATATCAGCATCAGAAGTGCTAAATGATATTCATTTGCCACCTTCACCAAAATAATAAGATTGCATGGAAATATTTTTTTATTTTGAATGTCAGAGATAATTTTAATAATGTGATTTTTTTGACCCACAATCTAAGGCACAGCCTTATCTCAGAAGATAATAGAGATGAGATGAATTAGAGGACTATAGCCAGATATAAACAAAAAAGTAGAACCTTTTAAATACTAATAGATAAAACAGGCAGTTCAATGCAGATAAATGTAGAATAATGATGCTTTTGATGGGTCTTTATCATAGAAGACCATGTTCTTCATAAATTATGAGCCATAAAAAAAGGAATTTCAGTCAAAAGACAAGCCTGTTTTGTATCATCAATAAATGATGAGAAATAGAATGGCAAAACCAAATAGGAATGCAAAGAATGATAACTGCTTGATGACTTTATCAGCCAAGTCTCTACACTTTAAAAAATATAGAAGAACAAAAGATTACCTAGAAAAAATATCCAAAGACTGCCCCAAATGACACAAATACTTCTACTTCGAAAAAGTGAAACAGTTTTTTTTTTCCTGTGGAAAATAAAATAGTGGTTGGACTAATATCTACTGAAGTCAATTTCAAAAGTATTGAATACATGTTTTTATATTTTCTTATCTCAAAGATCATCTACAATGTATTTGAAGTGATATTTAATGTGGATTGTCATTCATTATTTATGTTAAGAATGTACTTCAATTTATATACATATGTGCTCCTGAATGTTTCGTCAGTAATCATCTCATTAAAATGTTTGCTAGTAAATTTTTTTTGGCAAAAAAAGGTAAATTGAATTTGAGCCTCTGATAGATATATTTTGAATATTTAATATTTAGTTTTCTGATGACTTTTTTGTAAAGAAAAAGGAAAAATGAATTTGAGCTTCTGTGGTATATTTTATTGGCATTACCTAGTTCAGAGTTGTAATATTTGCCATCAATAAATCTGGGTTAAATTTGCCAATTTTGCCATTGGAAACTTTTTTTAACATTTCAGGTGCTATCTCTATAATTTAAGTTGCAACTTTCATGTGGTATCTCTTGCAGATCAAGATTTGGTACTGAAAGTGGTAGCAATTCATCGAACTATACTTTTTCTATAACATGCAACTTTATTAATATACCATGATATTCTTCCTCTTACACATTAACATTAAGAATCAATATTATTTACAGAAAGTTGTTTTAAAAATAAGAAAGCAGGATGTCTTATGGAATGGGACCTGGTTTGAGAACAAAGAGCCCTAAGTCCTGCCTTAACAGACTAGCTGTATAACCCTGGGAATACTCTAGCTATCTGTGCCTCAGTGTCTTCAAACTTAAAATATGGAAGCTGAATAACTAAATTGTTGTTGAATTTTATTACCCCACATTTTATTGTTGGCATATTTTTTGTGACTTCTTTGCTTCATCAGTATTTAATCCTACCTTTAAAATGTATTCCAATTTGTCTACTAACAACAAAAACAGTTTTCTTTTAAAGCTGACAGATATGGGGGAGAGAAGTACTCAAATCACCCACAGGGCTTTTCCAGCCCCCTTACCCTGTTCTGATCTGCCTCCAGAACTCAGAATCACTACTGCCAGGGGATGGTAGTGACGATGAGCTTCTTTCTCATCCGTCCAGTGTGTTGGGGTGGGAAAAGATTGAAGACCATTGGTCTAAGGCCTTCACAGAGAGCATTCTCTGAGGACACAAATGCTTGTCAAGTATATGTGTTAAGGAAGACATCCCTCTGGGGGATACTGTCTTCTTAGCATCACTTTTACCTCTTAAGACTCTCATAGCAAGTCTGCAGACCAACAACTGACAGCCTTCTTTTTCAATGGTCTGATTTAAAATTCTGTGTTACTGACATTGATCATTTCTTTTTCTTACCAAATTTTATATCCTCTTAGTTTCTAAGCTGCCTTAAAAATTCCATATTTCATAATTCTTTTGTCAAAGGCAACAGAAATGGACTTTGGCTAACTTTAACAAAAGGAAATTTACTGGAAGGATGTAGTCAGCTCAGAGAATGCATAGAGAAGCCTGAAGCCCTGGGCTTGAGAATGGATGAGAACCAAGGTGGTGCTGAAAACAAAGGAACAGCAACAACAGTAATGGCCTGGTAGCAAGGAGGGCTGACTCTCAGACGAGAGAGAAACCTAAACATTTCCTGTCTTTTCATTATGTCTCTCTATATTCAGGTTCCAGACAGGGAACATCCAGTAAAGGAGCCTGAGGTTATGTTAGAAAGACATAGGCGTGTTCAGCAGACATTAAAAAGACGAGTGTTCACGTGTGCTTCATCTGAGCATCTTTCTCCTAGTTAAGACAAAACAGTTTCTGAGAATAGGCACCTATTTCATATCTTCTGATGGCAAATTGAGTTGATTTCTATACTTACCACCTCTTTTCTAAAAGTGTGAATTGTCTTCATTTATGATCCCAACTTCATCCTGGTAGTTGTTTTTCTTGGGAAAGTATAGGTGTACCCATCATGAGAAAACCACTGTGCAACTGTGTTTAAAATCTATTCTCCATTATGGTCAAAGGGGGTTAAAATATTCAAAAGTTAAACCAGGCAAACTTCCTTTAAAATAGGAATTATTTTATAAAATAACAAATAATCCCTAAGGATACTGCTGTATAAACTGATACATAAGGTATTCTCGAGTTAAAAGTATCATAAAGAAATATGGTATGTGGGTAACATTGAATAGGATTGCTGTGTGATACTTCAGATGGGCTTATATATTACCCCATGTCTAAAACTTTCACAAAATCGTGGTGTTTTTCACTGGCTTTCTGATGTCTTTTTGATAGAAATACTCTGGCACCTTTTCTGTACATCAGCTCTGTTCAATTGTTTAATTTAATGGTATTTTTTCCCCACTCCTCAAACAATTTCCACTGGATTTAGCAACTTTTTAAAGGGCTTCTGTGTTTCTTTTGATACTCTATTTTTTGTTATCATCTAGACTTTTTTCTTACCTTAAGGACATTTTCTTATGTAAAGATCTATCCAAATCGTACTCAGAACAAATTCAGTCATATAGAAAACTCTCTACAAGGGAAATCTCATGCCAAATAATTTCTGTCAGGATTGGATACCTGTAAAATTAGAATTTACTAACTTTTGACATGAATCTGATGAAAATGAGAAGTTATGTGAGTTCCACCTCATACTGGACTCTTTAGGGATTCATTATTCAGTTGGTGTTTCCAGCCGTTTTGCTCTGCTCCTTTCTTCTCGCTGCCTCTTTAGACCACCTCCCTGTATCAGACACTTCTTTATGGATGGAAAGAGAATGTGAGATGAAATTCAAGCCCGTCCATTTTGTTGTTTAGTTGCAGCTCTTGTTAGAGAGAAAGTATAGGGTTTGTTGAAGAGAAAAGATGAAAAGTAGAAATTATTGGCTGAATTGAACCTGGGGATTTAGCTTTGGAAGTTGATTTATGCAGCCCATGCTCCCATTTGCATAGATAATTGAGTTAGCTTTACAAAAGTGTAGAGTTCCCTCACTCATAGATATTTTATTCATGAGTTATTGCCCTTAAAAAAAACTTAACCATAAAGGAAGTCCTCTAACGGAAATGCAGCTTTTGAAAGGAGGCTTACAACTATTACATGGAAGATCTGAAAGGCACAACTTGCCTCCTTCATTTCAATGATGATGTCATTGTCTTGGCCACAGTCTCTCTTTTGGTCATTTAAATGGCATAGGAACATAAACGCTATTTGCCACAGTAATTTGTGCATTAATAAGCACAACATAAGACCAAATTACAAGGTTGTACTCTTCCTCAAGCTGTTAACTACCTGTAATGTTTTTCTGTGGCAGTGACAGATGCTCTGATACCTATATAACCTCCAGAATAGGAGCTTAATGAGTGTAGTATTTATACAACTTTGGAAACTTTGAAATCAGTGAGATTCATTTCTGTGATTCCTCAGAGTGAGAAATTAGCATTTCTCCAAAGACAATAATTTCCTAACATTTTAACTCATATCATATGAAGAATATCATGAGAGCATATAACTCTGTTGAAGAAAGAAAAAAAAAGACAGTTCAAACAGAAATGTAAAGATGTAAAAGAGCAAAGAAAAAAAAAAAAACACAAAACATCTACCAGCTTCCTCATATTACTGTTTTCAATGAGCCACACTACTGCACCATCTGATAAATGTGAAAAAAATTTGGCCTTCTAGATGCTTTCTATCCCCCACCCTATCACTGACCTGTTTGTCAAACAAAGAAAGCACCTGTTGAGGCTGGAAGCCCTGCTGTGAGTTTCCACAAAGTTCGATGATCCAAATGATGTAACATCATGAGCAGCAACTGCACTGGCAGAGCATTATCATAATAGCCCGACCTCCTGAGCTTTTTGTGATTACCTGGATCTTACCTCCCAAAGGGAAAATGATTTCAAAGACTGAACTTCTTGCCTGTATTTTTCAAAGATTCGGCAACTTGAAGTTACAGACTCTCCCAGCTTGTTTTCAACATGCACAATAATGCCAGAAAATGAAGCTGAATTCCCTTAAGAGCCTAGGAGGACATGGAAGCAGCACCCTCACAGCTGGTCTTTTCAGACAGAGCTACATAGTTGTCTCTATCATCTGGGATACCAGGAAGACAAAGACTAAGGGTTCCTTTTTTTTTTTTTGCCAGTTGTTTTTAATTCAAAATTTTAAAAAAGGAGCCTTAGCTTCCTAAGTCCGTTTTGAAAGTCAAATGGATTAAAAAGAGTTTCAAAACAGTGCTAGCCCAAATCCGGTTGAAACTTTTAATTAGTCTGATGTTATTTTTAGACTCTCTCAAAGCTCCATAATTGAGCCCTTTGCAGTTGTACAAACAAATAGAAACCTTGTAAGATCTTGAAATTCATGATAGTTTACTAATGAAGTCAGCTTGGAAAACTCTTCATTGAATATTGTAATTTGATTGCCATCTTATTCTGATTGGACTCTGGTTTTGCATTTAAATGAGTATATATTATTTGAAATGCAAAATAGCATGTTATCTGGGGTATTTTGCAAGAACAGACAAGATTAAAAACATCTAATGTTCCATTTTATAAAAACATTACAAAATGGAAGTGCAGAGCTGACTTTTAAAATTTATTAGTAACAGCTTACAATAATTGGACATTAATTAAACGTAAATTACAAGACATTTCTGTGGAAATGCATATTACATCCTTTCCATCAGTACTCAGCAGATTCATTAGTAGTAGTATTTTTGTTTGGGATATTGAAGGCACCAACAACAATTTCTTACTAAAACAGTCATTGTTACAGAATTGACTGTTACGCATGTTAGTTTAACACAATACATTATCAATTACAACAACTGATTTTGCAACAACTGACCTTGAGTATCCAATTTAAAAAAAAAGCTGCAGCAGTAGCTAAGGCAAGACGAATTCGTGAATTGGGGTCTGTATCGGCTTGTTCCAAGCTTTGATTTTGTCAGACTTTGTGTTTTTAGATGGATTCGAAAGAATTTCCTGATTCTGTAACCCTTTATTATTATTTCTCAGCTGTGGTTTTTGTGTCTTACATAGAAAATTGTTTTCAATTGCATCACCCAGAAAAGAACATTTCTGTTTGAGAGGAGCATGGAGGCAGCTATCTCTCTATTTGATTGTTTGGCCTTCTGAAGTTTCCATTACATCTATTCTCAGACACATACAGTAATCTGCAATCTATTATGCTGGATATTTCTTTCCCTTCAGGATTTTGCTGAAAAAAGATTGTCAAAACAGGACCTTAGATTTATAAGTGTATGATCCAGGCCTTCAAAATGATTTTTTAATCATTTAGGTGTCATATCAACTGAGTTGTAATCTGGGAATGAATACTTTATGTGGAATTTAGACCATGAGACAAAGAGATTTCTTCACCTATTTCATATGTCTGACTTCAAATCCAGGGAAAGTCTTAATGTGATGGAGGAACATGGGCTCCTAGTGGTCTCCAGGAGCAGAATGATAGAAGAGGTGACAATGACAATGTCTACAACAGCGGGAAAGGTAGCAAAGAAACTTCATAGCTTTGTACTTGCTCTCATTTACCAGCCTACGTGATTCCAATCACCATGTTAATTCAATCTCGGTCCAGCCCTTATGGACAGTTCTAAGAGTTTCATAAAAGTGCTACATCACCTGTGAAATGAATACGAGTACCATTGCCATATAATTTGTTTGAATTCTGTCAAAGTAATTTTGATTTCTGATATTCCAGTGAAGGCTGAATGCTTCTCTCTCAACTCAGTGGCCACAGAAACATGAAATCCTAATTTCTTAACTAGGAAAAGTTAAATTTTCTGAACTAATATAAAGCTTAAAATCAACTGCCCTAGTTGAAAGAAAAGATACTTAAAATTTGAGAGCAAATTTGGAATAGATGGAATTGTCATTCTACTAAAATAGAAATCAAGTACTGGGTCTGGACTGATTTTGGCTTGAGGGAGGCATATCTAAGTTCATATCTTATGGGTCTTGTTTTATGTGAATGAGACCTGCCAGATTCCTATATGTCCCCATATGCTGAAGCAACTTGATTGATCAGGGGGTTAGTACAGGTTGAGTATCCCTTATCTGAAATGCTTGGAACCAGAAGTGTTTTGAATTTCATATTCTTTTTTGATTTTTGGAATATTTGCATATATCTGGGGATGGGACCCAATTCTAAACAAGATATTCATTTATGTTTCGCATACACATCATACACATAGCCTGAAGATAATTTTACACAATATTTTTAATAATTCTGTGCATGAAACAAAGTTTTGTCTGTGACTTGTTATATAAGGTCAGGTGTGGAATTTTTTACTTGTGGTGTCATGTTGGTACTCAAAAACTTTCAGATTTTGGAACATTTTGGAATTTGGATTTTTGTATAAGGGATGCTCAACCTTTAGATCATCCAAGTTGGTCTTACAGTCTTTTCTACTGCTTTTTTCATTTTTTTCAATTGGAGCCAGGGGAAAGAGGTCTTTCATCACTGTTGAAGAAAATGAGATTATATGAAAGCAAACTTCCAGTTGCCATGATTCAAGCATCATGGAAAAAGTTGACCAAAGAGAATGTAGTTGAAGTGAAAGAAAAGTATGGGTAGGGGATAAGGAAATTGTTCTAGTCATCCCAGAGTCACTGTTTCCCTTCCCCAAGTTTAATTATGCCTGCCAATACATCCATGCTTTGACCTAACATTTTTTGAGCTGGATTTCTTGCACTTGCCATCAAAAATGATCCTTGCTATTACATAGAATTCATTTCTCCTTTCTCTCCTCTTAGTAGGAAGGGAGTAAATGGGAGGCTGGCCATGAAGAATGTGTTTCCTCCAAACTAAATCCCTATCTTACTAAATCCCTAAATGCCTTAGAGGAAGAAAATGAATCCTTAGAGGAAGAAGATGAAATGTGCCCAAGCATCATCTCACCTGTTGTCTGTCAAACACTAAACTACTTTTCTGATTTTGCAGCTTTAGCCTCATTCCTGATTTTAATCTCTTGCTTGAAGTTTTCCAGAGTATACTCCTAGAACATCTTAATCCCCCAAAAAGAGATTGAAATGTTCAAATTGAATAGTAGATGGCAACATGGCAAGTTAAATGTGTATCTTGTCCCCTGAAGTACACTTCAGGACTTGGGGACAGATTACACAAAGGAAAGGGAAGAATCAAAATTGATGGGAAATCTTGCAATTGAGAGCATGGAAAAAGGAGGAGCCAAAATGGGAGGTAAGTAAGAAGTAATTGAAAAGGTAAGAGAACCAAAATGTGATAGCATCATGAAAGTTATTGTCACAAAGAATTTAAAAAGATAGTGATAAACATAGTGCTGAAAAACACAAGTGTTCAGGAACAATAGAGTTTAGAAAAAGCTTCGATTTGGCAGATGTGAGGTCATGGCTAACCTTCAAAGGAGCTGCTTTGGACTTGAGAAGTAGATGAAAGTCAGACTAGAACAAACAAACAGAGAAGAGGAAAGTGGAAAGGAAAACAGAAGGAGCCAGAAAAAAGTCCTGGGGATTGTGTGCTAGGAAGGAACAAATGAACAAGTTGATCAATTAGATAACAAAGATAGGTGAACAAAAAAATAAAGAGAAGTAACATTGCAATGGCATTTTGAAAAGGGAAAGAGGGAAGTAAGGGAGCTTAAGTCAGGTTACTTAACTGTCATGGATGGTTTAGATCATCTAGTAAGACTGAGGAGTAGGGGATGTTGAGAAACTAAAGTTTCTATAGTATTCTGGGTATGTATGCTATGATGGAACTGACCAAGTAGAAATATTACTATGTGTCCCTGAGAAGGATCAGTTACTATTTCATTCAGAGCATTGACTTTAGAACTAATAAATGTATCTTTAAAACTTCTAGTTACAGAGTTATTTCTAGTAATCCTTGATAGTGTGGTAACTTGGCAAAGAGAGATAGGAGAAAGTGAAATGCAAGAATTTGTTAATGTGTCTGATCACGGGGTTCAGGTTTGGTACCGAAGTCAATGAAAGCAGAGAAAGGCTGATGTCCTGAGATCAGAGGAAGGGCTTGAGGTACTGGAGGCTGTCAATCATTTATGTAACTGCAAGTAGGTTCTGAGCTTCCATAGTGCCAAGCAACATGCTTAGGAATTGGGGCAATAATGATAAATAAGATGTGTTTCTTCCCATGGCAGTCACAATTTAGTAAAAGAGACAGGTATGTGCAAAAGCAGAGAGATCCAGTAGGAGTGAGGAACCAGGAGAAAAAAATAAGAAGAAAGGAAATGGTGGTCATAGAGGAGAAGCCTAGAGTCATATGTCCGGAGGAAAAAAACAGCAGAAACAGTAAGCAGATTTTAGGTCTCTGTTTTAATTGTGTACTTAGTATTTATGTAACTAATATATGTACTAACATGAGAATTGGGGGCAGGAGTGGAAGGAGGAGTTGCTTTGGCTTAGAAACCATGCTCTCTCTTTTTATTGTTGTTGTGGTGACCACAAAGGAAACGGATCCAAGTCATTTTTGGTATTCTTGTTCCTTCTACTCTAAACTGAATTATGATCCAATGTCAATTTCTGAATCCATAAATCTGTCCTGACATTTCATGTGTTTCTAATAGATGGTGGTAGAAAAGCTCTTTCTGACCTAAGCTCCATAAAGGAAATGAGGGAAATGCAGAGGAAGCTTCAGGCTAATCTATAAAGCAATTTTGAGGCCTATGCCAGAAAACTCTTCCTCAGTTCATCTCAGTAGGTGATCTGAAGAACTGTCACTTCTTTGTGAGCCACATGAGAAGTTCATAATACATCCAACTACACTTCTGTGCCTATAGAACCTCATCTTAAAATTATGGGAAAGTAAAACAGTGAAGCCAGTGATATGACATTACAGAGCCGATGCCCCTCATGTCTGTCTGCTGCACCATTTGAAGCACTCCACCCAATTTTTAAAAAGTTAAATTCAGGCCCATCCACTTGGATGTGGACGAAGTTTAAAGGCAAGCTGGGGTTACAAACTCAAATATGCATGAGGGTCAACCAATTGGCAGAAATGAGTGAATCAGGCCAAGTGTGAGAGGACAAGAGCAGAAGCCGGCTGTTGAATACTGCCAGGCTCCACGTCGTGCAGATATCAGGGAGAGAGGACTGCAGAAAACTGGATGCAGTCTTACGGCAGCTGTCACTCAGTGGTAGCCTGTTGTCACCATGGGGGATGACAGCCTGGTGTGGCCAGATCTTCCAATTTTTTCTAGAGAAACCAGACAACTGGATTTTTATATGAAAACTACTGATTTTAAACATTAAATCTTTAAGTGGTCAGTCGTATTCTCTGCTTTTAGAACTAACTTCTCAAGTGAGTGTTTGGATATTGCATGGCCACAGCCTAAAACACTTTTGTGCCCACTCAAGTTACCTTAAACCAGTCTTGTACGAGCTGCATGAAAAATAACCAGATGCGAGGGTCAGTTGCTTTTCTTAATGTTGTTTTTGAGTCTCTTCTATCTAAGAAAAATCTGTCAGTATTTTGTATATAGGCTCTTGACATGCATAGATAAATTGTAGAGAGGTTCTGATCCAAACGTAGTGAAGACAGGTAATTTCTGTATTCATCAGCCATCTAGAATCAGCACTTCTCTGGTATTATTCTCTCCTGTTGCTTTGATTTCCATTCTGAGAATTAGCAGCATTGAACACCTCCCTCCTATTCATCTTCAGAGGGGAGGGAAAACAAATTCCTTTGAAAGGGAAGAAAAGCTTGTGTGCAATGTGCTACAAAATTCAGTCCACTGATTTTCTTATCCTAAGAGTTAACTTACTTCTTGGCCTCCAGGAAATGTTTAAAAACATGGACTCCTTAAGCTTGACCATACTTCAGGTTCTTCTAATTCAGTCTCCTCATTTACTAGATAAAAAGAATTGAGGGGTGAGGAGTCTTAGCTGGTGGGTTACTAGATGTCAATGCCCCACACTCATGTATGCAGTGAAGTTAATGCTGCTAAGCCTTCTGAAGTCAGATGCTCCTAAGTAGAGCAGCACTTGGACTAGGACTCAGGTCTTCTGACTGGTGCTCTTTCTACAGTGTTGGTAGAATGCCCAGACCAGGCTGCTTAGTTTAGCCTAACCATTGGTTGCATATCAGTTGCAAATAATAGAAAAACCAAACTCAAAAAGACTTAAAAAATAAAAAGGGCTTATTGGCTCCCCAATCTAAAAAGTCCAGAGCTAAACAGGCTGCAGGCAGGATTTGTCATGTCCTAACTCCTTTTCCTCTATCATCATGATCACGATCATGATCAAGATCATAATCACCACCATAACAAATATTAAATTGTGCTTATATGTGCCAAGCACTGTTCTAAGCACACTTCCATGAGATAGGTACTATTATTAACACCACTTTCATACATAATAAAACTGAGGCACTGAGAGTTTAAATAACTGGCCCATGTTGGCATTGTAAAGTCAGGATACAAACTCAGGCTGCTGATTACAGAGCCCTTGCTCTTAATCTTTGTACAAAGATTCTAATTGAACTGGTCTAGGAGAGGGCCTAGGGATCAGAGATTTTAAAACTATTCTCTAGTTAGATTGTGATGTGTATCCAGACTTAAAAACCAGTGCAGCTGCACAGTGGGCTGAGATGTAATCCATGCTGAGGAAGCAATCCCGAGGTCCACTGCAAGGAACACCATGTTGGAATTTAGGCCCAAATTCTGATTCTGCTCTGCAATGCTTATATCCCAAAGGAGAAGAAGAATAATCACCATCCACTGATGAAAGAAACTTCCAGATGGAACTGCTGAGCACTGCTGAACACAAAGACTGGCCCTGCAGCAGTGCCTTTGCCTGAAGAACCCAAATATTACAGTCACAGTATGTTTGCAGGGTGTCCATTACCTAGGTATTATCATTTTTATATTATGGCAGTCAGAGACTGATTATAATCAGGGGAGAGAGAAGAAATTCCTGGGGACATGGTGCTTCACTATAGATCCCCTGCCTCTAACTCTCAATACAGAAATCTTTGCAAGAGTACTTTCATGGATCTCAATGACAACAATTAAGCTTGAAGAGCATGAGAAGACATTTTAATCAGGAGCTAATTAAGAACAATGGGGGCATATGTATCATTGATTGTGTCTCAAGTACTCTGACTGATCTGGAAGATTATTCCATTAATATATGGATGTAAACAGACACCAACATTTTCTCAGGGTAAAGCAACTTCACTTTGAAGGTTCCACCTCCAAATCTGGCTTTTATTTATTAGATGACAAATAAAAATGAGCAACATTTACCAGCCTAGGGAAGACATCAGGTGCTGGTTTCATGTCTTTGGGTAGGACAGCATCAAGCATAAGAAACAAGGCAATGAGAGTCAAGAAACCAGAGTGTTATTCATATTCAACTGTTAATCGTTGCTCTATTATAAAATGAGACTAAAAATATGTCTGGCCCTAAACACAGAGGCATAGATGCTATGAGTAACAGTAATATGTGAGAGACTATCTTGAGCTCTTACAAAAAAAACCAAAAACAAAACAACAAGAAAGTCCCACAAAATATCAAGCATAACATTACATATAGTTTTTACCTTCAGATAGTATTTGGCACAGCACAAATACAATATGGAGTTTTCAGGGTAGAGGACATTCTTCTCCTATCTTCCTCATCTAGTCTCCACTTACATCAAGCTATTAGCCCATTGAACTTCCTTTAACCAACACAGTTGGGTTCTGTTTTTCTCTAAATAAGCTTGGGTTATTTTTGGTTCATATTCTCTCAGGAATCTTGCTTGCTGATTAATAGTGCTTGCTTTATGGCTTCACTATCCCTGGTCATGTCCCCCAAAGGAGCCCTCCAGAGAATTTCATTCTGACCTTAATTCTGCTGGTCACAGAGAAGAGAGAGCCTCATTGCTAAGGAGTGAACTTCCCATATGGAAAAAGCTATCATATGACTTCAGACCGGCTTCCCAACATTTTTTTCCAATTCTTTCCCAAGTGAGCACTGAAGTACGTGTCAGGCAATCTGGGTTGTAATCTCAACTATGCCAATATCTCCCACTATAAGCTATTTAAACTCTTCTGAGCTTCAGTTGTCTTTCTTGTCAAAATGAAATAGAGATGAGATGATCTCTTAGCATCAAAGTGGTTTGGATACTATTTATCTTTCCTTCTGGCTTGTCTGTCTCTTCTTTAGTCTGTGACTGTCATATTCAGTTGGTTTCCATGTCTTGCCAACTTTTTTTTGCTCAGATAGTAAGTTCTTCTGTCATGTTCCTTGACTTATTAATATTCTACCCATCCTTTAAAGGTCTTCTCAAATACTGATTCCTTTGAGGACCTTTCCCATTGTGTGTGTGTGTGTGCGTGTGTTTGGCAGGGGAAAGATGTTTGTTGAGCCATGTGCCAGGGATATATAGATGACTAAAACAGACTTGGTTCTGTCCTTCATAGAGCTACACACCAACTGAATGGTAATAGCTAACACTTTTGAGATTATAGTATCTTCACTTTTCAAATGAGAAAACTGAAGCTCAGAAAAGTTAAATTAATTGTCTGAGGTCACAGAGCGAGCAAGCAGCAGAATCCAAGTCTACTACACTACAACCACTTTTCTTACCTGCCACACTACATGACCACAGAAAAGATGTGGCAAAGTGCTGATACTTCCCATTCCTGTGACATGACCAACACTGATCCTTAAGCTGTTTCCTTCTGAGTCTGGCAAAGTCACATAATCGCTGACAACACAGTTTTCCAGGCATCTACCTCCAGTTGATAAGAAGTGCCATGTCAGATGAAACTTACTATTTGCTATCTTAGCTAATGTCTTTTCCAGAACATCAAGTTATTGATTAAATAAGTTGTTGGGACTTAATCGTATATTTCACTTCATTTTTTGTTTAACTATTTCTATTGTAAGACATATCTTATCTTTTGTCTCTTTTTAATTCCACATAGACAAGGACCCTGACTTTAACAGACTCCATTTTGTCTACTATTGTTGACATGGGTTGTGAGTATTTGGTGAGCAGTGTGAGGAAGGCTCAGTGAAGAGAGGTAGTTGAAGGAGTGAAGGAATGAATGTATGTGCTCATGCAGCTTTCGTAGTGTCAGTAAGTAATGCCTGAAGGAAGTTTTCTGTATGCGACCCAAGTCTCCAACTTCTGAGTTAGAGAATCATTATATTTTTTCCAGTTCTCTCAGCATTATAAATGGTGGAAGGATATGTTTTCATGATTTATTGAAGGAAGAGAATGAAGACTTTGTCGTCTAACCTGTTATATGTCAAAAAACAAAAGAAAACTGATACTTGTCATTAAACAACTCTAGAAAAGTCTGCAAGGATATAGGGAGAGAAGGCTTTTTTGCCACCATCTCCTCCCCTATATCAGATTGGAAAAAATTCCCTTTTCTGGTGCTCCCATGCTCCCCAGTGAATACTGAGCACTTACATTGCCTTGTTTATCTTTGCACCCCCAACATCCAGGAGTATCTGCCACATAAAACATTTCATTAAATATTTGTTGCCTGTGTGAGTGTATATTGCTGTAACTTCAGGGGCTTTGGTTGTGGGCTGGGGTAATAGGCTTCCCAGCGCTTGATTATTAATGTTGTAGGTTCCTTAATAATTAAAAAAAGTACTTTTCTTTCTATAGTGAGAGATGAGAGGTAAGATAAAAAGGTTTCTGGCAGGGCAACATTTTGTGAGGACACAATCTCACAAATATATAAATGACTCAAATGCTTGCTAGAAATATGAGTACGCAAAAGAAAACGAAAGAATATAGTGGATACTTGAAACATACAACGAGGTACTCTGGAAGTAGGGGATATTTACTGAATCAGTAGGATGGAGACCCTGAAGCTTACAAGAAGAGCTAACATTTATTAAGCAATTACTGTGTGCCAGCATTATTCTAACTGATATTTCATGGATTAACTCTCTGTAGCCTTATGGATTAAGTAATTTTTTAACCCCTACTTTATAGATGATGAGCACTAAGCATGAAAAATTGAGCAATGCATCCCAAATCACAAAGCCAAGAAGTCTACAGGTAGGGTTTCAAATTCAGATTGCCTGCCTCTAGCCCACGTCCTGACCACTGTGCTGGCCTCCCTCTGTAGAAAATGAGCTTTGCCTGCTTCAGTGTTCTGCCTAGAGTCAGCCCTGAAACAGTTCCATCTGATAAATGCAAGGTTTCTGTTTCTAAAATAATATGAAGCCATGATCTCCTTTACAATTATTCTTTTACAGTTGTTTCTAATTATTCTGTTTGTGTTTACTTGGAATGCCTGGGGGATTCAATAAAGGTATTCCAATACATGTATGCAGTCCTGAAGAGATCAATAGAGGGGATGGAATGAAGTGAGGTGTGAGCAGGCTTTCTGTACTGAAATCATATTGTTCACTGGAGACTCTGTGCCATTCTGCTTCTTTGGGAAAACAAGCTGCCTTGTGCTTCTGTGTGTTAAGAAAGCAGAAGTCCTGGTCTAGAAAGCTGTTCTAATCAACTAGTAGCTGCAAGCAATAGTACTGAACTTTGCGTTACAAGTGATGGTGGGTGCAATGCTGACACACCATAGTTTTCATCTGATGATCTCAATCTGCTTAGAGTGTAATAGTTTCTCTCAACCTTTACCATCTTAAGTGCCACTAAGAGATTGAATCATCATGGGGAGGCCAAATGGAATGCATGCAATGGGTTGTATAATGAGATGGTTGTTTTTGTTATATAATGTAACAATCATTCCAAATAAAAAATGCTTGGTGTCACTCTAAGTAGCATATTTATGCTAGAGCACCCATATGGGCTAGGGTCACTGCAGGATAAGCAGAGTAGGCATTGTGTGTGGGATCTGTCTATGGGATATTATTTAAGGCCTTCTCCCCCTTCCCCAAGATACTCTCTCCCCCCAACATTTATGCATTTATTCTGTCAACAAGAACTCATTGAGTACCTGTTAGGGGCTGGACATTTGTACTACAGATGCAGTGTTATACATGAGCTAGTCTGTCCTAGGATCCCGGCGTGGCATACAGGCTCTTTACTTTCCAGATGCAGCTAGCTTCATCTTCCTCCCCTCCTCCCAGTTCAACCTAGTTCTAGCTACATTGGAATTCTGGAAGTGCCATTAAAAGGCCACTGTTTTTCACATTACCATGGCTTCTACAAGCTATTTCCTCTACTTTAAATGACAGCCCTCATCTTCTCTGCCTGGTGACCTCTTACCCGACCTTCAAGATTTGGTTCAAGAGCAGCCTACTTTTTGAAATTTTCCCTGAATTTCTCCACATTTTTCTCTTTCCTCTATACTTCAGGCAACCTGCCTTTTTTTAAACGTCAAAGCATTTTGTTTTGACTTCTCCGTGGCATTTATTATTATATATCACAGGATATTATAGCAACCTGTAGCCATTTTTTTTACTCTTATTGGTTTGTAAATTTTTTAGGGAAGAGATCATATATTTCTTCCTCTCTTGTATTTATTATGGAAATTACATATTGTTTAATAAATGCTTTCTGATTAACATAGTGAATTAATGAAAAAATAAATACTATTTGCTTAGGAGCTATCGTGAAATTTACATATTTTACATCATTTAATTTGCAGAATTCTGCAAGATAAATATTATCATCATCATTTTACAAATGAGGGAACTAAAATTTTGTTGGGTTAAATGAGTTGCTCAAAACCACACAGCTTGGAAATGGTGAACTTGTGTGGTTTCAATGGTCATCTTCTATTTTACTATCCTGAAATCAATAAATGAGAATGTTGTGTAATTACATAAAGGGTATCTTCGTTTACATCCTTGCTACTCAAAATGTGATTGACAGATTAGCAGCATTGGCAACACAGGGAAGCTTGTAAGAAATAGGGACTCTTAGGCCTGATGTTACATCTAGGGAATTAGAATTTGCATTTTTAACGTGATTCCCAGATTATCCTTATAGACATTAAAGATTAAGAAGCATCTATTAACTTCACAATTTTACCTAGATTTATCTTCATTCCTAGGCTTTTCAAAACTTCCTAGTCTATACAGCTCATCTCAGACACACAGAAAATTGATGCTAATTATTATAGGCAACCAATAAGCAGAAGGAAGCCCATAGTTACCAGCTTGGGCATGTCCTGGAAGACTAGTGAGACCTTCTCTGACTTTCTAGCATCCTCCCATCCTCATTTCTCCATCTCCCTTAATCGTCCTTTGAGGGAAGAGGGCTGAGCAATGCAAAAAAACCTTAATTTACTCACAAATGTGAAAATATTTTAAGTGCTTCTCATTAGATATATTTGATTATAAGGAATTAAATACTACTTAAGCTGGCTAGAGAAAAGAGCAGTTTAAGAATTCACAGGGAGTGGTTCAGTAGCGGGCCCTCATAGACATCTAAGTAGATGATCAGCAACAGCACTGGCCCTCAAGAAGGTGGCTCTAAATCAAGGTCATTTAAGAATTTTAGCAGTAGGAGTTTTATGGTCTTCTTCTAATGATTTACCATCCCCTTTCTCCCCACCACCATCACTACCATTGTCTGTTCTTCTCTGTCATTTCCTCTTCTCGCTGGAATTTATTTTCTTTCCATTCAAGTTCTGAAAACTGAGACTATGATTGGCTGATCTCAGGTACTTAGGGGGACACATGAATCCTAGATCACTGGGTAGTTTATTGGTATATGAAAAAACTTCTTTGATCAAATGTCTAGCTTTAGTCCCATATTCATGGCTTGGTGTATAAAATCATTTCTTTTGTAAATAGCCTTTCAGTTTTGAGACTTGAGAAGGCCAGTTTCCTTTAAAAGGGGTATGAATATGTGGCTCTGTAAAACATGTCTAGGGCAAAAAGGAAAGAAATAAGTTAACTTTTTCTAACTCAGTGTTGAAGAACTAGCTAGCTTATTATATACTTAGTAGATGTGACTAATTACTAAAATTCTGCATTCTTCTTTAAGACATGGCACTATGTTAAGAGATAAAACATAGTTCATTGTCCCATTGGCTTAATTTTTTTTTCCAGATATTCTGTAATCTGGGATTACAGAGATACATATAACATAGTTTATGCCTTCAAGGAGGTTATAATTTAGTGGTTACAGCTATATAAGAAAATGCTCCCAAAATTTATAATGACTAAAAACATTAAGTACATAGACCATGGGCCTAAGATATGACTTTTGTTTATGTCCATTTCTCCTCTTGTTCAATTTCTCTCAAAATTTCTGTGCGGTGAAATTAATATTAATTTGCTGCTAAGATACTTGTCTTCACTGATCCAAGCAATATGGAAAGAAGCAAGAATAAGTAAACCTAGCTGTAGCTGAATGACTTTTTTAAAAAACTGAAAGACTGAGAGTTAAATACATAATCGCATGGTAATTATCACAGGGCCTGCATAAGTGCTAGGTCCAGGGCATTGCCTTATCCTTGCACAAGAAGGGCACATAACATAAAAATGATAGCGCTTTGTTTTCTCAGCTCTCTGGAAGTGTCCATTCTAAGCACTGTTTGAGATATGATTTGTAATGAATATTAGGCCCTTGTATTCTTATATAGAAAGTCATAAGACAAGTTTATAACTCAGTGAATCGAGAGAGACATCATACGGGATCATTGATATGCATCATGGAGCCTGCTTTGTACCTTGCCCAAAGTGCCAGGTTTCAAAAGTTATCACACTCCCATGGTGGTTTCTTTCCTCTTCCCAGGTATGGTGACTTAGCTGAGACTTGCCTATTTATTCAAAATCTATTTTCCAGCATGACTAGAACTTGGTGAAGTTTGATCCATAGTGAATATTAAAGATTATTATACTGATAATACCATAATATCAGATTATTATGCTGCCATACATTTTCAAGGAAGGTATTAAAAGTACTCTAAGGAAAGAACAAGTAGAATAACTGTGTAATAGATGAAAAGAAACATCTAGTAACACCTCTTCTAGGATTCTCCTAGATGTCTTCTATTTTAGAGGAGGATTGAGCATATACTAAATATGTAGCAAGGGGTTATTCTTATTTTTGCTTTCTCTTTCATCCAGTTGATTAGGAAAAATTATCAGCAAAGAATATTCTCCATAGAGCTCTAGAGAGAACATAAGGAAAGTACTAGAGTCAGCTCTTGACTTCTTTTTCTCAACATTGGAATTGTTATTTTTCTTCTTTATTTTTTTCTTCCCTCTGGTGGGTGGCTTAGTAAGAAAGAATTTTTGGGCCTCATGGCACCTCAGCAGTGATGAGAAATTTATGTACTCAGTAGCTGGTTTTTAGTTTGTTCTTCCTTTCAAAGAAAACTTATGCAACATTTCTGCTCCTATATCAGCAGTAGTTGGCATATTTGTGGCAAATTTGCCCAACATGCTTATAACTTTCTCGATCCAATACAAACGGCAATTCATTTTGGCAGATGGACCCAGGCAATGATAGCCTCTTTGGGAATTAGACTTAATAGAACTAATTTAGATCTCATGGAGAAACTGAAACAAAAGCCACTGGTATAAATAAATATTTTGTTTAATTTGTTTTCTTTAAGTAGGTTAATGTAAATGAATATTCCTTATTGAACTTATCTAATTTTATGTTACTCTACATATTGAATGTCATGAAGTGTAGAAATGATTAACAAACAATGAACTTCCAAATTGGTTAAACAAACTAGCAGTGAATATTAGGAGAAATACCAAGGGGTAAGGGAGGAAGACTTTTGCCACTGTCCACAATCTCCTTCAGGCTATCCATTGTTATCCCCATGGAGTTATACCAACTTACACTCTAGGTAAAAACAATATGTTTGCAATTCCTCAGCTGTCTCTCCCAATCCAATTGCCACCCCTAATCCCCCCCAAAATAGAAATTTTGGAAATGCCACTGTTGCTGCTTCATCAACAATATTAGTTGGAACTCTATTAAGTCAATTATCATGAATATGTTCCTGGTTTTCTGATACCCTTCTCAGCACAAAAGAAAAAAATAGATCTCTTACAAGTTCCTATAGGTCAGAGACTTGATCAAAGATGTTTCTCTCTCTGTCTCTCTCACTCTCTCTTTTAGCCATGTGATAGCCTTTTTCAAATATGAGAAAAGCAATCATCAGTAGCTAGAAGAGTCTCCAGACTCAGGTACGTTGTTATAATCGGGTCAGTTGAGCCTGCTTTCAGCTTATTTCACATCACAAAACTGTCATAAGACCAATGCTTTCTTTGGAGCAGGTACATTCAAATGCCACCAGGTTGCAAGCCTGGGGCTACAAAAGGTAAACTAGTGTCAGTGAACACATCATGTTGCAAAGGCATCATAATAATTGTATAGACAGCAAAGGGTTGCATTTCACTACTGTGTAGCATCAAATACATGAGGCAAATGCAAACAAACCATTGTCACCAACCAAGATTGGGAAACCTAGAGTAAAAACTCCTAAACTGTTCATTACAAGTTTAAATGAGCCCATTAGACTTACATTAGACTTAAGAGAAAAGAGAAAATAGTGCTACTGAACTGTCAGAGATGTAAAATTTCCTAATGCAATAGAAAGATCACCACAAATTCAAAAGCTGGATCTATTGTATTATCTTATTTTCAATTTGGAAAATTTGTAAGGCCAACATGAGTATTGCTTTTATGAACTTGTTAAAAGAGATGATAAAGGAATATCTGAACAGCATCATTTCCATATTAGTCTTTTTTTTGGTCTTACTAGGAGTGCTGCTGAGACAAAATGGGATTTGGGAGAAACTTGTTTGTTTCTGGTATATCTGGTGCTGATCAAAAAGAATAAAACAGAAAAGAAACTCATGGTAAAATTTTGAAACCTGATTTTCATTAGAAGTTTATTTTGATTTTATTATGTTTGATGTTAGTGAGGGATAAGACAGACATGAAAGGTTTTGAGTATAGATTTTAGAACTGAGTGAGGAGCAAAACTGACAATTCATATTCTTATCAAATCCTTTTGAGTCTACAAAATAGAAGTTTCCTTGAATTTTCTGACATCTTCACATCTCATCCTGCCCCAAACTGGAAGATGCTGTCAAACATAAAAGTTGAAAAATACAAGCAAGAAAAAATTTTCAGCTGCAAACCTGTTTTTAAAAAAATACAAAAGCCCCAACCAACCAACCAAACAAACAAAAAAACAGTCTCATTTAGTTGAGCTTGAAGACTTTCATTAATATAAGTTACTTGGTTCCACAAGGGTATCTGACCTAAAATCTAACTATCATAAATAAGAAACTGAAGTAGAATGTAAATTACAATGCTGAGACTGAACTTTTCTTTGCCAGTTTCAGCTTAATCAAAATGCAAACTCCAATCAGGAGAAAATATTTGTGTTGCCTAGGAATTGGTTGTACTTTTGTCTGTCCAAGTAATCCCAGGAAATCTAGATGATTACCCTTAGTTCATTAAAATATTATAAAGTTAAGGAGTACCTACATAGTCTTATGTATTCTGCACATGGCTCCTGGTGGTACTGTAACCTCCTTTGACTAACTTCAGCAAAATGAAACCTTTTCCATTTAAGAATGCGTTCTTTTTTCATCACTGTCATCATCTGACTATCATTGCCACTATTATGACTACCACAATTACCTGAATATTTAATAAGTGTACATTTAATGAGCAACATTAGGCAGGGAAAACATGAAAAACTTCCACCTCATTAGCCAGGGTGAGTTATCAGACTTAATCAACAACTGAACTCTCTAGTTTGTTCCTAGTCCTATTGTATCAGCAACACGGATACCACATGATTCAGAAAGATAGCCCCCTATTCAGAGAGCTCTAAGAATATTATTGCTTCCTGGATCAAGACAGGTGCTATGACTTATGAAATTCTATGCTCCTTCTCTGAAGCATTCCATCTTTTCTAGAAACAATCTCAGAAAAAGAGCTAAACAGTGAGTTAGATTCATGAGGCAATAGTGGAGGGCATTGCGTGCAAGTAACCAGAGGGGTTGTTTCTTCTCTTTTTTTTCTATATTATAAATGCTGTTTTTTACTTATTGACTTATAAATAATTTTCTTTAATCCAAAAGGGAGTTGGGAAAAGAAAATTTTTATTTAATCTTTTTTTTGAGAATTGGCAGAGAGGTTTTTTTTGTACCGTACTGTGTGGTATGGGACTGGTATTAACCATATTCTCAATACTAAGAACAGATCTAAAGGGTGTTAACACCACTGGTGCCACTTTTCTAACCTACCTTTTTATGCATGACACTATTTAGAGCCCTGCTTGGAACACTGCAGGAGAAATATATGAGGAAAGAAGCCTGAAGGGGCACTGGCTTTAATTTTAATTTCTTCTGAATTAGATAGCATTCTAAATCCCAAGTGTACACATTAGTCTACGAAGTGGGAATAATTATGAAAGTACTCCAGCACCACTGCATATGGCCAGACTGCTTGCTAGAAGCAGGGACAGGCGACAGTGCAGAGTGGCGAGAACATTTTGTCCCGCATTAAGCCCTGCTTCCCTCAGAGGCTGTGTGTCAGACGACTGGTACCCCGGTACTTCAGGCGGGTGAGCCAATTAGTACATTCCCTAGTCTGGAACTGTAGTTGCTGTGGATGTGATCTGCATACTGATTCAGCTGAGACTTGACCTTCTGGGTGGAGAAAAACAAGAATCCTAGGTGAGAGAGAACATTGGCCTAGATTTGCCTATCCCATTTCCTCTGTACTTTATTTCGAGGGTTACCAGCCTAGGTACTTTTTATGATTCACTCCGAGACCAGAAATCAGTTTTACTTGACTTGAAAATTCAAATCAATGTATTAGATAACAACTATTAAAAATCGTGGCTTTTACCTCCCTCTACTAATGTAAAAAATGGAATGCAGGTAGCTCTTTGTACTAGTGACAGCCTTGGCCACATGGGGGCAGTACTAGGTGGCCGAAAGCCTCGAGGAGCTTTCAGAGCATGCGAAGAGTCTGGCAGGATACAAACTTGGAATACATAAAGCAGAAGCAGCATAGGTTTTCATAAGCACAAGATTCCTTAGAGCCAATCATTACAGTGTTCTAAATGTTTTTGCTGAAGGAATTAGGAAGGAAAAATTCCTACCAAATTTCCAGCTGCTGCTGCAACACTTGCCAGGAGATGTTGGGGAAATTTTTTGATTGATTATTCGAGTTAACACTATTTCTTTTCACATACACAACATGAAACAGACAAACAAACCTTTTTAAAAATTAAATTATCAAATTATAATCTAGGTGTGTTTGGAGCATCAGCAGAGTATCTTAGGTGTAGATGTTCCCTTTCATATTGTATGACATGATGAATTGCTTTTTGTAGATTTTCAAATAAATATTTTCTAAGAAAGCTATAAAAGTAAGAGTACATTCTGGCCAATGCAAGTATACCAGTATTTTGAGTGCATGGTAGCTACTGGTGGCTTAATAATATTGAATACATTTCTCCCTCAGATAGATCTCTTTTGTTATAACAGCTATATAAACAAACATTGGTATTATTATGCACTCATCTTATCTGAAGGGTTTTCAGTATCGGAAGAAGAAATCTTTTCTACCGAGACACTTGGGATTGATTATTTCAGTTACTTGTTGGACGTAATTTCAAAAGCCATGGTATGTTGGGCTACATTCCCACAGCTTACAGTACTGAAAGACATAAAGCCTTTATTTCCTTGCTCAGAGGCAAGAATACAGAATGTATACCCTTTAGATGGTGTTTTCCCATTCCAACCTTCAAAAAACAAGTTTGTTAAGAGTACATTCTAGCCAGTGCAAGTATACCAGTACATTGAGTGCATAGCAGCTACTGGTGCCTTAATAATATTGAATACATTTCTCCCTCAGATAGATTTCTGTATTAAATAGTTTGTATTAAATAGTTAGCTGATGAGCTCCTGATCATGTTAGGTCATGTAAAAGCAGTGGCTGATGAGTCTTTATGACAGTTTGGGGCATACTGTTATTATGCAAACCAGACAGATTCTCACAGAGGAGGCAATAGACTCTCATGGTGATAGTTCTTACTGAACAGTACAGAGGAGGATTTGCCCCTGACGTCATCAGCAACAGCTCTTGACATCCTCCCTCCCTGGACTTTCTGCTTTTCCTTTCCCTGTCTCTTGTCTTTTGGATAAAATTAAACATGAATTCTCTCTGTCTTCTTTAACTTTATCCCCCTTTCTGCTGATACACATACCAGAACATCCAATTGCACCCATGGAAATTGTTTATCCCCGAGAGGATCATTTGGTATTCAAACGGCTATGGATCCTGTGCCAGAGCAACAAGATTATTACAGAAAATTCAGTGTTTGCTTTTTCATTCATTTGTTTTTTCAAAATCTCATTAGTACAAAGGTTATTTCTCCCATTAAACGGCAACTTAGAATAAGGTATATTAAGAAGCACATCTTTTTGCTTGCTTTGAAATGGTAGCTTGGACTGGCATGATGGAAGCTGTCTTCCTGTTTCATGAGTGTTTTAAATATGGAAGAGAGCATCTGCTTTGCCTCAGTCTGGGGTTTGGTAAATGAAATTTCTGTGACTGATTTTTCTATTCTAGCTTAGAAAAATGATTTAAATGGCTACGAATTTGAACCTTGCCATAATGTCACCTTAAAGTCATCTGGCAAGTTGTGATAAGCAAGTGATATACAAAAATTATTGCGCCAATCCCCAGCCCTTCTGGAAGTCAGTGCACAAGCTCCATGTAACACTTAAGCAAAATTACATAATCGTTTTGTCTGTGTGGCCATGCTATTTTAATAAGCATACAGGGAAGTGAATTGCATAGATGATGTAGTGATAAACAACAGATTAATCTTAATAACTTGGGATTTGGCTTGCTGGATTTTAATGCTTCCCTCCTCTAAAATGTTTAGTAGAACCAATAACATAGTAGCATGGTTTCCTATTGCTTTTAGGGCGGAGAAGATGGGATTAAGTTTAACCTATCCCTTTTCACTTATCAGGTCCCTTGGAGTAGCCACATAAAAGCACGTTCTTCTTTATGCTTTCGACTCTGGCAGCACCAGACTCCCACCTCTTCCAACCCTACTTACTTCCTCTTCCTAGTTCCAACTTGATCATTAGCAAGAGAGAGGAATAAATAAGAGAAGAAAGACAAAAAGTAATTAATTCACTGTAGTGCAGTTGCAAATGAATTTTTGAAATAAATTATTAATTTTCTCTTTAATATTTCTACATTGATACTGCTCTGTAGCTGGGGATTGGAAGTGAGAGCTGCTTTGCTTCACAGCAGCAATGCCCTGGGTAGAAACAGTATCGCCTCATTGTAACTAGAAGCATTGTGCTAAGGGATATTTCTCTCGTTCATTAGCAACATGCCTTTAGCCAGCAGCAGTTTAAATATGCGTGAGCTTTAAAGTTTATGGTAGGTAGAAGAGGCATACAGGATGGGGATAGTTGCAATAAAAGAGGTTGAATACCTTATTTTCTGTATCTTCTGGTGTCAGTTTCCTAAAATACTGAAACTAAGACAAAGGCTAAACATGTATAATGATTCTTGAGAAAAAGGTGTTGCCACAAATCCAAAATCTTTTTGCTTGTGTAGGAGGGAGAAAAAATGCTGAATTGTGAAGGAGATATTAGAGTTGTGAGGATTGAGTATCAACGGCATGGAAAGAACTATAAATCTTTGCACTTTCTGACTCATCCTGGGCAGAGATCAGGGAATGGCAGTAGGGCGACAGCACGGGGCTGCCGGATTACCTCCACTGGACTCCACATCTTCGATCAGCTCTGAACCCAGATTATAGAACGGCACCTTTTATCACTCCCTTCGCTCAAATCAAATGTTATCAGGACATCTGCTTTCTTGACCTCTGTGGCATGTGTTTTAAAGGCAAACCTTAGCATTAGATGGAAAAACTATTTTTAGCAACAGAAAGCAATGGTGCTGCTTCTGTGTTCAAAGATGTTGGATCCAAATGGCAGAGGAATGATTGTTTCCACTTAAAGTGATTGATATGTCTACATACAGTTGAGAGACAGAATTTCATTACCTATTTTTTCTGTGGGGACTGACTGAATATACTTTCAAAAGAAACAGGGAGCACATTTGTGTAATAGAGTACCATTTTCTTCAATAAAATGGAGGGGAAAAAAGGCCAATATATGTGGGGAGAAATTGTGGACGTTAAGTAAGTTGAACAAAGATATGGAAAGAGTGAAGAAACCACTACCACAGAAAAATGTTCAATACATACAATAATTAGGTTTTTAGGTTTCCTTTCAATAACAGTGAAACATTTCTACTGGCTCACTTGCGGAAGTATTTATGTTTAAATTACCTGTAATGATTAAGCACAGAAAAAAATAAGTATTATAAAAGGCCACCTAACAAAATTCAATTCATTCTATAATACTACTTAAGAATTAAAGCTTTCATTTCATGTGGCATTTGAAGACTCGGAAATTCAAGTTACCCATATCTCTCAGATGATTTTAGAAGAGAAAATTAAGAAATCCAAACTCTAATTTGGGGTCAAACGTAAGGGAAAACAACTAAATGAGCTCCTAAAAATGTAATGTTCTTTTATAAAACAAGAAATACTTCTGCAACCTAAAAATCTGTTTTCTCTCAAATATTTTCCTCTAATGCTGTTTGGTTACCTCCTAAAGCCATTATTTCCAGCAGAGTCACAGAAATCCTCAGCTGTGTAGGCGGTCCCAGTAAATTTAGCAGCCAAGCCACATTTTGACATGTTAAGAATAGGCGTCCATAAATCTTCCCCAGCTTCTCCTGAGAAGATTAAATCTTTTCTTTTCAAGAATTTGCTAAATTTCAGGAAATGCTGTAATAGAACAAATGACTTGTAGACAAGGCTGAAGAAAGAGTAGAAGATAATGGAATCTCTTTTTTCAAGAACCAAAGCAGAAGCTGAAGGAAACTCCTGAAAGTTCTACATTAGCTACTAGAAAAGAAAGAGGGTCTGGGGCAAATGAAACCAATCTGCCTGCAGTAACACTTGGACACATGAACAGGGGCTTGTCAAAACCTCCAAAGAGTCCCCTGTGTTGTTAATAGGTATTTCTGCTTTCACAACTGACCTCTTTAGAACAGAGATGCCACAAATAAGCTTTCAATTAAAAGATACCTTCAATTAGTCTGAATTTCATTGTTCTTTCTTATACGCAGTCAGACAGTGGGATCCAGACTCTTTACTTTGTCTCCCAAGCCTACTTCAAAATGGATTTCCTAAGCTTTTTCTGAATAGGAAGGGCTCCTAGTATCCAGTGATATATGGAGGATGCTTTAGCTTCTTAATATAAATATGAGAAACTTAGACTATCTAGCATAAGCAGATGAGGATTTTATTGAAAAAATACTGGGCAGGTAAGAGAATTGAGACAGGACTAAATAGGCTCTGGGAAGGTGAGAGCCAGGGTTGCCTCAACTAGCCAAATGAAGGGGCATTCTCCATCAGGGAATGACTCTATACCAACCACGTAGCATTCCTCTCTGATACTTCTAACTCCCACGGAAAGATAGTCATGGCCTTACTCACAGGCTGAGGCTAAAGCTGAAGAAGGCACAGCTGTCAGGGCCACATGGAATGGTGAGGGAAAAGTCCCCTAAAAGAAAAGCAGACTTCTGTTACCAACAGAGGGAGGAAGGGATGTTGAACAGCAAGAAACAAACATACGAGATAAGAGAGATAATACTATTAGAAAGCAAGCTTAACTTGCTAGTCATATCACTCTGGGTTGAAGAGCTGATCCTTATCTCTCTTATTAGCACTTGCTCATGTCTACAGTGTCTTACCTTTCCTTACAAATCACAGAAACATAGCTTATATTCTATTTGATGGGACAGGTGGAGCAGAGAGAGTCTAGGAAAGAGTGGGCATGCTCCAGCAGCTACACATTGGTTCTACTTACTATCTGAGATAGTCTCCAGTGGACATATCCATGTACATTAGACATATTTACCTAGACAGACCTCCATATACACAAAAAGACCCCAGAACCACAAGCTTATCCTTCTCTTGTACCTTTGATTACGTATCTCCGATATATATCTTTAAAAGGTTGAGTCTTGCTGTTTTAGATCACTCTCTTACCAGGATGTCTCTTTAGCCATGAACTATTGGCACTACTCTTTGCTAAAAGTCCCCCAAAGTGTGGTTATGTTGTGACCTTCAGTATCTGCTGTTTCAAGATTACTTTTTCAGAATATCACTTTGGACAATAAACGCTTTTGTTCCTCTACAGTGACCTCAAAACCCATATGCCAAGCCTGACTCATAAAAAAAGGACCCACAACTTGAAGAATGAGCTCTTGAGAAAATACATTTTCACTTAAGGAAAAATACATATCTGAATTTCACTAGTTTCTGAGCCTCTTATTTATCTGTATATCCCCAGAGCATTATTTAATATGTGTTTAATTATGTTCATTGAATAAACTGAGGAGGTAAATGAATACATATTCACTTGTGTCTAGCTATCAACTAACCCCCTTCCAGAAATGTTTAGAGAAGAAATCTTAGAGGTTATCTCATCTAACCCTGTCATATGTTATATACTTGAGCATAGAGGCCTAAAGAAGGAAAATGACTTACCAGATTTCAAATCTAATCTGTGACAGGGCAGCAAATAAAAGTCAGGTGTTCTGAGTTTAAATCCAGTACTTTTGACACTATAACTTCCAGGTAATTAAAATTCTTAAAGTATGGTATATCCTAGATAGATAGATAGATACCACTGAAAACCAGGTTATATTTAAAGGAATAGTGTTAGAATAGTAAAGAGGCAGTCCTTGAGGTTCAGATTTAGGTCAGAGATTGCCTAATTATCTTAGCTTTGTAAATAGTCAGAACAAGATGCTCCATTTTTAGGGAAAAAGAGATCTTCACTACCCTCTCATCCTACCCATAATCTTAATTGTTCATTTCCCACACTAAGGACACCTATCTCAGGGGAACGTTTCCAGGGAATGTCATGACAAAAAGTACCTCTGTTTATTGACAAGGATGGCCAAGCTAAGGAACTCCAGAGCAATTTTTAGGATAGGGGAAATGCCTTTTTTTTTTTTTTTTTTTTGCTTTAACTCTTTCCTTTTCTCTCAGACTTTTGCCCCAACTCAGAGAAGTGGGATGCTATCTGTGTGTCTCAGTTGTAAGGATGGATGAGAACCCCCCCAGCAACAACCTCTGAAATATCCTGGATCACCTCACAGTGGGGCAGTGTCTCATGTTCTGTACCTACCCCCTCTTTCCTCAATTACAATGTCTCCTCACATTTAATCTCCTAAGGACTCTTCAATTAGGTTATATGCTGATGACTCACACTTGTCTATTTCAGGACCAGACCTCATTCTTGAGCTCCAGTCCCATATATAATATATACGCTAATAGACTTCTCTAATTGGACATCTCAAAGACACCTCAATTTCAATCAATCTAAATGGAATTGGTGATCAAACCTACACTTGTTATATCCTACTCCCAAGCCAGAAATCTGGAGTTCATCCTAGATTCCTCCTTCTACCTCACCAACCACATCTAATTTGTAACTAAGTATCATCGATTCCATCTCTAAAATATTCATCTAATTTTTCCATCATCTCGCTACCCTGCCTTGATCACCTACAGATTGTTTTGGTGTAATGATCTAGGCAGCATCCCTGCATTGTCTCCCTTCAACTAGCCATCCATGTTGCAATGAAAGTGACCTTTCTAAAGCATAAGCCTGATCCAGACGCGCTCTGGCCTCCATGGTACCCCATCTCTGATGGGTTGGAATCAAGCCCTGTGGCCAGCCAGGTAGGCCCCTCCGTGCTTTTCCATCCTGGTAGGATCTTTTCTCTCACCCCTCTACTCCATGCCTGGCCTTCTGGCACCATCATACACCATCCCACCCCCAGATTTCATTCCTGAGGATCCACTATGCTATTTTATGTCTGTCTTTTTATATACAGACTTCCCATTGCTTAGAATGCCCTCCTTAACTTTGACTTTGTCTCCACTTAAGTATCACTTTCTCTGTTGTGTTTTCAGACTCCTTCAGCAGTTTTCCCACCCTACTGTGCCTTGGGTATTCCTGGCTGTATGTACATTGCCCGTTATCCTGCATTGCAACTCTTGCTACTGGCATCAGACATCTCTTTTCTTCTCAATGACTAGCAGAGTGCCTGGCACATGCAAGTGGTTGAGCAATCATTTATATAATAATAGGTAGTTTGGGATTAACTTGCTACCATCCCAAACAACATGCACTGAGCTACAAGGAATTCCTAAAATAGCGCTCTAATCCAAAGGCCTGGAGTTGTTGTCACGGTAGTAAGGAGAAGGGGAAACATGTTGAGCCTGGCAACAGTTTGGACACTACGAAAGTTCTTAGAGACCAGAGATTGTCAAAGAAATCCATTCTCCTTACCGTCTCTTTCCTAGAAACCCTATACCAGGGGACAGAATTAATTTGATACTTAACACGTGCATTTCGTCAACCATGGCTAAGTACCTGTAGTGCTTCCGCTGCTCTATCTTGAAGCTGATATTTCTGGGTCCTTTTCCTGCAAGGCCACACATTGTGCTGAGGCAGCGGGCCCATTCATCAGCTCCATCCTGTGCACTATTTAACTGCAAGGTACATCACCTGAGATAACTAGAATCGTGCATAGAGCAAGTGGAGTGGCACCTAGGGGCTGGAGAGCTTAATAGGAATTAAGCAATCAGTTTAATCCTCAAAAAGTTTGAACAGATTCAGTTTGAGGAATTGGTTTCAATGGGCAGGTTTTCTCATCTGACCATGATGTACTTTCCTCAGAGTATGGGTATTGGCATGATTAAGACAAAGGCTATTCTGAAAAAGAGATCTGGTAAAAAATAACCTTAGCTGTAAAAATCTACTCTGATTAGTTATTGATGTACTCTCCCCTTCCTTCCAACCTACCCAAAATGTGTTAGTTTTTTCACTTTGAATGAGATTGTCATAGGAACTATAGAAAAACAATTCTTATCAAATACTTTAATTCAGGAGAAAAAAAGCTCCTCTCCTCTAACCCTCTTTTGGGTTAATCATGCTATGTTGGTGTGAGATCACTAAATCTGTTCCTAACACCAACAGGCAACATGAGGCTCAACCATCTGATATGTGAAGTAGAATGGTCATTTTGAATCCTAAACCAAATTTTTGTCTTCACCAAAGTCCAGAAAAATAGAAATTATATCTTTTAAACTGTTTTATTTACAGTAACCACAATGCTATGGGAAAATGGAACATTAAAAATTTATTTTCAGGTTTGTATACTGTTTTCATTTAGGAGTATAAGAGAAAAAAAATCTTTTAAAAAAATACTAGGTTACTACTGGCTTTATAGTAGTCACTATTTTTATATCAGTTCTAAATAAGAAAAATTAAAAATCAAATGACATTTTCTTATATTGCCCAAGAAGTGTTCTGTAATGCCTCCAGAAAGCAGAGCCTTGTGATCTTACCTGCCAATATAAAGGAAATAATATGGGCATGAATATCAAATCCTAATAGTCTAGGGGTTGCTTAGATATTCTTGTTCTTATATTAACCTTGGAAAATTGGAGTCTGATAAAAAAAAAAAAACAGACACATTCCTCAAAGAATTTTCATCAGGCCTACAATTTAGAAAATATTTTCAAGGCAATTTTCAGTACAACCTTTTGATACAAGAAACAATTCCAAACCCATTCCTGGCCCATGCAGCGAAAGTATGTCACCACTATTTGAGCCTGAACTAGAAGTATCACTTTAAATCTAATCCATTCTTTGTCACTGAAATACTTGTATGAAGCTCTTTTATTTTTTTCTCCTCATCTGCTAAATGAGATCATCCTCACCCACTTAAGACATCTTGATGAAGTGTTATGGCTTTTAAGGAATGTAAATATAGGAAATATATTTTTAAGAATACTCTGAGTATGATTTTATGTTTTCTACCTAAAGATATAAAATGATATTAAATTTTGGATTTGTGTTTCCTCCAAAAAGCATTTATTTCCTAAAATAATGTTTGCTGGCTAGGGCATTGAGGTTATGGGTGATTTAGTCCCTTTACATTCTAAACTCTCTGTAATATTTTGTTGTCTATATAATTAAAATGAATTTGAAAAAAGAAAAGGAGAAAAGCATGTGTATATGTGTGTGTGTGTGTGTGTGTGTGTCTGTATGAGACATCTTTTCTAAATCAGGCCCTGTAATAAAGAAACAACAAATAATGAGTAAGAGGGAGAGAAGACCAGTAAAGTGATGATGAATATAGAACGTGGTAAGTACAACAGCATTTTTACGGACAGAGGGATATATTCTCCTAGAAGAAAGAAAAATCAAAACAATATTATTGCAAATGTCACATGAAAGATTGTTCCTTTGTTTAAAATTTGCTATAATTCTACCTTCAGCAGCATTGTGATTAAGAGTTAGTTTCTGTCATGAGGGGAAATATTTTCCTCCAAGGGAGAGTTGACCTGACTTCTATACGGACATAATTCCTAGGAATCAGTCTCAAGGAAACAATATCAACAATGGACATTTCTTCCTCAAATAAACACAGCTCTTTAGTCTTGATAGTCTATAAGTTTATGCTCATCTTTTTCTAACCTTCTTATAGAAAAGGCACTGCAGCACTATCACCAGAATGTAACTTTCAGCTGTATCTGTGTGCTGATCTACTGTTCTGTTACTAAGCTTCAAAGAGCGGTCTAATTTAAGACCTACGGTGTATTCAAACCTGTAGTTTCAGATAAGGATTCTCCCTCTTATATAATGCATTTTAAAATGAGAGCAAAAAGCCCACATCAGTGTCGGATTTCCACTGTTTAGCTTTGAGTATTCTTGAAGCCTTAAATTGAAGGAGTACAGGGTTTGTGAGCTACAGTAATTAGTGCTGGTGGCAGTAAGACTTGTAGCAGTGTTGATGAAAAGAAACCATAATTTCTTTTAAACTCTTTAGGGTCTCCTTTCTGAAAGAAAGACTTGCTATGTTTCTTTTTAAAACTTGGATCAAATAACTTAAGCAGACGCTGTGACAATACCATTTGCAGGAAAGAAACCTACAGTATGACTCACCCACCAAAATGACACTCTATACACCTACTTGTTCCTTGCCTTTGCTTTCTGAGTCCTCTGAGTCAAAGCATTTGAAAATCAGTTTGCATGTCAAAGCCCCATGAAAATTTACTTGCAGACATCTTTTCTGTTCATCCTTGTCCACTTCACCTGTCAGCATAGGCGGAGTTATTAACAATATGGTGATTCATTAATAAGATCTACATGTAACAGAAGACTCATTTTTCTCTCCGAGTTGACATAGGTGATGTGACTTGCTTTGCTGTGCTTCATCACTCCATTCCCGAAAGGCTGAGAGAGGATTCTTTCACCCTCAGAACTTTAATAACCTTCCAGTTTATCTCAACTCGCCTCCCTGAAAGCATATGCCACTGAAGAGACCAATTTGCAAACCAAGGTCAACAAACTGTCCTTTGCATCTTTTATCATATAATACAAAATCAACTGATTTCACTTGCCTTTGAAAGTATTGGGAAAATTCTAAATTGAATGGTGGTAAATTACTTTTAAAAATTAAATTTGGTGTTCATGTAGTATCTAAATACCACTGCAAATAAATATACTGCCTGCCACGTAATAGGTTTGTTGAATTAATACTAAAACCAATTATAGAGCTAATGTCTGAGATTATCTGGTTGTACATTCTTTTATTTAAAAAAATTGTATTGGTCATCCTTGTGGAAGGCAGAGGTAAACTGTACTATGCCCTGTGACCTTGAGTCTGTCATCCTGCCTCTACATTGAATAGTGGCTTTCCTCATTCTAGATAGACAGAAATTTATATTACAGACATATCTCATCTTGCACAGTATGTCTGATTCTAAAGAGTATGAAATGCCCTTTTATTTTGTAATTCTATACACATTTTAAATGAGAGAAACCACCTACTTAAAATTATCCTACAAATAAGGTAACTCAATGGTCCCAATTATATATGAAGAGACTGGGGACAAAATATTTAACTTATCAAAGGTGAAAAGGATAGTTAGACACTCTCAGGATAAAAACTGTTGTCCTCTCCCCTCCACATTAGGCTGTGAATCTTTCTTCTTATTAATAGTTTTTAATTAACAATTCCCCATATTTGTCATATATTATCTTAGAATATTAGTATAATTGAAGATTTTCGTTCATTTTGTTGGCCTACAATGGGATTTTATCTGTTTTTCCATAAACCTCTTGGAATTTTATCGTAGGAAAAAATTCTGGATTTTAACCATTATTATTATTAGGAGGTTTTTCCTGGCGCATTACTTCATTGTGAACACATTTCACTGTGTCTTTCAGCAGAGGTGAAAACTAATAGGAAACCATAATTTATTGAATGAAAACAGTTCATTTATTTGAGGACAATTAACTAACCCCTTTTTAGTATTCTGTTTTCTCCAGTTAATTTATCTCAATTACCTTGCTTCCATATGAGATAACTTGTTGATATATTTTTGACCTAGAGTGAATGCTTATTAAAATAGGATTAATATATTAGCATTACTTCTCTTTACCAAGTATTTCCAAGACATTTTATTCATGAATATCAGCAAGGAATGATAAAAATAGGACATTCATTGAGTGTTTATTATGTGTCAGCAACGTTTTAGTTATTTAGTCATATTTAACCCTCACTATATCATTGTGAAAATTGCTTCTGGAGTTTTTAAGTTTTCAAACATGAGAACACTGAGGCCCAGCAAGTCTGAATAACTTGCCCAGTGTCACACAATTAATGACAGGTGGGGACAGGGTACAAATCCAAGCCTGCCAATAACAGAGCCTATTCTCTTTCTAACACAATGCTTTGACTCACAGGCAAAAGAACAAAATATCTCCCCTCTCAGGATGATATTTGTAGTCTATAAAGGTTAAAGAACATTTCAAAGGGCCACTTGCAAGCCCTTGAAAGCCAGTTCCCATTCCTGTGTTCTGGACTTGAGGTCTACTGGGAATGTATCTTTAAAGCCCAACTTTTCCCATCTGTGCCTGAGAGCTGGAGCATTCAGGAGAGGTTCCAGATTGACATCTGGCGATTTAAAGTTCCCCTAGAGTTATATAGGATGAGAATCTGGCTTATATTTTCTTTTCCCTACATAGCAGCTCATAATGACTCGTCTGTCGCTGGCTGTTAAAGTGGTTGGCAGGCCTGGTGTGTGCAAGAAGCTGGGGTAACAGAGCCAGGATGTCTCAGTTGGTTAAGGATGAGAGTAGAGGGCCCAAGCACAGTCTCTAATTCCAGCTTTTGCTTTGGGCAGTCACTTAATGTCTCTCTGCCCAGTGCTCCCATCTGTAAAATGGAAAGAGGAATACTGATGAACCTCTCAAAGAAGCTGTGAGGCAGAACCCAGCCATGATTAACACACAGAGTCTTTTGGATAAGGAAAGGGCAATGGAAAAGTTTAAAACCACGTCAGTGTGGGATCATTTGGTATAAATGTGATTAAAATTATTACTATTTGGCAATCCTGGTGCAGCAAACCTTCAATTTAGCATTGGCTGTTAGATGTAGCCAGTCTTTTAGGAACTGCTGCAGCAATAACTGCTCTGTGGAAATTTTGTAGGAAAATAATAGAAATATGTCAAACAAAAAACGTACATTAGACACTCCATTCCCCAGCCCCTCATCAGGCTTCCTGGGGTCATATTCTATATCTTTTTCATGTTTCACATGCCCCATAGTACCTACTTCAGGGCTTTGCACCAAAGAAACCATCAGTTGAGAGTCGTTAATCATGATATGGTTCAAGGCCAAGAGAAGCTATAATGAAAGGTCCCTGGGACTTTAATTTTTACATAGAATGGCTAATGGCTTTGATTTGCCTTGTGATACTTGGGCACATTTCCTAAGTGCCAAGCTATTAGGAGGTTCAATATTTCTACTTTTCAATTTCTCTGGGCTCTCTGAATGCGCAGTTGCACAGGGATATGGATTGGGGGGCACACACCCAATACAGTGTTACTTCACTCTCAAACTCATCAAGAAGTGGCCACCCACACCTGTTCAGGCCTGGGCGGAGTCTTCTTTTACCACTTTCTTTCTCTTATCTGTATGAGGAATGACTCACTGTTGGCAAGATGTGGTTTATATGCTTTGACTATACTTGGGACACTATTTTTTTTAAGAAAAGTCATAGTTATGAGGGAGAAGAGAAAGTGAAGGCCGTTTAAGAAATGCTGCCAGGGCCCAGAAAGTGTTATGCAGTACCTTGCTACTGCAGACAGGGTGCCCAGACCAGCAATACTGATATCATTTGGAAGCTGTAGATACTCAGTCCAACCCAGAACTTCAGAATCAAAATTGTCATCCTGACGTGATCCCCAGGTAATTTGTATGCACATTAAGAGTGAGAAGCACTGGTCTAGGATATGGGCTTCAGGATAATTAGGAAACGTTAAGTTTACAGTGAACAGCCAAGTGCCCTTGGAGTTAGCAGCGGTATTGGGTTTCATCTTTATCATTGTGGCATAGTCTTATATGAAAAAAGTGTCTACTATCACTGTCCAGAAAATTGTGGAGAGCCAGAAAACTAATGAAGCATAAATACTGAGCCTTCCTTCCTGTGCAGCTATGAAGATCTCCCCTCCAAACTGCCTGTTTCTAATTTGATACTTGAGGGTTTCTCCATTCATACCTGATGCTACTTCTTCCGTCTTTCTCAGGTAAATAAGAGGCCAGAGTGTCTCCTTAGCCACCAGTATACCCTTCTGCCTCACCTGTATCAAACTGATGACTCTCTGTAGAGCTCAGATTAGTTTTCTTCATAAATAAACTTGAGTCCTTTAGACTTGTCATAAGAAGAGGAAGAAAGAAGCAGTGCAACTCCCTAACTAGCTTACTTTGGCTCCTGGATGCCAAGGCAGATGTTACAAATGACACAACATCTCTGCTCAGGGCCTCAGTGTGGAAATTACTCAGCAGAGCAGACATGGGCCTTTCTGTTTTACTGCCAGTTATGAGCTTGTGAATAGCACACCACACTGCCCTGATTAGTGGATGTTTTCACTCCCTCCTCATAATCACAGGACTGGAGCAGAATGATAAGGAGAGCTTCCGTGATAGAGTTGGTGGTATGGGACAGCTCTCTCTCTTCTCCTTTGTTGTGCTTCTCTTAATGCGTACAACCCTTTGAAGTGTGATTCTTTGGTTTTGCCCAACTCACCTGAGCCATCAGCAAACCCGCATTTCCAATATAGTTCCCTTATCACTGTCCTGATTGAGGCTTGAAAGCACCCATGGGAGCGCTTCAGTGTTAGTGCACAGCTGTTAGGTTGTACAGTTCCATGCTGCCTACCAGGAAATGTTGATTCTCCTATTGTACTGCGATGAATATTCACCTTAATTTTTATTAGAGGTTTATCTTCAGACCTTGCCTAACTTTTCTGAAAAGCCTGAGGGAATTTGGCAGTTGATTAAGAGTCCAGTTAGTATTGCTAAGGGATTTCTTCTGGGGAACTCATTCAAGACTTCAACTCTGTCCTTTTCTTTTTTGAGTATGCAGGCAAGGGCTGATGAGTGAGCAAGAGAGGATGTCTGGACTGGAGCTCATAGTGCTCAGGGATGTGTGACTCATTTTCTGTGGATCCCGGTGGTATAAAGCTCTGACTCTCACCTTCTTTTGACTTACTGAAGGGCATAGCATAGAAGAAAAACAAATGGCTGCATTTAGGTTCTGATAAGAGGGTATAGATGCCATTTTGGTAATGGGAAATATACCTGGTCTGTGTGAGTAGGTATTGAGTAGTGTCAGGTTATTTTCCTTATGATAATAAATATATATGTAATCTTCAACATATACAGATCAAAAATGTGATTTTTCCATGGATAAATCTTTCTAAAAGCAAAAATTGTACTTTAGTTGTTTACATAGATGAAGACATACTTTGAACCAGAGAAGAAAATTGCTTTCATCTTAACTTGTTAGCTGTGATCAATTGATCAATTGGTAGTGGCTGCTTGGAGTCCTGTATTGAGAGGAAGATTGAAGCAACCTCAGGGCTCAATGGAAGAGAAGACCATGCTAAATTGCATAGAAGGTAGTGGCAGCATTAGTACTACATGCTTTACACCATTCATACATATTCCAACTGTAATTCCTTACTGTTTGGAAGGAAAAATCTCCAATTGCTGAGAGATAGGTAGCTCTGATTAACTCATAGGTGCTTTCTTATTTCAGGCTACAGGGTTTACTGAATAAACCCAGGCAGCTTTCCCTGAAAAATGCTGTTAGCCTGCCTTAAATATACTATGCAGTTCACACAGATTAGGCCCAGGGCATACCTAGTATTCAGAATACTATGCAATTTTTTTTTGGGGGGGTTCTAGTCTAATATTTCTCTAGTTTTGGTGTCAGAGGACATGGGCTAACACTCAGGCTAAAACACAATTTAATATCTGCATGACCTTGGGCCAGTTCCTCAACTTTTCTGGAATTGGATTTCTTTCTTTGAAGGTTGATGGAACAAACATACAAAACAAGATATATCAATATAGTCACAGTAGGAGTCACTGGGCTTGTGAGATAGGAAAGGGGAAAAGCAGTATGGAGTTAACAGAAGTATATCATAGATAATAAATACTAGTTAAATCAAAATCCTAATAGCATCCTCATGAAACTGAACACCAAAATATATGGAAAAGCACACCACATTAGCTGCAGAATTGGTGTTAAACATTTGAAAAGAATATGAGCATTTATGTGTGGGCTAGGCCTCTCTAATGACAATAACAGATGTGCATAAACAGTTTACTCTCTAGATTGCCTGAGTCTCATACAGTTTTTGATATGGTATGTCTTTGTTTCCAGTGTGTATGACAAAGCCTCTTCTCCAGTTTATACTGAACAGACACATAAATGTGTCTATCTTTCATATGGCTAAATGAGTTGGCAGTGACTGTTGGCAAAGTTCATCGTAAAAGATCATCTGTGAAGCAGGTAACTAAGGCTAAAGTAATGGATTTGGTTAAGTTTACTTGATAAAATAAAAATAAAAGATAAGATAAAATAAAAATGATGAAAGTACAGAAATGGATGTTTATAAAACAGACATGAAATACATTAAGATAATTAAAACCCATGTATGGTTGGGACAGGCTGGTAGTGATTAATCAGGCAACCATAACCTTGGTAACGTTCCAGACACTATTCTGGTGGCTTGCCTCCAATGTCCTGAGCGTCAGTCCCTGAGTGATGTCTCTTCCCTATGCACACCTTCCTTACTTCCAGGAAAGGGTCTGAAGGACAGTTCTGGCTTTTCCACGTACCAGCTTTGTGATCTTGGGCAACTTTCTTAACCTCCCTGTACCTCATATCTCTCGTTTGTAAAATGGAGATAATCATAGTATGTAACTCGTAGATTATTTCTGGTGAAGATTCAAGTAAATATATGTAAAACTCAAAAAAAAAAAAGGTGGCACAATAATGTCAACTGCTATCCTTTTTTGGGGGAGGTATTCATAACTTTAAATATTTGTCTTTTCTTTTTATTTATTTTTATTGATACATAATAGATAAACATATTTTGGGGGCACATGTGATAATCTGATACATTCATATAACATGTGAAAACCAAATCAGGTTGATTGGGATTTCCATCATCTTAAATATTCATCTTTTTTTAATGCTATGAACATTTGAATTATTCTCTTCTAACTATTTTGAAATGTACAATAGATTATTGTTAATTTTAGTCACCTTACTGATCTATTGATCATTAGATCTTCTGTCTTCTATCTAACTTGCTGCTGTCTTAATAATTAACATCGCCATTAACCTCATAACCTAAATACTGGACTGGTAGGGCAGATCAGAGATTTTCAGAGGATGGTCTGCAGACCACTGGGTGTCTCCAAGGCCCTTTTAGGTCTGTGAGGTCCACACTATTTCCATAATAATACTAAAATGTTATTTGCCTTTTTCACACTGTTGATCTTGCCCAGGTGATGCAAAAGCAGTGGTGGGAAGAACTGCTGTTACCTTGATGGTAGATCAACACAGTTCCATCAAAATATACTAGTAGTTATGATATTCTTCACCACCACACACTCAACGGTTTAAAAAAAAATCAGTTTCATTTAAGAATGTTCTCAAATGAAGTAGTCAAAATGATTTATTTTATTAAATTTCAAACCAAGTACACATCTGTTGAATATCTTTTATGAAATGGGAAATATTCACTAAGTGTATTTGCTGCATACTAATGCACGTGTGTAATTGTCTGAGTTGCAAGCTGAACTAACCACCATTTTCATGAAGCACCTTTTTTGTAAATTCCAAGAATGACTGATAGGCAAACTGTGATTACCAGACTTGTATATTTGGCAGTCACGTTCTAAAACAAACTGTTACTACAAGGAAAACAACTTACAGTATTTGTTTTGAGCTATGAAGTTCAAGCTTTTAAGCAATATTATAATTGTGGAAAAATTTTATCCACTATTATGATCTTGGCAGTTTCCCAATAGGTTAAGACTTCTTTGATAAAATCCGTGGTGAAATTAATATATGTGATATGATTGTTTGATATATAATAAAATGTATCAACATTTAGAAGGATCTGTCTGACTTTTAAAAAATAACATTTTACACATAATAAATGCCTACCATTACAAAATCATGAATTAGCAAAAGATCCACACAAAGTGCCAGATAGACCAATGGATTTTAAGGTAACAGAGAACAAAATGTTTATTTATGTGGTTTCAGATTCCACATTGCAACTAATCTTTAAGAAACTGCCATTTGTTGAGTTTTGGTGTAGCATCAAAGAACAGTATCTACAAATATATGAAAAGGTTATCAAAATGTTTTTTTATTGTCCAATTACATATTCACTTGAGGCTGGGTTTTCTTTATATACTTCAACAAAAACAACATATTTCATCAAATTAAATACAGACATATATGTGAGAATTCAGAGGTCTATAATTAAGCCAGACACTGGGATGTGAAAAAATGAAAAACAAGGTCTTCTTCTCACCAATTATTTTTATTGTGAAAAATATTTTTAATTAATTCATTAATGCAATTTAACCTATAATGATTTATTATAATTTTAAATGAATTAATAAGTATTTTTTTGAATTTTCAGTATTCATTTCTGAAATAGTAAATAGTGATAGATATAACCCACATGAACAAAAGTTCTTTGGTGTCCTCAATGATTTTTAAGAATAAAAAGGGATTCTGAGACAAAGAAATTTGAGAACTATTGGGCTATAACTTAGGTTAATGTTTCTTATAATGTGATCTTCAACAACCTTCATCATAAACATCTGAATTTCTTTTTAAAAATATGATTTCCTTAATCCAATCTACTGGACCAAAACTACTGGGTTGGGGGCAGTAAATCCAAATTTCAAATAAACTCTGCTGGTTGAATCTCATGCATAATAAAGCATGCCAACTATACCATAAATAAGAGAACCTCCATACTTTCCAAGATATGTAAACTAATTTAACAAGAATCACAGCTCATTATGCGTTCTCCTCCTTTGATATCTTTAGTCTGTAACCTCACTTCCTTCCCATAGGTAAATAGTAATTTTTATCCTATCATATCTGGCATCTAAAGCCTGCATTTAAAATCTAGCTTCTAATCTTTTATTCTTCATTCAAGTACATATGTACATTTGTGCCCCTGTATCTATGAATACTCTCAAAAGGAGACAAAATCTGGGAGAAAAAAGTGGAACACCTAGGAGGATCTAATAAGCAGGTCTTTATGATGATTTTACTTTGGACATGCTGACCCAAGTTGTTGACACTGCCCTGGGAGATGAATCCAATCACTCAGAGTAGGAATATATGGGTTTCTCTTTCAAAAAAAATTATTTTGGTAAAACATACAGAATAAAATTTACCATTTTAACCATTTTCAGTTGTACAGTCTTGTGGCATTAAGTACATTCACATTGTTGTACAACCATCACCACCATCCATATCCAGAATTTTTCATCTTCCCCAATTGAAACTCTTTACCCATTAAACACAAATTCCTCCTTTCCTCTTACCCCCAGCCCTAGAAATCACATCTCAGTTTCTCTTTGGTCTGCCATTCAATCTGCAGGAAGGTTATAGCACGTGGTAGCTGTGATAATTCCCTTGAGCATGCCTGCATCAAAGTGTATAGGAATGAACACCACCCTTTCATGGTAAGCACATAGTCATAGCTTTTTGGAAGTGAAGAATTTAATAAAATCTCTTATTATACACACTATGTATATAAACTTGAAACCCTACATTTTCAATTATTCAGATCCATTATGAATTACATATTTTAAGGTATCAGTGTCCATTATATATTTTGTTATCTTTGGCCAGGGAGAACTGTATTGTTAATATGTGTTCCTGAGAAAGTTTTAGAATCACAGAGTTATAAACTTAGTTTAGAAGGGACCTCAAGGGTAGCTAATTTATTTACCCATATGATACTTGGCTCTAGCAGTGGAGAACTCAACTACCCACAGAGGCAGAATATTTAATCTTCAGACTGCCCAGATTGTGAAAATCATACATTACATGAAAATCTGGCTTCTATAACTTCAAAACATCAGTCCTAATTTCATCTCTTTGGAAATAGCAAAGACAACTCTTGTGTTTTCCTGTGGTCTTCTTTCTGATGGCTAAACATCACTAGCTCCATCAGATGTTCATTGTGGGATAGATTTATTTCCTTCAGCACTCTGCTCACCTCTCTGGAATAAACTCCATGTTTCCCAGGAGATCCTGTATCAAGATCAGACAGATGAGACTGTTAGAGAATATCTGACCAGCTAGATTACAGCCAAACCAGCACCTTCTTTATTCAGAATTCCATAATTATACTACTGCAGCCCAAGGCCATGTTTGCTTTGTTATCAGACATAATACATGGCAGATTCATATTGATGCTATTGTTATAAAAATCTATAAAAATAATATTCACATCTTTCCAAGAAGTTCTTTCACAACTATTTCTGATTTTTTCTAACCTAAGATTAGGCATTTGAATTCCTACTAAACTTAATTTTGTTGGCTTTAGCCACTGTCCCAAGATGTAATATCTTTTTGGAACCTGATTCTACTGTGCAATATATGTTCTATTCCTTACAGAATACACCAACTGAAAATTTGGTAATCATTTATTTGATATTCTCATCCAAGTAACTGACAAAATCTGTGAGGAGGACAGGGCCACTGAGAGCAGAATCCCTTGACACCTTTTAGAAACCTTCCAGATTAATGGAAATTTGAAAAATCTGCATACCTAAGATTCAATCAGTCAGACTTTTTTTCTCCATTTTATCTGTAAGCTCTCACAGATACTCTGTCAAAAACTTTGATGAGGCCATTTGATAACTCTGGGTTGTATTTATCCCTAGCAATTTAATAGAAAGTTAAAATTTATCACCCCTCAGAAGCAGGGTAGGTATTTGTAAGATGAGGTCAATTAGATGCTTTGAGTTCCTTGGAGGAAAAAGGGCTATATACTTATGGTTATTAAGAATAACAAAATAATTTACTTTGGAATGTCCTAATCCTTCTGCCACCATTCTCATCTACTGGGTAAATGACTGCATAGAACACGGAGACTAAGCTAATACAACTCTGAAACTCATGTTGTGACTAGTAGATTTTGAATTTGAGGTTTTTTTTTTTTAATTTCTTTAAGATCAGGGACATTACTTTCTTAGTAAAAAAAGAAAATGGGGAGCATCACTAGCTCTTCATTATTTTCTCATTCATCCTTCACTTACCCTTTACACATACATAGATCAATTATTGCTAGTGTGTCTTCACAGAGGAGAAAAAAAAACAGGCACTTTTAGATGAGGGCCTGAATTTCAGGCTCAAGTGAATCATCTAGTTATAAACACCAGGAAAATGGGCCTTATGTCAGAGAGCCTGACAGATCCTTTAACTACCAGGACAGGCCCTTTAACTACTGGAGTGTGCTCTAGATTTGAAGGTCGAAGTTCTTATGTATTTTTCCTGGTCCACTTAACTGTATCATCTAAACTTGATAAAAATGACCTTACAATGGCAGTCATTTTCTTGAAAATATTAGGAAGCACTGGAAAGCAACTGAGAATAGTAGGAAGGCAAGCACTTAATGGGCTGGCCTATCATAAAGACTTTCAGTTGGGGGTGTGGGGAGGTGGCTTTGCTGTACAGAATCTGAATCAATTACAAACAAACTCCCTCCTTCCAAGTCCACAAGCCCAGAAGCCCCTTCACACCAGACTAAGAATGCCAGAAAAAAATCAATAAGCTATTGAATTGGGTTCTCTGGGGGAAAACAGTATGTTTTGTAATTTCAAAATAGCTCTTTTATTAGAGAGCTGAAGAGGGTATAGCAGATATTACATTTCTATAAAATATAAGCCAGGCAACATTCAGATCTGTTTTAAAATTAATAGAGCTTCAATCTTTTTTATTTTGGCAATAGATTGAGTTGTGATGCCTGCTAACTCTGTCTTCATTCTGATTTAGTAAGCATTTATTAAGAACAGTTTTATATTTCTTTAACTGCATCACCAACGCCTCTTTCTGTCCCCTGGACACTAAATTAAGTACAAAACGGATTGCAGCAAAGCTAAATAAATATATCCATAATTTTCCCAAGCAACACACACACATGTATTAAAAAAAAAAGTTAGGTGTTGGGCATTGGGAGTAGAGGAAGGATGGTTCGTGTATAGGTTTAGTTATCAAAATCCACAGCATATAGGCTGACAGCTTTTGAAATACATAAACTGTTTCTCTCTCTCTCCTGTTTCCATGGCAACAGAGAGCACAAAGCCTTAGTTTTTGCACATAGAGAGAAAAAAATTGGGAATGGAGTCTGGAATTGTCTGGAACAAAAGAAGAACGCAGAAAATGGAAAATTAAGCATCTATAGTCCTCAAGAGCCCCTTGATGTTATTATTCAAAATACATATTTGAAGGCATGTCGGGGTAGCTTTGAAGAGTTTGGTCAGGACCTAAAAGGTTAGAGCTTCCCTGCCCCCTTCGACAAGCTAGAAGAATCATTATAAATCACTCATCGTCACCTTTGTCTTCAGAAGTTTCATTACGACTCCCTTCTTCAAGGCGTTCTTATGGGCGCTTTCTTGATCAGCTATTGTCTCTTTACCACACTTCAGGTTGATTGTTAAGATCTCTGCATTTTCTATTTTCTCCCTCAGTTCACTAACTTTAAAGAGCCCTAAATTCAATAAATAATAGGAGGATGTGACGTATTTTTTAAGTAAGAGGATCACAAAGTGAGATATAGAGATCAGCCAAGCAGCCAAAACCCAAGGAATGCCTCACTTGGGATCCCTGTTTGCGCAAGTGTTTAAAGAGCTGCGCCAACTTTGAATAGGTCTATGTCACTTATTTCCACACAATCTATATGTTTCTGTTTAGAGACCTCCGTGTCCTTCATATGGATTCATCACTGCTTCTCTGAGTTTGCCTTAAATTTCACTTCCCGCAGGGCTAGATACATCTATGAAAAAATTTAGCCAATGCAGTAAATATTTTACCAAACTGTCTTTTCTTCAGATACAAAGGGAAAAAAAGTACATTTCAGTGAGGAATATCAGCTTTCTTTAAAACAAACCAGAGCACTTTTTTTTTTCTTCACTTTAAAGTGGAGGAAGTAAAACTTAAAGACTCTTTTATGGGAAGCCCAGTAGACATTAGACATTAAAAGGAAGTGAGCATTGCCAACTTTTAACATTTCCTCCTCAGTCTGGGGGCACTGAAGGTGGTGTACTTCATGCCCTCTACTAATTAGCTGATAGTTATTTCAGTAGAGACAAATGTGCATTCATATTCTCCCTCAGCTCCCCCTTAATGACGAAGAATATCTATTGTTACCTGTCCAGTTGGAGACAAGTTCTGTAGGTATAGCGGAGTTATCATGACCAGGTATTTGAATTGGTTTTGCTTGAATATTCCTGGAGCAAGAAGATAATTGCTGGTCTTCCCTAGGGGAAAAAAATGCATATAATACTGCATTTGGGAAGTTTAATGAATACTTCTGTGGATCTTGGCACGTTGTACAGAATTCTCAAAGGGATTTTTCTAAATGCAGGACATGCCCTAAATATATAATGACATGATGAACTGAATTAGCTCAGATGAAGCCATTACCGTCTATTTGTAAATAATAAACCTTTTAAAGAAGCACATGAATGAAAACATATTTAGACTACAATGGCTCCTAAGGGGCTTTTTGGCTTGATTAGGAAAATAAATAAAACATGTTTTCTAAAATTGCAGAAACGTATATTGACCTGCTGGTCCACAAGGAAAATTATTATGTTTAAAAAAAATTGTATTTAAATATAAAGAAAAAAAGTAAACCAAAATACAAATCCTCCTTTACCAGCAGCCCTTAAAAAAGGACCGTTAGAAGTTTTCAACTTTTTATTATGAAAGACGTGTTATCTTTTGGATAACATGGATTTTTACTAGAGAAGGGAGTAACCTGTAATGTTCTGTCCTCAAATAGTGAATGTCCTCCTCTGGCACTTCTGTCTGTTTCCCTTGCCATAAGTGCCATAAGTTAACATGAGCTGAGAGAGAACTCATCTTTTTTTTTTCTAATCTCTCACATTTCAATTCTTGAAATCATGTTTTACCTCCACTACGATAAGCAAGACCAAAGGACTCCTCCATGTGAGTTGACACTGACCCTACAGATCAACTATGCACCTGGCCCTCATTCTCTGAGATGTTTAGAAGAGGTGGGACCCAGAGGTCAGTAGTTCTGGTGTTGTGATAGTTTCACAAACAAATAGTGGTCCTGTGGCAGAATCTACTAACCCTATGGCTGGCTGTCATGGAGCTGCCCCTGTGAGGAAGGGATAAATCTAAAATTCTTCTGACTTTGATTTGGCCCAGACCCCATGTTGTCATGGCTGACTCTGGTGACAGCCCTCTCATTTCTGGCTGTACGAATATCATCTATCTTCCCTTCAGTCAATCTGCAATATTTAAAAATCCTCTCCCTTTTTTAGCTCTCAAGTCATACCTCTAAAATCTTCTATGGCTTTTCTTTGTATTCTTTAGCTATTTTAAAACTTCACCTCCAAGGGCCCACAGTATTCTTGTCTTGTCATCATATGCTGCTTGCATTCTTCTCTTTTCCCACATTCTTTTTAACCTCTCTCACAGTCTCAGTGAAGTGGCTGGAAATTGCTTGTGCTGAGAATGCAGAAGGTATTACTGCACTGTGGACTCATTTGCAGGCAGTTCAGCTAGGGAATCTGAAAACGGTGTTACTGTTTCTATCTGATTTTCACCACTGGATATATCATTCTCCTATATGCTTTCTTACATTTTTTTCTTTCTGTATTCCTATTTCAGTAGCTTCTCTCAAAGCATTCCTTGAACCTCCTGAAAAAGTTAGCTGCTCCTAAAAGTCCATCACCCCTTCTTCTTAGAAGTTAAACTAAGATATACTAGTGTGGTCCATTTGCCTCTGTATTTTCTCCTGGCTGAATTTTTTTATGTAGGTCTACATTTAAAGTTTAATATGACCCATGAAACACTTCTCCACATCCCAAAGCACCTAGAAATACAACCTCCTTTTCAAGAAAAATCTTTATGGAAACCAAATACTGTGTAACCTACATTGCTGAGGCTGGGGTCATCTACTAGGTCTCCTCATAGCCTCACCAGCAGTGCTCCTTGGACACCAACATTGAGCCCAGGTCTTCTAGAACAGTGTTTGAAAAACATTGCCATAAACCATAAAATGACCATGTATTAGTTCAGCAAAATATTAAAATGAGGATTACATAAATTGAATTCTATTACTAGTTACTTCCAGCTGCCATGCTGTTCTTAGCAGCTTTGACCCTGACCCTCCCACCATTCCATGATGAGTGATGGAAACAGCTTCTTCTACTATCCCACCTCCAGGTGATTATGTGGGTGCACAAAATCCCTCTCGCAAGTCGCCCATGGCTCACCAGCCACTGGTTGCCACATTTTAACTTAGCACATTTGCAGAGGATGCAACAAATGATATCTTAAAGACTTGAATACTGAATATAGTTTCCAAATGGCCACTAAAAATTTACTGTTTTGGGAAGAGCTATCTTATCCAATTATTTAAGGAAAAAAATCCATAATTTCACCTCGTCACTAAGTAGCCTCCATAATGTCATTATTTCTTAACCCAGTGCAGGGTGAGGGAGAGAAATACAGCACAGGTAGTGAGAGAGAAATTGTAAAATAAAATCAAGATATCCAAAGATACATTTATTTTATGGCTTCAGATTCTTATCCATTATTTCTTTTCTTTATTAAATTTGTATTTAATTGTACAGTGCTATGAATTTTAACATGTGTATTGAGTTGTATAACTACCACCACAATCAGGACACAAAACAATTCCATCATTCCAAAAAACAGCTCCATGCTATGTCTTTATTTCACCTTGATTTCTAATATATAATTCTGGATTGACAGTTCTTTTCTGTAGCACTTCAAAAATATTTGCCACTTTCTTCTCATCTCTGTGGTTTCTGATGAAAAATCCATTGTCATTTGAACATTGTTCCCTGAAAGTAATCCATCATTTTTCTCTGGCTACTTTCAAAATTGTTTTCTTTGTCTTTAGTTTTTAAGAGTCTGATTTTGATGTGTCTGGGTATAGATTTCTTTAAGTTTATCCTGATTGGTGTTTGCTAAGCTTCCCAAAACTTTAGAATTATATCTTTAACCAAATGTAAAGTTTCTGGCCATTTATTCAAATTTTGGGGGGCACTGCACTCTTCCTTGTCTCTTTGTAGACTATGATGACACAAATATTTGACTTTTATACTGTCTCACAGGTCCTAAGGCTCAGCTAATTAAAAAAAAAATCTCTTTTACTCTGTGTTGTTCAGATTGGATAATTTCTATTAATCGTTCAAGTTCACTCAAGTTCAGATTAAAATTTATCTCCATTTTGCTGTTGAGCCCACCAAGTGAGATTTTTTTATTTCATTTATTTTATTTTCCATTCTATAATTTCTATTTTTTTATATTTCCTACTTCTTGCTAAACTTTCTATTGTTCCATTCATTTCTAGAGTGCTTATGATTACTTATCAGAGTCTTTATATAATAACTATCTCAAAGTATTTGTGAGATAATTCTAATACCTTTGTGTTCTTGGCATAGGAGAATGTCTTTTCTTATGGAATTGAGGGTATTTTTTTTAATTTGTTTTTTCATTTCTTCAGTAATATTGGATAGTATCCTGGACATTTTATATATTATGAAATATGGGCTTTTTAAAAATGTCATAGAAAATATTTATATTTTTATTTTAATAGGCAATTTACATGGTTGGTTTCACTCTGCAAGTCCCATCCAGCTTTTGTGAATTGTGGTTCCTATGGCAGCTCAGTTTTCAAAGGCTTTGTAGTGTTATTCAGATCTATGCCACATGTGTACCACTGTGGGTAGTGATCTGTCTGTTAGTTCCATTCTCAAGGTCTTTGGTGTGCTGATTAGACACATACATGTTTGGTTTATATGGCCTCCCCTTGCATTGTGGCCGGTTCCACTGCCATGACATGATTGCTTAGAGGATGGGGAATAAGGGAATAAGAAGGAGAAAAACAAAACAAGAAATTCAACACTCTCTTTGAGCAGTAGGAGTTTCCTGTCTGATTTCTTGAGCCAGAATAGCAAGCTTCTCCTAGAGCTCTCTGTTCTTGTGATGCCCACGTTGAGGTTTCACATTCCATTGCATTCAGGTTAGGAGATACTGGAGGAAGAAAATGATAAATTCATCATCCTTTTGGTGGTACTTTGAGTTCTTCTCTTTTTCCCCCGTCTGTCTGCTATTATTTTCTTTTCAGAGTTTTCAAAGAGCTACTGAATGCCTTCTGTTCAGAAGTTATAGTTGCACTTAGCAGGAGAGACAAGGTAGAGTGTGCTATTTCTCTATCTTTGGCAGAACCAGGACTTCATCATTTCCTAAACATGGGAAACACTCAAACAGGGCTATCATGGATTGTACAGAGGTGTATTGCCCTCCTTCATGGGGTTTTATCACATCAACTCTGCTGTGAATCGTACCTTTCTATAGTTGAGTAGTAGATAACTTGTAACAACCATACAAAGGAATCCTCTCACTTCTGTCCAAGTTTTCTTCTCTCTCTTTGTATACCTTCCCTCAGTGATCACATCAATTTCTGTAGCTTTATTATACACCTGAATCTCAGGTGTATTGGGTCTAGTTCTATCCTCACAGTGAGCTCTAATCCCATACTTTTCAATCACTTCATGAATATTTCTATCTGGACACCTCATTGTTACCCTTATATGGAACACATGAAAGACAAATCTTGTCATCTTTCCCATAATAGCTGTTCCTGGCTTCACCATTACTGTCTAGAGCATAATCATTCTTTTTCTATTCATCAAACTGAAAATCGGCTTTGACTTATTTTCTCTCACTTAGCAAATATAACCAGTTATAAAGTAACATTCATTCTTACTTTTGAAATTTTTTATTCACCTGTTCACTTCTAATCTCCTGAATATTAGTCTAAGCCCTTAATATTCTGAGACAAGGTAATAGTAGTAGACATTACTACTAATATAACTACTACTGCTGCTCACTATCATCATCACCACCAGCACCGTCATCATCATTCACTGGACATCTATTACAATTCCTTTCGATACATACTGGGTATATGTCCTAACCACAATCTTGGAAAATAGGATATGATATTCTCAATTCACAGATAAGCGAAACATGATTTCATCTGTAGTTGTCCAGTGCACGTACTGCGTAAATCTGCCTAAGCGGGGAGTGAAGGCCAAAACAAAGCCTGGGTTACGCTCATCATGTCCCACACCCAAAGCATGTTTCAAAATATACTCAGAGATCTGGAAGAAACTTTTCCTTTACACAAATATGCTGTCTGCTTCCCAAGCAATGTAGTATGCTCATAGTCTCTACCAGCCCAAGGGGGTTCCTTTTCTAATTCACACAAAGATATATCTATGTGAATGGTATACCAAACCTTAGAAAGGACAAGAGAAAAAATTTCAGAGCAATACAAATAGTGAAGTTATTGAAATGGGTTTGGAATTCTGGTCTGTCTGTTTCCTTTATAATCTCCATAGATCGAATTTCTCATAAAACTTTTTAGCACATTAACATCAGAATGACCTTCTTAAAGTATTAGTTTAATTGTGTAATTTTGCTGCTCAAAGACCTTCAATGACTTCCCATTCTCCATAAGATGAAGTTTAAATACCTTGCCCTGAAACTTGAGCACTTGTTGATTTGATCTCAGCAAAACTTTTTCTGGAATTTTTTTTTTTTTTCCAATCTGCCCAATGTTTTGGTCCAAGTAGAAAAATCCAGTATTACTGGATGTGCCATGATTTTAGTTATATGCTTGTTTGTTGCCTTTGCTCTTGTCATGTTCTGTATCAAAAGGTCTTCCTTCTCCATTCTAGCCTCTGGTGTCTTGTCCTTCTCATTCTCCAGGCTGCCTTCCACTGGAACTGTCCCCTGACTGCCCCACCAGAGAGACCCTCTCTGGTCTTCCATCACATTCTTTGTATTTTTCTTACAGTTACATCATTGCAGTTATGTACTATTATCTATGATTAAATTATATTATCTCCTTTCTTGGAGATCCAACTTAAGTTTGTATTCATATATATTTTTGCATTCCTATTGTACCCAGCATACTACTAGATATATAGTAGGTGTCAACAAATATGTTTTGAATAATGGACTCTATTAAACTGAAATATCAAAAAGTAGATTAGGAGGCAGTATAAAGGTCCTCAAAATGCCACCTTGTACACTTCAAAAATGACAATTCAACCACATTTCCTCACAGGATTCTGTAGACTTAATAGAACCCCCGAACTAGGCATAATTTTATGAAATTACCCACTTCAGTTGTGAGAATGGGAACAGGTTCACACGTCCATAATTTAGTAAAATTGTAAGTCCTAAGGGAAATTGCCTAAACTTTGGTTTCCATTTTCCCTGAAGATTACTTTTGTAGATATTATGTCTATTAAAGTTTTGAGATTATTACTTTGACATCAGAACAATTGCAAAAGGGTAAAAATGCCAAATATCCGGTCAGTCAAACTATTACTGTGTTTATATAATATTAACAGCCAGCTTGATGAATCATCTACCATCCTTTCTTCTATACCTGTTTCCTAAAAGCATACATGCAAAGTGATTGATTGAAAAAGTTTATTTAATAAAAATAGCACATGCTAAATATAAAAAATTAATATATAAAAGTATTTAAAATAATTCATTATCTTAAAACTCAAAGATCATTTTTAATATTTTTGGAATTTTATTTTAATAATATATATTCATATTGTATATATAGATTTGTGTCTTTTTATCACTTTAAATACTGTAATAACTTAGTTAAATCATTAAATTATGAAATATCATATCAATGCTGGTATCATATTCTATACTAGACCATGTATATATATGCTACCTTTTACAACCTTCCACCATAAATGACTGCTTAGGTGGTTTTTATATTTTTAGTAGTAAAATGTTGTTAAACATATTTACACACAAATCTTTTTCCAAACCTCTGACCAAGACAGATACCTAGAAGTGATACTACAAGGTCAAAAGCGTGAATATATATTTAAAACATTTAAGGTTCCAATTCATACTAGGGCTCTTCTATTTCACAAAAGAATAACTGTTTTGTTTTTATCCATTGGATTGAAAATTTGAAAGTGCAAGTATTTCTGAATAAAGTTTTGCTTCTGTATTCCATTACGTTGATGCACCATATTTTATTTAGCAGCCTGTCTTAGTGCATTTTCTGTTGCTTATAATGGAATGTTTGAAACTGGGAAATTTATAAGAAAGGAATGTTATTTCTTATAGTCATGGAAGCGGAAAAGTCCAAGGTTGAGAAGTTCCATCTGGTGAGGGCCTTCTTGCTGGTGGCAACTCTCTACGGAGTCCCAAGGCAGTGCAGGACATCACATGGTGAGGGGGCTGAGCATGCTAGCTCAGTTCTCTCTTCCCATTCTTAAGAAGCTACCAGTCCCGCTCCCATGATAATCCATTAACCTATAGGTTCATTAGGGCAGAGCCTCTTACAGGCCCCACCTCTCAATACAGCCACATTGGGGATTAAATTTCAAAGTGAGTCTTGGAGGGGACAAACATTCAAACCTACTAGTATTTTTGGTCATTTGGGATGTTGAAAAGTTTATTATGATACTAATTCTGTAATGGAGACTTTTATGAATAAACTATTTTTTACCACATCTCTTTTTTATTTCCTTAAAATAGATTCCTAGAAATGAAGTTACTGAGTTTAACAACACTTTTTAAGGCTCTTAACACATATTTCTAAAATGCTTCGTAGAAATCAAGTACCATTTTACACTCTTCCCAGCAGTGTATCACGGTACCTGTCTCACTGTGCTTTCCCCATCACTAAGCATTGCAGTGAGTAAAAATAATAACAATAATAAACTTTGTGAGTACAACAGGATGTTATTTATAAATTTATAATTATAATTTATAAATTATTTATAAATATTATTTAATTTTGCATTTTTAATCATTAGGGATTGAGTCTTTTTTCAAAAACTTATTGCCTGTGTTTTTCCTAGAATTTGATCATATAATTTTAATAATTGGTAGACAGCCCAGTGTTTTTTACTGACAGTGGATTTTGGTTACCAAAGACTAGTGTTACATTGAATCAAAAGAGAGCCTTGAAATAAAACATTAGTAAGTAACATTAATTACATAGCACTTTATAATTTATGAAGCATTTTAATGCATTACATATATCATTTGATCTTCCAAGAATTCTAGGAGAAGCAAAATTAAGATAATTCTCATTTATAGGTGAGGACACTTTTGTAGGGTAATTCAGGTAGTGGCATGTCTATATCAGGACATTTGTACATACCTATACAGCTAGGACATAGACCTAAATCCAAATCTTATGACCCACAAGTCAGCATCCTTTCTTTGATCTATAGTAGAGCTATTCAACACCTGGTCCCCAGAGAAGCAGCATTGGTATTACCTGGGAGTTTTTAGAGCTGCAGTGACTCTGGCCCAGGTGATTTCTATGCACACTGATATCTGTAAAGTGCTGCCTTAGACTACCCTGGCAGTATATATGCAATCAAGTGTGGATAGATTTTGCACAAAATTTGTATATAAAACTAACAAGGAAGAAATAAATTATGAATCTGAAGATTCTTCAAATAATTGGTAAATTACTGATGGAAAATTTAAAGGAATGGAATTTTTTTTCTAAGAAGGAAATAATAGATTAAAAAGGCATCTATAACATCCATCAATTAGTCTTTTTCTCCAGAAAAACATAGACATTAAATAAGAGCTCTACCCACACTTTGAAATTTCCATGGGTTCAGAAGAAACATTTTTCTTTCCATGCATAGAAATCTCTGGTGGAGGTTTTTCAGAATGCAAAGGTAGCTCTGCTAGCCTTCCACCTTAAACAACCCCAACCTCAAACACATACACAAAACAACAGAATTTTCTGCTGTCTACATTTTCCCAATCAGTTATACAGACTTCCAGCCTGATAATTTACCTGCTATTAATAAACACAATCACAAGAGGAGGAAATAATGCATCTTATCAATCAAGAAAGGAAGTGTTCTATTTAAGAACCTGCTATGAAGTACAGTAGTTTCCCCTTATCCTCAGTTTCACTTTTTGCGGTTTCCATTACTGGTGGTACAGTATAATAAGATATTTTGAGAGAGAAAGAGAGAGAACACATTCACATAGCTTTTATTACAATATATTGTTATAATTGTTCTATTTCATTACTATCGTCACTAATCTCTTACTGTGCTTAATTTATAAATTAAACTTTATTATAAGTATGTATGTATAAGAAAAGACATTATATATGTAGGCTTTGGTACTATCCATGGTTTCAGGCATCCAATGGGGGTCTTGGAACATATCGCCAGCGGATAAGAGGGGACTACTGTATTTCAGTGATTTGGGGCATCTCAGCTAACAAGTGAGGCTATCTTTCCTTATAAGTAAGTAGTAGTGCGTAGACTAAGTTATACTAAGGGTATTTCCAGGCTCAATATTCTATTTTTTTTTCTTATAAAGAAAATAAACACCCTAGATAACTGAGCCTGGGATGGAAAGAATGAAATAGCCAGTAGACAAAGAGAACAGAAATGCAAGGAGCGGAGGTAACAAAGATAAATTTTGTTTGAGTTATAAGTTTGCCTAGAACCAGACATCAGTTGTGGGCAATAGGTTACAATTTGTCATCACTCTGGGCACTATATTAATAGTGAAGTTTGTCACTTTTATATATATTCATTTTGGGATTCTTACTTTCATGTCCATTTGATGTTCCTCCAAATATAGAAATAGTGGATTCTCTCGTTTTATAAAGAAATGCTTTATTTTTTGCTCCTGAAGGACATTATCTGCTTAAATGTGTTCTCTTTGGCATTCAAACAGAAGTTCTTGCTATTCTTATGTCCTGTGCATATGAATCTAACTAACACGTCTCAAGAGGCCAGTGCATAGGAATTTCTTGTCAGCAAAACTGCGCCTGGTGCGATTCCAGTAGATTTATGGCTGCACAGTCCCCTGGTCAAATTTGGCTTATTATTCTGAATCCATTTTTGTAATAATGATGCTGGTGATGCTGTAATATATTATTTTAATAGGATAATACATTGAACTCTAATTTCTAGGGTATAAATACATTAATCAGTCCTGGCATCAACTATTGTATTGTATGCAAACAAGGGAAGAGGAAACTAAAAAGATGTCTCTCTAAAAATATCTGTAATAGTCAATTACGTAAAAATGTATAAAAGATAGTTGGATTGTTACATATTTTTAATGTTTCTATTGAATAGCTGTCTAATCAGAAATGAAAAGTTTCTGATTTCTGTAATATTGTATTCACTAGCTTTTACATGGACATTTTAGGCAAACCATAACCAAACATAACAACAGTGAGACTGACTACAGGATCCAGCATGTAAAATATAACTTCTCTGTGTTTAGAAAACTTCTTTTGCAGGGGAAATAAATGTGTAATATGTGGTAAGAGATGCATAGAGTGTTCTAGCATTTCACTTCTAAACTCTTTTTAGTACGTCTTGCCAAGCAAAGTTGATGCATACAAAAAATATGTCTTACTCTGATATAAAAGTCTTAGACTTTATCCCTTCATGAGTCTGCAAAGCTAGAATGAATGGAGCTTGTGTGTGTGTATGTGTATGGAGTTGTGTGTGTTTTCATTTTTAATTACAATTTGAATAAAATTGCCAAGAGGCAAATGGTTCTACCTAGCTAAGAATCCCATTTGAAAAGGTATTGGCTTTGAAAAGGTATTGGAACTTAGTTTGTCTTTGACACATTAAATGGGTAAAATATAGCATGCTCTTTCATACAATTTTACCGTATCAAAAATTATATTCTATCTATTAAAATCCATTAGTACAAAACTCTGTATTTACAATGTTTTTAAACTTTTAGAAATTAAAAAAATTAAAGAATAACAATCACCTTACTTACTTTGCTCTTAATCTTTGAATAGCTCAGACCTGATTTTATTTCCATTTGAAATACCTTGAATAACCACAAAAACAAGTTAATACAAAATTAAATCTTACAAAGAGAAATCGAAGTGGCTTCCATTTTTATGTTTCTTAAAATGGAGAAGTTTTAAATTTATTGATTGTTTACTCTGTATAAGTGTTTTGCCAGGTACTAGGAAATATATTACAGGAGCTTATAGTATTTCCTTGCCTTTCTTATATTTGTAATTTTTGGAGAAACAATATTATATTCATTCAAAAATTTAAGAAAAATAAAAATTTAAGGCAACTAATGGCAGTCCAGTAAATATAACAGGCTTGGGTTTCTTTCCCCTTGCCCTTAGGGGTGTTTTTAGGCCTCTGCTTCAGAGTTTTCTTCTGTCTCTGCTCTATGCCCTTTCTTTCTTGCCCACTCATTATTCTCAATTAGCTATTGCTATGAGCAGTCATTATCTATCGAACCTATTTAGAAACTTGGCCACGGACTTCATCAGCTCCAACCTTTCAAGGATACTGAGTTTGCTGGCAAGAAGCATGGTCTTTGAATAAACAAACCAGGTTTGCTCATAAGTATCACATTTTCAGTTTCAACCAACATTCTTCTTTTTTTTCTGGGAGTTAGCACCTGATTAGAGCAGTTCTTTTTGCTAATTCAGCTCTCTGGGTAATAAATATTTTATCTTATCAATAAACATGAATTTCAGTGATCCAAAGATATTTAGATCCTTAATTAGATAGTACATCTAAATTGGTTAATCAGAGTGTTTTCTGGCAGTTTCTGAGTCAAAGTTACACTTCATCTCTGGTTAGCCTTTGTAATATTCAAGAAGAACAACTTAAAATTCTTAGTTCAAACTACTTACAATCTGTGTTAATCAAAATGTTGTAATTAAATTGCACATGGACTTATTCTGTAACCTCATCCACTTTGCATTTAAGTTGTCTCTACATGAATGTTTGACACTAGTACAGTCTTTAAATATTAATGCATAGGGGGAAAAAAAAGAAGATGAAAGGAGGGACCAGGAGAAAAAAAGGGGAAAAAACCTTAAGAAAGTTAGGAGAGTATGCAAAGAAAAATAAACTTGTCAAAGCAGTTAGTTACCAGCATAAAGTAGCACAATTTATACACAATCTAAAGCTGTAAGGAACGAGAAGCCATAACCAGCTTTTGTGCAATAAAGATTAGAATCTCTGTGAAGCAGTTTCTTGTGTTTTTCTTTTTCTGCTTTTGTATTTTACTTTTAAATGGGCACAAAGCTACGAAATATGTTAAAAATGAAACAAAGCAAAAACCAGAAAAACATGTTTTTTTTCCCTTTCATGTATAAGGAAAATAGCACACATCTGAAAGTCCGATTTTGCACCTCTAATAATCAGGCTCCCTGTGGTTTTGGTACAACATAGTGTAGGACCAAACAACATTACAAAATAATGTTTTTATTCTCCATGTACAATGGAAGACTTCTTAGCATAATCTGTAAAAGTTGCAATTGAGTATGTTGCCAAATAGCTTGGCTTTTACTATGAAGAAGAAAGAAGGAGAGTGTATGAAACTAAATATATAGCTAGTGTCGCTCCCTGCACCAGATAGAGAAATTATATTTGTTGAGACACTGCACTGTTGAGATTCGAGGAGAGAGTATGCCCTCAATTTCACTGCACTATACTAGTGTTCATTCAACTGATGAAGTTCTCAACTCAAAGGGCAACATCCACTTTGTTCTAAGTTCCTGCTGGAATGGAAAAGCTGACAAGGGAAAACTTACACAAAGGATATTGTGCTGTTAAAGTTTGTTCAAAGCCACACTTGTCAGATCTCTTTGAAATGAAATTGAAAAGGAAAAACCAATTTTCTTTGAGGACAAAGTTCATCTCATTTGGTGTGCTGCACCTGTCTAATTTTCTTCTCTGAGAAAGAAATCTTGACTAGGAAAATTTGAAAAAATAGTTTATACTAGTACAGGTATGTATCATAATGTTTAATTCAGACTAGTGTTACATTCTGAGAAAATAAATATAAGTGAATTACCACCTATTTGAAGCTGTGATAAATACCTAGGTTGGCTGAAATTATTAGACCCCCTTATTCTGCCTCCAAAATGTCTCTGAAGGGCAATAGTCAGAACTATCCTGAAATGAGAGCTCTCTAATGTTTTTCTTTGTCAGTGATGTGCAGATGCACAGTATGATTCTGAGTACATTATCAAATTGAAAACTAAGATCCTTCAAAGGAGTTCTAGGTAAATATCTTGCATGTTTCCAAATTTGGAGGAAAAAAGCATCTATTTTTAGGGTAGCATGTTTATGAATATTAAAAATACTAGTTGGATTTTAAAATACCATCAAATAATGCTTTGGATAAGTTTGTATCACTAGCAAACAAGACAGCCTTGTGTGCTTGATGTTACAATTTCCTATAAATAGGAATGATATAAGATTGCAGGTCAACTTAAAATAAAATAAAAGTGAATATGTCATTTAAACTGGAAAGAAATATAGCTGTGACCCCAGACAAGGACTTATGTTCAAGACAGAAAAATGTTATTTTAGTCAACAGAAAAAACATAATGAAAAACAAACTCCAAGGTAATCCTCTCCTTTAATGCATTTTGTCTCCAATTTCCCTCTTTCAGTCTTTCTCTGTCAGCCTTCCTTGTTCAGCTTTATCCTATGTGTTGGCTACATATTTATATATAAATCCCATTTATTGGTAATAAATGTATAATTAAAAATGAGGAAACATTTCAAAAATGGGAAGGCTAAGCAAAATTATATCTTACCTGTTATAATATAGAAACAGATGATCTTGACTTTTGCCAGCATCTCTCCAGAAATTTATATTCCTTAGCTTCCTTCTTTGTGAATGTTTTCCACTTGGAACTACATTGCCAGTCCCTTTTCATTTGCTCTGTGTCCAAATGTGGATACAGCTGGATTCTTCTGACTTTGTTATTATTCCTCTTGTATTTCTGTAGACTGTTTCATACAGTCTACACCTTTTTTGTAAAATTTAATTCCTTTTAAATACAATGTTCACCATGACCTTGAGCAAAGACCTGCTATTGAAACTTTTGGACAGCGGCTACCTTCCTTTTAGATTCAGAACTCAAACAACCAACATCCTGATAAATCAAAGGAGAATCTTCTTAGAGTGGAAATTATTTAATTAAATGAAAAGCAAGCTTCCTGATTTTCAGCCCACTTTTGTTTAATTTTTGTTTCCTTTTTGCTCCATCTGTTACAGAGTAAATGTGTTTCAATTTAGTGAAAATATCTTCAGAAATTAACCATTCCTGTTATAGCTTAAAAGTTGCATGCTATTTGTATGTTCAATATTTGTAAGAACCATAATTTATTATGTGCCCATGTGTAAATTAATCCCTTGTCATATTTCCTTCAAAGTCCATGAGTCTCAGGCAGTGTCTTTGGGAGGACAACATCTTTACCACATATTCACTGTGCATTTCCCTTGGTGCCTATTTGTATGCACTATAAACATTTGTTTAACAAATGAAGGTATGTGGCTTTCCCTCTTCCCCTTGAACATCACTCTTTGGTTTTTCCCTTTATAATGCCCAGGGCACTAAAGTCATGTCACAGAAAAGAGTGTTGTTCCCTTCTTCACAGTCCATACACTAATTAGATACTCCTCTTTCTGGACTATCTCCCCCCAGGGATAGTAAATGAAGCACCTGCTCTATGAGATCCAGTCCTTTCCTGATTCTGAAATATTGTCTACAGGATACATGCTTGCTTTACTAATGAGATTTTTCTTTGTAGCTTTTGCACTTTACGGTAGGCCCTAAAGAATCTCTAGCAAAAAATGAACCAGTAGTAGCTGTACTTTATTTCATGTTTCTATTAATATAATGTACCTGGTCACCACTGTGTCTGTTTCCTATCTTCTTTTGATAAGGACTTATAACGTGGGATCAAAGCATGTGCCCACATTTGCTGCATAGAACACAGTATCAATGCATTGGTACAAGAGCCATTCTTCTGCCCCAACTCCTGTATGCATCCACTCATTTAACAAATATTTGTAATTTTTCAACAAATATTTTTCCTACTGTGGGCTTAATACAGTGATATGGAGGCTACACAGAGGAATAAATGAAATCGTTTCTACCCCTAAAAGCAGAGAGAATTTTGTGTTTTCTAGAGTACTTTCACATTAATTATCTTATTTGATTTCTTAGGACAGCTGAGAGAAGCAAGGAGAATAATTATGACTATACATGTTTTCAAAACGAGAAAGCTGCAGCCTATAAATCTAAGCCACCCTACAAGTTATGCCAGGACCTCTATAAAACACCTAGGGGTTTGATTATACCACTGAATAACTCTTCTTTTTACATCAGAGAGAACCAAGCATTTTGAGTGGTGAGTTGCCTCTCAGGCTGCACAAGAATATTTATTACAAATGTTTCTTCCTTATATTAATGGGATCTATTAATTTAGGTCATACATTGAAAGTACTTTGGACCTAAATGGATCCATTCAGTTGCCAAGCTTTGCAGTTTCTAGACCTGCCATGCTTCAAACCACAATCTATTATTTGAGATCAGCAGTGATAATTCTCAAGGCTGGAGAATCTGGAAGATAGCTACATGTGTACATTCCCTCCTGCCCCTTACCACTCTCTTTGTCCTACCCCACTCAGGTCATTGTCTTCTCACTTCAATAACCTTTTACAATTATCATCTATTTTCCAATCTCCCCTCCCACACACCTATCCATTTTCATTCTCTTGCTAGGTAAATCTTCCTAGAGTACAATTATATTCCAGTAATTATGCTTCTGGGAACATTTGGATGGTTCCCTATAGCCTACTGAATTAAGTCCAAACTCCTTAGCCCCTTTGTAAACTGACTACAACTCACTTTTCCATCCTTCACTTATCCTACAATGAAAATACATAACTTGCTGCTTTTAGTACGTACTCTTCTCTTTCATACTTTGATGTTTTTCTTGCTACTTCTTCTGCCTGGAATATTTACCTTCTTCCAGTCTCTTCTTCATGCGCTCCTTTTAACATAAATACCTCTAAAGTCTTTATTATAAGCCTTCTCTTGTGGCTCCAAATAGGGATAAATATAGCTTACTTTGAATACACACAAAACTTTATTTCTTCCCTGGCATTTATGAAAATAGCACAGGTTTTACAGACAGACAAGCAGAAGGAGTTAGGTTTAAACACTGACCTGGTCAAATTTGGGCAAATTATTTAACTTCTCCAAATATTCATCTCCTTATCTAGAAAACCTTTGCATGCTTTTTGTCAGGATTAGTGGTTATCCACAGAGATGCTTTTGGTCAATTTCTAGTATATATAAGACTAGCATATATATAAGACTCAATAACGGCAGCTCTTATTTTTAGATTCTGTTTTGCATTATAGTTATGTGTGTGTGCTTATTATATAAACATCTGTATATTGTCTGCTTTCTGTGAGGGCTGCCACCATGATTGCTATTTTTATTTTTCATCTCTGTATCCATATAGGTCTTGATACAAAAAAGTGTATTGGCAATGATCATTACCCCCATTGCACACCTATTTTATCACAGCAGAATTATGTACAGTGTCTATGTTAGTGAAGTTTCAAATCCCTAATAACCCTGAGAAGCAATGCCATGAAATATGCTGTATTTTTAGTTCCAGAATAAGGAAATCAGTTGGCTCAGTTAATGAATCTTCTAATTATAGTTTCTTAGTTAAATTGCAGTCAGGTAGGAAATCTAAGAAAGCCTAAAATGCAATTAATGTAGCTCAAGTAGTCAACCATTTAGATAGTGTTGGTGCCTTTAAAAATGGAGTGGGACTAGAAAATTGTTTGCTATATTTCTTCAGGGTATTACTAGGTCTGCTTTTATGTCAGTCCAGTCTGTGCCAACCATGGAGAACATGAAGTGGTAAACCAAAAAGGTTGTAAAGTTGACTGCACCCAAAGTAAATTGTGCTTTTTGTTGGATTGAAAAGAAATAGGATGTCATGAAGACTTATGGAGGAGATTAGGTGATGTCATTGTAACCCTTTCAGTAGAGGAACTATAGGGACATCCTTAATTATATATATGCACACACACATACATACTTATATATGAGACCACTAAAAGAATAATATCATTGCCAGTTTCTTCTAAGCTTCAGAATTGATATGTCTAACAGGAAAACAAATGGTTGGTTTTTTGGAATAAAGTGAGAAATAAGAGGGCAGTATCTATCCCTGTATTTTAAGTGAAGGCAAATGTTTTATTTTATAATGTGGTAGAAAAAAGACTAATATTTAGTGAGCACATATACATCTAGAATTTTTTTAAAAACAGCAAATTGGGAATTGACTAAGCCTTCCTATTTGGGGATGAGAGTGAAATTTAAAAGCTTCTAAAATGTTTATAATCATTCATTCATTTTTCAATTCTGAAATACTTATAGCTAATGTAATTATTGTGTGAATAATAGACTGGAGGTATGCACCTAGGAGCAGAAATACCTATTAGGATGCTGTTAAAGGTAATTCAGGTAAGAGGCGATAGCAGTCAGAGTTGTGGTAGGGGCAGTGGGTGGGACAAAAGTGTGGAGTGGCTGGGCCATTTGATTGCACCTCCAGTACAAAGGATTCTCAAATTTTAGCTGCTGCTCTATGTTAGCCTTTCTATTTTGTACAGAGGATCTGCACCTCATAAAAATGTATAAACTAATGTGGGATTTTAATAGGCTTCTTCTAATACTAGAGAGATATGAAAGTGATTGGATATATCAAAATTTAAGAGGACTCAAGTCCTCCACGATGTTTCTTGGTTTTACCAATACTCATGTAGGCCTGAAGTTAGAGACAGAGAGAAGTAGAAACTAAAGACTTATTCAAGTATAAAATAAACCAAAAGGAGTTGATACTTGGTCAGACATGGCGCAGGGAGGGCAAAAGTGAAGTCTAAGAATCCATCAAGTTTCTGGTTTGGGAAATGATACATCATGGCACCATTTGTTGAAATGGAGCACAGAGGAGGAAGAGCAGATTTTGGAGCTGATAAAGATTTTAAATTTACTTTTGGACATGTTAAGTTTGAAACAGGGCAGAAAAATACACGTCCTGAAGGCAGTTAGGCTTTTTGAGTCTAAAGCTTTGGAAGAAGTTTTTGCTGGATTAGGAGTCATCAGTATATAAATGTTGAATGAGATTTCCCACAGGAAAATGTATAACTCAAGAAGAGGACAGACCCTCAGTCAAGGAAACATTTGATGTTCAGGCAGAGAAAAGGATGCCTGTAAAAGGAACAACCAGGGAAGTGGGGAATAAGCAGTCACTGAGATCAAGAGAAGAAAGTACTTCCAAAAGGAGGATATCGTCAACAGTGTTAAATGTTGCTGAGATTTCAAGTAAGTTAAGTTGAATGAGATTTCTATTTGTTTTATTTTTCAAAAAGTAATCAATGACTTTAAAGGAAGAAGTTTAAGTGGCGCATGGGTCTGGAGGCCGGCGTTCTGTATAATGACAAGTGCCTCATTAAATACAATTTTCCGTAATTAAGAACTTTGGCTGTGAAGGGGAGGATGAAGGACTTGAATGAGAAGGAAGTTTTTCAATTTCATTCTTCCTCTTTTTCCAATATATTCTATGTTCTTTTTTTATTGGTTCACTGATATAGGAATAGCTTGATGATTGTACTGGTAAACGAGAATTTTTTTTTTTTAAGCAAATGGTTGTGTTACTGACATATTACCTTGGCACAGTTCTAGTTCTTGGATTTCACACTAGGTACCCAGTGACCAAGAACAGAAAAGTTTCTACATTAACCCTTGTATTGACTTATTAGGATTAAAAAACAAGTAAAACCTATTCTTTCTCTTTGCTATACTATACCCAACAAATCTAGTCTTTGGAATTTGCTTCCACTTACCTTCAGGTGATGAAGAGATTCTTTAGCAGATTTCCACATTAAGGATCATAGATATTTCATGATCTTCAGAAAATAAAAATAGAGAATAAAAATGTTAGCAATGTAAATTATAATACTTTTAGTTATAATTTTTAAGTTTTTAAAAACATATGTTAGAAGACATTTTAGAAAATACTAGGATACCATGCCTCACCTTCATAGAAACTTCCATGAGCCTGGATATAGAATTGTGAAAAATATGCTGCTTAATGGAAATGAAATGTTTTTTCTTCAGAGGATAAAATGGATACAATCTCATCAATATGAAGAAATGCATAAAATTAAATTTTCAATTCTTATGGCTTATAAGCTATAACTAGACTTACATAAAGTACTTTAGAAACTTCTTACTTTTCTATACCACAAATAAAATATTGTTTCAGAGAACCAAATGTTTAGCATCTGACCTCATTATATTAATGCTGTATTAAAAAAAAACTACTTTTGCGTGTCAGTTAACACAATAATAATATTTAGTATCTGTGTAGGGTTTTGTAACTTATGAAAAATGTAGATATCTGTTATCTCATGTAAGTATCCAAATGATCCTGTGAATTAGTCAAGGCAAGTATAATTATTGTCATTTGACAGAAAAGGAAACTGAAGTTCAGCATTATTGTGCAGTTTGTCCAACTTCACTGGATTCAGTGAGTGATAGACTTGGAAATGTTAAGTAAAAGTGAAAAAAATAAACTTTCCTCTTGAGTTGTTTATAACTGGGAATACATACCATGTGAAACATTAAAGAGCACTATAAGACAATATACAATCAAGTGATAAATATGCTTCACTTTATAAAAATCTGACTTAACAAGTGTGAACACCTTATAAAGTTTCTTCCTTAGTAGTGCTGTAAGTAATGGCTCCCAATGCTTTCCACTAACAGATGTTTCTTTAAAAATAAAAGTAGTAGTAGTTCAGGCTGCATAATCAGATTATTTGAATCTCACTGTATCTGAACACATGTACCCTATGTAAGAACAAAGCAAAACATGGGCCTGTGATGTCAAAAGGAGAATTAAATCAGGGCCAATGTGTGTATGTATTCCCAGAGCCAGCCAGAGTATTTGGAAAGTCTTAAAAACATTAAAAAAAATAATCCTCATCAGTTGCCTTTTTAAAAAAACTACTAATTTTTCATGTCCAAGGTCCTTCTCATCCAATCTAGAAACATCTTATCATATTAAAAAAGCTTACATTTATTGATGGTTTAATCCAAGCTGTATTTAGAATGACATGACCACAGGATCATATCCAAAGCTTATTCGTGCTAACAATATTTTATTAAGGCTTATCTTTTAATTAAATAGGAGATTATAGACTATGGTAGTAGGTGATTTCATGTGCCATGCACTAGATTTTGAAATATGGATTAGCAGACAAATCAGTACAAGTAGTAGTAATACAAATAAGAAAACAAAACACAAGATAGTAAAAATCAGCAACACAAGATGTTTGTTTTGAGCTCCCTCTGCCTTTTTGTTCTAAAGGTTTAATTAAATTAATGAAATGTTGCCAGGTGGACTTCAGTCTCTCTCAGGGATAATACAGCCACTCCTAGACCCCTTGGAAATTAGCTGGGAATATGCTTCTCCTGCTCTGTTTGACAAATCCAGGTTTGCTGCCAGATACCTCTTTTGTTTTTAGAAACTTTTATAAATGAGCATCCCTAGCCTCATCTAGATTATTTATTTCTGGCTTCCATGTTCTCTGAGCTGTCTTCTGCTCTGTAGAAGGTCTCTCTGGATCTTAAAGAGCAAAAACTATTGAGGCAGAAAAGCTTCAAGAGTGGCATGGGATTGACAAGAGCAGAAATTCTTTCCTTTTGTTCTTCACCGTGTCACCTGGGCTGATGACTTGACAAGAGATGAAAAGAGGATACCTGGACAGGAGTCAGCAGCGAGACGGTAACAGTGGTGAAGGCAAATGGAGTTGAAGAGAACAGAAGCACAAATGCATTCAGCAGTGTATCTAAGAAAAGGCCATCGAATATATATATTGACCATCAGGCTGATGATGGGTTTATGAAGTCAGTGACAACGGTTCTAGTCATTGACTTACTTCTAATTAGACATATACTTTAAATAGTGTCATTTCACAAAAATGGGAGAGTCCTGAGGTCATATTCAAAATCTGAGCTGTGTGTTCTTAACATTCTTCAAAGGCCATGCTCTTGTCTTCATCAATCATCCAAAGATTTTGTAGCTGCTCTTGATCCTGTGTTCTTACAATGTAAACCAACAAAGGGATTTCAACCATGTTTTGGGTAACATGCTAAATATTATAGGGGTTTATGAGGAAAATGAGCTATGAGATAAGTACAAGTCATTGTTCCTTCTATGAAAAGGGAAATAAAACATGATTCGAACAGAAAAACAAGGATGATGACTATAACCAGAGACCAAAGAAAGAATGGAAGATGCAGAGATTGATCATTGTGTGATGGAATGGCCAGAAATGCCTTTTGGAGGAAGTGGGATGTGACTTAGGTCTTAATACATGAATAGAATTTTCTTAAATATTGATGAAGAGAGAAAGAATTCCAGTTACATAGAAATGAGTGAATGAATCATGAGTGTGAAATATACATATTATGTGGGAGGTCAGTTAGTAGAGCTTTCTGAGAGGGAAAAAAACCCAGCAATAAACATTTTAATAATTATTAGTATATTTGAGCACCTGTGCCATAATAGAAGCTTTAGATACATCATTGTAGATCCTCCCAAAAAACATGCGTATAGGGATTATTATCCCTTTTTTGTCCCTATGTCTTTTTTTATTAGGTATGCATGACCAGAAAGGTTAAATAAACTAATCATTATCCCATAGTGAGTGACACATTTGCATACAGGTCAAGCTGATTCCATAGCCCAGTTCAGTGGCACTTCCTGCTATATCATCCTGCCTCCATATAGTGTAGAAAAACACTTTCCTGAGTTACCACAGAATTTCAGCAATTCTGGCCCCTAAAATTCAGATCCAGTAACATAATAAAGCAAAAACAGAATAAAGCTGGAGATAAATTTTTTTCTTTGCTTTTGTTAAAATAGAGCTTCAGTGGAAGAAGAAAGTCTAGAAATGTAGGTTCCTTATAGTTTTGTAGTGGGCCACAATAAGTGTAACTCCAAAAGCACTCTGCACCATCAGAAAGCAAATTAGTTAAGAATACTCTAAATTAACAGGGTACAAACCCAAATCATCCTGAATCACCTCACTCACAGACTGCACGGGGCTCTTCATATGGTCACACAATTGAATGTCAAGAGACTAACTGCCCTAAACCTCATTAACCTTCACCATTTCCTATCTTTTACACACAGTAGATGTCTACATTAGTCTTCATTTTCAGATTTTCTGTTCTCAGACTTCATAAAAGAAGAATTTGCAAATAAGTTTTTATCATCATTAACAATACTATCGCTAAAGGGCATATGTGAAGTTTTATGATGGTTTAGCACATTAATATTTTACAATCAGGTTTTAACATGCTTTTATCTTTTTTACACAAGATTAATATCCTGCCTGAATTAGTTTTATTACATGCATTTTCAATTTTCACTAAGCTGATTTTACTGCACTAGAATTTGTTTTTTTTTCCTTACAACTTTTTTCATTCTCATTTGTAGGACTTAATATATTTTATCCATCTTAATTTTTTTTCACAGTAATGCAAGGATTTTCCTGTTGCATTGCCATTTAAAATGTAGTCTCATTAGTTAATCACACCATTTGGTGTTAAATCTTTTATTCTCTACAACAGTCACAGTTGTGTTCTCTCTCAAGCCTATACAATTGCTGCCATGCTCATCAAGGCTAAGAAAGAATGTAGTTTAGCAAATAATTGACTAATCTGACAAATACAGGTGATCAAATCAGGTAATTTAGTATCATATTTTTACTTTAGGGCAGATTAGGACTTTCATAGAAAGAGTGCCAAAAGTAACATATCATATCCTATTTGAAACCACCCTAAGAAATATTTTAAACATGTAAATTAAATCTTGAAACTAGTGCTTTTTATTCTAAAAAGTCTTGTCTAGTCAATCTGACATCTCCCCAATCTCCATTTAATTGTATAGCAAAGTGTGGACATAGCCTCACAGTCTGGTTTACATTTTGGAATATCAGAAGATACATTTGTGGAAATCAAAGTTTGGAGTCTCAATTGGGCCTGAAAATCTACTCTTGGTTAAAGCCTAAGTTAGCCTGGACAGAAACTAAGGATAACAGACACGACATGAAGATTTATGAGTCAAATAACAATGTCAGGTAATGGCATCTAGACAGTAAAGGAGTTGTAGAGATATGGATGCAAATTTGATCCTGAAAATAATCAACCAGTATGTTTATATCTATCTTCTCCCCAACAGCTGCTATGATCTTCTCTGATACTGCCCTCTGAGGCAGTGCCTCCCAAAATATAGCCCTCCCTGATAACTTCCCATGTTGTGTTCTAGTATTATTGGGCCTCCTGCCAGATGGCTAGAGAGACAATTAAATTAATATTCAGAGCTAAGGTTTTAATGATTGAAAATTATATAACATCCCTCACCCTCAAAGACAAATTATTGTATGACTATAATTCTCAGTGCCTTAATCCAAAGGCCCAAGTCTTCCTCATTTTTGGCTGGCCACTGAAGACATTGACAATGAACAAGAATAATTTCAGATGACAATTAAATTATGCACACATAGACAAAAGGGTGAGTTAGGGTACAGGTCAATTTCACAGACAGTGTTTCCTATTATAATCTCTGTTTGCCTTTTTTTTTTCCCTAGTGATTAATTTACTAATTGGCCTTAGGTTAAACTTAGTTAATACTCCCCCCACCTTTTTTTTTTCCCCTGGAGCTGTTCAAGCAGAACAAGAGAAATAGAATTCTAGCCAGCAAAGTCCTCACTCCTCAAATCCACTACTGCTACTAACTTATCTTAAAACAAACAAACAAAAAAAATTAGTCCATATAATCAAGGCTGGAAAGATCCTGTATACTGTATGATCATCCGGCATTATATTCTCCCATCCAAAGAGAGATCCTGACAATCAGAGGTAGAATAATTTGATTGGCTGGAAAACCTAGATCAATAATGTCCTCTTCTCTATAAAATTAAACAAAGAAGTGTACTAAAAAATATGATAGTAGGAAAAACTTTATAACAGAAACCCACTTTCAGGTAGGATATCAGCAAGTATTCTGTATGACATGCAAGAGGGATCTGTGAAGATACACATAAAAAAAGAAAACTTACTTGTGGAAAGCCAAATACTTTTGGAAATGGAGTTGACAAGAATCAAGCTCTGAGATTTTCTCCCAAACAGAGAAAGCATTACCATCTATCTCAGCTATACTAAACTGAAACCTTTGTTCTTTTCATGAAGCAGGAAGAAGAAATCCCCACGGCAGTTGGTATGTGTGTGAGCTGTTTCTTGTGCGCTAAAGAAACAGATGCCATTTTCATGAGGGATGGCATAACTACTTACTGAACCCCATTAGGATAGCTGGATGCCTCTCCGTGCATACTAACTAGTTTGCTCACAACCAAGATGGTGGATGAGAGGCATAATTAATATGATGTGGACTGAGAGAAAACACTGTGGGGAGTTTTGAATTGTGGCAAGGCAGATAAGGTAATTCCTAAGTGCCAATTCAATTACTGTTAGAATTCATCTGCCACTCTCCACTCCACTTCATATTTAATTATTTCAATAAAGAAGTGTGAGTGATTTTTATCATTTCCATTCAATTCCCCAATGCACTTATTTCTTCCCTGGACACGTTTATTCTACTGTATTCTCGGCTGCCTTAGTGTACAGGTTTGGAAAATGAACTCAAAAGACCAGAGAGCTGAGGATAGCTGAAATCTGATGTTTCTTCCCTATAGATTTAAGAAAAAAAAAGAAAAAAATGGTTTTGCCAGTTGTGGTTTCTTCTTTCAAAATATAGCTATTTAACTGGGCAGAACAGCCCATAGTTTGGTTTCTCAGCTTTGCTTGGAACCCCATGTATTTGCATTTAGAAAGTCAGCCTTTGCTTATCAGTTGTTTCTCCCAGCTGCTGTTTTGAACAGTGTATTAATTCTAGGCACCTCCATTTATTATTTTATGTAAAAACAAAAAATAAGAAATCAAACATTCAGCAGCACCTTACCTATCTTTCTGTGTACTCTCAGACTCCCCCTGAAATGACTGGGTGCAGAAATGATCAATTTCATGTCAATCAACTGGGTGTTGGCAGGCAGGGAGTGAGTCTCTGTCGACAAGGTGTTCCCCATCTAAATCCACTGGTATCTGGAGGGCAAAATGGAGGTACCACATACCCTTATTCTCAAATGCTCCATAATCATCATAGAATTTTCGATTTTCAAAATTGGCCTCCTTTCTGAATTTGTGGTCTATAAAATTTGCAATTGAATAGTTTTACCTTTGTAATTCATTCTACAGAGTATCAAGAAAATAGAACCTTTCCTATCTCTTAAACTCTAGAGTCAGCAGTAACATAGCCAATATCCACCCTCCCTCTTAAATATCAAATGATAAATAAAATGCAGAGCCTTTAGAGAAAAGGCCCCAAAGCACCCCTTCTCATAAAGCTGAAGCTGCTACTAACATATCATATGACACTAACAATCAGGGCAATCACTCTGGGCCATTCTTTGTGTTGCTAGAAAGAGTAGACGGGATAAAAAAAGATCTTGCTCTCCAGGCGTATGAACATGGCTTAGGAGTCAGACCACCAAGGCTCAGATTTTGGCTTCTCCACTTACTGAAGATGCAAATGTGAATTAAATGAAGGATTAGTGCTACTGTACAAAAATATACAGAAAAGTAACTGGCATGTGATAAGGGTCAAATATACATTGAATGCTATTATTGTTGTTGCTGCTCAGAAACTGATACCCCAAAATATGGCACTTTGACACACTGAACTATAGAAGCAGCCTCAAGATCTCTCTAACCTTCCCCCACTACTGTTTCTCAATTCTCTGTCTCTCCCAAAGCACAGGATAAAGTCGTTCTCTGAAGTTCCCTTATCTGCCTAATGTCTGGACCCACCAAAGAAGAAAATAATTACATCTGGTCCCTTCCCTGACTTTTCATTAACTGAACTCATATCCCAGGAAGAAAGACTGAAGTCTGTCAACACACCCGGACAGACTTTTGTCACAAACCATTGTCTGTTATGTGGGCCCAACAGACATTGTCCCAGGCCACTGTGTGTTCTTCAAGCCTGTTGAATTCCCCTAAAAATCATTTACTATCCTCTAAAATCATCCACACTTCTCAATTTCCCTTTCCCCTAAGAAGAAGGGAATCTGAGAATCTGTACCCCATTGTGAGGTGATCACTCTGTGAGCCTCCCCCTGTTTACACCTTTACTCCTATTAATCTTTCTTGTGTCAGTTGATTTTCAGAGAACCTTCAGAGGGCAAAGGGGAAGTCTTTTTCCCCTGGTCCCTTACGTTGTTCACAAGCTTGTCTACTGATGACTTGTTTTCCTTTTGTGGGCTGCTCTCTGTGTGCCCATTTCATCCTACAGAATCCACTGAGGGTTGAGGAGGCAAGCACAGAGTGGACATGTTTTCCACTTCCCATGTTTTATTCCTCCTAGTCCTCATTCTTGGCTCTGATTGGAATATATGTATCTCAGGAATTTCTCTAAGATTTCTACATAAGCACTTACAGACCAAATTTGGTTGGTTGGGGAGGGGAATAGGTAGAGGAATTGTATTGAAACTTTGCATACAAATATGTTTTTACTTAGATGGTATTTATTTGGGGTGATTTTAGGGATATAGATGGAAATTATATGGAGCTAAAAATCCCCCTAACTCAATAACCCCTTGTTGTTGTCAATAGTAGGAATGAAGATGAATACAAAGAGATCTTGCAAGAGACATACAACAGTGTTTTGTTGAATCAATATCATACTTCTGCTGAGTAGTAAAATATGATTAAACTGTCTTGAAAACTCCAGCAACTTATGAATCCATGTCTGTCTTTGCTTGTACTCCTGTGGATCCTTTTTTACTTCTCTTCCCTGGGAGGCCTTATTGGAAATGGAAACCCAGAGTGGTTCTGTCCCTGCCATGGAAACACTCAGCCTTCCCAGGCAAGATGGAGTTCTGCAACAGGTACCACTGGGAGATAGAATCTTGATCCTACTGGTCAGAGTTGTTCAGTTATTCCCAGCATGTACATATAATAATAGGTAAAGGGTTCTTTAACTTGGCACTGTATAAAGATGACAAAAATAATTTTCTAAAAATGGCTGAACTATCCATTTTAAAGAAAAGTGTATAGACTTCAACAGATATACTTATAGAAAACCATATTTGAGAAACAGTGTATCCTTAAACAAAACTCCAAATTCTTCACAGTAAAAAAATGACAATGACCTTTAACCAATGAGTCTGAGAAAATAATGGTTCAACCTGAATCCTCTTTTCTGTAATATATACATTTTTTTCTTCCTACATGAGTTGGTTTGCATTTGCTACTTCTTGGCTTAGAGTCATTAATATCAAGCCATAATCTTTGCTAAGGCATTTACTTAAAGTTTTGAGGTCTGAACAATTACATTTCTATGAACACTTTTCTTTCACCCCTTAAACTCAGAAAGATTGTGTTTAACTTGAATGCTCTAAGACTACATGCATACTTTTCGTACATTCATCTACCTTTCTCCACAACTATACTACAAATATCTTAAGGACAGGGATTTTCTATTGACTTTGTATCATCATTTCTATCATAGTCCCTTACACACAGAGGGCTCACTAAGAATTTGTTGAATAAATGAATAAAAACAATCACATACTTTGAACTTTTTAATGTGTTTTTCCCAGTACCCCACTGCAGGGGTATACAGAAAAACCTTCTCCAAATTAAATCCCAGACTTCATTCTCAACAGGCCTTTAAACTAATTTGGCTTAAGATCTCCCAGCTACTATTGGTTTCTCTCTATTACCTATCAAAAGACACTTGACAATATTCCAAAAGAGAAAACACTACATCCTCATCTGGAAGAGAGAATCTTTATCAAAATCAAAAGATCCATTTCTCCCAGGAGAGGCTCCACAATACCAGCACAGTGATCAAATGGGGGAAGATGTCCTAAAATACTTTCCGGTAATGAGCCACTAAAACTGTCTCAGATGACTGATAAAGGAATAAAAGTTTTAAAATCCTTACCCATGCATCAATCCTGCATTTTAAAGTGTCCCATTTTATTGTACTGATTAATCATATGCTCAGAGGAAGTTGGCAAAAGCTATCAAAAGCCAACCAGTATAACTTGAATGCCAACTTCACAAAATAATCAGGGTCTGGTGGGATGTGTCATAAAATATGCCAAGACAGGTCATTCTAATGCACTCTTGAAAGAATTATACATATTCATTCTCCTCATTTAGCACCTGAATGACAACAAGCAGGTGAAAGCATCAGAACCAATGCATCAAGCCAGACAGTTACCATTATGAACAAAACATAAAAAGAGAGTGACGGTGCTGAAAAATGGTAAGAGTCTTCTACTCAGACCTTGCAAGCATTGCTCTCTTTTGATAGGGAAATGAAGCTTGCTGGGAGAAAGAGAGAGCTATGTCTTATTGTCATTGCTGCTTACAGTTTGGTGCAAATTTACATGAAATATACATTTCTTAATAGAATTCACCATAACTTTTTAGTTTGTTTGTTTTAGAGACATGGTGAGGATAGAAAAACCATCAATCTAAACTAAATGCTTTCCTTAAATATCTAAGATCATCTCTGAGCAATGGAGGGCTCTATTAATCACTAATGAACTCCTAAATGCTACCTTCAGCTGAAATAATGATAGGTAAAATTATACTGTGACACACTGAGTGACAAAAACAGCCTCCTTGCCTAGTTTCATAGTGTGTTATTGGATTGCAAGGCACTGTTTTAAAAGAATAAAATAAATAGCTAACAAGCTCTAGTAGAATCAATTCTATTTTACCATATGTGTATGTATTCATATGAGTGTGTTGCATGTGTATGTTCATTTGCATAATTTTGACAAAGACTTGTCTATAATCCTTCAAGCCACTGCCACTAACTTCCACCCCCTTACCTATCATATCTCAATAAAGAATGCCCTCTTTTCTGTAATTAAGACAATACCACTTATAATTGGAACTATGTAAAATCACAGATAAGCTAAGAAAAAGTAACTACACAAACTCTGGAAAGCATTTATATTTTCAGAGACCTCCAAGTATTCTCTTTATTGCTTAATATGGCTTTTGGAAATTGGACTGAGTGAGAGAGAATACAACTCCCCAACATGACTTTTTTACTATAAAATACACAGTGGAGGAGTTGGTTGCCTCTTTGAGCAAGGTTTGCCAAAGTAACTCCTAGGCCTTCACAAGGAGTGCTAGGGTTGATAAATTATGTAGGATGTTCTAGACTGCCCTTGTGTGACCTGAACTCCTGCCCCTGGCCAGTTTTCACTCTTGATGGCCCTCACTCCAGACTTCCCAAGGAGTGTACCTCATGTATTTAGTTCCTGGGATCCTAGTATCTCTTTTGGCTCCTCTAGGAATGGTTTCCTGGCCAGGGCCCTCAACTTCTCTCCTTTCACTGGACCTGGACTTGTTATTCAACTATGCCCTTTCAGACTCTTCTGTTTTGACCTAGGTAAGGTCTAGAATAGCTGGCTTGCACTGAGTGTCACCGAGACAGCACTAACACTGATTAGGTAATCAAAGCAAGGAAATCAAGCAGTGGGCTAAATTGATGGGCCTAACTAAGAATGATCTCTGCACTTCAGTGAAGAAACTTCTCAAGGAAAAAAGTCTGTGTGCTGCATAGACTAAGAAAAGCTCTTTGTAGAAATTTAACTTTAGCCTTTTATTTTTTAGCTTTTAGCATTTCCTTATGGTCTAACTATATTGTAACTCAAGCTAGTCCTTTTCTTTCCCTCTTTCTGTTAATTTGAAGGTATTTAAAGGAGCAACAGTAGAAGGCTCTGAAATTATAATCATTGTCTATAAACTGCCTGGGCTACTTAATTCCTCCCTGAATTTCTCACCTTTTATTTTTTTCTGTTTTCTTTTCCAGTTATTAAGACTTCTTTTAAATATCATCTAATTCTGAAAGCACAAGTATTACAAAACTACATGGCCTGCTGCCTCCGATGAGACTCCTTATCTCCTTGGGAAGGAAAATGGTTAATGCGAAACCTCCTCCTATGGGCCACTGGAAAGCTGTGGAGGATTCTAAGACTTAGGATTTTCCTACAACCCCCCTCCCACCCCTGTGCACCTGCCTCCCACCCCAAAGAGGAGAGATTCAGAGAAGAGAGCACTATCTGAATGGGGAAAGTTCTGTCATAGTGCTTACTGGTTCTATCAGTCCCCTATTGAGGTGTGAACCAACTTAGTAACTCAATCTTTGTGCTGGGCAGCCCTTAATTGTGCAGCAGGTGCATAACCACAGGTGGCCTTTAACATTTCTTCCTGTATCCAATTAGAAGTCTCATTATACTAGGAGTAACTGAGAGAAGTAGAGGACAGCAAATAAGAGAACACATTGAGTGAATGCTTGGTCTATGGTCATGATTCTCCAGCTAACTCCCTACCTTCATTTTTTGCTGCCAACAAATGATTTTGTCCCATGTCATTTCTTTTACATCTTCTTGCTTACAACTCCAGCCTTAAAAGGTATGTCACTTTACTTGTCCCTTGGCAAGCTATCATTAATTCATTCATTTAATAAATATTTGTTGAGTATCTATTATTTATCATATATTATTTTAGATATTGGAGAAATAGAAAGACACTTAGACAAAGTCCCTAGTCTGACTTCACTTGTATTCTAGTAGCAGAAAATAGAAAATTAGGCAAAGATAGATTTGTTGGATTTTGTATTACATCCATAGGTTGAGTTTTAATTCTAGTTATTGTAATTTTCAATTCAATAATTTTCATTTGATTCTTTTAAATAGATTCCCCATCTTGTCATCTATATTCTTACATATATTTATCATGGTTATTTAAAAGTCTGCATTTAGCAAACAAAAAATATGGATCTCCTGTGGATCTCTTTTTACTGTTGCTTCTATTATAATATTTTTGTCATTTGGCAATTTCTCTTGTTATGTATGGTAACTTTGGACTAACTAACTGATAATCATTGTGTTTGAAAAATTGTAGAGATATTTTGAGAGTGTGAAGGGTTTTGTTCTCTATCAGGGATTTTTTGTTTTGTTTTGTTTTTGACAAGTGTTTAGGCTAGGCACAAAACATATTAACCCAATCTGTGTTTAAGCTGATTAAAGCTGAGTTTCAGTTTAATGAAGGCTGACAAATTTTCTGATTTGCTCTTACTTGTAAGATGTTCCATGGCTTACTCTTGCTCACATAAGATGTATCCTCTAGAGATCCCAACTAAAAGCCCAGAGAATCCTACTTTGACAATCCCTAACTCCAAGTTTTGTCTCTCAAGCTTTAGGAGACTAAATAAAGGTATAAAAGCTTTTCAATTAGCTTTTGAACCATTTAGACCCCATTCACAAATGAGTAAGCAGTTGGATTGAAAAAACAGGACTGAATACTAGGCTTGCCTTGCTGTTTCTCTCTTCTTTTCAGGATGGCTCCAAGATCTTGAACTCTTTAGTCCTTGATGGCTTTATATTTTGTTTCCAGTGTATTCAGATATACTCCTTTTTGTTTTATCCAGCCTCTCTAATTCTTATAGGAGGAAAGGCTGGTCTTCACAAACTAATCCATCACAGCCAGAAATATAAGTCCCTTACTGTAAGAATTTATAATCTTTTAATGTATCTAAGGTTCACTTTATCATCATAAGAGCCTGGTAGCTTTATCCTATTCTCTGGCCAATGACTATAGCTCTCTCCACAAATACTCATCTTATAAGTAAAGGCCATCATACCAAGGGACAGGTAGATGTGGTTGGGTCGTCTATCTTTATCACTGAAATAAAAATGCAGAGTACTTGCACTATTGAATGGGCATTGGCAACAACTTCACATGAAGACAATAGTTTATTTTAGCTTCTAGGTTCCTACAAATATTTCCAGACTACTAAAGTGGAACATTTTGTTTTTAATACTTCAGGTGATTTTATGGCTTTTGAAAAATGACTATAGATAAACAATTTAGTCACTAGAGGAATTTCAAATGCTGAAATATGCTCTTCTTTGTTTTACCTGACAGTAATGTACAAATAAAACTCAGGACTGGTTAGTAGACCTTTCATACTGTTCCAGTATCTATGTAGCTTAGCTGATTCACCTTGAGATTGACGTTCGCTTGTCCTCTCTGGCATAAACATGATTTATCATTTGAAACACACACACAAACATACATTTTTTTCTGTTTCTGTCTCCAAATTTTGAATAGCCATTATATCTAGTGATCCTCTTTAATCTCTTTCAAATACCCAAATATAAAATATTTTGAGCTATAGGGAATCTTAGTTGAACTTTTTAGCTAGGAGTGCATTTCCAGCACAACCCCATTAAAATGCAGAATTATTATTTCAAGAACTAGAATACTCCATTTTGGGTCATTCACTTTTCTGAGGTAAGTGATAATTATCACAGCTCTTCACAGTCTCAGGATACAGGAGTTTGATTTGCCTGACTGCTATAGATACTGTTGAGTGTTCTCATAAACCTAACAACGACCCACGAAAAACAAAGTAAAAGAACTAGGCAAGACACAAGTGGTACAGGGTGTCATGGCATTAAACAGTTGGATTAGCTAGCTCCATTGCTCTGACTGAAGTAAAATGTAGTATGGAAAGTGAAATCTTCAGGGTTACTGGGGAGAGGGTTATATTTTACAGCACTTCAGTACGTGGAAATAAACTACTCCCTGTACTTAAGAACAGACCCAACATCAGGTTGCAGATCTAGTACAGAGTGGTACTTTCAATCTCCATTAAGTATCACCCTGTAAGGCACCATGTTAAGTGTTGGGTTGGGGGCAGGGGGCAGGGGGGAAGGATGAGAACCCTGAACTCTACTGGAAAGACCAGAGCAAATAAATTCGAAAGTAAATAAAAAATTCAAGAGGTCAGTATAACCATAGATGATCTTTCCAAATGCAGAGCATGGACACGTTAAAAGAAATACTTCAGGAACTAGGAGAGTGGGGTAGAGTGAAAATGAATTTAAAAAGGTTAGAAAATGTTTCACTAACAAAGAGAGGTTTTTTTTTGTTTTTTTTTTGAGACAGAGTCACACTCTGTCGGCCTGGGTAGAGTGCAGTGGTGTCATCATAGCTCACTACAACTTCCAACTTCTGGTCTCAAGCCATCTTCCTGCCTCAGCCTCCTGAGTAGCTGGGACTACAGGTGCATGCCACACGCCTGGCTAATTTTTCTATTTTTAGTAGAGATGGGGTCTCGCTCTTTCTCAAGCTGATCTCGAACTCCTGAGCTCAAGCAATCTTCCCGCCTTGGCCTCACGGTACCCAGCCTAAAGAGGGATTTTAAACAATGTAAAAGGTAGAAGGAAGTTTACATCTTAATTTTTAAAGTAGTTTTCAAATGTTGCTTTCCATCAGGGAGTCCTAAGATGAGCCTTAAAGGCAATAGGAAAACTGGATGGCCTACAGCAGCGGTCCCCAACCTTTTTGGCACCAGGGACTGGTTTCATGGAAGACAATTTTTCCACGGATGGGGGTGGGGTTGGGGGGGTGGGGGAGTGCAGGTGCAGGGCTGGGGGAGATGATTGAAGTGCATTACATTTATTGTGCAGTCAAACCTCTCTGCTAATGATAATCTGTATTTGCAGCCACTCCCCAGCACTAACTTCACTGCCTGAACTGCACCTCAGATCATCAGGCATTAGATTCTCATAAGGAGCCCACAACCTAGATCCCTCTGTGCGCAGTTTACAGTAAGGTTCCGGCTCCTATGAGAATCTAATGCCCACCCGCCATCTGACAAGAGGTGGAGCTTATGCGGTTATGCCGGGTGATGGGGAGGGGCTGTAAATACAGATGAAGCTACGCTTGCTTGGCCACCGCTCACCTCCGCTCACCTCTGCTGTGCCACCCGGTTCCTAACAGGCCACAGACTGCTACTGGTCCACAGTCTGGGGGTTGGGGACCACAGGCCTATAGGATGGGTATCTGGACCTCCATCCTCCACTTCAGTGATTGGATTTATATGTTTGTATTGCATTTTAAAATTTTATAAGATTTTTTAGGAATAAAGGGAGGTTCCATGGCTTGCTCTCTCTCTTGCTCATTTACTTTCTCTACATCTATATCTAAATCTAAATCTCTATCTATTTATTCATAAAATCAGAATATGAACTTTAGGGAAAAAAAGCCCTGCCTTCCATACTTCCATTCCAGTTCTCTTTCTACGTCTCCCTGCAGTCATTTTGAACACCTTGGTACTGATCGGCCTTCCTCAGATCCAGCTGTTATGGATCTCCCTCCCTCTCTCTCTCTCTCTGTCTCTCTCTATCATCTGTCTATCCATATATCTAGAGAGAAATCATACCTTGAAATACATATTAATATATATAAACTTATACAAGATTTAATATGTATGAGAAACCACTAGCCTGTGTCGTCTTCTGTAGTTGAAGAAAAAAAAGCTCAGAAAGAAGGTTGAAACACCTTTCCAAGTTTGTTTAGTTAAAATCCAAGTATGAACTTCCACTTCTTTCTGCAGTTACTTTGAGTAACATCCACTACCGGTCAGGTTTTCTTGTATCTACCTCTTACAAAGGAAGACAGGAACATCTCTACCCTGGCGTCTAATGCCAGATTTCAGTGACTCTTCATTCATTCAGTGCCCACTACTTTCATGTATTAATCATTTCCAGAAGGTTCTGAAAGGAGGTGTGCATGTTTGTCAGAGACTCAGTGTATGAATAAATAGGTGACTTCAAGGTAACTGGATTAATTCCTCCTTTAATTCAAACATCCATCCCAATGGAATATAGGGGATATTTTCAAGTGATTGAAATACTGAAGCTTAATGAGAATAATAGATATTCTGAATAGAGTTTAAAAATATTAAATATTTCATTGAACCAAATATTTAATACAATTTAAATACAAAATGGATAAATATATTGTATTATAAATTTTAAGGTAAAAATGTAAATTTATAATATATATTAAAATAGGTTGTCCTTCTATTATAAATTACTTGCAGATAAAATAATTAACATATTCCTAAAATAACAAGGTAAGCACTATATAAAATGAAGGAAATTTAATTAGTCATTAAAATAGAAAATAAAATAATATTCTTTGATCTTTTTTTAAAGTTGCAAGATGGAAACCAAAGTGAGGCAAAAATGTCATTATTCAATTATGAGGGTATTTTTGTGTAAATTGTTCTAGCTGCAGATAAACTTCTTCCTGACTTTACACTAGTTGGTGGAATGGTGAGAAGACAGTTTTTGCTATAGTTCAGGGTTTGGCAAAATTTTTCTCTAAAGGGCCAGATAGTATATATTTTCAGCTTTGCAGGGCATACTACTTAATTCTGCTATAATTGTAATAATAATTGTAATACAAAAAGCAATATGTAAAGGCAGCCTTAGGCCAATATGTAAGTGAATGGGTGTGGCTCTGTTCCAATAAAACTTTATTTACAATATAGCCTATGGGCCAGATTTGTCCTCCTGGCTATAGTTCCCCAATTCTTGCTCTAGTTCCAAATGTCTTCTTTTGACTCAATCTTTAAATAATCCCTTTTCTTATTATATGACCCAGATGAGGTATTTTTTGGAAAACACTTTAAAATCATAGTGGACTATATGCTTTGTAAAAGGAAAAATCCAATTTTCTTTATTTTCTTTAGTTTTATCTTATGTAGATGGAAATTTTATTGCAGAATTACCTGCATCAATTTCCATACTTGTTTTGGACGCCTTCACATTAAATAATTATTCTTCCAAAAGAAGTTTCTTGTAATACAACTATACAAGAACAGATCTATCTAAACTTGTAATCTCTATAAATGTGTGTCTTTTACCATATTTCTACTGAGTAATTTATCTTGATTTTAAGATGTAAATAACTGAGTTGTTAAATTTTAACACCTAAATAAGGGCTTTTGTGGCAGAAATAGCTGGTTGAATAGTGAAGATCTATGTTCTTATTTCATGGTGTGGAATCCTTGTTGGGAAGCAGCTCCCAGGTACTTTAAACTAGATGTGACCACGTGACTAGCTCTCACGGTTTTGTGCCAATTCCAGGTGAGAACATTTAAGAAGCAGGTGTAGTTTCTCTGGGCTCCTCTAATCAGCAAGCTGAATATCAATGCCCAGATAGACCTTAGGAGACACTCCTACTGTCGTATGTGTTTCACTTGAATAAGAAATAAACTTCTCTTGGATTCAGTCACTAAGACTTAACTTTAATTGTTGGAGCAGCTAGTATTATCTAAACTAATAAAATATTAAACAACAAAAACATTACTGATATTTTTTGGGATGCATTACTGATATTTCAGTATTTAAAATAGCACATTATATTTGAAATAGTAAAATACTAGGAATTACGTTACAATTATTAGACTTTAAAATGAATGTTGTTGTTCCATATAAATCATCTCTTTCCAATAATTGATATACAGTAATAAAGAGTTAATTTTGAACAGGTATAAAAATGTAAGAAGGGAGTTTTAATAAACGAAACTCTGAACAAAAAAAAGCATAGAAACTAGAAAAACTAAATATATTTAAATATGCTTAATATTATAAATAAGCTTAATATTATACTTAAACATAACATAATACATCATTGCTTAATAAATGTGGAATAGTACATAGAAGAGTTAAGATATAAGAATAAGATAGATGATTAAGAATACATAACTCCTCTATAGCAACAGAATTGGGGGTGTTTCCAGATCTAGTGGGCTTTGCTTCCTTAAATGGAACCAGCTACTTGTATATTGACCAATTTAACTTCTGTGAATCTCTTTCCCTGTACTGACTACTAGGATAATCTGTAAAGCCTACTTTGAATGTTGAGCCCGTATATGTAAACACATCCGAAAGCTTGGCATCTGTGTTCTGAGTGCCCAGAATGGCATGTTCATCTTGTTTTATACCCTAAACATTAGTATTTGTAACAAAAAAAATGCACTGCTTACAATACAAAAAACTCTGATGAGATAGCTCAGCAAAGGAGCAGGAATGTATTTCCCTCTGAATTTCATATTTTATTCCATGACTATCTATGATACCAATTGATGCTGCAAAGGGACATTAGTAATCCTAGAATTTTCTCTTGACTAAAGCATAGTAAGTAACTGGCTTTACTTATTTTTTAAGTTTTTTTTTTTTTTTTTTTGGTTTCTAAGTGTCATTTTGCAAGATAGGCTCCCAGTGTTGCCAAAAATATAAAAGTGAAATAAACTGGTAGGAGTTGCTTTTAATTTAGGCATTGGGGAAACATGAGAAGATAAGTAAGCCCATGTGGACTGGGGAAAACAAAAAGATTAAATACTAAGAGTTAATAGAGACTTTTTAAAGACCATGAATGGAGATACTCCATTCCTCTCTTGAATTCTCTTTTGTTTTGTTATCATCACATATTAAGCCATAGTAAAACCACAATTCAAATAGGTCTGGGCCACATTCTTTTCCTATTACTATTTTTCTCATTTCAATGTTAAGAAATCTGTAAGCACCCTAAGTGGTTAAAACCAGTAGGGTCTATTACAAAATTATGAAGTCTTGTTAATGTGAATGTGAAAGAACATTTCCAGTTTTAGGATGGCAAGATACTATTATGATCTTATAGAAAATGGAGAATCATTGCAAGTTTTGTAGGGCAGGGATGTGCTCAAAATAATATTTGGGGAAAATTACCAAAATAGAAAAGAGTGAAGATGGGGAAAATGGTTAAAATGGCATATAGGTCATAAAGTGGTGACAGTGGAAATGCAAAGGAGATAGTGAATATAAGAATCACTTCAAAGAAGATAAAGGGTAAGATTTGTTTTAAAACATAAGTTGTGTGTAAATATGGGATACCATCTGGAGGTGTTCAACAGGCAACTGGAAATAAAGGATCTAAGCTTGTCAAAGACATTGGGTCTAACGATATTAATTTGGAAGGCAACCTGGTAATACATCCAAAATGGCCAAATATTCCCTTCAGCTTGACTAAACTTTAGACAGGTTTCTTCTGGTCTAAATATTCTGAACTTTATCCCCCTCCTCCTTTTTTTATAGAGCTTTTACTTTAGAAAACTTGCAGTTGTAATTCTCCTTTTGCCCATTCGAGATACAAATCTTCTCCCAGCCTCTTGCCAGTTTTACAGCTGAGTGATGTCAATGTCTTTCTCAAGGATCTGGGAGCCATCCCTTTGAAATATAATCCTCAAGAAAGATAGAGACTTTATCTCTCAGTCTCTGTGGGGGAGTAGGAGCCTAACTTCAGTAAGTGCCAATTACCTGGCCTCATGGAACTGATCAACTTCCTCCCTAGTAGCTAGGACTCTTTTACTAGCTCGCCCCAGGGCTTAAAACTCTCCTGCCTTTTGTTTCAGTGGAGTTGAGTTTTATCTCTCTCCCGGATTGTAATAGTCTTAAATAAAGTCTTTCTTGCCTATTTAACTTGTTCAGTGTAATTTTTCTTTGACACAATCATTGAAAGTATTTGAAATATCCAAGAAAGACAGTGAGAGAGAAAAAGGCCAATTAAGTAACTTGCGGAAATTTAACCTTTTAACGACAGGACTGGAGGAGATGAAAAAGTAGAAAGAAAACCCAGTATGTGTAACGTAGAATTCAAAAACCTGGAGAATTTCAAGAAGGGAGATGTCAACAGCATCATTTCTCATATGGGAAAAATAATTATTGAAAAAAACTGTAATAAAAAGTAATTGGATAAAATGAGTAGGAGACAAGTGCTGATATTTATTCTAACATCTTTACTGGGCGTGTACCATGTACTATGCAACTTTCAAAGTTTGGGTCTCAGAGGTAAGGAAGACAAGCAAGATCCCAGCTCTATGCAACTTACATTAAATTGAAGGAGACAAAAAATAATATAAAAGTAATAATAATAAATGAAAGAAGTACCAGAAATGTTAGGTGTTATCAAGGAATTTGAAGAGAATGTTTGAATAGAAAGTGACTGAGTGGATACTTTAGATTGGATTGGAGAGGAATGGGCAAGGAAGACCTCTCTGAGGAAGGAATAATTTGACTGTGATCTGACTGACCATAAGGAGCCAGGAACAAAAAGCAGATAAGTTAAGGCAGAAATAAGCAGGTGGAGTTCAAACATGCCAAGCCTGGCAGTAGTGCAGTGAGCAAGGCTGAGAATCATATGAGAAGAGGTTGTAAAATTGTATGCCAGTACAGTAAGGTGTTTGGATTTTGTTTTTAGTATGACATGAAGCCATTGGAGGGGTTTAAGCACAGTGATATTATCAGCTGTGTGTTTTAAAAGGATAATTGACAGCTTTATGGGGAATGAATTTTAGAGATGCATGACGGCAAGCAGAGAAAACCAGCAACCCTCCAGGTTAGAGACTATGGTGGTTTGGACCAGGATTCATTAAGAAAGTGGTTTCAATGAAAAAGAGGGGCAGGACTCAGATTTGTGTGGCAGGAAGTAGCCAGGGGTGGTGTGGGAGCAGGGGCAGTGGACACCATCCCTGCCTATGTGCTTCGAATATGAAGTATGGATGCCGGAAATGAGGAGTGTCACAACCCTTCTTCTATAAAAGAATATTGAAATATTCAGAGGAGAAAAATGGATTTAAAGGACAAAATGTGTTCAATTCAGAAGGAAGGGTTTAAAATTTGAAAGAGCAAACAGCAAGAATAAAGAAAGCCCATGAAGATGGTACTTAAAATGTAAACCTTTCCATAGTTTAATAAATGAATAAGCAACTCCTTTCTCTCTTTCCTTTCTCCTTTGGAAGAAGAGTGTACACGGTGGTTAAAATAAATAACAATGGAACATAAAGCCCAGCAATGTTAATTTGGCCCACTAGAGCCTCAGTCATCATTATGGAACTCATAGATCAATGTTGATGACTATTTCTTGTATTCGCTGCTACTGAGCCCTCTTTGAGTCTCAGTAGAACTGAGCAGGAAAGTCAGAATGTAAGAAGATCAAAATGAAAACAAAGCAAAACAAAACAATAATAATAATAACAATAATAGATATTTTTCCTAAGAATTGTCCTTCTGAACAGGGCTAGTTTATGGAAATAGGCTTAAGAACACACTGTACACTGGGCAAGAAACCAGTGAAACTGAAGACACTTCTGAATGTGAAATTCATGCTGAAAAGTAATTTAAAGCCCTTATATTATAATCTATTAATAGAAATTTCCAAAATAGAAGAAACTCTTGCAGCTGCAATAGCAGCTATAGCCCACAGGGTAGAAACATTTTTTTGCCTTGGATGGTATGTGTTTTCTTTGAGGATGTTCTCTCAAGTAGAAATTAATTTTTCAAGGCCCTTTCTTGCCACCCTAGTGGATATTTTCTGGGAGCTAGACTAAGAGGCAAAATATTTTGGTGGCATTATATGAGCATATTGTCATTCATTTCTGAAAATGTGTCATGATAATGATTCCTTATTTGATATACCTTTTGTTTCAAGATCATTAAGGTCTGCCAAATTGCAGGTGGTAGGAATTATCATCATGTTACTGACACGAAGGGGAGAGATCTTTCTAGTATCTGGGAAGTTGGACCAGAATATCATCAATATCTCTTATGGTTCTAAGATTATATGAGGTCCATGGTTCTCACTGGAAGCAAGAGTCTGAGCCTGTCATCTTGACTTGTGAACTAAATCCACAAAGACTGACCTTTTGGAAAATAGCGTGTGGGGGTGGGTGAGGGGAGATGTTTTCAAATTCCCCAAGCAGTCTGCTGCTTGTTTTTTAAAGCTCCCAGGATTTCTGGATGTTATTTTTTTCATAATAAGCATATGAAAGGTGAATTTTTATGGCCTGGGGGTTGGTGTGAATTTCATTCATGGTCTGCTTTGCTGTACTACCTTTAAGAGTTGAAAGTGTATATGCCATCTCTAATTGGAACTCCCAGGCAGAAATGATTCCATCAAGGAACTTAAAATATGTGGCCATATGAATCACCCTGCAGACCAACTATATTGCTATAAAGCAAATAATTTACATTTAAATAACTTATCTGCATTCACCTAATTTAAAAGTAATCTTTATTCCTTTTCAACTAATCCCCAAACTTATGGACTAGTTTGATCATATTTGTGCAATAAAATTGAAATTTTCAGATATGGTAGGTAATCAATTTTAGTCACCTCATCTGCGTTTCCAATCTCATTACAGATTGCAATTTTCAGCGCAGATTACATGATGACCCATCAGTGGCTTTGTTGTTTCTGAATTACCGATTCCTTGCCTACTGCCAGATAAGAACAAAGCCTATGCATCAGCCTGACAGCTTGCAAACAGAAAATGGGCTTGTAGGATTGGATTTAAATCCCAGGTGTAGGGGATAATTATCACATCACTCATGCAGTAACTGAAAAATGGTATTTCAACAAGAAAAATTACATTCCTTTTATAGTGCCAACAGAAATCATTATTTGAGGCTTCACACTGATTCACTGTATCATTACATGTGCACTGTACTCATTAAATGTAATGTTTGTTGCAACATAAAAAAGTTATTGTTTTAGGTACTTTGGTGGAGCAGGTAGCTTAAATTTAAGGTTTGTGGAACCTTGATGGTGTAGAGGTCGTTTGGACTCTAATATATACTGTGCAAGAGAAATGACAACCCAGACGCAGAGCTTTTCAATGGACTCCTATTACAGGAGGCGTGGATGGATAGTACAAAGAAAATGGAGTATAAATCTTTTGTTTCAAAAACCCCAGCCATTTAACCCTACAGTCTGTCCAGAGGAAGAAGACAAATAATGATTCAAATCTCGACAGAGCAGTGCTGAATAGTGCATATTTTACCATTAGCTTTGAAATCACTGAAGCCCAACATATACATTCTAAAGAACAGAAGGACAGAGACTATATTCATTTGAAAAATCATTAAAGAAAACAGTGGCAAACACATTGGAAATGCACTCCTCACCCCTGGCATTTGGTCCATCACCCACAAGGCTGCGGTTTTTTCCCAATGATTGTGCAAGCAGAACAATAATGAAAGCAGGATTCGGCAGAGTTGTGTCATGTGTAGGTGCAGAAGGCTACGTGTCAACTGCTGAGAGCAACAACCCACGCTGTATTAATCTGAGCCTTAGTTATGTTTATGGCCAACTGGCTTTCTCATTAAGATGATCAGAATAGTGTAAAAGAAGAGGATGCCCTTGTATTTGCTATATTCTTACATGGACTCCAAGAGGAGGCACTGACTATTTGATAAATAGGTAGGTAGGCAGGTAGATAGATAGATAGAATTTTATGTGTCAGCTCATAGCATCTTGCCTGGAATTCTTATTTTGAGCTCTCTTCCCGTGTGCAGAGAGAGACCTTTTGTTAAGAGACTTAAAGTACAATTGTGAAGAACTGAAATATCTCTTTCTAATCTTCTGTTCCTCTCACCTCTATAGTCTTTTGTCTTGACAATCTCTTCAGGGTGGCTGAAGCCTTACCAATACTGAAGCAGGGCTAAGTATATGGAAGCAATGCAAAGTTTTCTAATTTCTCTTTATGCTCAGGAAGGTACTTGGAGCAACAGACATCTTTCTAAGAGCTGGTTTCTATCCCCTTGTATCCTAACAGAAAATTCACCCAACAAACTTTCCAGTGGTGTATGCAGATCTGCTGCCTGCTCTCAGAGAGCCTACACTCTGGTTGGAAAAGAAGGATGTGGAAGTAAAAAATAAATAGTAACACAAGGTTACTAGCGTTAGTGGTTAAAAGAGTAGCAGGGTCATAGATCCTACAGAGGAGGCAGTAACCCCTGGTTAAAGAAGCTGCACTCAGGAGGAGAGGCAATAAAGGAAGGGAAGTCCTTAAATAAACCAATGAGAGGGCCGAGGGGACTCCAATAGTAAAATTTTCTTTAGTGATAAGACCAAAAGTTATGTGCTACTTTCCTATATATACGGCTTTCAAAAACAGGGGCAGGCATGTTGCTGGTAGTTATCAGGCACTTAATCACATTAATATGAACCTCAATCATAATAAAAATAAACATGTGTACTTTTTATCTAAGGCACAGTGCTAATCACTTAAGGTGACTTATGTCATTTAATTTTTACACCAGTCCTGTGACTTTGTCATCACACCATTCCAAACAGGTGGACATTGAGACGTAGAAGGGTTAAGTAATATGCTCAAGAGATGGAGCTTGAATTTGAACCAAGCCTGCCTTTCTACAGAGCCTGTACCCTTAATCCCTAGACTGTAAAGTTATTATATAATGCTTTCACCGTAGATGAGAAACCTAAAATTTTTGAAATGTCCTTTTTGTTCTCATGTACAAAGCTAACACCATCTAACCCCAGTCATTTACCAACTAAAACCCATCACAGCTACTAAGTAAATATGCATTGTGTTGATGGCCATTTTAAAATAATGACTTGAGCATCCAATTAATAGTCATAACAACACACATCTCAGGTGTGGGTCAAATCTTACATTTTTTTGAAGAACACACTCTGAGCTCCAATTATGCCACTATTTAAATTGTGTTGGTGGCATTTAGTTCTGTTTTTTGAAATGCAAAACATAACCCATTCCACCCACTCAGAAACTTAGCAAACTTAAAGAGATAAGTTCCTTTGAAAGATGCCTTAGAGGAATTTTTTCTCGGGCTTATCAGGGAGAACAATGTGGGTTTGGTTCTGGATCAGGTGGTCATATTAGAAAATGCATTAAAATGCAGGCTGACAAACAAGACCAAATGCAAAATTACCAATCTGTTCTGCTCCTGACAGCACTGTGGAGAATGAGATTTGTCTGTCTTTGTGCCATCAGGGCCTTGCAGGGCATGGTTTAATTGAGGGTCAACATGTAGTTGAACTAGAGATTGTAAACTGTGTTCAGAAATTAAAACTGACCAGACATGAATGTCATTTCTCACCTGCATAGTCCTTGTAGTACACAGGCCAGATTTCCACATGATAATCCCCGTACCTTCTCAGCCCCCTATCTCTGGTCACACTTCCTCTGAAGCTCCTAATTTAGTGAGAAAGTGAACAGCCACATTCATCTGAGAATCCCTGCACAGGGATGTTGATCAAATGCTTCCCCTGTGTGAATAAATTGGCTGCACCCAAAGTAAGAAACTCTGCTGTGTATTCTTGAAAGGAATGTGATCAGCGTGTGTGTGATTTACAAACTGTCCAGTATTTTCACTGAGACATGAAAATAAATGGATTTCGTCCCCATTGCAGCTCTGCTGTTTCTCATGGGGCTGGAGGGATTGCTCCTTTGGCCCTGTGGCATGCCCTTGTGAAAGCGATGAGAAAGCAGCTGCTTACATTACCTGGGAGAACTCCCTTTAAAAGCTTGTCTTGCTCTAAAGAGCATTGCTGCTTAATTTTGTTTTTCCTGAACACGTTAGATGTTGCCCGTTGGTGCAGCCTCCTGCTGCCTCATTGTTCACTGCTGGGTTGTGCAACATCTCCATGCTTGGGAAAGGTGCTGAACAAATTGCACAGAGGATATCTCACTGGGTGGGATTCTGGGCAAGGCTGGAAAGATCGCAGAACATTAGCAACCGGCATGCCTCTAGCCTGGGAAGTAGGAGTAGGAGACCGGGAGGTGGTATACTCCACATGCCGTGCACAAATAAGTGAAATGACTAGCCTGAAGTCACATAGGAAAGGAAAGGCATGCACAGAGCTAAGGGAAAAGCATGCACAGTGTTAAGCAGAAAAGAAATCATATGTTTGCCCTCTACATTGTACCACTGCACCTCTTCTTCCTTTATTAACCTGGAAAAATGGCTTTATGTTGTTCATGACAGGCAAGAGGTTTTTCTTGCTTTACCATTTCTTATCCTATGGCTTATAAATGCTCCACAATGGTTTTTTTTTTTTAACTTGCTCCTATGAAACATAATTGTGGGAAAAGGGAGAATGAAATTTGTCCCCTCTAAGCAATACAAAATGTGGCAATGGAGACAGAGACATTAACTGTCTATTCTGGGTTTGCAAGTGGCAAATGTTGCCATGTGCCGTCAAAGACAAACTTTGAATTGTTCAGTGGTCTGAATGTGTAAATTGTTAGATTTTGTAAAATAAAACACAAATTTTCTTGCAGTTTTCAGAATTCTGGGGCAGCCAATAAAGCCATATTGGACATATTCATTGCTTAACTGAAGACATGAAATTTAAATTTTCATAGCATCTTTAATTAGGATATTTTGTAAGACATGAAACTGGAGATGAGCTATGGCCAATAGACTATTTCTGAGTTTTCTCTAACGGTTCTTAAATCCAAAGTTTCAGTAGAATTGCTCTAGGGCCGGCTCATTCACTTAATTAATATTTATTAGTCACCTAACAGCTATAAAACTCTATGCTGAGTGCTTAGGGGAAGATGAATAAAACCTGATTCTGCTTTCAATCATTTTATAGTCAAGTAACAGTTGAGCCTCCCACACTGGCTATGATATCAACTAGAAAAAGATCTGAATTACAAACCCTAGAAGACAGAGGTCATTTTTAAGGGGGTGACTGGAGAAAGATTCCTATAGGAGGTGCCTTTGAGTCACGTCTTAACGAAAGGGTAGAATTTTGAGGAGCAGAGATGAGGAAAAGAATTATAGGTAGAAGAAAAAGCAAAGCAAAGCTGTGCAACTAGGCTGTAACCCGGTCTGTGTATTCAGGAGCAGTGGGAGAGGGACACCGAATGCCAGCTTGTGTTTCATTTGCTAGGTGATGGGAACGGCGAACACTGGGCACTGCGGCTCAGGAGAGTGCCATAGGCAAAATCATGTTTTAGGAAGGTAGAACAAGAACTAGACGGAGGCAGGGGACCAGTTAGGAGGCTGTAGAAAGTCCAAGTGAAAACAACAGGGCTCAAATGAGAGTGGGAGCGCTGGAAGAGGAGAAGAGACGAAGGCGAGAGACATGGAAGGCTTGCCGGATCCGCCGGGATGCACAAACAGCCGGCAGAGCTCTGAGTTTAGTGGACGGCCGCATCTAACAGAAAGCAGGAGGAGGAGGTACCAAAGGAAGACTGAGAAAGAACAGAAAGGGAGGATTAAAATCAGCATTGAATATATCACAGGACCAAAGACAAGAGATTTTTCAAATAGAAGCTTGAGGTCAATGATATCAAATACTGTAAGGTCAATGATAAGAATGATAAATAGCCATTAGGATTCAAAATTGGGAGGTCATTGTTCACTGCCTAGAGGAGTTTCGGACTACTAACATTCAGGGGTGAGAAATGGTAGGAAAGCAGACTCATAGCTCTGTCTTTCAAGATACTTTGTAGTGTAACTTGGTGAGGATGTGAGGAAAATAAGCACTAATATGCAGATAATGGCAATGTAAACAGGAATAGTCTTTCTGGAGACAACTTGAAATGGGTACCCTTTTGATCCTGCAATTCCATTTTCTTTGAATTTATATGAAGGAAATATTTACTGTTGATCATTTAAAAAATTATCTTCAAGGATGTTTATTACAGGTCTTTATATAATAGTCAAAATTTTGACATAACCTAAGTGAATGTTGATACATACACCATAGAACATAGAACTATATAACTCTATGAACATCCATTGAATTTAAAAAAAACCCTCATAAAACAGAAAAGAGTTTATAATTTGTTATTAAGTGAATTAAACAAGTTATAAACCAGTAAGCAAGGTGTGATTTCATTTTTAATTGTAACTAGGCATGCCACAAACATATCATATACATATATACACATATGTGTAATACACACATACACATGTGAACATATATATATATACACTTCTATACATCTATACATATATGTGTATACATTTATGATAGATACAGCCAGATATTTTTTATCTGCCTATTGAAACCCGTTCACACACTTCTCTCTTTCGCTATCTGACTGCTGTCTTGTAATATAAGTGGACCACTTCCACAGGCTTGCTTATGCGGTGGCAGGGTTAGGACGATGGGAGACTAAGGCAGGAGAGTGGAGGGAGGCAAGGGAGCAAGGGTCTGCTTATGTACTCCCCCAGCTCTATTTCTATTTGGTGGTTTTTTCTCTTTGCATTCCTCAAAGTACGCAGCTACTCTCCAGGGAGGTCTGCCCTACAAGGTTCTCTCCTTGTGGGCTCCAGGTAACTGCTGCCTCTTCTCACTCCTTTAGGCCCAGGGCTGCTAACAGGTAATTACTAAATGTGATGCACTATCCCTCATGATTCCCTATGCTCTGCCCACCCTTAAAAATTGTCTCCTTATTGAAAACTCCTTGATTTATTACAACTTGAGTTTGCCTAATATGACTGGGACCCTGAATGATATGTGATATTAATCTTTATACAGTCTGTTTTCTCTGCTTGGAAAATTCCAAGTTTACCTGGAAATTTTTAATTCATTTAGCCTCGTTAGAGTTGTCTGGAACTTATACAGTTTTAGGGGCCCTCTTTAAGAAAAATAATATAAAGTTATAAATACAGATTTAGGTCTGAAAAATAAGATGTACTTAGAATGAGAAAATAAATTTTAACATATTATACATTTTAAAGACTAATAAATAATTTTAAATTTCCCAAGTCAGAAAAAACTGCATGTTTTTATTAATTAACCTGACACAGCTCTATAATATGATTTTTCCAACATTTTTTGCCCCCATATTCTTTGTTTTCCTATATGACAACAATTTTTAATCATATTTCCAGTAGAGAGAATACAAAAATAAGTTGATCTTTCCTCTAGCATGGATGAAAATTTTTTAATTGATAGTTTAGAAAAGTTCATTTAAGCTTGGCATTTCATTACTGATAAGATCACGTCAGTTTTTAGGAATGTTGTCATATTTGTGAAAACCTATGTGGTATTATTTATATATGTGATTTCTAAAATATTAAGATATTATTAAATATATTCCTGGCAGAAGAAAACTTCCATTTTGACTACTCATTGACGAGATCAAATCTTCCTTTGTTCATGATTTTACACATCAAATGACTGGAAGAACTTTCCACAGGTTAACTTCTGGTTCTGCACATTTTAGCTCTTCTTTCTCCTTCCCAACCCCCACATTCTTGTAGTGTCAGACACTGCAGGAAACATTCATAGGAAGATGTGACCTCTAGGCCTGTACCTCTGTGTCCCAACCCTGGGTGAGTTGACACAGTATGTGGGAGGAGTATTCTTGGAACTGTGCTTACCTTGGGATGGCTAGGTATAACTTAACCACACATGGATGTGACAGCCAACCGCAGAAATGTATACCCAAACTGTCTCCAAGTCAACTTTCCTCTAATTGTGTCTCCCAAAAGCCTGAGGCCGCTTCAAGCCCACCTGAGCTGGGGCAGGATATATTGAAGTAGAGAGAGAAAATGATCTGAAATAGCAATGAATGGTTAAAATACCTCATTTTTGTAAATAGCACAGAAACATATGACTATAAGAACACATTATGAGGGAACCATGCAAGTGCAGGGTCCTAAAATTAAGTCTCATCAGTAAATTCACCTCTGGGTTTATGCAAATCACTTTCTCCTAGATGCTCTTGCTTGGAGTCCCTTACCCCCCAGATTGAGCTCCTTACATTCCACACACTACAGGCAGAATTAACCCCCAACTCTTCTCTGTACTGTCTCATTACAATATCAATTATATATGGTTGTGAAACATCTTTTCTATTGTCAGTAAGATTGTGATTCTGTCTTAGTGATAAAGATATAGAACTTGGCAACTGATGAAACTTTCACCTACAGGTAGGTGTTCAATGTTTTCTTTTAAATTAATTTGTAATTAATTAATGAGATATAATAAACTAAATAATAGTCAAAAAGAAGACAAAGCTGATAGAAGAATTCTAAGCATGGATATAGAATGAAAGAAGTTGACTAAAAAGGGTAAAACAAATATTAAAGAAATGGGGAGAGGGTGCAGTGAAGAGGAAAGTTGAATAAACTCACAAAAAATGTCATCATTCTTTTTAGTAGAGAAAGGAGGGAGCTAATGTGAGGGGGTATAACTGGGCTTTAAAGAGCAAAAGACCAACCAGTTTTAGAAAAAACACTGATAGGAGCATATTATGAAATTTAAAAAGGAGAAACAATAGATGGTGACAAAATCTGCAGTATTATTTCATAATTCTACCTTTTGTAAAAATCCATTTTGACAATCCAGCCACTATTGTTAGAGACAGATTATCAGAATGTTTCAATGGAGAATTCAATCTCCTAAACTATTACCAATAGAACCAAAGCTCTCCATCAAATTTCTTGACAGCATTATGATGACCAAACAAAATGTATCTGCAGACTCAATCCTGCCCACAGGCAACCAGTGTGTAACTTTTGCTTTAGACCCGTTCAACATCTATAAAAATTATGAAGAAGGATTCTGTTCCTCCTCCATCACCTCCTCCAGTGAAATTCATTGCAATTCCACAGGTGGAGTCAGGGAAGGATGGGGAATTGCACTGTTGTTAGAAGTTCATTAAACATGTTAATTTATTTATGTCAGAGCGATATATTCATTATTCTAAAACTAATGTATTAACCCTCAATAATGGTGATGTGTCAATAGAAGTGATATCAAGTTAAGAATTGATGAGTTAAAAAATACAATTAAGAATGCAGTAGTTTGAGCTGATTTCTACAGGGCCTCTGACCAATGAAGCTGGAAAGCAATGGGTATGAAATATAAGGTAAGATAAGGTAAGTTCCAGTTTTCCACTTCATAGCCTACCACAAATATAGGACCCTGTCTTATTGCAGGTGGGGTTCTTCCTCTGATTACAAATCCCTTGACTGTCAGAAACCACCATTCTGCTGGAGGAATGCATCATGCCTTAGCCTGTGGGGAAAAGAGATTTAATTTCATTGTTACACTTATTAGAGAACTAACTCTGTTTAACAGCTTTATCAACAGAAACTAAGGGCCAAGTGTGTACAGATGACTCCACTAGGCTTTATAAAATAGGCATAGACTAATAGCTTCAAACTAATTCCTTCAAAACAAATCTTTAATCCAGGATTCAAAAGAGATATGAGTTTCATTATTAGTGATAATAACTCTGGTTCTTCAGCCTTGTTCTTCAGAGCCATAAGCTGATGCTTAAGGAGAATAGAAGGCAAACTTTTATGTAGGAAGGACCCTTTCCATAGGGTGTTATTAGGTTAAGTATGAATGTCCGATTTCCTTACGTATTAAGTTTGACAGTTGATACCTCTGATATTTCACTTTGAAACTTCTTGTTTTATTTTTATTGTGAAGGTACATCCTCAGTCTTTCAAATGCACATTTTGGCTTGTGATTATCTTTCAAATTTTTTTAGAGCAATTTTTGTGAGACCATGGATAAGTCAAAAATTAGTGTTATCTTCAACTTCATGAGTTCTGTCGTGGAACCAGTGCAGCACAGACAGCTCGAAATATCAACAAAGTGGGAAGGATGTGGCTAATGAACGCACAGTACATCGATGGTTTGAGAAGTTCCGTTCTGAAGATTTGAATCTTGAAAATGAGCCATGTGGGCAACCTGAGACTAAGGTGGATAATGATAAGCTGAAAGCTGTAGTGAAGCAAATCCATCTCAACCTATGTGTGAATTAGCAGCAAGATTTGGTATTACTACTCCAACAATATTGGACCACTTGAAACAAATCAGCAAGGTAAGGAAGCTGAATAGATGGGTTCAGCATGAATTAAATGAGCGTCAGAAGAGAAGTCGTCTCGAAGCTTGCCTTTCTTTGCTGTCATGACATAAAAGTGAACCATTTCTATACCATATTTGTTTCATGTGATGAAAAGTGGATTCTTTTTGACAATCACAAGTGTTCAGTACAATGGTTGGATAAAGATGAAGTGCCAAAACACAGTCCAAAACCGAATATTCATCAAAAAATGCTAATGGTGTCTGGTGATCCAGCACTGGCGTTATCCACTACAGCTTCATGAAACCTGGTCAATCAATTACAGCGGATGTCTACTGCAACCAATTAAATAAAATGATGAGGATGCTTGCGATTAAGCTGAGATTGGTCCATAGAGACAGGCCAATCCTCTTGTAGGACAATGCTGGACCACATGTCCCACAAACAATGCTGCTCAAACTACAGAGGCTGGACTTGGAAACTCTCTGTCATCCACTGTATTCACCAGACCTTGCACCAACTGACTACCACTTCTTCCAGGCTTTGGACCACTTCTTGCCGCGAAAAATATTCAGTTCTCAACAAGCTGTGGAAAACGCCTTTCATGATTTCATCACCGCTCACTCTCCAGGCTTCTTTGCTGGTGGCATAAACAAGCTACCGTTAAGATGGCAAAACCACATCGATAGTTTAGATGCATACTTCGATTAATTGTACTGCTTCTTGTTTGAGATATAATCAACTACACTTTTGACTTGAAGTCAGACATTTCACATTTAATGAAATAGTAAGTCTCATGCCCACAAGTAGTATGAATTCTTTCTCTCGACTCTTCCTTAGGGTGGGAAAGAAATAAAAACTGGATCGCTTACTGTGAGATGGTGACTCTTGTTGAGAGTTAGTCTAACTATGCTTAAAAACAAAACAAAACAAAACAAAAAACCTTACAATGAAGATATTCCTACATTCTCAAGGGAAACTGTTGCTAGGTGTAAGTGACCTTTTCTCGTCATGTTTCTCCTAGTGTTTCACCTGGACCTCCAATTGTTTGAGTTTACTCCCATTTATCCTGGTTCACTCCCAAGTGGCCACACTGACCAAAGGTAATGCTACTCTGGGCATGAAATTGCAGACGTGGATAGCCAGGTTTATCAAGGCTACCAGTGCAGGAAAGAACATAAAAGGAAACACCTCGGGAGCTCACAAATGGTTCAAAATCCAATATAAGTGACATTACGCTTTCATTATTTATGAGAAATGATCTAAATAAATAAAAACTCTAAATGTCTCAGTGGGGGTAAATAGCAGAACAAGAAAATAGAAGTGAGAGGCTGTATACTATATATCAAAACATTTTACAATGATTCCCTGAGAATTTTCTAGAACTTATTCTTAAATCGATAATTTTTAAATTTGTGGGAAGTAGCTTTAAGAACTAGAAAAGATTCCCTGAGGATAATTCAAGAGCAATAACATCATTTCCTTATCTCACAGTGGCTCCAGAGCGACGGGCTGGAGAAGTCACGTACTGGTTTCAGGTGTCTGATCTCACTCCTACCTGGGGTGGTGGTAGGATGGTGAAGAGGGAGGGACGAAGAGGCTGGGAGGAAAAAGGATAAATTAAGTTTGAGATATCGTGTGATATTCATGTAGTGATAGTAGGTAAATAGCAGTGTACAAAGATGTGGCGATCAGGAGAGAAGTTTTGATTGGAGAAGTATATTTTTGGGAAAAGATGGATGGAGAGGTAGGAAAAAAAATCTGAATCATGGGGTGTCGTAGGAGACAGGAGAAGAATGTTTCAAGATTATGGTGGTAAAGCGTGTTGAGTGCTGCCAAGGGACTGAATGAGAGGAAAGAAAAGCCTCCGTTAGGTTTGGACACGTGGTATTTCTCTAATGATACACTGTGGAAATGTCTTCAAAGTTTTTCTTTTTCTCATCTGTGACTTCAGTTTCTCCGTTGTTACCTGCAGTAAGTACAGACGTAGTTTTATTAAAATGAATACCCAGCTCTTTTCGTACGAGAATATCACCTGCTTGCCTGAGGAAAATTCACACCTTAAGTATTTTGAGGAATCTCCAAGGATACTGACATTATCTATAAACCAGTGCTGGTCACTCCTTGGTACTAATGGAAATGGAAAAACCACTGCACCTGATGCCAGTGAAACACAACTGTGGTGCACAATGCTGGAGACCTGATTTCTGAAGTGATACTTTTGTGAACAGAGAGGCAGATGAATCCCTCTGTTGTATTCAGTTAGGGATATGCTACAATAAATCTGCATGTACAATAAAGTGTACAGAATGAAGTGAGGCAGCCCTGTCATTTCTCACGCATTCAGTCCTATCCTCAGAGAGCACACCTATCTTGGGGATAGCTGGATTAGCATGAACCCTGGTATCTCTTCCATTGCCGTAGCCAGCAAGTGTCATACCTCTGTGCACCACCATCTAGACTCCTCCTTCCCTTTTGGGAAGTTCCACCTCAAGGGCTTCTCATTATCTTTCCAGAAATCAGGTTTCCTTCACTGCCTTGCCAGTCCATTAGACATATGTGAATATGGCAGAAGCTCAATGGAGAAGAGAGACTATGTGTCCCCCGCTTCTCATTCTCCCCCACCAAAAAAACCCTCAGTCCCTTTGCAAATTAGTGGTTACAAATGGGGAGGCTGGAGCCTGTGAAGCTTCGCCAGCACAGGAGCTCTGTTCTTTACCCATCTAAGATACCTTGTTACATACATTCACATCCCTTCTGTGAAGTTTGAAGGGATCCTAATAGAGTCATTTTAAAATAAAAAATGAGAGGTTAACTAACTTGTCTGAAGGCACACAGCACATGAATGGACAAACAGAGACTTAAATCTAGACCTAACTGACTCCAGATATTCTTTTATAGCAGCCTTATTGAGGTATACTTGGCATGCAATACACTGCATATATTTAATGTATAAATTTTTATGTTTTGACATATTATATGCCCGGAAAGTTATCACCACAATCAAGAAAATGAGCACATATATTACCAACAATAGTTTCCTCCTACCTTCCTTTCTGCTTCTCTGACCACTCCCTACCCATCTCAGGTGAAATTCATCTGTTTTCTGTCATTATTGATTAGTTTGCATTTTCTAAAATTTTATAAAATAAACATTTATAGTTTTCACTCTTTCTTCAATTTTTCTCACTCAGCAAAATTAATTTCAGAGTCATTCATGTTTTGTGTACTATTCATATTTATTGCATAATAATATCCCATTGTATAGATATGCCACAATTTATTCATTCATCAGTTAATGCATATTAATTATTGTTTCTAGTTTGGGACTATTGCAAATAAAGCTACTGTAAACATTAATGTTCAAGATGCAATCTTTGTACGAAGATATGCTTTCATTTCTCTTGGATAATACAGTGAGTGTATGTTTAATTTTTTAAGAAACTGCAAAACTGTTTTTCAAAGTGATTCTATCATTTTACATTCACACCAGCAGTGTTGAGAATTTCAATTCTGCCGCATCCCAATGAACACTTGCTATGATTAGTCTTTTTAATTTTAGCCATTTGAATATGTTTGCTGGGGCATCAAATTATGGTCTTTATTTGTTTTTCCCTAATGACTAATGACATTGAGCATCTTTTTTTGTGTGCTCACTTGCTATTAGAATATCTTTGTTGAGGTGTCAGTTCAAATCTTGTGTCCATTTTTTATTGGGTTGTTTGCTTTCTTATCATTGGATTTTGAGTTCTTTAAATATTAATACAATCCTTTTATCAGATATATAATTTACAAATACTTTCTTCCAACCTGTGTATTATCTTTTCATTTTCTGAATGGCGTCTTTCAAAGAGTAGAACTTGTTAATTTTGATGAAGTCCAGCTTATCAATATTGTGTTTCATGGATCTTGCTTTTAGTATCTAATCAATGAAATCAACCCAACCAGGGACACGAAGACTTTTTTTTTCCTATATGTTCCTCTAGAAGTTTTTAGTTTTAGGTTTTACCTTTAAGTATATGATCCATTTAGAAAAATTTTTGTTTATGGTTCAAAGTATGAATCACATGACTTGTTAAAAAGATTACCCCTACTCCATTAAATTTGCATTTGTTGTTGGCTGTATATGTATGGGTCTATACTGAACTTTCCATTGTGTTTTTCTGATCTGCTTTTCTATATTTAAGCCAATTCCATATTTTCTTGATGACTAGCTTTATACTAGTCTTTTTATATAAATCTCAAATTCAAGTATTGCTAGCCTCCCAATGTTTTTAGTCTTCAAAATTGTTTAGGCTAATCCAGATCTTTTACATTTCCATAGAACTTTTAGAATCAATTAATCAGTTTCCACAAAGAAGCCTCCTAGGATTTTGATTGTGATAGCATTGAATCTACAGATCAATTTAAGGAAAATTGACATCTTAGTAATATTGAGCCTTCTAACCCATAAACATGGTTATTTTTTCATTTAGGTTTCCTTTAATTTATTTAAGCAATGTGTCATAATATTTAGTTTATGGGCTTTACATATCTTTTGGCAAATTTATCCCTAATTTTCTCATATTTTGGGATGCCATTAAAAATTGAATTTTTAATTTTAATTTCTTATTGCTTGCTACAAGAATATAGAAATATAATTGGGTCTTATATAGTTGGTATTGTGTCCTGCAAGCTTGCTAAGCTCACTTATTAGTTCTAGTACCTTTTTAGGTATTCCATATATTTTCTACACAGATAATAATGTTGTCTGTGAATAAAAAGAGTTTTACTTCTTCCTTTGCAGCTGGATGCCCACTATGTCTTTTTCTTGCTTTATTAATCTGGTGAAGGTTTGTACTCTTTATCCTTCCTTTATTCATTTAACAATTTTTTGATTGCCTATTATATATCAGTCATAACTATAGGTGAGATGAATACAGTGTAAATGAAACAAGCAGAGTCCACGCTGTCATGGAGCTTAAAAAATTATTCAATTGTTTAAGAAAATAGATGTATTTGAGCAGGAGTACTAAGATCTGTGAGGAATAGTTAGTGAAAACAGGAATATTTAGCCTAAAGAATAATAGACAAAAGAAAAAATAATTCTGCCTTCAAATATGTAAGGTACTATTTTGAAGAAAAGGATTAAATTTTTGTCCTGTATAATTTCAGAGGACTTAATTAGGATTAGCAGTGAAAAGTTGAGAAGGAAAGAAATATAAGAATTTTCTGTCATTAAAAACTATTTGATATTGAAACAAGCTGCCTCATGAGAATCCTTCTATGAAAAGTTTATTGAGAGGCTAGAATGAATGATCCTTTATTAGGTATTCCACAGAGAGGCATTATTCTCAGGTAGAAGACATAGACAGAGTAGTTTCTGATTTGGGTAATCTGAAATTCTATGAATACAAAAATGCATGTGACAAGGCCCCTGCTTATATTATATTTACAATCTCATTGGAAAGAAAAACAGATATTACAGATAACACAATTCAAGTCATAGGTCAAAATATCAAATGAAGATATTTGCAAAGTAGGGTGTGCTTGAGGGATATATAATGTACAAATAATAGATTCAATAAGAAGTATCCAAATATTTGCTGTCAAATCAAATTAATGTATATATGTAATCTCGTTTATTCCATACATTCTGTTATTGCTCTAATTTTCCCATTTTACTCGTCTTAAGTGCCCTTTCCTCTCCTTTATATGGTTTCTATTTCCTAATTTCTCCTTCAATGTTGATCTCAAATCCCAAGAGCATCCTTTATGAAAATCTTCTCAAAGCTCCAGTCTTCTGTGGTCATTCTTTTTTCTCACCGATTATTTACACTTCAATTAGATCATCAGAAGAGAAAATGTGTCTTATGTCTCTAAGCATGTCTGATCCCTAGAACAACATTGACAAACATGCCCTCAATAAATGGGAGCTAAAGTTAACAATGACAATAATGCAAAAAAGAGGACAGGGAGAAAAGACTATCACAGCTTCAGGTAATACAGTCAGAAGATGATTTTATAGAGGAGATGGGATTTTATCTCCTACTTTCCTCCTGATTCATTGATACATTTACTCATTTAATAAATATTCTTTGATGACTCATAAGTGTCACCTCGTCAGAGACTGAGGACACACATAAACATAATGAGGCAGACACGGCCCCTCCATTCAGAAACATTTTCATTATGGAAATAAGAAAACAGACAAATACACAGATAATTAAAGGAATTGCAAATTATGAAGGAAATAATCCAGAAACTAATTTTATGTAGAACGGTCAGGAACAGCCTTTCTGAAGAATCGACAGTTAGATTGGAACCTGACAACACAGACTTGCAAAGACTGATGGGAGCAGGGGAGCAGGCGATACATTTTAGGCAGGGGAAAGAGACTCTGAAAAACTTGCCATGTGAGAATGACCTTGTTTGTGAGAATGAGCAGAAGATCATGTGATTGGAGCCTGGTGGGCAGGGGAAAGTACCAGATGAGATGCACTTGTAGAGATAGATGGCCCCAGCGTGCAAGGCTTTGAGGGCTATGAGGAGGAGTTTGTATTTCATTTTAAGAACAAGGAAAAACATTAAAGGATTTTAAGCAATAGTGTGATAGGAAAAAATCTTGTTTAGATTTTTTGAGAACATTGATTGCTCTGTGCAAAATAGATTGACAAGAGTGTGGAGTTAAAAGGCAGGTGGAAGAAATGATACTTGTCTGAGCAAGGTCTAAGGAGCAGAATTGGAAAGAAATTGACAATCTTCCATTTTTGCATTTTTGTTAAAGGGCCCCTTTAACAGCCCTTTGAACTTGAGGAGCATCTGAATTCTGCAATTCTAGCCTCAAGTCCAGGCTAAAAGTAGTGCTATGTTTGCCTAGGAAGAACAGTGTTAACTTGGATGCTGTTTTATGGATAGTGGCTTGGAAGAGGGCTGCTGATGAATGAAGTTTATGGATATCCCAGGCCTGGACCAGCCATGCACTGGCAACACCTCGGGTGACCCTCCCCAACACAGCTCTCTGCTACTCTGTCAGCAATGGAGCCTGCTCCTCTGCAACATCAAGGAGCTCCAGCTGCTGTAGGATCTAGTTTGGCATAATGCTTGCTTTATTAAGAAAAATTAGCTCGGTCCCTTTGTTATCAAAGGCACACAATCTGGCCAAGATGGTGAGTCATTGTGTATAGCTGGGGGGCAGACTGGATACCTAAGCTTACCCAGATGGATAGAAAATGAGTTTGATAGCTTGGGGGAACATTCCTTCTCCCCAACACGATGTTGGCATTTGAGCAGAAACAGTTCTAAAAGGGCAAGAATTCCACTTTGAGATGGGGCTGCTCCTACAACTAGGAAATACTTTGGCCCACCTGTAAAGGAGGTTCATTCATATTTAAGCCATCCTTCCATTTTTTCAAGCCCAACCTTAGGCCCAAGTGTTCTTTGGATGCCTTGGAACCATAAATTTCAGGGCTGGGTCCACTTTTCTCTTCATCTGCTGCCACCTACACTGCTTGCAAAGTAAGTGGCACATAGTCTATGTTACTTGTGCCTGGGTTTTACCTTACCAAAGTCTTCTGATGTTAGGAGGCAGAGAAATGTCCCATACCTCCCATGATGAATACTATTGGGCCAGACACTTTGTGTTAACCCCTCCCAAAATGTATACAGATGTTTTTAGAGTAAGAAGTCCACTGCCCCAATAAAATCTTGTGGCAAACTTTTGTTTACTCTGTTTTTATCACTTCATGGTACCTTGTACATTACACAGAGAGAAACTGCCTACTAAGCTTTTTACCATAATTATCATCACCCCAATCAGTTGATAGAATAGGATTTGGATTCTTGCCCTCTTTTTTTATCTCTAACATGCTGGGCAAACTTCTGTTTATTTGGGTGCTTAAAAATTGGGCCTCTAGGAGGTAAACCACGTAGCTCACATCCAAAAGCAAGGTGAGGGGAAACTGGTCTTTCAAAAAATCCAGTTAAGGCAATTCAAAAACTAGCCCTCAGTGGACATGATGAATTATGAGAAGGAGGCTGCCAGGGTCTTCCTTGAAAGGTTTTTTCATTCTTAAAGTCACAAGAAAGGGGTGGGCCCACTTCTGCCTCTGGAGAGCCTGCCTGCACATAAGGCTTGGAATGGCTATAGCAGCTTCAGCACTGGGAAGGAAGCAAGTTAGAGCTGAGTAGAGAGGTGGACAGACCAGGGTTCTGGCCATCTTTGGGCCTTTCTAGTAGCTACTTTGCTTCTGGGCTCCTTTTATGTGAAATAATTTCCTTATTGTTGAAGCCAGTTTAGTTGGTTTCCTGTTACTAGAGCTTTAGGTTTTCTACTTGCAGAGTGGGTGAGGGAAGATCTCCCGGGTATTCTGGGAGAGTTTGGACCCCTGAGGAATAACAGGGCACCCTCAGAGTTTTAAAATGTAGAGGGACCAAGTCAGCTGAGACGTGCTCCCAGAGAAATCAATGTATCTTGATGGCATATGGTTCTTCGTTTCTCAGCTGATTTCCAGGAGTTCTTGATCCTTCTCAGGTGAGTTCAAGACCTGCTGCCTCCCTCCAGTGGTTCTCTAAGTGCCTTCTGACCTCGAAGTGCATTCTCTTATAGGCATTATCCATTATTGGTGTTTTGTGTTTTCTGATTGCATAAGTTCTACCTGTTAAGAAAGGAGAAAAATGCAAAATTTTTTGAAAATTATTTGTAATCTTCACATTCAGACAATGTTTAACATTATCTTCCAGAACCTATATCACCATCAAAGCACCTAGAAGCAAAGCCAGAGGTTCTTACCCAACATATGCTACAGACACTCCTATACAAATGTGGGGGGAAAGCCCCATCTAAACAAAAGAAAATCCAAAAATAGGAAGTGACACCTGCCCCAGATGAGAAGGAATCAGCAAAAGAACTCCAGTAGTATAAAAAATCAGAGTGAAAGGACACCCCCAAAAGGGAACACCAGCTTTCTAGTAATGGATATCAACCAAAATGAAAATATTGAAATGACAGATAAAGAATTCCAAATATGGATTGTAAGAAAGATCAATGAAATCCAAGAGACAATGGAAAACCAACTCAAAGAAACCAGAAAAACAATTCAGGAAATGAATGAAAACTTCACTAAAGAGATTGACATATTAAAAAAAAACAAATAGAACTTCTGGAAGTGAAAAATTCATTTAAGGAAATACAAAACACAGTGGAAAGTTTTAAAAATAAAGCTGCCTGTAGACCAGGCAGAAGAAAGAATCTCAAAGCTTGAAGACAACTCTTTTGAATTAACTCAGTCAGTCAAAAATAAGAACAGAGAATTAAGAGGAATGAGCAAAGCCTACAAGAAATATGGGATTATGTAAAACAACCAAATATAAGAATCATAGGCATCCCTGGGGGTGAAGAAGATAAAGCACAAGGGCTGAAAAACCTATTTGAGGGAATAATTGAGGAAAACTTCCCTGGTCTTGCTAGAGATTTAGACATCCAGGTACAAGAAGCTCAACAAACACCTGGGAGATTCATTTGCAAAGAGGCAATCACCAAGACACATAATCATCAGACTGGCCAAAGTCAACACAAAGGAGAATTCCTGTGAGCTGTGAAGTGAAAACATTGGGTAACTTACAAAGGAAAACCGATTAGGTTAACTGCAGACTTCTCAACTGAGACCTTACAAGCCAGAAGGGATTGGAGCCCCATCTTCAGTATTCTTAAACAGAACAACTACCAGCCTAGAATTTTGTATCCTACAAAACTAAGTTTCATATATGAAGGAGAAATAAAGACTTTTCCAGACAAGCAAACACTGAGGGAATTTGTCAAGATCATACCTGCCCCTCAAGAAATACTCAGAACTGCATTGTACACGGATAAGCACAAAGACACCCACCAGTGTAAAACCACCCAAAAGCTAAAGCTCAGAGCTCATATACTATAATGGCTCAAGAGGTTAAAAAAAAAAGCAATAAGGTACTACCCACCAGGATGAACAGAACAGCATCCCACATATCAATTCTATCAATCAACATGAACAGCTTGAATGTCCCACTCAAGAGACATAAGCTCGCTGAATGGATGAATGGATGAAAAAATACAACCTAAGTATTTGCTGTCTCCAGGTAACACATCTCCTCCACAAGGACTCATACAGACTCAAGGCAAAGGGATGGAAAAAAATATTCCATGCAAATAGAAACCAAAAGAAAGCAGGTATAGCCATTCTCATATCAGATAAAATTAACTTTAAATCAACAATAGTAAAGACAAAGATGGTCATGATAAAATGGTAAAGGGAGCAATTCAACAAGTAGAAATAACAATCCTAAATATTTATACACCTAACGTAGGAGCACCCAGATTCATAAAGCAAATCCTACTAGATCTAGCAAAGATAAACAGCAGCATCACCATTGCTGGTGGCTTCAATACCCCACTAACAGAACTGGACAGATCATCCATCCAAGCAGAAAATAAATAAAGAAACACTGGACTTAAACAGGACGCTAGAACAAATGGGCCTAACAGACATTTACAGAACATTTTACCTGAAAACTACTGAATATACATTCTTTTCATCAGCACATGGAACATTCTCCAAGATTGATTATATCTTAGGCCACATTATCTTGGTATATATACTGTGTATATGTTTCTGATCCATATTTACATTTACCCTTATAAAATGTAATCATCATACTATATATGTAGTTTCATATCCCATTATTTAAACTCGTGAGCATCTCTACATAATATTAAATATATTTTAAAAGCTTTAAAAAAAGCCTTTCATCAAAAAACAGCCCTTCAGTCTGGGAAATGCCTCAGGGATTTCAGTGCCTAATGAGAGTACTTGGAGTTGGGGCAGGTAATTTTCTATTCTGATTAATTTTTTTAAAAAATATATTTTCAGTGTCATTTCTAGATTTAATTTACAAAAATGAATCAATGATTCTGAAGGCTGGCTTGCTAGGCCACATTCTCTCCACTTAGGAAGCTGAGATTTTCCCAGCCAGTGGAACGACAGTCTGTTAAGTGTTACACATACAACTCTGTGGAAGACATACACAGTGTAGTGTGGGAGAGGAGGGCCACAGGCTTTTTGGGCAACCTTTGCTGGTTGCCTATTGAGTGAACTGGGGCCTTCTATCTATCACCCCTAATGCTCCTTTTCCTCATTTTTAAAATGAAAATAACAATAGCATCTATTTCACAGGGTTGTGGTAAGAATTAGATGGGATAACTGAATTCGGAAAGCAATCAAATGTTAGCTATTTTTATTATTATTAAGGATTTAGGGGAATTATCATGAGTTTATATTCACCTTATTTAGTCTAATTATTTTTCCAAAAAAAAAGAAGGAATTAAGGATTCAATAGGTATTTTCTTCATCTTTTCCCCAAGGGGATCAGCCCTCATCTAGAAAGTCTAGATGCTTTAGACTCATCATGTGTAACTCCTCACCATTCGTAGAGTACAACAGACCTTTTCATAAGTGATTTCATAATCACTGGTTTACCCGTGATTTCTTCTGCCAGACTATGCACCCCTCACTTCTTCACCCGCCAGCCAAGTGCTTGCTCATCCTTTAATATCTCCTTCTCTGTTGAGCCTTTTCCCAAATCTCCAAAGAGAAGTTGTTCCACTGTTTGCACTCCCACTACACCATTTTTAATCCAATATCCCTAACATAGCACTTACCAGGATATATTTGTAACTGATCTGCTTACATGTCTGATTCTTCCACCGGAGCATATGCTTTTGGGGGTCCAGGAACATTCTGTCATCTCTGAAGAGCACAATAAATGCTTAATGAAAAAAACTATAAGCTGTGCATTTCCCTTAGGGGGAAAAATACGAGCTTTTAGGAGTCCAGAGGGCAGATCAGTTCCCCTGCTTTGTTCTTTATGTGCTTAAGACTAGAAAAAACCCCCGATGGAGTCAGAAGGAAGGGTTCCATTCAGCACACAACTAATTACAGTCCTCACTCGATTGTCTCTTATAAATGACAACCATCAGATGCCAAGTTGTGGCAGAATGACATCTGCCTCTTTGGCAGACACCCCCGGCAACAGCGTTAATGACTTCAGAGATGGCTCTGGATGTGTAATGCTGTTAAGTTTGTTGTCTGGATTACATTATCCTCTTCAACATCTTTTTACATTGTCCTCTAACTCACTTCTGATTCTGATTCTGTGAAACCTGGTCACATTTATCCAAATTTGCCCAATGCCCTTCATGGCCTTGACATGCCGGTCCTTTAATATATTTTCATCAGCTCCTGTACATTTTTCACAGAGAGTTGTGAACGTACTTCACAGCCAGTCTGTGTTCTCATAGGCAACTCAAAGGGGAAGGTTTTTGTCGTCTGGGAAAAAGTTCTTTAGTACTCGACCAAATTACATTTTCTAAGATGACCACATTTGGGGCTCCTTTTGAAATCATGCTACATAAAGAAAAAATGCCTCAGTGACTACATATGCTTTGAATTTGAAACCAATATGCAATGCTTCATTAGCTCCCAGGATGAACTATAAAAAGGCAGGGGTTGCAACCATAACAGTCTTGCCTCTGACTGAGAAAAATATATACATTTTAATTTTTCCTAGGCATTAAAAACAAAGTCTTTATCTGAAATTTCATCCAGTTTTCAGAAATGATGCATTTAATTTCAGACCTGAGTTCTTTTCTCTCTTTTTTTCCCCTCTACCATGAAGAAATAGGAGGCTAAACTGAGGAAACAGAATAGTATGAGAAAAAATAATCCCTAATGCTTCTGTGCCAGTTAGTCATAATGCTTTTGGAAGAGATCAAAATTAATCAAATAGGATATATATGAAAATATATAAAACATTAAGAGAAATGTTAGGACCCAAATGGCAAATCATTATTGCAAGAAATGATACTAAGCAATCCTTATAATATAAATTAACTCCTGGAATTGACAAGCTGAAATGTTAACTTCATTTTATGGATATTTTGACTATGTGTTTGCTTACAAAATAGCTGCAATATGCACAATTGAAAAAAAAATCACATTATCTAGTGTTTTGACTTGTTGGAGAAACATTTATGTGTAGAACCAATGCATTTATCATGCTTAATTGGAAATTAATGAAACAATATTTATATCAACTCTGTTTTTACTTTTTTTATTTAGGCATGTCACTTTAGAATGTATTACACCTATTTAAAATGCTGATGAGAATCACAGATATAGGATTATAAAATGTCAAATGTAAAATTAAAAGGGGAAAGATAATTTTTAAAACTATATACAGTAGTTCTCAGTGATACCATGGTGCCCTGTAACTCTTCAAAATTCTAAACTGTTCTGTGGGAAATAAGAATGTCCATGGTTCAAACATGTGAGTTTCAAATATCATAGGTTTTGTTTGTTTTCAAAGACAAGACAAAACAATAGACATCAGAACATAATTGTTCAGGAAATTGCAAAATTTTTTTTACTTATTATCTAATTTGGTGAGGAATAATAGGATCTTTCAGGAAGTTGTTAAGTCTTTGGCCAAAGTCTCCTATGACTTGGTTAACAAAACTTCAGTCCCCATAAATATATTGATGCCTCCACGAAAGGTGTGAACAGATGCTTTATCTCCACATTGTGTGCATAAATGTAAGTTCTGAGATGTAAATTGATCAAACTGTAGAAACAAATCATTTAAGATTTGTGCAGTGATTAATAACGGAAGCCAGTAATCAAATCTCCCTGCCACCAGCACATCTGTTACAGAGAGTTTCTAGTTTGCCCTATTATGCAAATGTGCAATAAAACAAATACATTACTTAATTTAGCAGCTGGTTCAAAAACATTATTTTAGGTGATTTCTTTATGTTTTGTATACTTTTGCCATTGATGGTGGTTAATGTGAACTAATTCAGTTGTTTATGAGATGAGGGCTTCCACATAATAAATCACCCCTGGGAAAGCCAGCCTTTAGGAAATTCATTGTGACCCTGGTCTCTAAAAACCACACACTGCAGCAAACATAGAGTAGTCATGGCTCTCAGGACTCCATTCAAACAGCACAGGGTTTTGAAGGGCTTAAAAGTGAGCTCATTTGATTTCCATATTCTTGAGGATGAAGGAAAATCTCATAATCAGTGCTAAAACTTGCTGGAAGGGACTTTGTTGTTGTTGTTGTTTTAAATGAAGTTGCTTGTATATTTTTCTAAAAATCTGGACGCAAAAAAGAAATTCTATTAGAAGCACTGGACTTCATGTTCTGATGTTTTTCTGGTGAAGGTTACAATTTCATGGCATCAGTTAGAACAAGTTGAATATCTAGCATATTAAAAAAAATAGTAAGAAATTTGTTTCTCATGAGCTCGAAGATTACATGAAACACCATAGGCAGATGGATTGGGCTCTTACTAAATACTCAAAAGGGCATCTTTTGGGTGGAGTAAACAGTGACCAAATTTGCATTTGCTAGATCAGTCAGAGAAGATTTGCTAGACCAGTTAAGGGAGAAGAAAAGGAAACAATGGCATCAAGCACAATTGCTCACAAAATCTTCAGCGGCTGAACAGCAGGTGGGAATTGAGTAATCCTGATTGTTTAGCAATGGAGGTAAGTAAAACGATAGCTGGAAAATAAGAAGTAATATGTTATCATACAGTTTTAAGTTGGTTGAAGCCTGCTACCATAAATAGGACAGCACACCGTTGAAAAGCAGTATATATATATATATGCCCAGTTCATATTCAGGGTCTCTCAGTTAATATGTAGGCTCTCAAATCCTTTCCATTATGGTCCCATAAGGCAATTTCTAAAGGACCTTTTAATTAATCATTTATAAATCCATCTTCACCAATGGCCAAAGACTGTAGCTTAAAGGTAAGGAATTACATGCATGCTTACCTGCATAATAATACAATACCTACAATAATCAACAGAATCAACAATTATTGAACATTTGCATTTGCAAACACTGTGAAACATTCTTACATACAATGGCCTTTTAGATTTTCATATTTTACTAATAAGGGTCATGGGATTCAAAGTGACTTGCCCAAGGTCACAGGGCAATGGGACTGAAATGAGGTCTGATTCCAAAGCTCATGCTCGTAATTACATTATCTTGTTTCCACATTAATCTTTGATAAGAGACCTGAGAAAAAGGGTATCTGTAGAGTGTGTTATTAGCATCATAAAAGTAAGAGGGAGAAACTCCAGGTTCCTAAATAAGTAGTTGCATCTTTTTGTGAAGTAAGTGAGACTATAGTGAACTGAAAATTAAGATATTAGCATTAAGAAAGAAAAGGCATAGGTCTGGGACACTTGACTGAAGACAGACCTTTTGGAAATACAGATTATTTAACAGAGAGACAGTATTAGCCAGGGTTCTCCAGAGAAACAGAACAATAGGATGTGTATATACATAGAGATTTATTACAAGGAATTGGCTTATGTGATTCTGGAGGCTGGCAAGTGGGCCTGCAGGCTAGAGATCCAGGGGAGCTGATGATGGTACGGATGAAATCTGAAGGCAGCCTGCTGGGGAATTCTCTCTTGCTTGGGAGGCTGGTCTTTTTGTTCTATAAGGGCCTTCGATTGAATGGATGAGGTCCATCCATATTATGGAGGGCAATCTGGTTTACTCAAAGTTCGTTGATTTAAATGTTAATCTCATCCAAAAACATACTCCAAGCTGACACTTAAAATTAACCATCACAGAGACCAAATTTATACTTAAGATGCTAGCAGAATAAGGTACATCAACAAGAAAAGTAAAGAACTTTTGAAATGATATATGATATTTCAGAAAAAGCAATCATCATAGACAAACCTAGGATTCTGGCCAACTTATCCCTATATTAAAGTTTAGCATTGTTTATATTTTGAATTAGATAGAGGATGAAGAGAGGAAGAGAAAGACCAAAAAAATAAATAAATAAAACCTCCATAATCGCTGCAATATTTCAGTGCTTGGGAACTCTCCACTGCCTCTGGCCATCACTGGAAATTTCAAACCATGAGTTTTTCCTGTCTAATTCTTTAGATTTTGTAGTAAAAGTGGACTGAATTCATTTGCCAAATATTAGACCTGACAACAATATTCTTATTTTCTGTAGAAAATGTGAGGTCAGTATCACATAATGGGCAATAATCAAAGGCTCATTTCCTTACCCTGTTCCACACTTTCTATTGGCATAATTTTTGGCAAGTTACATAATTCTCTAAGCCACAATTTACATATCTATAAACTAAAGATAATTTGAGCCTGTTTTCCTAGGGCTACCATGAGGATTAAAGGAGTTAAGGCATTTGGAACTCTGGAACTCATGTGGAATTATCACATGTCACAGTGTCTGACATGTGATAATTCAATAAACATGATTCTTGTAATAGCCATAGCAGAAAGAAAAGGAGTTAGAGTAAAAATCACAGTAGTAGAACCAAAACCAAACCCATCCATACTGTCTACATGTTGCACAATGAACATTCTTGGTCATCAGGCCACTGAGCTAATAACAAGATCATTGAAGGACCATCATAGACCCTAGGCCCTCTATTTATAAAGACCATACACTACATTATAGCAAACATACTCAAATCCCACACTAAAAAGAGATTTGGAATTTGAACAGTTTCAAAACCTTTCTTTTTAAAAGTTTCCTTTTGAATTTTAGGAATTATCCTGTATGCATGGGGATTCCTTCAAAGTAAGAAAATTTAAATTTTTTAATGATGTAGAAGTTTTTTTGGAATTAAAATTTAATGATTGTCAATATTATGTGTTGTAGACATTTTAATACACATTTTGAAAATTTTAAGTTTTTGTTAAATATTTTGGGGTCAGTAAAGTTTCTTTACAAGTTACAAATATTCTTGAAGTTTCTTGAAAAGGTCACAGAGCCCAGATATGATTCCTGTAGTACATAATGTTTAAAACTGTCTTGTGTAAGTTTTAGATCCTATAGAATAGTTCAATTCATGTTAATCCCAAATGGACTACAAAGTAAAGAATCAAATTCAGAAGAACGGCCAAGAACAGAATTATTTTACTTTGTTGAGGTCAGAAAACAAAACAAAAAACAAACAACAAGAACAAAACAGTAATGACAAAAAACAGCTTCTATGTAAAGCCAGAAACAAACAAATTGCTATGGTTAGATTGTTTCCCCCAAAGTTCACGTGTTGGAAACTTAATCCCAAATGCACCAGTGTTGGGAGGTAAGACCTTTAAGAAGTGATTAAATCATGAGGGGTCTGCCCTCACAAATGGATTAGTGCCCTATTGAAGGAGTGGGTTATTTATCATGGGAGTGGTTCCTGATCAAAAGAATAAATTCAGACCCCTTTTCTCTCTCTTGCACATGCTCTTTTGCCATGCAATGCCTTCCACCATGTTATGACACAGCAAAAAAGCCCTCACTGGATGCTGTCCTTCAGTCTTGGACTTTCTAACCTCCAGAACTGTGAGCCAAGAAATAAACTTCTGTTGTTTATAAATTACCTGGCCTGTGGTATTCTGCTATAGAAACACAAAACAGACTAAGACACCAATCTACAGAAGTTTAATAATGTAAAAACTTCTATATTGAAAATGAAATATATTGGGAAGGTATGTTTAATTAATAAAAAGAGGGGGCTATAATTATTGATATAGATATAAGTTATTACCAAGAGTCTTCTGGCTGATTCAAAGGACCTTTAGGGGCTTTTATGTAGCTATAGTCAGAAATGAGAAATTTACTGCAGTGAAATATGTAGTATCTGTTGCAGTCTTAAAACAAAGAAATCTGTTGTATGGCAGCAGTATAACCCTAAAGCATTGTGATGAACTGTAAATAATCCAGGCTCTACTGTGTGTGTAGGGGAAAAAAAACTTAGCTGGTATTTCATATAGGATTGTATTCTCACCATGTAACCAACATCTTTAAAAGCACCTTTTCCTACTGTTTGAGAGTCTGGTATTAATAAAATTACTTGGTAATTTGGTGGTTATAAATTGTGACCTCCTGTCATTGGCTGGGTCACAGATGTCTCCCTCTTTTCCCTTTTAAACACTGATGGGTTCAACAGAGTAAACACTGACTTCATAAATAAGCAGAGAGTCAGAGCACTAGGTTCTAGTCACTTCCAAAATGGAAAGCAAGCAGAGCAATTTAATAGGGAGTGTAGGAAGGGTAAGGAGGGGAACCAGGATCATAGTCAAGCAAATAATGGAATGAATACCCTATTTAAGTATGCCAGACATACTAATGTCAAAGAAGCTTGTGGGTCACCAGAGACTACAGGAATGACATATTGGGTTGATCCTATAATTAAGGGAGAAGACGTAAGTCAGGAGCATCTCAGACTGAATGTGTTGCTCTACCATACACTATAATTATTATTCTCATGATTCTTACTCCAATAGGCACTTTGCACTGATGATATGGAATACTTTCTCCTTTTGGTAACAAGTTAAAAAGTAAAGTCTATGGCAGATTGGGGAATCAGATAATGTTCCCTCTATTGCAAAAACTGTGGCCATACCCCATCTTGGCAAAGCTAGAAAAGCAGGGATTTTCACAGGGTAGCACCAAAAATGTTGATTCTGAAAGTATCCATAACTTTAAGGACATCACATACCAGAGGATTTTGTGCCGGTCCCTTATCAAAACAGGCAGTTAGTAATCAAGAAAGAAAAATGTTAGATTCCACCTTTATTAACACCATCACTTACACACACACACACACACCCCCACCTTTATGTCCAGTGGAAGCATTGACATAGTGGTTTTTCTTTCCTTCTAAAATCTTGTTCCTCATAACATTTCCAGATATTTGTGTGGAAGACATGGTTGGATGTCATTTTTACTTGCTAAGAGTATCCTAATTTTGTGTGGGGAAGATTATGCACATTCCCAGGCAATGATACATGATTGAGCAAAGTCAATCATGGCAGTTTCTTCTGTCACTTTCAAAACTACTAGGAATAATCATGTAACAAAGTTCTATCTAATGAAACCTAACAGGGAGTCTGTTGTGTAGTTTTCTGGGGAAACACTGGCTTTCCAGTTACAAGAAAAATAGACACTACAACTAGTATCACCCTTCCTCTGTCCTACATATTCTTTTCTGGAACAGTGTCACAGCAGGAGCTGCTGCTATCATTTATGATCATGAGAGAAAGGTAGAGAGAGTTGAATAGATATGGAAATGGACCTTGACATCATTGAGCTGCTGACCAATCCCAGCCTTAGCTAACGTCTGGTCTTTGTATTACTTGGGAAAAATAAACTCCCATTTGCTTAAAGTATAGTTAGTAAAATTTTGTAACTTGCAGGCAAACCCATTTTTAACTGATATGGAATATATAGTACTACCATTTAAGAAGCCTATTACCTAGCTAGCATTAACACACATGTAGTATTTTATTTTCACAACAACCTCAAGGTAAAGATAGTAGATCACGTGAAATCCTGGGTTGTCATATAGGGAAGCTGAGATTTAGAAAGTTATTGACTTGCACCGGGTAACCCAGTTAGTATGTGACAGATTTAGACTTGTAGCTGTGCTTTGTGTCATTTTTTGTTTTTTATTTATTCATTCATTCATTCATTCAACTGACAGAATATTGAGGGCTTATATAAGGCAGGAACATCTGTGCACCAGGAATATTAATATTAGTAATTAGTCTGTGCTCTCAAGGACCTCAAAGTCTGGTGAGGTCTTAGTTCAGTGGTCTTTTAATTTTATCAGTCTGCCTTCTTGCTGATAGCCATAGTTACGTGAGCTATTTTTTAAGTCAAAATGCAAGTGATTTCAAGGGCATTTGTCTAATCAAAAAATATGTCTTTCATCTGTTACTAGGACACTAATAGAAACTTCCAGCATAATTTCAAAGCCAGAATTTTCTGAATGGTTCTTTCTATAAAGGCTAATCTGCTGATTTTTCTATCACTTCACCTGGATGACTGTTGCATTAAGACAGTGTAAGGCAGTCACATGTTTTGAGTGAGAAAATCACGTGCATAGTGACATATCATTGGGTACCATCCAAGAAAAGGACTAAACATGGAAGTAGAGAAATAGAGGCCAAGAATGTGCTGCAAAATCTGCAAAGATGCTGGGTTCAAATGCTGATTTTTTTTTCAAAATATTAAGGGGGTACAAATGTTTTTGTTACATGGATACTTTGTATAATTCTTAAGTTGGGGCTTTTAGTGTGCCCATCACCATAATAGTGCTCATTGTACCCAACAGATAAGTTTTTGCCCCTCACTGCCCTCCACCCTCCGCCTTCTTGGTTTCCAATATGCTTTACATCTCTTTGTGCCCAGGTGTGCCCATAGTTTAGCTCCCAATTGTTAGTGAGTACATGTGGTGTTTGCTTTTCTATTCCTGAGATACTTCACTTAGGATAATGGTCTCCAGTTCCATCCAAATTGCTGCAAAATGACAATATTTCATTCCTTTTTATGGCTGAGTAGTACTCCATGGTGTGTGTGTGTGTGTGTGTGTGTATACACACACCACATTTTCTTTATCCACTCATGAATTGATGGGCACTTAGGTTGATTCCACATATGTGCAATTGTGAATTGTGCTGCAGTAAACATTGGAGTGGAAGTGTCTTTCTGGAAAAATGACTTTTTTTTTCCTTTGGGTAGATATCCAGTAGTGGGATTGCTGGATCAAATGGTAGGTCTACATTTATTTCTTTGAAGATCTCCATACTGTTTTCCATAGAGGTTGTACTAATTTGCAGTCCCACCAATAGTGTATAAGTGTTCCTTTCTCTCTGCATCCACGCCAGCATCTATTGTTTTCAGATTCTTTAATAATGGTCATTCTGACAGGGGAAGGTGTTATCTCATTGTGGTTTTAATTTGCATTTCCCTGATGATTAATGATGTTGAACATTTTTCCATATGTTTGTTGGCCATTTATCTATCTTCTTTTGAAAAACTTCTGTTTGTGTCTTCTGCCTACTTTTTAATGGGGTTGTTTGTTCTTTTTTTGCTGGTTTGTTTGAGTTCTTTGTAGATTCTGGATATTAGCCCTTTATTGTATGTATAGTTTGTGAATATTTTCTTCCATGCTGTAGGTTGCCTATTTATTCCGTTGATTATTTCCTTTGTTGTACAGAAGCTTTTCAATTTAATTAAATCCAATCTATTTATTTTTGCTATTGCTGTATTTGTCTTTGGAGTCTTAGTCATAAATTCTTTGTCTAGACGAGTTTTTCCTACATTTTCTTCTAGAATTTTTATGGTTTCGTGCCTTACACTTAAGCCTTTTATTTATCTTGAAACAAACATTGATTTAAATAGAGGGTCAAAATAGTATGCCAAATGTAGAGGCCCTGGAAAATGGTAAAAGTATGCTAACAAAAGTGCTTATGATGTGCAGAAAGAACCCAGAAAATAAATCATGCCAAAAGTTAAAAAAACTGATAATGGCAAGGAGATATTTTCAATCATTTAATCAATAGTTCAAGCAATTGACTAAAAGTAGTTTTCTGAAAATCATCTATGTGCTTGGAAATGTGCTAAGTGCTACAGAGAAGAGCAGACATAAAAGAATTGCAGAACATCATCTTTTTGGTCAATTAAGTTAGAGTTCACTTGGGGATACAGGTGGGAAAAAGAGAAGAAACACATATGAAAAAAAAAATATAGACATTCCAACGGCATGGACTGCAATGCCAAGATAAGATGCAAAAAGGTGTTCCAGAACTGGAAAGGTGTGACGTATGGTAGAGAGACTCTAGGACTGGAATCGGAGACCTTGACCCCAGTTGCAGCTCTACACACTTACAACCTGTATGACAAAAGGCCACCTTAATCTCCACTTCTCAAGGAAAAGCTAATTTAAGAAGTCAAAATAAAAAAATATAGAAGACTTTTAACTGTTAAATATTAGATACACATTATATGTTATCAATTTCACTAGAGGTTGAAGTAGTGGGAGAAAGTTTTATGGAAAAAAATGGAAATTAAAAAAAAAAGAAAGGATTTGCATCACCTGGGAAATTAGAGTGATGTTTTCTAAGGGATAGAGAATCTGAGCAAAGATAAAGGATACATACAAAAGTCCTGAGCTCTAATTTTAACTCTGTCACTTGTTAGCTCACTGAACTTGCTTTCCTTATCCACAAAATGGGAAAAAAAAATCTCTCTTTAGTGTCTCCCACAGGACATAAGGGTGAAATTAAATGACAAATATGAAATTTGCTCTGCAAATGCACGTTCTTTTGGCTTCAAAGATCCTACAGTGGCTGGAGCAGAGGCATGATCTGGAGGTTAAGTGAAATATAAGGATGATACAAAATCAGGTAATTATTTCCAGGCAAAGAAATGCCATGTGTATCCCTGCCATAAAGTGATATCAATGTGGGAGCTTGCACTGCCCAGCCTGAGCCTCATCCAATGGAACTCAACCATTAAGAGTGGAAAAAGAATCCCCTATCAACAAAGGTGAGATAAATAGTTTAGTGTTTTAAATTATGCAAATTACATGGGATCAATCAAAAGAGAGAGAAACACAGACACTGAACTTTTCTCACTACCCAATCACAGCTGTGCAGTGGATCTACCACCCCAGGTGCAGGCAATAAGAAGGTGCATTGTTTGCAGAGAATTCAAAAATAGTACTAAAACTAACTAAAAGACTGTCTGCTTTTAGTTAGTTTAAACTAACTAATCACCATGCTCTAGCAATTCTAAACAATGTCAGTGATTACATACCCCATTGCAAAAAAAAGTTCTTGTTGGTCTAATTTCTAAACAATTACTGAGGTTACTGTTGAGTTTTAATAATTTACTCATATAATGTGACCTTCAAATTAGCATATTTTATTACTTGTTCAGTAATAAATGCTGTATGTTCTTTAATAAATGCTATATTCTACATGAAAGCTAATTTGAAGAATTATCAGTTCATAAGAAGTTCATAAGGGTTCATCATCCTTCAAATTTTCATCTGCAAACTCTGTGGTTGTACATATTCCTGAATTTAAATACTAGATATACAGTGATTGCACATGATTGTCAAAATGGAGAAAAATAAAATGAATTATTCAGTTTTGTCATTCTAGATGACTACTTGAAGTTTGTATGTGTGTTTAAAATTTACAAGAATGAAACAGTGTGAACTGTACATAGCTGGGAAATACAAATTTTAGGTCATACATGAAATAATTTACTGAACTTGAATAACACTTCAAGTTGGAATTTATTCTTCTTAAGTTAATTGTTTATTTTAAAAATAAATGATACATCAAGAAATTAATGATTATCAATGATTATTACAAGATCATTGCTGAAGATAATGTTATCATATGAAGGGAAGGGTGTCAAAATTGATCACTCTGAGAGTTAAATTCTCTAGATATGCCAAAGGGAAGAGAGATTCAACAATCCCTAAGCACTGTTTCTTGAAAGAAGATTAGTGCTTTGTGTGTACTACTGACAGATTGTGCTATTGAATAATCAGTGCATTTTAATTCACCACCAACTCTACAGCAGGACATACCCTAAGAGTGGAAACACATTCTCTAATGCTGTGCTGTGTCTTCTCTCTATCCCCTTAAAACAAAATCTATGACATTGGAAAATCCTTCAATACTACATTTACACTGCAAACAGAAATCACAATGCAGTATTGAGAGATTGTGTTTTAGAGGCAATATAGAACTTATTCATTTTGTTTAGAAGCCATAATTGTGAGGCTCCACCCAGAAACATGAGTCTAGCCACACTAGCTGAGCCCTGAATCTCACTATTCTCACACATTAGTGTGGATAAGAACCACCTGTTTGTTTGAAAATACAGATTTCTAGAGCCCACTCCCAAGGATTCTGATTTAGAGTTGGGGAGAAGTCTAGAATCTGTGTTTTAAATGAGCACACCTATGATTCCATTTAGGTTATTCTTGGACCAAACTTTAATAAGTATTGAGAAACTAAAGGTCTCAGAAAAGTAGAACACACTTTGGAATTTTTTCCTATTGCATGTTAAGACTTTTAATTCAGCAAGTCAGCATTTTTTCATAAAGGGTAGTGAACACATAAATAAGTAAACAAATAAATAATGCCTACCCACCCACCTTCTAAAAAATAAGAGGACATAGCAAGCATGATAGGCAAGACGAGTTTCTGTTGAGAGACATAATTCATAGGAAAGCACCTGTGGTAGTGACATGGCCTGAGAGTAAAGTGCCTTGCCAGATTCAAAAGGAAAGGAGGAAACTTTATTTGGAATTTAATAAATGTAATGAGATTCTGGCCTTGAGTTCTACTTTTAAGAGATTTTAAAGTAGTTATAAATGTAAACAAGGAATACCATTTTTCCTTAAAATCTTGTCACATTTTACTTTCAGTAGTAATGATTTTTATATTTGGTCAACAGATATAGCTATGAATGACCAAATATAACTATCTATGGAGCACTTATTAGGTGCCAGGCATGGAGATAAACTGTCATTGCCCTTAAGGAGCTTGTAGTCTAGTTGATATGGACACCTAAGGCCCACCCGGGACGGTGATTTGGAGACATCAAACAGCCAAGAGAATCAACACTGTGCATTGCTGGAGTTGCCTTTTGCTGGTTCAGGCCTCTCTCTGGTTTGGTGTGACATGGTGGGGCCATGTGTTTGTGTGTGTGCGTGTGTCATCATGCATGCTGGTAAGATGTACTGGTACGTGTTTCCCAAGGGATAACATCTCTCAAATAAAATAACATTGCCACCTGGACTGAGTCCTTTGAAGGAAGTATTCACTAGCCAGACTGAATATAGAAGAGGATATACCAGGAGAAGGATGATATGGGAGAGAAAATTCACTTTTTATGTAGATATAAGTCCCAATAAGCTCCTATAGCTCCTTCTCAATATTACCTGTCTGGGACTCGGGTATGTAACAACCTGCCTCAACCACTGGTCAGATTTGTGGGTAGTTTCTATTAGACATCTTTTTCCTACTTGTCACTTCCCATTTTGCCACAATAGCCAGATGATGCTGTTACTGCCGTGGGCCTCTCCCCAGCTATAGTCAGGCACCAGGCAAGCAGGGAGACCATCTCGTTCTTATATTAAATATAAGCCCCAAGGGTGATGTACATGGCATACTGTGTTCTTTAGAGTTGTTTCAAATGAAAAAAATGATGTCTATGTGTGTTGGTTAGGGGTTTTAAGACATTTTATTTCTAAAAACATAAAGATAATAACAAGTGACAAAAAGAAAGGTTCCCAAAAAGCAAATGTTCCTTTTTTTTCTCCTTTTAATAAAGTAGAGTCCGTTCTTCTCCTGAGGTAGCCCTTCCTGCTTAGCTGTCATCGAGCGCTCAGGGGAGATTTTTCTCCCTGTTAATTTCTCAGAGCCTAATTGGCCTGTCCCTGGCCCAGTGTGTCTTTCTGGGGGCTGATGTTTTCCTCCCCTCCGGGTATATCCCCCTTCCCAAATCCAGTGGGCAGAAAATCAGATTTACTGGGCACATCCGGGGTTACCGAGAGAGCTGGCACGGGGAAAGGAAGGCCTTTGTGATCTCACGGAAGCCCCCTTCATAGGTTAAGGACTGGGTCACCCTGCCTTACCGCACTGGCTGTCCCTCAGAAATTCCTACCAATTTCCCTGCAGCAGTTCCTGCCTAGTTACCAAATATGACAGCATTTCAATACTAAATCAAAGAGTCTGTTTCTCACAAACTGTGGTTTCTGAAGAGATTCTGAAATTGATATTTTACTTTTACAAATTATTTGAGACAAAGCATTTAAATTCTAAAGATACAAGCATCACAAAAGGGCATAGCTACAAAGTGCCCCTTCCTTGCGCATTACAGCCTGCCCCAAATGCCCCTCCTTAGCCATTGAGGTGTGTAGAAAAGAGCCAGAAATTGCCCATAATCACACTCTGCCTTTCTACTGTACATCCAATATGTGCTGTCATTATTGCAGTTTTTGAAGCTTCATGGCAGCATTGCCAGTGAAGATAATAGGGCCTATTATTTTCAATGAGCTCCATCAGGAGGTTTCAATGGGCCTGCTATCACTCGAACAAAGACACATTGGGAAGCAACACTGCTTTCTTGTCATCAAAATGGCTGTTAGTTTGTGTGAAGCTAAAGAAGACCCCTTTTCCTTTTCAGCCCTGTTGGATTTGAAAGGGCCAAGAAAGGCAGTTGAGGAAGAAATAAGCCCGACTCCTGGCCAAGTGCCCTTTGCCCTGGCTAGATGCATATATGAGCAGATTTTGTTTTATAGACTCGATAAGTTCAGCAGAGTAAAACCTGCTTAACCACTGATTTCCTATTTATAGCCAGAAATATGTTACTATGGAAAACATCTTCTGATAAAAACAAGCAAAACAAGATAAAAGCAAAAAAACCTGCCAGCGAGGTGGTTAAGTTTAAGGCAAATTAAGAGATTCTGCACCATGGTCTCAGCTTTAAAATCTCTTTTCAACCCTACTACAGACTCTCTTATTATTACCAAAACTTGACTTTTCCCTTGTCTTTACATCTATAGCAACTACAGCTCAATCCCCAAGCTCCTTTTGTCTGCGTATTTACAGTGTCTTAATATTAACCTTTTTTGAGACCATCATAACAAGATTGCTAATCTAACTCTTCCTAATAATGGGCAATTTCAGGATAGGAAAAATGTATTTTTGTGAGATTTATAAATAGGAGAGTGTGAAAAATAAGTTCACTCATAATAATGGCTCTATCAGAGTTTTATAAGTAAAAAATAAAAAATAAAATAAAACATTTTAATTTTTAATGCTTATGTACACGTGTAAATATGTTACATGTTTACTTATTTAATCCTCATAATAGCCCATAAGAAAAAGTACTGTTATCTCCATTCACAGAGGAGGAAATACTTGAGGTCTAGAGGGCGAAAAAACTTGTTGAAATTTACTCAGCTAGCAAGTGCCAGAACAGGAGTCGAATCCTGTAATTTCATTCTAGGGCTCATAAAACCTGTAAGCCTCTTTGGAAAATCCAGCTGTTGTAGAGCTGTTTGAAATACTAACCAATTTTACTTTGTTTGCTTACCACCTCCCCACCTGTCCCTTCTTTTGCCTAAATATCTCCATATACAGGATTAATAAGATTCCTGGTCCATTTCCTGAAGTTTACCAGGGTAGAAAGCAGAAATTGTCTTGCAATCTCTGTCTCTAGTGTTTTCAATTGCCCAAATTCCATTTGATGCATTACTTTAGATGCCTCTGTGTCAAAAACATAAAAATGGAGGCAGTACATTTGAGAAGAGAAGGACTAAAGATAATAATTTTTTAGAAAACGTAGTGAATTTGCATGTTTCATGCAGCAAGGAGAGACGTCTCAGGAAAGTACTCCCAGCAGGATTTTTGGTGAGCTCAAAAGCCTTGTAGCTGCCACATTATAATTAACAGGCTATCTAGTCTTCACTCTAGTGAGGTCCATCCAAAGCCTCCAGCTAAGGCTTCCACTGGGCTACCTCCCCTTTAGCTCCAGGTTAGCACTGACCTTCTCCAGCACTCCCCCTGCACCTGAGGAACTCCCAGTGGATGTGGTGCCCTCTCTGCCTGCAGACCTGGGTTGGCCCTGTCCAGTTTATCTCTACCCTGCAACATTCCAGAACACTTGTAATCCCAAGAGAAGGAGTGGTGACAGAGAGAGAGGTGATGCTGAATAGAACCAGCTTAAGTTCCTCTGAGCTGGGACAGTGGTTGGATGTAGCCCTATTGTACCAGCTTCATCTTCTGCTGTGTTTGAAATAAGTACAATTCGGCTTTGGCTATCAGCAGGAAAGAATGCTACACAGCTATTCTCACCACTTCAGTTGTCTCTCTAATATAAAGTACTGCAAGGTGAATTGACTCAAAAAAATAGTATTGTCAATGAAGAATGGTTGGAAATGTTTGGAATGACCATAGTGGGACTGTGAAATATCAATGTTTTCCCGATGACATCTGACTTCTGATTTACATGTGGGGTACTGGAGGGCACAGATAGGAAAAAGTGTTTTATTGATCAGGGAGTCCAATATGCACAGTTAAATCTGGATACGGTTATGATACTTATGTTTTTTGTTTGTTTATTATCTCATTGCAAAAAATGGTTGGAGATGACAATGTCTCAAAGAGTGTAGCAAAAATAACTTCAAGCAATGTATAAACATGCCCCAAATTACTTTCCACCTTTAACTATTCTAGTCACCTTTGCAGCCAGTTACTCTCACCTATTTCTAAGAGACCAATAGGGTACATTTTTATGGACTTATATTTAGGAGAAAACACATTCCAGTCCCTAAAGTCCCACCACATACAACAATCGGGCTACTTATAACATTCAGTTTTTGAGAAAATATGAAAGTGTGTATCAGCTTCGCAGGTTGGAAGCAACTGATTTATCCACAAGCCAGTGAGATGTCATGGCTTTGGAGCCTATGCTATAATTGGTGGTTTAAGCATTTGTTATACTACTGGACTCCAAATTTCTTAAGCAAAGACCACGTCTTACTAATTTTAGTAAGCACACTTTAAACACAGTACCTGGAATATAGTGTGTGCCTAATAAAATGTTTCTTGATGAGTGACCCTGTGTTCTTATGCAGCTGAGGGTAAGCTGGAGAACAGAGAATACAAGTGACATCCTCACTGGTCTCCATGAGGGGCTGGGCTGGTTGCATTAGTTTGTTGTAGTGGTGGCAGAAAATGATACTTAAAGTTAGCAAATATTTATACTATTCTTTCTCAGTAGTGTTTTGTATAAGTCTGGCAGAATTCTGATTATTTTATAAATATGATTATTTAAACCTCATAATAACCCCTGTGAGATATTATTATTATTGTTGTCTTTCCTATTTTACAGATGAGGAAAACAAGGCACTGAGAGGGTGATGGGCCTAAGGCCACATTATAAGTTTATCAATAAAAATACTTAGATTTCCTTTTTTCACAGAAACCATCATTATGCCATGTTGTATTTGTATACATTATTTAGGTTTATGAGAAATAATAGGTGAATTTGTTGATGGCCTATGGTTGAAATGAAGCTTAAATGTATTTGTTTTAGATGGAGTCTCCATTTCTCAATAAATTTCTCTGCTTTAAACTAGCTTGGCTAGGGGTAAGGGTGGAAGGATTCTATATTTAGGTATCTTAGACTCTAGATTTAAGTCGGTTCATGTTTATGAACCGTTATTTATTCCATAAAAGTCCACATCACTAGCTTACTTAGATGTGGTTATTCATGAATCACTCTCACTTATTAGCAACATAAGCTATTTTAAAATATAATCTTCCAGGGCTTTTTCTAAACACCTGTCCATCTAATTCAGCCTGTCAAAATATCACATTATGTAGACAAATGGAAACCTTGCAAACTGTATGCTAAAAGATGGCATGAAAACAGATAAAGCAAAAAAGATCCGGGGATATTAGAGTTGACCACAAGTTCAATGATGCCAAGATTATGATAAACCTTTATAAATATAATGCCATTTTATAATAAATTATAGATGTACCAGGTTTGGTTGGGGGAGTGATGGGTCTACATTTGAAGTGTGGGTTTCAATTTAGGCATCTGATTTTAAAGGAGAAAAATGAGAGATTTAGATTAGTCTCAAAACATACGTTAAGGAAGACAAGGACATTTCTAAATTGAAACAATTAAAGGGGTGGGAGATGTTTGGTTTGAAAAACAGAAGATCTAGAAAACTCAAAACAGTGCCTTCAAATATTTGAAACAGTTTCTATGGTGAGGGATAAATATTTTCACTTCAGACTCCTGCCTTTCTATTTCTGAAACGCACCTTCATCTCTCTGTTACCACTGCCTCTGACCTAAAATGCCTCCTTATTGCAATGATTTTCTAATTAGTGTCTCCACATCTCATCTCATATTTCTCCCACATAAGCCCTTCAGAACACACCAGAATTATCTTTCCAGAACACAAATCTTACTGTGACAATTCCTGGCTTTAAAAACTCCCAATGGCTCCTCACTGCACACAGAGTAAGCACGAACCCCTCAGCCTTACAAGGTTTTCGACTAAAATTCATGTTTATATCCTGCTATTCCTCTCCTATCCCAATCCACCATCTCCCTTTCCCAAAACCTACGTTTTTATTTCTTAGGAATACTTATTCAAAAGATTTTATACTTTTAATCCTGTGTTCCTTTAAGCTAGTCTTTCTATCTGCCCTTCTCCATCCCACATCCCACCCTCAAGTGATGAAATTCTGTGCATCCTTTAGAATCAGGTAAAATATGTCATCTTTTCTGTGAAGACTACCCTACCCCTACAGTCAGGATTCAGACCCTCCTCGGCGCAACCCTTGAACTTTGTATCTAATCACCAGGTTATTGTTAGAAATCCATTTACAGTCTTTCTTTCCACTTTAGCTTCTCAAATAGTTGTCTTCATGACCTATGTCAAGGTCTGGGTCAAGAAAAAGACTCATTGATGAGTTAGTTAATGAAGATAACACATTCAAAATCATGTGGGTAGGTATTAATTCAATACAATAGTAACATCAGTGATGATGATATTTATAGTAATAGTGACCATTTCAAAGCACCTACAAGGTATCAAGCAATGTCTTAGGAACTAAGCATATACCATCTCAAGCCACACAACCCTAGGAATTATATTATTTACAAATAACAAACTGAGAGTCAGAGAGACAAAGTGGCTAGCCCAAAGTCACATAATTAATAAATCATGGAACTTGGATTTGAAACAAGTTGCTCTGACCCTAAATTCCATGCCCCAAGCCATATACCAAACTGCCTCTTCAAACCTCCTAAGCATAAGAAGTATCCCGTTGATTCTATGGCTTCCTCAAGAGATTTGTTTCTGACTGTTGAAAGTGAGTGTTTCTCAGAGATACTTCAAAATGATAACTCTACTCTTTGGAAGACTGGACTCTACACAGATATGGCACTGAGGTAGGTGTGGTTTACAAGGGGCACCAGCCAGCCAGCACCTCACATAATCTCCATCAGTACCCTCCTATACACTCCAAATATTTGTATTATTTAAATAAAACTACTGTACAGGCATACCTCAGAGACACTGTGGGTTCAGTTCCAGATCACCACAATAAAGGGAATATCACAATAAAGTGAGTCACACAAATTTTTGGTTTCCCAGTGCATATAAAAGCTATGCTTACACTATACAGTAGTCTGTGAAGTTTGCAATAGCATTATTTCTAACAAAACAATGTACATATCTTAATTTTAAAATACTTTATTGCTAGAAAATGCTAATGATTCTCTGAACCTTCAGCCCATCATAATCTTCTTGCTAGTGGAGGATCTTGCCTCAATGTTGATGGCTGTTGACTGAGCGGGGTGGTAGTTGCTGAAGGCTGAGATGACTCTGGCAATTTCTTAAAATAATACAACAGTGAAGTATGCCGCATCAATTGAGCCTTCCTTTTACAAAAGAGATCTCTGGAGCATGCAATACCTGACAACATTTTACCCACAGTAGAATTCTTTCAAAATTAGAGTCAATTCTTTCAAATCCTGCTGCTCCTTTATCAACTAAATTTATGTAATATTCTAAATCTTTTCTTGTCATTTCAACAATGTTCACAGAATCTTCACCAGGAGTAGATTCCATCTCAAGAAACCACATTTTTGTTCACTCATAAGAAGCAACTCCTCATCTATTGCTGTTTGATCATGAGGTTGCAGCAATTCAGTTACATCTTCAGGCTCCACTTCTAATTCTAGTTCTTTTGCTATTTCTACTACATCTGCAGTTACTTCCTCCACTGAAGTCTTGAATCCCTGAAAGTCATTCATGAAGGTTGGAATTAATTTCTTCCAAACTCCTGTTAATGTTCATATGCTAATCCTCTCCAGTGATTCACAAATGTTCTTAATGGCATTTAGAATGGTTAATTCTTTCCTGAAGCTTTTCAATTGACTTTGTCCAGATTCATCAAAATAATAACTATTTATGGCAGCTAGAGCCTTATGAAATGTATTTCTTAAAGAATAAGACTTAAAAGTCAAAATTGCCCATTCATCTATGGGCTTCAGAATGGATGTTATGTTAGTAGGTATAAAAGCAACATTAATCTTTTTGTACATCTCTATCAGAGCTCTTGGGTGACCAGGTTCATTGTCAATAAGAAATAATATTTTGAAAGGAGTCTTTTTTTCTGAGCAGTAGGTCTCAACAGTGGGCTTAAATATTCAGTAAACCATGTTGTAAACAGATGTACTATCATCCAGTCTTTGTTTTTCCATTTATAGAGCACAGGCAGAGTAGATTTAGCATATTGTTTAAGAGCCCCAGGATTTATGGAATGGTAAATGAACATTGGTTTCAATTTAAAGTTGCCAGCTGCATTAGCCCATGACAAGACAGACAGCCTATCCTTTGAAGCTTTGAAGCCAGGCACTGACTTCTTCTCTCTAGTGATGAAGGTCCTAAATGGCATCTTCTTCCAATATAAGGCTGTTCTGTCTACATTGAAAATTTGTTGTTTAGTGTAGCCACCTTCACCAATTATCTTAACTAGATATTCTAGATAATTTGCTGCAGGTTCTATATCAGCATTTACTGCTATACCTTTCACTTTAACGTTGTGGAGATGGTTTATTTCCTGAAATCTCATGAACCAACCTCTGCTTGCTTCTAACTTTTCTTCTGCAGCTTCCTCACCTCACTCAGTCTTCATAGAATTGAAGAGAGTTAGGGCCTTGCTCTGGTTTAGGCTTTGGCTTAAGGGAATGGTGTGGCTTGTTTGATCTTATATCCAGACCACCAAAACTTTTTCCATATCAGCAATAAGGTTGTTTCACTCTCTTATCATTCATGTGTTCACTGGAGTAGCACTTTTAAATTCCTTCAAAACTTTTCCTTTGTATTTGCAGTTTGGCTGTTTGGAGTAAGAGGCCTAGCTTCCGGCCTATCTTGTCTTTTGACACGCCTTCCTCCCTAAACTTAATTATTTCTAACTTTTGATTTAAACTGAGAGACATGCAAAACTTCCTTTCACTTGGACATTTAGAGGCCGTTGAAGGGTTATTAACTGGCCTAATTTCAATACTGTTGTGTATCAGGAGATAGGAAGGCCCAAAGTGAGTGACAGAGGTGGGGGAACAGTCTGTCTGTGGAGCAATCAGAACACACACATTATCAATTAAATTTGCCATTTCATATGGGCGTGGTTTGTGGCACCTCAAAACAATTACAATAGTAGCATTGAAGACCACTGATCTACAGATCCACCATAACAGATATAACAATGAAAAAATTTGTAGCATTGCAAAAGTTGCCAAAATGTGACATGGAGACATGAAGTGAGCACATATTGTTGGAAAAATGGCGGCGCTAACAAAGTTGCTCAAAGCAGGATTGCCACAAACCTTTAAATTGTAAAAAATGCAATATCTGGGAAGCACAATAAGGGAAAGTACAATAAAATGAGGTATGCCTGTACTTGCCAGTGAACAGTACCCAGACACATACTCTACCTCCATTTGTTTTCACATCAGAGTCATGCCCCAAGCCCCTCATGTAGAGAAATTTCAGACCTGTCACTGACTGCACAGGCCTTAAAGATACCTTCATGCGTAGCACTCATTGAAAAAACACACTCAGTAGGAAGAGCACAAAGATGCATAGAGTTTTAATTTTTAGATCCTCTGCTTTATGTTGATTATGTACATTCTATATCACTGTCCTCTCACCCTCCACAGATAGCTTTCTTTTGGAATCTACCATGGACTTATTTAAGTTATTAGAGCCATAGGCTTTTGCTTGTATTCTTGGCTATTTAAAAGCCTAAGATACATTCTGAAGTTGTTTACTGAAATATTGCTAACCATTTGTTTCTCTCTCTACCATGGGATATATGCAAGGAGAAGTTTAATGCATTTATCTTCTCACTCGAATCTCATCTCGCCATCTGTGGTGCATCCAAGAGGACCAGAGAGGACTGCATCTATAATGACTGTGCTTTAATATTCTGGATGCTACTATAGATACCAATAGATTTGGGGAGGAACTGAAGCCTAGGGAAATATATGGGTAAATTCAGCTCAGTTACCTTCCTTCAGATGACTTGCCTGAAGTAGAACTTCGTAAAGTGTGCAGTTTTGTACGTGACATCTTTTAAAATAGCTCTAAATGTGCGGCCAGCTCTGTTCAAAAAATGGAACGTCAAAGGTGACTCAGCCTAGCTGAAGCAAGAAAAGTTTAATTCAGAACATAATTTGCTTTCCTTTATTTGCACACTGCAGTTCTGGGGAATAAAAGCCATTATGGAATCAAAGGACAATTTGCTTTTTTGTTGTTGTTGTTGTTCTGCACTGAATTTTTAAAGGCTTTTTTAAAAGAACATAAACAGATGAATGATACCAGATTCAGTGCAGCTTAAAACTAAGTACCTTAAGCTCTTTTCCATGATAAACAGAAACCAGTCTTGGCTCTCTGCCCCCAAGCACAGTGCTGCGGGTACTCAGTGAGACAGATCTTCTTCCTTGTCTGGGGGAAGGAAGTCCAGTCAGATATGGGCAATGATTCTCAGAGAAATGGGAATTTTAAAAAATATTCAATTATAAATGTTTCAATACTCTCCCCTCTTCTCTTCCTAAAGCTAGGTCTCTCACTGCCTTTTAGCTATTCTATCTCTCTGAACTTTTAGGGGCAATTTTAAGTCTGCCAGAGAAGTCCCTGGGCCTTTCTATGCATCTTGTGGGCTGGGGGGAATATAATTGGGGTGGGGAGGTCAGGGGATCCTATATCTACACTGAAAGGAAAATAAAAGAGAAGATTTAACAGAATGAGGGAGACAGCAAAGATGCAAGAGCCAGATGAAATGTGCCTTTGTAAGGTTTTTTTGCTGGAAGTAGATTATAAAGTGTGGACCCAGAGGTTTTGGGGGCAGTGGCAGAGTGTGAGGATATTGATATGAATTATGCATTAAATCCCTTGGACCTTCTTCAAGAAATGTCAGTAAAAGGTAGGATTGTTTTTAATTACTTTTTGATTGTTGAACTATTTCTCTGTGACACTGCCCAGAGAATAGACAATGTCAGTTCCCAGTTTATAACAGAAATTAAAGAAGAAACTAAGTCTAAAGGCAACAGAGAGAAAGTGAGTCTCTGTAGTTCTTCTTGAAGCAGGGATGCTGCATATGTCCCTAACGGCCCTGTGGAGTCCCCAAGGAGAATGTTGACCTGGAACATGGTGAGGATCTTCAGAAAATTCTCGGTGCCAAACATTTATCTCCACAATTCCATCTAGGACTTCGTTGCTGACCACTGGATAGGAGGATTCATCACTATCATTAAGAGATACTCTGCTGTAGTCAGAGACAAGAGACAAGAACAATTAATGATGTGTCTACCAAGGGCTCAGCACTGGGGTGAAGATAAGAATAGTATAAGGTTCTTAAAAGCTGCAACCATCCAGGAGGTTTGCAATCTTGCTAGGGAGTCATGACTAGGCACAACTGGGGACTAGAATTAGCTGCAAGAGTCAGGAAAGGCACATTCAGTGGACATCTTAGGAAGGCCTCTTGCCTACCCCTAATCCAGGTTATGAAGTATGTCCAAGAGCAGAGGTTGCAAGTCCTTGGGGTTCACCCATTGCCATGGGTTGGAGTTGCAGACCTGTCAGAAGTGGAGATTGACTTCCCTGTTCCTAGTCAGGGTTCCACATTTTCACTCTACACTGGGCACTGAAAATTATGTAGTTGACTCTGAAGATGAGTAATGTTCATGTAAGAAAATTGGAGAAAGGGAGAGGATTACAGGCAGGAAATCACATGGGACTAGCATGTTCAGAAGAGGAGTTACTTCTTCCCTCTGTATTTATGGAGATTTACAGGTGCTCTCTCAGCTCAAGAAAAGAGAGATCAGAGAAACATAAGTGTTTCCTATATAATTGCACTATTGATTGACTCTCTGGAGCCTACTTGTGATTATTTTCACCCTTGCATCATTCTACCACAGACACCAGAAAGTGAAGATACTCAATTTTCCATTCTACCTTTTTGCCAGGGGTAGGTTGTGACAGTTCTGGCCAATGAGATACTGTTAGAGGTGCCAGAGGTTTGCATTGCCTCCAAAATCAAAAGGCAAAATCTCACTAGTAAGGCCTAGTCCTCACCCTTCTTCTTTGCAGGAATGGCAACATAAGGTGAAAATTCTGTTCATTATCCCTGAAACAGGAAACATAGGATTAAGGAGTGCATAATTAGGATGGACGGACTGAGAGGTGGAAATATCTTTAGTTCCTAATGGCAGCATTGAGCCACCATGGCAGTCTTAAATTTCCTACCCTTTAACTTCCTGCTTATGAGACAAATAAAACTTTCCTTAAGTTACAGTAATTGTCTGTTATTTGCCACCAAATGAATTTATAACTAATAGGAACTTGCTAGGAATGCCATTTATCCCCTTGCTTGTATCAGTGAATCATCTTCCTACAGGGGCAAGTCTAGTTCTTCAGGTTCTCATTACTCCTTCCACGACCCAGTGTCTCCCTGAACTTAGAGCAAAGCTTCCATTTTTTATGGGTAATACATAGTACCCAAAGTCCCATATTGATTGCCAGATGCTTCAAAAGGTATTCCCCATAGTCTATGAAATTATTAAACCATATTTAGCTCCAAACCAGCACTAGACTCCCTTTCAAAGTCAAGCTTATAGTCTAGGTGAATGGCAAAACACTTATCAAATATTTTGTATTTCCACAGTAAATATGGTGATAAATCTTGGAGTAGAATGCATAGATTCATGACTGAATCTATGTGATTTAAAACAGCTGTTTACAAATAACAAAATTATTCAAACTACTTCTCTAGATAAATGCAAGTAAAAGTCAACTTAATTATTTTCTAAAGTTTTCCCCCATTTATATCTAGTCATATTCTAGCATTTTGACCATATCAAATAAACTGTCAATACCCCAACATTACTCTTTTAATCTGATTTTTGAAACATATTGCTGTATTATGAAATGTTGTGATTTTTGCTCATGATTTTTTGGGGGCCCAGTGATCTGTCTCAGGTTGCATTCAATTCTGTTGGGATGCGAATTACATCTTGAGCAACTACTTAAGAACATGTACTGTTTACTTAGCAAAAATTCTGTAGGTTGGCAGTTGCAGGATTGGTTTGTGAGTTCAATGATGTGATAAGAGACACTGACTCTTTCCATTTCCATCGCTTTAATCACTTACTCTCCATGTATTCCTTCAACCTCATATTTGTCACCTCATGGTAACATTATAGCTGCCACCGCTCCAGGCATTTCATCATTACCCAACAGTATCCAAGCAGGAAGTGAACCAAAGAAGGACTAAAAATTACCTTCTCCTTATACAATTCTCTATTTCATTAGATAGAATTATTTCCCAGATGCCCCCCAAAACTTCCTCTTGAGGAAATCATACCAGAATAATCTCTGCAAGAAGAAAAGAAGTATCATTTTTGGCCTAGACTAATCATGACACAACTCTTGGGTTACCTACATTGCCATATAGATTCTTTTAGCAAGGGAAACATGTTCAAGGCCAACCAGATAGCCAGTTTCAAAGCTATAGAACCAGCAATGGACCCCCTCATTCCCTGATCATTGGAATGTTCTTCATTATTCACTACTATGTTTATATATCCTAACTGGAAGTTAAATATCATCAACAAATTAATTGTTATATAACCCTGTAATCTATTTGTTTTTAAATGAGAGATAGCCTTTGCCTTAACCATAGCAACTCTAAAAGACTTTAGGTGGTTATGGATATGCAAAACCATATGATAAACAGTATATTTTCACTCATTTGTTTATTCAATAAAATTTTACTTAATAGCTACTACATGCAAAACTTTGTTCTAGGTACTTAATATCTATCAGTGGAAAAAATAGATAAAGAGCCCTGACCCTGAGGTACTAGTCAGGGGAACAGACAATAAATAATAAACATTAACTAGTATTAAGCCCCTCTCTGTGGGAGGATTACATTTCCTATATTTCTGACCTTGGGTTTGGCTATCTTATTTGTTTTAGCTTATGAAATGTCAGTGGAAGTAATGGATGCTACTTCCAAGCAGAAGCTTCTGCCCTTTTCTCTCCATCAGGAGGAAGGCAATTCAGCATGGAATATTCAGAATTAAGAAGATAGTGAAGCAGAGCTGTAGTCAACCCATGGAAATAAAATGTTACACTTATGATTGATTGAGGTCATTTGTTACTGTAGCATTATAGGCTAAGTGGGTTAATACTGTAAACAATATATATAGTACATAGACACTAAATATTGTGGAAAAAGGAAAAAAGTAATGCAGAATGTTAAGAACAGTAGCAAGGAAGGGGTATGTTCAGGCATCAGTGTTAAATAGGACAGGCAGAGCAGACTTCACTGAGATGAGATTTGAATTTGCGTTTTAGAAAAATGTGATGGAATTTTGCTAAGAGGATGTCCAAGGAAGGAACATTTCAGGTGGAAGAGCCAGCTAGAAGAAAGGCCCTCAGATAAGGAGACACTTGGAGTATTTGGGGAATATCAAGCAGTCTTCTGTGGCTGTAGCAAGCAAGAAAGGGGAGAGCGGTAGGAGACTAGTTCAGAGGTGTAACATGCAGATGGAGTGGGGCTTTAGAGTTCATGGTAAGGACTTTGGCTGTCACTCTGAGCTAAATGGGGAGCCACTGCAAGGTTTCCAGCAGAGGAATGAAAGGTGCTAACCTAAAATTTAAAAGTATCCCTTTGGCTGCTGTGTTGAGAATAGACTGTTGATGGGCAAAGGTGGAGTGCAGACACCAGCTGAGAGGCTATGACGAGCTTTCAGGCTGGAGATGATGGTCACTGGAACCAAGGTGGTAGCTGAGGAGGTCATAAGATATGGTGAGATTCTGGATCTATTTTGAAGGTAGAGAAAACAGTATGTGCTGATGGATTGGGTGTGGGTAGAGAGAAAGAGAAGCCTCTATTGTCCCTCTGATAAAATGAAATGTGATCCCTTACAAACAGTAACACTAGCACTCTCCCGGGGTAGGAGAAGCATTCAGCACTGTCACTCCTGGTGACTACTTGGTGTGCCAGTCAGTGGTGCCTGCTGGGCCTGTGAGATACAAAACATTACCAGATTACCAGTTGGACATGTCCATGGTCACAATGATTTGTGAAATATAAGTGGAAATTAGAAATTATCTAAGCTTGTATAGGTAAGAATCTGAGCATTCTTGCTGCAGTGATTTTACTTATTATGAATTGCATTCTTATATGTCATATATTGTGTGGCATAAGTCTAAAAAATTCGTTTTATTATTTTGTAATGCTTTTGTGATAGTTTGTGATAAGCTCTTTTGGCTTCACTAAACTAAAAACACACCAAATTCATGTTTAATAATTTAAAAAATACTGAGTTTCATTCCTCAAGAAAGTTGATGATAAATATGGAACTTACACAAACTCTTGTAACATTTACCATCCTCCATGGGGACCATAACAATACCACAGATCATAAGAAAACTGGAAGACAAAAATATAATAAGGAAGCATCAGTGTCTACTTCAAGTTAGTTGGTATTTGAAAAAGATTGTCACCAAAAATGATTTAATATGTGCAACTGCCAAATGTGGATTTATATATCACTAAATGAAGGATAACTTTTCCTTTAGATCAATGTTCATTATTTTAAATTACTTTTGCTCAGCTTCCATTTCAAGTTTTCTTGTGGTCTAATAGTTGAGGAACTTTGTGAATTATTAAGTGGTGCTGTTGTTATGTCAGTGTCATCAGATTCTTCAAATAGAAAATCAATTAACTCAGTAATAGTTCGATTATTTCATTCATTTGATTCAAAGTGAAGCTTTTTAGTATTCATACTTTTGAAGGTAAAATTATTCAAATGCCATTATTTCAAATGTCATTTGGTTAAGTGCAACAATAAAGATAAAATTATTTGTTTTATAGTGAAAATTTGAATGCAAATTTTGGGGAGTACAGTATCATAATAAAAAGAACAGCTTTCTTATTCACTAAGGTCCTTGTGAAAGGCCTGGTGCAGTGGCTCACACCTGTAATCTTAGCACTTTGGAAGGCCAAGGCACAAGGATCACTTGAGGCCAGGAGTTTGAGACCAGCCTGAGCAACATAGTGAGATCCCATCTTTACAAACAATTCAAGAAAAAAAAAATAGCTGGGCATGGTGGTGTCCTGTAGTCCCAGCTACTTGGGAGGCTGAGGCAAGAGGGTCACATGAGCTGAGGGGTTTGAAGTTGCAGTGAACTATGATCATGCCACTGCACTCCAGCCTGGGCATCACAGTGACACCCTGTCTTAAAAAAAAAAAAAAAAAAGATTCTTGTGAAGTAGAAATATATTTGGAATTGATTAGGGTACACATATCATAGTGATACTCTAAAAATCAAAATGGAAGTTGTCAAAATTTACAAATAATTTTTATTTTTACATAGAAAAAGTGAGCTACAAAGTTGATGTTTAATTTAAAAAAAAAATATTTCAGCGAGGCAGTGCATGCCATGTTTGATCCTTTGAAATACTACCAAGTGTTCAATAATAGTAACAAAGTTTTTATAAGTGAGTCCTGTAAATTTTGGTTGATATTTGTTCAAAATAATTTGGGAATCTTTAATAGAAATATTAAAGAATTGGAGAACCAAACCAAACCAAAACAACAACAAGAAAACAACCACTCCAGCTTCTAAAGATTTTAATGAATTGCAGCTAATTATTTAAAATAAAGCCTAAAAATAAAAAAATGTTCAAATTTATCTGTATGAAAGCAATGAATAATAAAACAAAATAAGTGATGATAGGCCAAATGATGTCTAAGATTTCATTTTGAAATTTGACAACTTCAACTGCAATATCCCAACTTGGAAAAATTTTTTCATGGAGCTCCTATTCTTAATTGGACATATGCATACTCTGTACCAGTGGAATGAAATTACAAAGTTTTATGATTTTGCAACATCTAAATTTGATGAAACTTTCAGAAGAATCATATGTAAAGTAAATTATCTGACAATATTTTCTTATAAAATATTAATTAAAGAAAGGTTCTCTTGATGGAGGCAAACAGAACAAACTTGTGGCATATCTAAGATGAACCATATATGTACATTAATGAAAAAAATAGAATTGAGATATTTTCCACTTAGCAGAATTTTCTCTGAGCTTCCTAAGTACTTTGGCATTTATGGATATAGTATAATATTTTTATCACTTAAAAATATTATAGTGTAAGAAGATAAATACATTGAATTTATCAACAATTCAAAATCCTTATTTTGTATTTTTTCAATACAAGAATATATTTTAATTTTATTTTAGAGAGAATAATGTTTAATGTTATTTTTGAAAATAGTTTTAAATAAAATCTTTTCAAGATCCATAATAAAGTCAAATGGTCAGTTGGAAAATATCTATTTCAAAAATTATATAATTTCAATTACTTTTTACTTCCCTTGTCTCTCCCAGTTTGGATGATAAATTATATGGCCACTCTAGTCAAAGGTGACATCTAGGATTTTGCCAGAACAACTAGAAGGATGGATTTGTCATTAATCATGGTGGGGAAGGTGGTGGATGGAGCAGTTTTCCAGGGTTGGAAAGACAAGGGGCTCAGTCCTGGACTTGTTCATTTTAGATATCCAGGTAGAGATGTTTGGTTGGCATTCAGATATACAAGCCTAGGCCTAATAAAGATGCATGTACGGGAAGAAGACAAAATTGTGGGATACATTGTCATATCGATGTTTGGGGTTTTATCCCCCTGTAGATTGCAAAATGCAGACAGATTCATCCCATCCCAGTTTGCCTGTGCCTTTGTGACACGGCTTTGCCACTCCTTCCATCAAGAGGTGAAGTTTGTTTTCCCATCTCTTGAATTTTCATTGGCCTTGTGATTTGCTTTGACCAATAGATTGGGGCAGAAGGGATGATGTGACTTCTGAGACAAGGTCTATACAGGTCTTCCAGCTTTCTCTTTCATGACCTTAGAACACTGCTCTAAAGCTGCTGTGTGAGGAAGCCTATCTGAACTACAGGAAGATGAGAGGCAAGCCAAGGCACCCAGCTGACAGGAAGCACTAACTCCCAAACCTGTGTGGGAGGCCAGCTTGGACTTCCCAGCCAACCTGCCTGCTGAATGCAGCTGCATATGCGTGCCAGGTGACACCAGGAGAGTAACCACTTAGTCAATCCACAGAGCCACAAAAACAATAAATTGTTGTTTTGCACCACCAAGTTTTGGAGCGGTTGGTTACACAGTGATAGATAATTGATAGAGTATTTAAACAATGAGATCGATGACAATTATTAAAAAAGAGATGGACAAGGAAGGGATGAAGATCAAGGACTAAGTCCTGGGGCACTCCAATATTAATATTATAGCCAATATCCATATTATATCAGTATATATTAATATTACTACTGTATTATATTATTATTAAATTCTAGTAATATTAGAAAAATATATTTATAGTTAAAAATAGGTAAGGGAGTGAACCTCTAGTATTCCAAAAATGTTATGTTAATGTGATGATTTACAGTGACAATATAATCCTGTGTTTACCTTTTCTGGTACACAAATCCTAACACAGGGTTAGAATTGTGAATATGGATTGCCCATGTTTGAAAACGGGCAAACATGAAAGGTTTATTGAACACACATACACACACATCAAAAATTTCACAATGGCTAAACCATAGTGAGTGTGTGTAGGGGTATGTGTGTGTGTGTGTCTATTCATGTAGCCTACAAGCACTCCAGGAGACAGCCAAAGATGTAATGACAAATAAGGATATATGGCTTTATGCCATTATGAAATTTCCAATCTAGTGGCGACACAGACAATTAAATGAGCAATTACAATGCACAGGGAAGTACAGTTTGCTATGGGAAAACATACACAAAGCATCTTAACCTCAAACTTGTGAGAGGACCTAGCTCACAGAATTTTCTGAATGAAATACTGTCTTAAGTGAGACTTGGAGAGTACACAAATGCTAACTAGCCAGCCAAGGTTACAAGACATGAACTCCTGAAGGTCAGAGAAACGGACAGCTCGTTAGATCTTCTAAGAGCTATAAGAACAGGGTGTGTTGGGAGGGCTGGAGGTTGTGGACGTGGGAACACTGAGGAAGGTATGACTAGACTTGGGGGTCAAAAGCAGGCTACATGAAGCCATACTTCAAATTAAGACTTTATCCTAAGATTTGGAGTTAGGATTTCAGGGTGGTGGTAGGGGCAGAAACTAGAATACGCTGGATTGAGAAATGAGTAGGAAGCGAAGGATAACCACAAAGGTGGTTGACACTTTCAAAGCCTATAACTACAAAGCAAGTTGTGATGAAGAGGGGAGTGGCCAGAGAAGAATGTAATATAAAGAAGTTGTTTTAAAGTTAGGCAACACTTGGGCCTGTTTAGTACTGATGGAAAGAAAGCCCAAAATAACGGGAGAGTTGAAGATACAGGAGAAGGAATCCTCCCTCATTCATAGAGTGAAAATGCCAACAAGGGGAGAAGGGAGGTCAGGAACACAAGCAGAAGGATTAGCCTTAGACCAGCAGTTTCTACACCAAAATGAGAGGGAGAGAAAGGAGAAGTGCAGGTGCAAATAAGCTGCCGTGGTTGCATGAAGTTGAGAAAGATATATTAATAGGCATCTATTTTCTCCTTGAAGTAGGAGGCTAGGACATATGCTGAGGGGTAAGAAGCAAACTAGCAGGAACAGCGGTTTTAGGAGAAGGGAGAAGGTTGGAAATAACTGTTGCAAAGAATGAGGGTTATGACTAATTAGGAAATCAATGTCAGTACCACTGAGGTCTGATACCATGAATTTAGGATAGCTAGGTGCTTCCAGTCTGCTAGGTGCTCCATCAATGCTCAGTATTAGGGGTATAAATTCAAAGAAGATAGGCAGTTAAATTCATTCAGAATTATCTTTTTCCAGGTGGATGTTTTAGAAGCCATATGACAAGCACGCTTTCAATATAAGGCAGATTAGGATAAATGTTACATGAATAACAGACAATGATGTCTGTAAATATGGAGAGAAGAGGCTAGTCAGTGTTGGCTGCATTTGTCAAATAGAACAGTAGAAATTTTCTAAGATAAATGGGAAGTGGCAAGGCATTCTAGGTAAGGAACATTCATAGGTGATTGCTTAGGCATAAAGACAGCATAGTGCTCTTGAGACAGGGAAAAGCATTGTAGAAATGGCAAATTATCAGTGAGAAATAATGTGAACTATCTGTGACAGGTAGGTATGCCTAAGTGTGGAAAGTCTTAAACGTGTGTGTGTGTGTGTGTGTGTGTGTGTAAAAGTTTGGAGCCATTGGAAGTTGAAGCAAAGCAGTGATACATTGTGGGCAGGGGTAAAGAATAAGGAACACACACACAACACACACATACATGCATGTTATTAACTCATTCCATATCAACATCACTATTGAAGTAGACACTGATTCTTTAATTTGGTTAACAATAAATAGATGCCTTAAGAGTATGAACACAAATATGATATCCATACAGCTTATAATATTTCTATACTTACTAAATGTACTTTTGAAAACTCAATAAATATTTCAGTTTCTATAAAATCTTTGTTTCTTTCAGTTCTTCAACAAATATTAAGTACAAGGTACTGTTCTAGGTGCTAAGAGCATGAAACAAAACAGAAAGAAAAATCACTGCTCTCAACAAGTTCACTTTTTATTGACAAAGACAGACAATAAAAGTAAATAGCAAAATATATGGATGCAATGATGTGGTGTGTTCTTTAGGGAAAAAAATAAAAGATGGAAGGGTAATGGGCAGTGCCAGGGCCTGGAAGATGTTTTACAATTTTAAATTGGTAGTCAGCAAAGGTGTCATTGTGAAGCTGACATTTGAAAAAGAGTTGAAAGATGCAATGAAAACAGCCATGGGATGATCTGAGGTGACTGTAAAGACTTTGGTTTTTACTCTAAGAGGGCAGGTCATTAGTGGGTTTTGAGCAGAAGGTAAACATGATCTAATTGAAGTGTTAAAAGAATCATGTTAGCGGCTGTACAGAGAATAGAGCGGGCAGGAGAGAGCACAAATTGTGAGGTGAGCAGTAAGACTATTATAGTTATTCAAGTAAGCAGTGATGCGGCTTTACACTAAAGGTAACACTGCTGTTGTGATAAGCTGCTTGAATGTGGATATATTCTGAAGGTAAGGTCAACAGAATTTGATAAAGGCATGGATATAAAGTATTTACCAAAGAGCAAAGTCAAAGATTACTCCAAAATTTTGACTTGAGCAAAGGACAAATTTACTATTCACTAAAATGGGGAAGATTGCAGGTTGGGGATGAAGATTGGGAGTTTACTTCTGGACCTATAAAGTCTGAGATGCTTATTAGATACCTAAGTGGAGGAAGATGTCAGTAAACAGCTACATGTATAAATCTGGAGTTAAGGGAAAAGTCCAGAGTAGAGATGTAAATTTTAGGCATATTTGTCTTATAGATGAGTATAAGTAGAGTATAAAAGAGCCCCAGAAAGTTTAGTGGGAGATTAGGGAAAACAACAGTGAGGTAGGAAGGCCCAAAGAAGAAAATGACATTCTGAAGTCAAGTGACAAGTATTTCACAGAGAAGGGAATGATCAACTTTGTCAAATGCTACTGAGAGGTCATGTCAGATGTGGTCTGAGAGTTGACCATTAAATTTAGCAACATGGGGATTATTGGTAAATTTGACTACAGCATATTAGGTGAAAAGATAGACTTATTGGTACAGATTCAATAGAAGATAAAGGGAGAATGATTAGAGACAGCCCATATAGACAGTTCTTTTGAGGAGTTTTTCTATAAAAAAGAGAAGAAAAACGAGGCATTAACTTGAAGGGGACTTAAGATCAGAAATCTTTTGTTGTTGTTTTTTAAGTTGGAATAAATTTAAGCATTTTTAAATGCTGATGGAAATGATCTGGCAAAGGGAGGAAGAATGATGATGCGCCAGGAAGTAGACAGAGAATGGCTGGTGTAATATCTTTGAGTAAGGAAGAGGGACTGGGACCTAGTGCGCAAGCGTAGGAGTTGGTCTCAGATGATAATATGGACACTTCATCCATAATACAAGGAAAACAGGAAAAGTATATGAATAAAGGGGCAGGTAGGTGGTAAAGGTGGTAGTGAGAAATTGTGGAAATTCTTTCCTGATTGTTTCAATTTTCTCAGTGAAATAGGAAGTAATTTAGGAAGTTAAAAATAAAAATGGTATATTGGATGTAACCAGATATCTGGAAAGTAGCAAGAACACATTTGAGATTGGTCATTATATATTAAAAGGTAAGTCAGTTAGTAAATCATGTTTTTTTCCTAGAAACATTGACTTGTGTGAGTTCAAGAGTAGAAAAGTTAGGAATTTAGATTTAAGCAGGACTGAGATTTTGTCCTATGAATGTGATGAAGCCAGAGGTACCCAAGGGAGTTGAAGAAACATGCTAGAAAGTGAGTACATTTGCTCTTGGTAAGGAGGATAAGAAGAACGTGCTATAGATGAAAGACAGTGAAATAGTTGTAGGATTATTGAATCCTAGGTCCTACTGTTGCAGGAGAATTTTATTACTGCACTTAGAATTACTGAGTTTTTCCAGAACTGTCAGTGGTTTAACAAATTATTCAAAGACTATAATTTTTTAACTCAAGTATTATAACAGTAAATGTCCTGATCTCATCACAAGAGAATCTTAAATTGAGCAACTTCTTCCTATAAACAGAAATTTAGAAAGAATGTCCCGACTTTGTTATAAGTTAGGAAATAATATATTACCTCCTGAAGTTAGGTAATATCACATAAATTAAAGAAGAAGTGGTTTGTCACAAATATTTTCAAAGTTCAACAACTTATGTTTCTTAGATATTTGTAAACACTGCCTCTTAAAGACAAAATTACTATTTTCAGCTTTTCTGTATACGATCTTTTGTCAACACTTCTGGCTTTCCACCCCATATAAGTAGTAGACATATGCATTTTCTATATTTTCAGGATGCAGGGGCCCCATCTATCCTTGGTAAGATAAGAGAAAAAAATTGATGTAAGCTTATGGATGATTACATAATAATGAGGAAGCTTAGGAAGTAGAACAAGGGTGATAATTTTTATTTTCTGCTTACAACAGTGCAAACGTATGTCCTTCTGGAATGGACATATAGAATCAAGCAAATCTGGGGCACAGTATTCTTTTTCTTTTGGATGAGCATATGGCAAAAATTTTGTAACAGAATCCAGGAATTGAAAAGATGTTTCCCAGCAATTCTGCAGAAGGATAGGAAAACCAGAGACATGTTATGTGGTACTGAACCTTGGCTTTTTCTTGCTGTGATTGTCACATCAAGATAAAAATCTCCACCATTCCCTTTGTGTCATTTAACATCTACTTGAGGGCCCATGAATAAAAATAAGAAATATATATAAATATTTAATCCATAATGGATTGTGAGCCTCCTGTCATGGTGATAAAGTCTCTGGTGTTTATGAATATTGTCATGGACTCTCAAACCAAAGATATCAAAGCATGCCAAGTTGAAAAGTTAAAAGATGGAATTATATTATTGAAACTTCTCAACTATCAGACTAAAGCACCCAGCACTACCAAACTTGAGTAGAAGTCCCTAGTAGTAAAGGTGTGGGAAATAGTTTCACGTTCCTCATTTTCCTATTCATATCTCTATTTTTTTCCTCTTTTTATGCAGACATACTTACCTTTCCAGTCTTGGGCATTTCTTCAGAAGGAATCAGGTCAGAAAGATGACATTGTTAGAAAAGTTTCAATAAGTTGGGTTCAGATATAAGATAAGCTATAGGCATAAATGTCAAGCAGATATAGTTTATTTTCAGTGACCCTTCCTTCATCAAATTAAAAACTCTGTACTCTTTTAAACAACTAAAAAAAGCAGGCAAAATTTATGAAACAAGAGTTTTCAGAAAATGGAAAATAGGCAGGCAGGACAGTGAGCCCTTAGGGAAGGAAAACAACTGAGGTAAGCTCCATCACTAATTCAACATTTTGCACAGAGGAAGTTTCAGGTCACAGAGCAGGGTAGGAAATAGGGCCCACTGTCTCTCCGCATGGAGGAGATAGAGTTCAGAGTTTGAGCAGTCCAAAGAAGCTAGAATTCACAAGGCAGAATACAAGAGAGAAGAGAGCTATGTAGAAAGAGAGGTCTGGAGATCTGTAGAGGGTTCTCCTTGAGACTTCAGCTGAGTACTCATCAACACATGCATATGAAAACACCAGCAAGGCTGGGGCAAGAATCACCAAAAAGGAGCAGGGGAAACAAACATCAGGAACCCCATAGGGCTAGAAATAGTTTGATTTCCAAACAGAAGGATAGAAAGACCTCTAAATACGTAGAACATTAAACAGAAATCTCAAAATGGTAATGCCTCAGCAGTAGGACGAATTAGTTCTAGACCAAAAGCTGTTCTGGATCTGCCTAACAAAGCCAGAAAACAAGCCTTGAAATGATCGAACTGTTTCCAAATAACTTAACTACATCCCAGAACAAAGTCCAAAAATATTTAAAGGAATAGAAAAAGATAATTCACTCAAAAAAACAGAATTCAGAGTGTCTGGCATCCAGTAAAATTTGCCTAAAACTATGTACATCTATTATGCATCAATAAATACAATAAATAAAAAAATTACTATGCTATCCAAATAGATAATATAGATATCCAAATCACACATCTCGAGATAAAAAATACACTAAATGGGATTGACAGAAAATTAGACACTGCGGAAAAATGGATTAGTGATCATCAAGACATAGCAATAAAAATTATACAAAATGAAACAAAGAAAGGAAAATAAATAAATTGATCATCAGAGACTTGTGAGACAACTAAAGGCAAATTAACCTACATGTAATTGGAGTCTCAGAAGGAGAGGAAGAGGGAGAGGAAGTTAGAAAAATATATTTAAATATATTTAAATAAATAATGGCTTAAAAATTTCCAAAGTTTATAAAAACTGTAAACACACACATCCCAGAAGGTCAACAAACCCTGAGCAGAAGAAATAGAAAAAAGCTACACTGAGATACATCATAAAAAAACTGCTTAAAACAGATATAAAGACACAATTCTAAAAGCAATCAAAGCAGAAAAACACATTATATACAAAGGAACAGAGATAAGAATGACAGCAAATATTCATTCAGAAATATACAATCTAGAAGACAGCAGAATATTGCCTTTAAATTCAGGGTTGGGTGGGAACTATTAACCCAGGAAAAATATCCTTCAGACAATGAAAGTGAAACAAAGATTTTTTAAGAAATACAAAAGCTAAAAAAAATCACCAACAGCACCTCCTTATAAGAATATTAAAAAAAAAACAAAACTCCTTAAAGCATAAGGACAATAATACTAGATAAAAACTGGATCTAAACAAGGGAATGGAAAATCAATGGAATTCATCATAAAAATCAACTGAAGAAAAACCATATGGTCATTTCATTTGATGCTGAAAATGTACCTGGCAAAAGTTTAACATCCATTTATGATTAAAATTTTTTTTTAAAAAAACTCTCAGCAATGTAGGAATAGAAAGGAATTTTTTCAGCCTATTAAAGGGCATCTACAAAGAAACCCAGAGCTAACATCATACTTAATGATGATGGTTTGAATGACTGTTCTTATGAATGGGCATAGGACAAGAAAGTCCATTCTCATCCCTTCTAATTAGCATTCTGCTGTGAGTCCTAACCAGTATAATAAAGCAGGAAAAAATAAATAAAAGACATACTGATTATAAGTGAAGAAATAAACCTAACTTTATTCACAGACTAAATGATTTTTTATGAGGAAGCTCCTAAGGGATCTCTAAAAAATCACGAGACCTGATAATTGAGTTTAGCAAGGTGGCAAAACTCAGTCAATATATAAAAATCAATTGTATTTCTCTAAATTGACAATAAAGAGGAAATTTACATTATAAAGCCAATGTTATATACAATAAGATCAGAAGTATGATAGCAGATAAATTTGACAAAAGATGGGCAAGACCTATACAATGAAAAGAAAATTTTGCTGAGCTAAATTAACAAAGTGCCAATAAAATGGGGATGAGACAGTGTGCTCATTGATAAGGAGACTCAGTAGTGTTAAGACATCAAATTGATCTATAGATTCAATGTAACCCAACCAAAATTCTGGCAACTTTTTTTTAAATGTATGTATGTATTTATTTATTTTTATGTATTTATTTATTTATTCATTCATTTATTTCAGAATATTACAGGGGCACAAATCTTTTCATTACATGGATTGTTTTTGTACTATTTGAGTCAAAGTTATAAGTTTGCCCATCACCCAGATAGTGTACACTGTACCCGTTAGGTACGATTTCACCTATCCCCCCCAACCCTCCCACCTGCATGATGTCCATTGAGTTTTACTTCTATCTGTGCACATGAGTGCTGCTTGGTTAGTTCCAATTTAATAGTGAGTACATGTGGTGTTTGTTTTTCCATTCTTGCAATACTTCACTTAGGATAATGGTACCAACCATCCCGATTGTTGCAAAAGGTATTAATTCATTTTTTTTATGGCTGAGTAGTACTCCATGGTATACATATAGCACATTTTATTAATCCACTCATGAATTGATGGGCACTTGGGCTGATTCCACATCTTTGTGATTGTGAATTGTGCTGCAATAAACATTCTAGTACAAGTGTCATCTTGATAAAATGACTTTTTTTCCTTTGAGTAAATACTCGGGAGTGGGATTGCTGGATCAAATGGTAGGTCTACTTTTAGCTGTCTGAGGAATCTACATACTATTTTCCATAGAGGTTGCATGAGTTTGCAGTCCCACCAACAGTTTATAAGTGTTCCTTTCTCTCCATATCCACACCAGCATCTACTGTTTTGGGACTTTTTAATAAAAGCCATTCTCACTGGGGTTAGGTGATATCTCATTGTGGTTTTGATTTACATTTCTCTGATGATTAATGATGTTGAGCATTTTTTCATATGTTTATTGGTCATTAGTCTATCTTCTTTTGAAAATCTACTGTCCATGTCTTTTGCCCACTTTTTAATGGGGTTGTTTGATTTTTTCTTGCTGGTTTGCTTGAGTTATTTGTACATTCTGGTTTTTAGCCCTTTATCAGATGTATAGCATGCAAATATTTTCCCCATTCTGTAGGCTGTCTATGTGCTTAGTTGTTGTGATTGCCCTTGGGGTCTTCATAAATTCTTTGCCTAGGCAAATATCTAGAAGAGTTTTTCCAAAATTTTCTTCTAGAATTCTTATGGTTTCATGTCTTAGATTTAAGTCTGTTATACATCTTGAATTAATTTTTGTGAGTGGTGAGAGATATGGATCCTGTTTCAATCCTCTACATCTGACTATCCAATTGTCCCAGAACCACTTATTAAAGAGGAATTCTTTTCCCCAGTATATATTGCTGTCTATTTTGTCAAAAATCAGATAGCAATATGTGGATGGCTTTATATCTTGGTTCTTTGTTCTGTTCCATTGGTCTACATCTCCATTGTTGTGCCAGTACCATGCTGTTTTGGTTACTATAGCCTTGTAGTATAAAGTCTGGTACAGTGATGCTTCCAAATTTGCTCCTTTTTCTTACGGTTGCTCTGACTATTTGGGCTCTTTTCTGGTTCCAGATGAAGCATAGAATTATTTTATCTAGATCTGTGAAAAATGACGTTAGTGTTTTGAGGGGATTACATTGAATCTGTAAATCACGTTGGGTAGTATAGACATTTTAACAATGTTGGTTTTGCCAATCCATGAACATGATATGTTTTTCCATTTGTTCACATCACCTGCAATTTCCTTCCTCAGTGATTTGTATTTCTCTTTGTAGAGATCTTTCACCTCCTTGGTTAAATATATTCCTAGGTATTTTATTTTCTTTGTAGCTATTGTGAAAGATATTGAGTCTTTGATTTGGTTCTCAGCTTGACTGTTGTTGGTGTATAGACATGCTACTGATTTATGTACATTGATTTTGTAGGCTGAGATTTTGCTGAACTTGTTTATCAATTCCAGGAGTCTCCTGGTGGAATCTTTGGGATTTCCTAGATATTAGATCATATTATCAGCAAAGAGTGATAGTTTAACCTCCTCTTTCCTCATTTGTATACCCTTAATTTCCTTCTCTTGCCTGATTGCTCTGGCTAGGTTTTCCAGCACTATTTTGAATAGAAGTGGTGACCGTGGGCATCCTTGTCTTGTTCCAGTTCTGAGTGGGAATGCTTTCAACTTTTCCCCATTTAGTATGACGTTGGCTGTGGGTTTGCCATATATGACTTTTATAATTTTGAGATATGTTTCATCTATGCCTATTTTTTAAGAGTTTTTATCATGAAAGGGTATTGAATTTTGTCAAATGCTTTTTCTGCATCTATTGAGATGATCACATCATTTTTGTTTTTGCGTCTGTTTATGTGGTGAATCACATTTATGGATTTACGTATGCTGAACCATGCTTGCATCCCTGGGATGGCGCCCACTTGACCGTGGTGGATTATTTTTTTGATGTGCTGCTGAATTCAGTCTGCTAGAATTTTATTAAGGATTTTTGCATCTATATTCATAAGGGATATTGCTCTGTAGTTTCTTTTTTGTTGTGTCCTTTCCTGGGTTTGGTATCAAGGTGATACTGGCTTCGCAGAACGAATTGGGGAGGATTCCTTCCTTCTCAATGTTATGAAATAATTTCTGCAGTATGAGTACTGATTCTTCCTTGTAGGTATGATAAAATTCGGTTGTGAAACCACCACGTAAGTTACAAAGGAAAACCCATCAGGGTAACCACAGACTTCTCAACTGAGACCTTACAAGCCAGAAAGGATTGAGGCCCCATCTCCAGTATTCTTAAATAAAACAACAGCCAGCCTAGAATTTTGTATCCTGCAAAACTAAGTTTCACATATGAAGGAGAAATAAAAACTTTTCCAGACAAGCAAACATTGAGGGAATTTGTCAAGACCAGACCTACCCTGCAGGAAGTATTCAGATCTGCATTATACATTGGTCAGCACAATAGAAACTCACCAGTGTAAAATCACCCAAAAGCTAAAGCTCAGAGCCCATATAAAATATTGGCTCAAGAGGCAAAACAGAGCAATAATGTTCTACCCAATAGGATTAACAGAAATGCATCCCCCTTATCAATTCTTTCAATAATCATGAACAGCTTGAATTCCCCACTCAAGAACAGGCTGACTGAATGGATTAAAAAAATACAAGTCAAGTACCTGCTATCTTCAGGAAACACATCTAACCCATAAGGACTTATTCAAACTCTAGGTGAAGGGATGGAAAAAAATATTCCATGCAAATGGAAATCAAAACATAGCAGGTGAGGCCATTCTCATATAAGATAACGTAGACTTCAAATCAACGATAGTAAGGAAAGACAAAGATGGTCATTATACAATGGTAAAGGGAGCAATTCATCAAGAAGGTGTAACGATCCTAAATATTTATGCACCTAACACAGGTGCACCTAGATTGATAAAGTAAACCCTAGTAGATCTAAACAAAGTGATTAATAGCAACATCATAATTGCCGGGGATATCAGCACCCCACTGACAGAACTGGACAGATCCTCCAAGCAGAAAGTAAATAAAGAAACACTGGACTTAAACGGAACTCTAGAGCAAATGGACCTAACAGACATTTACAGAACATTCTACCAAAAACTACTGAATATACATTCTTCTCATCAGCATATGGAACATTCTTTAAGATTGATCACATCTGAGGCCACAAAACATGTCTCAACAAATTCAAAGAAATAGAAATTTACCATGTATCTTCTCAGACCATAGTGGAATAAAATTAGAAATCAACTCCAACAGAAACACTCAATTCTACACAAAGTCATGGAAATGAAACAACCTACTGCTGAATGATTATTGGGTTAAGGAGGAAATTAAGGTGAAAATCAAAAGATTCTTCAAACTAAATGACAAAGGGAACACAAGTTATCAAAATCTGTGTTTCAGCAGAAGTAGTTCTAAGGGGAAAATTCATAGCCTTAAAATGCCTGCATCAGAAAGACAGAAAGATCACAAGTCAACAATTTAACAAATTGTCTCAAGGAACTAGAAAAGGAAGAGCAAACCAAACCCATACCCAGCAGAAGAAAAGAAATAACTAAGGTCGGAGCAGAACTAAATGAAATCAAAAACAAAAAAACAAAAAAAAATACAGAAGATTCATGAAACAAAAAGTTGGTTTTTTTAAAAGATAAAAAAAACCTGGTAGACCCCTTGGGAGATTACCCAGAAATAGAAAATAGAGGATCCAAATAAGCTCGATCAGAAACAAAAAAGGAGGTATTACAACTGATACCACAGAAATACAAAATACCATCTGTGAATACTGGCAACTTTTTTAAAGAAATTGACATGGTGATTCCAACATTTATATAAAAATGCAAAAACATAGACTAGTTAAAACAAATTTTAAACAGAAGAACAATGATGAAGCACATACACTACATGATGTCATGACTTTTTATAAAACGAAAATAATCAACAGTGTATAGCATGGGTATCAAATAGACATGTGGATCAATGGAACAGGATACAGAGTCCAGAAATAGACTCAGACATATAGGATCAACAGTTTTTCAGTAGAGGTGCAAAGCAGTTCAATGGGAAAAGAATAGTATTTTCAAAAAATGTAGCCAGAACAATTGGCTGACCCTATATAAAAATCAATCAATAAATCTTGACTCTTATCTCTCACCATAAAAATAATTAGCTCAAATTTTATTATAGATAGAATTGTAACTTCTAAAGCTATAAGCTTTTAGCAGACAACGTAGAACAAATATTTGGGACTTTGAGTTGGGCAAAAATTTCCTAAATAGTACATAAAAAACACAAACTATAAAAGAAAAAGTCAATAAATTGGACTTCATCAAATTAAAAACCTTTGCTCTTCAAAAAACACTGCCAGGAAGCCACAGTTTGAGATAAAATGTTTGCACAACATATTTGTGACCAAAGATTTGCATCTAGAATATAGGATTCTTACAGCTCAAAAAGGGACAAAATATTCAAAACCAAAGGGCAAAACATTTGAACAGGTACTTCACCAAAAAGATATAGAGATGGCAAAAAAAAAAAAACCAAAACACACACACATAAAAATATAGTCAATGTCATTAGTCATTAGGAAAATGAAAATTTAAATCACAATATAATTACACATCCAATAGAATCTCTTTTTTGGGTCATGTGATCTTGGTCACAGCTGTTTAGCCCTGTTGTAGCACAAAAGCAGCCCCATACAATACAGAAATCAATGAATATAGCTGTGTTGGAATAAAACTTTGTTTATGAACACTACAATCCAAATTTCATGTATTTTTAACATTTTACAAAATTAGTTTTTCTTTTGAATTTTTTCCCAACCACCTAAAAAAATAAAAAGCATTCCTAACTCACAGGCCATACAGAAACAGATTGCAGGCCAGATTTGGCCAATAGAACATAGCTTGCAGATTCCTGGTGTAGAGCAACACTGCTTGTGGAAATTTAAAACAGTACAACCACTTTGAAAACAGTTTGGCAGTTTCTTAAAATGTTAAACATATACCTACCATATGATTCAGCCATTTAACTCTTATGTATTTACCCAAGAAAAAAGGAAGCATATGACTGCATAAAAACTTGTGCATGAATGTTCGTAGCAGCTTTATTTTAATAGCCCCAAAATGGAAATAACTCAAATATCCATCAACGGGTGAATGGATAAACAAATTGTGGTATATCTATGCAATGGAATCTCATCCATAGCAAGGAATATGCCATCAATACACACAACAACAAAGAATGCATCTTAAAATAATTATGGTTAGTGAAAGGACCTGTTAAGAAGTACATATTGTATGATTTAATTTATAATAAATTCTACTTAATGGAAGATCATCTATAGTGAAAGAAAGCAGAATAGCAATTGTCTGGGCAGGTAAGAGAGATGGCCACAAGGAAACTTTTGTGAGTGATAGAAATGTTCATTATGTTGATTGTGGTGTTGGTTTCAGAACTGAATACATATGTCAAACTCCTCAAATTGTATAATTTAAACATGAAAACCATATTTTATGTCAATTGTAATTCAATAACATTGTAAGAAACAAACCACTTCTCAGAAACAATTTTATAAATTTTACATTCTACTTTAAATTTAAGTTAATGGTTGCCTATCTGGGACAATTACTTTTTTAAACCTGGCCTCTAATTACAGAACAGTAGGCTTTAATTTCTTCAGTATAGCACCAGGCTTTAGCAAGTGGATAGGGAATATATCTGGAAAGTAAAACAGATAGTAGGCAATCATAATATCTGAATGAAGGAAGAAATACATTGTAAGAAAAATAGATATACCATTAAACATTTACTTTTTTGATTATGTATAAAACCAGTCATCTAGGGCAGTTAGAATTTAAAATGGTTCCTCTTTCTTTCCAATTTTAAGGTCAATTTTTAGTTTCCCAAGTCTTAAGATTGAAAATGAGACAAGATAGGTTTGTTGTGAATTATGCCAACTTGTGGGTTGAGAATGAGGAATATAAATTACACCACTAAAAATTCTAAGTGCTAAATGAGAATTTAGAGATAACCTAGCCCAACTTCTTCATTCTGAAGATAAGAAAGCTCAGGTACAGAAATGGAAAGTGACATTGTAACACCTTTTAATCAGTTTCCATTATACACCAATCAGATATCAACCAAGGTATTACAGACTGGTAGTAGTTGAAAAGCTTATTTAGTTATTTTAATAAGAAAAATATGAGATTATTTCAAAGATCTTAATGATCAGTGAATCATTGCCCTAACCATTTTATCTCCCTATATAGGTATTGAAGCTGTTAACATATGCACATCTGAAACATTGTACATAGAATGAGTTTTGGTACAATAGAGGGTGTAGATTTCCCAACAGGTTTCATTTAAAATAGTTTGATATACTCTATACACATTGTTTAAAAAATGTTTGACCAATGTAAAATAACACATTGCTCCTACAAATCAATAACAATGGTTTAGTGTTTAATCCTGAAATATACACTTGGTGTGAAAAGATCATATAGTGCTTTCTGTTATACTTATGACACTATTTACATTCAGCACTGATTAAAAGGTTGGAATAAGTTCAAATACCATTGCTTTCATTTTTATTGGTGAACCCCAAATGGAAACTCTGAAGCCCAAATTGATTTACAAAGCCCTATTATTCTTGAGTATTTTTGCTTGTTAAACATATAACCAGCACAGCACTACTTCACAAACAAAAGCTTTGCAAGGTTATCTTTTTTGTCTGATTTGCCTGGTAGCTCCCTTGTCTCCTAAGCTTGCAATACACATTCTGAATAGGACCCTGTGCAAGTAATTAAGGGTCACACATATGGTACAAAGAGTAGGGGATGAGGAATTAATTTCTCAGTTCTCTTCCCTGGGCTACAGATTGGTTTGCAAGTTACTATTCAATTCAGCAACACAGAGCTCAGAGGAAAAGACCAAACTGCTACAGCTGCTCTGCATTATAAAAGCAAGAGAGAGAGGGAGAAAAAGATTAGATTTTATTTGCACACAAAATGAACATCCACAGTCTGTACACTCTGTTTGGGAATAGGTCTGAGTTTTGGGTTAGGTAGGTTTTTTTAATCTATTTTTTCTTTTCCTCCCAAGTTCTATTCAGTTTATGAACAACATTTAAACTCAGACAGAGTACTCTTCTGGGCCTCATTCATTCAAAAGGAAGAATGTAAAGGTGATACCGAATGGCCAGGTAAGTGCACTCTGAGGGTCATAATTAATAACATGAAGGAATTTGGGGAGTAGGATTAAACCATGTCTATACTGAGCCACCATCACAAACATTTTGAATCCAAAATGTGGTTTTATTGTTCAGTACCTATGACACTCAGAGGATAAAAAATTAAAATGCTTTTAAAGATGAAAAACACATTCAAATGGGTGGAACTATCTACTAATTGAGAACATCACAGGTGTTGATACTGGGAAGACTTGATAACACATTTGAATAGACATTAATCATTTCCTCACATAGAACAGGGTAACTTAGTGGAATTTGTCATACTTACACATTTTATTTCTATCCATAGTCAATTTGTTAGGCTTCTAGGAAACCAAATAAAACTAGCCTACTCTCTTCTACATGATTAAATTTATTAGCTGGTGCAAATATGTTTGCAACATCTCAATAACAACTCAATAGTATCACCTTAACTTGTAATGCTCCATCTTAAATTCTGGGTGTATTATATAACATTAATTGAAATCTTACAGGCTCTCTCCTAGGAATGGTATTGCCATTTCTGGCCTCTTCTCCCAATTGTTAATCAATGAAAATTTGATTTGGTTCCCTCTTGTCTACAGTGTACTCAGTTCCTCCCATTTTATCCCAAATGAGGTACCACAGGAATCCAAGCAACATCTCCTCCTTTCCCCACACTCTCATCAACTTTTACCCTGTCCCCCTCTTCTTCCACCTGCTCAAGATAACAGACTGAGGACGTACATCTATTTTCTTCCTCCTCAAGGAAGAAATTACAGAAGCAATATTTGCAAATATAAACTATATAGCTCTAGGAAAGGTGGATGGGGGCAGTGAAGGGAGAAGTAAAAAAGAAGGAATAAAAAGGAACCATAGATGAGGCACAATTTTGAGGACTTACTGGAAGAAAGACAGAATATGAGATTTGAATGATGAAGAAAGCAGAGAGAAACCTTTGGAGAAGACAGTGGACATATGGGTGGGTGATCCTGCTGCCCTGGAAAAGCTCCAAAAACTAGAACATGACAACAATGCACTATGATTGAATAATAATTCTTATAAATCAAAATTACGATGGAGGACTTTTTAATCCAATGAATAGACAAAACAATTAAATGGGAAGACCAAAAAGAAGTTTCTAACTTAAAAGATAAAATTGATGAAATTTCCCAGAATGAAGTATAAAAAAGAATGAGTCAGAAAAAATAAAATTAAAATTCAAGAATGACAGATCTAAGAAATTTAATGTCATTCTAAGAATTATAGAAAGAGGAAAAAACAAGGGAGTGGAAAAAGCAATCATATTACATAAATACAAAATAATTTCCTTGATGTGAAGAGTAATAGCCTTCTGATTGAACAAAACCATCAAGTATCAAGCAGAAAAAAAATTTAAAAATCCACATTTATACAGATCCTGGTGAAATTTCAGTATTCGGAGATACAGAGAAAGTGCTTAAAACATCCTGAGGTGAGGGGGTAGTTTCCCTACCAAAGAATGAGAATTATATCACCATTAGACTCCATATTAGCAACCTTGAATGTTAGCAAACAATGGAACAGTCTTCAAAGTATTAAGGAAAAAAAATAATTGAAACTTATATGGTATTTTGGTTTCTAACAATCTGTTGAATTATAAGGGTGTGTGAGGGAAAACTTACTTTTTATTTTCATTTTAGACCAGATTAGCAAATACAGCCCATAGGCCAACTTCAGCCTGCTGCCTGTTTTTGTATGGTCTGAGAGTGGAATTGGCCACAGATAATATGTAAACAAGTGAGCAAGACTATATTGAAATAAAGCGTTTTTTGTGTACACTGAAACTTGAATTTCACGTAGTTTTCACGTAGAAATTCACATTGAAAACTATATGAAATTTACATTGAAAACTATATGAAATTCAAATTTTAGTGTATACAAATAAAGTTTTATTTGAATGTAGTCTTGCTCGTTTGTTTACATAGTGTCTACGGCTGATTTTGCAGTACAACAGCTGAGCTGTTACAGAGACCATACATAATGTAGTTACCCTCTGACCCTTTTCAGAGCCACCCTATTTAAAACCCTTTGTTGTTTAGCCACATTGAGGTTAATTTCTCTCCTCCCTCCCCACCAAAATATACAATCCTGTGTTCCATTTCCTCAGGGCTGCCTAAATCTTGTAGGCAACATAGGAAGCAATGAACACAGTAGCAGGACTCAAATAAGTTAAAAGGTAATAGAATTCAAGCTAAAATTAACTCCACAATCAAATGTGAAGCCAAAATAAAGACATTTTTGGACATGCATGGACTTGTAAATTACACAACCTCTCAAGGTAGCCTCCCAAAGCAGCAAAGCAGAATAAGAGGAAGGGGTGATGTGATGTATAAGAAACAATGGCAGCAGAATATGATTTGGATAAAACAAAAAGAGCAAAAAGGAAATTAGAAGGGAATCCACTGAACCTTGGCACACAAAACATTCTCATTTGGGCAGAGATTCAATGACAGAATTATATTTACTTCTCTATCAGTTCAGTAATAGTACATAGAGGGTGAATAATATTTATATAATAATAAACTGACAATACTGCTTTTATTCTGTTCAAGTTATTATACTTAACCTATGGACAAAGAAAACACAATAGTTATTAATACTTATAGTTCAGAATAAAAATTTGATATAACTTGATAGTGAGACTTTAATAATATAGTTAAAAATCATAGGTAAAAAGTAGGGTTACAATGCTAAAATCCTCATATTTTTAGGAGGTCATAACTGTCTGAAGTTGGTGAAGAAATAGAAGTTAAAAGAGTAGCTACCAAAAATATTAATTGTGGTTACTGCTGGAAGATATGAAGAAAATCTTTACTTTTTATTTATTTTAGACGCTTTACTATTTAACCTCATGTACCTTGTTCAGGATGACAAATACCCAGTCTCGTTTCCCATTTTCTCAGGGCTACCTACTATTTTGCTGGGTGATAAGGGTAGCAACAAACTGCCATCACACTTTATATGGATCAAATAAATAAATCACAAGGTAACATAATCACAGCTAAAATAAAGTTTTTACAAATTCCTCATAGGCTGGAGCTGGCAAAGGGATGATATGCTCTGTGATGGCCTGCTGGGGGAAGAGATCCCTAGTCTGAGTTGCATTTTGCTGTCTTCCAATGATATCCCGTGGGTAGGGACAAATTCCTTTGACCCAGGGCTATTGTTGGGGCTCAGAAAATGATACCCCAAAGTATTGCTCTTTGGCAGGCTGAGTACTTTGAACCGAAGGACATTAGAAGGGCCTCAAAAGCAAACTCTTTCTGACCTTATGCCATTCTTTATCCTGCTCCCCCTTCTCCCTCAAGGCAGGGCATAGAGACTAGAATTTCTTTTCCCCAAAGTGGGTCACAGAAATCAGAACCCACCTCCCCGAAAGCCAGCCATAAAACCTAGAAATATTACTGTAACCTTCCCTCGCCTTTCTGTGTAAGAGTTGGCCATAAAGAAACTCTTTGACCTATCTTGTCTGATAGTAAGTCATAAGACTCTCATTCCAGAAGGGGTCCTGCCTTATACCTGGGAGGAAACATTGTCACATAGAGAGGTCGAGAAGAATCTGAACAGACAGGCCTTGCTGGATTTCCCCTTCAGACTATTACCATTAGATCATTCTTTTTTGTTTAATCACATTTCTATATGGCTGTCCATTCTTCATGGAACCTAAGCATAAAAATAGACAGTTTTCCCTGAGTTTTAGGGTCTTTATTTCTGAAGTGTACTGTGTCACTAAAAACAAAAAACAACAAAAAAAAAAACTTTGATTAAATAAACTTGTTATGCTTTTGTCTTGTTAACCTGTCTGTTGTTACAGGAGTGCCAGCCATGACCCTTATGATAGGTGAGGAATAGTATCACACCTTACTGCCCCTGTGCTATTCTGCGGCCAAAGAATCACAAAAAAAATTGATTGATGGGAAGCATAGTATACTTGAGTCAAAGTATGATTATATCTGGGTTAAGCCAAATTAAATTTGGGTCTGATGGCCCAGATGGCCATGTAGATAAATGGATGACCATTGATTCCGAGGGAAGAAGTGAATCTAGGTCAGTTGTAAAACTTTGATTTGGAGGATTTAGGTCACTAGGTAATGGCTCCTGGACCCCAATTTATTCCAAATGTTCTGTAACCAAACCAGACATGTCATAAATAACTTACCTTTGGCCACTGAAGAGGCTCCTTATCTTGAAGTCAAGATCTCTCTGCACATCAGGCTAAAGTCAAACAAGTTCCTACTGAGCCCAGGGAAATGGCTCACTCAGCATGGAAAAAGTACACCCAGCAGGCTTCCTCCCTTCAAGTGTTTTTCTCTTGACTAAAGCAACATGAAATGAAAAGAGAATAGCAACCAAATAAACAAATAGTTCAAGCAAATGTCTTTTGCAAATAAATTACCAGGGGAGCAAGGCTGATTTTCATGGCTCCTCTCCTCTCAGCCCTGTTACTTCTTGTCCTCACCCAAATCCATGGGGTAGCAATCTACCTTGCAAGATTCATGCTTTGTTTATCGTCCATGCCTCTGAACAATTACACGAGAGAGTCTAAATCCTTGAGGGGATTTTTCCTTGCTTGTTTTTATGGACTTTGGCCTTGCAGTATTTTAAAAGTCATTTTTGTTTCCAGTTATCAATGCTACTGACTTACTGAATTCTACTTCCTCCTGATTTTTCCCACTTCCTCTTCTTCCCTTGAGCAGTTTTTTGTGCTTCAGGAATAAAGTCCTGAATCTTTCTCTCACCTCTTCACTCCAGTTAGCTTCCCCCTGCTGGTCCCAACTGCTAATCGGACCATTTCTCCGCACTAAATTACAGAATTATCCTGAGGCAACAAAACTTTAACATGAACGTTTCTTTGCAGTTCAAAAGTATTGTAGGCACTAGGTGAATGCCTAGTGAGAATTTGTCCCAAAATGTACACAGCAGTATTCTTTGGGGTTTAATTTAAGCTATGAAAGCAAAAGATAAAGAGACATTACTTCACCAACATGTTTTTCTTTTCTTTGCTTGGTGTTTATCAGTCCTTCAAGGTCATCCTCTGATACTGGCAGCCTTAGAGTCTCTCTAAGTCTTTCTCTCTTAACAACGGCTCTTAAGACTTCCTCTCCTTAACTTTGCAGGGTCCCTCTCTAACCTTCTGTGAGTGTAAAAACAACTAGGCAGCCTTGCTTTTTTTTTTCTCTGTCTCTTACATTTGCTCCTGAATCTCTGCTGAATTATATTTGAATAATTCATCCAACTCAATTTTTACTGAGTGACTAATGTGCTAATTAAAAGAAGAGTCATTTTAAGGTTGGATTGGGTGCTCATTACTAAGCATCACTGTAAAATATTCACATTGTATTTGGGAATTGAGGGGGAAATACAGAAAGGACAGACATATGTAAGCATGTTAATGCCTTTTCAGAACCATGATCAGAATCACCATTTTTTTCTGATTCTGGGAGTTTTTATGTTATAAATTCTGGGCTCTGCCGTTTCTTGCTGGGTAAAAATGCATTTAGGTAATGGATGATAACAATTTAAAACAAAAATACGCCCAAACTGCATTTTGGCCTAAACTGCTCAAGTGTCTAAAGAACAGTTGGATCCAGTAAACAAGGCTATCTTGATTCCAGTAAGGCCTCTTCATTTTTCAAGCCATGCTTTGTATGTATCAACACATTTTTGAATTTTATTGTGCCGTTATATATATCGAGACACACACAATTGTAGAAATAATGCCATTTCTGTCTGATAAGGAAATGAAATTTTAGTGACAATTGTTTAAAGATTCTATGTGACATTCTGCAGGCAAATGATCTTTTGACCAAAAGACTTTCCCTAAAAGTCATGGTCTAAAAGCTTTGAAAAGTGTATTTGAAATATTCAGTAAGTGACATACACTGACTTCTCAGATAGTCTTGATTAGACTTCCTATCTAAAAGTATAGTAAAACCTTGATTAATGCAAATGCTTGAAGAATGGGATTTTCTGGCTAATTTAATTCTGTAATGAAAGACACCTCTTTCTGTTTCAATTCTTCTTATTAAAAATCTTTCTCAAATATATGGTCCCTCTTTCCTAATACCATAGTGATTACAAATGCATTTTTCTTTGATGGCTGAAAATTATGGAATCATCATTGTGAACGTTAAGGATTACTACAAATTCCCACAGATGCACAAAATTGAGAACATTGTTCTATATATATTGCAAGTTATGGATTTCATAAGGTCTCTATGAGTTTATAAATCTAGCATTTCACCACTTTTCCCCTTAGAGTGTACCTCATATCAATAATTGGACTACATTATCTACTTGGTCATGATTTACTGTGTACTACTCTCAGAAATTAGTAATGGACTCATTCTCTCCTAACAAGCCAGTCCTTGCAGGCAGGGCAACACTTAAGGAAGCACACAAAGATGCCTTGAATATTCTAGCTATTTGGCATTAAATGGAGACACATTTCAGTGTTTAAAAATGTGGGGAATAAAAGTATCAACATGCAGGTAGATCCTTCACACAGTAGACATAAAATAGTTAATAGTCAAATTTCTCATGGCTCAAGTTGGGGGTAAGAGGTAAAATGAGTGTTGTTTCATAATACTGCAGTACCTCATGGGAAGTATTGTAATAGTTAGGACTTATGTGCAGAGGGCTTCTTTTTCAAGATTAATATTAGCTTGGAAGCTGCTTTCTCTCTGCCAAAACCCCAGAGGACTCTATAACTCCTCCCCCTATAGTGGAGATTAGAGACATACCGACACACAGTTCTGAACTAAATGAGACAGATAGCAGTCAAATCCAGATTCACAGATATGAAGAAAGGGATTTTACAGGGAAGGCAGACCTCCTTGGAAATAAAAGAAAAAAAAATAATTCTGAACATAGAGTATAAACTGTGAGAAATTCCAAACAGGGAGACTGAGAGCTTTAATGTGAATATTATTAAAAAGTCCTACCCATCATAAGGAAGCAAGAACAACAAAAAATGGAACAGAAAAAAGTAGAATATTAAAAGATACAGGGCAGAAAAATCAGCACTATAAAGCCAGGGTAGTGAGAAAAGAATGAAGCTCTGAGTAAAGGCAGAGTCATGCCCCTTAGTCCCAACTGACTAAGTGGGTTCTACCAATTCCTTTGTGAGGACGCTTGCTTTGGAAGATCTTCAAGTGGAGTGGGAAACTAAGGCATGGGTTCTGGTCTGGGTCCCGGCCTTTCTTTGGGTGATCTTCAGTAAGTTATTTGGCCTGTTTCACATAAAAACAAGGGACTAAACAATTCTACCTATTGCTTCATATTGCTGTTGCAGGATGAAATAATTCATATACAAAGTGATCATGTAAGTACTCCAAGTATATTACCTATGGTACTGCTGCTGCCACTGTAACTATGAGTAAACGTGTGAACAAAGTACAAAGAAAGCACGGGGGAGAACGCGGCCTTCTCTGGCCGGGAGAGGTAGGAGGGCTTCACATAGGAGACAACCTTTGTTCTGGGTCCTGAGGGATGAGTAGGAGTCTACTAGATTGAAAAAAAAATAAACACACCATTTTGAGGAGTAGGAGAGATGGGAGGGTACATGTAAACAAACAGACAAAAACAACACCAAAAGCAAGGAAGCTTAAAAAGAATAAGGCCCAGGTATCAGGAAAGCAATTATTTCACACAGGAGTACATAAGACATTTTAGAAAGAAATTTCACAGAAGTTATTTCATTTGATAGTCATAGCAGCTTTGATGAAGTGGGTTAGCAGTTTTTACAAGTGGCAAAGTTATGACTCAGAGAAAATTTTTTTCAAGGACAAAATATTTAATAAGTAATTTTCTGATACACTTTCCCAACCTTACATAGGTCATTGAGGGGCAGGGACTAGTTTGTTTGGACCAGTAGAGACAGAGTTGTTTAGATCTACAGCTATGTCAGAGAGTTCCCTCCCATGTAGCAGATGTAGCACATCTGTAGAGTCACAGATGTGACCTGGATCATTGAAGATACTGAGGCCATGTGCCACAGAGAACCCTAATAAGCACCAACTCTGGATGGGTTAAAGGTCAGTTCAAGGTTGGGACGTCAACATCAAGAGTTCAAAGCTAAGTGCAAGTGGAATAAAAACAAAATCAGTCAGGGATTAGTCAAAAAGTAGCCCTGGGCAGTGGTTGCAAACATAGGTTGCTGTCTAGGACATGCTTTTGTGGGTTGGCACATATGTGGTGTGTGGAATGATCAGGCATTTAGAGTTCCAAGGGACTAAAGTACTTACTAGGAGCTTAATGATTGGAATACATAAATAAACCTCTAGTGAATGACTTAATAGTTTCTGAATTTTAAGAATCATACAGAACACTTAGAGGTAGAAGGAATCTTAAGTATCATCCAGTTCAACTCCCACATTTTACAAATGAGAAAGCTCATTTGCCAAGAAGTCAAATAATAGGAAACCTGCAATAAAACTCCAGGCCTCCTGTTTTCTAATCCAATGCTCTGTTGTATCACAGTAGGAATCATGGATTACAGTATATTTGCTGCTTAGATTCTGCCAAAGTGTTCTACATGCAAATACATGCCTTTGCCTTTCCCAGCTCCCACCCCTATATTTCTAAGAAATACAGAGAAGTAAGAGTCAAAATGGAGATGAGGAGACTCTAGCAGAGAGAAAGAGCAAGAGATCTGGTTAAAATTATTCAGAAATGCTCAAGGTCTAGAACCAGGTCTTTCATATCTTGGTGCTTGCTGTTTACCTCTACCTTATACATTTTTTTTCTCAAATGCCCATAAGTTTAGCAATTAAAATTCTACTCCTTGGCTTTGCTGTGTGCCCTGGTCAAGGACATTGTTGAATAATGCTGTGTATCAGCCTAACAGATAAAACTATCACGAATCTCTTCACCAATTTTGGATTAAGAAATTTACTATATACAGTAATGCATTTATAAGATGTGGAATTATCTCAACTCTCTTTCTGGCAGTGCTTTTTCTATTGCTGTTTTAAGTAGACTAGAACATATTTAAAATGTGTTTGAAGAATGAGGTGTGCAAATATGAAGTGTAAACATAGATGTCTTTTAATACTTTATATTAAAGTCAATGGAGGAAAACTTGCTACTTGGAATAAAAAGAGATACATCAATTAAACATAGGAAAGATACCAGTAACATAAGAAGAACACAATAAAGCTATTAAGGGGATTCGAAGAAAACAAGGGCATTTTACAAATACTGCAGTGAAAAAAGAAGTACCAGAGGAAAAAATAGGTCCACTAATAAATGAAGAGCATGAAATTAATGATGAGTCTAAAATGGTAGAGATAATGAACTCATTTGTAAAATTGGTCTTTAACAAGAAAAATGAAGATAGGAAGTTTGAACAATTAAGAAGTAATGAAAACCTTGCAAAAATAGCTGTTGACAAAGAAACAGGAAAGAAAAGGCCAATTCTATTTTGGGCTGGATCAAAAGAATTATCTCATGGCAATGAAAGAATTTATTATGTCAGTGATAATGCACCTAAAATCCTAAGCTAAGCTTGTGGCCATCTTGATCAGCTTTATTTTCATATCCACTACTGGGGGTGAAGTGGCAAGAACTGGAGGTACCACTTGTCAGGTTTACACATGTGCAGAGATGGTAGATGTACCATGCCTAAAAGGGTGAAAAAGGAAATGTTGTTTCTGTGTTGTTACTACCCTCCAAGCAGTACTGGTGGGCGTGGCGCCCTGTGAGTAGCTGAAAATACGTTTTGCATACATAAAATGTACGATAATATTTTTCTTAAAATAAAAAGGTATAAGTTGAAGAAAAGTTGATTGACAACTTCTTTAAACAGGGTAACAGAAGGCAAGGTAGGATGACATCATGATAGATTACCTTGTCTGCTTTATGATTTCCTGCTTTCTATTTGTTGATGGGTAGCATGAAAGTTATATGACTATGAAAAATACATAGAGAAAAATACAAACAATCACTGACTTACTATGATTCTAAATGATTTTCAACTTTATGATGGTGTGAAAGTGATATGCATCCAATAGAAACCATACTTCCAATTTTGAATTTTGGTATCTTTCTGGGCTAGCGATATGTGGCACAATACTCTTGTGATGCTGGGCAGCAACAGTAAGCTGCCACTCCCAGTCAGCCACCTGATACTGAGGGTAAACAACTGACATTCTACAGTGTACTGTGTTGCCAAATGATTTTGCCTAAATGTAGGCTAATGTAAATGTTCTGAGCACATTTAAGGTAGGCTAGGCTGGGCTATTATGTTCAGCAGGTTAGTTGTATTAAATGCATTTTTGACTTATGATATTTCAATTTACAATGGGTTTATGGGGATTTAACCTCATAGTAAGTCAATAATCTATATTTGACATCTCTGCATTATCAAAGCTTCTTTACCTATTCCTGATCTACCCATGATCAATTAGATATTAGTAATGTTTTAAAAGAGATTCTGCCATTATGATTCTCTTTATTAAACTTTAATACCATGCATGAGGCTAGAGACTCCCACTAAAAGAGCAACAGAGGAAGTGCAGGATCTGGTGGAACATGAGGATGACACATAGAATGCTGCAGGCCACCTCAATGGCCTTTCTTCCTCCCATCAGAAATCTCTGGACAAGTTTTTTCCAAAAGAATCACACGTCAGATGACATCATCAATGTCGACAGGAACAGAATGCATGCTATATAGCAATTAAACACGTTGGTAATTTTTAATTGATTCAATAGGTATTTATTAAGAATGTATTATATCCAAGGAAGATCTGGAAAGGGATGGCTGAGATTTAAGCTACAGTATGATCAACGTGAAAAAGTCAGCCTTTCTGCAATCTAAGGAAAAGAGCTTTCCAGGCAGAAGAAACGGCAAGTAGGAACAGCAAAGTCCTTAAGGCAGGAATGAACTTGGTGAGTCTGAGAACTTCAAAGAATGACAATGTGGTTGTGTTATATTAAGTGGGAGAGGAGAATGCCCCTGGATGAGGCGGGAGAGGTAGGCAGGGGGCACATCAAGCAGAATTTTGTAAACCATGATGGAGAATTTAGATCACAGGCTGAGTACTGAAAAAGACATTGGAATATTTTAAAGTAAATCATGTTGACATTATTTACAATTTTAAAAATTAGTCTCACTTTAATAAATAAGGATGGCTGCCTTCTAATTTGAGGGTAAAAAATGAGTAAAATGTTTGAGATTAAAGTTGAAAAACATACCAAATAAATAACAACTTCAGATGCAAAATTAGGAATGACTGTAGGTTAGAAAAACCCTGTTTCGAGCACATGGGGGTGGTATCCAATAGTAGAAGATGTTGAAAGGGGTCTTGGGTTTAGGGTTAAAACCATAAAGGTGCCTTAGCTCAAAGTTCAGGCACTTCCGTGGGGTGGTAAATGGGCATAAGTAGGTGAAGAAGTAGATGGATTTCCAGAGAAAAGAGCAGGGTCCATCGTACTAAACACAATATTGTTACTGAAAGCTCGGCACTTGTCCTCAAGGCTGAATCAGAACAAGAACAAGTGGTTTGAGGAGAAGGAAAGAGAAGCTTTATTAATTTGCTGGCAAATGAGGAGGATGGAGACTCCTGTCTGAAATGCCATCATCCTAATAATAAGCAAAAATGCAGCGCTTTTAAAGGGTGGGGTCTCAGCTTTAGGCAACTGCTGTTCAACTACAGTTGCTGATTCTCATTGTCCCACCTCAGCTGAAGACAGTCCCATGACCTCCACCCAGGACCTCCCTCTGCCAGGTTGCCAGGTCCAGGCTGAGCCATCTCCTTTAGCACAAAGAACAAAAGACATTATGCTGCCCCTCCCAACCACTGGCCTGAGTCAGGAGTGCAGGTTTTAGTTCTCAAAAAGGAATGAAGAATGTTTTTAAAAGGCAGAAAATATTTTTGCTGTCTTTTCAGGACACTCCCTTTGTTACATATTCCCCACTGTCAATATTTCCCTTCTATACCTATGGGAGGAGGGGTGACTACTCTGTTAGCTCTCCCTCCAGGAAAAAATGGTTTAGTTCTTTCTGTATTTGCCATTTTCCAATCCCAGAATTCCTCCTCTATTAAAAAAAAAAACTCAACCAAAAAATAAATGTTTGACTATTCCAAATAATTCTAAGGCAGGGTAATTCTCACATATAATCTGAGAAGAACCAGTGTTCTGGGAAAATACAGATGATCTGGAGCACCAAAGTGACAGAAGAACTTTGTGTCCTATTGAGGGTGGATTTGAGCTGAGTCACCAGTTGCAAGCCCTTTTTAGGACCACTCTACAGAAGGTCCTGCACAGTCACGAGGAATAAAACTCCATTAGACAGAAGAGATACTAACATGCTGAGAATCAAGCTGGCTGGAATGCTAAAACAATGCATATATAAAAAATACTAATGAGATTAATAAAAAGAGAATCAGAAACAGAGAGGGGCCAGACTATTAAAAATGAGAGAACTACAGAGACACTTAGGTAGGTAGAGAAAACAATGAGGAGGGAAGAGAAGAGGCAAGGAACATAAAAAGAAAGGTGGTGTATATGGTTTTGATGATGGACAAGAAAACACACTTATTTAGGTTCTGTTGTTCTTGAACTCTGCTTTAGAAGAAACACATTCCAAGTCTAATGCATGCCTCTGAAGACTGAGTTAAAAGGCTGTTGCCACATGTATTCAAAAGCGTGTGACTATGAAACCACAACACTCTGAAAGGAAAGGAGTATTTAGTGCTCACATAGATTTTGCTCTTTTAAGAAACAGTAATCAGTCTGTGTATGTAATTTGGAGAGTAATGTAAATTCAGATAGGGCTTGTTTATAATTGGGAACTAATGTGGGAGTATTGTGCTAATGAAAGAGTCAAGAGGGAAGCAGAGGCTGCTCTTTAATGGATAGTTTGTAATAGTAGTAATTGCAAGACACAGCAATTTTGCTTAACAGTTAGGCCATTGGTTGGTTTGTGAAGGCCTATTACATTTTTCTATGGCATCTTTTCAATCATTGTGCATTGGTGGTGAATTGGCCTAGGTTTTAGTTGGGGGATGAATTCATCGAGTAGTTATTTCTTTCTGTGGGTAGGATGTCTCAGGAAACAGGTGCCTTAGGTGATGCCAAATATCACTACACAGTATAGCAATACAAAAGGGTAATTTCCTCTGTAAATGAGAGGCAGTGGGGAGGTGGTAAACCTGGGGCTGCATTACTAAGGCAGCTTTTATGCACGTGGGGGTCACCGTTCCTTGCTCTATGCCTTGCACTTGCCCAGGAGTTTGGAGCCCCGACCTTGCAAAAAATGGAATGAGATGAAAGTTGGAATTCACGAAAGGTAGGCAGTGCAGAGTAACAGAAAAAACATAGAATTGGAATTATAAATGCTTGTGCTGGAATTCTTGCTCTGCCACTGACTAGCTGTTACTTCGTGTGAGTAATCAACTCTCTGAGCTTCAGCAATAATATAAGAATAATAATAGACATCCCCAGCATTATAAAGCTTAAACAAATTAATACATAAAGTACTCAGTTTCAGCTCCTAGTGCATAAAATCAAGATATTACTTTTATTACCAACATTTTAGAAGAACATTTTAGATGTTTTAGATGTTTTCACTTAAAAATCTAGAAGTGTACTTACTAATAGATAGGAATCTAAAAAACATAAAGTTGAACCAAAAAAAGCAAGTAGAAAATGACTGTATAAATCATGATAAAATACATAGATTTAAAAAAAAGAAATACTACCATGTATTATTTAGATATTGGAGAAATAAATGCAAACGATAAATCTCAAATTCAGAACAGCAGTTGTCTCTACAGGAGGATGAAAGAAAGTGGGGGGAGGGAATATAAAGGGCATGAAGTGCGCAGAGTAGGATGGGGCTTCAGCTGTCACTGAGATGTTTCACTTCTTATGCTGACTTGTGGATATGGGTATACATTATTTATTACATATCTTCATACGTCTGGTACATTTTAAATTAATTTATTTAATTTTTCACTTCCATTTCTTCTATGTTAAAGGAGAGATAAAGTCATGTAAAACATATAGGAAAACTATCACTGAGCATTGACATACAGCTTACTAATATTTAATAATTTACAGATACTTTTGTGTACATTATCTCATGGGACCTATAAATATCAACACATTTACACAAGGTAGCGTGGTAGAAAAAAACACAGCTTTAAGTTTTTTCTCAAAGCTTGACTTTGGTGAGTTTAGCCATGTGATCTTAGCCAATGTCCTTATTCTTAATGATTTCATTTCTTAATCTATAAAACTAGAATAATAATGCTTCATGGGGACATTGTGATGATTGCACAAAATAGCACATGGACCTAGTATATAGAAGGCTCTCAACTAATATAAGTTCACTTCATTCTTATCTTGGAGAAACCCACAAGAACTCTCTGCTACTCTACAGTTGTCCCTCTGGGTAAACGTGAATTTCAGGTTATTTTAATATGATGAGAGGCTACAAAATAGTCTTTTTGAAAAATCACCAGAGCAGAGGTCCCATGGCACTCAAAAATATGGAAGGGAGAAGGAAGTAGAGATTAAAGAATGAGTCAGAGGACCATTCCTGACATCATTTAGGAAAAATTAAGTTGACTTACTTTGCTTACATAACATTCATGTTCTATCACCAACAGACTCAGGAATAGAGAAGTATAGAATGTAGTTAAATGTAACAGATAAAATGTAGTCACATGAAAAAATATAGTATCAAATCTCATTCTGAAACACAGGAAACATTTCCTTTTCTCTGAAAAACCTTCCCACCTCAACAAGATGCTAGCACCAGAAAATTTAACAAAAAAGACTTAAGCTTTCTTCTCCTTAAGCCACTTCCCAATATCTCTCTCTGTCTCTCTCATTCCAAGAGCTTATAAGAACTAACCTGCTTTTAATCCTGGACGAAGAAACACACTGGGTAGGAAATCATTTGAACTTGAAATACTACAACAATTATTAGACAATCTCTATGCTAATCAAAGTATAACCTATAAAAAAAGGCAAAAGAAAAGTAAAGGTAAAACCATGAGTCAGAAACCGGTTCATTAAAATAGGTGACCTTTAGCTATGCTTCATTGGCATTTTCTCCTCACAAAATATGACCACTTATCTAAGACACCATGAAATTACATACTTATAGTATTCTTGCAATGGAGCTACTAAATTGATATTTGTATCAAAGCGTTTGAGGACTAAAGTATGTTTGATTACTCTGTATGACAGAAATGAATTAACACACACACACACAGAGTATCTTTTTCTCTAATTCTACAGAAGTAAGGAGCTGTATAACTACCCTTGATGTCATGCAATAAAGTTAAAGCTTTAATTGTATCATAGAAAGCCTTCGATCTTCAAAGCAAATTTAAGCTCAAAAGATATGCGTATTGTTAAGAGAGAAAACTTCTAAATGTATGGTCGTATGTCTTTAAGAACAAGTTGACAGTAGTTTATTATCAAATTTTAATTTCACATACCCTTTGATATAGCATATCCATTTCTAGGAATGTAGTCTACAAATGCAAAGGGTATTAGAGAAGCAATGTTTCAGTAACAAAAGAATAGAAACAACTAATATGTCAATTAATAGAGTACTGGTTAAAAACATTGGTACAGACATGAAGTTGAATCTATTTCTGTCATTAAAAGGAATAGAATAGACCTCAAATGTGCTATTTTGAATGATTGTCTAAATATATATTTAAGTGAAACAATCAAGTTAAGAAACAACTTATATAGAATAATTACATACACACACATACATACACTTAATTGTAGATGGAATAAATATCTCTAAAAAGGCTAGAAATGTCTTTTTTTGTTTTAATTCTGGGAAAACAGACTAGAACTGGAAATCAGAAGTGTAATAACTCTTTATTATATAGCCTTTTGAATCATTTTACTTTTTATCATATTACATATTGCTTTTTCTAGTTAAAAATATTACTATTGGTGTTGGGAAGGGCAAATATGTAATGTTGATTCCATTTTCCTGCCTGAGTTTGAAGCAGAATAAGAATAAAACAGACAAATGGAAATTTTAGCTTTAGGATTATGGCCAAATTGGTTTGCTGTCACTCAACCCCTGAAATAGATGGACTAAACTATTCAATCACAGTAAACTTGTACTACCACAGGTCTCTCCTGTAAGAGCCTGAGAACTAGAGGTTTATTTTCTAAAGACAGGATAAGTTTAAATTAGGGAAAAACCCCAGTGGGAACTGATCCAAATGTGTTTAGTTCTTTACCTTACATGCTTATCAGAGAAGTCACTCTTCCTACCTACAGTAAGTTTCCTTTCATAATTTCCCCTTAGAAATAAGAAAATCCTATTCTCTCAATGGAAATTTGAGGAGTCAGAAATAAGTTCTCCCTAACAACTGGAGAAAAATATTAAATGTCAACTTAGATTGCAGAACCTGTCTCATTCCCAAAAAAACAACATCCTAATTTAATGTTTTACTGTAAACAATAGCTCTTATTAACAAAAGCTCTCCTATGAATGTGATTCTCAAAACAGAGTTCATCAGATAAGCTTTTATTCAAGATAGCTATCTTGGAAACCTAGGAATGTCCAGGATTTCGGCCAGCTTGAAAGTAGGGACTTGGATATCAATAGGAACTGAATCTCTCTCATCTTTACTTGTTTTACTTGCCCTCTTAAAAATGAGCCAAAAGTGATAGCTTGCCAAGAGAAACATAACTGATTTTCCTTACTTGAGATCCACATTATGTTTTGTCCATTTTTATGCAACTAATCATCTTCAATGTGGATGTCAGACAGAAAACACCTCTTGCTCTCTCTCTCTCTTCCTCCTCTGCCTGGAGTGTTACTGTTCTTAGCTAAAGACATCCCAGGTTACCTTCATCCTACTTAGCTTTCGTCTGTGGATCTTCAATGTTTGAGGAGAAAGAGGAATGAGAAATAATAATAGTGCATTTTCTTTTTACCTGTTCTTTCAACTGGATGTATATTTCAGAGTTCTCTACCTGTTCATTCAAGTATTGTTAGAATGACACTGTACCTTCTTGAAATAAAATAAAATAATATCCAAGTATTAGTAAACCACGTTTGACTTCTGGCATCCAGTCTGGCATTTAAGAAGGTTAGAAGTTGCCACTCCATTCTAACAAGAAGAAAAAACCCAAATAAACTAAGAAATCAATAACTTTTCTTAGATCTACCAGATAAATGAGATCACAGGGCAAACTGATGGCCTCAAAAATGGAGACAGAAACAGGCAGATACAGAGAATCACAACTTACCAGAACAGATACCTGTGAGCCGAAATCTCGGCAGGAACTAGTGCTGGAGTAGCAAAACCTGAACTCTATTTGACAAATTGCTGGAGGCTCAGAGAGGACACATCTGAGCATGAAAAACTCCAGGGGGATCCAGTCACCAGGGAGCTCCATGCTTTTGTGAGTTTTGTAAGCTGAAGAAAAAAAAACCAGAACATAATATCCAAGAACTGGGGATAGCTACAAAAGGTATAACATACACATATTAGGAATACCAGAAAAAGAAGAAAAAGAGAAAGGAACAAAAGTAAGACCTGAAACAATAATGACTGATGATTTAATGTCAGACACCAACACGCAGATTCTCAGAGCACAGAAGCTCAGAGAACAAGCAGAATAAATGCCAAAAAGAAGAAACTATACCTAGGCATATCAGATTCAAACTTCAGAAAATCAAAGATAAAGAAAAAACTTGGAAGAAGAAGAAAAATCACCTTACTTATAAAGGAGAAAAGACATGAATTAGATCCAACTTCTCCTCTGGAGCCATGCAAGCAAGAAGAGAGTGGAGTGAAATATTTAAAGTGTTGAGGGGAAAAAAAAACACCAACCTAGAATTCTGTACCCTGCAAAATTATTCTTTAAAAGTGAAAGAGAAATGAAGACTTTCTTAGACAAACAAAAATTAAGGCAATTTTTTGCTGGTAGACATGCTTTGTCAGAAATGTTAAAAGAAGCTGTTCAGATATAAGGAAAATGATATAGGTCAAAAACTCTGAGCTATATAAAGGACAGCATTAGAGAATGAATAAGTAAAGGTAAAATAATATCTTTTATTTTTGTTATTTTAGTTGATATAAGAGATAAGTTAATTCAAAATAATAACAGCAAAAATGTATTTGATTATGTGTATAATGTATATATGAGGGGAGTCTTCAAAAGTTCATGGAAAACACATATTATAAAAAAAAACTATGCATGGATTTCAAAATTTTTTTGCACCAAAATAAATTCATAGTAAGTTGTTATAACACATCTTCACAAGATCTTCTTTGAGGCACTAGGAGGGATAAGACATCAGTTTGAAAAGAGCCCCTATCAGAGTAACATGAATTCTGCTAAAATTAAAGCAAGAACAAACATCAAGTTTATGGTGATGTTTGGGTGCAAGAATGGTGAAATCATTTATGCTTTATGAAAAGTTTATGGGGACAATGTCTCAAAGAAATCAGCAGTATACAAATGGATAACTTGTTCTAAGAAGGGACAAGATGGAATTAAAGATGAAGCACATAGCAGTACACCATACATACCAATTTGTGAGAAAAAAACTAATCATGTTTGTGCCCTAATTGAAGAAGACTTATGATTAACAGCACAAACAATAGCCAACACCATAGACACCTCAGTTGGCTCAGCTTACAGAATTCTTACTGAAAAATTAAAGTTGAGCAAACTTTTCCCTTGATAGATGACAAAACCACTGTGACAAGATCAGCTATAGACAAGAGCAGAGCACCAATGGAAATTTTAAACAAGTGTGATCAGGATCCTGAAGCATTTCTTTGAATAATTGTAGCAGGTATTGACTTTACCAGTACTACCCTGAAGAAAAGGCACAATCAAATCAATGGCTACCAAGAGGTGAAAATAGTGTATTCAAAGTAAAAGCAGAACAGTCAAGAGCAAAGGTCAGAGCAACAGTTTTTTGGGATGCTCAAGGCATTTTGCTTGTTCACTTTCTGGAGAGCCAAAGAACAATAACATCCATTTGTTTTGAAAGTGTTTTGAGAAAGCTAGCCAAAGCTTCAGCACACAAATGCCTGGGAATTCTTCACCAGAGAGTCCTTCCCCACCATGATAATACGCCTGCTCCTTCCTCTCATTAAATTAGGGCAATTCTGCAAGAGTTTCAATGGGATATCATTAGGCATACACCTTACAGTCCTGATTTGGCTCCTTCTGGCTTATTTTTGCTTCTTAATCTTAAAAAATCTTTAAAGGACACCCATTTTTCTTTAGTTAATAATGTAAAAAAGATTGTATTAACATGGTTAAGTTCCCAAAATGCTCAGTTCTTTAGGGATGTACTAAATGGATTGTATCATCACTTACAAAAGTGTCTTGAATTTGATGGAGCTTATGTTTAGAAATAAAGTTTATCTTTTAATTTTTATCTTTCAATTCCATTTTTTTCATGAACTTTTTGGAATTCCTATGTGTGTGTTTGTGTTTTATGCATGTGTGTTTATGTGTATGCTTATGTATAAGTGGAATGAATGAGAGAAATTATACAAAGGACAAGAGAGAGAAATTAGAAATGTTTTGTTATTATAAGGTACTTATACTACCTGTGCAGTGGGATAATGAACTCAGATTATTTGTAAATATATTTTGCAAACTCTAGGCAAACCACTAAAAAATGTAAAAAAAAAAAAGTATAAATGACATGCTAAGAAAAGAAAGAAATGGAATTTTATAAAATATTCAGTTAAAACCACAAAAGGCAGAAAAAGTGTAGAAGACAAAAATAGAAACAAAGAACAAGGGTAACAAGTAGAAAATAGTAAGAAATATGGTAGACATTAACCCAACTGTATCAATAATCACCTTAAACATTAATGGTCTAAATAAACCAATTTAAAAACAGAGATTGTCAGAGTGAATCACAAAGCAAGATTCAACTATATTTTGTCTACAAGAAACTCATTTTGCATATAAAGACACAAATAGATTAAAAGTAAAAGGATAGAGAAAGATATATCATTCTAACACTAATCAAAAGGAAGTGAAAATATCTATATTAATTGCAGACAGAACAAACTTCAGATCAAGGAATGTTTCAGGAATGAATAGGGGCATTACAAAATAATAAAGGGGTCAATACTCCAAGACATAATAATTCATAACATGTATGTACCTAACAACAGAGTGTCAAAATACATGAGGCAAAAACTAATAGAACTGCAAAAATGAAAAAAGATAAATCTACCATTATTGTTGAAGACTTTAATACCCCTCTATCAAAATGGACAGATCCTGCAGACAGAAAATCAGTAAGGATATAGTTGAACTCAACAGCACCATCAATCAACAGGATATAATTGACATCCACAGATAATTCATACAACAACAGTAAAATACACTTTCTTCTCAAGCTCACATGAAACATTTACCAAGATATATTTCATTCTGGGCCATAAAACACACCTTAACAAATTTAATAAAATAGAAATCATACAATATCTGCTCTCAGACCACAGTGGAATTAAACTAGAAATTAGTAACAGACAGATAGCTGGAAAATCCCAAAATGCTTAGAGATTAAACAACACAGTTCTAAATAAGACATAGGTCAATAATAAAATATCAAGGGAAATGTAAAAATATTTTGAACTAAATGAAAATGGAAATACAACTTATCAAAATTTGCAGGACACAGGAACACGATGCTTAGATGGAAATTTATAGCATTGAGTGCATATCTTAGATAAAAAGAATGATCTAAAATCAATGCTCCAAGCTTTTACCTTAGGAAACTAGAAGGAGAAAAGTAAATTAAATCCAAAGTCAGTGGAATAAAAATAATAAAAATTAGAGCAGAAATAAATGAAATTGAAAACAGAAAATCAATAAAGAAAAATTTAAAAAACAAAAACTGATTATTTTGAAAAGATCAATAAAATAAGTAAGTCTTTAGCTAAAATAACTAAGGAAAAAAAAGACAGAAAATAGAAGTTGCTAACATCCGGAAGAGTGGACATCACTACATATTCCATTGATATTAAAAGGTCAATAAAGAAAAACAATGAATAACATTATGGCCACAAATTTGATAATCTAGATGAAATGGACCAATTCTTTGAAAGATACAATCTGCCAAAACTCACACAGGAAGAAATAGATAATATCGATAGGCCTATATCTATTACAGAAATTGAATCAATAATTAATAACCTTCTAAAACAGAAAGCACCAGGTGCAGATAAATTCACTGGTGAATTCTACCAAACATTTAAAGAGATAAATTATACAAATTCTCTACAAATTTCTTCCAGAAGATAGAAGCAGAGATAATACTCTCTAACTCACTTTTTGAGGCCAGCCTTACCCTAAAATATCAAAACCATACAAAAGACATTACAAAAAAAGGAAACACTAGATAAATATCTCTCATGAACCTAGATGTAAATATCCTAAAACCATATTAGCAAATCACATCCAACAATGTATAAAAGAATTATATGCCACAACCAAGTGGGATTTATGCCAGGTAGACAAGGCTGATTTAACATTAAAAAATCAATTAATGTAATCCTTCATATCAACAAGCTAAAAAAGAAAAAAAAATTACATGATCATATCAACAGATGTAGAAAAAGTATTTGACAAAAATCTAACAGCTTTTATGATAAAAACTCTCAGCAAACTAGGAATAGAGGGGAACTTCTTCAACTTGATAAAAAATATCTATAAAAAACTCCTAGAGCTAACATCATACTTAATATTGAGAAACTAAAGCTTTCCCACTAAGACCAGGAAGTCCCCTCTCACCACTGCTTTCCAACATCATATTAGAAGTCATAGCTAATGCAATAAGGCAAGAAAAGGCAATAAAATATATATAAATTGGGAAGGAAGAAATAAAACTGTCTTTGTTTGTAGATGCCATGACTGTCTATGTAGAAAATTTTTTGAAAATCAACAATAAAACTCCTGGAAGTAATAGGCAATTATAGCAAACTTACAGGATACAAGGTTAATATACAAAATTTGATGACTTTCCTATATAGCAGCAATGAACATGTGGAATTTGAAATTAAAAACACATTACAATTTACATTGGCACACTCCTAAAAATGAAATACATTTGTATAAATCTAACAAAATATATAGAAGATCCATATAAGGAAAACTACAAAACTCTGATGAAAGATACAAAGAAAAACTAAATAAATGGAGAGATATTCATGGTAGGAAGATGCAATATTGTCAAGATGTCAATAATTTCCAACTTGTTTTATAAATTCAACACTATCCCAATCAAAATTCCAGCCAATTATTTTGTGGATATTGACAAACAAATTCTAAAATTTATAGGGAGAGGCAAAAAAGCCAGAATAGCCAACTCAGTATTGAAGACAAAGAACAAAATCAGGGGACTTATACTACTCAATGAAAGAATAGACAAATAAATTAAGGAAACAGAATTTAAAGCTCAGAAACAGACCCACATGAGTATAGTAAATAATCTTTGATAAAGGAACAAAGATAATAAAATGGAGCAAAGATAGTCTTTTCAACAAATAGTGCTGAAAAAACTTAATATCCACATGCAAAAAAAAAAATGAATTTACACACAGACCTCACACCCTTCACAAAAATTAACTCAAAAGGAATCATTGACCTACCTGTAAAACAAAAAGCTATAAAACTACTAGAAGATAACATAGGATAAAACCTAGATGATGTTCGGTATGATGATGACACACAACACCAAAATCATGATCTATGAAAGAAATAATTGATAAACTGGACTTCATTAAAATTAAAGATTCTTCTCTGTGAAAGACAATGTCAAGAGAATTAGAAAACAAGCCAAGACTGGGAGAAAATATTTCTAAAAGACACACCTGTTAAAATCTCAACAAAAATGTACCAATTAAAAATGAACAAGGGAACTGAACAGACACCTTCATTTTGACACCTAAGTTTTTTCAAAATTCAAAAATGTGTAATAACAAGACTGAATCCCAATGTAAACTATGGACTTTGGGTGATAATGATGTGTCAATGAGTTCATCGATTATAACAAATGTACCACTCTGGTGTGGGTGGTTGATAATGGGGTAGGTTGTTGGTGTGTGGGGACAGGTCTTAAATGGGAACTTTCTGTTCTTTCCACTCAATTTTGCTGTGAACCTAAAGTTGCCTAGAAATAAAGTTATTAATGAGAATAGGAAAAAAATGTTTTCTCCATTATTGTCTATCTAGCTATAGATACTATTTCACAAATAAAATTAGAATGGTAATCCTATGCCAACTGATGTTTATAACTATTTTATTTTTCTTGAAACCTAGCATTAAGGCAAACTTCTCAATGACCAGTGAATCACTAGCCTAAAAAGAACCACGTATGGATAGTTCAGTAAAGAAAGTACAGTCAATGCTAAGAAAATGTGGCAGAACAGTGTAGTTATGTACTGACTATCATACTTGGATATCATTGCTTTGACCTCAATATTGCCTGGTATTTGATTGAAATCCTTCAGCAGTGAAAAATTCCAGATTATTCATTTCTTGCTATTCTTGATTCAACATTAAAGTTTCTTACATGCCATCAACTTTCAAGTAATGGGAAAAATTTTTAGTTTTGAAAGCAAAAATCATTCACATTGCCTTGGGTTAATGTTTGAACAAAACAAATTTTTTTTTTAACATCTCACAGTGTAACTACAAAAAAATGCAAATGTTTTGGCTAAAGATAGCATAGAGCAAGCATTACCATTTAGATGTTTGCATGTGATTGGCTCAACCTAATACTGAAAAATAAACATTTGTGTTTTCCCTCTGATCTTGAAGCAGCAGACAATACTACCAACTAGGAAACATTACTGTTTACAACTCACCACACTGGGAACCAGAGGGATTTACAAGGTCAGGATGACAGGCATGTCATGTATTTGTATCATATTTGAAATGTTAGTGGCATATCACACACACATGGCCAGCATATTCATGTTCCAGTATTCATCTCAGTTCTTCCTGTCAAGCATGGGAAGTACAGGAAATAAGACTCTCAAATATAGATGGTAAAAGAGCCTTCCTTTCCTAGCTACTCTGCTCAGTGACCATGAATCCATGCCTCTAGAATGCAGTAACTCTGAAACCTTCAGTGATTCTGTTACAGCTCAGTGTACTTTTTGCTCATCCATTTATTAAAATCAGTAGCCGTGCTTAGGAATGGACACAAGCATAGGTCCAATTTTTAGCTACCTATGTGGTAAGACTTGAACAGTTCACAGCCCAAGCTTGTTTATTATCTTCTAAATCTATCACCTCTACAATGTACTACATTTTTATAGCCTACCTCCTAAATTCTTCAGGTTAGCTAGTTTGGATAATATGACTTAAGAGAGCTCTAAGAAAATAGTGTACAAGTCAGAGAAATTATTGATTGGAGGGAAAGGAAACATTCTGGGGGATAAAGTGCAGTTCTGAAAGGCTGTCCTGATAGGGATGTCTCCATGATAACAAGCCTGAGTGTTTTATCCTGAGTAAAGCAAAGAGAAGGTACTAAAAGTGAGTGGAGAAATCATCAAAATACATTTTGCTTCTTTTACAGTGTTGCTGACTTTTCCAAGGGCCATTTAGCATACTGACATTTCAAGAATTTTTCAGGTTATTGATTTTCAAAAGCATTGTCTAAGTCTTGAACTCTTGGAATTGAATAAGAAAAGTGTTATGTTCCTTCAGAATGGTGATATTCCTTAGAAGTTCTAAAAGACAATGAGAAGTTAAGTGTTTATAAATGCCCATATTTAGCTACTACTTCTAATAAAAAAAAAACTCTCAGAGGCTCCCCTTTTCCTATTATAATCTGTATGAACCCCTTTCTTGGCTTTCAGATATTCATAATCTGGTCCCAAATTTATTTTCCCCACCCCAAATCTTTCCTTCACTTATATCCCCATGATCATTCCACTGTGCTCATTGTCCAACACTTTCAGAATACCTTCTGTTCTTCACTTATCTAAAAATGTCAAGAACTAGTTTAAGACAGAGCTCCATAAATCCTCTCTTGTCTATTAATTCGATTTTTGGTAAATTCCTCTACCATTTAATCTGATCAAATAATTCAGCCTCATGATTATAGTGGTTAACAGTATGGACTCTACAAATGTGAAAAATGTTACAATTGGTGAATCTAGATGATAGGTATACGTGTGTTTATTGTATTATTCTTGGTACTCACTGTAGATTTTAATTTTTTTCAAGTAGAGGACTAAGATGGCATATGAGTAGAAGTGGCAAATAGTTCTTAGGGCTGGCTTGAGGACCAAGAAATATAGGAAAATAGCAAGATTAGATTTCCTTCTAGGTTGTGAAGTTCAATGGAAAGGAAAAAGAATAAGGTGGTGTACTAGTCTAGAATGCCATCATTTTGTTTTGTTTCTCTTAGGTACATTTATTATAGTGGCCAGTGCAGAGGAGTCTATACCTTTAGCTGAAGGCTCATAGGTCAGCTTCAAATAAAGTCTTATTTTTATTTTCTAATTTAAAAAATAAATTAATCGATTTTTTAAAAGTCTTAACACATTACTAACGTTGGAAATCTTCCATAAAATCCATGTAGCCCCATAGGGGCTTATTGCTAAGGGAACAATTTTCATCCTTTTTTGACCTGCCCAACCAGGCCAATAAAACAGACATTTCCTATTCTTAAAAATACTTGGAAAGTAAGTCCTATGCTTCTGTCCATTCAGCTCACTTACTTCTCCTAAAGGGAAAGATATTGTTTGTCTGACTGATGAGATTACAAAAAGGGTATGCCGCCACATGGCCTTGAGCTTCTGCCTCATGTTTTGGAAAATCTAGTCACAGAGTTTCTACCTTTGGGGGAGAACATTGGGGCAGGGGGAAGCCATCTGTGGCTCTGACTGTGACTTGTGAGTTATTGAATTCTGAGTGAAATGTGCTATAAGGAAGCCCTATTATGCTCATATTTTCGGTCCACCTCTTCTAATTCAACTCTACCATCAATAAAGCTTGCATTTTGCTATTTATTTTTTGACTCTTATGCATATTTCTCAATTGGTCCTTAAAAACACAAGGAAAAGGTGCCCTTTATTGGCCCCAAACCCCAACAATCACCAATATTGCTGTCTCTTCCCCAAATCATTTCTAGCTTATTCTATTGCATCCACGGCTCTAAATAATAATAATGATTCTAACATCTGCAGCTATCTTAATACTTTTCTCACAGATTCTCAGAGAAGTATATGGGGAATATGGAAAAAAGCAGAGTATTGAATATTTCATTTCTGTGAGATCTAGAAGCTTGATTTCCCTGTAGACCTAATTTCTTTTAAACCTGGAATATTAGTGCTAGCAAAGTCAAGGTGACAGGGGATATATTCAAATTCAGAAAGCCATGGTGTCCTCAGTGAACATTCCTGGGTAGTTTCATCTCCTACCTCTTCCTGCATAACAAACAAAAGAGGATTAGATGACATATATATTTCAACTTAAATTGTTAGCCCCTAGAATGTGACTTGACTCTTTGGCCTATTTCATCAGGGCCATTAGCATGGCTAGAACACAAGAAATCGTAATAAAGCCGTAAGATGAAGGCAATATCTGCTCCAAATGGTCTGACTTGTTTTATAGCTAAAGATAATTACTGATTTTGATGGATAAAACTACTCGGAGAACCTTGCTGTTAAGGTTAATTCTCCTTATCCCCACCTTTTCATATTTGGTAAACTTAGACCCAGTTAGCTACACAAGGATTAGCCAATCGCCCTTAAAACTAACTGGTGGAGCAAGAGGAAATTTTTCGAAACCCATTGTGTAAACTGGCATTTTCACCAACCAAGAACTTTTATATCTTTGCTTCGCTTCTCTTCGTTTAGCTGTAAATGATCTCACATGCGCCTCCTCATATGCTGAAAAAATGGCACAATATAGGAGTTTTCAGGTTGTGCTGAAAAAAAAGAAAAAAGTAAACATAAATAAATCATATATTTATATTGTAATTGACTTTAAAATCCAGAGCCTGTTTCAGCTACGATTTCCCTCAAGTGATCCCTGTATTCTAGTTTGGCCTAAAAGAGAAAACGGAAGTCTGTGGGGTGAAGGCTGGGAGGGTGGTGGGTTTCACAAGGAAGGCAGTCTCCTACCCTACATTAGAGAGGGGAAAGTAGAAAGCCCCCTTTTTAAACGTGAGTAGCCACACTGTTCCATGGATTCAGATCTAAAAAAAGCTGGTGCTTCTTTCAGCTATTACTTTTCCCAATGCTCCAGGATTTATTTAAAAAGCAATCAAACCTAATTAAAACTATCTGCTTTACCTCCAGAGTGGCCCTTCAATGCCCTAGAAAAGCACAGGGATTGCTCAGAAAAGGGCTAGAAAACAGAAGGAAACACAGAGCTCTGCGGCTTTTCATATGGGAGAAAATGAGAAGGAATAAAGGTTAATGTTACTGAAGAAACTTAGAGACTGAGGACAGGTGTTAGGACCCGAGGCAAGAGTCGAGGCTGTGGGAGACGGTGTGCCTGGAATGAGGGTGTATGCTGGTCTTGGAAGACCCAGCCAGCAGTCCTGACCTATTTGCTCCACGGGAGTGACCGTGTTATTACTTTAGTTTAGTGTGTCAGCCTCCATGCTTACTGAACCCTGGATGCTGAAGGGGACGGACCCCATGGCAAACCTGGATTGCTTAAACTGGTGGTTTAATTTTCCTGCTGCTCTCTAGAGAGTCTATTTCTCTACTGTAGCTTATTTATTATGAATATTAAGTGATAAAACTAGCTGTATTTGAGAAAAGAGTCATGCCCACTGAAAATTTCAAGTTAATTAGCTGCAAATAAAGCTCAAACATCTCTAGAAAACCAAATGCTTTCCATTCTAATTCTATCAGTTGTTAGGTTTCTGTTTCCTCACCACCATAGAACCACAGGATGAAGAAATTTCTCTATTGATATATGTAGGAATACTTTCAAAGTGGTGATTTATGCTACTACTTTCCTCAATTTACAAACATTTAGGAAGGTTCTAGCTATAGTTGGGAAAATAGGAGACACAGGGGCACATGTATCATGAAATTTTATGGAAGTGCCAGTATTCATTTTAACCAGTAATTTGACATTTTACCTCCCAACCAAAATTTTGACCTCAGCTCATTAATAAAAAGAAAAATCTTTTCTGTGACTTCATCTCAATACAAAACTCCATAGATCAAAAGGAAAACAGCAAAGGACATGACATGTTTACGTGTGTGGGGATACAGAGAGTAAAGAAGAGGATGTGCTGAAGAAGAACATTGGAAGGAGGAAAAGAGAAGTGTATTGGAAAACACACCACCCAGGAAGACTGCCTTTGAGTGACAGTAGTGGGCATAACAATACTCAGGAAAGGGTTTCATACATGGGATTTTTCCCCTTAGGTATATTTAGCTCCAGAATGTAACATCCCTAAATTAGAGGAGATAAAAATATTATTAAAAAGACTGCACAATTGAAAAATGAAACAAGATAAAAAAAATCAAAACTGTAAAAAAATGCTAATTTGTGTGTCAGCCCTTTTAGAATTCCAGAGACATGGTTGAAACTTCTTCATTCACAAAAACTTTCAGCATAAAATGTTCAGTGCGGTGTACTTTAGAACCTCAGAACTCTGGGTCTCCCTGGCTATTAGGTGCTACTTTATACTTTAGTCAACTGCCAGTCTGAAAACTTATTTACTGCGCACACTGTAGTGAGAGGAATTGCCATAAATGTCTAGTTCCTGTTGGTAGGGTAGTGACAATTTGATAGGCAGAGGCATTATCTAATAGTCCTCCAGGCAATCAATCTATTTGGTTGTTTAGCTGTTTGGTTGCTTTATGTTTTTTGTCTTTTTGGTTAGGTTGCTTTCACCTTTTGGTATGCAACATGAAAATAAATATAATCTGAATGTCCAGGAGGATTCAACTGTTTATGGGTTCAAATGAAATTATACTATTAGAAAAACTGAAATTTTCTTAACACCTACCACCTGTGGAAGAGCTGGAGCCCAGACCCTCTTTAGCATTCCTTCCCAAACTCATAACCCCTGGTGTGTCCCAGTGCTAGCCTCTCTTCTCCATCCTAGGGGTGTCAGGCAGCTCCTTACTTCTCATCTGGCCTCTGTCCAGCCAGTCCTTCCACCCCAGCGATGGTATCCTGTGGATAAAAACCTTAAAGCTCCCTCAGGCCTAGGCTCTGTGGCCTTACCCTCATCAGGAAGCTTCACGCTAACGCTTTGGCACTCCTGGAAAAGCCCTCTGTTACTTTCACACTTACGCGTGAGACACAGCTCTAACTTTTCACAAGGCCTGACTGAAGGCCCAAATGGAGGGGAAGAGAAGTACACACAGAGGCTAATGCACAGCAATTGCTAGAAATGTCTGTTCTGAGAGGCCACAGTACCAGGTCCTTGGTGGTCTCAGTCTGTAAAGGAGACACGTTTTCTTCCCAGGCATCTTCTAACTGGCCTAGACTTATCAGAGACAAGACTTAAGCAAATAAATCCTAAGGAGATGAAGGTATCCCCTGCTCACCTCTAGACTAAGATTTATTTCCTTTCTCACAATCTCCTTCAGCCCAGGATGACTGAGACTGGAAAGCTCCACTCCCATGTGAGCAGACTCTCACCTCACAGTTTCCACAGGACGATCGTGGCGGAACACCGCCATCCTGCTTTGTCAGTGCCGCACACACAGACAGCCGAGAGAGTGGGAGACTGGGGAGACAGGACAAGCTGCTTTTCTATGTCCCTTGCTTCCAAATTACTAAGAAGAATTGATTCTCCTTTAATTTTTAAAGTTTCACAAATTCTGTGTTTTAGTCTTGAACTTACTACATACAGGGCTGTTTTATGGTCCTTTCTCCAGGGTGAAGTGAATATGGTTCCTAAATGTCTTTTCCAAAGTGTCAGGGTCTCAGAGCCTGCCTACCTCCAAGAAGCTACTTAATACAAGACACTAGAGATCAACAGTGGTTTGTAGGCATCTAAGTCTGTACTTAAAAAAGAAACTTTTATTTTTCAGAAGCAGCAGCCTACAGAAATACTATTCTGCTTACTACATAGATGACCTTTTCCATGATCACCCAGAACAGTTTAGCTACAGCTTTTCAAACACCTCCTTTTCTAATTACAACCTGTGATTTAGATTTGCATAACTGAAAGGCCCATGCAATGATTTGCCTTATGCTTTAGAAATAGACTGCATCAACATTGTGTTCAAGTCCCAACTTCCAGAAAAACAGAAAAACTGTTTGCAATTTTGAAATGATCTTTTTCTTAGGTTCTGTCACTCCTATCAATGTTTCCAATAGCTTGGGACCAAGCATCTGCCAAGTACCATGCCCTGTTCCAGGTACCCTACATATTGATTTGATGACTTAGTCTTCAAAACAATCCCATGACATATCCACTAAACACACACACACACACTGAGAGACTAGGTCCATTGTGTAGGCCAGAGAGATTAAATGACTTGCCCAAACAGAGAGAGTAAAAGTGGCAGAATAGAAATTTAACTTCAACAATTTGGCTCCAGAGTCTATCTCATAATCAATCTACCTCACTGCCTTATGAAACTGGATATTGTAATACTTTTCATAGGTTTCCAATTTAAAAGTGGCTAAATTGATTTAAAGTGTTTCAGCCGTGATTCTACTTCATTAACGTTCTGCATAAGGTTTCACAGTCAGTGTAAATTTACAGCAGACTATTTTAGGAGAAATGTGAATAGTAATGCCTGTGCCCTTGTTGCTGTTCTCATTGTCAGTCACCTCAGAGCAGCTACCATTTGGGGAGCTTACTGTGTCCTAGGCACTGAGCTAACCATGGACAATGTGCCATATCTTTTCATTTCCACAGTCGTGTGGTACAGGTACTATTATTCTCCACCATTTTGCTGCATAGGAAATTGGGGCTCTGCGAGCTTAAGTAACTTGCTGAGGGTCACATGGCTAGTGAGTTTGAGAACCAAAATTTGAACGAGGTAGTTAGACTCAGTGTTTCTGATCACAATGCTGTACTATCTTCTGTGTATAACTGTTGTTCCAGGAATATGGGATTTGATGTAAATCATCATGCTGCAGGGAGGCCATTCAAGTTATTTTAAAAAATGAAAATTCACTTTCTTGTGCATAGGAGACAGAGTCTCAGAGTTTTCCCATATGATTTATTTTCATACCATTTAATACCTCATGTCTAAATTTAAAAAGCTAGTTTTGTGCAGAAAAAAAGAGATACCTTGACTTGGGTTATCTGAGCTATGAGAACTCTGTTATTAGTTTTTCCATTTTTTGATTCATCTCATGAAACCTGAGATTGTATTCATTACCTCCTTGGCAAGAGCCTCAATTTACATGCATGCAAGCAGTCTGGTATGAAAACTGTTGTTCTTTGTTGTATAATTACTTTGACCTGGGATTCAATAAATAGAAACATGTTTATAAGATTGTGATGCTAATTCACATGCAACTGGAAAACTTCCAGTGTTAAAGAATTAACAAAGGGAGTACGATGTCAAGAATAGTTGGAGGAGTCAAAATAATATCAATACTGCTATTATGTTTATAATACCTTTATTTTCACAAGGTTTTCTTATCTAAAGAATTCAAGAGACTTTTTAATGTACAAATATATTACAGTCTGAGGGACTCAAACATAAGGTAAGTAGAGATGTGCAGAAGAAAGTACTATGTACAGTGAAATAGCCCAGTATAGTGAGAAGAGCATCAGCGTCAGAGGCAAGACATTTGGGTGACATTTCCAGAAAGCAAGCACATCAAAATGTTAGTTGTTTTTGTCACAACGGGATTTCAGGGCTTGGTGTTCCTCATCTAAATTGGCTGCAAGAAAGCAGTAAGAACAAACCAACAGTTTCAAAGAACTACTTCCAAATGGTTTATAGACACACACCTTTTTCACATCTGATGCTGTTTCCCTGGGATCCATAGGGTCAGAACAATTACTCATTAGAACATATTTTAGACACCTTATGACTGGAAAGACATGAGACTGGGCCTATGCCGTTTCTTTTTCCTAAATAGCATGGTGGTCAAGATGTGGATTTTAAGCGTGGTAAATACATACATACATAAAACACCTAGGCTGGCTCTTTAAAAATAATCGGGTCTCATACACTACTAATGGGAGTGTAAAGTAATATAGCCACTTTGGGAAATGTTTCACAATATCTACTAAAGCTGTATGTTTGTATACCTTATGCCCAGAAATTCTATACTTATGAATATGCCCCCCAAATGTGTACATATTTCACAAAATTACATGTATAAAAATTTCAGAGCAGCACTATTTTTAATAGCCAAAAATTGAAAACCATTTTAATGAGATTCAGTAGTTGAATAAAGAAACAATCTGTGCAATACTCATACAAGGGAATACTATACAACAATAAGAATGAGCAAAGTGCTGCTACACAGCAACAAGAATTGCAGAAATGTAAATTTGAGTAAAAGAAGGCAGATATAAAAAATGCATACTATGATTCAATTTCTACAAAGTTCAAAAACAGGCAAACCTAATCTGTGGTATTAGTAGTCAGGATAGTGGTTATCTACGGTAAGAAAGGAAGACTAGACTGGGTCATGAGAGGGCTTCTTGGGTATTAGTGATGCTCCATTTCCTGAGCTGGCTAATGTGTTACACAGATACGCTAATTTTGTGAAAATTTATTGAGACGTGAATTTAAAACTTTTGCATTTTTCTGCTGATCCATTCAATATAAATTTGTATTAATATAATTGTATATACATTTATATTTATAAAAATTCCATATATTCTGTATTGGACTACCTTACAGTAGGATTTCTCAATTTGAGCACTATTTGAGTTTTTGGGCTGGATAATTTTTGTTGTGGGAGGCTGTTTTGTGTACTGCAGGATGTTTAGTAGCATCCCTGACCACGACCAACTAGATGTGAGTAGCACCTCCTCCCCAAATTATAATAAGCAAAAATGTCTCCAGACATTGCCAAATGTCTTCTGGAAAGTAAAATTGTTCATAGCCTTAAACTAATTTGAACAAAAGGATCACATTTTAGCAAGGTTACTGGTCAATTTTGCTATCCACATCATTTTCTTGACAGTTAAATGTCAATAAGAATTTTAATAATTGTCAGATGGGATCAGCATGGAAATCAGAGTCCTCTACATCCAAGAAACAGAATTATTAATGTTAAATGTTGTGCAGATGGGATCAGAGCAAAAGAAGATTCTAAAAATCACCCTAAAATTCCTTTCTGTGAGAAAACTACATGGTAAGTAGAAAATAATAGATCATATCTGGACCTAACTCAAACAGTATAATTTGGAAAGATGAGTATTAGAGGGGAAGATGGGCAGTAGATCAGATGACGAACACTCCTTTTAGGGTCCCTTTGGTCACTGCAGTGTGTCAGGAGGCACAGAGGTCCAAGGGACCACATCATGTAAAGAATTATGACAGGGATTCTTCCTAACGCAGTTCAGCACCCCTTACGTGACAAAACACCAGAAACCAAAGCCTACCCCTGTTACTCTGGCTTTAAAAAAAGCAATAATGCAAGGATGTGTTTTCCCTGCCAGACCTGCTCTTGACCCCAAATCTCTCGTCACCTCGGTGAACTTATTTACCATGGACCAGCTCTCTAACCTGTCAGAGAACAGTCTAGAACAGCATTGTCCAGGAGAAATATAATGCAAATCACATATGTGATTTTTTTTATTCAAGTTGCCACATTAAACAAAGTAAAAAGAAACAGGTGAAATTATTTTCAATAATATATTTTATTTAACCTAACAAATTCTAAACTATCATTTCAGTATGCAATTAATACAAAAAATTATTAAATGAGATATTTTTCATTCTTTTTTTCCACACTAAGACTTTAAAATCTAACGAATGATTTATGGTAATATTATAGCTCAGTTCAAACTAGCTACACTTCAAGTGTTCAGTAGCCACATTTGGCTAGAGGCTACCATCCCGGACAGCAGAGGTTTAGAGTCAACAGCAAAAAGGAAGACAATGAGCATATCTGAGGAGAATTTATCCCTTTTTTTTTGTAGGTACATGGTAGGCATAAACAGTTTCTGTCAAGAAAAAAATCAATAAATAGAAACAAGGTTGGTACGCACTCTTCTCATTGTAGTTTTCAGTTCTAATCGTTTTGTGATTTCCACTGTAGTTTCTTCTTTGATCCATGAATTATTTAGAAGGATATTTTAAAATTTCCAAACACATTTGGAAAGAAAGGAGAAGAGAATGTTCTCATTTTCTTATTGGTTCTCATTCTGTTATTGATTTTCAATTTTATTTAATTGTGGTCTACATTACATAAATCTTTGCTGTTTGTTGAGCTTTCTTCTTGGCCAAGAACATGGACAATCTAGCACATGGTTTCCATGCATGTTTGTTCAGCTCTTTAACATATTTTTTGCTTGATATAAAGAAGTTTGTTTCAAATCTTATACTATTATATATTTATCGATTTTTGGTAACTTTGTCAGAATTTTCTTCATATATGGACTAAACTATGTGAAATTGCCACTACTTCATCATTTTTAATATAAAAAATGGCAATTTTATATGGTTCAATCTAATACTTTGAACTGTGATTATATGAGTCAAAGTTTAGAATACTTATATCTTTCTGGTGATTTGTTCCTTCTATAATAATGTATTGATCCCTTTCATAACAATTTTTTTGCCTTAAAATCCTTTTGTTTAATAATATTGTAGACACTAACTTTTTAAAATTAGCATTTGTTAAAAAACATTTGACATATCTTAATTTCATTAAAGTCCAACTTTTTTGTCATTATGTTTTAGGTATATTTCTAATAATCAATATATAGGTACATAATTTTAATCTGAAAGTTTTTTTTTTAACTTTGGCACTTTTAAAATTATAATTGGTGTGATAATTGATATCTTTGGATTTATTTTTAAATATTCTAAATGGTGCTTTTCTCATCATCATGTTTGTTTTTTAGCTTGCTTTCTTCTTTTCTTGCCTTCTGTAGGACTGATCATTTTCATTCATGTCTTTCTACTGATTGTAAAATTACATTTATATCTACATGTGTGGTGATTATTATTAAGCCATTATTATGGATTCTTCTTTTAAAATGTAAAATTAATTAACAATTCTAGTTTCCTCTTTTAAAATAAAAATCCTTAAAACACCTTACCACTATCACCACTCTCCTATCTTACCTTATTTCTCGTATTTCACTTTCTATGTAAATTTTTATACTCCCCAAATTATTATTATGGTGGTGGCTGTTTCAATTCTTTCCTCACCAGAGTCTATTTTATTCCACTTCTTGCACTGAGGTCAATTTTCTTGTTTCTCAAGACCGTCTTCTGTAGTTCTTTCAGTGAAATATCACAGTCTTCAATACTTTTACTTTACTGCACCTCTTCTTTACTCTGATACTTTACACTTGTATATAATTCTTGAATGGCTGCTATTTTTTGTTAGCACTTTGAAGACAAAATTTCCATCATTTTCTGGTCTCGTTTATGTAATCTTGCCAATCTAATTCTGGTTCCTTTGTAAAAGAACTTTGTTTTTTCTCTACTTGACTTATATTTTGTTTTACCTCTGGCTTCAGTGTTTTGTGACTTTACCATAATGAGTCTGGATATTGAATTGTTTTTATTAATTATGCCTCTTTTTAAAATATCAATTCTAGGAAATTTGTCGTCATATTCTCTCTGAATATTGTCTTGCAAAGATTCTTTATATTCTGTTGTGATAAAACTCCTCTAAATATACGTTGGGCCTCCCTGTATCCTCTGTGTTCACTTAACCTCTCTTTTCATTCTCTGATTCTTTTGTTGTTTCATTCTATGTAATTTAATCAATCTATAAGATCACATATTCATTATTTAGTTGTGACTAAATAGTTGTTTAATATATTAATTTGGTTTTTAATTTCAATTATTAATATTTTTATTACCTAAATCTGTTGTTTATTTCATCATTCCTGGTTCATTTCATTGGATTTTAGTTCTTAATTTACCATCTTAATCATTATTAATATATTTATTTTATTTTCTGCTTAAAACTACTGTTTTATTATTTCAAGTTCTTTGGGCTACAATCATTTTATTATCTATCCATGAACATAAAATTCATAATTTCTTAGAGATTTTATAGTTTGGTTTGTGACATTATTTTTACACAGATTCAATTTTTCATTAGAAACCCATGTAGCCTGAATTCTAGGAGTGTCCCTCAAGAATAGTTTCCTGTCTTTTTCTACCAAGGACCTCAGTAGCATTGTCAGCCAGAGAACTTCTGTCCTTCAAGTAAGGTGAAATGAAAGCTATGTTACTAGCTATCAGCTGGTAATGTCTATTCAACCTCTCACTACACAGCAACCACAGATTCAACATGTGCATAAAATTCTTATTATTAGTTTTACCTTTGTTCTTAGCACCTAGAGATTTCTCTTTCTTTATTGAAAGTTCAACTATGCATTAAAGAAATGTTGTTTTTACATTTTATCCAACATTTCTAGTTACCTGGATATCTTGGTCTGCCATCTTGTTAGAATTCTAAATGCCTTTTAAACTTTTCCTCTACTTCAATATTCATGAAGGCCAAAACATACTCCTGCTCATAATAGTTATCAGTTATGAATTATGTCCATATAGAGAACATACATTTACAAAGACGCCTAGGGCAGGGCCTCTCCATCTTTAATGGGCTTGTGATTCAACTGGCAAATCTCATTAAAATGCAGATTCTTATTCAGGAAGTGAACAATTGGTGCCAAGCTACTGGAGGCTCATGGCTGAGAAGCAAGGCCCAAATAGATTCTGATATGTGTTTTTTAAGAAGGCATCTCCCCACCAAATTGTTGATGTTTCCAGTTCACTGCTTAAGGCAAAATATTTGTGGGTACACTTAGTGTTGACGACCAGAGTAGTCCATCAAAATGTTGCTGTATTTCTTCGATAATGCCATCTAGTTTTTCCTCAAATTTTTTAAAATTTCAAAATAGTAAGGGGGTACAAAGGTTTTTCTTACATGGATACATTGTACAATGCTGAAGTCAGGGGTTTTAGTGTGCCCATCACCAGAATAGTGTTCATTGTACTTGATAGGTAAGTTTTTATCCCTCACTCCTCTCCCATCTTCCCCACTTCTTGGTTTCCAACGTCTTTTATGTCTCTTTGTGCCTGTGTGTATCCATTATTTAGTTTCTACTTATTAGTGAGAACATGTGGTGTTTGTCTTTCCATTCCTGAGGTACTTCACTTAGGATAATATTCTCCAGTTCCTTCCAAGTCATTGCAAAAGACATTATTTCACTCCATTTCATGGCTGAGAAATTCTCTCACCTGCTTGGTCTAGCCTGTTGTTGAAGCTTTCTGCTATATTTTGAAATTCCTTAAATGTCTCTTTCATTTAAGTTCTATTATATTTTTTCTTATGTTGTCTATCTCTTTAGCAACTTTTCCATTTTTTAATTCATGTCCTGAAGTATTTTTTGGCTTCTCTGTGTTTGTCTTCAACTTTCTCATCAATTACATTTATTTTATTTGCCATGCATATTTTGAATTCCATTTCTGACATTTCGACAATTTCCTTTTGGTTAAGGTCTATTGCCGTAGATCTATTTTCATCCTTTGGGGGTGTTGAACTACCTTGTTTTTTTATGTTGCCAGAGTTTTCTTTCTTGTTTCTTCTCATCTGAAACCTCTTCTCTCAGCTCACAGAAGACAGTTTTGTGTCTCCCGTTCTCCTTTGCTGTAAACTCTCCTACTTAGTGAGAAGAAGAAGAGGTCTCTAGATGGTGCATTTGCATCCTGCTCTGGAAGACTGCCCTAGTTGGACAGGGGCAGATGCACTGAGGGCCTGTAATGCAGCTGTTCTGCATTGTCCTGTTCCCCTGTGGTTGTCACAGTCCAAGCCAGTGCTGGGGGATCTTTGTGTGGAGTGGTTGGTTGGTCTCCATTCCACTGTTGGAAGCTCAGGCAGTGGGTTGGGTAAGTCCCACTCCATAGAGGTAAGCATTGTGGGAGATTGCTCTGCTCAGGTTTTCCTGCAGTGGTGGCAGTGGCAGCTGGGTGAGGCTACCTACTTGGTGGCCGTGGGTGTCAGGGCTGTAGGCGTTCATTCCACCCAGGTCCAGGTGCAATGGCAGCATGTGGCATGGGGCAGCTGATGGCTAGCAGGTCTGTGGCAGAGCTCTGGATCATGCACATGGTGCTGGACATGTGGACTTTGTGGCACACAGGACCATGGGGCTAAGCCACTGGTTGCCCGGGGTTCTCTCCATGCACAGGTCCTGCTGAGGCTGTTGCTGTGGGACTTCTCAGGTGGCATCAGCATGGAGCATGCAAGAACATTTGCTCTCCCTGCTCCCTCCCTGGTCTGACAGGGGCAGTGTGGAAACAGTTGCAGCAAAGCCAATCCCTGTGTTGACCAGGTGCTCTGGACCCTAGAGCTCAGAATGGCATCAGTTGTAGTGACTCATGAACAGATGCCAGTGGGTCCCTGCTGAGCCTGCTTTCTGGTACAATGTTACTGCACAGTCTCCAAGCAGCTCCCAGATCAGCACAGAGGCCTGTGGCAGTGGTGGTGGTGGTACCTCCCTCACAGCTCGGGTTGGAGTGTCCATGGGAGGAGCATGGAGCCCCAGGGATCTCTCCTCTGACCTTTCCCCATGTGTGGATGTGTCCCTCAGGCACCTTCTGCTCTTGCCAACCAGGTCACCCTGTCTCCTTCTCCTTCACTTTGCGTGTCTCCCATCACTTCTCTGATGATTTACAATGCTCTCTCCAATAAGGTCCCTCTGTAGGTGGGCATCCACCTGCAACTTCTGATCCTTTCCTTGAGAGCAGTGTGTGTCGGCTACTTCTGGTCCTGCCATCTTGGCCAGATTCCACCTCCTCAAGTTTTTGATGTTGTTTTCTTGTTATTTTTATTTTAAAAGTCTCACTGCTAATTTTATGAAGAGCTTTATGAACATTGGCTATTTCATTTATTTGCTATGTGCCTTACTTTCCCAAAATTATTTGAGTTAAGTAAATTCCTCAATTTTAGGTATAACATCTACATTTCTGTATCTCCAATATTGCCTACTCGGGGTGAACACACAGAAGGCACTCAATACATGATTGCTGATTACCAAAAATGAGCTAATGTCATTATCCAGAGATGGACATTCTGCCCTTAGCCTGTCCTACAGTTCTATGAAAAGAGAATTGCTTGCCACTGGAAGACTGTTGCCTGTCCGTGCCCTATGCTTGGCACTTTAAAGACGAGGCACAGTCTGAAGGAGACACTGTGAGAGCGAGGGTGCTCTCTTCAAGGCTAGTCTTTCTTACATTCCTCAAGGTGAACATCATTGCTTGGAGGGGAGCATAATGAATTGCTGCCCAGCTAGAATGTTGTTTGAGGACAGTTTCTGAGTCTGCTGGCTTCATTCCTCTCTAACCTGTCTGGGGAGGAGACCTCAAAATGGATTTTAATGGAACTCTCTTTACCCTTTTATATTCCCTAATGTACATGATTCTCTGTCCCTAAAGAAAGATTAAAAGGCAGAAATATGTTTGTTATACAGAGCTGAATCTGAGCACTCAAGAATCACGTTTGTGTCCATCCCTAAAAAAGTATTTCAATAATTCCTCTCATCCTTTCATCACTTCATCACTGAGCTCAATTTGTAGTGGTGGAATATTTTTTAAAAGTATGTGTGTATACTGTTTATATATAAAGAGTAAATATATGTATACACATATACAAACCTTTTAAAAAATATTCTATGACTATAAATTGAGCTCAGTGATGAAGTGATGGAAGTGTGAGAGACTATTCAAGTACTGTTTTATATTTAAGAAGAGACAAAGCAAAAGAAATGTCAATCAATGCACCATCTCTTTAAGTAGAATTTAGTGCCTTCCATGATATTAACAAAGAATATTGGTTCTTCTAACCTAAGAATTAACCTATTGACCTTCGTGGCTTTATTCTCACAGACAGCTAATCCTTTGTTCCTGGAGACAAGAAGAAAATGGAGCATTGGCATATGAATGATTCCTATATCCCATTTTAGTCAACAGTCCCTGCAAGAGCCCTTAACAGACGAAAACCAAGATGACTGATCTGGAGAGGGTAGAACTTCCCAGAGGTGGACAGCTCCAAGAATGAGAGATCTAAATGTACTGAGAGAACAAACAGCTGACATGTTATTAAGAAGAGACTGTATTTTGTGTGCAGTGAAGTCTGAGGTCCTGGTTCAGCTTACAAGAGAACTTACTTAGCAGAAATCTCCATAGGGAAAAACCCACTGGACTGTGTGCTCCCGAGGGCAGGGTTGTGTCTGTTTTTATTTTGCTCCCACTACCTAGCACCTCGTCTGGCACATGATAGGTACTCAGTATACACTCAACCTAGTTTTACAGAAGGAAAGAAGGGATTAAGGGAAGAACAAATGACATATTTATCAGGTTATACATTAGATTTTGTTGTTCCTTATTGATGGAGCAGCACGACAAACTCTATTTTTAATCTCATGAAGCTGCTGGCGTTTACTGAACATTACAGTGTACTCTTGACTGATCCTTTATCACCATATGCCCCAGTCACCCATTGAGGTCTGAATTGGCAGTTACTCAGTGTGCCCCGAGTATAAGTTTGTGACCACAGGAGCCAGCGTTTTCTGTAATTATGCTCCTGGGCTGTGAAATCTGTTCCCTGTTGAGATTAAGAGAGGAGCATCTGTTGTAGAAATTAGGTTAAAGTAAAGAAGGTGCATCTGACATCTTTAATCTTTACTACCGTTTTCATTTGTTTTTCATATGATTTTCTTTATTTTCATTTGATATTCTTTATATGCTGCATAACCACATGATAAAGTGGTAGTAATTATAAGAATAACCAACACTTATATAATTTTACCAAGTGCCAGGCATTGTTTAATCCTCATATAAGCTCTATTGGTGGTGTTATAATTGGCTTTATTTTATAGATGAAAATAAACTGAGGGACAGAGAGGTTAACTTCCCTATGGCCACATAGCTATCAAGCAACAAAGCCAGGATTCAACCTAAACCATCTACCTGTAACACTATAATGAATATATTTCAACTATATATATAAAAATATGTATATAAATACATATGTGTTGTGCATATGTATATGTGTGTGTTGAATGTATAATGTGGGTATATTTTAAAGTAGATCGCACTGTAAATTTGAACAATGACTGATATTCTTGGAAATTCTATTTTATAACAATATGTGAGCAATTATACAGCAACAACCACCTCCGTGTTCCAGGCACTATGTTATCTGCTTAATATGCAATATCTTAATACATACACATGAGATCCCATTTTACAGAGTAGATAATTGGTTTGTAAGGGACTCTCCCAAGTTATCTCCCAGCAAATGGCATTGTCTTGAATCAAACGCAGGCTGATTCCAAAGACACACACTCAAAAATGTGGATGTATAACAGAGTTTAGTCATATAACATTTAAAACCTAAGATTGGTCCCTTAGAAATATGAGCTTAATATTGACAAGTTGGGACATATTTTGGTAAATGTATTATACATTTGGGGTCTAGTCTCAGATTCCCTCTCCTACTCTATCTCCACATGCACAGTCTACAGTCACCTCCATATATGTGGTCACGGTACTACATGCACACACACTTGAACACAGACACACACAGAATCAGGTGGAATGCATTCTAAAAAGCAACAGATATATAAGCCCCTGAAAGAAAGAGGAAATGAGGGGGTTTGGGAAATGAGCATTGCGAGGGTCATCTATCGGGAGTGCCTCCTGGGTATCGCCATTTGTCTTTTCTTTCTTCAAAAATTGCATCTTGCTTCAAGAAGAATTACTTGATAGTATGAGGAAAGGGATTCCAGAATGCCCCACACGCTGGCCAGACATTGTTCAGAAAGACCCAGGCTTTGATGTTGTTTTTGAGTCTGGTTCAATAGCCAGGAAAACTTAGTGTTTATAAATATTCTCTTAAATATAGGTCCAGGGGTTGTTAGCTCAAGTTCTTTCAGAATGACGATATAGAATCATATATAAAGAGATAGTAGTTAGAAAGAACCAAGCCTTCTGTATCTGGATAGAAGGAGTGTACACTGATTACTGGCATCTGAGTGTCCCCGGGAAGAACTCTGGAAGGCAAGGGAAGCTATGCCAAGACATAGAGCATCTGTGTCTTATCTGGGCCCCATTCACTGCCAACTCTATACTCTTAACTTTTCATTAGTTAATTCAGAACTTAATTTACTATTCGAGTGTGTGTGTGTGTGTGTGTTAGCTTATACAGGCTCCATCAAACAGAAAAAAACCCAAAATTTTAAAGGTCTTGAGAAGTGAGAGTATTTGGCTAGTTTAAGAAATAGAAAGAGGTTTTGTGGCTAGGGTTGGTGAACAAATAGAAGAATGTGGATGATCAGACTAGGAAAGTTAAAAATAAACAAGAAGGCACCAAGGACATGCCAGCCACTGCTTGGCTTATGGACATCAAACCAACTTTTCTACCTTCCTGATAAAGCAGAAATCGGCTCCATGATGACTTTCACCACCAAGAGGAGTCCCTGTTATCCAGCCCCACCAAGGTGGTTCTTACTTTCCAGGAATTCCCAGACTTGGGGGAGAGAGAGGCAGGAACAAGTCCCAGTTCCCGGAAATGAGAGTGATGGCAGAGAAGGATCAGAGGTGCGAAGCCAGTGTGCCTCTTCTGGGCAGGAGTAGGGGCTTCCTGGTAAAGACGATATTTAAATTGTACCTTTGTTTTTGTTTTTATTCTTTAATCCGTATAGCATCTACTATGACCTGGGCATGGTGACTGATACAGAGAGGAATGGTCCAGATCTCAAACCTGTAAAATTTAGAGGGATTGCGTTTGTTTTGTGTGTTTGTTTCAATTGCTTTGTTGAAGTCTAATTGACATATATTTAAACATGACTATATTTAAAGTGTACAATTTTATAAATGTGGCATCTATGTACACCTGTAAAATCATCGTCACCGTCAAGATAGTGGACATATTTATCACCCACAAAAATCCCATGTGCCTCTTTGCAATCTCTTCCTCTCACCCCTCCTATCCTCTTATCCCCCATTCCCAGGCAATCACCAATCAGCTTGCTGTCACTATAGATTAGTTTGCATTTTCTAGACATGTATATAAATGGAAGTAAACAGTATGTATCCCTTTTTGTCTGGCTTCTTTCATTCAGATCCACTTTGTAGCATATATTGGTAGTTCACTCTTTTTTAATGCTATGCAGTATTCCATTGACTGGATATACCACAATTTACTTATCTTCATCTGTTGATGGACACTTAAGTGATGTCCAATTTTTTGCTATCACTCTCATGCATACTCTTCCAGCTCCTGCTGGTATATATTGGCTAGGTCCTACAGTTTCTTCCTCCTTGGTGGTCACAGCACTTCTCTAGCCAGGTTATGTTGTGGCATTACCCTAGTTACTTGCCTGAAGCTAGAAAGTGAGTGGGTTGTGTCCTGGTTAGCACATATTACCTTGAAAGCAGCACATCACTCCATTATCTCCAAGCAAGGAAGGAGTTGATCACTTTTGCATGTTCAAAGGTTCAGAAAGATATGGGGTTTTAAGGTTTTTGACAGCATTAGACATGATATTCCTATCTCATATTTTAAGATCCAGCTCCTTCCCAACCAGGATCCTGACCTAGGCATAGCAGATACACTGATATTGCAAATCAACACTCTCTGGAGTTCTGCCTTTATAATTGAATCCCCAGCTTTTGCTCCCCTCAGGCTGCAGGAGATAAGAATCTCTTAATAGGCTGCTGTGGAGGCCCTTCAACTTTCACACATTGCCTTGAATGGGTAATTAATCATCCTTACTCTTTCATTGTCTTTCTCCCATGCTTACATAGTATTAAGTAGCATTCACTGACTCCCATTGTCCTTATAGTGACTATCACACTAGAACCTCTCAAATGCTTGGAATATTACCCTTTTCAATAGATACCTTCCATCAGTATCCCAGTCTGGTTCACCACTGGTATAAATTTTAACAATTCCACCACTATGGCATGCCAAAGACTATAAAAGGTCTACCAACCACTAATAATTGGTACCCCATTGCCAGTGAAGCTGTGGCCAATCCAGCCCCCAAATATCATTTTTTAATCTATTCCTAGGCCCACTCCTGTCACAAATTGTCCTGGGTCAGGCTCCCCTGGAAACAGATTCCAAGATGGAGATGAATATGAGGAAGCTTATTGGGTAATGACCTTCGGAACAACAGCTGTAAGGGAGTAAGGGAATCATGCCTGGGCAGGTGGAGACATTGAACTGAGATACATTCACAGCTTAAAATCTAAACTGCTCACAGTGGAGGTCTGGAGTTGCAATTGCCCTTCATAATTTTCCTGAATTGAGCCAAGGCGGATGGGTCTTGGTACCCCATATTGAACAGTCATTGAACTTGGGCTGCTCTTGGGGAGGAGGAGCATAATCTTGGGCAAGGCAGCAGCTCCCTTTTGCCAAGGTCAATCCCCAGGAAATTACTCAATTGTGAAATGTCAACAGTTGACACTTCTGCCAGATAAGGAAATGGGGTCCTTAAGGGGGAAACTGGCTAACACCACAGCATGCACTGCCGTTTATCTACTAGGTGGTAGACACAGGTTTTGAAACTAAATTATTATCTCATTTTATGTTCTTAATCACGGCCTCCTGCATCTCTGATGCAGCTTCCTCTTTCCAATCCACCCTAACTGCCATAGTTCAGACCTTCATTATCTCCTTACCGGAATATTGTGATATTCTGCTCTCCCTGACTCACCACTACCCTCTTCAGTCTGGCCTCCCCATTGCTACCGTGGTGATCCTTCTAAAGTGCAAATCCTCCGGATGCCGTTCACATTTGTTCAATGCCACACCACTGCCTGTGAGATAAACTCCAATGGCTCAATATGCTGTGAAAACCATCATCGAGTTTCTAGCTCCTTTTATAATTTCATGTCAGTAGAATCTCCCAACTTGCCCATAGGCTCCAGCCAAATTCTAAATCACTCAACAGTTCCCTGTCCTTCAAGAAGTCTGGCGATTTTTCACATGTTGAACGCTCTACTAGAAAAGTCCTTCCCTCTGATTATTAATCTGGTGAATTCCTACTGACTCTTTGGGATCCAGCTTAAATTTATGACACTGTCAAGCAACTTGGTTACCAGGTAAATTGCATTACCAATTGCGGTAACACAATTTACCTGTTATGTATCTCTATTAATGCCTTATCATTTTCTTCATAGTCATGTATGTGTTTCCAAAGCTCCACCATGAGCTCCTTGAAGACACGTAGCATATCTTGTTCATTAGTGGCTCCCCAGTGCATGGCATTTATTCGGTACTTACAAATGTTTGTTAAATAAATGAATAAATTAGTGAGTGAATCAGTGAATCAATGTGACTTTCTTCCTCTTCCCTTTATCCAGTGCACTCTATGTGTCCCATGAAATTCTTATTTAAATAGAATCAGTTTCATGGTAGTCAAGGATATTGTCCTTCCAAACATCTTTCTAAAGGCTTGATCCTATCAGATAATAAATTAGCCTTTTGCGAGTCTTCAGCTTTTTTCTTCCTTCCAGTTACTCCTGGCCTTTACAATATACATATAAGTTAACAGAGCAAGTGAAATAGTCAACAGGTAAATTAGATAGTAAGAATGAGGTCAAGAAGAGAAAAACACTTATTGCTAATGCCAGCCACATCACTGCAAATGTTAAATGCCATCACACTTGTAAAATCAGTAAAGTGGACAAAAATGCATTTTCCAAATGTATTTCATCATGCAGAGATAACCACGATTTTTCTCTTAATATATTTTTTCTGGTCTTTACATCTATTCACATATATTTATCTTTACAAAGTGTGAATCATACTATGCATAAAGTTCTATGTCCTGCAATTTTACCTACTTTTTGTCATGACCATTTCCTCATAACTTTCCAAATGTGAATTTCAATGAATACATAATTTTCTTTTGTGGAGTTTGTATAATAATGTTTGATTTTCTAAGCTAAAGGAGGCAAATGATATTGAGAATGAGATGGCTATCTAATACCTACCAAGATAACTCCACTGTGTCAATTACTACCTGCAACACAGAGAATTGAAAGGAAAAGAGAAATGTTGAAGCTAAACACACAGCTCTTGAGGGTTTTTCCCCTCCCCACAGAAGGAATTTATTGGTTAGCATTTCCTTGATCTTAAATAGTGAAGAAGATTTTAGCAAGTTACCTAAAGGTCTTAAATTAAGGGTTGATTGATTAATATTTCCATATAATGTTTCCCCATCTCATTTCATCAATATGGCACTTTATGCCTTTTCTCTCTTGCATCATTATGCACTGACCTTTCCATTGTTAATGTTTCTATTCTATGCCTGAGTAGAAAGGATTTTTTCCCTCTTTTCAGAAATTAGCTGCAAAGAAAATTTATGTGACATTCACAGGAATTATTTCCAACCTACCCTTTCAAATGCCTTTCTGACATCTAGTGATGTAATTGAGCTACATTAATTTTAGGGAGCATCTATATTTGCATAATAAAAAAATTGATTTTAATGTACTTCAAAAATATGCATTGCTTCAAAATTAATGCAGTATTATTTTCACAGAAGATACTGAACCACATTAATTTTGTCATTCTATTATTACAGTATACTTTGCATGTCATGGTTGTTATAAAATTCAAGTCAATGTCAGTATTGTAAATTTTGTTCGTTCTACTCTGTCACGAATATGCAAATTTTCTCACTGAGAGCCATTTGTTGATGTCCAAGGCAGCTAACACCACCAAATTATATATATATATATATATATTTATATATATATTTTGACAAAGTCTCGCTCTGTCACCCGCACTAGAGTACAGCGGCATCATCATAGCTCACTGCAACCTCAAACTCCTGGGCTCAAGGGATCTTCCTGCCTCAGCCTCCCAAGTAGCTGGGACTACAGGTGCGTGCCACCACGCCCAGCTAATTTTTCTATTTTTTGTAGAGATGGGGTCTCACTGTTGCTCAGGCTGGTCTTGAACTCCTGGTCTCAAACAATGCTCCCGTCTCGGCCTCCCAGAGTGCTAAGATTACAGGCATGAGCCACCATGCCTGGCCCAAAAATATTTTTAATACAGATTATATACACAATAAATTCTCTAAAGTTAAGCTTATCAATATCTGTCTGTGTAACTACTTCTTTAGGAGGATGAAAGGAATTATGTGAAATAGGGATTTTGACTACCTAAGTCAGGATAAAACTAGGTTAAAAAATTGCATGTTTCTTTACTGGCAGTACTTCTTAAAGCCATTAAAGGAATAACAGAATAAGAATAAAGAATAGATAAGATTCACTCTGAATCTGAAAAAGGATGCAGCACTCCCTCTTCTCCAGCCATTTACCAGGGGACCCTTTCCTTGTATCATAGGACTGAGTATTCTGGAATATACTGGTCTAGGCACATCTTTATTATTTCAAATAACATTTCTATTTTTCAGTTTTCTGTTTGACTTTATGGATCCCAACTGACATGGTAAGAGTACCATGAGTTGCAAGAGAAAGAAGTGGACTGAGGCACAGTAAAAAAGGATGGTCGAAATGTACATCAGGGAAGAGCTTTTGGCTAAGTGTCCAAAAATGGCTGTGTCACATGCCCCTAACCCACAGGTCATTTAACAAGTTTCTTCACAAACCTAGTTTGAGACATTTCCCATTTTAGTACAGCTTAAGATGTTTCTCTTCTCTCTTTGAAGGATTGACCTTCAACATATATTCTGAATCTGACCATTTCTTGCTACTTTCTTTGCTACAGTTCTAAGCCAAGCCACTATTATTTCTCTAAAAGATACAATAGTTTTTTAACAGGTCTCTGGACTACCATCATTGCCCTCTAGAATCTATTCTTGACATGGCATCCAGAGTTCTTTCCATAAAATGTGAATCAGATCTAGTCTGATCCTCTAATGGCTTACAGTAAAAAGCAAAACTTTACCATTGCCTAAAAAATACATATATGATCAGCCCTTGACCTGTCCCAATTTTATCTCCTACAAACATTTCTTCTCAGACTTACCTCCTTACTATTCCTCAGATAAACCAACATGCTCCCATCTCTGTGTCTTTGAACTTGCAGTTCTCTCTGCCTGAAATGTTCTCCACCCAAATATCTGTATCGCTTGTTCATTCACTTCTTTTAAAGAGTAAATGAATGAAATGAATGAATAAATAACTTTTAAAAATTATACAGTTGTTATTTTCCATGAGGGAAGCTGACCTGTGTGATGGAGTTGACAAGCTCCAGCCTGTTTGGCCTTAATACTGTATCATTATGTAAATGTAAAAGTAAGAATATTCTCTTCAAAAAAAAAGAAAAAAAAAAAAACCAAAACAGTGATCCTAATGTGAATATGAAAATATTTAGGGAAACAAAATTGAAGAAAAAAATCCTGAATTTCCTATTCTCCATTTAGGCTTATATATATCATGACAGACTGAGAGACAAATGTAAACATCCTTTTGTTTTCTTAATCCCTTTTGTTAGACCTAGAAACAACTCTGAAAATCATCTGCAATAACCTCCCCATTTTCAAAGTAAATTGAGACACAGAAAATTAAGCGATTTCCCCAACATCTCATAGCTGCTATTAGAAGAATCACTACTAGGATGCACATTTTCTACCTTCCAATCCAGTGTGCTTTCTCCTACCTCAGGCTTTTACGACTTGTGCTATACAGTAAGATATTCAGAGGCACATGCATTGGCCATGGGACTGTAATTATATCTTCAGGGTAGAAATGAAATGAGTATTTGGCTGGATTTCTTTATTTAGGGCTGAGAAGAAAAAACTGCTAAGCTGGGTATTTTCTTCCTTGCAACTTAAGGAACATCTTCCAAAATGGCTCCCGGCTTTGCCTCACTTTTTGCAAAAAAAAATTAAGCTCAAGTAGAAAAGCATATGAAACTACTGAAGAAACTCACAAGTGTATCTTTTTCCCTATCAATATTCTTTATGAAATTTGAACAGTTTTAGTAAAAAGTCTATACATCCCTCTGGCAGAAAATACTCAGATTTTTCAAGCCAGCTTTCATGAATAACTTCTGAACATAAAGCAGAATATTTTCATGCATGAGACACTCCTTAAAGCAACAGACAGTTTTAAAGACAAGAAAGAGAAACATTTTGTTTCCGAGCAAATGCATGGTTATTGTGTGCTCCTTCTCCCCTACTCCCATGGACTCTCGTGGATTTGATACTTCAGCTTTTAAGAGCACACTCTGAAGCATAGCTATAAATGTTCCTGATTTTTAAAAAGTTATAGTGTACTCAATCTTACAGTATATAAACCAGTTGTGGCTTTCCTTCTTTCTCGTAGGATGCTTTCAAGCCCCATTGTCAAGTACACGGCCACCTCTTATGCTTCCCAGCTAATGTAGGACAGAAAAATATCAGAAATATGGACTTAAATGACTCTTGTCAGAGGCATTTATAAATAAAAACAAACTTGAGGGCATAGTATATTCTTTTGAAAGAAATTTTGGTGAATTCTAAAAACAGCACAAGAATAATTCTGTTTCATTTGTGAGAGAACATGACTGAGTTTTCCCCTCAATGGTGCCTTTCTCTGTACATTTTCTCTCTTTCAATCTACTCCTCAGGGTTACGGCAAAGAGGAATAAATTTTAAAGTAATCGCAGGAGAGACATGCTCTACATACCTTATAATATTGATCAACTTGCACATAAGTAGGTTAATTTCTATTTTCAACAACCTTTATTAATGTTGGTTTCTCTATAAAACATTCATGGGAGTGAGGTGGGGGCGGGGGTATTCAGTATTATCAGCATTTCCATCCACATAACAGATAAGCTAAAGTAGCTGCTTATACGGAAAATCAGTTGTAATTTGAATGAAACATGTACCCATATCCCTTGCTGCCATGTGAAGTTTCATTACGCCCCTACTGGAAAGCCTTGCAATTTATTTTGCTCTCTTCAGCAGATCTGTTATATTGCTATTCCTTTCTGTCATAATTGCTAAATCCACTTAGTTCTGCTACAATGCTATTGCTTTTTAAAATATTTGTTTGCAATAAATGTAAATAGAACACCTGCTATGAACCCAAGAAACAGCCAACATTATTACCGAGGAGATAAATAAATCAAGATGCTTGTTTTCTTGATTTTGCATATATATATACACACACACACACACACAAAGTATATCTTATACATATGTTATACATAAAATACACACACACACACACACACACACATGCACACAATTATTTGGTCAAATGCCCGGAAATTTCAAAGACCGTAGGAATGATGATATCCTTTCTAGAAGCCAGAAATCAGGAAAGAGCCATGTGCCACCTACAAGAAGGGCTTTTGGTTGTGTCTAATTACAAATTCTATAGATTTTAATATTCACAGTCTCAGTTGGGAAGGTACTATGGAGATTGACAGGGACCAAATGCTTTAATTTTCTTTTCCAATGATTATTCATTTTGAAAGAGGCGCTGCTTAGCATTAAAATTTGGAGAATCCAGAAAGAGGATCAATCTTTAGGAAAGGGTCCTGTAAGACAAAGTGAAATCTCTGGAAGTGTTCCACAGAGATGATATGAAATAAAAATTTTAGTATAACATGTTCCCTAGATGCATGTTGATCCACCCTGTCTGTTAAAGCTGCTTCATTTCATCTTTGTGGTTTATGTTCCCAGTTTCTCCTACTTCTGTTCTTTCCTACTTCCCCACTGCCTTAGTCTGCTAATGAGAGATTTCCACTTCTCTTGAATAAGAAAAAATGTACTTGTCTCTTTTTTTTCATTTCTAATTTAGCCAGAAAGGTCACCACAAAAGCATTCAAAATTATTTAAATACAGCACTATTAAAATTGGTCCATTCTGTATTGTTAAAGGGACATGTTTTTAGAAAATGTCTTTATGTTTTTCACCGGAGGTCTCCAACCCACGAATAACCACAGTTTTTAATTTGATCTACCAAATACTTTAATTTGAAGTAACTAGTTAAACCAATTTCTCCTTTTGGATTTTCCAAGACTACATACACTGACACATGATAATTCATTTTAGTTATCAGATGAAATTCAGAAAGGGGTCACACAGTTCAAATGTACCCTTTAAAATTAAATCAGAAGGTTGTCCCCATTTCAACACTTCTGAGAAGAATTCTATTGTATCCTAGATGCATGTTGATCCATCCTGTCTGTTAAAGCTGCTTCATTTTTCTCTCTGGAACTTTCTCCATTCTAGAGAAATGACTGCAGACTTTAGGCATCTTCCCTGATCTTTCTGTCTTACCCTTAAAATCCATTCTTTGGCTCTGATCTGTGGATGGGCACACTTAATGGGGTAAGGTTAATTGGAGTGAAGATTTTGAACATCTTCCCCAAAGATCTTTAAATCCTCAAACTGTAGTACAAATAAGTGATTAATTTCTGTCTTCTCAAGCTCACCATCTGGATGGCTTACAACTTTTGGCTCAAGTGTGAATTTACAAAAGAAAGCATCCAGGTGTCGTCTTTGTTTTTGTTTGATTTTGTTCTTGCTTGTTCTCTCAATAAAAATTTCTAATTGTCTTTATGTCATACTATTGTCCCTACTCTATCCCCTTCTGGTGACATAAATTATAAAAACTCTCAACAAGGTGATGCAACTAGGATCATGGCTGCACTGCCTTCTGTATTCCTGGGCTGCAACTGGAGTTGGCCGTCCTACACCAGTCAGCTACACACAGCTACTATGTGGGCAGAGCAAGTGAAGGAAGAAAGGGTGAAAGAGAAGGGCTATTTGTTAAGTTCCTACCATGCGAGGCATTATGATCCCTGTTTTATATGTGATATTGTATTTAGTCTTTAAAACTACTCTTTGAGATAGATTACCTTATAAGTGCTGAAATTCAAGATCATACCAGTAGGTATGCCCACAGCAAGAAGCCATTATTTCAGGCACAGAAAGGGATGTTATGGACTGAATCTTTGTGTCCCCCTCAAATTCTTATTTTGAAGCTCTAAGTCCCAGTGGATAGTATTTGATGATAGAACCTTTGGGAAGTAATTGGGGTTATATGAGGTCATGATGGTGAGGCCCTTCTGATGGGATTAGTGCCCTTATAAGAAGCTATACCAGAGAGCTAGTTCTCTTTCTCTTCCCAATAATACAAAGAGGTCATGTGAGGATACAGTGAAAGGGCAGATGTCCGCAAGGCGAGAGCCTTTACCAGAAACAGACCATGATAGCACCCTGATCTCAGACTTCCAGCCCCCAGAATTGTGAGAAAATAAATTTCTGTTGTTTAAGCCACCCAGTCTATGGTATTCTGTTATGGCAGCCTGAGGAAACTAAGATGGGGACTTCCTTAGTGTTCTATTTAGGAAGAGTTAAAAAATAATCTGCAAGACTGGAATTCTAGTCCAAAAACTATGGAAGATGGTACAGGGTATCTAAAAATGTGGAAATCAAAAAAGGTACATTATAAAATGTTTCAAAATTCATTGACTTGATGTCGGGAAATTAAGAGAAATCCTCAGAGGTCAGAAATTCAGAAGGAATAACACAGAAAGGTGTGAATGCACTAAAGCAGGATATTGTCCTCAGGCATCTGCCAAGTCTTGATGGCCTAGAGAGGAGTTTTAACTGACTGAAAAGTTAAGGGGTTATCTAGGGCCACCCAAAAGGAAGGCCAGGGACCAGAGACTTGAGATTAGAGACTTAAAAATGAAGCCAAGTCCCTAGAAAGGAAATAGGTACAGAGGGTAAAGTTAAAACATACACACACACACACACACACACACACACATAGAGATCCTGGGGAAAATTGCCTGTCCTTAACTTGGTTCTAAGTGAAATTGGGAAAAAAAAAACTTGTCTCCCTTGATAATTCCTAGACATAAACCTGCCCTTGTGCATGCAGAAGCCAATTACCTGTATAGTCTTCACCTTTCCCTGCCCAAAAAAACCACAAACTAGAAATTGACTTTAACTTGGTTCTGATTCAAGCTTTAGTCTACTTGGGTGGCTGTTACCAAGGTTCTGTATATCAACCCTTGGTAAGCTCAGATAAGGGCAGACAACCACGCTGTACACCTTGAAGAACGAGGGTGAAGGGAAAAGTGGACCAGAAGGAAGCTTAGTGGTCTCAGCATGTACTACATGCTCTACGCTCACTCATCGTTTTAATTCTCATACCCACCTGTGAGGTAAGCACAGACTTCTTCCTTTAAAGATTAGGACACTGCAATTCAGAGAGGATAAGTAGCTTGCTAAGGTACACACAGCAAGGGCATGGTGAAGCCATAGTAGTAGTCCAGTTCTGAGAGTCCTTCAATTATTTGCAGCAAAAACCATGTCTTGTGACAATAGCCATAACACGTAGGTTAAAGCTTGATGAATGAAGAGTATATATTTCATATGGATATCATAAAGGCCTACGTGGGGTTTGTTTGTTTTTGTTTTCCTGCCATATTTTCCTCAGGCAACATTAGAAAAATCTTTTAAAATTCCAGGCCCTCAGGAGGTCATTTTAGTGGTCCTGGAAATTGTAAAACAAATTGTTGTGAACAGACTTTTTAAATTGTTTCTTGGCAGGAATTGAATAATCAAGTGCAATGAATTTAATTGATTACAGAAGAATGTTCCTTTGAGCTGATACAGCAACTGTTTCTGGTCTGTCTTTGGTGTCAGATCTGAATTGATGTAATGACTACCCATGTTAGGTTTTGCTATTGGAAAAGTCTTCAGTGGGAAAAATTGGAAATGCTTAAATTAACTTGAATTGTTTCTTAAGGATGCCTTTTAATATGTAAAAGTGATCGCCTCCCTACTTAAATCTTACCTTCCACTTTCTCAATCTTAGACTTTGATTCTCGTAGCAGAGACCACACAGGTGCTCATTGTTCTCACTTCTGCCACGAACTAGCTGTGTGAGCTTGGTCAAGTTTTTGAACCTTCCTGCCTCAGTTCCCTGCTATCTCAAAGGAGGAAAACAATAATACCTACTGTCTTCTGTAATGTCATAATTAAAAAAGCTAATATCTTAATATATTACCTGGAACATGGGAGGTGGTCAATAAATATTAGCTAATACTGTAGTCACCCCTCATCCATGGTTTCACTTTTCACGGTTTCAGTTACTTGTGATCAACTACCGTCTGAAAATATTAAGATATTTTGAGAGAGAGAAAGAATGAATTTATATTAATATAACTGCTATTACAGTATATTATTATAATTTTTCTATTTTGTTATTAGTTTTTGTTAATGTCTTACTGTGCATAATCTATAAATTAAACTTTATCATAGGTATGTATGTAAGAAAAAACATACTATGCGTAGAGTTCGGTACTGTCCATGGTTTCAGGCATCCACTGGAAGTCTCGGAATATATCCCCTGTGGATAAGGGAGGACTACTGTATTATTCGTAGTAAAGATAACTTTCAGCATATCTTGGGTGTAATGATAGCATCTGAAATTACTGAAAATTTTCAGATATTTTCCTTGGACAGGCTATTGGTAATTCTTTGAGATTTATAGAGAATGAGAGAAATTACAAAAATTGAAGCTAATGAAAAGGATGAATACAGAAAATGATATTCTGGCAAGCTGGATGAGTATGACTAGACAATGTCTGAGCAGCCACTGGGTCTGCGTGTCTTATGTGCCCTATGTCTTTCCCACGTTCCAGTCTGACCAGGTTGGGGCCTGGCCTCCTGCATTAGTTTGCTATGGCTGCTGTAACAAAGTACTACAAACTGTGTGGCTTAACAACAGAAATTTATTGCCTCACAGTTCTGGAGGCTAGAAGTCTGAAAGCAAGGCATTGGTAGAGATAGTTCCTCCTGTGGGCTGTGAGGGAAGGGTGTGTTCCAGGCTTCTCTCCTGGCACGTAGATGGTCATCTTTAAATTTGCATCATGTTTTTTCTGTAACTTCAAATTGTCTTCCCTCTGTGCATGTCTGTGTCCACATTCCCCCTTTTTATAAAGACACTGTCATATTAAATTAGGGGCAACCCTAATGACCTCATTTTGTAAAGACTCTATCTCTAAATAAGGTCACATGCTGAAGTCCTAGAAGTTAGGACTTCAAATATTAATTTGAGGGGGACACAATCCAATCCATAACACTCTTCTCTCTGGTCCTCCCAAATTTATGTCCTTCTTACATGCAAATACACTCACACAATCCCAACATCTTCAAAAGTTTTAACCCATTTCAGCATCAACTCTAAGTTCAAAAGCTCACTTAATACCATCTAAATCAGGTATCAGTGACACTCATGTTTAATTTATCCTGAGGCAAAATTCCTCTCCAGTTGTGGACCTATGAGAACAGACAACACATTATTTGGCTAGAGGTCAGAGAATATATACAGAGATATTTACAGTGCAAGCATTGGCCCATAAGCAAGCCATGTGGTCTGATTTCTAAGTTAGATTCAGGGGAATAGTGTGGGTATCTTGTCTCTTCCCCAAGACATTGCTTACAAAAATTGAAGGTGGGGGGAAGAGAGGGACGTGGGAAATAATATTCCAAAACGCCTGATGTGTATATGGAGAAAAACCATTTACAATGGCATGTGGAGCCTCAAAGAAAAATGAATCTCCAATCAAAGGCTAGATGATAAAATTATGAAGGGTTATAGATGCAGGGTATATATTGCATTGAATAGAAGGAATGATCACGTAATTGAAAAGTACTTAAAACCTCAAAACGTAACTCACAGCCCTTCTTTCTAAACAACACAATTTCTTACAGAAGGCATCAAAACTATCTAATATACAATTTTGCCCACATAATCATCCTGAAAGCATTTATGTAATCAAAAGGAACCTCTGGGAATGGAAACAGGAATCTGGAAGTGAAACTCAAGAAAGATTTCATCACTGCACAAACAATTTCAAATTAAGCACTAATCAGAGGGGAAAATTAGGTTTATTCACAGGGGCCACTCAAAATAACCCTCTTAATAATGTAGAAATTGGCTGTAGCTAAAGCCCTACAAGTCTAGACACAAATACATTTAAAATACTGCAAAGCCAGTCAATATAAAATGTAACAAATACAAGAAGTCAATGTAAAATAGATTTCCCAGATATGAGTAACATAGTTCCAAGATTGTAAGCAAACTGCTCAGGAGGAAGAAAAACTCTGTGATTTAGCAGAATTTTAGACTTATAAGAAACATATTTGCTTCTATTAGTGTCCTAATAAAATGTCTTTTCATACTTTTCTTTCACTAATCAGAAAAAATGCTGACCAAAACCAAAATGGTCACCAAATACTGAGGTCATATTTGTCAAGCTAAAAAAAAATATGGCCAGAAGGAAAAGGGAAAAGGAGAAAAAGAAGGACACAAAATGATGGCTAGTGTCTCTGAGGGGGGCATGAGACTCATGTGGGGTTGAATTCCCATAGACTCTGAGGGATACCTAGAATTAACTGACTCCCCCTACTCTTGCCCCCAGAACCACACTGGATCCTGAGATACAAGCAGCTGTGGCTGATGAAAGTAAAGGTTTTCTGCCAAGAGAGTCTCGCTTTCTGGGAGTAGACAACCAGATGCAGAGCTGTGACTAATATCACTTAGCGACATTCTCGCTCTTAACATGGGAATTCTGACTCTGTCCTTTTCCTTTCCATCTTCCTCCTCCTTTTCTACTATCTGTTTTTCACTGCTCCTTTCCCTCCTCTTCATGCCTCCCCTGGCTCAAGACCCTTGTACCAACATCATTTATTCTTGCAGATGGCCAGAGAGTTTGCCGACCTCTGCCTTCCCTCATGAAATTTTCAAATACACCTGCTCCCATGCCTTGCAAATGAGCCCTCTCTGAACCCCCAATCACACTGGGGTGCCCTGTATCCCTAAGTAGAGACTATCTAGTCTCCAGGCAACCAGAGTGGAGCATTCTGTCTTCAGAAAAGACCCTAAGTGCTCTCGTGCCCTGATAGCCCTCTGCAGTCGAGGGGAAGAGTTTAGAAAAGATCAGAACCAAACTTTGTAAGCTAGACCAGCTTTCGCTAGCAATAGATGATTTAAAAAAAAAAGAAAAGATGAGACTCGTCAAAGAGGATATCAACTCTCAGTCATCAATATCTGAATGACACAGATTATGTTAGAGGTAAATAATTGGTTTAAAGACACATTGGCCAATTTGATACCCATTAGCCTATTCAAATGTGCCTATTCAAATTTAAATTTAATTTGATTTGATTACAAATTCCATTCCTCAGCCACACTAACCACATTTCAAGCTCTCAGTAGCCACGTGTAGTAGCTACTGCATTGGACAGTACAAATGTGGATCACTTTTGTGTTCCATTGTCACAGGAAATTCTACTGGACAGCACTGGAAATGTCTGCATATGGAGAGAGAGAGAGAGAAAGAAAGAGAGGGAGAGAGAGAGAAAGAGAGGAGAAGAAACAAGAAGAGAAAGACGAAGAGGAAAAAAATAATTGAAAGAATAAAACTGCAGGTATGAGATGGAGACTTTTTCCTCCAGGCTCAAGTCACTGTCTGGGGGTCACATGAATAATGATAAGAGGAGCGCACTTTCCTAAGTATTTGACTTTAAGAGGCTGTCTTGGGTCTAAGCAAAATGAGTGTGGGGCCTTACCTACATGAGAGGTTAGGGTTCTTGTAGCAATTAGTTGCTTTGACCTGAATCTACTGGTTTTCATTTAGATGTTTTTCTTGCAACCTACCAGTAAGCATCCTGGATCATTCCCCCACCTGCTTATTCCTGTATATCTGGGAATGACTATGGCAATGAGGCTGGAACAGCACATGTATTAGAAGTGAAGGGTATCACATCACTGAGAATTTAGAGACTGTGTCTAGTTTGGAAGAACCCAAGGGAACTTCAAGAAAAGTCATCAGAGTGAGGAGGGAAGGATACATAATGCAAAGTGTTCCCTCCAGGAACTTTACTTCAACAAGAACAAGAGCATTTCCCCAAAGGACATGAGTAATGTTAAATGTAGCTGTTTACCATGCTTCTCCAAGGCACCAAATGGGCTTTTAAGCCACACATTCCTGGGGGCATAACAATGGATTCAAAATAGGAACTGTAAATTTGTTCTCTGTCTAAGTTTGCAATGAGAAGCAGACAATGTTGGGGTTGTTGTGCAGCCTCACTGGTATGTCTGCTTATAATTCAATGGGAGGTTTATAAAAAAATAGATTGGTGATATCTCAGAGGTCTCAGCATTTTGACCCTCTAGTTTATGTGGTGACCCACAAGATCCAGAGCAAAGACTCTGGAAGCCTCTAAAAATATTTGCAGAAGACATTGTGGAATGTAGGTATACTTTATTTAAAAATAACAATAATGAAGATATAATTGTCATTTATAATCCCTTAGAATTAATGAGCCTATGTCTTAGCCATTTCCTCAGAGAGCAGGTCAAAGTACAAGCACCCTGTGAAGACAGAGAAAATCACCCCAATTATGCCCAGATATTGCTGTAAAGAGAACTAGCATCAAAGTTCTTCTGCTTCACCTCTGTATCTCTACTTCCAAAGCACAATTTTACACCAATCGCTCCCTTTCCCTGTCACAGGGCTCCTTCACAAGAAGGAGCCCTGTGAACCACTAATGGCCAACAGAAACCTCTTGCTACTGACATACTGCTTTCTACTATTCCTAGTCAAAATGATTTGTCCTGTTCCCCACTATTTCTGGAAACAGATCTCTTAACATCTTAAATGTTGAACATCCAGGCCAGGATAGGCATGATGTAGTGAGATTAGTTAGAGCAGGGGTACTGAATTGTGTCCCCCACAAATTCATTTGTTGAAGCCCTACCCCTCTGTACCTCAGAATTGTGACTATATTTGGAGATAAGGCTTTTAAAGAGGTAATTAAGATGGGCCCATTAGGGTAGGCCCCAATCAAATCTGACTGGTGTCCTTATAAGATTAGGACATACAGAGAGACATCAGGGGGATGCAAGCACAGGGGACAACCAAGTGAAGAGGCAGCAAGAGCACAGCCATCTGCAAGCCATGGAGAGTGGCCACAGAGGAAACCAACACTGCCCAAACCTTGGTCTCAAGGTTCTAGCCTCCAGAACCATGAGAAAATTAATTTCTAGTGTTTAAGCTACCAAGTTTCTATATTTGGTATGGCAGCCCTGGTTTGCTAAGACAGTAGGCACTCAACAATTAATAAAAATGAATTATTATCTCCTGAATCACAGATTCTTTAAATAGTATGATTCTGTGGATCTAAAAATTTGACAAATTACCAAGGAGCCCAGGAGGCAGGAATGCCCAAATAAATGATTTTAGAATATAGAGTGGTCCACCCACCCACCATTTGTACTTAAAATTATTTTCTTGCCTTTATATAGACAGATATCACATCATTAACTCAAATGATCACTTTTGGAGGACCCAATGTATCTGAATGATTAGACTTGCATGAATTCTCCTATATCAAGAACTGGCTACTTTATAAGCTACTCTGAACTCAAGAAAAATATTATATCAGAAAATGATCTGATTCAGTGTGCTTTGAAATCCCCTAAGAAAACCTGTCTTCCATAAGTACAACTTTTTTTTTAATCTGGCAAACTTTGTTTTAGCAAGTTTTATTCAGACCATCTGAACTAAAACACAGTTGTGACTTGATTGATACTTACTTCCAAGTTGAAACCACTGCAAAGTTTCTTTTGCATTGATTAGTGTCTTCCAGCTGCCTCAAAACCCACAATGAATTCACAATGCATTAAGGATCGCATCAGGGGGTTATTTATAGGTGAGGAGCATGCTTATCTCCACCTCTATTGTGCCCAAAGGATCAGAGACTTATAGGGCCCTTCTTGGGCATTATTCCTACCCAGAGTGAGTGGATGTTTTTGATTAGTCTTAAATGAGCTTATCTGCAATTTGTTTTTTTGCATAGAAAGCATTCATTTGCTTTCTTACAAATAAGAGTTTACACTTATCCATCACCATGTCTTGCCATAAATTCAAACAGAACTGCCTGTGGGCCTAAGTTACAGATTAGTCACCAACACTAATGGGTTACCCAATATGCTCATCACTGAGGTGGAAACTCAATCAGTTTCTTATCTGGCTCTCCCACTAAAATAAATAAATAATTGAACTGCTAAAAATAAATGAAGCTGTATCTTATACAAATGTTATCTGCATCTGCTGAGGAAGGAGAGAGAATCAGTTCTGTTGAGTTGTTCTGTGGTGTTAAAAATGGAAGGGTGTTATGCCTTAGGAGACATTGCAGTGCAGAACCAAATCCCTTAACATCTGATTGGAATTTACAACATATAAAGTATTAATAAATGGCAAACTCCTGAGTCTTAGCTGGGCAACCGTCCTAGGTTTTATCAAGGGTATAATAATTTGTAATGACTGGGAATGGCTGGGTGAGTCTAAATACAGGGGGAAAAAATGAAGCTGAATTAAACTGAATATCTGTTCTCTGAAAGAGGTTATTCTATTTTCTCCAAACCAAGGCATGCAGCTCGTCTATAAGTATTATGGAGTAATCAATATCAAAGGCAGAAATGCTTTCAAACTTTTCGAAGGTCAAAAGTTTCTGAAATAACGAGAGAGAGAGAGGGAAGATGAATAGAAGAAAATAAATGGGAATTAGAGAGGCCAATTATATTTTAAAATGGTTCTTAAATGCAGTCTTCCCTAATCAGGCTGATTGCCATGTCAAAAGAAAAAAAAGTAAGAAAAATAACAATAACAACAAAAACACACACAGAAATTCTTCTGATTCTGCTTTCTAAAACATACAGCTTTTCCAACTACCTTCTCTTTCAAATACTATAGTACAGCATTTCGGATATACACATGCAATCTAGTGCAGTCATTTCAGTTATTCTGTATCTTTTATTTCTGCTGGTCTTGGGGCTGTACAGATATCCCTCTAGGTTAATATCTCACTGTCAAGGATGGTGCCCCATAGGGAAGTTCAGCCACTTCTTTCAGAAGTTCTTTCAGATCCTACCACTCACTGTCAAAAACTGTGGCATCTTCTATTGGTTTTTCATTCCCTTTTATGTATCTTCTTTTTATTGTTTTTTTTTCCCTCTTTATATGTTTTCCCTCTCTCTCCTCCTGCTGTTCTTATTATCTCTAGTCCCACAGGTTCTCAGTTGTAGTCTTCTTTGTTATCTATGTTTGACTGGTAGCTCCTTTGACTCTTTCTCAGTATCTCTAGGATTCTCTTTCAGCATTTTTTTCCCCCTAATCAATGCCTTTCTTGTTTAAAGCTACAGTGGCCTTTGGTTTGTCCTGTGGGCTATTTGCCTTATTGTGAAAAGAAGGATGAATTGTCTTCTGCTTTTCCAGCAAACCTAAAGTGCTGCCTCATCAACCTGGACATGATTTCATATATTTAGGATGTCAGCAGCCAGAATGATACTAAATAAACAGTACTTGACTGAAAAGTCCCAATGAGATTGCCTTTATTCTCTGGGGAACCCTATCCCTGGCTAGTAGTATCTGCCAGCAGAGAAAACAAGTTTTTATCACCTTTATTGTCATTAACATAACCTCTCAAGCATTATGAACTTATGCCAATGCAGATCTGCCAATGTTTTCAAAATACCAATAGAAATTAATATATATGTACTTATAATATTTGCTTTTATATAAACTAGTTGAGCTTCCATTCATGTGTCTGTACGTAATGGTTATGACTGAGAATTTTCTACACAGACACGTGCGACATGAACTGACTTTATTCTCAAAACTATACAATACCGTTCTGGCCCTTCAACACCAAAATTGCTGAGATGAGACATTTTATTTATTTGATTAATTCCCAATCACAAACTAATCTAGTTCAATGATTTCTGTAATATAATTTAGTTGTAAATATCTCAGTCTTTCTCAGTAACTATTCAGTCAAATTAAATTATAATTACTTATCAGTCAATGATCACAGCCCATGGCCTGACCTCTCCCTGAATTTCCCCTCTGACCCTGAAACCCTTAAGGGACTTTTCTCACTTTCATCTCCCCAGAAGCAAGAGCAGCAGGGAGGGAAGATTCTGCTTGTGTGATTAAAAGCTCATTGGTGGTAAAGAGGCATCTCAGTCTTGATCTGGTTCCATTTCATATCTGTCACCTCGCAAAATTGAGCCATGCTCCATCCTTACTTTGTGTATATGTCTTATGACACAAGAAAACATCCAGTAAGTCAGACATGTGACTTGTTCCTCTTTATTAACCTCCTTTCTGAAAATTCTGAGAGGCAAGACGTAACAGAGAGGCATCTCCCTCTATTTTCTTTTTGCGCACAGTAACCAGGGTTTCTTTATGTCCTGCTCATTTGGAGTCCTGTAATGAGCCTCCAGGCTTCAAACAAGAAGGTGCTAGTCTCTATGTTCAAGTATACCAAACTCCAAAAATATATGTCCAGTGCATTCCAGACTCCAAAAATATATTCTCAGAGGGCCAGTGCAAAATTAAAATGTAGAACCTCTTGTTCAAAAATTATTAAAAACTTCATAATGCCCACCACAGAGCATTGAACCATGCTTCTTCTAAATGCAGAGCCCTGTGTGTCTGCACAGGGAACACATCCCTGATGCCATCCTTCTAGTGCCCAACTTTCTGCATTATCTAGGAGCCCCTCCAAGTACTTGCTCTAAGAGTAGCCCCTCATATACTCTCTTTCAGCCCTTCTGTTATATCTTCTCAGTGATAAACTGGTTCATCCTCTCCCAAACTTAGACGTCATCCAAAAATCTCAAATCATGAACTGAGTTTTCTTTGAAGTTAGATGGTGGGAATTAATGAAACTTGCTTTAAAAAATACACAAGCTTTATCTTTAATATATTTGAAATACCTATTGATTTGTTGTTGTAGTTGTTGTTTTTGTTGTTTGGTAAGCTAGTTTTTCTCCACACTCTGTGGATACCATTACAGTCTCAGGGATGAGGAAGAGGCAGATATCATCTCAATAAGCAGTATCATAGCCATGCAGCAAAAGGAAAAACTAAGGAAGCAGACTACTTTTCCTAGTCCAATAGCTTTGGAAAAAGTAAATAGGGCCTCTTTCCCTGCTCCCTGTTTGGGACTTGGGAACATGACTGCTGTGCAGGGAAGCCTCACACAGCCCAGTATAGTAAAGAAGGAAGAGCATTGAGGTAATAGAAAGAGATTGTTCAGTTTGCACACCTGTGTAAAATGTGACTTCTAAGTGGTATGGAATTTAAGAGCCAGGGGACCTGTCTTTGGGCCCAACATGATGGATGTGTGGGAAAAAGTGGTGAGGCGATCTTGTGGCAGAGGATGTAAGGTTGACAAGCTAGACTTTGTGCCAAACAGATGACATAGAAGTGACTCAGAGGGGTTGTAGTGGCCACAAGAGAATAGGAAAGGCTAAGTAAGCATAGTGGGGCAATTAGGCCAAGGTCAAGCTAAGAAGGACAGCAAGAGTTGGTTATCCTCTGATATCAGTGGTTGACAACAGTGCCCCATGTATGAGATACGGTCACTACTTCTCAGGGGGCACTAGCCAATACCACATCTAAGGACCAGTACCAGACTGGGGGTCAACTTCCTCTAATTATGAAAGGTCATATAGGCCTCTTTCCCATAAACTAAGGTGTGTTGTTAGAAGGAGAAGGGGGACGATATCTCAGATGCCCACTGGACATTTTGTGTAAAGAAAACTGAGTTATTCCAAATAAATATAGTAGCTCTCATAGAAAATGATAATCAACAGAGTAAATAGACAACCTACAGAATGGGAGAAAATATTCACAGACTATACATCCAACAAAGGACTAATATTCAGATTCTACAAAGAACTCAAACAACTCAGTAAGAAAAAAAATAACAACCAAATAACCCCATCAAAAAGTGGGCAAAAGACATGAACAGAGATTTTTCAAAAGAAGATAGACAAATGGCCAACAGACATGTGACAAAATGCTCAACATCACTAATCGTCAGGGAAATACAAATTAAAACCACAATGAGATACCACCTTACCCCTGTCAGAATAGTCATTATTAAAAAATAAAAAAAACAATAGATGTTGGCATGGATATGATGAAAAGGGAATGCTTATACACTATTAGTGGGACTGTGAATAGTACAACCTCTATGAAAAACAGTATGGAGATTCCTCAAAGAACTAAAAGTAGACCTACCATTCAATCCAGCAATCCTACTACTGGATATCTACCCAAAGGAAAATAAGTCATTTATCAAAAGACACCTACATTCGAATATTTATCACAGCACAGTTCACAATTGCAAAGGTATAGAATCAATGTAAGCACTCATCAATTCATGAGTGGATAAAGAGTATGTTATATATATGTACACACAAACACATACACACACACACACACACATACCATGGAGTACTACTTAGCCATAAAAATGAATGAAATAATGTCTTTTACAGGAACTTGAGTGGAACTGGTGACCATTGTCCTAAGTGAAGTATCTCAGAAATGGAAAAACAAATTCCACATGTTGTCATTTATAAGTGGGAGCTAAATGATGGGTATATATGGTAATAAAGTGGTGTAATGGACATTGGAAAGTAAAAAGGAGGGAGGCTGGGACGGGAGTGAGAGATAAAAACTTACCTAGCAGGTACAATGTACACTATTCTGGTGACAGGTACACTAAGGCCCTGACTTCAGCATTATACAATCCATCCATGTAACAAAAAACATTTGTACCCCCTAAATATATTGAAATTAAAAAATAGAGTAAATTCTGAAATGAGCAGAAGCTAGTTTAAATAAGAATAGAAGGAGATGTTGCTACTAAGCCTCATTGCAAGGTGCATTTACACGAAGAACTAAGGAAGTTGAGGGACAGAGAAATGAGAATATGTATGGGAGGAACATTTCAAGCAGAGAGAAGAGCAAGTGCAAAGGGCCCTGATATGGTGGAAATGACTGAAATGGTCAAGAAATAGCAAGGAGGCCCAGGTGACTGGAGTGGGCTAAAGGAAGAGGGTGAATAATAGGAGATAAAATTAAAAAAAAAAAGGGAGAATCAGATCTTCAAAAGCCATGTGAGACATATGAGGACATTGGCTTTTATTCTGAGTGCGGAGGGAGAACATTAGATGGTTGGCTCTGGGAAGTGACATGATATGGCTCTAGATGGTAGGAGTTAAGTAAGGGAAGAAGCAAATAAATTTTTCAGGCAGCTACTGCAAAAATCCAAATGAGATATAGTGATGGCTGGAACCAGGGTGGTGATTATGGAGGACTGAGAACTTTAATTTGGGGCATTTTAATTTTGAGGTGTTAATTATGCATTCAGGTAGTGACACAAATCTAGGGGTCAGGAAAGTCTGAAAATCTTCAGCTTGTAGACTGTATTTGAAGCCATAAGACTGGATGAGATCATCAAGGGAGTGAGTATAAGGAGAGAAAAAGAAGACATCTAAAGATTGAGCCCTGGAGCAATTCTCTATTTAGAGGCCAAGGAGATGAGGACAAACCAAAGAAAGAGGCATATGAAAGGTGTCCACAAAAATGGGAACAAAGCCAGATGAGTGTTGGTGTCTTGGAAACGGACTAAAGAAAAAACTTTCAAAGAGCAAAAATATAGTTTGATGTTGATAGGTCCAATAAAATAAAGACTAAGAACTGATGATATTTAGCTACATGGAGACCTCTGATGAACTTACCAAGATCAATATTGGTATAATGATGGGGGTCCCTGATTGGAGGGGATTCAAGAAGAAACAGAGGAGAAGGATTGGAAATGGTGAGTATGTACTACTCAAGATATGTTGCTCTAAGGAGGAGTAGATCTGAGGAAAAAAATAAACAGCAGTATCATCATAGCCGAGGACTTCAGCACTCCACTGATAGAATTAGATCATCATGGCAGAATACCAGCAAAGAAACACTAGATTTAGACAGGACTCTAGAACAAATGGACCTAACAGGCATTTATAGAACATTCTACCCAAAAACTGAAGAATATACATTCTTTTCATAAGCATATGGGATATTTTCCAAGATTGATCATATCTTAGAGCACAAAACAAGTCTTAGCAAATTTAGAAAAATTGAAATCATGCCATGTATCTTCTCAGATCATAGTGTAATAAAACTAGAAATCAATTCCAAGAGGAATTCTCAAAACCACACAAATACATTGAAATTAAACAATCTTCTGCTGAATGATCTTTGGGTTAATGATGAAATCAAGATGGAAATTTAAAAAAATTTTTGAATTGAATGACAAAGGAGACACAAACTTCCCAAAATTTATGGGATACACACAAAGCAGTGCTAAGGGGGAAGTTCATGGCCTTAAATGCTTACATCAAAAAAACAAAGAGGTCACAAATTAACAACCAAATGTCACACCTCAAGGAACTAGAAAAAAAATAAACCAAACCCAAAACTAGCAGAAGAAAAGAAATAACAAAGTTCATAAAAAAAAACTAAACTAAATGGAAACAAACAAACAAAAAACAATACGAAGGATCAATAAACAAAAAGTTGGTTCTTTGAAAGATAAACAAAATTGATAGACCGTTAGGTAGATTAACCAGAAATAGAAGAGAAAGGACTCAAATTAGCTCAATCAGATGGAAAAGCAGGCAATGGAAAAGCAGGCATTACAACTGATACTACAGAAATACAAAATATCATCTATTACTATTATGAAAACCTCTACACACACAAACTAGAAAACCTAAAGGAACTGGATAAATTCTTTGAAACAGAAAACCTACCAAGCCTGAATCAGGAAGAAATAAAAATCCTGAACAGACCAGTAATGAGTAGCGACATTGAAACTGTAATAAAAAACTCCCAACAAATATTAATAAAAGCCCTGGACCAGATGGACGCACAGCCAAATTCTACCAGATCTACGAAGAAGAACTGGTACCTACCCTACAGAAACTATTCCATAACATCAAGAAGGAGGGAATCCTCCTCAACTCATTCTACAAAGTCAGTATCACCTTGATACCAAAGCCAGAAAGGTCACAACAAAAAAAGGAAAACTACAGACCAATATCCCTTATGAACACAGATGCAAAAATCCTCAGCAAGGTACTAGCAAACCAAATTTAACAGCAGTACATGAAAAAGAAATTCCACCATGATCAAGTGGGTTTCATCCCAGGGATGCAAGAATAGTTCAATATAAGCAAATCCATAAATATGATTCACCACATAAACAGAAGTAAAAACAAAGACTGTATGATTATCTCAGTAGATGCATTCTCCCTAAGAACTGGAACAAGAGAAGGGTGCCCACTGTCACCACTTCTATTCAGCATAGTACTGGAAATCCTAGCCAGAGTAATCAAACAAGAGAAAGAACAAAAGGGTATCCAAATTGAGAGAGAAGAGGTCATACTATCCCTGTTTGCTGATGATATGATCTTGTGTCTAAAAATCCCTAAAGACTCTACCAAAAGACTCCTAGAATTGATAAATCAATTCAGCAAAATCTCAAGTTGTAAAATCAATGTAGACAAATCAGTAGCATTCTATATATTAATAACAGTCAAGCTGAGAGTCAAATCAAGAGCTCAATACAATCTACAATAGCTGCAAAGAAAAATAGGATACCTAGGAATATATTTAACCAAGGAGGTGAAAGATCTCTACAAGGAGAACTACAAAACACTGATTAAACAAATTGTTGATGATAGAAACAAATGGAAAAACATCCCATGCTTATGGATTAGAATAACCAACATTGTTAAAATGTCCATACTGCCCAAGTGGTTTACAGATTCAATGCAATTCCCATTAAAATACCAATGTCATATTTCACAGACCTAGAAGAAAAATCCTAAACTTTATATGGAAACCAAAAAAGAGCTGGAATAGCTAAATCAATCTTAAGCAAAAAGAATAAATCAAAGCATCACATTACCTGACTTCAAATTATACTACAAGGCCATAGTAACCAAAACAGCATGGCACTAGCATAAAGGTAGAGGCATAGAACAATGGAACAGAATAGAGAACCCAGAAATAAAAACATATAGCTATGACAAAATGATTTTCTACAAAGTAGACAAAAACATACACTGGGGGAAGTATGCCCGATTCAATAACTGATGCTAGGATAATTGGACAGCCACATTCAGAAGAATGGAGCAAGAGCCCTATCTCTTGCCACATATAAAAATTAACTCAAGATGGATTAAAGACTTAAATGTAAGACCTGGTATCATAAAAATTCTACAAGAAAGCATAGAAAAAACTCTTCTGAACATCAGCCTATGCAAAGAATTTATGAGTAAGACCCCAGAGGCATGTACAGCAACAACAAAAATAATTTAAAAAATAAATGGGATTAAATGAAATCAAAAAGTCTCTACAGAGCAAGGGAAATGATCAACAAACAGGCAACCTACAGAATGGAAGAAAATATTTGCAAACTGTACATCCAACAAAGGACTACTATCTAGAATCTACAAAGAACTCAAATCAGTGAGAAAAAAACAAATAACCCCATTAAAAAGTGGGCAAAAGACATGAACTTATTTTTTTCAAAAGAAGATAGACAAATGCCCAACAAACATATGAAAAAATGCTCAGCATAAGTAATCATCAGGGAAATGCAAATTAAAACCACAGTAAGATACTACTTACCCCTATCAGAAGGTCCATTACCAAAAGATCAAAAAACAAAAGATGCTGGCGTGGATGCAGTGGAAAAGGAACACTCATACACTGTTGGTGGGACTTTAAATTAGTACAACCTGTATGGAAAACAGTATGGAGATTCCTCAAATACTAAAATAGACCTACCATTTGAGTCAGCAATCCCATTAGTAGGTGTCTACCCAAAGGAAAATAAGTCATTATATCAAATAGACATCTGTACCTGAATGTTTATTACAGCACAATTTACAATTGCAACTGTATGGAATCAACCTAAGTGCCCATCACTGATGAGCAGATAAAGAAAATGTGATATATATTATACACACGCACACACACACACCCCCAAACACACATACCCATGGCGTACTACTCAGCCATAAGAAGAAATGAAATAATGCCATTTTCATTTGCTGCAACTTGGTTGGAACTGGAGAATATTATCCTAAGTGAAGTACTCAGGAATGGAAAAACAAACACCACGTGTTCTCACTAATGTGTGGGAGCTAAAAGATGGGTACACACAGTCATAAAGTGGTAGAAAGGACATTGGAAACTAAGAAAGGGGGGAGGGAGGGAGAGATTAAAAACTTACCTATCAGGTATAATGTACACTATGCTGGTGACAGGCACACTAATAGCCCTGACTTCAGCATTATACAATTCATCCATGTAACAAAAACAATTTTATCCCCTTAATAGTTTGAAATAAAAATTATTAACTTAAAAAATAAAGAGGAGTAGAGATATGAGGCAATTGCTAGTTAGATATGTCGAGACGAATTTGCAGAAGGAACGATAGCATTTATGTGAAATGATTCAGTAGGAGATTGTATATGCAAGAGAGGAAGAATGCTGAGAGCAGAGGAGATGCATATATGTACAAGCAGAGGAGTTAGCTATAAAAAGATGCCCAGATGGTTCGTGTATGTAGCAGAGAGAAGGCAAGTCCTGACATGCTCACAATTTTCCAATATCCCATGAAGTATAACAGGGATTGCAAATACTGTCATTTTAGTTATCAAGGTGGAGAAACTTATAACAGTGATTTTCAAAGGCCAAGGAGGCAATTTAGCGTACTGGCTAAGAGCACAGATTAAGTCAAAGGAACGGGTCTAGCTCCACCATTCTAAGCTCAAGTTTCTTGATCTTTAAAACGTCATTGTGAGAATTAAATGAGATACTGAGAGAGCTAAACATGGTGTGGTAGGACCTATTTGCACTTGCTCAGCACAACCATGTCCTCTCTTCCTTGGCATAGGGCTTTACTGTGTTTCCAAGCCCCAGCAGCAGATAGGTAAGGCCATGTGACCGAGTCCTGTCCACATGAATATGAGCAGAGGCATAAACACCAGTTCTAGGCCTGGTCCATTCTTACCTTGGTCACATTCCTCCTTCCGCTTCCCTTATCATTCTGCCAGCTGGATGCAGGGGACGCACCAGAAGATTTTGAGGCCCTAGAAGATGGAAGAGCCACCATTTGGAAAGAGGTTCAGTCCCTTCTGACTTTATGTAAGGATAAATAAACTTTTATTACCTTAATGCACTAAGATTCTTGGCTTGTTCACTAGAGGTGCAAGAATTAATTCCTGTAACCAATACAATGAGCCCTTAATAAATGTTAAATATCACTATTAGTGCAGTTAGTCCCAGACCACACATTAATTGATGATGGAGGTCCGCAAATACCGAGGTTTCTTCATTCCCAATTTAGAGCTCTTCTATACTACATATTAGATAATCTATTTTTTGTCCACTGTGCATAAGAAGCCATTATCCCTTTCAGGGCATAAACCCTACTGTATTAGAAAAGGAAGTGTAGAGTTATATCTTGTCAGAAACTCAATCTATTAGCCATCTTAAGCAGTAAATGTTCTTGCTTTGACTCTTCCCTTTTAAGTTGCAATGTAACTGAAAATAAATAATTGAGGTTATGTATCATTGAATAAATCATATTGTGAGTATCTGATCTATGGATGCAGAAATATCTGGTACCCTGAGATTTCTATTGCAACTAGGTCACAAGTGAAAATATTTCCAGCTACCATCTCTAAGCTTTATGTGGACAGACAGTGGTTGACATTTCTCAATAACAATATGATAATTGCTATCTTAGAATTGTGTTAATTTCTCCAACTCAAAAGAAATTGAATTTTCTTTCTTTTACCTTTCTGCTCATTTAATTGGAGCATAACATCAGGAAAAACTCTTTAATATTCAAGAAGCATATCTCAAATAGCATCATGTCATGAATATTCCCCACTGTAAAGTCATACTTTTGCTTCGACCTTGTTGTCATTGTTTTGTTACATAAATTATTCAGCTTGGTATGTCTTATAGATTAAATACTCTGGAAACAAATTAAAAAGCATCCCAGTGGCTTAGAAATGTCAAGTAAGTCTTCTTGTCTCCGAATACCTCTTGTAAAATGGAATAGTAAAAAATAACCCCACAAAATAAGCAAGATGATTTGTTAAGAGATCAAATTGCCAAGTGAAATAAACATCTCTGTTCCTTAAAAAATCTTATAACTCACTTCTCATTGTTGAATTTAGACAGGCGTAAGCAACTTGCCCATTGATATGTAGAGGAGAGAAAGCAATATTCCTTCTTCTGCCCCAATACCACAGCTTTTCATAATGAGGACATGCAGACTGAAAGAAGACATATTTTCGCTAGAAAGCAGACTGCTCAAAGCTTCCTTTGCCCATAGAAGAGAGTTGCCAGGAAGACAACGTAGTTCCTGAGCAGAGCTTCCCAACACTAGAATGGGCTGCTATGCTATGAGCCCTGACCACTGCTAATCATGGCAAAAGGCATAAAAAGTTTGCCTAATTGAACTGAAGGCTCATTTCACCTATTCCTTTAAAAAAAAACCCCTCTATTAAGCAACTAATTTGAGGATAGTCATTGATAATACAAATACAAAAAGACAATATCCCTTGAGAAGCTACTAACACTCTCATAATACTTTCCCTGTACCAGAGGCTGTTCTAACTGGATAGGTATTAACTCATTTACTTCTCACAAAAATCCTCTAAATGTGGTCTTATTATCATATTTATTTTATAAATGATAAAACTGAGGCCCAGAGAGGTTAAGAGATATGCCCAAGTCACACAGACAGCAGATGAGAAGAGGCTTGATTGCAGGCAACCTGACCCCAGAGTTCGTGTTCCATACTCTGCCTTCTCTGTCCCCAAGGCTCTGGGTCCCAGCAGTCTACCAGGGGTGACCCACTGATAAAGCCACTATTATACCTTGATAAGGGCAAGAGTAAAGGCATACACAGACTACTGAGATATACCTGTCTAATAGGAATTTCCTGGTTGCTTTTAAATCTATGTCTGATTTTAAGGACAGACTGGCTATAATGCAAAAAGCACAAAAAGAAATGATTTTTGACTTATGCAATTTGTTCCAGAATTATAAGATAACACTGTCCTCGGATAGAGTATACCCCAAGTGAAACCCTTCCACACATGAAGAAAGGTATCCAGCCTTCTCATCTCATAACATCACTCCTGTATTTTGCAAAAGCATGTTATGGTGCAAAAGTCTGCTATGAACACTGGCTGGTGCCAGTCAAGCCCAGTCTCTCTATCCCTCAAGACAAAGAGAAAAAGGCTCATTAGGCCATGTCCTTAGGATAACAATAATAATAAAAAAATTGTTCATTTAAGCTTTGGGGGTCACCTTCACATTAAAATGAACTGATATCAAGACTACTATGATCAGACATATAGAAAATGACCTACCAGGTGCATTATCAAACCGATTCTCCTAAAATCCAGTTAATTCTCAAGTTGTTTATAACCTCAGCCTTCCTTCTAAAGGTAAAATCTGCAAAGCCCATCCAATAAGTGCAGCTTCAGTAAATATTTCTAACATACTTATGTTCCATCATTCTTTTTTGGAAGCCCATTATACACCTTAATAAAGATTGATTTGCATTATTCAATTCTTCCAAAAGTTGGCTCCTTTTAAAAAATGGCTGTGGGTAGTTCTGATTTAGAGATGCAGGCAACAAGTTTGTGGGGATTTTTTGCTTCACAAATAAACCTCTCCATTTAAGAATAATAATTACCATGGTAACCCTAACAGCTTAGGAATAGTTCAGGCATGCAGTTTCTAGGGAGAGGAAAAAAAAAAATCTCAGCATTTCTGAAGCTTGTTTAACCCTTCAAGATTCAGTGTCCATTTCTATGGCACAGTCAATTTGGTTTAACATTTTCTTTGAAATATGTAAGAAATCTTTTCACCAGAGGCATCGGGAAGAGATGAAAATGAACAGAATGAGAAATGATACATTTAAAATAATCTAATCTCTTTAAAGACGTATACACCAAATATGGCACTTGAAATAGCATTTGGCTCAGACACGGGCAGTGCTCTCTTGCATGTCTCAGCTCTCAGAGATGAGGTTGAGTAATGAACAACACTGTCATCATGCAGTCAGTGGGGATGTTTTACTGTGAACCATTCATATTTTCCTTTCTTTTTCCTCGTGTAGTATAAAACTCAGATTATGTAGGAAATGAACACCCTTGATGGCATAATTTGGCTGTAACCGAACCTCAGAAGCAGAAGTCCTAGGCTGGACCAGGTCTCATGACTTTTGTCTGCCTTTTCGTCTTACCTCACTCTGCCTAATGGCATTTTGCCTGCAGTGCCAAATTTGAGAGCCAAATTAAAGCCTGCAATGTTTGCTGCCCATGCAGTTTAATAGGAGCAAATACATACCTCCTAGAAAAGTACAATTCATACTGAACAAACACTGAATTGGGTTTGCACAACCACATTAAAATAATGAACTTAGGTTATCTAAGACTTGCAAAAAATCTTAAAAAATACTCGCTATCTTGCTAGCATTGCTTATTAGTGTTTAGATGAAGGAATTCTCATTCTAAATCCCTCTGTAGTAAATACTGCATTCTATTGGTGCATTTAAAGAATCAGTTAGAATGATATCAGAGGAAGAAATGGAAAATCATACTGTTCATGTACAAGTGCATTAATCTTGCCTCCAAGTAAACACTAAGCTTGATTCATGAGCCTCCTTGGTTAATCTCTCTCTCTCTTTATATATATATAATTCCATTGTTTACAATTTCATTATATAATTTAAATTGTATTGTCTGTGAACTGTATAGCTCATCTGGTGAATTTGTTCTGTCACTAAGGTTACTTCTTTTCGTGTCTATTAAAATTTTAATAAATGTTCACCACTAGGCAAGCATTACTTTCAGAGAATTATTTAGTCCATATTATTCATGTCAATGGAGATAGAAAAAGGGAAGGTAAAGGATGGAGGGATCTGATACAAGTTCAGTATTCTAGCAAAGATTTGATGATGGTGACGGTTTTTAATGTTATTATTATTATTACTATTATTATTTTCTGAGCATTTCCTTCCTTTAGCTCTCCTCTCCATAAGAAAAGAAAAAGAAAATGAAAACCTATTAAGAAGAATAGCCATGGAATTTTTCCCCCACAACTCCTTTATTTTCCCATCAAATCTTGATCCTCGTACAGGGCAATGAGTCTCTGAAAATAATGGTTTGTGACCATGGTAACTGAAGGCAATAAGCAATATAACCATTGCCGGATCTCATGATGGGAATGAAATAAACTCTGTCACTACTTTTTATCTTTTTTCCCCATCCTTTCATACCTTCAGATCATTCTTCATTTTCTAGCCTTTAGCATTGCATTTCATTATTATTATTTTTTTTATTTCCAAAAGTGTTGTTCCAAGGTCTGCAGCCAGAAGAAAAGCCTGCAGTGAGTGAAACAAGATTGTTTTTTAAGAGCGGCATCAGGTGAGTTTTGTCTTCCATTCATTCGGATCTAGAAAGTTTAATTGGCACTGCGTACACAACACCAACCCACACCATCTTCACGTTGAGATGAAGAGGGTCTGAGAAGAACACCTGCCACGAATGACCCCAGAGTCCTTTTAGCTGGCATCCAATTCTCCTTCTTAGCACTCCCCTTTCCCCTTCGTAGCTTGAATTACTGAAAGGTTGCATTTCCAGATCTCTGTTCCTTCTCCTCGCCATAGCACCTAAACTTCCAACATTAGAGGTCCATGCTGGGTACAATTGTATTCCTTGCTGCAAGACTTCTCTTAAAATGTAAATGCCCCAGCGAGAAAAAAAGGCATTAAGCTAGTTAGGTATGAGTCCACGTGAATTGCTCCACCTGAACTCATTTTCTTCCCCTGATATGTACCTTAAACAGGGTATCAAGGAAATAGTATTTTATTATTGGAAAAAATCAGGAAGCCTATTGTAAGCTACTTTAGAGCATTGGGCATTTTTAAGGGAAGGCATGGTTACATTAAAAAAACCTCCATGAGAACTATAGAGGAATTAGAGACAATGTTTGCAAGCAAAGAGAAAAGAGGCCCAGAAAGGAGATGGGAGGTGGAACTGAAGAAGCTCGATCCCTATCCTGTTACCTAGGGTTATGGGGAGCTTCAGGACACTATATAAATAAAGGCTTTGGCGATATTTAAATTAAACCTGCTGTCCTGTGTCTTTTAAACCCTTTAACCTAATCATCACATCTCTGAAATGATTTCTAAATTATTGGAACCACAAATCTGTTGTTATATATTAGGGCACATATTAAATATATATAATAGCTGCACCATCACATTGGCATTGGGTTTTATCAACCTTCTCTTTTGGCTCCACCGGACTGGCTTCCCTGAAGTTAGTAAAGACTAGATCATTCCAAAATTCTTTGCAGCCAGAAAGAAAGTCAATAATCATACTAAGCCCCAGATAATTTAATAAATTTATGCTTTAGAGTAATCGTTGAGCTTTCATCAATTGTGTATGGAAAGGATGGTGAAGGTGCAATTGAACTAAGTGATGCAGCATTATACTAGAATACAATCTATTCCTTTTCAAGATAGTTGAGGACAGGCATTCTAATAAAACGACTGGAGAAAAATACATTTAAAAAGAAAAGGTGGGAAACCGGGTTAGAGGCATATGGAAAGTCCCATACTCTTTTTGCCACTTTTATGTAAGTCTAAAATTAAAACAAAATAAAAAGTTTTTAAAAATATCAGGAAAGAAGAAAAAGAAGATGGAGAAGGAAAAGTAAGAGAGGGAAAGAGAGACCACAGTATTAAGGGTGAAAAGTGAGGAAGGATGGATGGCGTTTAATGAGTTCCCACTCCTTGTCAGGCACGAGGTTAGGCACCTGGCATTTTTTACTCATTAATTCTGACCATTTTTATGAATAAATATTATTATTCTCATTTCAAGATGAAACAAATCAAAATTCTAGAGGATAGAAATGTATCAAGATCACACGAACAGGAAGCTGCCCAGCTAGAATTTGACTCGATGTATCTTAGATTTCCAATTCTCTGATGTGTTCCTCTGATCCATTTTTACTTCTTCTTGCCCCCAGTGGGCTTCTCTTTTGCCACATAACATAGGTATCCGATCAAATCCTCATCTATTCAGTTGTTCTAATTTTTTAGCTTTGGTATGAAATATGCCATGCTTGTGAAGCACCCTGGTCTGTGTTTAACTTTGCAAGGCAATAAGTTCCAGAAAAACCCAGCTGAGGTACTCAACCCTCAGTGCTGTGATAGTTGCATTTTATATCAAATAGTCCTCTAATATTCTCTTTGACAAGTAGAATCCACACTCCCTTGTGTTAAATTGTTAATGGCTTCCCTTGTGGTTGGCTGCTCTGATTTCATCACAATTTAGACTCCTCATTTTATGTCGGTAAAATTGTCTAGAATAACATCATGGCCCTTGGCTAGAAGCCCTTGATGTGCCCGAAAAATAAAGGTGTATGCTCCCGTGAGCACACCGCGTTCTTTCTCGCTCTTTTACTTTCTGCCTCTTTCTCCCTGGCTGTTTGCTTTTTGTGTTTTTTACCTTCATCTTTTCTTCCCCATTCTGCTTGCAATGTTTCTATTGTTTCTTAAAACATAATCCAAGCGAATCAGTAACAAATCCATGTTATTTTTTAGCAGATCTTCCCAAAAGGATGTATCGAATATGGAAATCTTTAGTTGCAATTGAAAAATGTGTTTCTTTAAAAATTTCTGCATCCTTGTTCTGTACATTTTATTAATAGTTACCTCAATCTTTGGGAAGAGGGGAGAATATTAACACAAAACCTTTTCCTTCTGGTGCTTTAGGCAGTTTTTTGTTTTTTGTTTTTTTAATGCTTGAAGGATTCTGTTTAGATGATGACTTTATTTCAAATTGAGTATACAAATTCCTCTGGTTTTCGTGACAAGCGTCCATGCTTTGGAGTGACCTCCTATAAAGTGCAGAACAGGAATTACTCACTCCCCTCAACATTCTCTCAAAGCCTGAAGTTTAAGAAATAAAAGATTTTATTATTCCGATATCCTGGTAACTACCAGAGTTGGCGTAAGAAACTCTAAAAATCTGTTCTTTTAAAACACAGATTCATAGTGTTCTTCTCAGACCCAAGATGCATACACCCATAATGCCATGCTTTGAGACAAAAACAAAACAAAACAAAAAATATGAAATGAAAGTAAAAGAAAGTTTACCCTTGCTTCTTTCAACCAGTCTAATTGTGATGGTCAGGCATATTTGCCCCCACAATACCCCCTATATCTATTTCCCACAGAAATTCATGTTCTAGAGTTCTTTTTAATAGCAAACCTAGAAGGGCATAGGACAAGGCCATCATTAATTAGTCCTATAGGTAGGGTGACCATAAAGCTGATCTTCCAAACCAGGACATTTTGACAGTAAAACTAAAAGCTATTAATAATATATGCAAGGTACTTTTCTGGGGAGTGGGTAAAAAATTAACATATACTAGAAAAACAAGTGTAAACTGGGAAAACAAGTAATTCACTGGGACAAACACTTAGGTAAGCTGAGATGTATTGTCACTTTGTTGTCTGATGTAATTATTACTTGTATCCCCTTTTGCTCTCAAAATATCCCCTTTTTGGGTAATAGATTATAATAGTGGTTCTTAAGATTTTTGGTCTTAAGATTGCTTTGCCCTATTAAAAATTAATTAGGACCTAAAATAGCTTTTGTTTATGTGGATTGTATCCCTCAATATTTACATGTTATAAATTAAAACTGACAAATTTTAAAAATATGTATTCATTAATTTTTTTAGAAATAAAAAATGACTATATGTTCACATAAATAATGTATTTCAATAAAGTATTTTCCAAAACCAATCAGTGAGAAGGGTGACATTGTTTTACATTGTTGAAAATCTCTTTAATGACTGGCCTAATAGAAAACAGCTGAATTCTCATGTCTGCTTCAAGATTCAATCTGTTGTGATGTAACATATTATGCAGCTTTTGGAAAATTCTCATCAGAAAATGAAAGTGGAAAAAAGCAAATAACGTCTTACCATTATTATGAAAATAGTTTTGAATTTGCAGACTCCCCAACTATACTTTGAGAATTGCTGGGTTATGTCATCTCCTTACTTGACAGCAAGAGGAATACTTTTTCACAGAGCTTCCTAAAACTGGCAAAACAACACCGGCATTTTCTCATTGTTTTCTCTGCTTAGAACACACTCTTGCCTGGTCTTAAGTTGGCTACTTCTTTTATATCTTTCATGTTTTAATTTGAATGTAGTTTCCTACAGAAAGTCTTCCCTGACCCCCAGGAGACTAGGCCAGATTCTTTTGCTATTTGTTCTAAAAAAAATACTGTGCTTTGTTTATCATAGTACTTACCATAGTTTAATGTCATTAATGATAGAAATATCTACTTCACAGACTCTAAATCTCAGGATGGTGAAGACTGTATCCATCCTTCCCAATACACATTGTGTTCTTGCCACCAGAATAGTGCCTGATGTGGAACAAACACTTAATAAATATTTTATATTCAAATTACTTGTTGAATAAACCAATTAAGGATATGGCTAATCTTTATATACCTAAAACCAGTGCATCTGTTTATGACTAGCCAGAGATGAGGCTACTGTGTATGACAGAATAAAACTAAATGTGTGACATAAATTTTGTAATTTTACTCTAAGTTGTACTAAACACTTAGAAACAAATCTAATTACAATAAGTACAAAGCAAAGGCAGTCCAAATACTGGAAAAGTGATAAGAATTGGGCTACTCCAAAAACTTTTAATGAATATAAAGCAGCTTGATTGTAATATGCACATATCACTTATCTTACATTACATGGTCCTTCAGTGTCTCATCCTCAGTGAACTCTTCCCCTTCTGAATTTCTATACTACTGAGTGTTTTGTATCCCTAGGGTCTTTTTCATACTGACCATATACTGTCAAGGTGTTTCATGAACTCTGTCATATTCTTTACTAGATTATAAATTTGAAAGATTATACTCTGTGGCTTATAACTTTTCCTTTTCCCATAAAACCTATGTTGTGCAACATCCTGCACATAGTATGCACTGACAAATAGGTGTACATGATGTGGAGGTATATGTTAGCAGAACACTAGATTGTCTCAAGTTTACCTCAGTAAAAAAAGAAAAAAAGCAAATTTTTTTATGTGGACTACACAAAAATTTGAAGACAAAAAAAAATTAATCTTGGAACCCTGCCATGTCTCCTGACTGGGACCCTTTGTGATGAATGCCTAACCTTTAGCAACTTCGATACCCATGGGTATTCATGAAGGAGCAGAGCTCCAGCTGCCCAGTACATTCTCAGCCTCAGGGTTTAGCCCATCTCATCCTCTTTGAGTTATGGGTCCCTGTTCTTTTACTCAGATTTATGAATTCAGACAGCATCATAGAAGGCAGGTGTAGCACATAAATCAAATAAAACGGGCATATGGGACAAGCTGCAAAATTATCATTGTCCCTTTCCACACTTCACAATGTCAGAGTGAGGCTATGTCTAATAGTTTAGGAGCTTGCAACAGTTAACATGACTAAGTGCTTAGCTTATGATGTGGGTTTCATTTAGGCGCAGGAAAAAGAATGGTTTCATATATTTCTGCACTCAACAATAAATTTATAACCTAACTGCATAATATACAACATATGATCCTATTTGTTAGAAATGATGTTGGACCACATGTTCTCCAAGGTTTCTGCTAGTTCTGAAATTCTATAACCCAATGAGATAATATTTAAGATATTTGATATTGTTTGATGAAAAGGGCTTTTTTTATGATTTTTAATGTTTTTGATGAGAGCAATAAAAACAATTTTCCCCATCAAAAATAATAACATTTAGTGTTTCTCAATGGATGTCTCAAACATCGGTCAATTTTCACTGTTAGAAAATAAACAGTGATAAATGCCATCAAAAAAATCATTATCTTTACAATAACAGATTTTGAATTATCTGTATCAAAATAACTCCATATAAGGGTAGCATAGACAACTGGTTTTCCACCAAAGACTTGTGCTCCCATCTATGGTTTTAGAGCTGTTGCTAGGAACTATTAATAATTTTCCCAATAGTGTTTACAAATCCAATTTCCCACTACATCTGTGTGGGGCCAGTGGAATTTGGGCACAAAGGATATAGATCACTTCCAGTACTAACCCATTTAAAACTCACATATAATCCTTCATGCCTTCTTTCTTGATTTTCAGAGCAATCTCTGGAACCACACAATGAAGATAACAGAGCCTCCATCAGCCTGGGGTCCTGAATAACTGCATGGAGCAGAGTTTTCTTCCCACCCTATCAACAACCTGCCCTACCCCAACCATTAACGATTGAACTTTACATGAGCAAGAAATATACTTCTATTTTGTAAGCCACTGATATTTTTGAATTTATTAGTTCTACAGCAGGTACTACTAATGTAACCAGTGCAATTGAGCTATGCTATTTCTTTCAAAACAAATCACAACAAAAAGCATTATTTTCTTGAATTTTAAAGACTATTTTCTTTTTCCTTCCATGAATCTTGACATAGGTGCAATTTTTGAAAAGCAAAAGGATGTATTTTGGTTAAAAAGTGTTGAGTTTTATTTATTATAAGTGCCTAGGACATATTTTTTAACAGGGTGAAAAGAATTTAATATTGACATAAAATGAGGTCATGCAGAGATAGATATTCTACTACATCCATGATATTTTTTTTAAAAAATCCCTTAGCAGAGTTAGACACAGAGTAGGTCTCATGCACTTTGAAGTGACTACATTTCCCCCCGGCGTCTTTCTGTCATTTCAATTAAACCAACTGAATTTTCCATGTTGGTAAAACTGAAATCTGGGGTAACAGTTCCCCTTGTCACTCTTTTTCTTATGAGAGGTGAATAATAACTTTTTGAATGCTCTCTTTTTAACTAAACAAAAATTTTCATACTTGCCCCCCTTCTACTGTACATCAGCTTGCATGGCTGCATCAGGGCTCCGCTGTCTTTCTCCTCTCTTTGGCTAGGTTGTCTAGGGCACTCTTTTACTATCAGTAGTTGTGTTTCCCTGTCCTCTTGTTCTCACTTAGAATTTCCCAGGCAGGATTCAGCTTCATATTTGTATATTTTCTGAAGGACATTTTCTGAACACATACAGCTTCTCTGGATTTCTTCCTAATATGTCTGCATCGTTGGGATTTAGTACCTCTTTTGCTTGAATTATTCCTGTTACAGAATTGTACCAAATCTCAATTTTAACTACACCATCATATTTGCTTTATTATTAATACTTTACAATCTCAAGCTCATTTTTTATTGGTTATACGTTGTGCTATAATTTATGAACATTAGAATCACTAAGTATTGTTTTCAGTTCTCATACCAATTATTTTCTTCTGTGAGTATTTTCTGTTGTCCTTATCCCCATATCATATGATGGTATCGTATTGCACAGTTTCTTCCAGGGATTCACAGGAGATTTTGCCAAACATTTGAAGCAATCGATTGTTCTCCAATTTTCTTTCCTGAAATATCACCCTATTAATTATCTCTTGAAGAGAAACTGAAGTTATTTTAACTTAAACTGCCAAATTGGAGATTCTTCTACTATGTCTTAGACTTAGGTAAATGTGTTTATTACTAATGATCACCATATACTTTTTCAAAAGCTATTTATTACCCAACTGATATTAAATTTATGTGCCTGAATTTTCATATTTTGGCTTTTTAGAAGATTTGGATATTTGTCCATTTTCAGTCTTCTGACATTGTTCCCATATTTCATCTTTCTCCATGATTGATTCTAGTGATTGTGAAATTATGTACAACTTTCTGCATAAATTAATCTGAATTCAGAGCTTTCTTTGTATATTTGACTTTATCTGGTCAACAATTTGAAGGTTTGATTCTTAGATGAAGGTAAGAAGGAGTTGAGTGAGTTGTTTCTCCCATCTGTTACCTTTTATTATCCTTTCCAACAATAAGTTTATTATTTCCTTATCAATCTTTCTGGTTGGATGATAACTGTAAAAGCACTATTTTTGGTTGACGTTGATATGGGTAGGCAATAAACAGATCATTTGAGGTTTTAGCCAAATGGATAATATTCTGATGGTTTCAGGCTATTTCTTTCTGTGTATGCCCTTGATTTTGTGTAGATTTTTCTATTAACTTTTTGGGTCCTTTTAAAGTTTCAGCTCACATGAAAGCTTTTTATTATCATTATATTGATTTAACGGAGAAATTTTTGTAAGTCTAGAAGTTAGATGACAAAAGAATGCAACAAGCAAAGCTATAGGTTTATAACACCAAAGGAGAAAAAAATCTTTTAAGACCCATTCTCATGACCTTTGCTTGAGCTTTACTTATATGCTTTTCTAAGATAATCTCACTCCATGATATATGTTCACATAACAAAAGTATTATGCGTGGTTATGCCCACAGCTGTGCATACTTGGGATTTTCAGGACTGAAGGTCAAGTGAGTTTCAATTGCAATGGTGCTCAATGAGTACCTACTTGCCTTTCATTTTGCTTGCCTTTTTCAATTTCAACAAAATTTCTACCTTAAGAGTTTACCTGATTTCAGATCAAAACTTTGAAAAAAGGTTATGTTGTAAAGTTTCTGAAGAGAGCTTAGGGTCTTTAAATTTTATAGCTTTCAAAGGTTTTCCTGGGATATAGGATTTCCCTTCAATGTGAAAGATATGCTCCATAAACAGAGGGTTTCCAGCTTTAGTACTTACAATTCCATTAGAATGATATTACATTCAAAAGCATGTTTTGATTTTGGTTTTAGTTTTGCATTTCTACCAGGATCTCTGCTCTTTGTCAGGCCGCAAACTCTGTGCAAGCTATTTCAAAGTATCCATGGAAAGGGAGAAAGACTTTCATACTTTTTAAAAAATGTTAATTCATAAGGGAAAATGAATACTGAAGCCTGTAGATACAATGACTACAAGAGTTTTTTATAATAGTTGCTGCTCCAGGCCATCATAAAATACCACTGGCCTTTGTGATCTTAGCGATCTTGTTTTTCATTACCTCCTACTGGTGTTTACACACCTATTTTCACTTGTGTTGTCATCCTGTTCAGAACAACAAAAAATACATATTGCTTTGCTCATTTTGCCCAATATGTTAAATGGAGGCTCTGTTTCAACAAATTCATATGAAAACAAGAATGACTTTCCACATTCCTTCCTGAACAGAGTCCTAAAGAAGCTCTAAGCTTGGCAATAATTTACTCAGTAATTACATATTAAATGCAAAAGCAATATTAAAAATTTCTTTTCATTTCTCAAAAACAGACCACTCCTAGGCCGGTAATTTATTTTAATTGAATGCTGAGAAAATTGCTGGCTGAAAAACAGAGAAAAACAGTTCGTTTTGGTCTAAAAAAATAGATGCAAACCCAAATGCTCACAGGGGTCAGGCAGGGAATATAAATGAGTGAAGTGGACAAGAGGGATTCCTCAGGGGCAGGAGAGCCTCAGGCCCCACCTCAGGGGACACGGAGAGCCGGCTAGCCGATGAGTGCCTACAGGACTTAGGCTTCTGTTTCCGGATCTTCCAATTTTTAAAGGGATGCCAGGAACCTGGAGATTTGTGTGAAACATTCTGCTTTTCAAGTGTTGGCAACCAATTCAAAATATTTTAAACCCCTCTGCACATTAAAACAGAAGAAGAATGAGGAGGAGGAGGGGGAGAAAAGAAGAAAAGAAACACACTAGAGGATAGATTGGGCCTGGACATCTCCATTTCACAACCTGTGTTCCAGGTGAAAAAGTGAGTTTCCTTCTCGGTAGAAATGATCTTTAACTTTTTGTTGTGACTTCATTCTCTTTTATTGCAATGTTTTTCATTGTATTCTCTACTGTGTCACTATTGGAAGAGTTCAAAGTATTAGGTCATTAAATATGAAATGTCTGATTTTGAATCAAAGTTTAGTTTATTCTGTCTCAAACAAGAAGCAGTACAATTAATCAAAGTATGCACCTAGATTATCGACGCAGGTTTGCCATCATAGCGGTAGCTTGTTTATTCAGCAGCAAAGAAGTCTTGAGAGCGAGCGGCGATGAAATTGCGAAAGGTGTTTTCCACAGCTTGTTGAGAATTGAACACTTGTCCTTGCAAGAGGTGGTCCAAAGCCTGGAAGAAGTGGTAGTCAGTTGGTGCAAGGTCTCGTGAATCCAGTGGATGACAGAGAGTTTTCAAGTCCAGCCTCTGTAGTTTGAGCAGCGTTGTTTGTGCGACATGTGGTCAAGCGTTGTCTTGCAAGAGGATTGGCCTATCTCTATTGACCAATCTCAGCTGCTTAATCACAAGCATCCTCATCATTTCGTCCAATTGGTTGCAGTAACATCCACTGTAATTGATTGACCAGGTTTCATGAAGCTGTCTGGACCACCAAACAGACACCATTAGCATTTTTTGATGAATATTCAGTTTTGGACTGTGTTTCGGCATTTCATCTTTATTCAACCATTGCCAAATGCTTGCAATTGTCAAAAAGAATCCATTTTTCATCACATATATCAATACATGTCGTGATAGCAAAGAAAGGCAAGCTTCGAGACTATTTCTTTTCTGATGCTAGTTTAATTCATGCAGTACCCATCTATCCAGCTTCTTTACCTTGCCAATTTGTTTCAAATGGTCCAATATTGTTGGAATAGTAATGTAAACCTTGCTGCTAATTCACGCATAAGTTGAGATGGATTTGCTTCCACTACAGCTTTCAGCTCATCATTATCCACCTTGGCCTCAGGTCATCCACGTGGCTCATTTTCAAGATTCAAATCACCAGAACAGAACTCTCAAACCATCAACATACTATGCATTCACTAGCCACATCCTTCCCAAACACTTTGTTAATATTTCGAGCCTTCTGCACTGCATTGGTTTCATGACAGAACTCATATTCGAAAATAACATGAATTTTTTACTTATCCATGGTTTCACAAAAATTGCTCTAAAAAAATTTTGAAAGATAATCACAAGCCAAAACATGCATTTGAAAGACTGAGGATGTACCTTCGCAATAAAAATAAAACAAAAGTGTCAAAGTGAAATGTCAGTGCTTTCAACTGTCAAACTTAGTACTTAAGGAAATCAGACATTTCATATTTAATAACCAGATAATAGGAAAACTTAAAGGTAAAATTAGTGAATTATATATATGTGTGTATACATATGTATGTATATTAATCAAAGTATGCACCTAAATTATTGACATATATACATATACACACACATATACATATACACATATAGTTTGGAGGCCAGAAAGGAGAGGAAAATAAGTGCTTACTTTCTTAGAAATCCTGACATAGGAAAATTGCCTGAACATCTAAAAAGTAGTGACATTCAGGAGACACACAAACATGAAGTTCAGCATACTCCATCATTTGGAAGGAAGGCCATCAAATTTGAGTATGTGTGGATATCTGTGCTTGTTTATAGCAGTAACCTTACAGCATTGGATATGCTCTGATTAGTTTGCACTGTACCATGACAACTTATTCCATTGTGGGATTCAAAATAGCTTTCTGTATTTTTTCCCTTTTCCTTTTAAATGTCCATTTCAGAGATTTTCTATTTATGTGATAGTGGCATTATTTTGTGTATGTGTGGAAATTTTCACAAAGCCCAAATAGGATGTCTCTAAATATCCACAAATTTAATTGATTCTCATTTCCTTTCTGCTATTCAATATGATATATCACATTTACTACATGCCCCTTATATTATTAAAAAAATTAATTAAATTAAATTAGCATATTAGAATTTTTCTTATTCCTGTCTATTTTTTTCTTTCTTCTCTCAAGACTTAAAAAGAATAAAACAAGAATAATAACATCACTTAATATATTTCTGAGATTTATTAGTTGGTTTCAGTTTTGTTCTTCAGATTGTGAAGCAACTGGCCAATGTGGTCAACTGATGCTGTAAAAGAATCTTCAGGGAAAAATAATCATCCAAATCAGTTTTATTTGGTACTTATTAATTAACTATTATATTCTGTTTCCCCAAATTATAATATTATGAGTAGTATAAGTACAACTTTATGTATCAAATGATCAGTTGATAAGTGGAACATGTATATATCAATTGGTTTCTCTGTCAAAATTAGATTAAACAACTGTTTTTATTAATAAATTATTAAATAAATTATCTCCTTTTCATGAAATAGCCTTAATATTGTTACCTCTTATTTTGAACATCAAATTTAACATTTGTAGAGATAATTCTCTTCCAATATATATTTATATGTCTATGTCTTAATTTTATTTAATTTCCCTTAGGCCTTTCCTTGATTCATTTTTTTTCTCTATAGAATCACGTTACTGATGAGTCTTACAACTCCTTTTTACTTAGTTACTGTAAAGAAACCATTTCCCCTCTCCACCTCAACTATTTGCTGTAACTTGACTCAAATTGTTATGTACTTATTTATCAACAATCAGAAGAAAACAAGCATAAATCTTCACCACACTGAGTTAGGAAATAGTTTCTTAGATATGATAGCAAAAGTGATAATAGAAAACTAATAGATAAATTTGACTTCTTACAAGCTAAAAACTTTTGTGCTGCACATAATGGCATTAAGAAACTGGAAAGACAACCCTAAAGTTGAAAGAAAATGTTCGCAAATCATAAGAGACTTGAATCCAGCATATATGAAAATATATTAATATAACCATATATAAAGAACTCCTATAAATAAATAATAAACAGATGAATATTCCAGTTAAAAATAGGTAAAAGATCTGCAAAGACATTTCTCCAAAGAAGATACATACATGGCCAATAAGTGCATGAAAATATGGCAATATCATTAGCCATTAGGGAAATACAAATCAAAACCACAATGAGATTCCATTTCACACACACTAGGCTGGCTATAATCAAAGGAGATAGATATTAATAGTGTTGGAAAGGATTAGAAATTATAGAAATTATAACCCTCATATATTATTGGTGGGAATGTAAAAAGTTACAGTCACTTTGGGAAACAATTTGACTGTTCCTCAAAGGGTTAAACAGAGGTTTACCATATGACCCAACAATTCTACTGCTAGCTATAACCCACAAGAAATGAAAACATAAGTCCATCCAAAATGCTGGACACAAGATCTTAGCCAAAAAGTGGAAATAATCCAAATTTCCATCAATTGATGAATGGTTGAATAAAAAATAGTATATGCACACAATGAACATACAGTGTTGAAGAGAAGTGATGAGAACAGACATCCTGTCATTTCCTGATCATTGGGGGAAATACTTCATTCTTTCATGTAGTTAAGTATTTTGTTAGTTATGGGTTTCCAGTGGTGAGGTTCAGTATATCTATTCTAGAGAAATAAATGTTCTTTGTGGAACATTGATTTTAAATTTTATTATCAGGATGGTGCATAGACTACAGTGATGCCCACATGATTATTTGCAATCTGTGGAGGTAAAGAGACTCCCTTTGCCTCTGGACCAAGACAACTACACAAACATCTTCTATTACTTTTCTGTCCTTAAATTTAAGATGGAATAAAATTGATAATTTTAACTCTACTAGGTATTTTGCTGCAAAAACTATTTATCATTTAGCAATATATATGTGTTTGGTGAATCCCTGAACTTGTTGCTATCTGAGAGCAGCACATAGAAAATTAAACAGGTCTGGTTTCTACCCACTAAGAGATTATAATCAGTTACTGATATAAGAGTAGGAATTAAATTTACTTTGCAGAATTGGAATGTCAAGGTATGAAGTATGGATCACAGAACTTCACTTAGCATTCTGGCAGAAATGACATTCTTAAAATAATGGTAGATATTGGTGAAAAATCACCAACTAAATAAATGTAAAATGGGTTACTGGTTTTTATCCTACATTAGTTAAGAGACATTTGATATATAAAATAAAGCTTGGAAGATGATGTAAAGTGAGAAGCAATAAATAAAAGATACATACAGATAGATCTTCTTATAAGGGTGGAACACTCCTATTCTTAGTAATATGGTGCTTTTAAGAACAGGGTAAAAAGATTTGTTGAATTCTGAAATTCTGTATGGGGATAATTAACACAGCAATGAAAGTTTCTGTTACTGTTCACATACGAATTCCCTGCAAAGCGTTTGTTGTTTTGGAACAGCAGTAATCATACTTTCAAATGAGCAGCATCTAAAGAGACAGAAACAATTAAATAATGTCAACCAATTATGAATTAGTAAAAAACATGCATAACTCCAGTTGAAACCACTTGTGTGCTAATGATTTCAACTATGGGATAAATCGATTACTAACATTTTGCATGTCTACTCTGCATATGTTACAGAAAATAGTTGTCAAGATGTTTAATCTGTTAAAACAAACAGATTTGTGGTTCAAGGAGCCAAATTTGAAAGTAGAGTGGTAGAGAACAGATTATCATAGAGACCACTCTGGTGAACAAACCCCTCAAGTTCAAAAACCTGCAGCTGGTTAGTCTTCTGATGATAAAATATAATGTTCCACTAAAGAGCAGCTAAAAGCAATCTACTTAGCTATAATGTGAGAGACAAAAGACTTACTTGCTGAATTCTGAAAAACAGACAGTCAGTTTTGAACAGAGACAGACTTGAATGAGCTTAAACCACTGAGTAAGAAAGGGGAATAGAAAAAAAAAAAAAGCAGTTAGAACATGGAGTAACTCGCCAAATTGATGTGCAGTTGCCAAGCTTTCAGAACTCCTGACTCCTGACTTAGCACCAGGAAGGTTTAGGATTCAAGAGCAATTAATAGAAGGTGGAAAGAAGGGAGGAGATAGCAAGTTCTTATATTAAGTTGGGAATTAGATTAAATCCCCAAGTTCATCAAGGAGAGGTGACAAAGATGTATTTAACATTTGCTAAACTCTTGGGAAGATGAAACCCTTTGAAAAAATAGAAAAGAAAAATGGAGTATTTAGTTCCTCTTCCCTTTCCTCTAAGAAAAGGGTGAGTGTGGTTTACTACCCTGAATTATTGTTGTCACTCTCCCTTGATTCACCTGGTAACGAGTTGGCTTATCACTCAGGGACTATTAGTCATGTATTAGCATCAAGTAAAACACTGTATCAGTCTTCAATAAACTCAATGATTAATAACTTTACATTTGAACAGAGATTTATAATTTGAAAGCTATTTTTTGCAACATTCTTTCTCTTTCCTTTGAGGCTTAAGAGCAGGGAATGGCAAACTACCGTCCACAGAGCAAATCCAGCCAGCCACCTGTTTTTACAAATAAAGACTTGTGGGGACACAGCCATGCTCATTCTTTTACCTATTGCTTATGGCTGCTTTTGTGCTATAAAAAACAGAGTTGAGTAGTTAAAGAAGAGATTGTATAGTCTGAAAAGACTAAAATATTTATTATCTGGTCCTTTACAGAAAAAGTTAACTAAACCCTGTCCTATGGCTCTGGGTTGCTACCATCTTTAAGTCACTTACCTGACTGGCATTTGTTTCCTAATGATATTTATAAATGTAATACCATTATCTAAAGCACAAGCTACTTGGAGGCAAGAACTATGTTTGACTCATTTTTCTATTCACTGAAATACTTTTTAAAAGTAGATAAAAAAATTAATAAATTAAATTAGTGTATTTGATTCTCTTAAAAATCCTATAAGATTATAATCCTCATTTCCCAGATATGGAAATGAAGTGAAATAAAGTATTGGTTTCTTTTATTCTAACATATAGCTAATTTTAAAATGCTATTCAAATACATTAAAAAGTATGCATTTTTTTACCTTGTTTTCAAACATCACTGAACACAGAATGTTCTTTATGTTTTAAGATAATCTGTTGATGGTGTTGTACTTTGTATCTGCATTAAGAGCTTACAAAGTCAATGTATAATCAATATTTCATTACACACTATGTACATGGATTCTGTTTCTTTGGTTTATAGCTGCAATAATTGTGTCAAGGCTTTTCTCTGACTCAATCTATGTATTCACTAGTTAGACTCCAAGCTTCTTGCATATTGAGTCATTACTAGCAATTATTAGCCATCAATAGGCTATCCCAGTACCAAAATGGAAACTATGAGTTCTCAGTAAAGCTAAGCTTCTTACCTGGGCCCCACTAAAGATGATGTGCCCACAAACCTCATATTCATCCCCACTCCATACCCATCAACACCTGTGGGCTCAGGGAAAAGCATACCCAGCAGGCAAATGAAAGAGATAAAGACAGATTCTCTATAATGCCTTCCAGAATATAAAAGCAGACAGAATACTTTCCAACTCATTCTATGAGCCCAGCATTACCTTAGTAACAAATCCAGAAAACACATTACTAGGAAGGAAAATTACAGTCTAATATCTCTGATAATCACGGGTGCAAAAATCCTCAACAAAATATTAAATTAAATGCAGCAATTGATAAAAAGAATTATACAACATGACCAAGTGGTATTTATTTGAACTATACAAGGCTGATTCAAGGTTAGACAATTTATTAATGCAATTCATCGCAACAACAGACTGAGGAAGAAAAATCATTTGATTATATAGCTGCAGAAAAATAATCTGACAAAACCCAACCCACATTCATGATAAAAGCTCTCAGAAAACCAGGAAAAAAGAGGAGCCTCTTCAAGTTGATAAAGAACATCCACAAAAAAACTAAAGCAAACATTATGCTTAATGGTGAGAAAGTAGATTCTTGATCCTTACACTGGGCACATGACAAAGACATCCCCTCTTACCACCACTACTTACCTCATATTGGAAAAATTTGTGTAAAAAAAAAAAAAAAAATTGCCTTTGTTTATGGATGATATGGTTCTCTATGTAGAAAATCCAAAAGAATGGACAAATAAAATCATGGAACTAATAAATAAGTGTAACAAAGTTACAGGATATAAGATCAATGTAGAAAAGTAAGTTTCTTTCCTGACTACCACCAATAAACAATTTGAATTTGAAATTAAAAATAAATGTCATGTACATTAATATCCCAAAAATAAAATATATATAAATCTAAAAATATATACATGATCTATATAAGGAAAACCATACACTTTAATAAAAGAAATCTAAAAAATCTAAATAAATGAAAAGGTATCCCATGTTCATGGATAAGAAGAGGAGTTATTAAGATATCTATTTTCCCATAGTCATCTACAGATTCAATGCAATTCTTATCAAAATCCTAGCAAGTTATTTTGTAGATAGAAACATGTAGATTTAAAAGTTTATATGAAAGACAAAAGACCCAGTATAGCCTACACAATACTGAAAAAGAGCAAAGTCCAGAGACTGATACTACCCAACTTCAATAATTAATTTAAAGCTGTAATGATCAAGATAGTGTTGTGTTGGAGAAAGACTTAACAAATACATCAATGGAACAAAATAGAAAGCCCAGAAATAGACCAACACAAATACAGTCAATTGATCTTTGATAAAGGAGCAAAGGAAATCTAATGGAGAAAGAATAATCTTCTCAACAAATGGTGCTGGAACAATTGGACATCTACATGCAAAACAAACAAAAATTAATGTAGATACAGACCTTACAACTTTCAGAAAAAATATCTCAAAATTAATCACAGACCTAAATATACAATGCAAATATAACAAATTTCTAGAAGATAACAGGAAAAAAATCTAGATGACTCAGGTTTTGTGATATAACATCAAAGGCATGATTCATAAAAGATGAAATTGATAAGCTGGATTTTATTAAACTTAAAGTTTTCTGCTCTGTGAAAGACACTGTTGAGAGAATGAAAGACAAGCCACAGGTTAATAGAAAATATTTTCAAAATACATAATTGATAATGGACTTGTATCCAAAATATACATATAACTTCTTAGAACTTAACAAAAAGAAAACATACTTAAATAAAAAATGGCCAAAAGATCTAAATGAACACTTCACCAATGAAAATATGCAGGTGACAAATAAGCATATAAAAATGTTTGATATCATGCTATTAGGGAATTACAAATTAAAACAATAATGAGATATCACTACATATCTATTAAAGTGGTCAAAATTCAAACTACTGACAATAACAAATGCTGTTGAGGATGTGGAGCAATGAACTCTTGTTCATTGGTGGTGGGAATGCAAAATAGTGCAGCTACTTTACTATTTATTTTCTTTTTAATTTTTAATTATGGGTACATGATAATTATGGGGAACATGTAATATTTTGATACAAACATACAATGTGTAATGATCAGATCAGGGTAACTCAGATATCCATCACCTCAAGCATTTATCATTTCTTTGTGTTAGGAACATCTACTTTTGAATACAGTTTGGCAGTTTCTTACAAAGTTAAACATATCCTTATCATATTTACCCAAATGAGTTGGAACCTTATGTCCACACAAAAACCTGCACAGCAATGTTTATAGCAGCTTTATTTATAATTGTTAAAAACTGGAAACAACCAAGATGTTCTTTGATAGGTGAAGGGATAAACAAACTGTGGTATATCCATACAATGGAGTCATAGCAATAAAATGAAATGAGCTACCAAGTTATTTAAAAATGCAGGAAATTTAAATGTACATTACTAAGTGAAAAAAACCAGTCTGAAGAAGCTACATGTTGTTAGATTCTAACTATATATGGCTTTCTACAAAAGGCAAAAATATAGAAATATTAAAAAAAAAAATCAGTGGTCGGCAGAAGTTCCCAGGGGCAGAGGGTGATAGATAAATAAGTTGAGCTTTGGGCATTTTTAGGGCAGTGACACTATTCCATCTGATATTGTAGTAGTGGATAAATGACATTATCGATTTGTCAAAACCCATATAACTTTACCACACAAAGAGTAAACCTTAATGTGAACTACTGTCCCTAGTTAATAATATCAATATGGGTTCATCAATTGTACAAACATATCACATTAATGCAAGATGTTAATAATAGGAGAAACAACAGGGAGAGGGACATGAGTTCTCTGTACTTTCTATACAATTTTTCTATAAAACTAAAATTTCTGTAAAAAATAAAATTTATTTTAAAAAATAGAGAAAATTTTCTTCCCTAAAATCAAAGGCCACTTGCACTAATAAAATTAGCCTCCAGTTCTGACTTCCCAAATTCTGTCCTTGACAAATTTGACCTTTCTTTCTACACTGATTCCTCCAGAATAGAAAGCCTGGGGAACTTTCCACACCTTTCCCACCTAGCCAAATATCAGTTTTGGCCTTGGGCTCTCTTGCCCAAAAATGTCTGGATGATGAGTAGTCATGATCATCTTACTATACCTCAAACTGAGGGCAAATAAATATGATCTGTGGTTCTGCCTTTTTGACACTCAAATAGTTGGGCACCCAGTGATGTCACTGAACATGTAGAAAGAATTGCTATTTTACAGGTCCCTGACCCAGAAATAGTGAGGCCTGATTTCTCCCTTATCCAGGGCTACAAATGGATATTCTTAGGTGCCAACAAATCTTGAACTTGTGCCTGTCTTGGCCCAGCCCTTCAGGCAGCAGTGCCTTAGAAGTCACAGGTTATTTAAGTCAGGAGTAAGTAAAAAAAAAAAGCATACTGGTAGTCAGGAGGACCTTTTCCACTCTCAGTTCTGCACTATCTACCTGGACTCCTCTTGAACAAGCCACATTTTCTTGTCTAAGTTTCAATGCATAAGATTCCTTTCATCTGTTGTTTCCTTTTATCTAGCAGCACTTAGAGGCTCAGGATTTTCTTAAACATTTACACTCTTTGACTCATATGCAACTCTTTATTCTAGCTTGTTCAGGTGAGCTTTTTTTTTTTTTTAATAACCTCTTGTCATCCAGCCTTTTCACAGGCCTGCCCCAGCAGAGTTAAAGCAAAGCGAGTATCACTCCAGTGCTGATACAGTTACCAGTACAGTCTTCATGAGAGCTTGCCTGCCCATTTAATGCTAAAATCTACTTGCATGCTACATCCTTTCAGAAAGGATATTATGTCAGCTTCCAAAATGACAAGTATAATATAAAAGAATAAATAAAATACAAATTAAAGAATAAAGAAGCATGGCTAAGAGGAGAAAACAAATACACCAATAGGAAAGCTCAGTATGGTTTCTGGGATTGAGCATACAAACCATTTAAGTTTCCTACTATCCAAGTAAAGGAAGGAATTGTGCCCAAAAACAGAAAACACACATATTGTTTTTAGGAAAATTTTGTTTTGTTTTCTAGTCTCAAACTTTGAAAGAAATGTCTGATGTCAGGGTACTATACACAGACATTGAGTGGCATCAGATACAACATCCTCCATAGCAATTTCAAAGTAAATCCTAAACTTATGCAGCTATTTGCCTATAACTACCTTTAAAAAGTTAAAGACATAACAATTTATTTTATGTTATTTTGAAAAAAGGATCAATGATTTAATTTTCTTATTCTCTTAATCAGCTCAAGATTGGGTTGTGGAAAACCAGAAGTGGTAAAAAAAAAATGATGTAGGACTTGAATTGTCTTGCAGCTATTTGAGCCATTGACTGTAAATGGCTATGGGATAATCCGAGATTATATCCCCCAGAAAAAGTACAGGGTAGTGATAACTTGTGATAACTTAGATCTCAATACTATGAATTAAAGCAGAATAAGTGTTATAATTAATATTCTATTATTCATATTAGGCATTTTAAGTCAGTATTCTTGTTCATCTGGAAGTCTACCCACCTGTGTTTGAAGTTTGCCTTTAATGCAACAAAAGATATAGTTATGATTTATTGCATAAGGATATAGTCATACGAGTGTGCAGCTGAGTTCTCCTGGTTGGTGCCTGGGGCAGCCTCCTATGGTCCTTTGCCCCACTCAGTCACCTTGCAGAAGGCATCAGGTGGTAATAGCTCACTGGAGGAGGTCCACTGAGTATGACAGCCACATCCCTCTGGAATGCTGCTCACTTTTAGCCACTCCTTCTAGAAATTCCTATCATACCCAACTCTTTATAACCTAATATCAATAATTCTTATATATAACAAGAAATAGCTTTAAAAGGAGACACACAAAAATATATTTGTGGGATTTATTTGTAATCAGCTTTCTGGCTTGGTGCCTTCTTAGAAATTGATTTTAGAGCATATTCTAATTTCCCAGTGGAGTGAGAAACACAATAATTTATATCAGAATGAAGAGAAAGGAACAGTCCTACAGAGTCACGAGAGTTGAGCAAAGCTTGTGAGGAAAGGTGAACTTGAGCTAGACTTAGAAGGAAGGAAGGGATTTAGTTGAATGGGCAGAAGGGAGCACCAGAGAGCAATCACTACTATAAGTTTGATGAAGCACAAGAACTATAGCCTCCAGAAGGATATTGGCTTTCTTAATCCACTTTTCTTATTTTTATTGAGTTAGCAGAAAACTCCTCATTAGAATCATCTAGTTCATCTTAGGCTTTCTTTTTACCAAACCATGAGAGGTGACAATTTGTATCACCTTCCTTTCCTATCACTGGGCCCTGAGAACAAATAAAAAAGATGAACAACCTGTAGTGGCTAGTGCTGTCATCAGAATCCTTCACATACAGGGAGCCCCTAAATTCCATTAGCATGGTCTTTTCCTCCTGTGGCAGATGACAAGGTTTCATGTGAACGACAGAGGAAGACATCCTCATAAAAATTAAGAGTAACTTCTGTCTTAACCCATGCAGGAAAGGTGGGCTGTTCAGCTTGGCATAAGAACTTCAAATTTCATTCTCCATGGTACTCTTCAAGCAGCCACAGTCTATGATAATTTGAATGTCTTCTAGTTTATGCCCTTCAAGAGCAGACATCAGTACATACATGCTCCTGGAAATGAACTCAGGGAATCTTGAGGAAGCCATAAAGTTTGGAAGGAATTTTCAGAATTCCAACCCCTAGAGCTGGTGATACTGTGCTGCATTTGGAGCAAGAATTGAAACATCAATCAGTTTTAATATGCAACCTAACTATATCTATCTGTTTTATTTTCCATACTATGTTAGAGAAGTCTGACACATTAGATTGTGTGGGGGGGGCGGGTTGGAGCAGGAATGGCTGTGTAAAGGAGAAACATGCTTAGGTGATACACTTGCTGGACAAGGAAGACTGAGCACTAGTTCCAGAGAGGTTTTCAGAAAAGGATAGAGGGTGGGAAGAAGCCAGAACTTAAGATAGTAGTCTTTGGAAACCTGGCTTGGAATCCTGCCTCTACCACCCACAAACTTTCAGGCTAATAGTAGTCATATAATTATTAGTATTATTATTGTCATTGTCTTTGGACTCCGATATTGGAATGAACTTCTTAGGAACAGCTGAGATCCCTATTCAACTACCCAGATTCCCTTGCTTTCATACACATTTTATAATGTTTAAAAGCCTAGGGATGACTCCAGCTATAAGCAAAACAGCAGTCTAAATCCAATTTCCCAATTTTCCTGGGAGCCACAATTAGTCAGAACTCTCCTTCAATGCCTTCGGGGACCAAGCTGTTTACTAAGATGACAGTGGGAACACTTTGTACATTAGCTCCTTGTCAAGGCAAAGTTCTTTCACTGGGTAAACCATCCCTTATCCAAATATTGAAGATGCCATGTCTGTCTTTATTTTTATACTCTCATTTCCTCCCAAGTTCTACCATTTCCATCAAGCATCCACTGACAAATTCAGCTTCCTTGAATTTTTTTGCACATTCATTCATTCAAAAAGCATTGAGAATTTACACATACACACACATATAACACACACATATATACATATACACACATTAAACACAGTGACTGCACAACCAATGTTCAATAAATACACTTTTAATATACACATTTCTTAGTGAATTTTTAAAAATGTTCTGAACAAAATTTACCATATAAAATTAGAATGCTATTTTTATCAAATAACTGAATGCTGGCTATATTGTGAAGCATCTTACAATTCCCAGTGTGGAAGCAAAAATAAATAAGAAATGACTCCTTCTCTACAGAAGCTTAACATCCAGAAGTCTAAGCAGACATGTAAACTCATAACTGCAGTGAAGTCAGTTAATAGCTGAGCAGAGGTTGAGTAAAAAACTAGGTAAACTCAAGAATCCTTTTAGGACATTGTTATCCTGACCTCAGGTTGGCTCTATAGCTTCCAGGAAAAACTACTGACAAATTCTTGGCCCCCTGTTGTCAACTCTACTAACCTCATAAGTGATAATGATGTCACAGAGTCAAACACTGGCTCATCCTTCATTATGAAACAGGGAAAAACCGTTTAGAATTTGAATCAGTATCTGTTTTGCCAGTGACTCTCAGTGACCATTTTTTCCAATAAGCTATGTATTTAAATCTATTAATCATGAAACACAGCAGGAATTCTAGAAATGCTATATCATCACTTTACTCAAGTTTATGGTGTGCTTGCCAAGATTGTAATGAAATGTGGCTTTGTGATGTAATAATTTGAATTTGTTTGCCATGACATTTAGTTCAACAGTCTCAATTAATTGGTTAAGAAAACCTTTCTTATCTTCCACAAGAGGCAAATACTTAAAAGTAAATTCCTCAGCATAGGGTTTACTTAGAGCTGATCTCTGTCTCCTTCTATTACTTTTAATGGACTTGTAGCTTACTTAGACTTGCTTAAAATTTTTTCTAAGAATAAAATCTAAATGAACTTTTTCTCCATTCCATAGCAGAAGAACGCTAGGTAACTACTAAAATTACATAAAAAAATAGACTTGAAGCATGTGGTATCTGACTGTTCATTGCTATGTACAGAATTGTAACTGGAGGTAATCAATATTTGAGAAAGTCGATAAAGGGAAAAATTAAGTAAATTGCTTAAAACAAGCAGTAAGGACTTTAATTTTGTGCTATAAATTATTAAATAAAATTATTTGGTGGTACAATATGGAAGTTTAAATTGTAATTATGAAGTGATATTTTGAACAAAGACTGAAATGCTTTTTTTAAATTCTAAAATTATATTATTCCATAATTTTTCTCTTTGCAAGGTGGTCACAAAAAATTAATTTTGAAAAAATATTCCAAGATATCATTGGTTTTCTCATAATCTTTATAATTCTTTGATAATGAAATTATTTGTGACTCATTAGTACAATTGGTTTGCATTGAATTTTCTGATGCTCATCAGAAAATAAGCAAAGGCTTGGTGGGCAAGGGTAGATGCTAGCGTAAGGAGGGTTGTTTGGGTAAAACATTATTTTATAAATTACATCATTAGTAAAAGAAAATTCTCTTAAAGTAACTTTTACTTCTTTATGCAATTTCTGTAACTGGAGGGACTAAAATAGAAGTGCTGAATATTCAGATGACAAAGATGCTGTAGGTAATTACCTCTGTAGTATCTCAAAGATCCCCCTTCAGAACTGAAGTACTCATTTCCCCATTTTCTGGGGGTGTTACCTGCTGATTGCTCACAGCAGAGCCCCTCCCCAGAAATGACCCACTACTGAAAAGCCTCATTATACCCCATTTCTGGGGTTAGTCCTCATTCAATGACCAGTTAATATAGGATGATAAATGCCCAGGAAATTTACTTTAATTTGGGGCAATTCTGAAGAGCCAATTCCAGCTTTACATTTCCCCGTGGGATTGGTTGAGACCCTTATTATAATTTCATCATAATTTAAATTTTCCCTCTACCCAATTCTGCTCCCCTCACTCTTTCAAATGTGTTGTTCTAATGAACACTCCTTAATATATCTCTGACTGCAAATCTCCATCTCAGAGACTGTTTCCAGGAAACTCAGCCTAAAACTATTGGTGCCCCAAGTGATCCCATGAAGGAAAATCTAAAATAGGAGTTTGGAATTTGATCACCTACCATCAGGTTGGCATTGAAGAACCATCATTAGTTATAGGTGTCATACTGACAGCCCTTGGCATTAAGTGGGAATAATTGTTAAAAGAGTCACTGGTGGTGAATGGAATTGGATTTTACAAGAAGGGAATATACTGGCAGGAGCAATATCTGATTTCTTTTAAAGGTTTCAGAGAGATAGCAATTATAAGCATTTTTATATGGGCTTATTAATGCCTGGAGAAAGATGCAAAAAGTTATGGGTGAATTCAGAAATAAATCCACTTACTTACAGCCAACTGATTTTTGACAGAGGCACCGAGAACAGACTTGGGGAAAAGATACCCTCTTCATGAAACGGTGCTGGGAAAACTGGAAGTCCATATACAGAAGAATGAACCTACATTCCTATCTCTCACCATATATAAAAATCTACTCAAAATGGATTAGACACTATAAAATTATAGAAGAAAACATAGAGGAAATACCCTAAGACATTGGTCTAAGCAAAGATTTTATGGCTAAGACTTCAAAAACACAGGCATCTAAAATAAAAATAGACAAATGATACCATATTAAATTAAAAAGCTTCTGCACAGTAAAGGAAACAATCAGCAGAATGAAGAGATAGCCTACAGAATGGGAGAAAATATTTGCAAACTATTTATCCAACAAGGGACCAATAACAAGAATATACAAGGAACTCAAACAACTCAATAGCAAAACAAACCCAAATAATCCCATTTAAAAAGTGGGCAAAGGATCTGAATACACATTTCTCAAAAGAAGGTATACAAATGGCCAAAAGGTATATGAAAAAATTCTCAACATCACTAATCATCAGAGAAATACAAATAAAAAACACAATTCTATATCATCATACCCCAGTTAGAATGGTTATTATCAAAAGCCAAAAAATAAAAAACTCTGGCAAGAATACAGAGAAAACAGAGAAAAGGAAACTCTCATACACTGTTGGTGGGAATATAAATGAGTACAACCATTATGGAAAACAGTATAAATGTTATGTTTCTCAAAAAACTAGAAATAGAAGTACCATATGATCCAGCAATTCCACTACTGAGTATTTATCCAAAAGAAAGAAAATCAGTATATCAAAGGGATTCCTACATGCCCATGTTTATTGTAGCACTATTCACAACCAAGATAGGAAATCAACATAAGTGTCCATCAATGGATGAATGGATAAAGAAAACTTGGTATATACACACAATGGAATATTATTCAGCCATTAAAAAGAATGAAATCATATCATTTGCAGCAACATGGATGGAACTGGAGGTCATTATGTTAAGTGAAATAAGCCAGGCACAAAAAGACAAATTTTGCATTTTCTCACTCATGTGTGGAGCAAAAATAGTTGATCTCATGTAGGCACAGAGTAGAATAATAGCTACCAGAGGCTGGGATGGGGTCGGGGAGAGGAATGAAGAGAGATTGATTAATGGGTACAAAGATACATATAGATAGAAGGAATAAGTTCTAATGTATGACAGCAGAGTAGGGTAACTACAGTTAACAACAATGTATTGTATATTTCAAAATAACTAGAAGATTTGAAGTGTTCCCAACACAAAAAAATAATAAATGTTCAAGGTGATGGATATCCTAAATACCCTGATTTGATCATTACACATCGTATGCATGTATCAAATATTGCATGTACTCCATAAATATACACAAATATTATGTATTAATAAACAAATTTTTAAAACTGTGGTGAATAATCACTGATTTAAAATAAAGTGTGAAAGAAGAGGTCCTCCTTAGCTAAAAGTCATGCTTATTAATATTTACTTATAAATACTTATTTATTAGTACTTATTATTATTTTTTAATATTACAGAGTTCCAGAGAATATTGAATTTGCAACACCTGCAAGTCTGTTAAACCAGGTAAGCATATAGTTTAAATTGAATGGGACTTGGAAATTGGAATGGAGACACTAGATCAATTAACTTGAAAATCTTGACATGCCAGATTTTCCTGAACCTTTGAGCCTGAACACTGGCCAACTTTTCCTTGTTAAAAGTGAATACTCCTCCATTGCTTAAGATTCCTGGAGTCCTCTGCTTTGTAAATTAACGTATCTCCTGAACCCGGGATCTGCTCCACCTTCCCTCCTAGACAACAAACAAATAACTAAGATCAAGTCACAACAAAACCCAATCAGAGATGTGCTAGGAAAGGGAATATAACCCAAAGGAGCTTCAGGACCTTGCCAACATGTCCTGGCAGGAGCTGGGAAAGTTTATGCAGGTGAAACATAAATTTAAATAAAGAAGAGCTTATTGATATGGAAGCACTTTCTCGTTACATAGGAGCCAACATCCTGGCAAAGACCCTGAAGTTAATGCTAAAACACTGCTAGGTTGGCTCTTAAAACCTTGAAGAAAGCAATGCCCCACACTATGTGATATAGAAATACCACACGACAAGAAGTAGGGGTTAAAAGCCTCAAGAAAGTGGACATGGTAAAATGCATATACTATGTTTATTGGTTTGCCATAACAAAATACCACAATCTGGGTGGATTGAATAAGAAATATATTCCTTACGGTTCTAGAAGCTGAAAGTCCAAGACCAAGGTGTGGGCAGGTTTTCTTTCTCCTGAGGTCTCTTCCTTGACTTGCAGATGTCCGCTTCCTTGATGTGTCCTTACAGGGTCTTTCCTCTGTGTGTATGCATCCCTGGTGTTTCTTTGGGTATCCAGATTTCCAAATTTCTTCTTCTTGTAAGGACACTCATCATATTGGATTAGGGCCCACCCAAATGGCCTCATTTTAACTTAATCACAGCTTTAAAAGCCCCATTTTCAAATACAGTCACATTGTGAAGTCCTGGGGTTAAGGCTTCAACATTTAAATTTTGCAGATGGAAAAAACTCAGCCCAGCCCATAATACTATCTAAAGTTGAAAAACTCACCAACAAACTATTTTCCAGGGAAGGGCCCAGAGGACACTTTTACCGAAGTAATAACGAATGTGCTGGTGCTAAGGGTACCTGTACTACTGAGCAGCTCAGTGTGCACATGTGAGTTTGAGCAGAGTTAGAGTCCAAGAGTGAGTTTCCCAGCCCCCTATGTTATCATCTGCTCTTGCACTGGTGTCACTTTCTCAGATCACACCTGCGGCCCCATGGGGAGTCCCTTATGACCAGCTGAAAAAGAAGAAAATGAGTAGCTGAAAAAGAGCTCATGTAGCTCCACATAGACCCAGCTGAGGGATGTTCCTGAAAGACAGTGGTAAGAGAAAACCTTCACCTGATTATCCACTCTACGTGGAAAGAAAAATAGCCTGAGGTAAGAATACACATGGACTCATGGGGAGGAACAAATAGCTTGGCTGCTTGGTCACAGATATGAAAGGAGAAAGATTGAAATATTAGGTATAAAAAAGTAAAAACCTCACTTGCCATCACTCTCAGTGACCCACTTGAAAAACATTTTTCTCGTTACCACAATTCTTTGCTGAAAGGGACCAGAGATCCTGGTTCCTAGGGTGGGGTACTTCCACGAGGAAACATTGCAAAAGTCCCATTAAGCTTTAAGTTATTCTGCCACCCCATTCACCCCATTACTTTGGCACATTTTCTTGTGCCAAAGAGCCAGCAGGCATAAGAGCAGCCACCTTCCTAGCAGAGACTGGAAGGTTAAGTTTGCACCAAGGTAACTTGTACTCTTCATGAACAATTTTAATTTTAAATGGACAAGTACAGCAGACAGAGCCTGAGAAGGGCATGATGACTGGTACTTAGATCCTTGGGCATGGAGTCCCAGGACAAATCACCCAGTAAGCCAGTGAGATTAGAAGAGTTGCTAGCCCAGGATAAAGCAAATCTAGAATGGGTGGAAGAGGAGGGAGATAATGAATATCACCTATCATTCCCAAACCAGCTATTGGGACAGGGACTACACTAATTTGTGATTTGTTTTGTTTTGTTTGTTTTTGTAATGTGTACAAGAAAAAGAGAACAACCAGAATCCCGGAGGAGCTGTTCCTAGATTGGCTGAACATATATAAAGCAAGATATGAGCAACACAAGCAGCGAACTATAGTCAAAGCCATGGTAATTGTCACACAGAACCCCCACTTGAAAATTCGTAAGGCTGAAGATAGCTTCCTTGTTCAAGATTATCCCCTCTGCAGAAGCAGACTGTTCCCTGACTGATGGGTAAGTCCAAAGGACCCTGACCCTGGCCTCCATTCAAGATAACCTGAGGTGTTTCTGAAGGGCCTTCACCGCTTCAGAGGGCTCTCTGCAATGGCTGAGTTCTTCGTTGCAGCCGCATCACAGCTGAATATTCCCCTCTGTCTAACCCTAATCCTGTTTCCTTTACTCCATGACAGCTGTTGTTTCAGGAAGCACTTCCCAGTAAATCACCGCACACAAATCTCTATCTTAGAGGCTGTTTCAAACTCTAAGACATTACTGATCCCACCACTATGACCACCACCCCCACCACCGCCACTACAAACACAACGCTTACCAATTATGAAAATATATTTAAGGAGTTAAAAATTCTCAAAGCCATATGTGTTTTTTTTTAAATATATACTTGCAATTACTTAATAATAACACCTAACATTTATTGAGTGCTAAAAAGGTGCCAGCAAGAACTTTGCATACATTAAGTCACATAATCCTTACAACTCCATAAAGGTGTTCTATTAATAGGAGGCTGAGACATCATGAGGTTAAATAAATTACCCAAAATTACACAAGATATAAATGGCAGCTGAGATTTAAATACAGGGACTATTTGGCTCCAAGGCCCAAGCTTTTAGACACTACCACTCTACTTCCTCTCTATACTCTATGAAGTGACGTTCTGGTTTGAGAAACATTATTTTCTAATCTCATTATGATATTCCACTTATGTTCCTCTGATTTTATTTGATAAAAGAAAACTCAAGATGCAAAAATGAAATATCATCTTTGTCAATATGAACTATATTTGTCCTTTTAGACTATGCCTTTCTTCATGGGTGCTCCATCCTTTCTTGTGTTACCTTTTTGTTTGCCTGAATAGCACAATCATGATGGTTACAAAGTGGTTATAATGTATTCTGTATACCAGTTAAGATTTGAAACTATTCAGGTATATTTTCATCTTTTATGAAGCCTCATATATATGTTCTTGAAGGTAAATCTACCTTAGCAGATTTGCAGCTTTGTGTTTCTAGCCTGTAATTCTATGCAGGACCACAGTAACATCTTTTCAAGCACATTTAGTACATTTGCCAATGAAATACCAAACGGGAGGGGTAGTTGCACATTATGTTTTCATTTTTAACATTTTCATTTGGCTATATTTTGTACTTTTCTTTGCATCTAATAGAAATGTCAACTGGCGGCCAGTGGCATAAACAGAATATTTCTAGCATTTATTTTTCCAGCATGTATTTTCTCACAAATGTATTGTATTTTATGCCTCATTTACTAGGTAATGCTATGAACCTACTATAAGCTGACTCCTTGCCAAGCGTATGGAGGAGAGTAGGGAGGGCTTAAAGTGCAGTGGCCATAGTACATCTGAACTATACAGAAATCAAAAGCAACAGAAGAAGAAGATAGGCTTCACTCTGATCAATTTTCAGTTGGATCTTTTCTTCCATACCAGCCGACTTCTGAACAATAGATTGAACCCCAGCCTTGAATTCTCAATCTTTGTGTGGTCTGTTGTGAAAATGCTTTCTACCATCATAGGTTCTGATAGCCGCCCTCCCTCCTGGAATGCATCACAGTCTGGTAGCACTCAGAGCTTTTAGCTTGTTAGTGCAAATCAACTTTTATTGCCTGTATCTGAGAGAAAAGGACAGTGAAATCGCACATCCATACATTATTTTGGCTATTTGTAAAAGGTTAAAAAAGAAAAATGGAGGTGAAAACAGCAGCATTTTCTGAAGGCTTAAGAAATTACTTTGAAACACACATGCACACACACGCACACATACAGGCATACACACCAGCTGCTAGTAGTTCCTGATAGAACACCAAAGACAAACTAAATGTTAGCTAAGTGATTTACTGTCAACATGGGATGGCATTTTGACATGCACTGTTTTTATGTTTTCCCATTTCCTGTATGAAATTTGTGGAACTTTTAAAATTGTTTGACTCTAGAAGCCTGCATAACTGCTCTGACAGGTCAAACCCTGCAGACAGTAAGTGGCAAGGGGTGGTAAAGAATTACCAATAAATTGGGAGTTGGGAAGCAAGAGTGATGAGGGAGGCAAGTGCTGATATTAGAAACTTTGATTTGGGGGTTTATAAAGGTAACTGAATGTGACATTCAGTCATCTGGATTCTGAAATAGTTGAGTGCAAGGATTACAGATGATAGCTGTTAGTGAAGGGCAAAATCTTTTAAATCTTTTATGGCTGAAGTTTCAAGGTAAAGTCAAAACTAGATTAGAAGATAATCAATACACTGAGACTTACTAGGAGGTTTAGAACATTTTTACTCAGAATGCCTATCTTAAGAAATGGCTTTGGAAAACAGACTCAAGTAGAACCAGTAAAAGGAGCATTTTTAGGGTGATAACAGAAAAACATATTTTAAAAATACAAAGTGATAAGTTTTATAAGCATCTTATTTGTCCATATAAAGCATAGCCAAAATAGTTATCTGTATATAATCATGACACTTCTGATGTTCACATATCCAGGACTTCCACTGAATAAATTTGCCTGCACCAGCTTTTCTCACAGAAATTAGAGGATTTAGGCCATTAGAAGATATATAAAGCTGACTGTTTTCTTCTACCCTAGGGTTTTGATGATATATTCTCTAGGTTATGGCTGGACAAAATTGACAAACATCATTCTTATAGTTGAGCCTTTAAGAGATTTTGGCAAAATGTGGTTTTGAATTGCCTGCTATATGCAAAACCTTGTCTTAGTTTTCTATCTGCAAATTAATTGTGAGTGAATCTACTATTATATTGAAAATGTCATGCAATAATCTTTGTTCAACAGCATGTACGGAGCCTCTACTAGATGCTAGGAACACATTACATCTATTTGTAAATGCTTCCTAAAGCTTCCTAGAAATTGCCAGACATTTCTCCTCTCTCCTTAAAATTCCTGCCCCATACCTGCCCTACTTCTTAGGACATGATTTTGTATCATACCTGTATCATAAAATATACATATCCTCATTTCCCACAACAAAATATACAAAGCTCCATGCATCTGTATCCGTCCTTACCTCATTCTCTCTTATTAAAGACATGTCCTCCATCTATCAAAGGGCAAACTCCCCAACTGCTCTAGCCTTCTCACAGACTTTGCATCCTTTTCTTGAGTGCAACATCAAACTCTTTTTCTGTCTTACCTTTGCCATTAGCAACAAACATGACTGACTTTGCTATTCAAGAATTTGCTCTGAGTCTGATATTCCCCTCCAGATAGCACCTCCTTTTTCTATTCCCCTTTACCACATAAATTTCAAGAATTATTTATACCTGCTGTCTCTACTTTCTCACACTACATCTACTCCTCATTTCACTCCAGTTTGGGCTACATCTTCCTTCCCCACTGCCTTGCGAAGCTATTTGTTCTGAGTTGCCAATGATGTCTCTGCTGTTAAGAGGAAGGCTTCTTTTCTGTTCTAATTTCATCTGCCTTTGAGCAGTATTCCGCAGGGTAGACTACTCCTTTCTTTAAATACTATCTTTCCCTGGCTTCCATGATACTACTGTCTCCTGATTTTTCTCTGACATTTTTGACCTCACCTTCTCAGGTTTTTTCAGTTGTGTCTTATTTTATTTTGTTTTGTTTTTTTCCCCAGTGACTCCAGAGCTTGATCCCAGGATTACTACCCTTCTTTCAATAGCCTTTTTTCACTAATGACCTCATCCATTGCTATGGCTTTAAATATCATATCTTATCTCTAGCCCAACCTTTCTTCTCAGCTCCAAACCAAATATACACCTACAACTTGACATCTCTGGTTGGAAGACTCATAGTCACCTCCAACTAAATAGGCCAAAAGGGATTCCTTGGTTATCATTTACTCCCCCTCGACACTGATTTCTTTCTCACGTTTCACCTTCTCACTAAATGGCACTATCTACCCAGTTGTTCCAGCCAGAAGGCTAGGAATCCCTCCTGATGTCTCCTGCTACATCATTTTCTACATTCACTTATCAGCAAATACTGACACTTCTTCCTCCAAAGTACTTTTTAAATCCATTTTTCTGCACTTATCACTATTCTTACTACCCCGAGTCCAATTTCCTGTCTGGACCAGTGCAATCTCCTCTGCTGTGTCTCCCTGCAGGGATCTTACCCTGCTACGAGTCATTCTTCCCACAACAACCAGATCAATTGTTTTAAGTATAAATCACTGCCTACCACTTCTCCCTCTGTAAACTCATCCAGTGACTTTCCATTACACTTGAATAAAATCCAAACTCTTTACATGGCTGGAGCTGTTTTTTCTACTTGCAACACTTTCTGTCCCCAGTTTTCATTCTTTGGACCTGGGCAGGTTTCACGTCCTCAGATAAGACTTCTCTCACTACCTAGGTAGTGTTCTAGGTATCAGGACTTTGTTTATTTCTCTCATGGCACTGCACCCACTACAATAGTTTGTTCATTTGGTCTCCATTAGTTGATGCCAAGCTCCTGAGAACAGGGACCATAATTGTTTTACACATTAATACATTATCCAGTGCCTACTTTCACATCCGAAACCTTTAACAGACAAAAGTTGTATTTTGATCAAGGAAGAAAGAAATGGAGGAAAAGAGGGAGGAAGAAAGGCGGGAATATGATTTCTAGTAAATTTACCACCACTTTTACCAAATCGCTCAGTTTTAAAATTGAGAATACCTTGGGCTCAGCAAGGTACCTGCCCTGATGACACACTTCACTGAAAGAAGAGCTGGAAGTGGTTCACGTCTCCTGTGTTTCATTTCACAGTTCTTTCAATAATAAAACACAGTTGTTCTATATATCTACTACTTTCAGATCCATTTAATCAGTTTAATTTATCAAAATGTTCATTCAGTTGTCTTTCCTAGAGCAAATCTGAATTTCACATGCATTTTTAGTTTCAAGTAAAATGTAAGCACTATATTATACTTATTTTAAAAAATAGCCTTCATTAAGCAATGAATTTTTGTACTTCATATTCAGTTTTAAGAGCTCATCAAATCTTAAACAAGATAATGAAAGTTTTGCAAATTCCACCATTTTCATAGATTCTATTTTTCCTTAGCCATTGAATTATTTATCTGATACACTTACTGACAATATAAATCTAAGGATGACTAAAGTGAATCACAAGTTTTCAGACAAGTTAACAATCAGCCCCTTTGGGCAACTGAATATTACCAAATATTATTAGATGTTAGAGGCATCTCATGTTAAATGAAATTGGATGAAAATTCTCAGATGAGATTTAGACTTCAGTGTGATATGCATCCATCTGGAATTGGATGGAAATAAGCCACAAGCAAGCCAGTGTTGGCCTAATGAGTATCCAGGAGTGACCTCATGGGCATTGTAATGTGCCTCCACTTCTTCGCCCTTTTCTTTTGGTTTTGGGGTGATCAAGAGGTCACATTGATATGTGACTACTATTTCCATTAAATCAGAGCTTTTCCCTCCTGTGATTCTGTTATGTGCACAATCAATTAAATTGAACACTCAATCAATATGACCTCGGAGAGGTGGGGAACCTGGGGCAATATGTGGCCTTCTGGACCTTGACTGAGGTCTTTTGACTGAATCCAAATTTTACAGAACAAATCTTTTTATTAAAAGGGGTGTGGCAGAGAAAGATGAAGCTTTTCTTGCCTCCTTTGGTGCTTAAAAAATAACTATCTTGAAATCAGAAGGCTGCAGGTTCTCCACCCCCAAAAAATCTGGCTTAAGTTGGTTTTATTTTGGTAAATATTTGCCTTAACTCAGTATGTTTACATGAGAAAAACAGAAACATTTACCAAAATAATGTACGTGTGCAATGTTTAATAGGGAGCAAGGCAAAGAACTTGAACAGATGCTAATATAGAATTCTGCTTGTTGCATGCTGTGTAGCATTTCTGTATCATAACTTTCAGCTTTCTCTAGACCTTAAGTTTCCTAAGGCATTTTTGTAACTTGCATTATGTCAAAAATATTCACTGCCCCTCACTTCCAGGTCTTTTTGACAGAAGGATTATTCTTCCTAACCCACTGACAATTGCATTGTAGATGAGATTTAATTGGGCCAATCGAATGTAAGACAATGTAACATATGACACGCCAAAATAGAGATTTTTAAAAGCCAGCACATGATTCCACCATTGCTATTTTCCCACTACAATGAGATCATCATGAATGGACAGGGGCTACTCCTTCAGCCTAAACTGTAAAATAAAGATTGACATGCAGCAGAGTCAAAGCCAACCTTCAAAATTTATATAACATAAGCAACAAATAAGTATTTGTCCTCGTAAGCATCTAAGATTTTTTGGTAGTTCTTTGTTATTGGAGTGAAAACTATGTTAAACTGACTAATATAAATTATGTCTATCTTACTGACTACGCTAACCTCAAATCCTGCCAGAATGTATAGTACAAAGAAGATGAGAATGTATTGAATGAACAAATGAACCAGAAAAAGAGACACTAGAATGGATTCTGTTAATTACAATATTTTATTCATTTTCAAAACACTACTGGTACAGAGGTATAATATAATCTAGTCACTAAGACAAAGAATTTAGTCCCAAAATGAAGATCTATTTAAGAGTAAGCTGTTACTATCATGGTACTCTTAAGAAAATTAGCAGGAATTTTGATAATTGGAGATTTGAGATTTCAAGCTTTTAAGTACAGCAAAATGTTCATGTACATAAATTATAAGTACTTCTGAATAAAGAGCCCAGTTCTTGTAGATTAAATGGTAATCTCTATCTCTTAATTTTTCCTGCCTGGGGAGCTTTGATAAAAATAAATGATGCTGTGCTGCCTATGCTTATCAGACATGACCACATGTTTCCTAAGGAGAACATCTATCAGGCACCCCTTCTGCCTGTGGGGATTATATTCAATATGGCCTTGATTAGTCCTACACTTAATTTTGGTAAGTTCTTTCATTTCTTTATTTTTCCCCAATTTGAATACCTTAAACTATTACTTTTTCACAATCCATCACAAGCAGCATCCTGATGCTGTGCTCCATGGACTTCTGTGCTCCACAATCTTTGTTGTCTCCAAAAGACTGAATATTGGTCTTAGAGACTTGCCTATTTCACTTAGGTGTCCTATAGGGAGCAATCACACACTCCAACCATGTATGATGCAGAAGTTTAATTCTGGATTTAAAAGTCACAGAATAAGAAAGAAAATCTGGCAATCATGGAGTAAAATTTATCTACATGTACAAATACATTTGGATCTAAGTTGGGATGTCTATGAGATTGGCCACTGCAGGCTTTACTCATGGTTATAGAGTGGCCATGGATTATCCAGGAAGACTCCTGGATAATCACAGACAGCCAACAAGAGAGGGTGATCTTTGCCCTCTTCTAAGAGAAACATGTAACTATAACCAATCATGGCACCAGGGAGAAGAAGTCTATCTTTTGGTTGTCTCTGACAGCTGGATCAAGAACAGATTAACCACAAAGAAAACATTCTCTCTACCCCTGCATTTCATCTTTAAAAAAACACTTGGTGGGAACAAAAGTTGGACTGAGCCAAGGTAAAAATGAAGATACTTCTCCAGTCAAATGGTAATTTGAGTTACTATTCTAGATGGGAGAGTATGCCTCTGGCTCCTATTAGTTTAAAAAAAAAATAAGAAAAAGACTGGCTTCAGATAATACTGAGTACCCAGTTACCAATTAATCATTTGAATTCAAAATATGTCATTTGGGAAAGTTTGACAATAACATGCAGGTTCAATGCTCTCGCTTTTGTCTTCTAACAAAGCATAATGAAGACCTTCTTTGGTACTTTTCCTTTCACTGTATTCCACTCATGATTGAAAGCAAGTAATTTATAATGAATGATGCCTTCAAGGTAGAGTGGGATTTCTGCCTGCTTTTACAGCTGGTAATGGAAAAACCGCAGACATGGTGGGTAATAACTTACCTCATTAATTTTCTCAGACATGTTTTAGGCAATAAACACCTGATTTAAACCTTTGGGTGTACAAAAACACCTTGGTCTTCAGTGGAATATATCTTGACACTTTTCCTATTTCTTATCTAGTGAATTAGGACAATGGCTTTACCTTCTATGGAAAAAATATATATATATTTGTGTGTGTGTGTGTGTGTGTGTGTGCCACTTTGCCTTGTTCTCATCATGGAATCGCATGTAATGAGAAAAATGCATCTGTGTGGTTTGTGAATGGAACACAAAGGTAATTTCAGAACATTTGTCTGTAATTGGAGGGCCCCTGCCTATGAAGCTACAAAGACTGGGTGACCCCTGCAGACCCTTGTTTTGAGAAAGTAACTAAAGTGCTTACATTCAACCACTGTCAATATATGAAAGTTTGCTCTGCTGGGTGATTCAGAGAATAGCAATAATGATGATAATGACAATGATCATCATAATGAAAGTGGGAATATTTTTGGAAAACAATGTTCTGTCTCATTCAAAGCCAACAAAATAGGGACACCAGGGGAGACTGTCAGGCACAGAAAATGTCTACAAAAAGTCACCTTTCCTAATGCCCTTTTCAGCCAGCCCAGCTACTGTGACTGAGCTCCCTCAAACACCATTCCAATATCCATGGAGCCCAAAATACTTATTTTTGTCAAAAACAAAGCTAGGTGAAACAACCAAGACTTTCCTACTATTAACACTATCTTAACTGAAGAGAAAATCCATTATCAGGGCTATACCCACCCAGTCACCTTCTGAGTCATATTCTCAGGGCTATGCCCCCAAAGGGTCTACTTATTGATGAGACAGAAATTCTATATTCACAGCAGGAAATGGGATGTATTCAGACACAATAAGGGACCTCAAGTTGACATTGAACATCAAACTAGGAAAGCAGGAAATGATTTGTACATTCTCAAGTTTAGGTAGGAAAGCGGCTTTATGCCTCACACAAAGATCCCAAAGAAACTTAATCTTTTTTGGCCTTCTATATCCCTCTTTTTTCCTTCCTCTTTGAAAAGTTATATTCTTCCCCTAGTCTATCCTTCTATCTCTTCTAGGAGGACTAAGCTCTCAGTCAGCTTTCAGTATTAGATAGTAAAATCCAGAACAGTAGTATGATTAATAAAGCCATGTTGACAAAGATTCAAAGTACATTGCATAATACCATCAACAAAGGCCTAAAACATTCTCATGACGTCAGAGACAGTAGCCCTCTGCTTTTCCTTCCTGCTCACTTGTTCCATAAAAACCTATTAACATCAAAACCAAACAAGTAAATCTAAAAACTGATTATCTCTCAGTCCACAGGCAAATTTATCACGACTGTATCAGTCATTACTCCTACGGCAGCTACTCCCCAAAAGCTATCAGATTATTACCAGGTGCTGTGAACATGTGATGCCCATGTTTTGTCCTCTTAGGAATTATAACTAGGAAAGCAGGAGTTAAAAGCATGAGTAGTTGCATGACAAAGCAAACCACCAGCAAAGGAAATGCAAATGCCTATGACTAAATGTACAATGGGTTGGATGACATTGTTTCAGGAGAGTAAAGAAAGAGTAGATAAGACTGAAGCATGAGAAATGCGACTACAGTAGAGTAAGTAGTTCTGGAAAAATAACAGAGGGTTAGGTAATGTCACGGGGGAAACAACACAAGTGAGGTGCAGAAGCAGTAAGACCATCCTGGTGGGGTTGGATAGCACACTCAAAGTTGAAGGTTTACATACAGAAGTATCTAGAACTAAGTTGGAAAGTATATTTGGATTAGATTGTTTCAGTACCTAAATTCGAAGTCATTAGCCATCCTTTATTTCCACTTCCAGTGCACTTGACAAAAAGAAAGAAGGAAGGAAGGAAGGAAAGGAGGAAGCAAGGAAGGAAAAGGAAAAAAATGGGGTGTACTCTGGTCAAACGAGATGTGGAAATTCATGATTAAACCAAGTATAAAAGATTTCTATGTAACTGGACGTTCACATGCATGGTACGTCCCTGAAAAGAAAGAAGAGAGTGTGCAATGTTTTCCAAGCCTGCCTTCTCATGTCCATCATATTCTATGGAAAGACTGGTCCAGTCCAGTTGCCTCACTATGCATCTGCAGAAACCAAGTTCCAAGGAGGCAAATGATATGCCAGAGGCCAGCCACCTGTTGGGGAGCAGGGCCAAACTGGAACCTGTCTCCTGGCTTTTAATCAAGGGTTGTTTCTACTCTTCCACTATGCCAATTAATTAAGAGTGCAGGTGCCTGCCTGCATAGAAAAAGCAATAGTGATAAATGAAAACATCAATTACAGACTGATTGTTGGAATAAGTAATCTGAATGGGCAAGAATGATGATATAGGAGAAGTCCTTTATAGTTCTGCTTAAATAAGAGTTACTGACAGATTTTTGGTGTGAAGAGCATCTTCTTTTTACCGTCCTCTATCCCTGAGATCTCTGTAGAATTTGAGGTGGGGTGAGGTTTGGGGAAAGCGTGGCACCTGCCAATATGCACAGCAGAGCACCAGTTCTACAGTTAAACAGAAAGCAAGCAGAGGTAACAGATTTTCTACTTTTCTCCTAAGAAGCCAAAAGTGAGAGTGTGACCCAACAGCTGACTTGAAGTACCATCCTATAAGATACATTATCTATTCATCTGACTTCTATTTTAATAAAGGCTTAGTTATTATATGGGATGATATAAGCACAAAAGTGGTACAATATATTCTAAGCAAAACTATCTATCCTTTAATTTATGACATAAGATTCTCTTAACCTTATATTATCAAAAACATTTTATTTAATTTTAACTTAATAACATATATAAAAATTGCATACATTCTGAAATTTTATTTTACTTCCATGCTTAAAATTTTTAAGAAGCACAAACAGGGATGAAACCTTTGTGAGATATCTGAGAAAACATATGAAACAAAATATTGGAAAATGATCACATAGATTATGAAATCAACTGGAAACTCTTCTGTAAAATCAATAGAAAATATTGATAAAAGAAAAAACTAAAAAATAAAAGAAGAGAAGAAGAAGAAAAGCCTAATGGAATACTATAAAAGTAATTGAATGAATCTAGTCAACGCAAATAATTACCAACTTCCAAAATACATGAGAGAATAAACTGGAAATATGTGATTTATTTGTAAGTACTGCCATATACTTGTTTTTGAGAGTTGGATCATTGAACTATTTGTTTTACCTGAAAAGAAAATGTTTGCCTTTATAATAAAAAATGAAAATATGTAAATGAATTAATATTTTATTGATAATGATTAAGATGTGCTAGGATTGTATACATTACGCTAGCTATAATTGTTTAAATTTTAAAGAAGCTATAGTATAGATTGTCAATAACTTTCTATATCATGGGATTTAAATTTGGTCATCAAGTTTCTATGTGTCCAATAATTTGGTGTGGCCATCCTGTAACCCTATATTCTGTAAGCAATGGAGTAGCACAGAGAGTTTTTAGCAAAAAGTGATGTGGAGAAAGCTGGACTTTAAGAAGATTAACCTGATGACAGAGTGCTAGATAAATTGAGAAAGGGAATGACTAGATTCTCCTTAGAATGAAACTTTCCTCACCAGCCAACTCTCAGCATTTTCTTTTCATTCCCATCAGCATTCCAGGGACATTCCAATTTTATTTTTTGTTCTAGCTAAATTCATATTTGCCCTGTCATATTGGAGAGCAACAATTTGTATAGCTAGTTTTAAAGAACTTCAGGAAGACATTGTGTCGATTTTTTTTTTTTTTACTCCTGCCCCTGACTTTTCCAGAAGATTTATGAAAGTGAAGTTTAAAGCTGCTCTCCAGCTCTCCCCGGTAGTAACTGCATTCCCTATTACTGGCACTATCTCAGCATCAGTAGAGAATATACGAGGCTGCCAGCTCTTTCTTCTCTGTGTCTTTGATCACTGCTCCTCTAAATAATATAAGAGATTTTCAGGATTGGGCTTTGGTGTCAATTTATCACAAAGGAAGCACTGTTGCTTTTTACTGGTTCAAGCTGCATTCCTATGGAGGCCTATTTTTATATCAAAATTATTACCAACCTTGTAAATGATGAGGCCTCAGAGTGTTCAAAGGATGTCGCATCACTGGGAGAAATTCACCCAAAGAATACATTTAGGTATCAAGCCTTTGAAAGTTCTTTCTAGACTAAGCAATCTCCAATTTCCTACTCCCCAACTGAATGACAGAAGATTCTTTTAATTTAAGCATTAATGTTTCTATTCAGTTCCCTGGGCAGAAGGTAGAGAGGAAAGAAAAATAGCTTTCAGGAAGATCTGTATCTCTTTTGCATAAGATGAACCAACCGGCGGTATTAGTTTAAACGGTAGCAGCTTTACAAGCTAGCTGATTCTAGACATTTCAACTTAACCTCAGACGACACTAAACTCTGCAAGAGTTCCCTGAAACTTTTAAATAATAGTGATTAACATGAAAATGAAACTGACTAAATAATGGAGCCCTCCATCTGTTAATGACATAAGGTAATAATCGTTTTCTACCTAGCAGACACAGAGGAGTAAACTACCCTTAGAGTTTTGTTATTTTTTATGATTACCTCCCTTCCTTCCTCTCTTCCCTCCTTTCATCTCCTCCCTCCCTGCCTCGCCGCCCTTCTTTCTTACTTTCTCTCTCTCTTTTTTCTTTCTTTCTTCTTTTTCTTTCCTTTTTAACATTAAGTATTGAAGATTTCCGAAGAAGGATTCTCTTCCCAGGACTAGTGAAAAAAGTCAAGATATAGATTTGGAGATATATTGCTATCAGGGGGTTTTGCAAAGTGTTATTCAGTCCTCATATACACAAAGAATAATTGCTCTCCTCATCATACCACCTAAGAAAATAGACTCCTCATTCAGGCTAAGCTCCATCTGGTCTATATAACATCTCTTTTGGTGTTGCTTTCTGTCTAACGAGGAAGAACCTCAAGATATGGATGAGTTTCCCCGTATTTTTGCAAGCTAATTAAAGGCTGAAGATTTTCTACAATTCAACGAAAAACCACTTTTAAAGGTTACTACTCTTTTGTAATTATTATTTTAAAATCTAAACTTTCAATCTTGAAAACTTTAATTTAATTGCTATAAATACCTTCTAGTTGTAACCAATTTTATAATTACATTACAATTTTCTATAAACCAATTTTAACCTGGTGAGACACAAGTATATGTTTAAACAGTCTATAACTGTTTTGAAGTTAAGCAGTTTAATTGCCAATTTTATTCTTCACAAAAGATGAAAAAAGCTGTGTAATTTGAAAGTTCTCAGCGAAGAAGAATTAAAAAAAATTTGATTTAAAGGGTTTTGCTGGGATAGAAATTTAAAAATGATTTGAATTTGTGAATGACCTCAGGAATAGACAAAATCTATGTTGCTTCTGTATAGGAATCTTCAAACCAGCTCTTAAGCTGATTTGGACTGGAACATCTTTGAACAAATCTAAGGGCCATAAGAGCTATTTTCGAAGGGAAATCCTTTCCCAGTATGGAGAGCACTGAAAAGACATTAGGGAATTGTGGTGAGTGAGTCCATTGATCAAAGACTTTAAAGGGAATTGATGTTGAATAGAAAATCAAATGAAAATCGAATATTAGATATAATGTAGACAACATATGTGCAAGATATATCATAATAAGTTTATTCAAATATTTCAATTGACAAATAAAGAATCTAATAGGAAAACAGATTGATTCACTGAAGATAAGCCAATGCCTAGACTAGGTATAATAGCAAAGTCAACTTGAAATTTTGAAACGAAGCAATGTTATTGAATCATGAAAACTTGTTGACCGAGATATATCTGGAAGGAAATGAATATATACCTTCTAAAGACGTAGTTTTGCAGAAGGAAATTATGACAGTAGCAGAATCGATCCTCTAGCCAGACGACACGAAGAAACAGGCCGTGGCATATAAGCTTGGATTATGCATAAGTGATATTTTTCAAGCTTCTGGATTAGGTGACATAAGGCGACAGAGAGAGTATTTCCCAAATATTTTATTACTATCTATATGACAATAAACTCCTAAGTCTCCTCCCTATATATTCTCCCACCAATACTACCTTTTCACCATCTATATGTAGGGAAAACCTCACTGTTTTTCTGAAAAGTCACCTTTAATATTCTAAATATTATATGGCAAGACTCCTTTATTCACCATGTCGAGTCTCAGAAATCCTAAATATATTTAGTATACAGCATAAAAGATTCCTCTCTCTTTCGTAGCCTTGTTTACTGTGAGTGTGTAAGGAGGACAAAGTGGGAGCAAGAGTGAGAAAGGGGTTTGGCTAATCATGTCTGTTTAAAAGGAGCATTCTAATCCAATGAAGCAGAAAGAAAAAGAAAAAGAACAGTATTAAATACAATAATGTCTTACGTTACCTAAAAACTGAAGGCGATAATAAAAACATAGTCCTCAGCACAGCATTTGCTGTAGTAGACACTCTTAACAAATGAGTTTCCTCCCTCCACTTTCCCTTCGCAAATACAAGTTCCAGAATTTAAACAGAAGCGAGAAGTTTCAATTCTACTGGAAAAGTAAACAAAAAAATTATGAAATTCTTACCTTTTTAACAAAGTTACAATCTTGCCAAAAACAAAAAGTAAGGAAAAAAGTAAAAATTTTAAGGGATATTATTTTGTTTAATGAGGAAAATAAAACTGGTTTTAATTCAAAGGCATAAAAACTTGGGTAGGAGTGGTAAGGTTAAATAGGAGTTCATGATAGTGAGTAAAGAGAACACTAGACGTTGTTGAATTTATAAACAGTGTGATAGAGTGGAAGTATGTGACTGGAGTTAGAAAAACCAGAGCAATTTACTTAATCTGGCTGAGTTTTAGTTTCCTCATCCAAAAAACAAGACTGCCAGCTTTTAAAGTCACTGTAAGGATTAAATGAGGTACTATTGGTAACAGCTAGGTAGCACATAGTAAACACCAGCTCAATTCACTCTACCTTCCTTTGAGGTTAGGAAAATACATTTCAAATGGAATAAAGAAAAGATTAGTGTGACACCATGGTAAGAGAGAGAGAGAATGTGGCTCATAGAAGAGATTCTAGAAAATAGCATTGAGACTACACAATTGTAAATGATCTATGAGAAAAAAACATGTATTCAAAGAAATTCTACAGTTGCTCAGAGGGCTATCTCATTAGTTTATATTTTGAACATACATGTGCAGTCTGGAATAGTGGCACAAAAACAAAAGCACACCCAAAAGGTTGGTATAATATTAACCTATGAGTTATTTAAAAAGATGAACACTCAAAATGACCTAAGACACGTGGTGGGCAAGTATTCAAAGAGAAAAGAAATCAAGATGTTTACATCTACATTCTCAACAGGGTAACTCATAAAGAAGAAAGGAATGTGCCTAATGCTGAGGGTAAAGGATATCAGGACATTAGATGTCTGAAAGGATACAAACCAATAATCACCTTCAGGAATGTGAATGGCCTTCAGACTAGGAATGGAAGAATAGGATAAAGAAAAATTATACCTCAGGTTGAAAGAAGAGAAAATTTAAGAACAACATACTATTTTAATTTGTTCTTGCATAGATATTTATCCCTACCAGGCATGTAGAGACGTGCTGGTAATGAAATAAAGATCAAAGCAGACATAGTTAGGAATATTCATGGATCTTATAATTTAGTGGAAAGATGATAAATATATAACTTCATAGATAAACATATACTGCTGGGCCAGAGTATTTCAAAATTCACAATATTTAGATTTCATAGGTAATATATTGATATACTATATATTAAAAAATACAAAACAGCATCTCATAATCAAGCACATTGAAATTTCTCCAATAAAATATATGAATAACCACACAAATCATATAAAACTGTCAATATTATTACAGTTTATGTATAAGGAAATAAACTCATACATGACATAGAGATAGGGATAAGCATATTACTTTTTATTTCTATTTTTTTAAACCTTCAAACATACATGAATTGAAACTAATTTTACTTGTGCTATGCATTCCATAAATGCTTACAACATCTGTTGGCATGAGGGTCTTAAAGAAAAGGCTGCATCAGTGTCACCAATGAAGGTGTCAGGTTGGAGTGCGACAGAGTAAAATCTGTAAGCACAAGGTAGACTGTCTCACTGAGGAAAATTAAATGCCAAAGCATTTCTTTTTACAAGAAGTTCAGGAGAGGGATTTGTATCCAGAAGCAATAAAACTTTACAGATTCAGATTTTTCTAGTCTAGTTTTCTTGCAATGAGCTTGGGCTGCTAGAAAATCTGTTTTGTCTGCACAATAATGCACAGATAAATAGCACACCTCCTTCAAATATCTCAGATGCTGGCTTTCTCAAACACTGACATCTTCATTTGGTGAGTGCCCACAGGACTAGATTCCAAGAAACAGATCCCTTATATCCTGTTCCAGTGGTGTTTTCTCATGGGCCATGTTTAAGGTTTTTATAGGAACACAGCACCAGTGCATCAGCATTTCAAATTTATTCAGGACTCAGGTGTTTTTCAGATATTTTCCTGTCAAATCTATCAATATGATTTTCAACTGCATCATGATCTACATAAACCCTGTCCCAACAGAATTGCTAAAACTTTACACCATGACATTCTTTAAATTTTATGTAGATAACTTTCTAAATATTCTACTCACCTTCAATTTTATGTTTTCCTTTCTTGGTGTATTCTGGCTTGTTCATGACAAACACATCAATCAGTACTTATATTCCCTTCCTAATGTCAAACTCACTTGATCAATAATGGTTAAGATATTTAGGTATCACCCTATGCAATTTTTTTTCCTATTTTTCACTGTTTTTAAGTCATCACGGTCACTGAAAAAACCTTCAACAACCTGCCTTTCTCTTTTCTTGAGTCGTATATGGTGGTGATTCCAACACCCTACTCTGCAGTAACATGCCTTATAGAGATGACATATTGAAACATCTTACACTAACTCCACTTTCTGTGCTACTGATATTGACAAATGCTTCCTTTTCTCCTTCTCACTATTAACCATGGGCAGCATTTTACCCCTGTCATTTCTTAACACATTGCATCAAAGTCACAAAATAACAAAAAAGCCACAAAATATCCATGTTCTGCACACAGGAGGTGGTAGTGTACTGAGATACAACTAATGTCTAACATAGTAAGTTCAGGTTAACAGATAAAGATGGCACCAACTTTAAGGAAAAAATCTTGAGTGGTTTGGAATTCTGGGATGTTGTGGGATCTTTTAACCAAATTATTGAAATGTGTAGGCCCAAATGTGTTATATATCATGGACTAAAATGATTTGCAGATGCAATCTGAGTTGCTGTTTTGGATACTTAAAAATCAAAGATATTTAAAGATGATCATTAAGGACCAGCAATGTGCAAAAGTCCCAATTTCTCAAAGAGGGAAAAGTATATCGCAGATAAAACGTTACAGAACAAATGAATTTTGAGTGCCTGCTATTGGCTACATTTCCAATCTACTGAGGACCAACAAGTCCATGTATAACGGATATTGGAGCAGAAGGTGATTTGCCCATTATGTTTGTTTTGGACTCATCCCCCAAACTTAACCCTCTCTTTACTTCCATCTACTCGGCAGCTGACAACAAATTCCATCTCTCCTATGCCTACTATTTTATAATACTTTTGCCATTTTCTGGGTGTGGGAACTATATTCCTCTACATCTCCAACCTCCTCCAAAGCACTGCTTCATTTTAGAGTCCAGGCTATTTCTCCCTTCGCCATTTGTGCATTTGGGACCCAATGGTCACTGCTTAGCCACAGGACTCTTCTTATATGATTTGTCCCCTATAAGCAGACCCAAGAGTTGAAATCCATTGTGCCCTGATCCCACCTTTAAACCTGGGCTGTGGCTTCCAGTGAGTCCCCTGTGAGAAAGTAAATGCATCTACAAGGAGCATAAGTGTGCTCATATGGCCATACCAAACTAACATCCTCTGTACCTTTTCTGCTTTCTTTTGTATTGCTATGGTATTATAAACTGGTAGATCAAAGAATTGTGATTAAAAAGCAACAAACAAATTCTTCCAGATAAAATACTAAAATGTGTATCAAATAGTTATTTCCTTCACGGGCTTTCACATGCTACCCATGGAGTGCGAACAACTGGAACCCTAAATATTAGGTCATTAAATATGAAATGTCCGATTTCAAATCAAAAGTGTAGTTTATTGTATCTCAAACAAGAAGCAGTACCATTAATCAAAGTATGCACCTAAACTATCAGTACAGTTTTGCCATCTTAATGGTAGCTTGTTTATGCCAGCAATGAAGAAGCCTGGAGAGTGAGTAGCAAAATCGCGAAAGGCATTTTCCACACCTTGTTGAGAATTGAATATTTTTTCTTGCAAAAAGGGGCCAAAAGCCTGGAAGCAATCATAGTCAGATGGTGCAAGGTCTGGTGAATATGGTGGATGACAGAGAGTATCCAAGTTCAGCTGCTGTAGTTTGAGCAGCGTTGTTTGTGCAACACGTGGTCAAGCGTTGTCTTGCAAGAGGATTGGCCTGTCTCTATTGACCAATCTCAGCTGCTTAATCACAAGCTTCCTCATCATTTTGTCCACTTATTGCCATAGACATCTGCTATAATAGATTGACCAGGTTTCATGAAGCTGTAGTGGATAATACCAGAGCTGGACCACCAGACACCATTAGCTTTTTTTGATGAATATTCCGTGTTGGACTGTGTTTTGGCACTTCATCTTTATCCAACCATTTTGCCAAATGCTTACAATTGTCAAAAAGAATTCATTTTTCATCACACATAACAATACGGTATAGAAATGGTTCAGGTTTATGTCGTGACAGCAAAAAAAGGCAAGCTTCGAGACGATTTCTTTTCTGGCGCACGTTGAATTCAGGTGGAACCCATCTATCCAGCTTCTTTACCTTGCCAATTTGTTTCAAATGGTCCAATATTGTTGGAATAGTAACGCCAAACCTTGCTGCTAACTCCTGCACAGGTTGAGATGTATTCACTTCCGGTACAGCTCATCATTATCCACCTTGGTCTCAGGTCGCCACATGGCTCCTTTTCAAGATTAAAATCACCAGAACAGAACTTCTCAAATCATTGACATACTGTGTGTTCATTAGCCACATCCTTCCCAAACACTTTGTTGATATTTGGAGCTGTCTGCACTGCATTGGCTCCACAACGGAATTCATATTTGCAAATAACACGAATTCTTTACCTATCCATGGTTTCACAAAAATTGCTCTAAAAAAATTTGATAGATAATCACAAGCCAAAATGTGCATTTGAAAGATTGATGTTGTACCTTCACAATAAAAATAAAACAAGAAGTGTCAAAGTGAAATGTCAGAGATATCAACTGTCAAACTTAGTACTTAAGGACATCGAACATTTCATACTTAATAACCTAATATATTGCTACCCGTGTTTTATATCAATAACTTAAATAATAACCTCAGAACAACATTTATAAAGTATGCAAATGACACCGAATTACAAGATGTGAAAAAATAAAGATTGGGCCACAGTAAAAACAAACAAAAAAACAACAACAAAAAATGTTATTTTGTTACAAAAATGTTTGTAAAGTCTTTAATTAAAAAAAAATCTAGTTCAGGGCCCTGTTAGATTAGTTAATGCCTTTAACAGCATCCCCAGTAATTTTTCTCTTTTTTAAACCCTCAGAGACAGGTAGCTCACTACTGCCCAAAACGACCTATGCCACTTCTGAAAAAATTTAATGGCAAGAGAATTATTTGTAATATTGGGTTAAATTTTTCCCTACTTTAACATAAATAAATTAATTTAAATTCTATCTTCAGACAGCAGCCATATTTGAAGAGAGCTCATAAAACAAATAGCCATTACATCATTGCTTCTTTATGTTGCTTTCCCAGTTCTTTCAACAGTTTTTCATAGGACATTTCCTGAAATTTCCTGACTATGCTTGTCTTTCACCCCAGAAGTGTTCCGGTTTATCAACTTGTCTAAAAGTGCAGGATGCAGAAATTAACACATACTTTAGGTGAGAACTTATGAGCACACAATAGAATGGCTATTTTATCTCCCTTTTCCTGAACACTACTTCTATTAATATAATTTTAAGATACATAAGGACAGAATAGGAAAGACATAGTTGGGCAATATAATGGTGAAAATGTCTGAAGTTATCAATTGACTTTATGCTTACTATGAGCCAATTCAGTGATACAGCTGATCAACCATTTAAGCAAATTCAAATGACATTAGTAGAAGTATAATATCTAAACCTTAGAAATCAATATCTCTATTACATGCTGCATTGATTAAACCATATCTGGAATATTGTTTCCATTATTGAAAAATATTTATTTTTGGAATCTTGACAAACCAATGTGCATCCAAAGAACAGTAGCCAGGAAGATGAGGACTTCTCAGAACCATGTAACCTAAAAAACTGCTGAAGTAATGTGGCATCTCAGGTCAGAAGAAGAACTTACTTGAGATGGCTGCCGTCAAAACTCTGAAGCAAGATACCTGAAAGAGAGTCATTTATTGTGGTCATTCAATAAGGCAGAACTACAAAAATGAGCAAAAGCTACAGGGAGGCAGACTTTGGAATAACTACTTTGCAACATGGTAAATTCAGTGTCACTGCAAGTACTCCAGTAGAGGTAGATTTCTGTTTAGGAAGAATACTGTGTTAGGGATTCTGGAATTAGATGTCTATTTGAGTAAATCTCTAATTTTTCTTTGAAAGCAAAGCTACCATGATTCTTAATACTAAAATTTCCCATCAGTTCAAAAGAAAACAGTTATATTATTAGTAAATAACATAGAGGCAGAAAACAAAAGCTATGCATTTATAACGCAACATTACTGCAAATCATGAAAATAAAAGGTGTCCTGGGCCTATCTGTGGCATTGGCCCAATGTTTTCCCCTGTCTCACTTTGGTGCTTTCCTCTGGCAGATCATTTCCTACCAACCTATTCTGAGACTTTGGCCCACTCTGTCCTATTCCTCCTGGTGTCTGATACTCCCAGAAGCTACAACTGAGGGAAGCAACAGGGAGGAGCCATTTAATTCCCTCAAGTAATCATCTTATCATTCTAACCTCTGGAGGCCCTTTTGATAGGGTTTTTCTATATTAAATGTTAATTCTTTTATGAAATATTATATGTCATTTAAATCACTAAGAAAAGTTATGTAGTTTATATGCTTCCATGCATATATTTAATCAAACATATACAAATATTTCTTTCAAATGCCACTCTGAAATCATTTCTCAAAGCAGGCAAAGGTAGGATTTTTTATTTCTCTGTTTTATTTAGTAAATTAGAAATTAACTTAGTAGAAATGGAAGTTAGGTGTGAAATAACAAAAATGTAAGAATCTAAGCAGATTTTGAATTGGATAGGGCAGTCAAAAATAAAAGTCATGAGAAACACCCCTGCACATAATGGACACTGTGATTTGTAATAATTTTTAAATGTTAGTTGTTAAGGAAGCATCACAGTCAATATTTGATGTATCCATCTTTTTTTTTTTTAATAGTTCGCCTTCTGGTAAACAAGTATCACAGGTGTTTCTTCCTTCTTTCCACAAAAACAAACAAACAACAAAAACTGCAATGCCAACTGTTGGTAGATTTAACATTAGATAACGATTCAAGAGTTTCCATAGGTGAGAAAGGCTGAAGTCATTATCATAAGTGGCCTTTCTCTCTCTTACCATCTTAATCATATCTTGGTATATAACTAGTAAGGAGACTATAAAGACGCAAACCCCGTAGAAATCCATAGAGAGAGATATGCTTATGAATGCAGGTCTATGAACCATCAAGTTCCCAAAAGCATAATGTTGGTGAGAAATAGTGGAGAGATGAGACATACACGAGAAGCAAAGGATTTAGGCATGATCTTCACTGTTCACATCCTGACAGATGTGCTTCTCTTATTTAAACCAACAACAAAGGAAAATGCCATTGTCCTGCTACAAGCATCTAAAGTATTAATAACAGGTGCTCTGTTAATATAATGATGCTCCAAGAATTAAATAATGACAATACCATGAAATGGCAAATAAGACTATTGACCATGTAATTGGGTATAGCTATGACTTGGCTATTGTAAAATCTATGTCCTAATATTTTTTTCCAAGATTATGCATCAATAGTTCACTCAGAAAATTTGAATGAGTTCTATTGGAATGCTAACTTACCAACTAATTCTGTGCAATGGTATAGATTGCATGCTTTTGATATATTTGATAAAACAGTACAGCTAATTGATCATGCAGTTCCACTAAGCAGAAATATTTCTAGAACAAACACAGCAAAGAGAAATAAGTATGTCTGTTTGATAAAGGACCTGGAACAAATTTGAAGATTGAGATGCATCAAAGTGAAACTCATCATTTCGGCGACAGGTATGGCTGTGCATGCACTAGTTAAACATCTTAAATTACTGGGATTTGTTACGCCCTGGTGGATTTTGTTAGTTTAAAATAGAGCCATCCTGGATACCTGTGGCAAAAATTTAAGAGATTTTTTCTAATACCAATGATAGATAATTATGAAGAATTATAACTGAACATCATTTTTATTATTATGAATTATAAGAAAACAAGAAAAACAAAGGAATATCTACTATTATTTTGCTCACAATTAGGAAGATAGAAACCTGCAGGCTTATTCTCTACATAGCTCCACAAGATAAGATTCCAGGGCTAAATTACATTGTAAGTACCCTACATAGTAGTATAGAATGTCCAGAACATTACTCTCCTCTACTGTGCTTTCCACTTTACCTGTGTTCTTTCCCTTGACTTCTCCAAGTCCTGAATGCTTCATATATGTGGAAAATCTGCTCCTAATGTATGACTATTTCAAAGCCAAAAGTACATATCTGTTCACTGAAGGACATTACAGTATCCTCAGAGCCCTTTATTGCCTTTTAGTTTCCTTCTGAAACCATTATCAAATATTCCTTCTATCTTTGACTCTTCAGCTTCGATTTTACTTCTGCTAATTTCATCCCAAGACAAAAACAGACCATGATCTAGTGGTTAGAGCATAAGGTGTGTCAGGAGCTCATTTGATGTCTCTGTTCCTCGAGTAGGGACTGATTCACTGCCTGGCCGTGGGCGAGTTACTTAGCCTCCATCGCCCCACATGAACCTGAGTCTTAATAACCTACCTCACCAGGGGTTATGCGAATTCATTAATAAACTATCATTATCAGTCTTCATTACGCACCTGTGTGCAACCCAAAACAATCCCTCTTGTTCTAATTGAGCAGTATAGTGTGTGCTTTTTCCTGTGCTTTTATTTTTTATGTGTGGGGAGGGACCATTGTGTGTTCTCTCTACTCCTGCTCAAGACAACTATTAGAACCAGACTGCTTTATCTGGGTAATTTGGCTTAGCAGAATTTTTTAAGTCATACAGCAACCTAGATGTTGACACTGAGAAATTAAAATTATGATTATTAGGCTGGGTTTCCATCCATTGCAAAGTGACAGGCTCATTTTTCTCTCTTCAAAACTGCCAGCTAGCTGGCCCCTTTGCTTCTCAAAGCAGCAAAGTTTTAAAGAACCAAGGAACATTACCCAAGCCACTGTGCAATAACTCTAATAAACTGCACCTGTGGATGACTCTCTGGTTTATTTATATACTGTATCACAGGTCATTAACAGAAAATAACCCACTGAGATACAACATTCTTGTTTACAGTGAGGTTCTGGTGGTGACAGCAGGAATATAAAACACAAAATCAACAGGGAACACTGAACTAATAAAAAGACAAGGGTCTATAAAGCATAGAAAAAAACAAAGCCAACTGTGCAGGCAAAAATAAAATAAACTTCCATCATAAAACAATCAAAAGCTATGGTATATTTATAGAGACTGGGGAACCCAAAGACCCACTGAGCTGGAATATTTATGGGTGTCAGATTGAAAGTCAGGAAATCTGTGTGCTGTCAGGAGTGAAAGCTTGATCAGTTGGATATATTCTTAGAAAAACGGATTTGTTTCCTTTTCTTTCGATTGTCCTTACCAACCTTTCCAGCCAATAAGCTTTCAGATATTTTGACTATTCTGTTCTGAAATTAATCCTTCCAAAATGTAATGTATCTTGAATTTAGAAAAAAGCTTAATAGGAAATTCTTATGCTAAAAAAATAAAATTTGACCACTCTATCACTATTATATCACTTCTCTGCCTTCTATGCTAAAAACGAAGGCACCTTTCTTCGCAAGCAATTGATCACTAGTATTATAAATGTAAGTCTCAATGATTTTATTGAGACCATTTGCCTCAATAAATTTTCCCTACTTCTGAATCACAGTATTTGAAATACTATACTTTAATAACATATATTAACTTTACATCCCTTTACCACTCATCTTTTAAATGCTGACACTTTTAAGATGAATAATGCAAAATTTACAACAAATGTTATTACAATAATACTTAGGTGATTCAGGAAGAAAAGAAGAAGGAAGGAAAGGAAGGAAGAAAAGAAGGAAGAAGGAAGGGAGGGAGGGAGAAAGTGAGGAAGGAAAGAAGGAAGGAAGGAAGGAAGGAATGGGTGAAGAGATGAAGCAGGCAGGCAGGTTATGTGGACTCTGACAAGCAAGCCTTTTACTCCTCAATACTTCTAAGAACCAGCTTTAACCACATTCTTTCAATTTGGATACGGTGGCAGTGATGCAAGCAGTGTTTGGTTTTAATCACATTATCTAGTGAGTTGCTGCACGACAATTTTTTTTCTTTTATTAATATATAATAATTTACAAACTTTGGAGGTACTTGTGAGTGTTTGTTACATGCATAGAATGTATAATGATAAAGTCAGGGTATTTGAGGTATCCATAGCCTTGAGTGTTTATTATTTTTACATGTTGGTATCAATTCTTCTAGTTACTTTGAAATATACATGATATTGTTGCTGTTGCTAAGTATAGACACCCTAGTCTGCTATTTAACATTAGAACTTATTTCTTCTATCTAACTGCATGTTTGTACCCATAACTAACCTCTCTTTATCCTCCTTCATGACCCTCCACCCTTCCCAGACTCTGGTATCTATCATCCTGTTTTCTATGTCCACGAGATCAAGTTTTTAACTCCCACATACGATTGAGAACATGCAAAATTTGTCTTTCTGTGCCTGGCTTATATCACTTAACATAATGACCTTCAGTTCCATCCACGTTGCTGCAAATGACATGATTTCAATCTTTTTTACGGCCAAATAGTATTCCACTGTGTGTGTGTGTGTATGTGTGTGTGTATAGTGTACATACACTACATTTTCTTTATCCATTCATCCATTGATGGACACATAGGTTAATAGCATATCTTTGCTATTGTGACTAGTGCTGTGATAAACATGGAAGTGTAGGTATCCTCTTGATATACTGATTTCTTCTCCTTTGGGTAGATACACAGCAGTGAGATTGCTGGGTTATACGATAGTTCTATTTTTAGTTTTTTGAGAAATCTCCATACTGTATTCCATAGTGGTTGTATTAATAATAATTTACATTCCCTGCAACAGTGTATAAGAGATACCTTTTCTCTGCATCCTTGCCAGCGTGCATTATTTTTTGCTTTTTTAACAATAGCCATTCTAACTGGGATGAAATTATATCTCATTGTGGTTTTGATTTGCATTTCCCTGATGATTATGATGTTGGGCATTTTTTCATATACCTGTTGGCCATTTATATGTCTTCTGAGATGCATCTATTCATGCCCTTACCCATTTTTTAACAAGATTATTTAGGTTTCTTTTTGCTATCGAGTTGTTTGAGTTCCTTGTATATTCTGGTTATTAATCCTCTGTTGGATGAGTAATTTGCAAATATTTTCTCCTATTCTATAGGTTGTCTCTTCGCTCTGTTGATTGTTTCTTTTGCTGTGCAGAAGCTTTTTAGTTTAATATGGTCCTACTTGTCTATTTTCTTTTAGTTTCCTATGTTTTTGAGGTCAACCATAAAATCTTTGCCTAGACCAACATCCTGAAGAGTTTTCTCTGTTTTCTTCTAGTAGTTTTATAATTTCTGGTCATACATTTAAGTCTTTAAACCTTCTTGAGTTGAGTTTTGTATATGGTAAGATATAGGAGTCCAGTTGCATTCTTCTGCATATGGTTATCCAGTTTCCCAGCACCATTTGTAGAAGAGGTTGTCCTTTCCCCGGTGTATGATCTTGGTGCCTTTGTCAAAGATCAGTTGGCTGTAAATATGTGGATTTATGTGTGGGTTCTCTGTTCTGTTCTAATGGCCTATGTGTCTGTTTTTATTCCAATTCCATACCGGTTTTGTTACTATAGCCTTGTAATAGGTTTTTAAATCAGGTAGTGTGAAGCCTCTAGCTTTATTCTTTTTGCTCAGAATTGCTTTGTCTATTCAGGCTGGTGTTTTGGTTCTATATGAATTTCAGGATTGCTTTTTCTATTTCTGTGAAAAATGACATTGATATTTTGACAGGGATTGCATTGAATCTGTAGATTGTGTTAGGCAGTATGGTCATTTCAAAGATGTTAATTTTTCCAGTCCATAAACATGGGATGTATTTCCATTTGTTTGTGTCTTGCTCAATTTCTTTCATGAGTGTTTTGTAGTTCTCCTTATGCAGATCTTTCACCTCCTTGGTTAGATATATTCCTAGGTATTGTATTTTTTGTAGCTATTGTAAATGGGATTGTCTTCTTGATTTCTTTTTCAGCTGTGTCATTGCAATATTGGTATATAGAAATGCCAGTGATTTTTGAATATTGATTTTGTGTCCTGAAACTTTATTGAGTTTATTAATTCTAAGAGTTTTTTAATGAAGTCTTTTGGTTTTTCTAGGAATAAGATCATGTCATCTGCAAAGAGGGACACTTTGACATCTTCTTGTCCAATTTAAATACATTTGATTTCTTTCTCTTGCCTGATTTCTGTGACTAGGACTTCCAGTACTATGTTGAATAGGGGTAGCAAAAGTGGGCATCCTTGTCTTGTTTCAGTTCTTAGAGGAAAGGCTTTCGACTTTTCCCCATTCAGTACGATGTTAGTTATAGGTGTGACATAAAAGGCCTTTATTATTTTGAGGTATGGTCCTTCTATTCCTAGTTTGCTGAGGGTTTTTATCGTGAAGGGATGCTAAACTTTTGTCAAATATGTTTTCAGCATTTATTGAGATGATCCCATAGATTTTGTCCTTACTTCTGTTGATGTGATGTATCATGCTCATTGATTTGTATATGTTGGACTATCCTTGCATCCTTGAAATAAATCCCACTTGATCATGGTATATTATCTTTTTCACGTGCTGTTCAATTAGGTTTGCTAGTATTTTGTTCAGGATTTTTGCATCTATGTTCATCAAGGATATTGGTCTGCAGTTTTCTTTTTTGTTGCGTCCTTTTCTGATTTTAGTATCAGGATAATGCTGGCCTTGTAGAATGAGTTAAGGAGAATTCCCTTCTCTTCAATTTTTAAAAATAGACTGAAGAGGGTTGGTATTAGTTTTTCTTTATACATTTGGTAGAATTCAGCAGTGAATCTACCCAGTCTTGGGCTTTCTTTTGTCGGGAGACTTCGTGTTATTCAATCTCATTGTTCATTATGAATAATGAGTCTGTTCAGGTTTTCTATTTCTTACTGATTCAATCTTGGCAGATTCTATGTTTCCAGGAATTTATCCACTTCCTCTAGGTTTTCCAGTTTGTAACATATAGTTGTTCATGAATAGTTTGTGATGATCTTTTGTATTTCTGTGATATTAGTTGTAATGTCTCCTTTTCCATGTCTCATTTTGTTTATTTGAGTCTTATCTCTTCTTTTCTTGGTTAGTCTAATTAGTAGTTTATCAATTTTGTTTATCTTTTCAAATGATCAACTTTTATTATTGTTGATCCTTTATATTGTTTTTAGTCTCTATTTTGTTTAGTTCTTCTCTGATCTTTATTATTTCTTTTCCTCTACTAATTTGAGATTTGGTTTGTTCTTGCTTTTTTAGTTCCCTGAAGTGCACTGTTAGGTTGTTTATTTGAAATTCTTCTGTTTTTTACTGTAGGAGTTTATTGCTGTAAACTTACCTGTTAGCACTGCTTTTGCTGTGTCCCACAGGTTTTTGGCATGTTTTGTTTCCGTTTTCACTAGTTTTGATAAATTTTTTTATTTCCATCTTAATTTATTCATTGACCCACTGGTCATCCAGGAGAAAGTTGTTTCATTTCCATGTGTTTGTATAGTTTTCAAAGCTTTCAATATTGATTTCTAGTTTTATACCATTGTGGTCTGAGATGGTACTTGATATGACTTTGATTTTTTAAAATTTGTTGAGACTTCTTTTGTGGCTTAACATATAGTCAATCCTGGAGAATGTCACATGTGTTGATGAGAAGAATATGTATCCTGCAGTTGTTGGATAAAATGTTCTGTGAATGTCTGTTAGGTCCATTTTGCCTAAGGTCCACTTTAGGTCCAGTGTTTCTTTGTTGATTTTCTTTCTAGATGATCCGTTTAATGCTGAAAGTGGGGTATTGAAGTCCCCAACTATTATTGTATTGGTGTCTATCTCTTTCTTTAGATTAGTAAATATTTGTTTTATACATCTGGGTGCTCCAGTCTTGGATGCACATATTTTTAGGATTATCATATCCTCTTGTTGGATTGATCTCTTATCATTATATAATGATCTTCTTTGTCTTTTTTTACTGTTTTTGACTTAAAGTCTGTTTTATCTGATATATGTATAGCTACTCCTGCTTACTCTTGGTTTCTGTTTGTGTGGAATATCTTTTTCCATCCCCTTACTTTTAGTCTATACAGTGTCTTTACAAGTAAAGTGCATTTCTTGTAGGTAGCATATAATTGAATCATTGTTTTTATTTATTCCACCAGGCTGTATCTTTCAAGTGGATAATTTAATCAGTTTGAATTAAAACCTATTATTAATATGTGAGGTTTTGTTCCTATCATATTGATAATTTTTTTCTGGTTGTTTTGTTTATTCTTTGTTCTTTTCTTTTACTCTTATTGATTGTCCTTGTACTTTGCTAATTTTCTGTGGTAATACCAGTTGAGTTTTTTTCTCTTCCTCATTTATGTGTTTCCTTTACCAGTGAGTTTTCTATTTTTGTGTGTTTTCATAACAGTAACTGTTGTCTTTTTGCTTCTAGGTTTAGGACTTCCTTGAGCATTTCTTGTAAGATCTGTCTAGTAATGATGAATTCCCTCAGCATTTGCTTGTCTGGGAAAGACTATTTCTCCTTTATTTATGGAGTATTATCTTGTATCTGGACATCTAAATTTCTTGCTAGACTTGGGATATTTTTCTCTATTATTTTGTTAAATAGTTTTTTGAACCCTTTTGCTTTCTCTTCACCTTCAGAGATACCAATAATTTTTATATTTGTTCACTTTATGTGTCATGAAGGTTTTGTTCATTCTTTTTTGTACATTTTTCTTTATTTTTTCTGATTGACTTATTTCAAAAGACCTGTCTTTAAGTTCTGAGATTCTTTCTTCTGCTTTATCTAGTCTATTGTTGAAATTTTTGAGTATATTTTTATTTCATTCAAGAAGTTCTTCAGTTCCAGGATTTCTGGTTTTTTAATTATATCTACTTCTTAAGTAAATTTCTCATTCATATCCTGAATTATTCTGATTTCTTTGTATTGGTTTTGAAAATTCTCTTGTATCTCATAGAATTTCTTTTGTATTATAATTTGGAATTCATTTTTCAAGATTTCATAATTTTTTTAGATTGGGATCTGTTGTGGGGATTATTATGTTCCTTTGGAAGTGTCATATTTCCTTGCTTTTTCATATTTCCTGTGTCCTTATGCTAATATCTGAATATCTGATGTTATAGTCACTTCTACCAATTTTTTGAATTTGTTTTTGTAGGGAAGGAATTTTTCCTGAAGATGTACCAATGATGTTTATTGGGTAGGGCCCTTTGGCTTTGATTCAGGGTGTGTACCATAATGTAGTCTCTTTGTAATTTTTTCAGCTATAAACAGCATCATTGGTATCTGTGATTTCATCAGTGGTTTAGGGTGCAGTTACTAATGGAGGCTATGGTAAAGTTTTGCTGGGTAAAAAGATGCCAGATGGGCCAGTCTTTAGACGCCAGTGGTGGCAATAATGAGCTGAGCCTGCCTGGTCTTGGGAGCAGGGTGGTGGCATATACCAGCACCAGTGTTAGCAGGACCAGTTGGGCTGATTCTTGGGCATCCAGGTGGCTTGCTCAGATGCCAGTAATGGCAGTGGTTGGCCAAGTAGATGCGCAGGATCTTGAGATCCTAGGCAGTTGGTGTGGTGTGGGCAATGGCAGTAGCAGTGATGGGATGACTCTTTGGGTCCCAAGCAGTGTGCACTGGTGTTGGCAGTGGATGCAATAAGGGGTTGCCACCCACAGCCCCAAACACACACCTCTCAGGCTCACCTGCTTTCAGAGCAGCAGAGGCTCAGTGCCATGCAGAAGGGGGAGGGGTCCTGCCCTCACACACAACCCCAAGCATGGAGACCATGCCTCTAGTGGGGGCATGATTGCCACTCACAGCCCTAGACAGGAAGCCTTTTTGCTTGCCTGCTGCAGCCTCCAGAGACAGCTGTAGCAGCTGTAGCTACAGGGGTGTGCAGAGTGGGGGAAGGGGTCCTGTTCACTACATGTGAACTGGAGCACAGAGGCTGTTCTGCTGGAATCTCACTGTCCACTTATGAGGCCAAGCACAGAGTTTATGTCACTTGTAAGGGCAGGGTTACTTCTCACAGCCCCAGACAGGGAGCTCTCAGGCTCTGGAGAGCACATGCTTTTTTGTTTCTTTTGTCCCAGTGGCCACATTTTTGATGTGCTGCACCATCCTTTCCCAGGGAAGTAGTATTCCCTGTGAACTAGAGTACTGGTAACCCCATAGCACTTTTGGGCCCAACTACAGCTGCACAACTGTACCCCTCCAAGTGGATATTGAGGGATGTCAATGAGGCTCCTGGGATATGGAGATATGGGTGTTGTGGTTCTCAGGGCAGGATGCAGTCCTATGAGGCTGTGCTGTCACAATGGTGCCCTGTGGCAGCCACTTAGGGCTCAGGTGTGTGAGTGACCCAGCATGAGTTCTCTATGTGGTGCCATGCCCTTGTGGGGTCTTCAAATCCCTGCCCATGCTAGTGTCAATGTTCATGTGGGTAGAAGAGCTCTCTTGTGGTTCACATTGCAGCATCCTGCCACGGGGATGTGGACCACTGAAGTTCTTTCACTTACCCTTTCCCCACAATAGCAAGCCCCTCCAGGCTCTCAGTTGATCTTAGCCAAGCTGGCCACTCACTTCCTTATCCTTCTGTGCCTCAGGTGTTTCCCATGACTTCTCTGTTGGACTCTAGTGTTCTCTCCTAAATGTTATATTTAAGGTGTGATTATCTATTTGTGATTTTGGTTTTTCTTTCTGGAGAGGGCAAGTGTCCCATATTTCTAGTCAGCCATCTCGAACTGCTCTCTCTGCATAACAATTCTTAATCATCTCCAAAACACACTTGAAGTTAGTCTTATTGCTTCTATCCTTCTAAATTTTCACCATATCTTAGTCCATTTTGTGCTGCTATAACAGAATACCTGAGACTGGGTAATTTATAAAAAAGAGAGATTTATTTCGCATAGATATGGAGGCTGATAAGTACAAGATCAATAGCCCACATATGGTGAGGGCCTTCATGCTGTGTCATCCCATGGTGAAAGTGCAAAATAGAACAAGCAAAAGAGAGAAGAGACCAAACTTGCTGTCTCAAGCCTTTTTATAATCAACATTAATCCATTAATGAGGGTGGTGTGGCTTAAATACCTCCCAACACCGTTGCACCAGGAACTAAGTTTCCAATATGTGCTTTCTGGGGATACATTCAAGCCATCACAGGTCTCTTCAACAAAAGCTTCTAGTTAGTAAACAAATATTTATTTTTTATTGCATACAAAATGAAATAAAAACAAACAAAAAGAATAAACTGGGTTCCATCTTCCAGGGACTTGCCATTTATTAAGAAACTTACTCCATGAAGGCAGGGACTTTGTTTTGTTCAGTTCTGTACCTACAGTACTTAGAATAACATCAGGCACATGGCAAATAGTCAATAAATATTTGTTAAATAAAGCAATAAATGAATGAGTGAATAAAATAGAGATGTAAAATGGCATTAGGAGTATAAAAGTCTAAGCACAGAAAGATTGTGGGCATATAAAGAGCCTAGTTTAGTATCTGTCACATATAATTGCTCAATAAATAGTGGTTGTTCATTTTATTAATGGAAACTAATGTCATTGGAAAAAATATTTGTGTAAGAATTAGCAAAGTTTCTGGATCAACAAGAGAAGTTTCCTTTAGGGTAGACAAAGATTAGCAAAGAAAGCAATACAAGCAAAGAAAAAGCATATTATCTGGGAAACCAAGAGGTCAAAAATGTATAGTATTCTATGCAAGTAAATTTTTCTAACATCTGTAAAATAGTCACTGATCAGCCTGTCTCCAATATAGGAAGTTTTTATAAAATGCTATTTTCAAAAGATATAGAATCTTTAGGTAATAAAAGCCACAGATACTGAAAATATGCCAATCCTTATAAATTCATTAATTATTCACATGTACCTTTGGATCTTAATTAAGCAAAGTTGGCCTTTATAAGATTAGAAGGGGTAGTTTGTGATGACTTTTGATAATCTTTCCTTCATAGTCAGTTTTGAGAGCAATAAACCAAGGTGGTGTCAATTTAAACAAAAAAAAGAGCAAGAAATCTAACTTCAATGACCCAGGGTATAGGCTCAATGAAGCAGTTTACCATTAGGAATTCCAATAGCAATCACAATGTAGGGATGGAAAAATAATTTTTCCTCTACCCTTCTGTCTTAGTCCATTTGTGATACTATAACAAAGTACCTGAGACTGGGTAATTTACAAAGAACAGAACTTTATTCTTTTCTCAGTTCTAGAGGCTGGGAAGTTCAAGATCAAGGCACCAGCAGTTTCAGTTGCCTTGTGAGAACTTCTCTCTACTTCCAAGATGGTGACTTATTGCTATATCCTCCAGAGAGGAAGAATCCTATAAATCCTGTGTCTCCACACAGCAGAGGGCAGAGGGGCAAGAAAACTGAGGAGGCACACTGCATAAGGTCTCTTTTGTAAGGTTCTTAATCCTATTTATGAGAGAGGAGACCTCATGGCCTAATTAACTCCTGAAGGTCCTACTTATAAATACCATCACATTGGAAACACCTGAATTTTAGGGGGACACATTCAAACCATAGCCCCTTCTGAGTTTTCAACTGGGACCCCTGTAACAACAGGTGAATTAACAAGAAAAGAAAAAGAAATTTATTAACATGTATATCTTATAAATACATGTTACTCAGGGAAAGAGTGACACTCAAAGAGGTGATTTAGATCTCCAACTTACCTACCATCTTCAACAAAGAACAATAACTATTAAATATTTAGAGAGGTGACAAGACAAAGAAAAAGAACCTTGAGTCTCTAGGGGCAGCAAATTGTGGGACAATAAATATATGGAAAACTCATGGTGGATAAAGGCTAGTCAGTACATTTTTTTTATGTAGATTCCTCTAGTACCATCTCTGGGCTGATAAGGGTCTAAAGTCATCTCCAGTGATCAACCTTTGTCCTTCCTGGTAGAAAGGGGGAAGAGGGACACTTTTGTAAATTTATGTCCTACTTTCAGACAAATAGAGGAGAGCAGAGAGTCTTTCTTGTAACTGCTTTTTCTCAATTGCCTTCAGCTAAAAAAAAATCCTTATGTCAAAGTGACATATTTTGGAGTAGCATATTTTTCTATCCTTCAACAGTAACTGGCAAATTCCAAACACTCAATATACTCAATATATTTGAATAAATAAAGGAGTAACCAGTTTAAATTGCTTTGCTTTATATAGGCAGAAAATGAAGCTCAGAGAGCTTAGGTGGCTTGCTAAGAGCCACAGAGCTTGTTAGTGACAATGTTAGACTGGCTCTTCTGATCCTTGGCCCAGTGTTGGTCTGCATTCCTCTCTTCATTGTAGTTTACAGTGACGCCATTAAAGGAACTGGACCCACTAGCAGCTGCTCTCTAAATGTGTTCCTGATTTGAGTCTTCAGCCATGAGACATACATCTCTATTCTTGTTTCTAGTGAGAGATGAACTGGCATTCCTGGGCTTGTTTCTGAGGAGGAAATCATTTTGAGTTGAAACACAGCCAGATAGAGGAAGTCCTGCTGAGTCTGAAGGAAGTTCACTCATCCTTTGCAAATGCTCTGGAAGGAAGAAAAAATAATTCTTGTCTTTGCAGTTTTAGCTAGCAAATATTGGGCAACAATCCACTGGATTATTTCTTATGCACCTGTATGTAAATAATCCGAATGGAACTGATTAACATTTAAATTCTAAGTTACTGAAGTATCCAAGGGGAAACTGATTAGATTGACTTGATTTGGTGCCAATATGGTAAATGCCTTAATGTTTTAAACAAATGGAGGCAGCAATCTCCTATGATTTTGAAACATCACACTTTTAAAAAATTCTCACTTTGAAATCTGGAAGAAAGTGCCTTATCTCAAATAGTTTGTTTTCCTTCTCCTTAGTATCAAATAAATGTTAACATTTATTTTCATAATCATGGAGATACCAGCATTGGGTCACCATTGTGTTCCTCTAGTGGATTATTTCTAACCCAAATGGCTTTTTTTGTTGTTTGAAAAAACCAAATGCCTTTGGGGCTCAATATGCTTGGAAAATATGCAAATGATGGCTTTCCTCTGTCAATCTGGGAGTGACGATTCAGTAAGCCCTTCATCCACATCATCTGTAGCATAATAGCATTTTAATTTAGAGTCAACCTTTTTGCTTAGCTCGTATGTATCTTGTGCATTTTAAGAGAAACTATTTACAGAGAAGTATAGAAGTCCCTAGAGATGCAACATCTCATTTTCAATTCTGTTGGCAGGAATACTAATTACATTATCACATATTCAGCAGCATTCAGCAAAGTTATTTATTCATTCATTCTTAAGACCTGGGATGCCTACCAGGTCAGTTTCAATAAGCAGTACCTTGAGAATCTCTGCTGATGGTACACACAGATAATTAGGTGTATAGTTAGAAAAAAATCTCACCCCAAAAAGCTCAGCCTTGGAGATTTGCCTACTTTCTCATTCTTTGAGTGAGAGAGAAAATCCAATAGTTGCTAGAAATGAGGAAGCATTTATCACCCAAATCTCTCACCCCCACAGGTTCAGTTTCTTAATTGCAGTTTGTTTTTAGTTCTTAGAATAGTAAGTGAAGTTGCTGACAGTTAATATTGAAGTCTGGGTGAATGGTCTTCTAAGGTTACCCTCAATCTTGTGAAAATATTCAGAATTTGCATTTGGAACAATTTTGCTCTTCAGATGATTTTGAAAATGAATGTTTCCTGATTAATACCACAAACCTTTATTTTTTAAATCTTTAATAATCATTGGTTAAAAATAACAATTTACACTCCACACCATCTTCTAGTAATCTTATTTAACTTTGATATTAAAGAAACTGGAAGAATGTAAATATGCATATTTCATTATAAATGTCAGATAATCCTAATAGTATTAACTCAAAGGTGTTGAAAAAATGAGTGTCTGACAAGGACTAGGCCTTGAAAGAAGATATTTCTGTAACGAATGACACGATCTTAGAAATTGCCCAATTTCACAAAGCAAATGGTAGCTTTGCTATTATACCAGGATTGTAGCAAAACTGCCTTCTGGTCCATGTCACTCAAAATGTAGAGAAAAAGTAAATCACAGACCATAAAGCAAATTCCTGAGGGCAACATTAGAGCTTTATTTTGCCTCAAGTTTGGATTTTCTACATTTTTTTCTTGAGGAATTTGTGAATGACCTTGGCCTAGCTGCAACACTTGGGCTAGATCCTATCCTACCCTGTGCCCAAGCACCCCTTCCTTTAATATAGGAAAAGTCTACCTTCCCTTCCTACTACACAGGGCCTAATGGAAATTCAGATGTAGGAAAGGAGTTTCACTTCCAAGGTGTTTCTACACATTCAATGTCAAAAAGCAACTAGAAGCCCAGTGAGAAATCTGACTTTTTGCGCAACTGTAATGTCACTTTCCCCTAGGAATAGAAGATAAAATTGGGTAGGCAGAACTAGCCCACTGGGAAATATTTTTGAGACCTAAATGCTACTGAAAATGGTAACATTAGAAATCTATTCCTAAGAGATTTAGGGTTCTTAATAAAGATCCCAGAATGCCAAAGCTTTCTTGGTAATGGTAAATGATAATGAAAACAAAGTTTCCATTTTCTGAGTTCCCTTTCTTGATGATCATTTTCTTTACTATAGATAATAGTGATTATGGGGTCAAACGTTCAGCCTTCTTATTAATATCGTAAGTAAAAAGGCCACAGAGAATTTTATTTGCTCAAAGAATATTTTCAACTTCTCCTTATAAATATTCTTAATTTGTATAATGGCTTCCTTTTCTGACTTCCTCTGGTAGGTTGTCTCTTGTGAATGTAGCAGCAACACACACAGCACTGGCTATGAGATGAGGAAGCTGTATTCTCCTAAGCAATGTAGTTAGACGGTTCAGACTCCATCAGGAAGTTTCTCTTCTGGTCAATAGGATGGAATGTAATCCCTTCCCAATCCTTCAGTAGTGCCTAAACCATAGTAACAGAAATAGAACAAAAGTTTCACTAGAGAGGGAGAAAGGCACAGAGCCATGCAAGCAGGCATGCCATTCCTGGGATAGTAGGCGTGGACTAAATTTTAGAGTTTATTTAGAAGAAACAAAACTTTCTTTAGCAAAACAATAAGTGCTTGATATGTAAAGTCAACTTTCATTGACTGCAGATGGGTGCCAGAAATATACAAATACCATAAACGATCCTAAGAGGCAAAAGAGATGCCCAAGCACAGACCTGTGTGGGAAAAGGAATGCTGTTAAGATAGGGAAAAGAAGATGAGCAGGACTTGGATATCACAAAAACAGGAGGCAGCCAGACTGAACTCACATTGAGATCATTCTCTTGGGCCGAACTCTCTAAGGGTTTTCTTCCCTTCCTTAGGAATGATATAAAAATAAACATATCTTTTGTAATCTGCTGTGTACCATTATGCTTAACAGTCAAGTGTTTATAGTGTTCATTCTATAGTGTGGATTAGGTTATGGCAATCAATAATTTCACTGTTTGCATGAAATCCTGTAGCTATCTGAACTGGAAACCCTGATTATTGCAGTGAAGGTCTTGGTGCTAGAATTTTGCAAACAAGAAAATAGCTCACCATCCTTAGGTCTGTGTATTGGATTTTTCTACTTTTTCAGTGATACCAGCCAGCAAGATTCATGGGATCCATGTGAAATTGCATATTTTTCCAGCAATAATACTTTTGAGTATATGCTTGTCTTTTGAATTCTTTAATTAATTTAAACATATTTTCTAAACTCCATTGGAACAGAACTATTTAGTTAAGATATGACATGTGTATTTATGTGTGTCAGCATGTGTGTGCGTGTGTGAGAGAGAGAGAGACAGAGAGAAGGAGAGAGAAAGAGAGAGAGATATCATATTAATTTCAGGCAAATGAGCTCTATAGATATTGGTCCAGGAGAATTTTAAGTAAGAAGATGCTACCCACATTTTGGATTTATTGTTTTGTTGTTGTTATAACATTGCTTTGGTAGAATATAAATAGAAAGAGGGTTTCTGCCTAATGTGGCCTATGAATTAAGTGTTTTTCAATGGCATCAACTTGTGTCTGCTTTAATAGCCAATTTCTGTACATCATATCTCAGTGGAGTGGAGCATCATCAGAGTAGAGTAGTATCTTAGATGGAATTTAGACTCCAATCACCCACAGAGATTTAATATTAAACCTTCTCTCAGTAAGTGCAACTCAATCAGTTTTTCTTTCCCTGTAACAATAGATCACTATTTCCTTGGCCAGGCATCAGATGAAATAATTTGCACTCACTTTTAAGAGCCATGTTTAATAGAAACGTGCATCTTTAATCATAAGAAGCACACTCATAACAGTGAAATTTTTGCATCAGGAGAGGGCTGTAAGGACTGTGTTCTTATGGAACAGTCACATGGGGACATTTCTTCATCAGGTTATATACCAGGTAAAATACAGGTAATTATAAAATTGACCATTTTGTGTGTGTGTGTTTCCTTTAGCTAAATACATAAAATAAGTACATTGTGTGAATACAACTCCATCATAATGGACTCAGTTTGTACACTTCAATGGGCAATCTTTTATAGACTATTTTTCAGTCTGGTGTTTGTTTCTGAACCACACAGACATTGCCTAATGTTTATTCAAATATATCAGTTGAAAAATATTCTTTAACCTTCTTCCTATGGTTGCCCCACTGTCCCACCTGCTGAGACTCAAACAAACACCAGTGTGTCTTCAGAATGTCTTTGTTGCTGCTGCAGTTAGATGCTTCCTCAGGGACCCCAGGAATAGCAACAACCCAGGAAACTCCATCAGTGTTATAGCTACCTGCCTGAGTTTGGTTACTCTTCTAGAACTCGAAGCTGAGGTAGAGGGAGTGGATGGTAACACACCTGAAAGTTTAATTTGGAAGAGATCAGAACATTTTTTTCTCTGTCTTACAAGTAAGCCTCCTGGCTTACTGCACCTTTTCAAACATTACTACTCCTGTTCGAAATAAGATCTGCACAATGCTATCTTCATAGAATACTTTCTTACTGTTTAAGAAGTTTTCACTTTAAAAAGATAAAAACAACCATCAGGCTTGAATCCACTTGGATTGTGTAAAAACAATTACAGTGGCTTTTATTTAAGCAAAAAATTTTAAGTGTCCATTAAATCTTATCATTAGTGGCCTTGATGGTAAAGTAGTCTAAGGTAGAGCTTCTAAATAGGAAAGGGTTCATTTTCTAAACAGGGCCTTGTGGGGAAATTGTCCATTCATAACTGATGACTGATAGAATTCAGTGAACTTGAGCTTCATATGAATGCTCTGGCCTCTTTGTGATAGAATCTGAAAGTGTGTACTGCAGGACTTCCGACAGTTATGGTAAGAGATGTCACTCATTTATATTAAAAAATAAAAATGGTAATTTTTCATTTGTACTTTTTCTGGGTGATTGCAAAACTAACAGCTACATTTGCATTTGACATGAATGATGATTATATGAAGAATAGTCTGTAAGACTCAATAACCTTTTGAAGTTAATAAACTTTAAATGATATGGAAATAAAGAACGAAGACTGTATATACATTCTAAAAGGAATAGTGCAGGAAGTAAGCATGAAATGGATGAATTAATCCTTAAGATGTATTATTTCCTTAGTCTAAAAAGAAGGAGGAAGAGAAGGTTGGTGGGGGGGATGTGGAGGAGGAGAAGAAGGAGGAAGAGGAGGGAAGACAGGAAGAAGAGGAAGAGGAGGAGGACTTGCTTAAAACTGTGTTTAAATTTGAGTTCAATAACACTAGATTTTTGTAATAAAATGTAGATATATTCATACTTTTTAAACTTGGAAAAGAGCAAGTTAATAAGGAAAACGTATTATTCTAAAGGAAACTTTTATCAGAGAGTAATCTTAGTTTTACTACAGGCAGTATATAATGTAGTAAGAAGAACACAGAGCTTGGAATCAGAGGAATCGGATTACAGCTCCAATTTTGCTTGACATTAGGCAAGTTGCTATGCCACTGAGTACATGTTTTCTAACTTGTAAAATGTATCACCATCTTTCTCACAGAGTTTGGTTATGCTCAAAGTAGAATATGTATATCAAAATATTCCACAAACTATTCTTTTTAGTAAATTACGCTTAATAGAATAGAAATGAGTTTAACCCCCTACTCTACCACCGTCAGGAGGTATGATCTAAGTGTAACTCCTTGCCTCTCTAGTCATCTGGGGAGGAGGGGAGTATTGTACTATCTAGTCCATGTGGTTTCCTAAAGTTCAGAGCCCTGGTTACAAAATATAGAAACTACAGGCCAGTAGCTCTTTCTACCAATTCTCCCAGTGGCTGGTAAATTTCTAGGAAAAAGTTATTTTCTGTAAAGGCTTTTGGTGGCCTGAAAGAGTTAATGTGATTCCTAAACCATCTAGTGACAGCCAGAGAATAGTGATATTTGGTTGACTATGACAAAGAATCTGATCTCCCCTCATTTGTAGTGCCAAAGCTGTCAAACCCCAAGCACCAGAAGCCTATCACCAAATATTAATTTACCTGTTGTGTGCATCTAATTACTGACAGCTCTGAATCCCATATCATTTTTGGTGGCCTTCCCACTGACATGTTCTTTGATTGAGAAAATAGCCAGAAAGCCAGTGTGTCCCTCATGTGGCCACCTCAGTTTAGTCTCCTTATTATGCGGGAATATTTTCCCCTAAATTAGATTTCCTGTCTTCATAGTGGCAGTTTACATGAATTTAATACATTACAAAATGTGCAGTCCCCTTGAGATTCTGTGATAGATTGTGGTATTTGAAACCCATGTTTCCATGGGAAATAAAAGCCTAGGCCATGGCCAAATATTTTATCAGCTTAGCATTATCTTGAGATAATGGCACTATTAATGCTTGTCACCCTTGTCTGCTTCCCAGGGCTTGTGTTGGCTCTTTCCTTGCTTCTGAACAAGGTGCTGAAAGCTTTAAAGCTTCAAGCTCCTTTCATAATAACCAATCTAGATAGGTACCCTTTGTTCTATGTTGTCTGGCATATAGTCATGCACAATGGGCCCTTTTATTACTTTCCCCTCAATGATACTGAATCTAATTACCACTTATGCTACATGGGATGGGATCGCTATATATTACAGCTTGGCTGTGATGGGCTGGTGATGTCACGTCAAGGGATAACAGGACAGCTGTGAGTTTTTACTGTAGGATGGCTAGAAGAAGGGACACAGTGTAAGAAAAAGACAGAACACAAAATCCAAGGACTTATCAAAGTGAAATCTAAAGCCCTGGGATCATCAAATTGCCAGCTAGGAAATATCAGAAGCTCCCAGATTAAACAGAAATGAGAAATTATAGGTAAGTCTTTCATTGCCTTATTCATCTCCATTTAACTCCATGGAGGATAAAATTAAAAAATCAAGAATTTAAAAAATACATACACTTATGTTGGCTGCCTTACATTCTTATGTATCCGTCTTTACTATATTTTAACTGTTTGTCCAGGAGTTGAGTTCCTATATGTGGAGAGTAATTTTTGACTTCCTAATTACATTAGTCTTTCTTCTTATCCCACATTTTCCCATGATAAAGCTTGTGTCTGGGCAAAGGGTTCATTGCTCCCTTAAGAATTCAGAAAAGTGATTTCTTAGTATACATCTCTGCTTTGCTCTGGATTCTAAATTCTGGTGCCTTACTAGTCACCAGCTAACTTCTATTAGTAGGCTGTGCTCTACGTAGTGACTGACAACTCAAAATTGACTTTCTATTTTTAGTATATTCCAACCATGGTCTTAAACAGTAACTGCACATGCATATGCATAGCAGTATTTTAGGTACAAAGAGAATGTTCTATTAGAGCTGAACCCTCACTTGATTCTCTGATATAAGAAAGGCATGAACGAGCTGAAATCAAAAAGCTGTTAGATTCACAAGCAGTGACTTAGAGATTGTTTTTATAATCTGTATGTAAAAGTTGAAATTTAATTATGTGCCAAAATATAACTTTAAAAACATGGAAACTGGTTTTAATCAAATGTCATCAGAATTGGAAAAGAACCAATTTAAGTATATCTTGTAACTGCAGTGAGTCAAAGTTATTCCCCTCATGTGCTCTGGATAGTCTCAGATGATTCAAACTAGAATCCTACTTTTACTTTCTGAGAAAATTTGCTCACAAATATTGGTATGCATAATAGTTGTACAATTTGCATCAGTTTAAGGGAATTACTTTATGGGAGGAAGATAAGAAAATCTGTGCCTCCATGTTCATGGTAAGTGTTAGGTATGTGGTCTCTACCCCAGGGAAGGTTTGCAAAGCCAGAAAAGGGGATGGGAGGGAGGAGGGGAGATAAAAGGCAGCTGAGCAGGCAAAACAGGGAAGGTTTGCAAGCCTAAAAGGGGGATGTGGCTGAAAACAAAGACTGCTATGGCACAACTTCCTCCCAAGTGTCAAGGACTTGCTGTATACTGTGATTATGATTATTGTTTAATTTTCCCCCAATGCCATTCCCTCCTCCCAACCCTCTATAAAAAACTCACTGGACCCCATTTTGGGGTGGACGCCTATTTCGGCTTCCACCCATCTGCACCCAGGTGCTCAAATAAACAGTTCTTTATATCTTTGGGCTTCGCATGTTTTTCTCTCAGCTCCGACCTAACAGTAAGAATTTATTTTTCTTGGACTTGGAAGTAAGGAGGGAGAAAAATACAGTAATAGTAACACATTACAGTCAGCTTTAGCACACTTAGTAGGTATTAGAAGTTTCTATGAAAGGATGATAGTGTGCTTCATGAGTAACACACAAGAACATGTCACATTCTTCTGATAAGTGTTTAGCTGTGACATGACACAGGTGGCAGTTTGGCTTCTTGAAAAGCAGACTGTGAAGCAGAGATTTGCATGGAAGTTTATTGAGCAGAGTTCTTCATATAAACATAGGGTTGGCATAGTGAAGAAAGTAGGGCTGGATGGGGGGGAAGGATTAACCTGTAATGTAGTCCTACTTTTAGCCAATACTGTCAAGCTCTCTGGAGCTAGGATGCTAGTCAAAGCAATCTTGAAATGGGGCAAGAGGTTAGGCCTTTATACCCCTACGTGGACCAGTCACTGGATGTGGACTGCTGTGAGAAGGGGCATCCCCTTAGGTGAGGATGCTCTTTTCAGCTGAGGGCAAGTTCCAGAGAGGGACACAATTGAAACTTCAACCACCAAAACTCCCAAATCCTGGGAAAATGAATGCCTCAGTCCTCAAGGGGAAATCTGGCCAGCACATCATAGCATCTATCACAGGAAGTGTGTACAATAAGGAAGTAGCACAGTAGATTTGGAACAAATGAGCTTTGAATTCAGACAGACCTAGGTTCAAAGATCGGATCAGACAATGATAAATTACGACAATGCTGGCCAAATTATTTACCACTAAAAATCTTTACTTCCTCATCTGAAATCTTGGAAAAAGTATCTCTCTCTCACTCTGTTGTTATGATTATTAAATCAAATACTATATATAATGTGCTAGCACTCTGTCTGGCACATGTTAGACGTGCAATAAGTGTTGGTTCTATGCTCCTCACCACTTCTTCCATACAAAAAGAAAATTAGTCAAATAATAAGTATTGATTGAGCATCTACTACTTGCTGTCCTCTATGCTAGTAATATTAGAGGATAAGGATAAATATAAGACATGGTCCCTATCCTAAAGAGTACTTTTCATTTAGTTAGAACAAACAAGACGGATACAAATAAAACAACTGCAAATAATAACATTAGAAAATCATTGAATATTAAATTGAATGTTTGGTTATAAGAAAAGATCAATGACAGCCAGACTGATCAGGCAACAAACAAACAAACAAAAAAATGTCATGGAAAATGTACTTTTTGAGCTGGGCCTTAAAGAACAGGTCAAGTTTAAATGCTTGGTGGGAGAAGTAAAGGATTCTGAATGAGGGAATCCTTACAGAGACAGATGAGAAAGAGCAGGGCTTTCGCTGACTTGAGCGTCATTGTGTATGTGGAACTACACAATTTTGAATAGCCATTCATAAACTATCACCCTGGCAGTTCAGTCTAATCCCTATATAGCTGTTACAGAGCTGACTCCCTTTAACCTATTAAAATAACATAACACTTCTGAAAACTGAGATTCTGTGTGAGAAAGATAGAAGTTAAGGCTTATTTCTACGGTTACACATTGACGCTGGACTTCTACTGACCTTCATATTACACCTTAACTCCCCACCCCACCCCCATTAGAAAAGTCACTTGCCCACTAATACTGGATTCACTAAGTAATAGTGATTGTGATTTTGGATAAGAAGAGTTATATTAAATATAATCAAAGTTGTCTAAGGTAGAATAGTCTAGCAGCAAATTGCAAGATAAACAGCAAGAAGCCATGGGGAAAAAATTGACATAATTCTATTAGTAATTGTATAAAGAAGTGTAATAGCACAAAGACAACTCCTACATGAGAGTTCAAGATATAAAAAATTCAGAAGTCACAGGCACAAATCTGACAGTTGAAACCAGTATAGTAAATTTGTTCTTCAAAAATGAGAATTAGAAGGGGAGAGCCCAAAACTAAGAACTAAGTCTTGGGGAATGCATACAGTTGGCCAGATATACAAGAAGAAAGATCTGACATTGTCTAGAAATCAAAAGAAAAAAGTGGTTCCATGAGGGTTGAGGTGACCATGCATGCCAAATGTTACCAAAAGGCCCAGAGTAGTCAAAAAGTCACTGGAATTAGTAATAAGAAATTATTTATGCCCTTTGAAAGAGTAGTTTTTCAGGTTAATGATGAGATTGGAATGTTAAATGTTGAGCAAGGACACAGGTAGAGAAGATATGGAGGCCATGGGCATTGTGATGGTTAACTTTATGTGTAAACAAGGCTGGGCTATGATACCCAGTTGCTAGGTCCAACCCCAGTTGTCTGGATGTTGCTTTAAAAGTCCTTTTTAGATGTAATTAATGTTTAAATCAACAAACTCTGAGGAAAGCAGATTACCCTACATAATGTGGGCCAATCAGTCAAAGGCCTTAAAAGAAAAAACTAAAGAAGAAAGAATTCTGTCTCCAATATTCCATCAGACTCAAGACTGTAACATCAATTTTTCCCTGGATCTCCAGCTTGCTGGTCTGTCCTGCAAGTTTTGGACTTGCCAGCTTCTACAGTCACATGAGCCAATTCCTTAAAATATATCTGTCTCTATTTATACATCCTATTGGTTCTGATGCTGTGGAGAACCCTGACTAAAACAGGTATTAAATGTCAATTTGATACATTTTAAAAGGAGAAGAAGAAACAATGATAGAGGAACAGGAAATCAAGATATTGTTTCTGAGATATAGAAGATAAATTTGAGAGAAAGATAACTTAAGATTGCAAGTTGAAACTACTGATTGTTGCTTAAGTGCCCTCCAGGCACTAAGAACCAAAGTTGACTTCAATACAATACAATAAGGTCAGAGTACCTTCAAATCCACCTAAGATAAGAACCATATCCAAATCAGTTTGGGCCAAGGTTTAATGGGCCATTCTCATCACAGGGCTTCTGTAACTCTTTGGACAAAACGTGCACAGTTACTTTCACCATGTTTCACTCTTTGTCATCCATTGTCCTTCCCACAGTGTGTCACCATCTCATTATTTACTAAATTTCTGTATTCTCAGCTCCATTATGCTCCACACTTTCTTTTTCACTGAACAAACCTCACATTCCATATTTGTCACCCAATCATGTCCAGATCAGGTGTTCTTGATGTAGCCCTAAGCACCTTTACTTCCTTTATTTTAACATCTATTATATTTAATACTATATTGTCATTGCTATTTACTTGTATATATCTCACACTAGACTGTAAACTCCATGAGATCAGAGACGGTGTTTAGCAGTGCCCTAACAAGCACTCAACAGATGTTTGTTCTATGATAGAATAAATGAATCCATGAATAAAGTTTTAACACAACAATCAACACTTCTATCAGTAAAGTTCTAACAGGATATGGAGAGTATACTCAAATCAGGAAAGCTCTAGGAGAGTTCCTTTACAAAAGAATGAATTACAATGGAGTAGACAGGACAAGAAATCTATAAAGGGATAATACAAGAATCTGGGACTTTCAACAGAGGTTGCCACCCAAGACCCAAAGCAAGAAGGTAAGGCATAGGTTACTGGAACCTAGATACAAAGAGACTCAGAGGTAGAAAAGGTCACGTTATTGGGAATAGTGACCATTTGTCAATAGACACAGCCTGTGCAAGACTACCTTTTAGGGAGGGAACCAGGAGAATAAATGTCTTGATTTCTGTCCCCTCTCCCTCTAGTATTTTCTTGGGGTTTCCTATTGGCTGGACCCAACTGGAAGCAAGAAGGTACAAGAGCCTCTTGATAGTCCATACAGATCAACTCTGGGGCAGAGAGTAAGGTAGAAAAAAGTAGAGAATGTATCTAGAGGGAAAGTGTATATCCATCTAGCTTAATACCATTTACAACTGAGACCTGGATTTCTAGCAACCATGTCTTTTAGTACTCATTTTAATGAATGAAATTTCTCAAATATGTTTCCTAGTATTTTCTACTAGAAATATTTTTGTCTTCTTTACCACAAAGAAATGGTTTAATTTTTCAAGACCTGAATCATAAGTATTCTTCCCAGTATCTTCTCCAATCGTCTCCCAGATATATTGTAATACAAGTAAATGATGCCATGGCATTTTTCTAGAATAATTGTAGTAGTAATGGTGGAAATAATCATAGTAGTTAACACTTATTAAAAATGTATTATTTGCTGGGCATTTTTATTTTTGCTTTACATGTATATGTGCATAATCTCATTTACTCTTTATAGCAATCCATGAGACTTATCTACATGTTACACATAAGGAAACTAAAGATTAAAATTTATTTTATTTAACTTATTCCTTTTAGATAATACATGTGATGAAATCAGAACATATATCCATAGCTGTCATATTCCAAAGCTTGTGCTTTTTAACCACTTCCTACTACCTCTATGAGCTTTATGGCTATCCACTAGGCTACTAGGTCCATATGGGAAGGGGCCACATCCTATTCATTTTTAAACTGTAGCACTTTGCATAGTGTCTGCTCCATAACAGACATCAATAAATGTTTCTAGAATTAAATATGAATGATATAGAGAAAACAAAAAGAATTTATAGAATCAAAGCACATTAATCAACCATAAATTATAGAGAAATGCAAATTATAAAAAGAAAGGAAAGCAGGCAAAAGCTAAGTACAAGAAACAGTCCTTTCTTTTACTAGACATGCAGTAGGTTTACTTTGATCCACTTCTCTCAGCTGGATTCAAGTTAATATTTTTTTTTCTATTCACTATTTTGCTAAGAGCCATGAGATCAGCTTTTTTTGAGTTTGAAACAGCTAGTCTCCTTTTCCTTGGAACAGTCTTCTCCTGAAGCAAAAACCTCACTTTGGAGCAAAGCCTCCCTCCTAGGGTACTTTGTTCTGCCAGTGCCGAGTCCCTTTGAGCCTCTCTCTGGAGCAGGTCTGGAACCAATACTTCCCCCTTCTTTTGAAAGGCTGAGCAAGTTGTCTCTCATCTTGGTTGCTCTTGCTGTGCTGGAGACCTGTGCAGTCTCTCTGTCTCAGCTCATTTCAATAAACCCCCTCCAGCAAAAGCTGGTTGAATACTTTTTAAAGTTAAGATTATTTTTATATAGAACTAATGTCTTACATAAAAAATAAATCATTTTACTATAAGAAAGTCAATAAGCAATGCAGACATAATAACAAAAAAAAAAAGATTTAACTTCAATGATAAGTAGAGACTGAATCAAGTGATTATAAACTTAAAATTTAGAAAGAATTTCAGGCATCTTTCAGACCAACTGCCTATCTAATGAAGAAACTTCTACCTTAATAAACTTGGAGTTCATTGTTTGAATGAAAACTTTTCCTACTTTGAAAGAAAAGCTGGGTTCTGTGTTGGACAGCTATATTAACAGAGCTGCCTTAAATTAAACTAAAATCTGCTTCTTTTGAAATTTTATTATTAATTCTTTTAAATAACATTTACTAACTCTGCTCAATTCACAGACACTGTGCTAGACACTATGGTGTGTGTGGTATTTATCCACTAACATGATATGAAATAGCTCTACTCAATTGTCTATGTTGCCATTTGAGTGGTCCAAAAGTGGACTTGGAGTGGAAGAAGGTGGACAGCCTATTGCTGAATAAAGTGAACAAAGTAGGATAAGACATGTTATCATGGAAGGAGAAGGTGAGAAAGTGGAATAATTTTTACATGATGGAAATGGAAAGCCATAGAATAGCCCATCAAAAAGGGGTAGGAGTGGAGAAGACATTTGGATGTGGGTGGTCATGGCTTGGGTTGGGTGTGAATTGGATGGTGAGAGGCAGATGCAATAAGCAAAAAAAAATTTTCCAAAAGTTACAGATGCATTACAAGAGTAGAATGTATGTTGGAATGAAAAGCAAAGTAAATTTCTACATAATTATAGATCTTGAAATAGAAACATTTCATAACTTTTTCACAAAGTAACTGTTTCCATTTGTTTCATAGTGCTAGACCTACAGAATGTCATTCCCTCATTCCTCACTCCCTCCACCAGCAAATGTTATGGGTACAGGTGGAATATGAAAACAGCAGGGACAGCAGGGTGGAGACAGTACACCTTCCTGTTCACCCACCAGGATTGCCTTGTCCCATGACCGCGCAGCTTTGTTTGACCTACTCAATTACCCTCTTCCCCCTCTCATTACAGAAATAGATTCATATATAATGTTCTGATTGCCATCAAGTAGGAGTAGCCTTAATAGATAGCAAGTACTTTTATCTAATTCCTATCAGAAAAGAAAAATTTAAAAATCCAGAGTTCAAAACCATGTCATTATTTTTGGTATATTGCCCCTTGGACTTGAAAAATTTACAACCTAGATATTGGATCATCCCTAAGAACATGAAAACATACTGAAGTATTATTTATCTTTATCTCTTATCTATGTTTACCTTATCTATCTTTATTTACTACCTATCTAAAAAAATTTCCTGATCTTACTATCCTCACCTATAACCCCAAGCACAAACTTATTAAAATGTTTATGTTTCTATAATTACATTTTATTGTCCATTCTCCAATTTCTCACCTTCCATTTTCCCCTCAACCTACTGCATTCAAACCATTCTTATGAATCACTTTCATTGAGTTCATGGATGACACACAAAAATGTTTCTTGTTTATTTTTAATTTAAATTTAATTCATTTTAAACATAATAAGTAGTAATGCTACAACATTAAAAAATGTATAAAATGGGTCTCAAATAAAATGTCCTGCCTACCTCTGCCCCTATCATTTACTTTTCCTCCATAAATTACTATATGGTTTTTTAGGCATACATCTAGAGATATTTAATAAAAATACAAGCGATTTTTTTATTTTACATTTTGCTTCAAATGCCAGCATGTACTCTTTTGCTCATTTCTTTTTTCAGTTACTATATGTTATAATCTGAATGTTTCTGTCCCTCTAAAACTCACATGTTGAAATCCTAACCCCCAAGGTGATGGCAGTAGGAGATGAAATGTTTGGGAGGTAATTAGGTCAAACCTTCATGAGTAGGATTAGTGCCCTTAAAAAGAGGCCTACAGACCTGAGAAAGATCCCTCACTCCTTTCACCATATGAATACACAGTGACAAAGCACCATCTATGAATAAGGAAGTGGATCTTACCAGATACCAAATATTCCTATACCTTTTGATTTTGGATTTCCCAGCCTCTAGAACTGTGAGACATAAATTTACGCTGTCTATAAGTTACCCAGTTTATGGTATTTTGTTATAGCTGCCTAAACAAACTAAGACACTACATATTAAACATCATATTATATAAATACATAAAACAAAATTTCCTATTCTTCCCCTCTTCTGTTGTGTGCTTCTACACTATGTAATTGGTCCCCTATTGATAAACATTTTAGTGTTTTTAATCTTTTGCCATTATCAATTATGCTATAACAAATAGCTTGTACAGATGTCATTTCATACATGTTGGAGTTTATAGGATAAATTTTTTTAAATGGGATTGCTAGGTCAAAGTCTATGTGTATTTTTACCTTTTCCACATATTGCTAAATTGCCCTTCATATAAACCAAACCAATTTATACTTTTTCCCAACACATTTGTCAATGTAGTATGTTGTCAATCTCTTTGATGTTTACCAACCTAAGAAATGATATCCCACTGCAGTTGTAACTTGAATTTTTCTTACTATGAGTTGGTTTGTGCAACTATTGACATATTTAAGAGGCATTTGGATATCTTTTTCTGTGAACAGCATATACATTCTCTCTTTTCTTTTTCCCGTTGAGCTGTTGGGTCATATATTAATGATTTGTTAGCATGTTTTATACAGTAGAAAAACTAGCACTTTACTTGTGATATGAGTTGCAAATATTTTTTCCAATTTGGCTTTTGTCTCTTTTCTTTGTTTATGGTATTATTTTCCACAGTCGTTTTATTTTTATTCAGACAAATGTATTAATATTATTATTGCTTTCGTCATTTCTCTGCATCATACAAAGAAATTCCTTCCTTGATGTAAGATTATAAAAAAGAAAAATCTTCAGGGTTTTGCCCTTTACCTTTATGGTTTAATTTGCACCCATTTGTCTAGAATGGTGAGACATCTCTCACTACAATTCATCCTCAGAATATTCCTGACAATTATAGCTTGCTTATTTTTCCACATAAAATTTAGAATCACATTGTCTGATTCCTAAAATAATCTTGTAGTTTTTATTTAGATCTTTTGAAATTTCTAGGTTAACTTAAGGTAATTGAAATCATTATGATGAAGCTTCTCATGTGAAGTCATGGTAAGTGTTGCCATTTGCTCTAGTCTTATCAGTAGCATATAAAAACTTTTTCTAAATATAAAACTTTATCAATTCTTATCATATTGATTATATGCCTAAATGTTTTATTATATTTATTGCTATCATAAAGGGAACTTTCCTTTTTATTTTCTAAATTTATTATTTTAATGCACAGAGGCTGTTAATTTTTAAATTAATTTTATGTACTGAATTATTTTCTTAATTGTGGTTGTATTTTAGTCAGATTGCCTTTGGTATTGGAGATATAGAAGTGAATCACCTGTTTACAATTATAATTTCACCTCCTTTTTTCCAATTTGTATACTCTCTTTTCTTTGTCTTGCTTAACTGCTTTGTGTAATGCTTTAGGATAATGATAAGTAACAGTAGTGATAGTGGACATTCTTGCCACATTCATAACTTTATGCAAATTTCTCTACTGTTTTCACTTTAGGTGTCATGCAAATTATCATGTTATGATTGGTATATTTTATAGTGTTAGGAAGGTATCATATATCCTATACTATTAAGTTCTTATAGAGAATGGATATGGAATTTTATTAAATGAATTTTCAACATTTATAGTTATGATTTCATTAATTATTTGCACTTTTCATGTATTAATATACTTAACCATTATTAGCAGAATTCCTAATTTGGAACCTCACGCATTCTTAGCACAATCTCAACCTTGTCGTGGTATTGGTCTGTTCAAGACTTTTACATCAATATTCAGAAGTGGTATTAATGTGAAATTTCCACCCCCTCAGTTCATTTTTATATCAATGCCTATACATCTATTTCCAAAAATATTCAGAATTATCCTTAAAAAATCAACCACTTTTATAAATACATAAATACATAAAATCAACCACTTTTATAAATACATAAATACATAAAAGTAAGTTAAAATAGTAAAATATTTTACAATGTTGTTAAATGCATAGTTGAACTGGCAAAAACAAATAATGGAAATCCTCATTGGTCTACAGTTATGGTAAAGTATGAATCCAGGCATGAAAGTAGATAATGATATTGTGCATGCATGTGTGCTTACGTGTTTCTTCTGGTAATTTGTAGGATTTTTTTTGGTATTAAAAAAAAGAGTGATTTTCAAGTTGTTATTTCTATCCTCATGATTTAACATAAGAACTACACTAATAGTTCTTAAGAGTTGTATGCTTAATTATTTACTTATACAGTTCCTTTTGACACACTATATGGCCAGTGACTAAGTTAGTATATAGAATGATTTTTCTTTTTTCCCATTTCCCTCTCTTCTTCACCATCAATTTTATCAGATTATATTACCTTTGTTAATAGTTTTTACTGTTAAATAGCTTTATACTTCTATTACTAGTTTATCAGTTTTAAGTGTATATTTTATTCCATGGCTATAAAATAAAGAAAAAGCCACTACCACACTCACACTTTCTTTCTTGTACACACTTCCCTTCCTTCCCAACTTTCAATTTATTCATTGTCAGGATTTATGACAATTACACCTTGTTCTGTAACTATAAACTTCACATTTGTTTGACTATTGGTCCTACAATCCTAATACTCTTAATCTTACAACTGTAGCCCTACAATCATAGATTTAGCGTTATAACATCTTAGTCCTATGTTCCTGATGTTTTTCACCATACCTTTCACTGTAGTTTTTCTATTCATCTCTTGATTGTCTGAGTCTTCAAAAAGACCTCATAGTAATTATATTATCTGCTGTCTTGCATGTCCAAAAACTGTGTGTTGCCTTTATCTTAAAAAATAGATGTTGCTCTGCTATATTCTAGCACTGAATATTGCTGTGGAATCTGATTATGATGAAAATCATCCGAAAATACAGAATGATTTAGGCTGGATGGCAAAAACAAAGGTTATTAACATTCACATATATTTGGGAATACAAATTCTCCATGGGACTGTTTTTGTTGCTGCTGCTGCTGCTGCTGTTACTGTCGAAATATTTACTCTTATATCATGCCTCTGTGAAAATTGGTATATGTTATGTATACTGTTCAATGCCAGAAAGCAAATGTTAAGCAATGGGTGCTCAAGCATTATACATTTAACATTTGGAAAACAAAAAAAAAAAACAAAAAAATTTCATTCCATCTGTAATTCTTGCTGTTAAACCAAGTGCTATCTAACTTGCGATTCCTGTCACAAAGATTTCACAAGCAGCCCAGCCTGTGCAGTGAGTCTGCCCTGAGCCAAGCTATGCCTCTGCCTTAAATGAGGCAATACTTTTCTTCCACTGAAAATCAGAGATCATTAAACATTTCTAACATCCATTACTTCTATTCCTTTGCCTAAGTCATATGCTGCATTACTTTATTTAGTTTTAGTGAGTCAATAGAGCTATTTCCTTTAATCAATAAGGAAATTGTGTATTCTAACGTCTCCAAAATGCATTGTATGAAAAATATGCCTTCAATGCCTATGCGGTCACTTTTGTTCTAGATATAATTATTGAAAACCTAGCTAGTAGTCTCTGATGAGATATGAGTCATCTATAAAATCTTTAGTGAGAATTTGTTTAATGATGTTAGCTAATTTTACTGAGTATTAAGTGCCTGGCATTGTACTAAACCCTTTAACACATTTTGTAGTTGAATTAGTTTAGCATGTTTGATCCCAACAACAAAAATAGGGTAGGTACTGTCAACTCTCACATTTTACAGAGGAGGAAATTGAGACCCAGAAAAGTTAAGGAACTCACCCAGCATCACACAGCTAGAGAATGCAGAGCCATAATCTAAAGCCGGGCATTCTGATTCCAGAGCCTAAGCACTTTACCAGCTTCACCACTATTTGAACACAGCCACCAGCTAATGTCTGCAATGACAGTGTTACTAATATAGCTTTCACAGTGTATACTTTTGATATCATTGAGAGAGGGATGTTGTGACATCATTAAACTCACAGATTTCCTCATTCTGGCATGTATTCGCAACACTAAAACAATGGTTAATCCATAACAATTGGTGCCTCAGTCAAAATAGTTATTTAGTATTTGCTGTTGTTTGAATTTTTCACTTTTCAATTCATTGCTTGAGTATGATATTAATATCTCATGGGAGGTTGTTAAAGAATAAAAGGTGAACACCCCCCCCACCACCATATGCACAGACTGTTGAGAATGGTACTATAAATTTCAGATTTGTGCAAGGTTCTTTTTCTGTTTCAGATTATGTAGAAGGCAAGACTGTGAGTATGGCCTGAGTACTTCGCCTCTCACCTGTGTAGGTAACAGCATCATTATCACTCTCATGCTTTTCAACTTAGGGCATGATAAAGTTACAGTGAGTGCACTGGAGAATAAAACTTTTGCCTCTTCTCTAGTAATTTTCCAAAAAATGATTAAAAACAAAACAAAGCAGAAGGGAAAAAATTGAGTGAGTTGCTCTGAAAAATATGCTCCAATAGAGAAAAGTTTAAAAAAAAAAACATTGTTATCAGGTGAAAAATAACACATTTGAATAAATATTTATGTATGTTTTCATAGTTTTCTGGCTTATGGTTCTTCATGTGCCTTACAGGCTGTTAAAGAAACAACTATAAATCATAAATAAGGAATAAAATGAACTCCATGAAAGTCTCTGATTACTCCATTACTGAAATCCAGCTTAGCAATCATTTCCTTTCCTTCCCAGTGTATTTCTACAAACAATCCAAAACAAACCTGTAGGATTTATAGAATGCACTTAATATAAATGAAAGTAGGACCATCAAAAACCTAGCAAGAAATTAATTCATATTTCCTTCTAGCAAAGAAAGATGTGTTGGAAAAACAACATATTCCTAAGGAGAAACACCATCGAAGAATTTAAAATAACTTGAGATAAATGACATAGGATGTTTCTATGGGCTATAAAACAAACTAGACATTCTTGGACTAAGCATTTTAAAATTGTTTTCACCACTGATTCTTGTGTGTGAACTTGGGGACATAATGTTACCCAGGTTTCTTTAATGATAAAAGTTATTAAATGAGCATGAGCCAGCCCAGCTGAAGGAATGACAAAAGTTAATCTACCAAAACCCAATATGTGTGGTTTTGGCTAAGAAAGACATATTGAAAATAACCTATCACAGCTACATATCCTAACTGGAATCACCAAAGATGATACACTAGAGCCCAATTCTTTCCTTTATCCGTATATATTTAGTCAAAACCATGATTTTATTATTCCTGTTTCTCCTAGTTTTACAGAGGAAATCTGATTTTTTATGTTGGAGAATCTTCTAGACATCTTTACTTCTGTGCAAATCTCCTACGACTAAACCTACACACATTATAGATATTCACTCTCCAAATTTAATACAAAAAAAATCAAGTGACTTGTAAATCATAACTTTGGATTATAACCTTATTAAGACTTGATCTATTATTAATTAAAGATTATATATAATTTTAAGTATGTTCAAAATACATAAGAATATCTGATAATGCAGGTTGATACTGATGCTTCTTATTGTAGAAATATTATTTCAAATAAATTCCATTCATTGCCAAAAACATATTTTGGAAGTAACTGAATATTGGCTCTAATTTTTGAAAAATAAAGTGAGGCTTCATGAGTGAGTTCACAGCAAGGTGGAAACTAATATCTATTTTTCTCAAATGTATGAGACAAGGCCACCAGAAACTATGTTAGGAGCTAAAATTAGCCACTGTAATAAAGCATAAGGAAATACTATTATATATTGTCACTGTGTTCAAATATATAATATGTTTGGATGGAATTCTGTAGTTTTTATAAGTTGGAGTCACTCAAATAACTCTTTTGTTGTCTACATATGTGATGCTAAACAACCAATTTTATAGACTTACAACTTTTTAATTGAGTGTTTTGGTATAATAGACATAGTTGCTATGTAAATATTATGGACACTCAAAGATGAGGTACAAAGTATGTACGTATAGTATACTTAATATGCTATGTCCTTTTCAAATAGATTTAAGTCAGTTTTATATATAAGAGTTAATGAACATCTCTTTAATATAAAATAACTTAAGGAATGATCAATTAGTCAAAACAACTATACCAACTCAGAAAACTTCCAAGTGGCAAACTTAATTTATTGCACAAAGAGACAAAGAAGAGTACACAATAAGGAATAATTCTAAAATCCCACACTGAAGTAATTTAAATTAAGATCACCATTGGAGTGGCTATGGGATAAAATATTATCATTACTCTTATCTCTGGAGAATTTTTAAAACAATAAATGTATTTATCTGTTGAGTTTAACAATGGTCTTATCTGGAAACTAAACATTCTTAAACTCCATGCTACTAATTCTCTGCTTTTTAAAATTACAATGCTATTTGATTACTGATGGACACTATGAGTACCCGTCTCATCCACAAAATTCTGATATACCATATAATTATTGCAAGAGGTTTATGAATTCCTGTGTACAAGTTTTGTAGGCTACACATATATTTATTGATATTTTTCAAATATATCTAGTCACTATTGTGTTTAATAAAATACAAGTTCATTAAACATGACTCCCAGAGTCAATGCCCCCCAAATTACATGTGCTCTCCTGCATTTCCCAGCCTTCACTGCAGATGGGTGAGTGCCATTTGACTAGGCCTAGCCAATCAACCATAAGAGGAAACGACCAAGGCAGTTAGGAGCCTTGATAACTCCTCCATTCTTTATTTCCTCTCCTGCAGTGACCTTAGGGTCCATGCCTTCTAAAGGGAATAACCATAACATGTTGGAGGATCACCTGACCCATACTGGTCTCTACGTGAATGAGAAAGTAACTGTCTTGCATCAAGCAGCAAAGGTTTGATGTAAGTCTGCTGCAGCTACTAGTGTTAATTACACTGACCAACACAACAAGTAACTGAAGCCATAGTAATATTTTTGTCATAGTATATATTTTCTCAATCAACAGATAGTAAAAATACTATCATATAGAGGTTAGTGGGCTTTTTTTTAATTTTAAAAAGATGCCTTTTTATTCTAAAAGATCAAAAAGCACTAAACTCTTCTTCATTAAAAATGAAACACATTCTGCATTGCATTTACCAAATTTTATTGTTTATGCCATAATTCCATGGACTCAATTCCTTATAAAAGTCCACAGCACATTCCTCTGAATATCATTTATATAATATATAAAATAAGAGTCACTTGGTGCCAAGTTGAAGAATAAAGTGGGGAATCTGATAAAAAATTAAGGTGTTAGCCAACAAGCACATGTAAATATGCTCAACATCATTAATCATTAGGGAAATGCAAACCAAACCCACAGTGAGATACTACCCCACACAAGATGACTACTATTAAAAAGGAAAAAAAACCCTAAAAAACAGAAAGTAACAATATCGGTGAGGTTGTGGAGAAACTGGAATCCTTATGCACTGTTGGTGGGATTATAAAATGGTGCAGCCACTATACAAAACAGTATAGTGGTTTCTCAAAAAATTAAAAATAGAACTATCACATGATCTAGTAAATTCACTAATGGGTATATGCCCAAAAGAATTGATAGAAAGGTCTCAAAAAGATACTAGTACACTCATGTTCATAGCAGCATTATTTACAATAGCCCAAACACAGAAGCAACCCAAGTTTCTATCAACAGATGAATAGATAATCAAAATGTGGTACATATTATACATACAATGTAATGCTATTCCTTCCTAAAAAGAAAGGAAATTCTGAAACATGCTACAGCAGAATAAACCTTAAGGATATTATTCTATGGGAAATAAGCCAGCCACAAAGTCAAATCCACTTGTGTGAGGTACTTAGAGTAATCAAAGTTATCGGGGCAGAAAGTAGAATGGTGGTTGCTAGGGGCCAGTGGTAGGAAAGAATGGGGAGTGGTTTGTGGGTATAGAGTTTCATTTTTGCAAGATGAAAATAGTTTTGTAAATTGGTTGCACAACAATGTGAATGAACTTAATACTACTGAACTGTACATTTACAATGGTTGATATGGTAAATTTGTTATGTATATTTTACCACAATTAAAAAGAAAAAGAAAAAAGAAAAATTTTAAGGTATCAAGATGAAATTGAATCAGTTTTTGGTTAAGCAAAAAATAAAGAAAGAAAGATAACTTACAAAGACTAAGGCTCTGTTGTGCAAAATTGCAAGGTGTTTTCCTCAAGAATCCTCCAAAAGAGTTCTGTACTGTGGCCGTGTAACTGGAATAAGAATAGAACAGTTTTACCCAAAATAATTGTCAAGTCCCATTAGATGTCTGAAGACAAAAAGGGCCTCCTGGCCAAATATCTCATTTCTGGAAATCACAATGTCCTTTAGTGAGTTAAAACTTGGAGTAATCGATCGAGAAAAACACAACCTTTTAATTTGTGCAAGCTAGCCCTTCTTAAACATTTAATTTTTTAACATTTTTGCATAATACCTATTAATATCTATATACCTATATTTTTCCACAACACTCTTTCAAAATTCTAAAGTGGCATGTCCAAAATGACATTTTAAACTACTATGTTCATTTTCAAAGTGCCTTATTATTTTACATATATTTATAATTTTGCCTTGAAGAGCAAACTGTTATTCTTCATGATTAGGCCTCATCCAGCATCACAGGAGTAGAGCTAAAAGTTGCTCCTGGCAGATAAACATATGTATTTAAACACACACATAAGCACATACATAAACACACAAACATTACAGTCAGCCCTTAATTGAGTACTTAGTACAAGCCTGACACTATGCTAATATATTACATATACCTTATATCATTTAATCATCACAACAAAGCTATGACAAAGTATTATTTTAAAGATTTTGAGGATAAGGAAGCTGAGGCTTCACAGGTTTAAGGAACTTGCCCAAGATCACATGATTTGCAAATCCATTTACCTTGAATTTAAACCAGAGCTATGAGGCTCCAGGACCAAGCCCAGAACCATCACTTTATATTAGAGTACTTTTCCAAAAGTATAGATCTGAATCTTATACAAGTGCTTCATTCTATAGGAACAAGACTATCTTCATGATGGAAAACAGAAACAAACAACAATAAAAACAAACCTAGCAACACCAAAAGAAATTTGTGAACTTCCATGTCTCCTAAAACTAAAGTTTCTCTTTGAAACATTCAAAAGTTAGTTAGCCTGTGTTAACCTAAAAGTTGAAGAGAAATGGTAGAGGGTTTTGTTTGTTTCTTTGTTAGTTTTTTAAGTCTTGTTTCTAATTTATGGCATGAAATGGCAAAGTTAGTTTAAAAACTGGGCTAAGAATTAAGAGACTTAGGTTCTAGTCATGGCTCTGCCACTAAATATACTTTATGTTACAAACATCCATCAACCTTTTCACGCCTAAGTTTCCTCATTTAAGAATTGTGGAGAGAGGGCAAACTAGCTGATTTCTAATGTTTCTTCCATCCAAACGTCCTGTAATTCTGTGAATGTGCTTAGTGGCACATGGGCAGGGGAGTCTACACAACATGATGGAAAAGATGTTAATTTGAAACATATCAACTTTGTAAACTGAGAGAAGAGCTTCCTCCTTGCTGCACTTATACATGAGTCATTTATTTCGTTTTAATAAATGTCCATATATGCAAATGAATGCAGGGGACAGACCAGCACTCTAAGGAGAAGGCAGCATAGCTCAGAGGAAGTCCATTCTCTGTGTTGCTGTTGTGCTCTCAGTGCCTGAGATTCAGCTTGGAAAGGAGTCTTATCTCCATTCAGGCTCCTGTCGCCTCTGTGGCTGGCATCTAGGGTGTTGACCAATTTGCCCATTCTCAAAGATAGAAGAAAAGAAAGGGAATAGCATGATAAAAGGAGATTGGATGTGGAAGCCAGAATATAGGACTCAGAAAAAAAAACTGTCCAGTAATTGTCATTTTGTTTCTGAGTTTCATATAGAATTACGATGAATAAAATAACAAAAGCAATAAGATGTGCATGTTTACCCTGGCACCATTACATTTGTCTTGCTGATGTTAAAAGAGTAACAGCAAAAAAATATATTTATAAAAACAAGACTCAGTTTTGCTTCTTTCAACCTAAATGAGTCTTATGCCTTGGAAATTACAGCACTAATCCTCTTAGACCAAGTTTTCTCTTGCTTGTCTCTGTGGCCCTGTGGAGCCAGAAACTGCAATTGGATAAGAGGGTAAGCAGCCAGTGTGAGCTTCTGGCTTCAGGTTAACTTTGTCTATTAATGGAAAAAAAAGTACCAATTTAAGTAGCATTTGGATGGAAAAAATATCACTGCATATAAGCACCTGTCATGGGATAGATGAATGTTCCTATAGTCTCCTTTATTCTCAAAATGTTGCTGCAAATATTAGTCTTGTTTATTGTGAAGTTGTATTCCCCCTCTGTTCCACCTCTTCCAATAGTACTGCATTTAAAATTCAACTTGTAACTATTCTCTTCCAAGTTTTTGCTTGCTGACATTTGGCTGCCTGGAGACCCCTAAGTGGAAATACAACCTTAACACTGTGTGAGCTGTAGGCATTCTTCGCTTGAGTCACTAGTCCCTATATTATTGTCTTTCTCTCTCTGTCTGTCTACCCTCATCCTTGTTCTGTCTGTCTCTGTCTCTCTGTGTTCTCTCTCTTTCTCCACTTAACCTGAACTCTTCCAAGTCCTAGCCTTCTTACTGAGATTTTGTCACTACCTCAGAATGCATACCTGAGCCTTCATATTCTTGTAACTATAAATCTTACCATGTCAGATAATCTTTGTTCTGCTACAATTTCTCACAAACTGCTTTCCCTATATCTAAATGAAGTTGTCTTTGCTTACTGTTCAGCTCTCTGAAGCTCATGTCATCACGACTTTGGTCAGTTGGAGGGTTGCCATTACAAGTCAAGAAGCCAATAGAATCAGCTAAAATTGTTTTTTTTTCCTTGTTTTTTTTTTTTTTTCATTTTCCCCTCCACCTCCACCACATTAAATATGGGAAACAGAAGCTTTGCCAACAGGTAGTGAGCATTCCTAATGAGTAGATCCATGTCATTCTTGTCAACTTTATAGTGCATTCTCTCCTCTTCTCCTTGCACCTGACATGGTGTTTAAATAATTCCACACTGTTGCTTTTTCAAACACCAGACATAGAAAACGGTCACAGGGCTTAAGGTAACCTCTCACATAGCAGGTGATTTATATTTTCTGGCTTAAAGGCAAGTTCCAGAGGCCCAATAGACACCAAAACCAAAAATCATTTCTGAAATATAAGCATTTATGCATAAGACATGCGGGCTTTATTCTTCAAACCTAGCCCCATTACTTTCATGAGGCTGTTCTCAAGAACTAGCTGTTCAAGTCTTAAACAAGAACATTTTGAGAGTGAAATATCAACCTCTCCAATAATAAGGGAGCCTGGAGATACTACTATCTTTCCTTTTAGAATAAGTCAGGAAGATTTGGGACTAGGCTAAACCATCAGGGGCAATTACCTTTCTCTCTTGGATGTTAGGACCATGGGTCAGTTGGTGAACGGTCTGGCTTCTATGGCTTCATCTGCTTTATGCAGTTTATAGTTACTGAAATGTTACATCCTAGGAAGAGTTTATCATCCCAGTGAAAGAAATAGGAGCATCACCAACTTTTTAGAGGGCACATTATATCAAGTGTTTTCAAAGTATAATGATGCTTCAATGTATTTTGCAGTGTGCAGAGTTACTATAATTGGAATTGAACTACACATCTTTAAAGGTCAATTGAAGCATAGGTATTGACGAAATAAAATAAAATTCCTTACCCATATGCCAAGAACACCGTCCTTTGGCAGAACAGTGAAGGCCTCTGAGTAAGTAAAATCAAAAGTGGAAATGAGACCCTTCATTTTATGGTGCTTTGTGTTGACACATACAACCTCTCCTAGATAATTATATTGCAAAGAAATGCTTGGAAATAAATTAGCCGAAGACTAGAGTGAAATTAAGAAAAAATGGAAGAAATGGAAAAGGGAAGAATAGAAGATCAAGAGATTATAGAAGATCGAGAAAAAGGTAATACAAAAAAAAAAAAGCAGGAAGAAAGGGAGGAAGCAAAGGATAAATGTAGGAGAAAAAGAGGAGAAAGAAAAAGTCTCTCTGGAAGTTGTTCCCTATACCACATGCTAAATAATAATTTTATGAAATGGAAATATGACCTCATGCTTTATTAAGGCAAACGTTTATAAAGACAGGATTCAATTTTGCTTCTTTCGATGTAAATGAGTTTTATACCTTGGAAATTACAGCATTAATGCTCTTAGAGAAAGTTTTCTCTTGCTTGTCCCTATGGCCCTGTGGAGTTGGAAAGTGCAGCCCTTAAAAAAGTCATCAAAACATAAAAAGCTACCATGCTAGGCCTTATTCAGAATGCTACTAGATTTCTTTGGAGGGTTCTAATTTCTCTGTAGTCACACTCGGTATACACAAACTATTTGTAAAATTAGTGGTAAACGTGGCAAAGAAAATTGATTATTAGAGAGATTTACATAAACATTAGGAATAGCATAGTCAAATTCTTCTAGAAATAGAATGGACAACTTCAGTCTAATTTTGTTCATTTAAAGATATCCTCAGATTAATTTTTATATGTTTGGTGTAGTCTTAAGGCACCTAATCTTAAAATGTTTGAAATCATGGAATTTTTAGGTAAGAGGAAAGTTCTTTTTCCTTTTAGAAAAAGAAAAAAATCTCATAATTTCAAGTTTTCCCGGGTTTACTATTAATTCTACAATACTATGTGCATACTGAGTATGAATGCAGAGGGATTAGAACCCTGAGTTGCTACTAGTTACCATGTTGTGCCTTGCCTGGCACATAACACATTCTCAATAAATGCTTCTTCTTATTAAGTTATACTATGCCCAGCTCCAAACACTGGAACAATGGGAAGACTTTTAAAAATGTACATATTTAATTATTGACACATATAACTAGATAATAAAAAATTCATATAAGATCTAATTTAATATGATTTTAATTTAATTTATGGCTTTGTTAAATTTTATAATAGGTATTTCTAGTGTTGCACAATACTTAGAAATATAAACTTTGATATTAGACATAGCTAGATGTGAATGAGTCCTGGCACTAGTATTTACCATAAATGTGTTAAATAATTTCTTCAAACCTCTAAATTTTATTTTCTATTTGTAAAGTGAGAATAACAATATGATACATCAGGATTTAAATGTTAAATTAGATCATTTAAGTAAGGCCCTCAGTTAAATATATTTGAATGGTAAGAGCCCAATAAGTATTAGGTAATATTATTTTATTATTATTTCTTTGCTCCTTTTTCCTTTTCTTTTTGCTTATAAGAACTTTTAAAAATTCTTAAGAAACTGTGGAATAGATACTTTTGACATTCCTCATATTAATAAGCACTTGAGTTTATCAGGAAATATCTGACAGAGGCTTTCCATTCCTCCAAGGCATGCTGTTGGAACCACAGGAAACTGCCATGAAATTTTAACAATATAAAAGACATAATCAAAACCAGAAACTCTTAACTTTTTATAAAAATATTAACATTATCTTAGAGTTTGTGTGTAAAAGACAACACAGTATAGTAAAAAGAGTACAGCTTTAGATCCATATAGGTCAAGTTTTAAATCTCAATTTCAGCACTAAATGTATGGCCTTAAAAAATTAATTAAGTCTATTTCCTCACCAGTAAGATGTGGAAGGCAATTATATCTCATGGATTGATATCCAGATTAAATGAGATTATGGATATAGTAAATGTAGGTTCTTAGTAAAGTATCTGCAACTTAGTGTATTTTCAATCAAGGATAGTTGTAATACTATAATACCCAAGAAAGAGAATGGCAAGCTTAGTCATAAATGTAACCTTCGTATAAAAAGCATATTTCAAGCTACTTAGAACTAAAGTATATATGGTTCCATACTTATAAGAGAATAAATGTTAAAAGCATTAATATAAATAAAACAATTCTTAAGTATATTTTAAAAGAACAATTGAGGAAAATATAATGAAATGAGAACATCTTGGTAGAATTTCACTTTTTTAGTGTGTCAACAATAACTTTAGTAGCATATAACTAACTTGTAAATTGGAAATTATGGTCATACACATTAAAATAGTGATGTTGCAGATATTAAAGTTAGAATGAATTTAGATTGGAAAAAGAATTGCTAAGGATCCATAATGCGTTGTGTGAGTGTAAGCATGTGTGGATATGTAGGTTTATTTGCGTATTTAAAACATAAAAGTGAACAACAACCAGATAGCTAACCGCCTGGAAAAATAGTGTACAACTTTGATGGCAGAAAACTGACATCTCCAATTGATTTATATCTTCTCAGTAAAGGCAAATGTGCTTTTAGATCAGGAGATTAGAACATATAACATAAGAATTTTTAAAAGTTTTCACAGTGTAGAAAAAGATTGAACAGAGCCTCAGAGAAATGTTGTGCATAATTAAGCTCACCAACATAAATGTAATGGGAGTAACAGTTTGCTCATTCTTCTACTGCTGAGCCTCTCCAGCGAAGTTTTCAAACGTTAGTTTTCAAAGTTTGTTTGGGTTTTGTTTTTGCCCCTTTATGTCTCTTCTCCCCTTGGTACTCTTTTGTTGGTGCACTTAATAATGCCCCACAGACCAGGCATGGTGGCCCCTGCCTGTAATCCCAGTGCTTAGGGAGGCTGAGGTGGGAGAGTTACTTGAGCCCAGGAGTTCGAGGCTGCAGTGAGTTATGATCTTGCCACTGCACTCCAGCCTGGGCAACAGAGTGAGACCTTGTCTCTAAAAGAAAAACAGCCCCACATTTCTGTGAGGTTTTGTTTGTTTTTTTTGTTGTTTTTTTGTTCTTTTTTTCTTTTTGTTCTTAAGACTGCAAAATGTCTATTAATCTGTTACAAGTTTGCTTATTTTTTCTTTTGTAGCTACAAATCTATCATTGAGCTCCTCTAGTGACTTTTTCATTTTGGTTATTTATTTTTTAATTCCAGAATTTCCATTTGTTTATTTTTACAATAGCTTTATTGATATCTTTATTTGATGAGATATTGCCGTAATACCTTCCTTTACTTTTTAAATGTGATTTCCCTTAACTCTTTGAACATGTTTATAATAGCTGCTTTTAAAATTTTTTTATACAATGGATCTTTTTATTTTTATTAATTCAGAAATAAAAATTATACATGTTTATGGTATATACCATGATGTTCTGATATATATAAACACACACACATGTTGTAGAATGGCTACATCAACCTAATGAACATGAACATACCCATTATCTCACATACTTATTTTATTTGTGGTGAGAACATTTAAAATCTACTCTCTTAGCAAATTTTAAATACACAAAACATTGTTATTAATTATAGTGCAATATAGTGCAACTATATTGTGCAACAGATCTCTTGAACTTATTCCTCTTGTCTAACTGAAATTTTGTATACTTTGAGCAACATTTCCCCAGTCACCACACCACCTCCCCATGGCCGTTGGTAAGCACTGTTCTACTCTCTGCGTCTATGAGTTTGATTTTTATAGATTCCACATATAAGTGAGATCATACAGTGACTGTATTTCTGCGTCTGGCTTATTTCACTTAGCCTATTGTTCTCCAGGTTCATCCATGTTGTTGCAAATGACAGGATTCTTTTTAAAGGCTGAATAGTATCCCATTGTATATATGTACCACGTTTTCTTTAACCATTCATCCATTCATCCATTGATGGACACTTAGGTTGATCCCATATCTTGGCTATTGTGAATAATGTTGCAATGAATATGGGAATGCAGGTATCTCTTTGACATAGTGATTTCAATTCCTTTGGATATATATTCAGCAGTGGGATTTCTGAATCATAGGGTAGTTCTAATTTTAATTTTCTGAGGAACCTCCATACTGTTTTTCATAATGGCTGTACTAATTTACTTTCCCGTTAAAAGTGTACAAGGGTTCCCTTTTTTCCACACCCTCTCCAACACTTATCTCATGTCTTTTTGATAATAGCCACACTAACAGATGTGAGGTGATATCTTATTGTGATTTTAATTTGTATTTCCCTGATTGATTCATTATGTTAAGCATTTATTTATATACCTTTTGAACATTTGTATGTCTTCTTTTGAGAAATGTCTTTTCAGGTCCTTTGCCCATTTTTTCAAATTGGGCTATTTGTTTTTTTGCTAGTGAGTTGTTTGAGTTCCTTATATATTTTGGATATTAACCCCCTATTGGACTTATGGTTTGCGAATATTTTCTCTCGTTCTGTAGGCTGTCTCTTCACTCTGTTGTTTCCTTTGTTATGCAGAAGGTTTTTAGTTCAATGCAATCTCATTTGTCTATTTTTGCTTTTGTTTTCTGTATTTTTGAAATCATATCCAAAAACATCTTTGTTCAGACCAACACTGGTCTGCTGGTTTATTTTTAAGTAATATGACTGGAGTAGTTCAGCAAAGTATATTTCCCATCCTCTGATGTCTTACTCAGAGTACACAGACTTGAGCACACGAACAGTCTTCCTGACCATCAGGGCTATCTGTGGCTTTACCAAACGCCTCTTTCACTGTCTCTTTCCCCGATCTCCTCATTAAGCTTTTAAATTGTCTCTGCCTTTATTAACATCACACACAGCTTTTACCAGTCACTGATTGCTAGGTAATTGCTCTCTCATTTTTGACAACGTGCTGGGGCAAACATTGCTTCATAATCTGATCCAATTGAAGTTGGGCACCTTGGAATGGTGTTGCTAGTTTTTGAGTCTTGCTCAGGCCATCCCCCTGTGAATAATTTTTGTGCTAAGGAGCATGAGTCAAGGCAGATGAAAAGCCCACTCTTCACTGCCTGCCCACCTGGTTCTTTCTATGGAGCAGAAGATGTGGGAGTGCATGGTTCATAGGGATTGGTGTCACCATTAGCCACTTCCACCTTCCATTATGGATCTTCTGCAATCCAGATTCAGGGAGGATAGGATCAGCTGGTGTCCACTAGATAACAAAACTACCCAGATTGGATCTTCTGCCCCAGAAAGCTGGCAGAGATGGGAACTACCACTGACCTGGAAAGCCCACCAGAGCAACTGTCCCTCAAAAAAGTCAGGGCATTGTGGAAGATGGGAACTTCTGGTTGGCTACTAAGCCACTGAAGCAGTTCTTCAAGTCAGAGCTGTGAGGGATAGGAGCGATGGTAGCTTGAAAGCCACAGCCTGTATTGTTCTTACTGCCTTTCCAAAAATTTTGTTGAATAAATACTTCTAAATTTGTTGTGAGCTCCTTTATCAACCTCCTGCAGATTTTAAATAACTGGCTTTGTTAATTTTGACTACCTTAAAAGATGTTTATCTTGGAAAGAGCTTTCCTCAATCCCCTTCTGTCACCATTAATAGGTCTGCCTCTAATTCTGTTCATTTTTGTGTTACATATATTAATGCTATGTTGATAAGTGCATACAAGTTACTGATTATTATGTCTTCTTTTTGGTCATTCATTTAAACATTATATAAAATACCACTTTATTCTAATATTGTTTTTAACTTTGGTTTATTTTTTCAAATTACAAATACTAACACACCACTTTATTTTGGTTAGCATAAGAATGATCAAACCTTTCCCATCATTTCATTTTAGCCTTTTTTATAGTATCTTTCTTTAAATGTTTTTCCCTAAAACTCCTTTAATATTTTGAGTGTATTAATTTCTAGTAAGTTATTTTCTTCTTTCCTGTTTTAGAAATTATATAATCTAGCTATATTCTTTTATGGTAATTTTTTTAAAAGTATACACAGTTAACTATGAATTAATATGACATGTATCTATCTGTCTTCTGACTATAATAAGAAATCTTAGCAGAGCCTAACATTAATTAAACAAGCTAAATATTCATGATCTTAATATTGCTACTAGATATTAACTTTCTATTTAAAGGTGTTTGGAGTTTCTTTCTTAGTTTTCTATTTTACAGTATATGGTTAATTAAACTTGCTAATTTTTATCAAATATCTTGGCTCCCAATTTTTATAAGTTCTTACATTTAATAGCTGTTATATTGAGTGTTTTGTTCTTTCTTTTTTATTTCAAAATATTAAGGTGGTACATATGCTTTTGTTACATGGATCCACTGTCTAATGCTGAAATCAGGGCTTTCAGTGTACTCCCCACCAGGACAGTAGTCATTGTACCTGATGGTAAGTTTTCATCCCTCACCCCCTTCCCAACCTCCCCCCTTCTTAGTGTCAAATGTTCTTTACACACTTTTGTGCCCAGGTATATGCAATGTTTAGCTCCCACTTATTTTTTTTTCTGATTTTTATTTATTTATTTATTTTTTAATTTCAGAATATTATGGGGGTACAACACTTTGGCTATATATATTGCCCATGCACTGCCCGTGTCAGAGCTACAATCGTGGTCATCCCCCAAACTGTGCTCCCCACATCCATTCAGTGAGAGTTTTCCCATCCCCTCCACCCCCCTCCCGCCTGCCCACCTCCTGATGAATATTATTGCCATGTGTGATGTAAGCGTTGATCAGTTAGTACCAATTTGATGGTTAGTACCAGTGATGCTTGTTTTTCCATTCCTGTGACACTTCGCTTGGAAGAATGGGCTCTAGCTCCAACCAGGATAATACCAGATGTGTTAATTCACCCTTGTTTCTTATTGCTGGGTAATACTCCATGGTATACATATACCACATTTTATTGATCCACTCGTGTATTGATGGGCACCTGGGTTGTTTCCACATCTTTGCAATTGTGAATTGTGCTGCTATAAACATTCGCAAGCAGATGTCTTTATTATAGAATGTCTTTTTTTCCTTTGGGTAAATACCTAGTAGTGGGATTGCTGGGTCAAATGGCAATTCTACTTTAAATTCTTTGAGGTATCTCCATATTACTTTCCATAGAGGTTGTACTAATTTGCAGTCCCACCAGCAGTGTATGAGTGTTCCTATCTTTAATAAGAACATGTGGTATTTGTTTTTCCATTCTTAAGATACTTCACATAGGATAATGGTCTCCAGTGCCGCCTAAGTTGCTGTGAATGACATTATGTCATTCCTTTTTATGGCTGAGTAGTACTCCATGGTATAAATATAAATTTTCTTTATCCACTCATGAACTGATGGACACTTAAGTCGATTCCTTACCTTTACAATTGTGAATTGTGCTGCAATAAACATTCACACTTAGGTGTCTTTTTGATAAAATAATTTCTCTCCCATTGAATAGACCCAGTAGTGGGATTGCTGTATCAAATTGTAGGTCTACTTGTAGTTGTCTGAGGAATGTCCATACTGTTTTCCCTAGAGATTGCACTAGTTTGCAGTCCCACCAGCAGTGTAGAAGTGTTTCTTTTTCTATGCATCCACACCAGCATTTGTTGGTTTTTGGCTTCTTAATAATAGCCATTCTGACAGTGGTAAGGTAGTATTTCATTGTGGTTTTAATTTGCATTTCCCTGATGATTAATGATGTTGAACATTTTTTCATATCTTCATTGGCCATTTGTCTATCATCTTTTGAAAAATTTCTGTTCATGTCTCTTGCCCACTTTTGGATGGGATTGTTTGTTTTTTCTTGCAGTTTTGTTTGCATTTTCTGTAGAATCTAGGTATTAATCTTTTCTCAGATGTATAATTTGTGAATGTTTTCTCCCATTCTGAAGGTTTCCTGTTTTCTCTGTTGACTATTTCCTTTGCTCTGCAGAAGCTTTTAAATTTCATTAAGTCCCATTTTTTTTTATTTTTGTTGCTGCTGTATTTGTCTTTGTGGTCTTAGTCACAAATTCTTTGCCTGGGCTGATGTCTAGAAGAGATTTTTCTACATTTTCTTCTAGAATTTTTATGATTTCATGCTTTACACTTAAGTCTTGAATTAATTTTTATATATGGCAAGAGATGGACGTCCTGTTTGATTCTTCTGCATGTGGCTATCCAGTTTTCGCAGAACAATTTACTGAATAGGGTGTGCTTTCCCCAGTGTATGTTGTTGTCTGCTTTTTCAAAGATCAGTTGATTTTAACTATATGATTTTATTTCTGGGTTCTCTAATCTATTCCATTGGTCTATATCTCTACTTTTATATCAGTACCATGCTGTTTTGGTTACTATAGCCTTGTAGTATAACTTGAAGTCATGTAATGTGATGTCTCTAGATTATTCCTTTTGCTTAAGATTGCTTTGAATATTTGGGCTTTTTTTTGGTTCCATATGAGTTTAGGATTATTTTTTCTAGATCTGTGCATTAAGACATTGGTATTTTGATGGAGGTTGTGTTGAACCTATAAATTGCTTTGGGCAGAATGGACATTTTAACAATGTAGATTCTACCACTCCATGAGCATGGGATGTTTTTCCATTTGTTTATGTCATCTATGATTTCTTTCATCAGTGTTTTGTAGTTCTTGTAGAGATCTTTCACCTCCTTGGTTAAATATATTCCTAAGTATTTATTTTCTTTGTGGTTATTGTAAATGATATTTAGTCCTTGATTTGACTCTCAGCTTGACTATTATTAATACATAGAAATCTACATATTTGTGTACATTATTAAGTACCTGAGACTAAGTAACCTGAGACTTTGATGAATTTATTTATCAACTCTAGGAGTCTTTCAGTGAGGTTTTTAGGGTTTTCTGGATACAGGATAATATGGTCAGCAAACAGAGATAGGTTGACCTAATCCCAATTTGGATGCCCTTTATTTCTTTCTCTTGTCTGATTGCTCTGGCTAGGACTTCCAGTACTATGTTGAATAGAAGCAGTGACAGTCAATATCCTTGTCTTCAGTTCTTAGGGGGAATGTTTTCATCTTTTCCCCACTCAGTGTGATGTTGGCTGTGGGTTTGTCATATATAGCTTTTATAAGTTTGAGGTATGCTCCTTCTATACCTAGTTTGTTGAAGGTTTTTATCATGAAGTGGTGCTGTGGATTTTATTGAATGCTTTTTCTGCATCTATTGAGATGATCATATGGCCTTTGCTTCTGTTTATGTGGTGAATCACATTTATTGAACTGCATATGTTGCACCATCCTTGCATCCCTGGGATGCAGCCCACTTGGTTATTTTGAATTATCTTTTTGATATGCTATTGAATTTGGTTTGCTAGCAACTTTTTGAGGATTTTTCCATCAATGTTAATGAGAAGTATTGGTCTGTAGTTTTTTTTTTTTGTTGTGTCCTTTCCTGGCTTTTGGCATTAAGGCTTTGTAGAATGAATTAGGGAAGATTCCTTCCTTCTACATGTTATAGAATAATTTCTGTGGGATAGGTACCAGTTCTTCTTTGTAGGTCTGGTAGGATTTGGCTGTGAATCCATGTGGTCCAGGGCTTTTTTATGTTGGGAGATTTTTTATTACTGCCTTGATCTTGTTGCTCATTATTGGTCTGTTCAGGATTTCTATTTCTCCCTGATTCAAGCTTGGGATGTGTGTTTCCAGAAATTTATCCATTTCCACTATCCATTTTATCCTATCCTCTAGATTTTCTAGTTTATGTGCATAGAGGTTTCCATAGTATTCATGGATGATATTTTGCATTTCTGTGATATCAGTAATAATGTCTCCTTTTTCATTCTGATTGAAATTATTTGAGTTGAGTTCTTTCTCTTCTATTGCTGGTTAATCTGGCTAGTGGTCAGATTAACCAGATTTAGTTTATCTTTTTGAAGAACCAACTTTTTGTTTCATCCATCCTTTCTATTTTTTTTTTTTTAGATTCCATTTCTTTTAGTTCTGCTCTAAGTTTTGTTATTTCTTTTCTTCTGCTGGCTTTGGGTTTGGTTTGTTCTTCTTTTTCCAGATCCTTGAGATGTGACATCAGGTTCCCAATTTGTGATCTTTATGGCTTTTTGATGTAAGCATATAATGTTATAAATTTTCCCCTTGGCACTGCATTTTCTGTAACCCATACAGTTTGAAAACTTGTGTCCCCTTTGCCTTTCAGGTCAAAAAATCTTTTGATTTCAATCTTAATTTCTTCATTGACCCAAGGATCATTCATCAGCAGGTTGTTTAATTTCCATGACTTTGTGTGGATTTGAAAGTTTCTCTTGGAGTTGATTTCTAGTTTTATTTCACTGTGGTCTGAGAAGAAACACGGTATGATTTTGATTTTTCTGACTTTACTGAGACTTGTTTTATGGCCTAACATATGACCTATCTTAGAAAATGTCCCATGTGCTGATGAGAAGAATGTATGTTCTGTTGTTTTGGGGTAGAGTGTTCTGTAAATGTCAGTTAGGTCCATTTGTTCTAGAGATTCATTTAAGTCCAGTATTTCTTTGTTTACTTCCTGCTTCAATGATCTCTTCAGTTTGTTAGTGCAGTGTTTAAGCCCCAGCAATTATGATGCTACTGATTATTTCTTTGCTTAGATCTAGTAGAATTTATTTTATGAATGTGGGAGCTTCTATGTAGGTGCATATATATTTACAATTATTATGACTTCTTGTTGAATTACTCCCTTTACCATTATATAATGACTATCTTTGTCTTTTTAACCTTTTTAATTTACAGTCAATTTTATCTGATATGAAAATGGCTACACCAGCTTAATTTTGGTTTCCATTTGTATGAATATTTTTTTTTGCATTCCTTTACCTTGAATCTGTGTGAGTCCTTGCAGTTTAGTTTGGTTTCTTGGAGATAGCATATATTTGGGTCATGATTTTTTTTCATCCATTCTGCCAATCTATTTATTTTATGTGGAGCGTTAAGACTGTTCATGTTCATTGTAGTACTGATATGTGAAATGCTGTTCTATTCATCATGTTGACTGATACCTTGTTTTTTGTTTTCCTCTTGTATTATTGTTCTATAAGAGCAGTAAGCTTTAACTTTTGGGTGTTTTTACACTTCTGGGTATCTATTGTGCTGTTCCATGTATACTGAATTTTGAGCATTTCCTGTAGGGCAGGTCTAGTGATGACAAATTCCCTTAGTGTTTGCTTGTCTGGGAAAAATCTTTATTTCTCCATAATTTATAATACTTAGTTTTTCAGGATACAAAATCCTGGGCTGGCAGTTTTTCTATTTAAGAAGACTAAAAATGGGGCCATAATCCCTTCGGCCTTGTAAAATCTCTGCTGAGAAGTCTGCTGTTAGCATGATGGGTTTTCCTTTGTAGGTTTGTTGCTTTTGTTTTGCAACTTGTAGAATTTTCTCCTTCATTTTGACTTTGGCCAGGTTGATGACTATGTATCTTGGAGCTGTCCTATTTGCTATGAATCTTCGCAGTGTTCAATGACCTACTTGTGTCTAGATATCTGAATCTCTGATGATACCAGGGAACTTTTCCTCAATAATTCCCTCAAATAGATTTTCCATGCTATTTGCTTTTTCTACTTCTCCCTCAGGGATACTTATAATTTTTATATTGGCTCACTTTACATAGTATCATATTTCTCTGAGTGATTGTTCATTCTTCTTTATTCTTTTTTCTATATCTTTTTGTGACTGAGTTAGTTTGAAAGACAAGTCTTCAAGAACTGAAATTTTTTCTTCTGTTTGTTCTAACCTGTCTCTAGTTGATAAAAATCCTACTTTTGTACATGTTATGGATCATTTATCACCCACTGTGTATTATATTTACCTATGCATAAGTTCTGAAGTGAAATATGTACATTTTCAAAGTTCAGTTTGACTTTGCATGACCCAAAATGTTTTCAAAGACAATCTGTCTTGATCTAAATATCAAAACTATAATATCTGCCATAAAAATCTAGAAATGGCTAGAAAACAGAAAAGTTTTCTTTTCCCCCAACAATAACTACTTATAGCTCATGGCAATTCTGATCTGAGTTCTAGCTTACCAATTGTGTAAAATCTCCAAAGGAGGACCCCTTGACTGATTTAAATAAATCTATAAGGTGTATGTATAAATAGGAATGGAATATGCACTCTAAAGCTAATATCTAAAAAGTTCCTTGTTTTACCTGCAATATTATATGGTCAGTTAGCTGAGTATTAAAATATTTATACATGTTATCATATATAATATATATGTGTGAGTGTGTATGGGTGTGTGTGTGTGTGTACATACATAGTTTTTTCCCTCAACCTGTTGAAGATTGTTTTTCATTGCCTTCTGATATTTCTTGAGGCTAATGAGAAGTCTCCAATTGGCCTAAGTGATTTCTCTATCTTTTTTCTCTATAACTGTGCAGTCCAATACAGTGATCACTAGACACATTTGGCTATTTAAATTTCAATTATAATTAATTAAATTTTTTAAAAAATTAAAACTCATTTTCTTAGTAATTGTACTAGTCACATGTTGAGTACTCAACAGCCTTCTGTTGCTAGTGACTAGCATACTAAGCAGTGATGATATAATATTTTCATGATTACAGAAAATTCTATTAATGTTACTCTAGAAGCATTTTAAATTTTTACTTTATCTTTGACATTCTTTAGTTTTACTACAAAGTGTCTAGTGTGTCTTAGTCTTTATTTCTCTTAGGTTATCATACAAAATTTTCTGAGTAACACATATCATTAATTCATGAAAATTCTCAAAGTTTTGTTCTTCAAACAATACATATAAAAACATCCCCATTCTCCATTTCTTAAACTCCCATTGGATATATGTTGAAGAGCCTCAATCTATCCTTCATATTATAAAATTGATCTTTTTTCCTCTTTATCACTCTGTGTCAAAATTGACTAAAATAGTCTTCAACTCTATTATTTAGAGTTTATGCTTTATATCGATTTTAAAATTTTTGAATATTATGCTTTTATTTCTAAGAGTTATAGTATTTTTTATTTTCTAATCTATTATTTCATTTCTTCCTGCTTTTGTTTTAAAATGCCTTGTTTTTGCTGAATATTGTTTTACTATTTATCTTTATTAGCCTTGTCTTAGTTTATTCAGGCTGCTATAACAGAACACCACACACTGGGTTGTTTGTAAATAACAGAAATTTATTGTTTACAGTTCTGAAGTTTGATTAGCCCAAGATCAAAGTCCCAGGAGATTTGATGTCTGGTGAGTGCCCATTTCATGTTTCATAGTTGTCTATCTTTATCCTGTGTCTTCACATTATGGAAAGAGCAAAGGAGCTCTCTGGATCTCTTGTATGAGGGCACTAATCCCATTCTTGAGGGTTCCACCATCATGACCTAATTACCTCCCCAATGTTCCATCTCCAAATACCATCACATTGAGAATTAGGTTTCAATATTGTAACTTTGGGGATACACAAAAATTCAGTCTATTGCAAGCATCCTAAGAAAATAATTTTAAAGGTTTTGTCAGATTTTTAGAAAGTTAATTTCATCAGAATTGAAATCATTTTCCAATTTTTTTTCCTTTCTTTCATGTTCTCATTAAGATTACTTGTATTTGTAGGTTATACATATATTTTAGATTTTTGAGTTTCAGTTATTTTAAGTGGGATTTTTTGTAGTTGTTTCCATTTATATATTTAGCTATAATCACAATCATGTTCAGTAGTAAATTACCCTAAATCTCAGTGGCTTAAAATAACAATTATTTATTATCTCTTAGGGAGCCATCGATCAGTAGTGGGTAGTCTTGGATCTATGAAGTGTGTGACTGGGCTTGGCTCTAAGCTTAAGTTTGGCTCCTTGTCTACTTTACATTTCTTTCATCTTTTCTGGACAAGCAAGTAAGGCTATACGTGTTCTCATGGCAACCACAGAAGCTCAAGAAGGACAGTCCAAATGAACAAGCACAATCCATGCTTCTGCTTGTATTATATCTGTTAATATCCCATTGGCCTAAGAAAATCACAAATCCAAACCCCACATATAGTTGGGGAGAGAGAAGGAAATACACTTTTTTCATAGTGAAGGAAGAGGGAAAATATTATTAAAGAAAAATCTAATCTGTCAGTTCATTTTGTTCTTATACTTGTTCGTCTCTCCCTCTGGACCTGTACTTTTGTGATTGCGTGATGCATTGGCCCCCATTTCCTATTGAAGTTTTATATGGTATTTGGGACTCCTGCTTCAGGTAATAGGTAAGTCCAGTAGATCCAGTCAGTGAGCCATTGAACGACTTGAAGCAGTTTCTCATCCTGAGGGTGTGTCTTTCTCTTCCTGCCTTCTGAAGCCCAAAGCTTCCTATAAAACCAGAACTCCAAGCTGTAAGTCAGCAATTTTTCAGCCTCCTTTCATAAGCAGGAGTGTTTCTCAGGCTCCAGACTCTACTTACTCTGGAACATTTTGTACCTATTAAGCTTCAGCTACTGCTGCCTACATCTGTACTGAAGGCCAGAGGGCCCACAATTAACCCTAACTCACCATTTTGTACATCTGTTGTATACTGAATTGTGTATCACATTTTAAGGCAAGCTATGTCTTTGTAGTTATGTCTTTAATACTTCATCTAGTATTACTGTGTGTCTAAACAATAGGGCAGGGAAATTGTATTTAAGATGAACCATATTATCCTCATTGAACTCTCCAATTTTTTAAAAGAAAAACCTAATCTTACTTGATTTACTACTGATAGGTCTCCGTAGCACAGAAATACTCAGTCTGGAGAACATACTTACTAAAGAGGGAGAATCTGACACAAGATCCAAGTGTTGGGGCCGAAGAAAATCTGGGAAGTTTGTGTCCCCATATAATTTGACTTTACACCCAACAAAACTCCAATCCTCCTAGTTGGCTTAATTTCTTATTCTCAGTTGAAAAAATATATTCTAGACTCTAAAGCAATATTTTTTAAAATATAATCTTTAATATTATTTAAAATTCTGTGGCTTACCTTTAATAATAATCATAAAAGTTAAAATAAGTGTACTCTGAATTATACAAATACTTTATAATTAAATACTTCCATGTAATATAAGTGCTCATGTTTCATGTGTGTGTACAGTTATACACGTGTGCCAAAGGAAGTCCAAACAGTTGAACTAAATTTCCAAAGTAACTTAGATAGACAAAGTTGTAGAATGATTGCAGCATTATAGGCATATGGTTTTATCAACATGCCAAAATAAAAAAGAAAGACCTGCACATAAGAGAATTAATCCTCTTCTTGTAACTACCAACAATTCTTTAGCACTTAGAATAGAATACTTAGTGAATTCCTTTTCCATTTTTGTTTCTCATACCAACAATAAATAAATAAGAAATTCATCTAATGTCATTTTCAGTGATGCCCAAAGATAACCATATCTTAACACAAATAAGAATGCTTTACAATGTTATCAAGTAGCACATCATTAAAACTACTATTCAGGAATCTCTCAAAGATGAATTTTGGGGTAAAAAGAGGTCTAATTATTCTAAATTAGTTAAAAAAAACTTTGACATTACTAATGTCACCTTGTCAAAGGTACTTATTCAAATAATAATTCCCTGAACTAGAATGATTGTAGCAAAAGCTAAAGAGATAAACAAATAAACAAACAAAAAATATAGACTATGAGTTTTAAGTCAGGATGCCAGATGCAAAAAGCCTCCTTTGACTTACATTAAATACACAGACATCTACATAAAATATTTTTTAAAAAATGAAAAATTATAGCCAAGTTTGAAAGTAAGAAATGGAAATCTTTAGGTGATAGAACTGAAGAAAACCTATAGCCACATTGGATATGAGTTTGATGCCCTAAAATGCACAAAGTGAGATAAAGCAGGTACATGCTTCAGCAGTTAGCATCTTACTGTCTATGAATGGATGGGTTCCTATGCTATTAGTTTTGTGCATTTGGGGGAGCTGGAACTGGGCTTCCTGCATTATTCTAGGAGGTAGAAAAATGCTACCATTGGTTGAAAAGTAACTAGAAAATCTCCATATAAAAATCTCACAGCCTTAAGTAAAATGCTTGTGCCAGGATGTAGGTAGAAACAAAATTGAAACCACATTGCCCAATAGTTCAGGTTCCGATTTTTATAGCATAAACTATCAAACAACATCAACCATCTGATACTTATAGAATATTCTACCCAACAGCATAATAGCATGTATTATTTTAAAGTGTACATGGAATATGTTTCAAGATAGACATTATCAAGGCCATAAAACAAGTTTCAATAAATAGAAGAGGATGTGAAATACACTATGTATATTTTCTGACCACAATGGATGAAATCAGAAAACAATAAGAGAAAAATATATGAAGAATTCTTAAATATCTGGAAACTAAATAACTCAATTCTAAATAATACACAGGTACAAGAAGAAATAAAAATAATAAGTTAGAAAGTATTTTGAACTAAACAAAAGTAAAAGACATATCAAAATTGTGGGATGTTGGTATAAGTAGCACTGAGAAGAAGGAAGTTCTCAAACCAATTACCTTATCTTCTACCTTAAGAAACTACGTGGGGGAAAAAACCAAATGAAATCCAACGTAAACAAAAGAAAGGAAATAATAAAGATCAGGGTAGAAATGAATGAAAAAGAAAACAAGGAATAGAGAACATTAATGAAATAAAAAGCAGGTTCTTTGAGAAGATCAATAAAATCGATAAACATTTAGTCATATTGATAAAGAAAAACAGAGAGAAGACACAAGTTGCCAATATCAAGAATGAGATAAATGGCATGACCACAGATTCTAAAGATTTTAAAAGGATAACAAGGGAATATTATAAACAACTTTCCGGTAACAAATTTTACAACTTGGATGAAATGGATACATTCCATGAACGACACAAACTACAAACCTCACTTGAGAAGAAATAGATAACATAAACCATCCCATATCTACCAAAACAATGGATTTGTGGTTTAAAACTTTCCTATAAGGAAAACTCCAGGCCCAGATAGATTCACTGGTGAATTCTCCCAAATATTCAGGAAGTGAATTCTATACAAACGCTTTCAAAAAAGTGAAGGGGAGAGAATGCTTCCAAACTTATTGTATGAAGCCAGCATTACCCAAATTTTAAAGTCAGAACAAGACATTACAAGAAAAGAAAAGTATATACCAATATTCCTCTTGAATATAGGTGAAAATATTCTTAAAAGAATTTTAGCAAATCAACAAAATATGAGAAGATAATATATTATGAATGTATGTGTTTTCTATTGCTGCATAACAAATTACTACAAACAATGGATTAAAACAACACAAATTTATTATCTCACAGTTTCTGTGGCTCAGGAGTTCAGACATCATTAGCTAGGTCCTCTGCTCAGGGTCTCAGAAGACAGAAATCAAGGTGTCATCCAGAGCTGCAATCTCACTGAGGCTCAGGTTCCTCTCCCAAACTCCCAAGCTCATTCAGGTTATTGGTGAAATTTATTTCCTTGACCTTCTGAGATTGGAGTCCCCATTTTCTTGCTGGCTGCTGGATGGGGTCAGTCTATTAGAGGCTTCCCCCAGGTCCCTAGCAGCATGTTTCCTGACAACATGGTGACTTATTCTTCCAAAGCCAATAGTAAAATCTGTCTCCACTCTACTGCAATGAAGTCTTACATAATCTAACATAATCCAGGGAGTGACATTTTTAACACATTCCCAGATTCCACGAACATTCAAGGAGAGGTTGTATAACACTCAAGGAGAGGTCGTGTATATTTTGAAGTGGGAATCTCAGGGACCATCCTAGAATTCTGCCTATTGCAATGAACAAGTAAGGTTTATCCCAGAATTGCAAGATTATTTTAATATTCAAAAATCAATCAACATTACTCACCACATAAACATACTTAAAAAATTATGATTATCTCAATAGATATGGAAAAAATATTTAACAAAATGCAATATCCATTACTGATTTTTTTTAAAAAAAACTCTTAGAAAACATGATATAGAGGAAATATGTCAATATGACAAAAGTCATTGACAAAATAATCAATAGCTAACATCATTCATAATAGTGAAAAACTGAATGTTTTCCTCTAAGGTCAGGCTACAACAAGAGTATCTGCTTTTACACTCCTTTTTAATATAATACTAGAAGTCCCTGCCCCTGCAATAAGGCTTGAAAAATGACAAAAGGCATATAGATTGGGGAGAAAGGATTAAATCTATTAGCAGATGAAATGATTGTCTATATAAAAATACCAAAGAATCTTCGAAAGAACTACCACAAGTAATAAGTGAATTTAGCAAGGTTGTTGGATATATGATCAACTACAAAAGTCAATTATATTTCTATATATTAACAAGGAATACATTAAAATTGAAAAAATATTTAATTTATATAGCAGCATCAAATATATGAAATATTCAACAATGTATGAGACAAAATATGTACTATACCTGTACACTGAAAACTACAAAATACTGCTGAAAGAAATAAAAGGAGGCAAAAATAAATGTAGACATACATTATATATATAGATTAGAAAACTCTGTATTATTAAGATATCAGTTCTCTCCAAATAGATCATGGATTCAATGCAATTCCAATCAAAATCCCAGCAGACATTTGGAAAAATTGACAAGCTTATTCTAACATGATAAACAAAGGATCTTGAATAACTAAAACAACTTAAAAAAAAAACACTGTAGTATTAACACTATCTGATTTCAAAACATATTATAAAGCCACGTCAATTAAGACAGTGTGGCATTAGTGTTATGATAAATAGATGCTACAGAATAAAGTCCAGAGAAAGACACACAAACACACACCACACACATATATCTACAACTGATTTTTGACAAAAGTTCAGTTCAGTTCAGTTGAGAGCGAATACTCTTTTCAGTAAATGGTACAAAAACACTTTTATATGGTAAAAAAATGAATTTCACATTATAAAATAATGAACTGAAAATGAATCATAGACCTAAATGTAAAATGCAAACCTATGAAACTTCTAGAAGAAAACATAAAAGAAAATCTTTATGACCATGAATTAGGCAAAGATTTTCTTAGATAGGTCACAAAAATACAATTTATAAAAGGAAAATTGATAAATTGGACTTCTTCAAAATTAAAATTTTCTGCTCATTGAATGACATTATTCATATATATATCAAGTACATATATATGTCAAGTGTATATATATATATTTCGTAACTTACTAAAGTGTATACTGTAAATATGTGCAGTTTGTTGTGCATTAATTATGCCTTGTAATGATATATATATGAATAACCTTTTAAGTAATTTAAATAGTGCTAAAATATCTCTCTCACTCTATGCCTTCTGTCTTCATCCATTTGTGTTGCTATAAAGGAATACCTGAGGCTGGGTAATTTATAAAGAAAAGAGGTTTATTTGGCTCATGGTTCTGCAGGCTGTACAAGAAGCAGAGCACAGCACCTGCTTCTGGTGAGGGCTTCAGGATGCTTCCACTCATGGAGGAAGGCAAAGCAGAGCCAGAATGTGCAGAGATCATATGGTGAGAGAAGTGAGAGGGGGGAGGTTCCATGCTCTTTTTAACAGTCAGCTCCCACAGAGTGAGAACTCACTTACCCTCCACTGGTCTGCCCAAGGAGGGCATTAATTTATTCATGAGGGATCCGCCCCCATGACCCAAACACCTCCCACTAGGCTCCACCTCCAACATTGGGGATCAAATTTCAGCATGAGGTTTGGAGACTCAAATAGCCAAACTATAGCACATTCCCACAAAAGTACATTAAGTACAGATCATTGTACATGTGGAGTTCACAAAAATCTACAAGATAATCCATATCTTAAAATTTTATAGACAATATAATAAGAAAGAAAGCTGCCAAAGTTATTCATGAGGCTAATATGTCTTTAATATTAAAACCAGAGATGGAAGAACAGTACAGAATAGAAAACAAAGGGCCAATCTCATTTATGAGTATAGATGCAAAAATCTCAAATAAATTATTAGCAAAGTAACTCTAATAAAAAATTGAAAATGAATAATATCATATGCATATAATGTGTATATATATGCATGCATACATACATATACTTTACAAATTAAAAACAGCAAGGTACTTCCTGATGAAGGATATTTATCAATACCTTAAAATAAACTTTTAAACACTGATGAAGTATTAGAAGCATTCCCATTAAATTTGGGTACAACTATGTCCATTTCCACTACTAATATTCAAGAAATGGATGAATTAGAACTACATAATGAAGATAATATTTATACTAGTAAATATAACATTATGGCTTTATATTCTATAAGAAAAAAATTACTCATCTCTTTCAATTACTGTTCTTAATTTTATTTCTTTTTTGTACAATTTAGAAATTTTGTTTTTATATATGCATAAGTGCTGTGAACATAAATATGTTTGCCTATGCTTAATAATTACAGAAACTTAAGTCAACACTGAGTATAAATGATTTTTCCCTTAAAAAAGGCAATAATTAAGTTTAAAAAAACACCATTCTAGAGGAATCATATACTGATATTCCCTAGACCCCTACCTTTTTCATGTTCTCTTCAATATTTGTATCTGTATTTTTAATATTCAATGGATAATTTAGATGAAGACATGGAAATCATGATCACATTTATGTATATTCCAAAGTTGGTAGGGAGAGCTAATGCTAAATGAAGAAATGAGAATTTTTAAAATCTTTTTTAGCTAGAATTCTGAGTTTAAATTATCTCCACAATGAAAATAACAAATGTAATTTTTAAATTCTCTGTTAAGGTTAAAATAACCTAAGAAAATATAATACTTGGATTGAAAGCAGTTCTTGCGCAAGGGCTTTTAAATGAACTGAGCATATGCTCAATAATATCTAACAAGAGTCTAGGCTTGTGAGGGACCCAGAAACCATATCACAAATAACAGCTGATCATGTCTTAACCTGGGCAAGAAAAACTTAGAAAGGGATATGCTAGCTCTTGTCATATATTTAAAGAACGTCTTATGAAACAGGTTTTTAAACAATGTTATAAATACCATTCACAAGAATAAATCATTGACTCATGTGTCTTAAGGCTGAAGGAAATCATACTGAACCTCATGCATGTTAACCAATGAATTGGATTTTCTTTTCTGCACTCTATCAGAATGTGCTATAGATAGAAACTAGATCTACTGTTTTGACTGAATTGAAATATCAATTCACAGAATTTCAGAATTTAAGACCTCATTAATTTTCACCACTTACAATGAGTCAGCAGCTATAATGACACAATCCATCCAATCTTTGAAAACTTTTATGGGAAAGGTATTTTTATCATTAAAGGAGAAAGTTCCTCAACATAACAGTCAGTTAATTCATATAATCAGATTATCAAAGAGTAACTTATTAGTGCCTGATTTTGTGACTAGTCAGTGTGATTCACATGGTTAAATTGCTCATGGGACTTACACTCGTAAGATTTTCTAGACAGCTAGCTGAGGAATCGTGTTCCCTTAACCAAGAAACCCAGGGAACACTATAACAAGGAAAGGAAGACCACCTTTTTCAGAGATTTAAAAGAGAAATGGTAGGGTTTAGCATTGCCATTCAATGCAAATTTTGTAGCCAGAAAAAAATGGCACAAATTGCGTAAGTTTTGTCAACTAGTCTCATAACTGATGTCAATCGAAAGAAGGAAAGCTATATTAGGGAAGAAGGAGGTGGAGGAATATTCTCTAAATGTCTTATTCTCTAGGTTTTCAAGAGCAGAATAAAACATTTCCTTTCTAACAAACATTACTGCTCTTACAGGATGTTTTCTCACAGATTATGTAGAAAATAAGGGCCAGGGTTGAGGAACTGCACTTAATACTTTGTGGCCAATAAATGCAGTTATTTCAATGTTCCATTTTCTTTGTAATGCAAGGTGGCCAAGTCACCTTGCATCAAGACTAGAGCAAATAATCTACCACCCTTAATTCCCAACCCATTAGCTGGATAATGATGTTTATTATGTTACTTTTATGATCTCACATGCTTTATTATTTCCATTTCATCATATAAAATTGAGGCAATGTACCGTACTTACATTTTGTTTACCTCATTTTTCTAGTTAGATATCATGACTGTTCCCGTTTGGATAACAGCTAGATTTTGAGGCCTGTTGAGCGATTTTTTTTTTTTCCTCTCCTGTGACCTGACTGGCAGGCAGGAGGTGAAAGGAAGATGATTTGAAAAAGTACAGTCCACCCAATATGTAAAAATAAGACGGGGGATAAAAGCTCTTCTTATTTAAAAAAAAAAATTGTTCTCCTCTTGTGCTTGTCTTTACTGTCCAGGACGCCACACACAGAAACTATACAAAACATAAAATATCTTCAAAACACCAGTCTCCATAGCCCAAGTGACTATGCAGTTTTAAAAAATATGGCAGTTCTAGAAAAAAAAATTAAAGACTTTAATGGAGAATAAAATACTCCACTTTGCAACACATGAGGTAGAGTGTAGATGGACTGAGTGAAAATGTAATAAATCTATGTAATTTGCTCTGCCCTTGGAAGAATCACCCTCTATTCAAAGTAAAAGCTATTAAGTTCCTAAATTCAGAGAATCTTCACTATTTTTCATCAAGAGCAAGCATATGTAAAGGACAAAGCAGGGTGCTTGCACCAAAAGATGTATCATTTGTTCCTTGTTAATTGTATTGCTGATTCCATCAGCATCATTAGGCACCTTCCAAAACACTGAGGCATGGAGTCTGCTTTGGTCTCACAATGACTGAAAGACAAACCAGGACAGTAAAGGCTGAGAGAGAAGGTAGACTGGCTGTGTTAAGCTGGAGAGAGACAATGATAATGATAACTATGGTTCTAAGATATTGAACATTTATTTTTTTTAATAATACAGGTCATTTGGCAACTCTTTTACTAGCCTTAACAACTGGCTGCTGGTAAGTTGTGTTCATTATACAGTAACTCTATAGAGGGAAGCCTTTAAGGAGAAATGCCACGGCTTCTAGCATATTACATACCTCACAGACTCCAACATCCTCTTACTACTTGTATGGGAACATTATGCTACAAAAAAACACATCCCTGGAAGTTTCATGTAAATTTGCTTTTGGAAAAGTAGCTGTATTTTAAATAGCTTTATGGAAACTTGTTTTTGTTTTTGTCATTTTTAATGAGGTGAACCTCTTGATAATGAGGTTAATTCTCTCACATTCATATGCTTATCATTTTTCTTTTGTTTAAAATTTTTTAAGTGAACATTTGTTTTTAAGAATTTTATCAAAGTGGAAATATGGCAGAGAAGGAATTAGAAGATATGGGTACTAATTCCATTTCTTTCATCAACTACTTTTGACTACTGATTTTACCTATCTGACCTTAGTTTTCCTAACTGTCAAAGGATCACAAAGTCCCTTTCAGCTCCATAATGCTAACATCTGCAGTATTGAGATGTTACAGAGTATGTAATAAAGAAATCTCAAACTTCTACTGAGATGCTATATACAGTTGCGCAGTTGTTTACAACTAGGGGGCACCATTCACATGGGAGACAATTTCATAGCTAAAGTGCTAAAGTGGCTTCAGTCAGAATACCTTTTCCTCAATTGCCTTATGATCTAGCAGTGAATCTGTCAAGTTCCTTGCTACTTTTCTGTTAAGAAATAGCAAGAAAGATTTCTCACGAGCACAATACCCACCATTTCGCAGAAATCTAACCTTTAAAAAGATGATTTTTGGATACAGAATCCAATTGTAATGACATGTCTTCTATATTATTGGAAAAGTTTACAATGCATGGATCATGAAGATTGGGTAACAAGTATATTAATGATGTCAGATGTCAACATTCAAGATTTTTCCCAAAATGTTCTGGAATTGAGGAGGTCATTGAGGTTCTTTTCCTACACTAACAAGAGTGAAAAGTTTCCCCTAAAAATGATCAGGATTTCATTTCTTGCCATCTAGGTATGTGGGGACTCAGAGCAAATTAACTGATTTTGTCATTTCTTTTACCTAAGTTTTGTGGAGTAAAAATCATACCTGCCAATTATTGCATAGTTCCTAATAATTGTATAATAATTGTCCATGACAATGAATGCTATCACTTCTGCGTACATTCTTTGGTCACAGAGAGACCTGAATAACAGAGTGTGGGACAACACGCACAATAGAGAACTTCCCTTCCCTTTGAGGTCATCTCCTACTAATGAGAGAAAGTAAGATGTACGCTCATTGAAAAGTTGATTCAGGAGAAAACTTTCTACTTTTGGTCACTATTGCATAGGTCACACGAAGTGGAGGAAGGAAGTTTGTGCTGTCTGGGTGCCCTGTAACTGTTTTCCAAGTGTCTGTTATGTAAATAAAGTAAAATTAATTAAGATGCCATCCAATGATTCATACATCATAAACAGAAAGAGCACAGAAAAATTTCCCTTTCTATGCCCTCTGTTTCCCCATCTTGGAGGCCAAACTTTGCCCTTGAATGAGCACAAACACCTCCTATCTAAATGACTCACTGTCAGATGCTGACTCCAAGTCTATTAGATTATCATCATGTCATCTTTGTTTTTGGCTGTGTTTGAAAGCACCTCTAGCAGCTTTATTTGAACACTGTTTTCATACCTAAAAGCTTGAATCTAAAAAACAAACATGCAAACATTTAGAGACATCTTTATATCACTTCAAATTGTTGTGATTAGTGTACACACTTTGAATATTATTACTTAAACAATCTCCAGCTGATGTTTAAAAAGTAACACTTTGGAACAAGGCATTCTCCAAATGTTCTATTAAGGATGCTGTTTATTTATATCAGTGTATAGAAAAGTACAGCTGTACAAAACATAAATCAATGTCAAAAGTAAAAGGCATTAAAATTCATAAGGTTCATTTTCCGACATCCAGAGCAAACTGTAGCTGAGAGTTTGTCACAGACTTAACATCAGCAATAAAATTATATAACTGCTGATGTCACATTCTTTAAGGTACACTCAAAGGCATCTAAAATTTTATAGCTTAGTTTTGCTTATTTTAAAAATGAACATATATTACTCTTAATTTTGTTTCTTATGATACCTAGAAGACCTGAATATAAAAACAGCATCAGAGGAGAAATAACTTGCAGTCCACCGAGTTTTAACCAACATGAAAAAATATATACATACGCATCCGTTTTGCTATTGATCAGGAAGCCACAAGAATTAGTGTTGGTTTAACGCCTATTAAGGGAAACAGTGCTTTCTATAGCAGAATGAAGAAGGGTTACTACTAAGTAAGGAAGAACCAAAAACAAGTCATGCAGATACTAATATTCATTCACGGTTAGGTAATATTCTGGTTTGGCTTTCAGTTATTAAAGCTCTAGTGCCATGTGCCTCTGGTGATTTCTGAGATTTTGATTCTTACTTAAATATTCACCTTGTTTGGGAGGATATATGTTTGTCTTGTTATCTAGAAATCTTGTTTTCCCTTCAGATTCCAATTCCCATGAAGACAAGACCATATAGCCATATTTGCATGTTCCCAAGAACCTGGGATAAATTCATTTGCTGGTGGAATGGTGACATTTGATGAGCAGAAAAGTGAGGAAGAGTCAGCTGTTACTGTGACGGTAGAGTCTGAGGTGGATCAGCCCATTTTTGTGTTCAAAAGGAGTAACAGCCACCACTGCATAGTCACAGTCACTATAGACCAGATACCATTCTAAGCAAATCAGTCATAGAAACTCATTTAACCCTCTTTGCATTTTTATGAGGTAGGGACTGTTATAATTCCCATTTTACAGGAGAGGAAACTGCAGCACAAGGAGGTTACGTAGCTTGCCCAAGCCACACAGCTGGTGTGCGGCACAGGTGGGATGTGAGCCTGACAATGTGGTTCAAGAGTTACTCTCTCAAGCACCACTTTATACTATCACTCTCAGAGATTCACAAGTGCCCAGTATGATGTAGGGGGGTGGTATTTTGATATCTAATGTCTTTTCCTTAAAAAAATGTAGTTTACATTCTGTAATATGTTAAAAGGTATATGTCCTTGCACTGGAAAGAACTGCAGAATAATTTTTCCTCTGGAGGTTACATATACCATATCCACTACCACTTCTCATGGGACTTTAATATTTTTACTAGAGATTTTATGTAAATACATATGTATACATACTCTTGAAGAGCTATATTTATGTGGTAAAATACTTAAATTGTATGTGTGAAATTACCATTGCCACACAGGAAACTTCAGTTCAAATGCTTTTCTTAAGGACGTAAGAGAGAGATACGAATTTTGGAGGAGAGGGAGGCAATTCACCCACAGTCATTACATCATTAGCCAAAGCAGATTTCAGTTTTTTGTTTTTTCCATTTACCGTATAGATTCACAACATCCAGTTTTGCGTTTGTTGATATAGTCATAATGCTCCCTTTCTTACTCTCCTTTGCTCACATCTTCATGAAAATGACGACGAGAGGCTGCACAAAGCACGATGCCTCTGTGCTGAGACGCGTCCTGCGGCTGCATCACGTGCGTGAGATGGACGTGAAGGGAACTCAGCTCCACCAGGATCAGCCCACATGACCAGACCCCAGTGCGGCCATGAGAGACTCGGCGCGTGGAGCGCAGCCTAGTCTGACTGAGAACAGCACTGTGAATACAAATGTGCTTAAAATGGCTGACTCTGTACAAGAGTAAATAAGAACCGTTCCAGCTTTTCATTTAGTCACAAGATCAGGAGGTCTCGTCACCCCAAATAGAGTAGAGAATTGAGGTAGTTTTCCAGCTGAGCCAGGCAAAGTAAGGAGATGGGGGAAGGTGACTTTCCGGGCAAAGACCTTATCTTTTAATGTTCCTTTTAAAAGAATAGAGCTCAGACTGAACTAATCCCCAAATGAATATCTGCCTTAGGAAATAATTTTTATTAATAGCTGAATATTTTTACTTTCATATACATGCATTCAAATATTGGGTTTATGATATTTAGTTGCATACATATATCACTGTGTCAAAGAAAAGGGGGGAATTCAGCCTTAATAAAAAATGATTTATTAACTTCTCCACGTCCTATAAATTTAATATGCTATGGGCTTCTGCTCTCATTGCAGATTTCTTTTAGAAGTATATTCCTGAATATGAGCTTATAATATTTCTGAATAATGTATTGGTAAATACGAACAAAACAAAACATCTCTGATGCACATAGTCCAACAGACACACAATTAGAGTGACTACATGTCAGTTAGCCATGCTATTTGTTTAGCATTGTTTTACTCTCAACCAGTTCATCTCTTTCCTCAAGAGAAATAGCTGAAGCTGGTTTATATTGCTCCATAAATGTGAAGCATTGATGTATTCATTTTCTGAACACAAAATAACACAACAATGATTTTTTTGTCACTTTCCTTCTAAATCATACTCCCTGTTCTTAGTAGCATTTTTTTTTTTTTTTGGTTAGGATGCAAACTAATCTTTTCCTTTTTTGCAATAATCATAATAATAACAACGAACCACAATCTCTGTATAAACATAATTTTTTCTTCTCCATAATTGCACATAAAATCTATCCTACTTGGAAACTGCAGAGAGTAGAAGAATCACTATAAATGCTGGCCTCAGGGAATCTATGTTGCCTATAAGATTTAAGGTAGAAATATTCAGAGGCCATGTTACTCAAACAAGACCCAACCATTTTTTGTTGTTAGTTTCTCTCCTTTTCTTCTCTGCAAAATATTACCTAAAGGTAGCTCTGAGCACCAAGGGGTTGAGGTTTCCATTTAGTTTACAAGTGAACTAACAGGTTTTTGCTATCTGTGGGTATCAACTTGGGATTTTACTTAGCTAAACAGTTTTGGACCTGGAATAAAACACTTAAGGAACCAGGAAAAATGTAGGCAGCAAGAAATCGGCAGTTGTGGACCTTATTTATTTATAAAATACACTTTATTTTTAAGAATAATTTTAGATTCACAGAAAAAATTTACAGAAAATTCCCATATACCCCATACCTAGTTTCCCCTCTCTATCTGGCTCAAACCCCAGCTGTGTGCCCTCTCTTATATGAATATACTAAAACTTATACATTATTACATTTCTCTGTTTTCCTGTTGTGCCTATCTGTGCTTATTTCTACCATGCCCCAATAATTATATGTGCATTCTATATGTGTGCATATTACATATATATACACATATACATGGATACTTTATATATGTGTGTGTTGTAGGTAGAGAAGTTAATAATTTTTATTTTAAATTGGGGAGTAGAAACCTGTAGTACTGCCCTCATAAGGCCATCTCACTTGCTTAAGAGCCCAAGGACTTTGAGTGGGGTGAGAGCCCAAGGAAAGCTGGAAGCTATCCACATTTTCATGGAATTTGATCCTCCAGGGGTCAAATAGGGAAAAGGCTGCCTCTACTATAAAACCAACCCCACAGCCTTTGCTCTTCGTATTAATTCTGGAACTATTTCTAAGGGTCAAGGATAGTGGGGCATGGTGGAAAGAGTTTTGTAATATTATCAAATGTTTCGGCCTTTTTATCTTTGAAATAAGGGGTTGGAATTAAATAATCTTTAAAGTCCCTTCTCAGACATAAAATAACATGGGGCAGAGGTAAATGAAGTGCTTTATATGAATGAAGAAAAATTCTCATTAGTCTGGATCCATCTGACTTGTGTATTAAGAAAGAAAGAAAATATAGAATTTGTTCTGAGCTGTGTTTATTCCAAGATGATATAAAATTGAGAAATTTGCCTAACAATCAAACATGGTGAAAATAGTTAAAAGTATATAAGGATGTGGAATAACATGAGAGATTTTGTCCTTAAAAAAGGCAAGTGTTTGAATAACATTTACTGATACATGATTTGATGTTTCTTTCATCAAAGTTAATGTTTATGCAATTTTTGTCTTATTTATCACTATGCTATTCTTATTAATGTATTTTTTCAGTTTTTTTCCCTATTGAAGCACTTTCATATAAAGCATCTTCAAAGACTTTTCTAAAAACATCATGGCTTACGTGTAAGAGATATGAATTTAAACTTTTTCTTGCCTTTTCTTCAATCGTACTGAAGACAGTAGCTCTGAGGAATATCAGCTGGAGGGTGTTCTATTTCTCCCTCACTATTTCTGTATCTTCTTTTCCTATTTGGTTAATAAACAAGTGCTGAAACTTTTGTTTCTGTGTCCAAGACCCTAACTATTCAACAGGGAGCACTAAAGAAAGACCTAACTGAAGAATTTAAAGCTACCCTGAGGATGTTTGCCCACTTTGCTTTCATTTTGTCCTTAGGTTGGCTTTAGGAATCTGTAGTCTGAGCTTCCACAATACAGTTAGAGGCAGCAGAGGTACTGTACGCATGATTTGTACTTGTACCTATTTCCCCATTCCATCTTTTTTTAATGTATTCTCTTGATAAAAATATATCCCTTCTTTCCAGTCAGGCTTTTGCCTGATTTGATAGAGAGTCCCTCTGGCTCATGTTGAAATTGAAATGTATGATATCTTATTGTTTGCCTATATACCCAGATGTCCAGGCACTGAGTTTACTTTAATAAATGAAATATTGAAAATAAACATAAAGCTTTGGGTATGCAGTTGCAAGGGACAGGATCAACATTACTATGTTGGAAACGGTCAGCATAAGACAGGAAGACTCTCTATCTCAGGTGCAGATTCCTGGGCGTCCCTGAACATGTCTCCAGTGATATTTTTCTTATCACATGAACTTTTCATAGGCTCTAGCCACCAAATCATCAGTGCAATATGGCAGCACAGCAGTGTTGCATAGAAGAAAAAACACAAACTTTGGGGCTAGATTTGGGTTTTAATTCAGGTTCTGCCATTTATAAGCTCCTTGACTTTGGTAAGAGATTTGACTTATTTGAACTTAACTTTTCTTAGCTGAATTTTAATGCTTACTTCATGGAAACTTGGTAAAAAGGAAACCAAACAACCCCCTGAAGAGATGTGATTAAGATATAGGCAATATGTTAGGGCCTAGGTCTACAACAGGGAACAAGAAGGACACTGCCTCTATCTTCATGGGTTTTACAGTCCAGTGTGTGTGTGGGGAGGGGTATAACTCATAAACAAGCAATTATAATATATTGTGATCTATAGAAGCTGTGATAAAAGCAGATGGAAACATAAAAGAGGGACCTGAGTGATCAGAAAGTTTAGCTGAATGTAGACAGTGGCATCTGAGCTGTTAATTAAAAGATGGGTAAGGAATACTTATGTACATATAGAGAGCTTAACACTTTACTTGGTGCATTTTAATAATTCAATGCATTACATTTCTCTTCACCTTCCCTTCTGCTACATTCCCTGAGCCCCTCCAAACAGATCCTACAAAGTAGTTTTATTCATTGGTTTAAAAAATATTTACTGAGCACCTGGTATATGCCAGGCTTAGTGCTAGTGACTGGAGATGTGCCCATGAACAAGGGAGAGATGCTGCGTTTTGAGAGTTTACTGTCTGATTGGAGTCATACACCAAACCCCAGAGGCCACCAGCATTCATCTGAAATGTGTAAATAAGATCAATCTGTTGGGTTTCTTAGAAAGTACCCAAAGAGACCCAAAAGTTTAAAGCCACTCCAGGAGCCACCAGAAATGGAACACTTGACTTAATGCATTGATAACATAGATTTTGATTTATGTTTTTAAATTATTTCTTCTAATTAAAAAAAATAATAATATTAGAAGGCTTAGAAATGACAGTGTCTTAGACTTTAGTGCTTTCTTGGCACACATGGGTGAAATTCAGCCATTTCCTGGAATCATACTCATTCTAGGGGGAGAAAAAGTTAAAAACAAAATTAGGGTACTGGGTGATTTTTTATCATAGAGTCTGTCTTTTGTTTTGTACAGATATAGCCATAAAGAGAAAGACAGACTGAGTTTTGTTTTTTTTTCTTTCAGAGGAACACCTATTCTGATTTTCCAGGCATGTTAATTTTCTGCAATTTACTGCAGAAGCTAATTTTTATTTTTTGGAATTAATTGAGCTGAAAGCTGGACTCATGACAGCCCATCCCCTCAGTGGCCAGCACAGAAGCTGAGGACAGACGGCCATTTCAACTTTACTAGCCTGACATCCTGCATAATCAATGCATGTCAGCCACAAAGACTGGCTGCTTGTTCTCATGCCCATTTGCAAGTTGGCTGAGTGCCCACTCACAAATTGGGATGCCAGTTCCACTAGGGCACAAGTGTCAACAAAAGATCACTTCAAACAAGAAACCTGCTCAGTTTTGCAAGAGCCATCATTTTGTTTAGGAAAAAAAAAGGGGGGGAAAGATTTAAGGTAGTTAGTCCCATATTGCTGACAAATGGCTATTTACATCCCATCATACCTTCAACCTCAAGGGACATTTTATTGAATGACTTAATGCAATCTTCTCTATCCTTTAAATTTGACTTTCAATCTCTGCATTTCAAATGAGGCAAAAAGGAGACTGTATGTCAATCCTGAAAGTCCATTTTCTTCACTCCCATTGTATGCATTAGAGATGGAAAGAGTAAGCAAAGCATTATCATGTGCTTGATGTCTCTAGACACTAATTAGAATGGTGAATAGTGCACCTAACAAAATGCAAATACATTCTTTAATATTCAATTAATTCAGCAAATATTGGTTAAGCACCAGGCACCCAGTAGGGATTGGTCTCACTGCCTGAAATGTCTTCTCTTCCAATCGAGTATGCATACTTACTGTCATGTTAGTCAATCTCACTTAAGCACAGTTCCCATTATACTAATCCTGCATTCAAAATACTCTTAAGGTTTGCCACTGACTATGGAATATTTCCAAACACTTTAAAAGGAAATAAAGACCCCTCAAATTCTAACAGAAATCAATGTTTTTATTCTCAAAAAATCTTACAGTTTCATATAAAAGCTAAACTGATGATTCCGAAATTTCTCCATCTATGCTTTGACCTCATTGCACCTTTGTCTTTTCCTATCCCCTCTCTAAATGTTGGTCTTTATCATCTTGGTAAAGACCAAATGTCCCCTGAAATCCAACTAACTTTTTTCAAGTTCTACTATGGGGCAGCACCAACCAGATACTTTTACAAAAATGATCTCGTTTAATCCTCAATTCAAACTGGAAAAGAAGATGTTATCATCCCTAATTTCCATATGAGTAGCCAAATGGTAAGGAAAGCTAAGGACTCTTAAGGTATCCAGCTGATTGCTGGCAGTGCCCAGGCCTGCAGGCAGCTCTCCGAGATCAGTCATCCCGCTGCCGGCTTCTATCTCCCATGTGGGACCTTCCCTGCCTGCATCCCTGACGACGTATCTTTCTTCCGAACACTTATAACACTTAATTCATGCCATTCTTGAGATTTTAATTGCTTTGTAACTTGTATTATTCAACAGTTCATTAAAGATTTAGTGAGCAACTCAGTCATTTTAATGGAAACTGAGGGTGGTAATAACAGAGAAAAGAAAAGAAAAGAAAGGAAGAGAAGAACAGCTAGTCTCTTCTGACCCCAATTTGTGCATGAGAACTGTACCGAGTACTTTCATAGATTGTCACCTTGGATTATTACCAAAAAAACCTCCAAAGCAGGTATGATTATCCTCAAGATATAGGTAAAGAAACTGAGTCTCAGAAAGGTTAAATGAATTTCCCAAGGTCATAAGTGGGATAGTGATTAGGTAAAGATTCAGACCTATTTATTCTTTCATTCATTCAGCAAAATGTTTGCCTGCCTGCTATGTGCCAGCCGCTGTTCTGAGTGCTTGGTGTGGTACCAGAAAGTGAACAAAATAAACAAAATTCCCAGCCCATGAGGAAAGTGACTCCAGTGAGGAGGGCCGAGCAGTGAAACTGAATGTGTGGTATGCCTGAAGATGAGAGGGGCCAAGAAAATTGAGCTGAGAAAGTGAAATCAGAACCACCGGAGGGGGAGACTGTGTTTGCCATTCTAAACCACATGGTCGGTGTAGGCTTCAGTGGGAAGGTGAAGGTTGAGAAAAGACATGAAGAACTAAGTGAATCAAGGAGAAGGGCATTCTAGGCAGAAGAAACAGTCACTACCAAGGCCCAAGGTGGAAAGCAATCTTAACCAAAAGTAAGATGGGTAAAAATGACACAATCTGGAAGTGTTTTGATTGGCAAGGAGAAAATGTTTCCTCAGCATCAAAAAAATAAATAAATAAAACCCAAACAGACAAAAACTTACTAAAATGATAGGTGGTATTTTAGAGCTATGTGTCAAGTGATCTTATACTCTTATAAGTGATTTACATGTATTTACATTTAATGCTTACAAGAAACAATGAGGTGGATACTATTACGATTCCCACTGGGCATGACGAAAACGTGGTAAGGAGTGGTTAAGTATCTTATCCATGGCCATGCAGGCTTTAAGATCCAGAGCTACGTACGAACCTAGGCAGGCTGGCTTCAGACTCCCTATTCTGAACTACAGAGGAGTTCGTTAGTTTTCACTGCTAAAGAGTATTTCATTTTACGAATATACCACAATATATTTTCTATGCATTTATCTATGCTCTTGTTGGTGGGCATTTTGAATGTTTCCAGCTTTGTTATTATTATAATGATGCCCTTGTGACACCCTTGTATATCTGTATGGTTATACCTGAGAGCTTCTCTAGGTTATATACTTCAGAGTAGAAATGCTGAGCCTTAGGCTATATGCCAAAGATATCAAGTATAGTCCTTTCCAATGCAAGACAAGAAGAGATAAGAACATTGTACTTCATTCCTCATCCTTTCCCAGAATCACTTAGCATGATTTCAATTTTATTATTGTTTAAGATAACTCATGAACTCTTTATTTAATATTTTATATTTTTTAAAAGTATTTTTGGTAATTGCATTTAGTTTTTATCACTGTTACACAATTATTTTACTCTACTTTGAAAAGACTTTATTGCTCAGTGCCTTTTTTATTATTATAATGTAGAATTAAAGCAGAGGAAACATATTTCAAAAAATGAATGAACTGAGTAAAAGTGGCTTATATACTGTTAAAAATATTATAGTTCATACAAACAATTAGATATTTTGCACTACTAGAATATTTTCCAACAGCTTTTAAGAAAATAAGGAATATTTCCAGTAGAGTGGAGAATAAATTCAGAATGTTAAGTTTTATAATCTTAGTTTGTAAATTATATATATCACTTATACAGCTATAATAATCATTATATTATACATAATATTTATTATTCATCATGTAATTACATATTTATATTATATTTTATATAAGGATCAACATGTTTATATATAAACATATATAAATGTATATACATAGACACATATTTAATGTATGTACATTTTTATAACTTTTTATTAGATTTACATTATAAATGTAATATCTATATATAAATATCCATATCTATATATGTATGTACATTTAAAGGAGTTGTAGCAGATTGATTATAAAAGTGGTCCAAATTTTCCACCCTTCCTTTTGCAATGTGGTTTTGGAGCTTCTACCACCAAGAAGTAGAGTTGATTTTTCACTCTTTTGTATGTGCTTTGATCAACAGAATTCAGTGAAATTAACATTGTGCCAATTCCCAGCCTAGACCTCAAGAGAAAGCTTTACGTGTTTTTCCTTCCTCTCTTGAAATCCTGCTTCTGCTATGAGAAAAATAAACCTAGGTTAGCCTGCTGGAGGATGGGAGGCCATGTAGAACAAAGATAAGTCATTTAAACTGAGATTGTCCTAGACCAGCCAGATTACAACAAGCCTCCACCTGATCCCAAATACCCCATTGGCTAATGACAGAGGCAAAAATAAGCCCAGCCGAGATCAGTCAGGCTCAGCTCAAATCAGATGTATTGCCTGGTTGACCCGTAGACCCATGGGCATTAAGAAATGATTACTTTTATAAATCATTGCATTTTGAAATTTTAGTAAGAATTAATTAATACAGGAATTTTTTGTATGTTGGAATTAGAGTTATTTTAGTGTCATATCTGTCCTTTTTTATTTATATTTTCATCAATGAGCATTTATTACATTTTTGAGAAAAATTTAACACAATTCTGCACAGCTATGTCACAGTAGTGGGGACTATGAATAATTTTTTAAAATATCCTTTCAATAAGCATGTACTATTTTGAAAAGATAAAAAATATTCGTGCATCTACAAATATTAATTATGCAGCTACTATGTTCTAGCGTTGTGCTAAATGCTGGAACTACACAGTGAAAAAGGCAGCTTCCTAAAAATATCATTATCATGGCAATGAGTATAACCTGAAAAATACATTTTGCCACAAAAAACCAAGAACAAAACACAAATCTTATAGGAAATCCAATCCAGTCTAGGGGATCAGAGAAAATCAACCTTTTAAAAATATGTGTGCTGGTATTGATGATGGGAATACTGAGGTGGTGGTGATTTAAAGTACATTAATGGAGATGCCAATTTAAACATGGTGGGGGGGGTGCCAGTAAGGACATAGAAAATCTTTGAGTAGAGAGTAGGAAGTTTGTAGGAATTCATTTCAGATGACCTAAATTTCAATTATTTTAAAAAAAAGGAAACAAGGCTATTAGCTTCAGTGAGCAGAAGCCCCAAAACAGCACATCGATAACAGTACCTGTGAAACAATGCAGAATGTGGAAAGATGACACTTGCCTAGGACTCCAGATCAAGGCATTGACAGACATTTTATGGTTATTTTGTCAGTATACCTGGTAATTTCTGAAAATAAATGTATACAAACTTATACCATTTCTTAAAAGGACCAGGAACGCACTTGAGTCCAGAGTAAGGTGCAAACATTCCCTGGTATCACCTTTCCTCTATGAGAGTCCTTTTCACCAGGTACTAACAGTCCTCTCTTGATCTCTTCATCCTTTTCTTCCACCTCATCCCTTCCAGTGCCCTAGCTTCAGCCTGCTGCTCTATGTACAATATGCCCACTACCCAGTTTCTATTTTATGCTGCTGGCCCTTGAATTCAAGCTAGCAAATCCCATTAGTACGGTAACCTCACATTTTCCTCAATAATGTGTTTGAGGGTAACAACTTCCTCTTCCTGCCATTGTTTGCCACTGCTCTCATACTTCTGAGGCAATATTACCACAAGACCTCCCCCACACTTGGAGAGAAGGCAATGAGGAGGAAAAGGGACAAAAAAGGAAGAGAAACAAGTGTTACTCCTTTTGTGGGACTGATCAAAGTGGGCAACAGAGTTGAGGACCATATCTCGCCACGCCTATAAAAGGAAGACCTGGGGCATGTTCATTCCTGGTTATGGATAAGTTCTGTACATTTCTCTTTGTTTCTCCCACAGATAACATTTATGAAAATGAGCAAATCCTCTTTGAGTGAGTCATTGTTTATGTTTCTGGAATCCAAAAGCTGGTCTAGTTTCAGAATAGAGGGAATCAATATTCACAGGATGTACAGCAAATAATACTTATTTTGTTTTTTTTAACTTGCATTTTATTTTTTACCATTTTCTCCTCTGTAATGTAGTTGTGATAGTGCATGGGGTGCTATGGTTTGAATCTTTGTGCACCCTCCAAAAGCCACATTGAAACTTAATCTCCAATGCAACAGTATTGAAAATTGGGGTCTTCAGAAAGTGATTAGACCATGAATGGGATTAGCACCTTAATAAAAGGCTAGAGGGAACTAGCTAGGCCCTCTTTGCCCTCCCCCCTTCCTTTATGAGAAGGTGCAGCAATAAGGCATAATCTTGGAAGCAGAGAGCCCTCGCCAGACACAAAGTATGCTGGTGCTTTTATCTTGGACTTCCCAGCCTCCAGAGCTGAAAATAAATTTCAGAAAATAAATTTCTGTTCTTTATAAATTACCCAGTCGCAGGTATTTTTTATAGCAGCACAAATGAACTAAAAATTGGGTAAACCCCAGATTCATGTGTATAGAAAGAGAGAAGCAGGATGCATAAGAGCAGAAACAAAAAATAGATATCTGGAATGTTTCTTGTACTGTGGTGAGTAACCTCTTGTGATAACTGGATGCAAGAGAAAACTTTCAATTGCTGGAACCTCATGATTGCTCCCATGTCCATGTGTGAACTCTAAACTACGTCAAACTGGCACAAGGCACAAAAGAGTTGTGCCAAAAAAAAAGAAAGAAAGAAAAAGAAAAAAGAAAAAAAGGCGTTTGGGAAATGGAGCATCTGAAAATGACTAGAGGATGACATTTATTAAGAGCTGGCTAGCCACAAAGAAGGAACCTAATTAGTGATGATGGCTTCATCCCTTTTAGGGCTGTTTTATGGGAAAGGAGCCTCAGAAGAATTTCTGAATTCTTTAAACAAGTGTACAATAAGACTGACAAATGTAAGATCCAATCCCACTGGAAAAATGAGAAGCCAAGTGACAAGTACCTGCAGCTTCATTATACTATTCCCACTACTCTTGTGTGTTTGACAATTTTCACAAAATGTAAATAAAAATAAATAAAGATTAATACTAGCTAAGAACAACACAGAATATCTGTCAATTTCAAAATGTTCTCAATAGGGCACTAGGTGGAGAGATGTACTTCTGAAATCCCCACTGAAGTTATAATTTTATTCTTGAAATAATATTCAAGAAAATAAATTAAATAATAATATGAGAAATATAAAAGCAGTCCCCAATTTGAGTGGGCCTACTTCTATGCAAGAATTCTATTGCCTTTTTTTTTCTGGGTAACCAGAGAGTCTTGATACGTATCCAGTTGTAAACCTGCTTTATGGAGACATTTCTCATCATCTGAACTTGAAATACTCAGTTGCCTTCAGGATGTCAAAAATAAGTGAAATAGTATGTCTCAGCATCTTGACTCACAGGATGTCCAGGAGTAGTCCTAGAGGGAAAAACGGTATGAGATAAAAATTATAGAAAGAACACTTCATTTGCAGGAGTATCTGGAGTTACTTTTATACATTTTAGGATGGTTGCTGCAAATATATTCTCATTTTTTCCATAAAGAAATAGTGTGAACACTACCAGTTTTCAGATTGGCTATCTATGGAATTAATCTCAGCCTTTTAGAAACCTACTGTGAGCGGCCTGCTTCCTCATCTTAATTTGTGATCTTTCTTGTGCTCCTTCTACAGAATATAACTCACGTACAGTTATATGGAGCAAAAAAAAAAAAGTATTGTTATACAACTAGGTATAATTTTGCATCCACTATGTCAATAGGCAAGACATTTCTGATGGCTGGCAAATTCATCACTGTCCCTGACACTGTACATCATTTGAATGAGGAGCTTCCCTTTGCTTTAAACTCTTAAAAAAAAAAAATGAAAAATTGAAATGGAGTTAACAAGACCAAAGCAAATATTAATTCTCTTCTGTTTCAAATCTCTTTTAGATGTGTATTGATTGCTAACCAACTCACCAATTTAATTAGAAATACAAGCTTTTCTCTTTCCCTTAGGTTCAGATCAGATTTACCAATTTTTTTCTTATATTTTTAACCATCAAAGAAGGCTTGAACTCCCAGGTATCTTTTAATTTGTTTTGGAGTAATTATGATCTAAACATCAGAGATGATAACCCAGATACCCTGTTCTACCTCAACTTGCCCTGGGGCAAATGATTGCTGGGAATATGGGGAGGAGGGCAGTAAATAAATCTGAAACCCCACAGACGTGGCCATCACAACCACCCTCATTCTTTTACTGGTATTTTCTTAGGAAATCTACCTAGAGAATACAGAATGGGGCATTTAGGATAATTTCTATTCATCAGTCCCAATAGGTTGTTTTTGTGTCTTTGAAAATACAATTCTATTTTCCTTAGAACTCTTAATTAACAAAAAAGAAAAAAATTGGTGAAACAAACTCAGATATTCAATTTTGAAGCAAACTATAAAAAACTATTTTGTTGTGTTTAGGAGTACTCTTACTAAAGCTGGGCAAATTACTGTACATTTATGTTCAAAGATAAAATATTTCATTCACCATAGCCTATGTATTCATAAATAGTAGAGCATAGAATATATTTATCCAGTGAGATAAGATGGCCAGAGGAACTCGTGGTTGGAGAAGGGAAGGGGTTCTTGGCTTACTGCCAAGACCCCCTTGGGGAGCCTGTGAAAGGCCTGGAAATACACTGATGCCACAGGCTATGGGTCTTTGCATCCCCTGGATTCACCATGGCCATATAAAAGGGACAGAATATCCAGAATAGACCAAAAGACTAGAAAAAGGGAAACCAGTTCCAAGTACAAATTGTACTCATTTGTTTAATCCAGTAAAGCAAATCAGGCTGTAGTATGTAGTAAAAGTCTGTATTACTTCTAGATGCATATGTGTTCTTTCCCACAGTGTCAACGTGATGTCAGATCACAGAGGGTTCCAGTCTGGTGATAGCTTCTAGTTTGTAGTAAACAGCAACTGCTTAAGACTGTTTCAACAGCAAGTACAAAGAGGAGAAAAGGACATTGGCTCAGAAGATTATAACACGTTAAATATTAAATCTACAGCCTCATGGTTAAGAAAGTAGACTCTGAAACCACATTTACTGGGCCCAAATTGTAGCTCTAAGACATCCTGGACTTGGGCAAATTATCCAAGGTCTCTGTGTCTCAGTTTTCTCATCTGTACAATAGGAAAAGTACTATAAATGTACCCCATAGGATTGTTGTATGGGTTAAATGAGGTGTTGCATACAAAACCGTTAGAATAGGGCCTGACTTACAGTGAGATTTCAGTAAACATTGTCATTGTTGTGAATCCTACTCATCACTTTTCTCTAGCCTCTTCCTTCCAGATGTCAAACTAGGGAAGGGAAACACATAAGACTTTCTTCCCCAGCAAAGATGAATTTCACAAACTTTAAAACATCTGAGTGGATATCATGGTTCTTCAGGATTAGATTAGGAAAAGAAACCTAGGAAATATTAGAGACTTGAAAAAGCACAAAGAAAGCCTCAGGGAGCAGAGAAGCCTGGAGGCAAAGAGGGAAAGACATCTTGAATGCCAGCTGAAATTAGAAAAGAATGTAAAGATAGCAGCAACTCCCTAACCAGGAGAAACATGGATGGAAACCTGAACTGTCCACACAGCATTGACTGGAAGGTAGCTGTAATGTTTGCTTGTTTATTTTCAAGATTGTTTTTTCTTTTGGTGTGAGTGAGGTTGGGGAAGGTGTGAGACAAAATATTTTCTTTTGTTTTTTCTTACTCTTATTTAGTTCTGTCTTTGAGAATTCTCTCCAATTATAATTCTTCAGGAAAAAAAATGGCCACCAAAACAAAACAAAACAAAATTCCCAAAACTGAAGGATATTTGAAATCAACATCTGGACAAGACTGTAGAAGGAATAACACGGGAGGTTACAAAGCTGGTATTTCTCTATTGTTAAGCCATAACTTATAAAATAAATGGAAATTGGGCTCACATTGCTCTTCTTCTACAAGTTATTTACTGGAAAACAGTAGGGAAGGGATTATTTTTAGCAACTAGATTTTTGCCATGTCAGATAATATTCAGAACAGCTTATTATCATTTGCTTCACTTCTGTGTTGAAAAATAACCAAAGATATTCACATCATTTTAAATAATTACCAAATATCTCACATAACATCTAGAATTCTGTAAGAGATGTCAAAGTGAACTATAAACTCAGAAACGTTTCCTAAACTGAATAATGCCTCTCCACTTCTGTCACTACCATTTAAATAATCGGAATTTTCATCACACATGGTATTTCTTTTCATGGTTTTTCTTCTTAAAAGAAGAAAGTAGGAGACCTTTTGCAAGTGTATTCTACATGTTTTGAAACAGGATTCCAGAGAAATTCTTGTGAACTAAAACCTTTCTCAAGGCACTAAACACTCCATGAGTTGATTGACCTAGCAATTCACCCAGGACTGATGGGCTGTTCTCTCCAGTTCATTTGTAGCTTCTCTATAGTTAAATTAATACTAACTACAAACTTAGCAGTTACTGGTAATGGCACATTATCTTTTCTCCACCATGTCCTCAATACACTTGAAAATCCCACACACTGGAGAGAATTATGTAAGAGGTTCAGGACTGTAGCTTCAGAAAGTATGCATCCAATTGTCTGAATTATGCCCTCATTCTCTTTCTCTGCTAATGTTCTATAAATATTACATCCCCATGAAACCAATCTTTTTAAAAAATGCAATTGAAAAGCCTCATGTGAGAAATGTTTTGGATTTGTGTAGTTAAATAAAATATTTCTTCTTAGCATCCTGCATTCTATCATCACACAAATTATTTAATCAAAATAAAATTTTACATCACTAACTCTCTCAGCAAATAAACTACTTTTAGATCCCCAAAGTGACTTTTATTATCTATTTCTAAAAATACTCTTTGCTGTGATAAAAACTACATCTCAAAGCAGCAGGGGCAAATTAGCCTTTGATTAGAAAGCAAATAATTCATCATTCTTTCTTTAGACTTGAACTTCTATAAGTAAGCATAGATATTTACATCAAAATTTTTAACTTTTCCTTTTGAAACTAATAATAATAACTTTTTACAGTTATCTTGGTATCCATTGAGTTTACTGCATTCCAGACACTATTTGAGGCATAAGAGCCACAAAAATGAGCAAGATCCGGTTATTGCCACAAGTGAGTTTACAGTATTGCAAGAAAGAAAAAGAAAATAAGCCATCACTATATGGTTTGATTAATTCTGTGCTAAGGGAACATGTAGGACATCACAGAGGAAGGGCCCTCAGTTCAGCTTCAAGATGACATGGGGGTTATTCAAGTCAGTTATTCAGTCAACAATTATTCAGCACGTATTGAAAGGTTTTCTTGCAAACATGTTCATTCAGCAGACCCCAGCAGGATACATAAAAGACAACTAGATAATCTGAGTGTAAAGAAATTGAGAGGAAACTATAGGCAAAGACATGGGGGAAGAATATGTCATGTTTAGGAGACTTCAAAAAGATTAGCATGGGTGGATAATAAAGTGATATATATGAGAATGGTCACCATATGCATGTCCTTTTATGTCATCCTAAGGATTTTGAAGCTCACCATGAAGGAGAAGGTCCAGATGTGCTAGTTGGCAATTTATTTATCCACCCTTCATTGCCCTGCTTGCAATACTGAAACATTTCTCTATTTCCAGCTGACATGATACTATGTCTTATTAGTAGAGGGTGCTAGAGGGACTATGGATGAGGAAGGGGCTCTGCTCCCAGATTCTGTTGTACCTTTTTGTGGCAGGATTTTAGGTACTCCAGAGAATGGCTTTCCAGAAATTCCTGCTAGGGCAATACTTCAGCAAAGTTCTCTACCATACTGTTCACATCCTCTTCTAACGAAGGCTGGATATCAGATATGGTGGGGGCAAGGGAGCTCTTCTAGATTTGTTTCTACTCTATTTTAATCCTCTGAGCAGGGGCTACTTCCTATCCTGTCTATATCTGTTAGTCCAATAACTCTAATCCCCTGTTATGGTTAATAATTCTTTCAACTGAACTTTTCTGTTCAAATTACTGTGTTGTTTATATCTTCTGATTAGATCCTGACTCACTTAGAATTGGTACTGAAAATGGTCTCAGGAGATAAGACCCACAAAAATTCAATTTTGGGATTGGTTTGGTCATGGCTCTGAGCTTCAGCTGAATGCTGAGCTTCTTGCCAGTGGGAAGTGGATGTTACTAATCTATGGCATGCAGCGGCATCACAATTAATCAAGCTGTCACCTGCGGTTGATTGTGATGAGGTGCCAACTGAAGCATGTGCCTTGAGAGTCCAAGTAGCTATAGCACTTGACCCTTATGACAGTAATCTAAGGATTACTAAAGAGCTAGGGGGTGGGATGAATTTTTCTCAGTGCACTGGAGTGCTTATAGAAAGGAAGGATGAGCTCAGGTCCTTTAATTCTCAGCTCAAGTCAAGGTTTGAGAACCAGAATCTGTTATAAATAATAACTATTGGCTGCTATTGCTGAAAATCAAATGTAGCATTTAACTGTGCAGGGGTTTTATTTGTAGTTATTGACAACAACAGTTGAATTTACAACAACAGTTGAATTTACAATCTCACAAGTTTCTTTTGTGAATGTCAGGACATTGATAGGGAAAGCAGGGAAACTTTAAAATTTTGACTGGTGGTATCTGGTTAGGCCCAAGTGAAACTGACATTCTAGAATCCCAAATCACTTTGAGCTTCCTTTCCCAGTAAAGGTAATTGTCCTATATTGTCTGAGGAGACTAGCCTTCCTCTGCTTGAAAACCCTGTGATAACCTCACCTGGGTAAGATACATTAAAAGGGGAAACTTGTTTTCTTAAAGACTCTCCAAAAATTTCCCTTGCCATTATACCCATAACTAGGGTGAAATCACAGCTTGCTCCAGTGACAGGTACATAATGTGAGCCAGGAGGAAATAGCTTACACACCTAAAACATTGCAAGACTTTGATTGCATATATTGGCAGAAACCTGAAGAATATGTGTGGGAGTAGATTCTAAGGATGTTAGACCAAGAAGGGTGAAAGATAATGCTAGAACTGGCTGAATTCATTGTATGTATGTACTTACTAGAGATTATGGGTTTAATGTGTTAGCTCACAAGCTGAAGGTGGCTCTAACAGCTTTGTTGGCTGGTTAGCTGAAACTTGGACTCAATGATGACCTGCTGTTAAATAAGCTTGGGCTGCTCTGGCATAAAGTATAGGAGGGAATCCAAAGGCTTAAGGATATAGGAATGTTGGACTAGATTTATTATGTGCAAACTGCACACCCATTCCCAACTACATTTCACAAGAAGACACAGAAGACACTCCTTCTCTGAGTCATTGAGAATTACAGTAGGAAAGAGAGCACCTGAGTCCTTTAGAACTCCATGGTTCCTCTCCTTTTTAGGCCAGGTATGACCATAGGGAAGGGACCTTGACTAATACAGCAGGTAGCTTGATTAAAGTCAAGTTTGGGGAAAAATATTGGTGGGAATGTGTGGCATAGAATGTAAATAGGAATTCTAGAAAGAAATCAAATAGTAAGTTAGGCCTGTGATGCAGGTGAAAAATTACAAAGGCCTAAACTAAGGCAGGAGAAGTGAGGAGAAAAACAAAAGAAATGGATGCAAAAAGTATTTGGTCAGTAGACTACATACTACTTAGATTTCCACCTAAGACAGGGAGTGAGAAAGAATGAGTCCAGGCTGCTAACACTCTTCTCATTTTTATTGGATGACAATGGGAATTATAGCATGATTCAGAATAATTTGAAATACAAGAAGTAGAGTGTTTTCTAAGGAATATAATAAGTTTCTTTGGGGATATGTTAGGCTTACAAATCTAGGTAGATGTAGGCAATTGTACATGTATATCTGGACCACAAAAGAGAAATCTGAGCTCAAAATAGAGCTTTAAGCATAATTACTATGTAGGTTGCAGCCTTAGCCATATGTAAGATAGTTTGTGTAGATTGTGTACAAAGAAGAGAAGAGAGGGCAGAAAAGGAAACCCCAGGAAACTGCTATTTAACAAGTTGGTGGAGGAAGAGAAAATAAAGAAACACAGAGAAAAAGTAACCAGAAATGCAAGAGGAGAAACACGACAGAGCTCAACAAGGGGTCACCAACAGTGAAAACACAACAGAGACTTTAAAGCACACAAGCTAAAGAATGCTCGTTGGACATATCCTTGGAAGAACATCGATGACCTTAGCAGTTCATAGAGTACTGGGGACTCCAGACAGATTTTAGTGGGTGAGTAGTAACCAGAGGGCGAGGAAGTAGAGATGCTGTGGTAGACACTATTTGGCCACACTAGAACTATTTTCAATCCTGTTCTCCTTAACCCATTTCTACACTATAAACTAAAATGCCAAATATCTACTCTCTGAATCTCTTTTGCAAATAGGAATCACTACTTATGGATAATAAACTCTAAAGGGGAATCTGCTGTGGGTCTTCAGGGAAAGATATTTTTTTTCTCCCAGATAAAGACAGTAAATGAAGGGGAAGGAGGGTGAAGGGCACTGGTCATATCCCTGCTTCTATTTGAATTCAGTTGTGATGTAATCCTGCAGCCGCTGCATTGGCATCATGAAGTAAAAACCTACAGATGAAAAAACACCATGTTGAGGATGGTAAAATTGTAAGATGGAAAGAGTATTAATCCTTAAGGACATCAGTGGCTGATACCAGCAAAAATCCGACCCTAGATTTTTTTTTTTTTTTGAGACAAGGTCTTGCTCTGTCACCCAAGCTGTAGGGCAGTGGCATGATCATAGAGCTCACTGTAGCCTCAAACTCCTGGGCTCAAGGGATCCTCCGTAGTAGCTGGGACTACAGGTACATGTCACCATGCCCAGCTAATTTTTTTTATTCTTTGTAGAGACAAGGTCCTTCTCTGTTGCCCAAGCTGGTCTTGAACTCCTGGCCTCAAGTGATCCTCCTGCCTCAGCCTCCCAAAGTGCTGGGATTACAGGCGTGAGCCAACTCCAAACCTGACAAACTCCAGGTTTTTTGTTATGTGAAAAGAATAAACCCTTATTTGTTTGAGCCCTGGTTAGTCAGGTTTTTGACAATTTACAGTACAAAACATTCCTAGAGACTGGCTCAAAAATCTTATTTGTGAAGGTAAGTAGGAGAATAACTGGGACATAAGGACTTAAAATTTGTGGGAAGGTGTTTTGCTTTTCTTGTTTAGAGAGTTGGGAATTTGTTTGAATTTTTTTTTTTATCTTGAGAAGGACACATCTGTGCTAATTCATAAGCTGAAGAGAAGGAATCAATGGAGAGGAAGAAAATGAATATATAGGAAAACAAAATAATGAGCAATGGAGGAGAGTCTCAGAGAAGACTAGGCAATGGACAGTGCAGGTAAAGAGATTAGCCTCACAGAAATGGAGAGAAACTTCCTTTCCTCTGGGGGACAGAGATATATTTGGAAAAAGAGTTGGGAGAAAAGGGCAGAGGGAAGCTGAGAATTGTTACCTCATTACGCTGTAATGCTCCCCAGGCAAGCCAACCTTGCTATTCAGTTCTGCTCACCTAGCTTAGAAAGTCCCCTCCACCCTGCTCAGAATCCAAACCAGCATCAAAAAATTGAATCTCAGTTAGACTAGTGATAGATTAATTCCTCTCACCTCCTTGCATCCCCCAAGCTACTTTGCATTTTAGTACAGGATTTATGCAAAAGAATAAATGTACTGGTAGAATTGCAGGCATGCATTGGGAAGAGCAATTTCCAGGGCCTTCCATTCAGGCCTGTAATAGGCAATGACCTACTTCCCTTCCAGGTAAGATGGGTCCTGCCAAAAGACTCAGCATGTGCTTCTGTACTGTCCAGGAATTTAGAGAGGTGATATGAGATCCCTGGGCAAAAGATGCAGTGTCAGAACAAGTTTGACTTTCATTATTTGTATCTCTGGGTTATCTTTGGCTGCAGTGATTTAGTATTTTAAAATGAAATTGCAGTAGGACTATGTAAAGAAACAAAAAACCCCAAAAAAACAAAACAAACAAACAAACAAAACCCTGCCTTTTTCTCTACAATGAATGTAGGAGCAAAAAGTCAGCTACTGCTGAACTTTGCTGCTCACCTCAATTGAGTCACTAAGTTTGCACACTACTTATTGACCTTGAGGTTTAGCAACAGCAAAGGCTTATTTGATCAAAGATGGAACAAACTGTCTTATATTCTGACCTCCAGCAGTCACTTTGCCTCTTTTTAGATTTTTAGCATCATAGCAAATGGTCCAGTCTTTCACGTAGCTGGCAAGTTCTCCATGGTAATTCTCAGGAGCAGGTTTAAAAACAATGAAAAGCTTTAAGCCTCCCCTCTTGGCTGGTGAAGAACTTTTAGGGAACTGGAATCACTGCTGCCATCCACCCTCCCATCCCCGGAATTTGCTGCAAAGGACTCTGTAGCCTCACATTAAATAAGGTTTAATACACAGGACTTGCAAGAGGACTCATATGATCTTACGAATTATTATTCATAGCTGGGCTGTTTCTAAGCCAATTCAAGGGCACACTGTACTTTACAGAGCCAAAAGCTCATGCCCTAAAAGTCTACCCACTCCTTTCAATTCTAAGCATTATTCAGTGCTTATAAAGAGAAAAAAAAAAAGGTAATGATGACTCTTTATGCCCTTATTATAGACTCCATGGAATAAGTGGGTGTTAAGCCCCATTTTAAGAAGGCAAAGAAAAATCCGTCAAGTGCTGATTAGTAAGTTAACTTTCTCAGATATAATGCAAGACCCACCACAACTTCTCCTGTGCAAAAAGAAGGAGAAAGTCAGAAAGCCAAGTGTGTGATATGAGAAAACTTTAATAAAAGTAGATACAGATATTACTAAGCCCTGACAATGCTGAATTTTACCTGAGCCCTGTGGTCCTGGAACAGAGCTTGACAGAAGTGCCCCCATGATTTTGTGTTCCAGGAAATGGCTTACTATAAAGAAACACCCCTCCCCATTTGACTTAGATAAGACTCTCACAGATGACTACCTTGTTTACCTATGACAAGGTTAGACACAGACCCTCCAAGTTCCCATTCTTTGTCTCATAAGTGATTATCTGAACTGTTTGTCCCCACAGACCAATCTGGACAAAACATTCACTAACTTGACTTGTCCAACTTTCCAGGCTTCTCTTCTCCTCACAGGACCCTAAACTTTGACCCACCCTCAGTCTGTGCCTGCATGGGAATGTGGAACAGCCCCTCCAAAAATCAGCTGACCACAAAAAAAAACTCTTGCTAACTGTACAATAACACTACCCACTCATCCCACATCCCCACACCCAGTTCTTTCTAGCCTTGCTGTCTCCTCCTTATACAAAGTCCTTTTCCACATGGCATTCGAGATGCATAGAGATCTTATGGTCTGAGCATTTTACCTATTGCAATAATCTCCCCTCCCTCTATTGCAAAGGTCTCTCTCCCCTACATTGCAATAGTCTTTTCAAATAAAATCTCCCCTTACCTAAGTCAGGATTTGTTTTTGTTTGACAGTCCTTATATTTAGTTAGGTTCACATCTTTCTTCACAGAGAGCAGGTTGGTCTGCAACTGTGAAACTAAACTAGAACTAAGGCCCAGAAACATGAATAATCTGAGCAAGCATACTCTGCCTCAAAACTCAAAGAACTTTGCAGTCTGATATAATTTGTGACTAACTTAGTGTTAAAAAAGATGCTGCAATATATCCTGTGCATGGTATGAAGCTGTCACATAATACAAAGCAGGAGGAATAAAGAGATGGGGTTATGAAGTGTCACTTGGCAGGACAGTGTGGTATAAAGAGAACCATGCCTGGCCTGGGGATCAGGCGCCCCACGTTCCCACATCTACTAAATGACCTTTGGAACATGACTTATTCTTTTTGGGGCCTTTGTAATTTTATCTGTAAAATGAGGGGATTGAACTTCATGATCTCTAACCTCCCTTCCAGCTCTAGAAGTCTATGATTCTAAAACAATTTAGAGTAAATCATAAAGATGAACCTTCAGGCAGTCAGATCAGCAAAGGTGACTGCAAGGAGGGCTACATGGTGTTATGGCCAGGGCCGTAATGAGATTTGTAATTAAATATAACAACATGGGGTCATAATCAGATCTCATGCTTCAGAAACCACATTAATCATGAGAGGGATCAGGTAGGTCACTCTACCCAGAACACAATGGGGACCTTGAAGAGGAAAGTGAAGTGTCCTTTTCCCTCTCCGGCGCTGAGCAGTATGCTTTAGCAGGGGAAACCTGGGCTGGGCCAGGAGACAAGCTTTAATCCTGCATTGCACTTGAATTTCCACCTCAGTAAAATGAGAAATTTAGATCCATGCTCTCAAAGTTTCCCAAAGTATCTCTAAAATAAAGAGAAAGTTAGATCTCTCTGAAGGCTGTCAAAACATCTTTCAAGTTTTTATTTTCTTAAAAATGAGTTGGGTATTTACTCCTGCTCCATAATATGTCTGAGTCTGTCTCAAACTTAAAATATTTAAAATAACTTATCACATTGTAACCTAACCACTATAAAACTAATGACTCCTAAAGACCGTAAAGTTTGGCTTACAACTTCAAGACATCTGAAAAGAATAGGTGTATGTGTACCCTAGTTAGACCCTTCTAGAATTGATATTCTATGACTCTCATACATAGCGATATCCTTGCCTCTGTAGTAATCCTTTATCAAATCATAAACTCTGGTGTGTGTATGTGTGTGTTTATTGGGAGAGCAGATATTGGTTAAGATGAGAAAAAGGGAGCAAATGTGGAAGAGTAAGTGCCAGGAGGAAAGCCTTTATAATGAATATTTTGACTACGAGAAGAAGGAAAAAAAAAGGAAAAGCAGACATAGTGAGGCTTCAGGTTCCTTGGGGCTCAGATCAAATGCAGCAGATCTGCCAAGCCTGAGGCCAGCCCTGAAGCACAGAGACAATAAGATGGCACAGCCTAATAAATGCCTCACACCCTGCTCTATCTGATTCAAAAGTAGCATGTTACACAATGCCATGCCATCCATATTTAAAATGACGTGCTTTAGCCACATTTAATTCACATGTTCCCATACTCATACCATTATCAAGGCCACTTTGATCATTCAGGGTGAGCTATAGATCTAGCCCTGCAACTACCTAGGTCTGTATCCATGTGTTGAAAGATCCTGGACTTGTTAAAAAGGTCAATTGGTTTATCATGGAGTTGCCCCTTCAAGGGTCACCCCAGTGTACCCTGTGATCTTCCCAACCAATCCTGCTTCTCTTAAAGACTATTATAGCTTCTACCCTTTCAAATCATAAACTTATTTAGAACCCACCTCAAGACTAAGAAATAAAGTTGAATAAGTCACAAATTCTACCCTCAAGTAAAGTATAGAAAGTTAAGCAATTGATTCAATTTAATAGATTTATAAACTTCTCCTCCTGGTTCAACCCTGGAGCAGAATTAATAAAAACAAGATCTTTCTGGATGCCTGCTTCTCTGAGAAAGTGGATGCTAATTTAAATTCAACCTGAAGCTCCTGGGGTGACCCTGGTACCTTATGACTGGGGAATCTACTTCAAATTGCCATAAAGTAGACATTATAGAGATACTTGGGAGCACTAAGGTCTACCATTAATTTATTATTCAATGGTTGAATATTTTCAATAATCCTTGTACTATCTGAGTATATACAATATTGTTCAGAAATTGGGCCAGTATAAAAATTGATATAGGGTAACCTCTGCCTCTCAGATCTTAAGGTCAGGTGTCAGCAAATTCAACCTTCCAGAAGAACCTTTAAGTTTGAAGAGAAAATGCCACCAAATCTAGTAACAACAGCTGCCACAAAGATTATAGTCTTCTGAGACAAGATGCATTGGGATAATTTACACATGATATTTGATAATTTTATTTTTCTTAGAAAATTTTGATATTTTCCTAGGTGAGGTCAGCAGAAAAATGGTCCCCTAAAGATGTCCACATCTTAATCTTGATACCCTCTGAATATGCTATGACACTTGGCATAGGGGAATTAAGATTATGGATGGAATTAAGGTTGCTAATCAGCTAACCTTGAGATGGAGAGATTATCCTAGATTATCTAGGTGGGGCCAATGTAATTACAATGTACAAGTGGAAGAGGAAAGCAGAAGATCACGAACTAGAGAGATAGCAGTCTGAAAAGCCATCATTGCTGGCTTTGAAGATACAGGGAAAAAATGAGGAATCAAGCAATGTGGGTGGCCTCTAGAAGCTGAAATGGACAAGGAACAGATTCTGTCCTGGTGCATCCAGAAAAAAACACAACCCCACAAACACCTTGACTTTAGTTCATGAGACCAGTTTCAAACATCTCACTTCCAGAATTATAAATTATTATATTTGTGTTATTTTAAGCCATTAAGTTCTTGATAATTTGTTACAGCAGCAATAGAAAACTAATATACTAGTTATATGAAATAGAGAAAAAAGCAACTGAGGCAGCCAACAACGGCTCAGGTAGAGAACAAGGAGTTACAGACACCTGAAGCAGACCCACAGAAGGCTGAAAGGACTGCCCTAAGAGAGAAGACAGGGAAACCACTAATTAGGAGAGAATCATAGTGTGGGGAGACCACAAACCGCAATAGCCCCTGAGAGAGAGGAATGTAGAACCACAAAGTAGTTAACCACAGAACAATGGGAGTCCTTTAAAAACTCAACCATCCTGGTCTATAACTGCCTCAGAAGGCATCATTTAATTCTAAGGCTAACCCTCTTGTGATTCTAAAACTGACCAAGTAAACATGAAAAAGTTAAACTTTTTCTGTGTATTCTAAGAAGGAAGGGAATTGTGGATGATTTAGAATTATTTTTTCTTAATTGCCACCAGCAGAGAGTTTCCATGTCTTACCTATTTTCACACGGCTGAAATTCTCAAGCTTTTTTTTCAGCCCATACAACATTTGCATGCATAAAAGCCACATGTTAACAATAAGTTATTCTTAGTGTGGGGATCCACTAGAAAAAAAGTAAATTAAAATATCTGTGAAGGTGAAGGCATATATAGCTTGGAAAATGTCCTTTTGTTTTCATGACATCACTTTCTTTTTGTTGTCACTTTCCCGCACTAACCACATTTTCCTTCCCCAATTTCCTCTACCTGTTACGTTTTGGTTCTCCCACGTTTACTATCTCCAACTTTTTCCTTCTTACTCTTTCTAGATGCTATGTGAAATCCACCAAGCTGGTGGCATTACCCACCCTGTCCACGCTGATGTCCTCGAGCCTTATCCCAAACCCAGAATTTTCTCCTGAGGCCGTACCTACATTTCAGTCACTTAACCACCCGAAAACATTAACAATGCAAAATGCGCCTAAATAAAGCTCATAATCTCTACCCTCCTGTTACTTCAAAATATGATCTAGTCCTTTATTCTTCATCTCATTGAATTGTAACACCATCCATTCGGTTTCCCAGACCAGAAAGCTGGACATTTCTTGTCTGAGTCTCACAATCTTGGCACTGAAACTACAGGTAGGAGCCCTTTTCTTAGGACTTACGTGTACTTTATTATGGTACTTTTATGGCTATTATTGCTGCATAACAAACACTTTAAAACTTAGTGGCATAGAGTAGAATTTTATTATGCTCATTTATTCTTTGGGAATTTGGACAGAGGACAATGAAGATGGCTTGTCTTAGCTTCATGACATGTGTGGTCTCAGAAGATTCATAGGTTGGGGGTGACTTGATAACTGGGGGCTGGCATAATCTACAGGAATCTTCATTCACATCTTTGTGGCTATCTTTGCAAAGTGTAATCTGCAACAAACACCGTGCTATTATGAATATTTACATATCTGTCACATTTGTCACATTACAATTTTTACAGAAATTTACACTCATCACTACTTTAAAATTACTAAAATTATTAGATCCACTTCTAGATCTTGTCATCTGATGCATTAATATATCACAAACTTTAAAAAAATTATAAATGTATTTTAATAATTGTCTTTAATAATTTTATGTGTTTTTTGGTATTTAATAAACATTGTTTTGAGAAAGATTCCTCATATAGCCAGTGGGGTCTAGGCACAATAAACTCCTGTGTTACTTGAATGAGTGAATAAATTAATAGCATAAATAAAATATTGGCATTTAAGTGGTAAATTCTAGTTATGTAGATTTTTTTTTTTAAATATATATCACGTCACATCCCAAGAGTGCTAAACAAATATGGTGATACTCTCTTGGGCTAAAAATACATTTTATCTTGTTTGTTTTGGTCCATATTTCATTAGTGCTTAGGAAATCAGTAAGTTTAATTATGTAATAATTAAGCAATAATTAAAACAATATATTGTGGTCTCTGTATTGTAACACTCTGAGTAGATCTGATCCCACACTTAGAAACAAAATAAACTAACAAACAAACCTAGAGAAGTTTCATTTAGCACTGTCTTTCTCACAGTGAGTTCCATAAAATGTGAGTTCTGCATTATATTAATAGACCATATATGGGAAAAAAGGAAAAGGAAAAAGGAAGGAAATGAGGGAGGGAAGCAAGGAGGCAGGTAGGGAGGAAGGACAAAAAAGAAAAAAAAGTTTGGGTGTTCTCTGGTCAACTTAGATGGGGAAACACTTGGTTAAACCAAGCACAAAACATTTCTTTATAATTGGACATCCATGTGCATCATAAGTCCCTGAAAACAGAAAAGACAGTGTACAGTGCTCCCCAAGCCTGCCTTCTCATGACCATCACATTCTACGGAAACACTGGTCCAGTCCAGTTGCCTCACTATGCATCTGCAGAAACCGTGGTGCAAAGAAGCAAATGACAAGCCCAAGGCCAGCCAGCTGCTGGGGAGCAGGGCCAAAACTAGAATCCATCTCCTGGCTCCCAGTCAAAAGCTGTTTTCACTTTCCCACTATGCCAATTAATTAAGAGTGCAGGTGCCTGCCTGTTTAGAAAGAGCAATAGTGGTAAATGAAAAAGTCAATTACAGACTGACTGTTGGAATAGTAATCTGAATGGGCAAGAGTTATGAGACAAAAGTAATTCTTCATAGTTCTGCCTAAATAAGAGTTACTGACATATTTTTGGTATCTAGCCTTTCTGTAAAAAGCATCTTCTTTTCACCTCCTTCTAGCCCTGGAATCTCTGTAGAATTTGTGGCAGGGTGCGATTTGGGGAAAGCATGGCACTTGGCAATATGCAGAGCAGACTGCCAGTTCTGCAGTTTAACAGAAAGTAAGCAGTGGCAATGGTTTTTTTACCCTTCCTGCTGAGAAACCAAAGATGAGAGTGTCCTGTGGCCCCAGCAGCTGACTTGGAGTACCACCCAAGCAAGATTCATTACCTAAAAAAATAAGCAGAGAGGGATATGCCAGAATGACCATACCAGCATTTTTATAACAACAAAAAAATTAAAATCAACCCATGTATTTAACAATAAGATAAGAATTAAATAAATGATATGAGTCTGTATATATTAATGACCTGGGAAAGTGCTCACAAGTCATTTTTAAGTGAAAAAGCAATATTCCAGAGCCATGCAAACAATTTCATAATTTTGAATTAAAAATGTATGTGTATATACAGACACACTGTTTATTTACACATATGTATGAAAAAGAGAGACAAGGAGAGAGAATAACATATGGAGATTCATGTGTATGGATCTGTACAGAATAAATGGAATGTGTGTATCTTATTAGCAGTTATTTCAAGCGCAGTGCCTGGCACATAATAGGTGCTTAATATTAGTTGACTGTTTAATTTTGGATTTTTCCCTTTTTTATCTTCTGTTTCTTCTATGTTTTCTCCCAAGAACATGATTTCTTTTATGGTCAGGAAATTAAATGATTATAAAAATTAAAAATCAAAAAAAGAAGTTTTGCAAAGTTTCTTTTCTGTTTTTTGCTTTTTTTCCATTCATATCTACAGGTTGGAAATATTTTCTCCTCCTTTCTTCTACTAAAATAGTCACTTTAACAAAATAAAACAGAGAAGAAACACACAGGATCGTTAATTTGATTTGTAGAAAGTCTGAATATTTTAACAATTCCACAGACTGGGAGAAGCCACCTGAAATTCCCCCATTTCCCTTTCCCTCCTCTATTCCCAGGATCTAACTTCTGCCGTAGCTAGTAGGAGCTTGAGACCTGAGAACTAGCTAAAGAAAATGGGGCTCCTAGGTAAGGTGCAAAGAAGGACCCAAGATTCAGAGGCCATAAGGGAAAAGGAGAAAAAAATGGGTGGGCCAACAGAGAATCTCCACAGACCTGAGATAGAGGACTACCCCAGAGAATGGAGGTATCCATGAGCAAGTGAATGAGAAGGACCAAGGCAGTGCGGGAAGGGAGCTGAGGAACAATGGCCTACAAAGACTGTTTTCCACCTTATTCTCAGCTGTGTGCGTGGACTTGAATGGCTCACAAAATAGGCCACTGGGGTTAGGGACTGCATCCATCCCCCTTTCCTTCCGATTATGAAGCATAGTGTTGGAATTACAGTATCTTGTCGAGGAAATGGCATGACAGTTTTCAGATACTGCAGTAATGTCACACAATCTGTTCCATTCTTTGCTTCTACTACAGCCATTGTTCTTCCAAACTTAATAGGAAAGGAATATGTGATTGGACTGCTTAGAAATTCTCCTCAGAGATAATACAAAATAGTCTCTACCATGCCTCAACGAAGTGCCAAGTTTGAAAGAGATGTGTGGGGAGGAGGATAGTGAGACATTTTGAGAAAAATAAGCTAAATTAACTGAGCAAGTTCCCTGGCCACAAAGAAAAGGAGAAAAAACACAAAACAAACAAACAAACAAAAACCTCCCCATCTAAAAAGAACGCAGTCCTGAAATGTGAAAGCCATTCGCCCCATACTACTGGAGTGAAGGGGAAACATCAGCAAAACACGATAAAGAAAATGTTTCTGCAATGCTGCCTATTCCACAGAGTAAGTGAAAGCAGTTTCGGCTAATAATTTTCTTTAACGGGAAACAACAGCCAAATCCTTATTCAGAGATAATCCGTTTTCTACGAATCCCTTCTTTCACAAAATCTCCTTCTCCCCACCTTTTAAGCTGGGTGACTAGGAATTATCCTTCTGGAGGAACTCAGCAAGATCTCTCATTTTGTCTTTTTACAAACGAAGGCAGCTAGCTCAGAAACCTCACCCTGTGACTAACAAGGAAGCAAAGGACTCCCCGCGGGCCGTCTCTGCAGCCGCATCGGTGGGTCTCCATTTAGTTTGTCCTTCAAAGTCCGGAGAATGATTATTCCATAATTCTCTCACCTGATTAATTCTTAACTATGAACATAATTACACTCTCCAGAAGGTAAATCGGTCTTATAAATCAGTCGCCGCTGACGGTTCACTCTGCGCGGCGCAGTCGGCGTGGGGTAGCGGGGACGTGGAGGCGGGGGCGCTCGCGAAAGCGCCCAGTGCCCCCACCCCGCACCCGGGGACCCAGCCCCCGCCCCGCTGCGGCCCCGGCCCGACCACCGGGCGAGCGGGAGGCGGGCCTGAGGTTTGCCGGGGATGCGAGTGCCTTCCAGAGGAAGGCGAAAGGGAGAGGGGGAGAAGGAGGCTTTCGGACTCCTCTGTTTAAGCTGCACTGAACTCGAGCCTTCTGGCAAGCTGCGGCAAGCCGCCGATTTGAAGTGTGTGAGCTTTAATCTGCTTCTGGCCTGACGGGCTCCCGCGTCCGCGGGGAGCTGGGAGCATCCATTACGCCGGACCGAGGAGATGGAGCGTCTAGGAAATATGTTAATACCGGAGCCCTCCCCGCCGGCCCGCCCTGCCCTTGCCTCGTCTGACAGCCGCACAGAAAGTGACATTTCAGGAGAGTGTCACTCCTAGCAGGGCTCCCAAAATTCACTTCTATTCATTGCATTAGACTTTTTTTTTTTTAAGACCGCAAGGATCGATTTGTTTGTTAAAAATGTGAGGTTCCGGGTTTTTTGTTTTTGTTAAGTCCAGCATGGGCGAGTTTTGTACACAGAAAAAGCCACCTAACCTGTTAAACAATGTAACCACTAATGAACGGTTATTTTGGCTTTTAAATTAACGCCTGAAATATTAAAGTTAGAAATTTAAAAATTTAGTTTTCCTTAAGTGTAATTTCTACATATAAATATTCTATTCATAAGTTTAGCACAATTAGCAACAATTGTATAGGAAGACTGGCTAATATTTGGTCCCATTTGAAAAAGTTATTTAAACATCTTCAAACATTTTAAACTGGATTTACCAATTGAATATATTCCATTTCCTACTTAAGTTCTTCAAATATCTGATTGGTAAACTTTCCTAGGTACTTTAGTATAATAACCCTTACAAATTAAATTCCTAAAATGGTGAACCCCAAATTCTCTTAAATGTCCAAACTGAATGTTGAGTTAGTAAGATGTGAACTAAAATTACAAGCATGAATCAATTACACAGTTAAGATGCACAATTGGAATTACAAATTCATCTGTTACTCTAATAGGCCCGATTCTCTTAAATAATACTTAAAGTATGAAATATACTCAGATTCCTTTATAATAAAATATCAATATTAGTATTTGATTTTCTTAAAAATCTCTATTCTTATTTCTACCTCATCTTCAAGTTAAAAAGTTCTTCTTCATTAAGAAAGCTAAATATGTCTTAGATACAATTTGGGGATTGTCTTTCTAAAAAAAATCTTAGCTTGCTGAGATTTCTTAAATAACCAAAGAATATCAGTCATACTTTCTGGTCTGCAATCTTGATAGGAAATGAGGAGTGCTGTTTATAATAACTATGTCAATAACTCCAAAATCTGAAGAAGGAGGTAGTCATTTAGCTCATGACCTTGGATTTAAAATCATATCGTAACCTAATTTTCAAGTCAGTTTAGAGTTTGCAACCACACTCAAACTGACTATAATACTCAAATGAATACTTTCATGTCTTTTATTCTTAAATTATGTATGCCTTATAGTTGACACCTAAAGTTTTAAAAATAAACTTTGTTAAAAAATTATATAGAACTTCAAACATACAAAAAGTAAACAAAATGTTACAATGAAACCCTGATTTCTCTATGTGCCAATCACCCAGTTCTAACAACCATCAACTCTTGGCTAACCTTGCCCCGTTCTCACACTTATCCACTTCCCCCTCCTGCTTTATTGTGAGGCAAATCTTAGATATCCTATCATTTTAACTGCAAATAAACAATGAGGACTATTTTTTCAACACAGTCATTTTACCATTACCACACCTAAGAAAATTGACAAATTCCTTAATGTTATCAAATATTCTGTGTTTGAACTTCTGATTCTTTCATAAATGTAATAAAATTTGTTATACAGTTTGTTTGAATCAGGATCTGAAAAACAAATCCTCATCTTGCAATGGTTGATGTGTTTTTCAATCTCTTTTAATTTGTAAGAACCTTCTCCAACTTTGTTTTTGCACTTATTTATTGAAGAAATGAAATATTTGTCCTGTAGAGTTTCTCTCATTCTTGATTTTATTGATTGCATCACTTTTGTGTAGATTTTCGTGTTGTTCTAGCTCTATTTCCTATTTCCTATAAATTACAGTTTTTTGGTAAAACTACTTTATAGATAGTGTATTCATCCAAATGGATGTACATAATGTCTGTGTGTCTGTCTTTCTCTGTGTGTGTGTTGTTAGAAGCCACTAATAACCAGTGCCTAGATCCATTAATTCTTCTGTGAAAAAAAAAATCACCTTCTCTACTATTTAGTTATGTAGTGGTGTGATTTACACAGGAAAGGCAAAATAAGCCTTTAATTTGTTGCCTTATTAACCAATTTTCAAAATGTTAAGTTAGTACAGTAGGACCCTCCAATGGTGATCAATTAATTTTGTGTTTGTTTTTTCAATCGGTATGAATGGGTGGATTTAAAAATAAAAGACCTGGGCACACAGCCAGACACACCACACAGGGAATGTCCTGGTCAAAGGTGGCTGTGGCTGAGACTGGAGCTCTGCTGCACACGCCATGGCTATGTGTGCAGGGCCTGGCTTGCTGCATACCAAAATGGTCACACAGTCAGACAAGGCTGTGCGGTACTACATCCTGGAAGAGATCTAGAAGCACAATCACAGCAAAAGCACTTGGGTGATCCTGCACCACAAAGTGTATGATTTGACCCAATTTCTTGATGTGCATCCTTGTAGGAAAGAAATCTTAAGGGAATAAGCTGATGCCACTGAAAACTTTGAGGATGTTGGGAGCTCTACAGACGCTAAAGAATTGTCCAAAACATATATCATTGGGGGGCTTCATCCAGATGGCAGATCAAAGTTAACCGAGTTTTGGACACTCTTATTGCTATGGTTGATTCTAATTCCAGGTAGTGGACCAATTGGGTGATCCCAGCCATCTTGGCACTGGCCATAGCCCTGATACATTAATATCACCTATGCATGGCAGAAGGGTAAACACCTTCTCTAAAGCCCATGAAAGAAAATACTGCTTTGGACAAGGGAGAAAATGTTAACTACTTTGACTGACAGAAACTTTCACTTGAAAAAATAATTTTAATGTGTATGCTTTTCTTTCTTGTTACATTAGAAAAAAAACAAAAAGTACTGTTTTATGTTAAGCACTGTTCTTGTTCATCAACTTTATTTTGACGTTTCTTCACTATGTAATTCACCTATTGTAAGCATGATCTTCTAAAAATACATCTGGCTTTTAAAATATAAAATAATGAATAATTAGATAAATAAAAATGAAAAGAGATGCATAGGCCTGCTTTCAGGTGGCTTGTTCTCTAGTGAAAAAGCATAACTCCCAGCTTGTGCAGCCTACTGGTCCATGCTTCCAAAATCCTGAGTTTAGGAGATAGTAAACATGAAGACATGGAGGAAAAGGACCCTTATGAAACTTTAATATCCTGTGCTCAAAAAAATAAAAAATATTGCCTGTTTAAGATTGTTGTGTTGGGTAAAAATAACAATTTTATTGGTGATTTTTATGTGCCAGGATTGGTTCAAAGCATTTTAATTGTATTACACATATTAACTAATTTAATTCTTGCACTGATAATATCATTACCCCATTTTGCAAATAAAGATACTGAGGCAGAACATAGTTAAGTAATATGGCCACTGTCATCCAATGTACAAGTAGAGAAGCTAAGATTCATATTCATACACCCAGCCCCTAACAACATGTTTTGCTATTGAAACTTACTTCAGTGTAGAAATTTTAAAAATGAAGTAATTCCTCTGTGTTTTGAATAGCAAGGAACTTAAGTCCATGCACGGCATTGAAAAACAAGTAAAGCAATACATGCAAACCAAATATCAGAGCAATTAAAGATATTATTTCTGGTGAAGGGAAATGATGATCTTATTTAGCAATGAAATATGGAACTTTTACTTTAGAATGTATAGGACTAAAGGTTTAAGAATATTCTGAACTTAAAGATGGTTGGAAACCAGCATGGTAGAGTGGAAAGTTTAGTCAGAATCAAACACACCCAGATAGAAATTCGACCTTTACCACTCACTAGCAATGCCTCCCTGGCACTTACTAACATCCCTGAAACTTGGTTTCTTTCCCTGTAATGTCATGTCATAGGCGTCCTGTGTCAGAAAGTACTGGTTATTCTCCAATATCCATTTTTTTAAATTTTTCTAAAGTTATATAATTTTCAGATGGGCTCAGGTGCACCCAGAAGGGGGAAAAAAAAACCAAACTCACTATTCCTAGTATCCTTTGTGTCTTGGTGTGGCCATGTGACCAAGTTCTGGCCAAGAGCATATTTGGATGAATATGGAAATTATGTGTGCCCTTCAAAGGAAGGAAGGTGTAGCCCTTCACACAGGCTAGAATGAGGATACAGTTGTGAGCAATCTTAGACCATGCTGTCCGAGAAATACCCTATGGCTGGTGAAGCAAAGACAGAGGAGAATGTATCCCTGATGCTGTGAAGTCTTTAAACCAGCATTGGACTGCATATGTCTGGACTGCAAAAAATCATTGTTATTGTGAGTCTCAATTACAGCAAGTGAACCCCTCTGTTTACAAACACTCATGATCATTCAGTGTCCTACTTTATTAAGATTGACTTATTGAAGCAGTATAGAGCTTTTTGCTAAGATAAACTGAGAATAAACATTGAGAATGTTTAAAAGACCTTCAAAGTCATTAAAATGGAAAATGCTTTAGAAGAGATCATGATGTTTTCATTCTTCATTTTCCATAGGAGAACTGGAAAAATATAGACTTTGTGGGTTCTGTCTCATGTGCAATTAAAATATACCACCACTTACAAATTCTACATTTCTTCTTCAATTTGGCAAGATTTGTTGCATTCATAAAAAAGATGTCCATTTCCCTACTCTACCTCCTATTTGTTTTATATTAAACAGCCCTATGGGTTTGTGTTGACACAGCAAATAAAGACAAAGTCAAACATTATATGGTAAACTCAATCAATATAGAAAACCAGAGTAACCCTGAGTCCTGTAGATTCCACAGTTTAAGTATTTTTCCCAATTTATTTCTCCTCTGCCAGCCCACTGCCACTGCCTCTGAGTTTTCTGAAAATAAATTTACTGCCTCTAATCCCAGCTCCTTCCAATTAAACCATTACACATCAGACTGCTTTTTACAAAATGGAAATCCAACTACATCCTTTTGCTGCATAGACGTGCTGTAAAGATCCTTAATATCTTCAAGACAAGGATCCAAATCCAGAAACAGGAGACTTTGCGATCTGGCCTCTGACTTCTTTGCAGCCCATCTTCTCTTATCATCCCCTCACCTCCTATCCCACTGAACTTCTCACCAGTCCGTGAATTTCACACCCTCTTTTCCACCTTCATGTATTTACATGTGTTCTTCCACAGTGTCTTTCCCAATGTGTCTTCACATAATATCCTATTCTTCCTTCCCTTAAACATTTTCTCTGATTTTCCCCTAGGAATCATTCTTCCATTGTACTCCCAGAGCATCCTCTAGATACCCCTATCATGGCATTCAAAGTGCACTGTTTGTTTATGTTTCTGCTCCTTTTCACTAGATTTTTATGTGTTCTTGAGGGCAAGTGTCATGAGTCTACATTTCTTCATCCCTGGTATCTAGTGCAGTGCCTGCCATAGAGTAGTCACTCAGTAAATGTTAGATAAATGAATGAAACCTATACAACTCCCTTCCCATATAAAAAAAAAATCTTCCTTTTTTCATGTTATTATTTCAACTTTAAATATCTGAAAAATTGACTCAACTCTCCCTTTTAACTTGACACTGTAAATCAAACTAGGACAGTTCCAGAGGGGACAGAAGGCATCTACAAAGGGCTCCTGCCAATACTGATCACTTAACCAACTGAGAAGGGTGCCTGCTCAAAGACAGAGCCATTGCCTTTACTATTACAGAAATCCAAATTGAAACAGAAGGAGTTATGCAAGCTCAGAATTCACACTAATGACTGTTAATAACACAGCAGAGGAATACAATCAAAATTGTCATAGTTACACATAAAGTAACAACTTTAATTAGCAAAATTAAACTTCTAATAGCCAAAGCTATATCAAGGTGGCTGAACTCCTTTTAGAGCCAAAGTGACTTGGATAATAGAAACTACATCTGATGTATTTTAAGGTCTTCTGTTACCATATGTGCTCCACTCACAGTGACAGATGGGTATTGATATTTTTTTCTCAACTGCACAAAAGCTAGCTGAAGCATATGCAAAACTCTTAATGGCATTAAAGTTTTGCCAATTAAAAACATGTTCAAGATTTGATACAGTACTTGATACCATGTTTCACAAGTTACATTCTGAATTTTAAATCATGATTTTTATTATATTGTTTGTCAAGCTAGTGTGACTAAAACAATTATCACATGGGTCATATTTTCAGCCCTTTTATCATTTTGGCACCTGTCAGACTTAATGATGAAAAAGCAGCAGAGTCATTAAACAGCTATAGAAAAAATAAAGTATTACATTACAAATAATATAAAGGAAAAGAGACCAAGTTCTATGTTTTCATTGCATGTCACATATTACTAAAGATAAGCAGATTTGTGAATAAAAGTAGGCCATTTGTATAAGCGTAGCCCTCTCCCAACTGATTTTACAAAATGATTCATTTATTTTAAGTCATCATAAGGCTTAGATGATCCAATTCCTATTGGATGGGATGATTTTAAGAGGTTGAAGTTTTCTACGTTGTTTTAGTTAATCAGTTTTTGTTTTATGTTTGTTTTATATCAGCATTATAAGGAAATTTTAATTTGTTCCTTGTTCCTTGGGCTGGGATGTGGGTCTGGTTCTCTCTCTCTGGATGTTTGAGGTCTTGAGAAAGGCATTTTACCTTTTGATCATCCTGTTTCTGTATTATCTATCAACGTGAATTTAAGTGAGTCGGTGGACTTTCTCCTAAAAACAATGAAAATTTTCAAATGCATTCATTTGCATATTTCAATGTTTGCTTGTTTTCTTATTAACTTGATTTCATAAACTTCTCTTTACCAGGTTGCTTCCTCTTTTGTAATGACCCAAAGAAGACATTAGAGGAAAAGAAGGAAAAGGAGAGAGAAAACAAATCAGTAAGAACATTTCACAATGAGTTAGCATTTGATTATTTTAAAATTCCTCCAGAATCAATCAATTAAATTTATAGAAGTGATTTTTGGAGTTAATTTAGTTTAAGGTGCATGATATCCAAAGAGGTTAAACAGTCACCTAAAGCCTCAGAGGAAATCAACAGACCCCAGGATTAGAACTGTCTTCTGACTCCTGTAGAGGAAATAGTGCCTTTTTCACTACACTACAGCACATTACACTGCCTGACAGATACCGCTGCTCTGCCTTCCAAATGGAACAATCACTTTCTGGATCTATATACAATGCCTATCTGTTCCACAGGTGAAGATAATCCTGATGATAAGAACCAAAAATCATATAAGTCCAACAATGAAAACTAGTAAGAAAGAGCCATGAATGTCTCAGGTTAGAAAAAGATTCAACTTTTCAGACTAGAACACTACACTGTCCTCTGAGAGGGCTTGGTAATGCTTAACATTTATTAGGGGCGGTCAAGTGGCTGCCCTCCAAAATCCCTGTTTACAGCAATGATTAGACATGAGCAGCAGCAGTATTCTTGAAGGACAATAGAGTGAAAAGGGAGAAAAGTCAAGTGTTCTCCAGCCTTGGTTCCAGTTTTGCAGGCAACATAGACTCCAAACCTTGTTCCCTGCTCCCTCATGCACATGACTGAGTTGGTAAGCTAGAGTTTTTATAGCGATCAGGAGAAATTTTCATTCTGTCCTAGCCACAGAAATGCCGCCAATATCTGAAAGCCTGAACTCTGCAGGAATGAGAGAACAGTTGGCTTCTGCATCTGAAATAGACTCTGGCAATGGTGTGAGCATGTAGCTAGGTCGCATTTTGCAAAATAGAAGCCATTATCTTTAGCATATCAACCACACAAAATTAAATTGTAATTACATGGAGACATCCAAAAGCAAACTATTTTGTCTTCAGTTAAATTCAAAGAAATGTAATAGAGATTACCAACTTGAAAAGAAGTTTAGACAAGCAATAAACATGGCTGGAAGAAACATGGAATTAGAAATTTAAGAAACCACAAGTCTGAATTTTAATGACCGGTAAATAATATTTCAGAAACCAAAGTAATGTACTATATTGAATTTTTCCAAGTTTAAATTACGGGAAAGAGATGTGAATTTTCTGCAAGTTTCACTGATCTATTAACCAACTTTTTTCATTATCACAGATTTTCATTTGCTTTTTAAGAAGCAAATATAAAGATACTTGTACTCTTAAAATGCTGCAAAGAGCTCATATGCTGTTAGAAAATTGCTTACCCAAAGAAATAGATTAATGCCACTTTACCCTGCAGTCTTCTTTAATATGGGAATTAGGCCTCTGCTGTGGGAGAAAAATATTTTTAGAATAGATAAAAATCAGGTCAGTCACTGAGGAGACTTTGAAAAAATAGCTTGTATCTATTTAAAATGGCCAAGAAGAAAAGGTAAAGAAAAGTTCATCCACCAGCACATTTCCCAATAATCAAATCATTCCCAAGGGGAACTTCAGTGGTTTTCTGTTTTACAACCACTTGATTAGATTCCGATCAAAGGAGCTAATAGCTAGTTAACTTTGTAAACCTTAGTTTTAAAATTTTGACCTACCAGACTTGAAAGGGAACTGCAAATGAGTTTTTTTTTAATTCCACCTCTTTCAACAATCCCTGATGAAGTGGTCATTCTGGCCAAGCTACAAGGGGAATCAGCAATTCCCCTTCAGAGCAACCCTTTGTTCTTTCAGCTCCAAAGATGAGCAACCTGGCTCCTTCCCAAGATGTGCTGCCACAGTGGAATATGGTGGCAAAGGCATTTTCATGAAACATCTCCCCAAAGTCCAGTTCAGTATGTGTAACATATGCAGATATGTACATAAACCAGTTAGGAGAGAGACAGAAATTAAATACACTTCGAATAAAAAAATTAAATCAGGTAACATAAAAGAATACAAAAGTAATTTTAAGTATCATGTTATTTATTTTTTAGCTAATGCCAACTTTATATCCACAGGAAGAAATTGGAGTCTAATCATTTCCACACACATTTATTTTGACAAAAATATCGCAAACAAGCCAATGGGCAGAACATATGCTGAACAATGTACTGACAAGTTTCCCCCAGTTCAGGTGCCTCTTAGCATTCTCCATCATTAGTAGCCTCTGTCCAGAGCATTGAGATGCCTTTTAATTTCAATTGTACAAACTAGGAATTTAAATATTAGAACAGGAATTTGAATAATAGAATATTATTTCTATTAAAGGGCTTCAAATTCAAGAATCAATGCCTCCCTTTCTGCCACTTAGGTCACACCTAGACATATACTTAGCATTACCTTGATAGATCCAGGCACCATTTGCCTTATACATAAATAACCCTAACCTCCTCTTAACCGACCTTTTATAATCCATGTTTTCTCTTCAACCATTTGTTCCCCAGTTTGCATTTGCCTTTCATAGCAAATCCAAGTTACTAAATGCAGCCAGAAGGCCCTCCATTTATCACCTCTACCAGGTCAATCTGAGAGAGTGACAATCTATAATGATCCTTGTAAATAAATAGAAAGCTAACATTTGAAAAAGATAAGGCAGCTACCAAATTTGGCCAGTATTCAACATAGTGAGCAGTTTAGTCAGTAGGAGAAACCTGGATTCAAGAGTATCCTCCAGGAATAGCATTTCATACAAGCACCAGAAAGAAGGAAAACGTGGTGTGTGTATGTCAGTTCACCCCAACTCTCAAAGCCTTTCTGAAAATAAACTAAGCATGGGACTAAAAGCAGCCAGCTTTTTTATTTTTATTTATTTTTTTGGTCTTATTTATAAGCCTATCAAATAGCTTAGCTAACAAATGTACCAACTCATTCTCTGGCCTGGATTTGAGTTACTTTTGGCCTTGACAAATATTGTCCAGATGTTGGCTAAATTGTGCCTGCTTTCAACAGAAGGTCAATAAACTGAGGAAACTGGCTTTGTGTTTTCTACGAATTTATTGATCCAAATCCTAGTAATGAAAATAAACCACAGTAGGGATAACCGGGCTTGAGATGGAGGAAAAGAGCCAAATAATTTTCTCCTGCCTTCTCCAAGCATAACTATAATTTCTCCACAAATTAATTCACACTTTGGAGACAGCCAATGACTGTTAAAGAAAAAAAAAGGAAGAAGAGAGTGGTGGTGAGGAGATTAAGGGAAGAAGAAAACCAAAGGAAAGAAGTGTGAGAGACCAAAAAGGGACAGGACACAAGGTAAAATTAGCACATGCTAAATAATGAGTGGTTACCCACCCTCAAAACAACGATGTAGAATTTCCACTGTTCCTCATTCTCCCCATTGCACATGTACACACTCCTTAAGTTACAGGACTACCATGGATGCAAGTAAAGTCCTGTACAAATGCCTGTGCTCCATTTTCTTAACCTCTATAGAAATAATAAAGGGTTTTTCTCACCTAAGATCCCAGTGCCTAAGATTCTGCAGCCAGGTCAGTGAGCCAGAGAGATGTAGTGTCACAAGACATCTCTGGGTATCATGTGGTCATCTTGAAAACTGTCTTAATTCTTTCATATCACTAAGGAGTTATTCAATACATATCATCTTATTATGCCAAATGGCATCTTTCAAAGAGAAATGTACCATGATGTAATAACTGGGACACTAAGAGCATCTGATTTGGCTGGCATTTGGTTTTTAAAAACTTATAAAATATATACAAAAATGAAAAAAATTCAAATTATTTGTAGATAATCATACTTTATAATGATTTTCTTAATGTAAAATATATATCATAAGTTGCACCAGCCTGAAAAAGATAGTATATGAAAAAGACAATAAAAGTATTATTTTATGTTTGATTTATTTGAAAATCAGTCTACCACAAATTTAATTATCCTGAACAGAGATTGAAACCAGAAATACATGAATAAAACCTTTCAGCTCAAGTAAAAGAGTCGTAAAATGCAAGACTTTACTCATAAAAGTCTTGAAGCCAAGAGATTGCATTCACGTAGAATTGCTTGAAACACATGGCAGCCAATTAGAAATAGGAGAAAACTGCACAGTGATAGGAATAAGAAATGGCTTTTGAAAGAAGAGACCTAAGGAAAAAAAAAAGGAATAAAACTGTACTCTGGGGTTATTTGGAGTAGAGGAAAATAATTCCAAGAGCCTTAATAGTTTCTGAAAGCTTTACCATATTATAATTAAGCATAATGTTTTTAGTGCATTTTGACAATATTGAAAGAAGAAGAAAATATTATTATCAATTAGATAAAAGAAAACATAACATCTTGGAAATATTTTCATAAAAAAGTATTAAAATATACTGTTGATGCTTAAATGGGTGAAAATAATGAGATAATATGAATGGATTTGAAAGAAAAAGAAACAAAAGGGACAATCAATCAGATGTTAGAGGATTATGGGGTATCTGATTAGATCAGTGACTTCGTGAATACCTCTTTACTTGTTTCACAGTGGAGAGAATATCCTAATGGGAGCAATCTTAGGTACAATATTGTTGTGTGTACAAGGCATTCATTAAATTCATGGATGAGGATCAAAACAAAAAAGAAAGTAGGCAGAGAATGCATCTTTATGTTGCTGAAGACATATTATTATCCTTTCCACTATAGAAAGACCCCTGGTTGGAAATAAGAGTGGGCTACAGTAGAATGAAAGGAGGAAGGAGTTGAGTGAGGTGAAGCCAGAGTTGCCGAGTAGAGACAAGACCCTCCAGAGCCTTGTAGGCACTTTAAGTATATTTAATCTTGATCTTCTAGGCCAAAGGAACCTACCAAAGTATCTTAAACAGGGAATGACATGTCTAAATATGTATTTGCAAAAGGCCATTCTGGCAGTAGAATAAGAAGGGATGTGGAACTCTGGGAAAGGGCAGAAACAAGTTGAGAGTTACAGTGGTAATGGAATGGCAATTTTGAAAGTAACGATGAAGGACTCAGTAGTGGGGTGTATGTGAAGAAAGGAGTTAAGAATGATCCTACATTTTTTGGGGTAGCAAGTGGTGCCTTTAAGACAACGAACATTAAGACAGTGAACATGGCAATTAAGTGAAGACCATGAGACTGGTTTTTGGCATGATGTGTTTAAGGAAGCTTTAAGACATCCCTGAATTAATGTAGGCTGTTGGTAATACAAGTGTGGAGCTTAGAGAATGAGTTTGGGCTAGATATAGAAATGTGTTATAAATATAGAACCATAGAAATACTGCTTATGGTTCTGCTCAAGATGACTATTTTACATCTGTACCGTAATTCAGGCACACTCAAATAGGGGTGATAAAATTTAACCATCTTCTTAGAAATGATGCCAGCTATTACACAAAATAATCACAAAATCTTCTGAACAGAAATAAGAATTCACCAGGGTGAAATAAAATTTTACCTTGATAAGTTTTAGGTGGAATTTTAATTTGACAGGTATAGACCTGTGAGCAAATTTTCTTGTAACCCGACATGGGACTTCATTATCTGAGCTCAACCCCATATATCTAATAGCAGAAAGTAGTGGTTACTGATCCAAGGATTCCTTTTCCTTCCTTGTTAATAGAACCAACTTCCCTATGTGCTTAAGGGAAGGAGACTCCCTTCCCAGTTCTTGCTTGGTCTAAGTCAGTAACTGGCTTAAAAGTGTATTTTTTATTCCTAGTAAGATTTTCTACTATGACTAAATAATGAAAAATAAAAACCACCCAACAAGCTTATAATACATATATTTAATGTATATTAATACAAGAAATACTGCATTCTCAAAGGATAGTATGTGCACTTTGTTCTTAGTGTGGAATAAGCAGATGATAAGCTCCATGTGGCAGGACTGTGTCCATCTTGGTCAATGGCAATCAGTAATCGCTGCCTGAGATGTTGACCAAGTGGGATTTCTGTGTAAGGAAGTGGGGGCTTGTCTTCCACTTCAGAAAGGTATCTGAAGGCTTCTGGAAAAGATTTTCTTCCCCTTGTGAAGTAAATACCAGTAAAGAGTATCTGCTTTTTTTGTATTTCTGGACAATGTTGCGTCTGTACATGGCACTGAAAACTGCTACATCTATTAAGTTCTAGCCTGAAGATGAAGATGACTCAAAGAGGCAGAGTTAAAAGGACCACAGAGAACAGAGCTGGAGCCCCAGCTTGGAGTCCCCTACCTAGGTAAGCTGCCCAAGTGAGACAATAAATTTCATCATTCTTCAGGTCAAGTTGAGCTAATATCCTGTTATTTGTAGCCTTGGGCATTCTAACTTGCAAACTTCCAATTCCACTTGAAAATAACACACTGCTAGGAATGACTAACTTTGTGAATATGTCAGATAACATTCAGTTCACACAACTTAACCTGAAGTTTTGGGGAGAATATTCTAATATGCTTCAAACTATTAAAACCAAGAAGCCACACTAAACTGGAAGGTATCAGAACCCTGTGTTTTATCAGACTTCTCTATCATCATTCTTTACACATAGGGTTTACCAAGACAGATGAAGGAACTTTCCATTTTTTTTGTCCTTCAGGGATTATCAACATTAGCATCATTATTATAGTAAACCTGTATCATATACATTAGTAGGATGAGGTGGTCAAGGTCCCTATAGATCAAATTGTGTCACAGACCCCATTATAGAGCTTACTTCTCCCTGGGTAGCACAGTAATAGTATTCATCTGCCCTGCCAAGTGAAGGCAAACTTTGAGGATTGATAGATACAAACAAAAGAGGGTTAGCAAAATCAATAACTATGTCCCAAGTGCCATGATTTTTATTAATTTGGAAGTGAAGGAAATTACTTCCAGAAGAGCAGCAGCATTCAGGTCAACACCTTGATAACTGTACTTATAATCTATGGCTATCCCTAGATGCCATCAACCTTCGTACTAGCCAACATGAATTAAATAGGAAGGTGGCAGAAATCACCATGTGCAAAAGAGTGATTGCTTTAATGGGCCCTATACTCCACCCCTCTCTGTATCCACATTCTTTGCCCTATAACTTTATAACTTTTACTAAAGATACACTGTCTACTTTCCCACCCCTTGGATCTGGGATAGTCTTATGACTTGCTTTGGTCAATAGAATGAGGCAGAAATGATGGTATGCCAGCTTTGAATGTATTTCCCAAGAGAACATGTATATTTCTGCTTGCTTTCTCCATTGGTCCTTTCCATGAAAATATGTCTGCGCTAGCCAACTGGAGGATGAGACACATAGAACAGAGTCGAGTTGCCCCAGTCATCCCAGTCAAGGCTATCCTAGATAAGTAGACAACCATGTGCCACCCAGACATGTGAGTGATCGTAGTCCAAATTGGAAAAATCACCTAGCTGATCCGTATGTTTTCCTGAGCCATATCAGCTAACATCATCTGAACCCAATCCAGAGCAGCTGAATCTCAGAGTCCTGACCTAAATGATTATTACTTGATATTGAGATTTTGGTGGTTGTTTATTATATAGCATTATTTTACCAAAGTTTAACTGATACACTATACTTTCATTCTCAGGTCTTTTATGTCAGCAGTGAACCCATGGTTGTAGGGTTTGTTGTTTTTTGTTTTGTTTAGTGCAGTATTCTACTTGTTAGGAATAGAGATTTTAAAGATCTTACAGTTGAATTTTCTTAGCATAATAGCCCATGTCTTAGGAATCAGGTTGTTAATGGAGTAGGGGGGTGGGTTCTGGCAATTGCCATTAAGTTCCAATCTAAACTCTTCTCTGGACTGCACATGGCCTACAACCTATTGATTGTGGCAAAAGTATCTCAGCACAATATGTGTATAGCTAAACTCATAATTTTTTCAGCAAACTTGTTTCTCATCCCTTATTCTCTGTCTCAATATGTGTCACTGCCATCCTTACACCCTTCACTCAAGTCTTGTAGTGGGTACCTTCTTGAACTCTTTGCTCTCCTTCTACTTTCAAATCTGTAGATCATCAGAAAATCAAGACCCCATTTGCATCTCTCCACATTGGATGCACTAACCTAATCCAAATAACCTTATCTCATTTGAGTTACTATAACAGCCTCTTAACTCACCAACTTATGCAAACTCATTGGAAGGATATGGCCCACCTCTCAAAATCAAAGGCAAAGCTTCAGATACTAGTTCAGAAATGTCAAGAATCAGAGCAGTTCTGGACATTCAGGCAGTGGACATAGAGGCAACTTCTCCTTGAGTAGCATAATAATGATATTCATCTGCCCTGCCATTTTTCCTTTCTTTTTTTCACTTTATTCAAGAAATAAGGCCAATAATCTCTCACAGGATTGGTTAACAAAAAAAAAAAAAAAAGAAGACAACAATGAAATAAGGCCAAGATAGTCAGATTCACTTATCTTGGGTTATATGCTCACCCTTGCCTAGGCCAATGCAAGGCAAGTTAACAGACTATCCCACTTAAAAGGAAATCAAGATGCTCTTAACAAAAGAGTAAGAGACTCATACTGCATGGCAAAACAACAATGTTGTCAAATACCCTGGCATGTCTGATTTCTCTCAAATCTTCATATTTTAATTGTCAGAATCTCTGTTAGCTTGTGTTTTTACCTTTATCACAGAAACCTGGCACTGTAAGGAAGCTGCAAATTGTTATTATAATTCAACATCTTCTGAGATCATTTTCTAACCTTATCTTTAAGCAGGTTCAGTATGTTGGCTACAGAAAGAAGTCTTCCTGAATCAAGGTCACATAATGACTCTATTTTCTAATATACATATAATTAGGCATTCTAGGACTAGAGTTTTTTTTTTTCACCTCCACCCCCACTCCCATAATTTACCTAGTGAGCAGCTTTGTCTCTACATATCACAGATTGTTAGTTTCCCATCCTGGAACATAGAATGGAGTCTTATTCATAAGAATCTGATAATCAGTTATCAACATCCATCATTCTCAATGTAGGTCTATGTTACCTATTTCTGTTATATGCAAAGAAAATATATTGCAAGAAATGGAAATATAATTCAAAATTAGCTCAAATAAAAATGTGGCAGATATGTGTGGATGTAGGTATTAGAGGAAGGGAGGTTATTATAAAGATAGATACAAGATTTCTTATGGAAATGCTGAGATTTTGGGAAGTGAGCACAAGGCAGCCCAGTGAACCTCAGCCTCAGGAATTCATAGACTCACTCCTGTGCTTATCCAATTTATCTCAGGTGTTCCACACACTTGCAGTAATTTCATCTTCTATCAAATGAAGCAGTTCTTGATGTCCCTTTCCAAATTTTTTCAAGAGAAATTTGTCTGTTTCATGATTTTTTGTTTTTATTTCTGATTTGTGTTTCTCTCCAAGGTGTTGAACAATCCATAGATGGACCACTTTAGGCCAGTGTCTATACCTAATTTATTCAGCAGGATGTAGACCAGAAGTAGAAACTCTTTGTAAAGCTTTAAGATGTGCAGCTATGGTAGACGCTGTTGATTGCCTTCTCAATAGCCATTTACTTCCTTTCCTTGCTAACGGAATCAATGTGCCCAAAACGGTGAATTTTGCTTGAACTAAGTCAACCACAATGTACTTCAACAGCAGCTGACTTGGGCATGTGATCCAATTCTGCCCAATGAGATATAAAGGAAAGTCTGCTAAGAGGACTGTGGGGAATACTTTCTTCTGTGATATAAGGAGATCCTAAGAAATAATTATCTCCCTGTTCTTTCACTAGATGTTTGCCAGAACTGCAAGATCTACAGCCATAAGGGGACAAGTCTGAGGACTAAAATGATACTCTGATCATGTTGGAGAGAAAGTGATCTTTTATGATTTTTTGATTTACTGATTTAATCTGCAAGTGTCCTACCAGGGCACTTCTTGTTATATGAGGCAATAATCCCTACATTAAGCTACTTTTGATTGAATATTATTACTTATAGTTGAAAGATTCTGTTACAGCAGTATTTCTGTTTTCTAGGAGCATGGGTAAGAATGGTACCCCAAGACATTTCTAATATAGAAGGATAAAACATAGTGCTTAGCTGTATGTCTACCTAATTGTCTACCCAATTATGATTATTTCAATGTCTTTGGAGATGCTTTCATGCCAACATTTTGGTTTCTTTACTAGGAACCCCTGAGTGATTAAACCATTTATTAAGGTGGCAGTCTTCAAGAAACCATTAAAGATAATTATTAATGTCTTCTAAAACTTAATCCCCACTCTTATCTTCATTTTCTAACTTGTTTCCCTTATAACTATTAATATAAGTGAAGGATACGTATTGAATGTGAGCTCCTATGAAGTCTAAATATTAGATACAGACAAATTCTGCTATTGACTTTCTTATTTTATCCAGTGGACTTTGGGGGTCACCTGTATTTTGTGTCAAGATTCTGAATGCATGTGGAAATCAGAATCATTGCTTAAGAGAGAATTCTTGTGGAAATAGGGAGCGGTTATCACATCCTCCTCAAATTGCTCCCCTTCTTCAAGACAATATCCTCACATTAATACTGGAGTTGTTATAGTAATTTTTAAATTATAAAAAAATTTGTGTGAAAATAAGAAAACAATGATTACTTTTCTTATCTTATAAATGGAGAAAATGACACTAAGAAAAATAGTGACTTTTCTGAAGTCATATAAATGGATTTAATTTCTAAAATCTCTTTATCTTTTAATGTTTTGCAATGAATATTTTCTTAAGTACTGTCATAGATAATTACAGATCAGTCCCATTAGTTTTTATTATTCTTTTGTCAGAATTAGGGGGATTACAAATATATTTTAATTCTCTAATTTTCATTTATTTTTGCCAATTTGCTCATTCTTCTTCCTACTTCCCTACTCCCACATATTGCTACTTGACTAGAGAGATAATATTTTTTAACTTACATGAATTTATCTCTAAAAAGAAAACTTTTTAACCAAATGTGTTTTCTGCTGAGACAGGGGTATTGCCACCACTTAGCTTATTTAGAACTAGATACATATATGGAATGGATGGGTGAAAACAAGTGTCCTGAGGTCAAAGTCCACTTTTGTATTTTGACTAAATTTTTACTAATATGGATAGCTCCACTTCCCACTGATAATAAAATAGAAAATCTAGTTAAAATACAATATTAAAAATGTTACTTTTTCTATATAACTAATGAAAAACAAACAAACAGGTATAACTCAAAGAAAGTCGGGGCTATGATTGGATCCTTTGCCTATAGAATAAAGCATTGAAGAATTACTGTGTCTGTGAAAAAGGGAATTAGAAATTTTCACCCAGTAGCCTGGGATGGCCCAGGTAAGCTTACAGATTGCCTAGAACCATGGGTGGGGAAAATATTACTTATAAGAAATTAACACTGCAGACTAGCAGTACACATGAATATGAGATCCAAATTTACTATGTCTGCTTGATTCAGTTTGACAAAGACTGCTACATATCTACCCAATATCCATTCTCCCTTATTCCTTGCTAAGAGAATGCCTGTGATATTGAGGTTGGGAGTGTGCCTAATCAATATACTATGTATTCTTCGGATTACCTTGCATCTGATAAGTTCTTATCACTCATACTTATCACTTGTAACTTATCACCTGATAACTTATCACTTGTTAAGTTCTGCCTAATTATTTATAGTCAGATTTCTTGGAAGGCTGCATAAATGGCAGGTAAATCCATTTTTTTCCTCTCACTTTTTCCTGCATCCTCTTTTGAGAAAGGATGTCATAGTTTGACCTCTAAGAGCCAAGGAATGTAAGCTGTGTCTTAAAGGTGGTGAGGGAGAGAGAAAATGAGAGTGAGTCCCTGAGGACTTCAAGATGTACAGCAGCCATGGAATGCCTACTTACAAACTAATTTTTTTTTAATGTCTAGGGCCCCTATTAATAGCCACAAACTCAGTACCCAATTATTTTTATTGGATTATCAAACTGAAAAATTTATGTAAAAATTGTTCTAAGACCTTTGTCAAAAGCAAAATAAAACTACTTTATAGGAAAGCATTCACTACCCTGGACACAAAGAATTTCCCTGTGTACATACACACACACACACACACACACACACACACAGCACTGAAGGTCTACAGTCTACTAGGAGAGAGAGGTCAAGAGGCAAAACAAATAGGAGATTTAACACTACAAGGTCTGAAACTTATACAACAATACAAATCTATAAAATTTACAAAGTTTTAACCATTATAGAGGTTAAAAACAGATTAGAGGCCATAATGGAAGAAAACAGTGTTATTTAAAATGAGAGGGCTTAAAACTCAACCAAGAGAACCCTGAAATGAAAAATTTAGTCATTGAAATAAACACACACACACACACATACACAAACATAAGAGAGGAGAGAGGTTACACAAGAAATTAGTCAAAGCTAAAGCTAGATCTAGAAAAGCATTTAGTATGTAGTACAAAGCAATAAAAAATGGAAATATGACAGAATTGTTAGGAGAAATGGAAGATGAAATAAGAGGCTCCAACATATATCAACTGAATTTTTAGGAAAAAAAAAGATTTAAGAGAATTATAGAGAGGCAACACTTAAAGAAGTTTTTGTCCAGAATGTTCTAGAATTAAAGCAAGACTGAAGTGCTCAAAAAAGAAGCAACATGAATACAAAGTAGAAAAAAATAAAACAAATATCTAGATATTGTGTGGTGAAACAGAACAACTTCAAAGTCAAAAATAAAAATGTTGAAAGCACCCAGAAAAAAATGCAGAATACCTAAATGGAAAATCTTGGAATAGTATCTTCAAAGTGCTGAGGAAAATAATGGTCAGTGTGGAATCTATTACTTAAACAACTATTCAAGAGGAAGGAAACATTTTATAAGCATATTTACATATAGACTAAGAGATTTTGCTATTCACAAACCCTTGATGGAATAAGAAATTTAGAAAGGAGAGAATAGAAAATAGAAGGATGACTGGGTACAAGAAGCAAGGTAAGCAAGAAATTGACAAACATGTTGGTATACCTAAATAGCCATTGGAGGTAAATACTACTGCTACTACTGACTAATTTGGTAACATGATATGGAACATAAGGATGCAAGATCAGAGATCAAGCTAAGTGTTTTCAATTGCTTGGGAATAATCTAGAGATAAGAAATTTGGAAGTTTAAAAGTCAAATATAACCACTTACATATTTAAGGGTATCCACAAAAAATAGAAGCATAGAAACATAATATCTAGCTTCTAAAACAATAGAGAAAAAAATGACATACAGAAACCTAATTCAATAGAAAGCAAGAGAGAAGGATAAAGAAGCAAAAAAAATTAAGAGCATGACAATATAAAAAAATCATAAAATAAGACAAAATGGTAGAAATATTTTAAATACATTCATAAGCATAATAAATATTAATGGATTAAGCCTGTCTGTTAACAGAGATTCTCAGCTTGAGTAAAAATAATATTAATATTAATATATATTAATTTTATAATAGACATAAAATAAATGACAAAAATGAGAGTAAAGAGCCAGGAAAGAGATATAGCAGAGGAATAGTATTTGGGAGAAAGATGATGTGACACTACTAATATTGGAGAAAAATAGGCTTTAACATAAAAAATTCTTGGATCTGAAAGTGTCATTACTTAATAATAACAGGAACAATTCACTAGAAACATATATCAGTTCTGAACTTTATGTAACTCACATCATGATTACAAAATATATAAAATATTGACAATATTTTAAAAATAATTTTTAGAAGTTGACAGCTGTGGTTTGAGGTATCATCATGTTGAGTACTGAAAAGTCTGGGGAAAAAATGAGGGGAATAAGAGTGGGAAGAATACAAAAAAGCCTTCAATTCTAGTTTGAATTTTTATTTTACAAAGAATGATCACAAGCAATATGGGAAATGGTAACAATTTGTAAAATCTGGGATGAGATACATGTGTATGTGTAATATTGTTCTCTGTACTTTTCTATGTGATTGGAATATTTCATAATAGAAAACAAAAAAGGAAAATGGTATTCAAAATACAATGAAACTCTAATGAATGGGCTCCAGCTCCATCCAGGATAATACCAGAGGAATTAACTCACCATTGTTTTTTATGGCTGAGTAGTACTCCATCATATACATTACCACATTTTATTAATCCACTCACATATGGATGGGCACTTGGGCTGTTTCCACATCTTTGCAGTTGTGAATTGTGCTGCTATAAACATTCGAAACTCTAAATCTTATTTTCAATATAACCGCCTGAATTGAATTTTTAGTCTTATTTTTGAAACAATCATAAAAGAAGATATTCCACATTATAAAATAGTCTAGTATTCATCTTCCTATGTTTCATCCTTTTTCTTATACCTTCTTAGAAAAGTAAGAATATAGCTCACTACCTTTCTATGGAACTTTAAAAATTTTTGTTCCTTCCTTCTCTCCCTTTTTCCTTCCCTCCTTCCTTCCTTTTTTCTTTCCTTCATTTCTTCCCCCTCCTTTGTTTCTTTCTGTCTTTCCTTCCTTCCTTTTCTGTTCCAAAAGAAGTACAATAATCTCAACTTTTAATCTTTCCCTAATTCTTTTCATAATCTCTATGGTACCCAAAGTGCAGGAAGCCCAGTTAAATTTGAATTTCAGATAAACAACAAATAATATAAGTATGTCCCACATAGTGCATAGGATATACTTATAATAAAAAGTTATTTGTTTTTTATCTGAAATTCAAATTAACTGAGAGTCCTATGCTTTTGTCACAGAATTCTGGCAACCCTACTATAGTCATTTTATCATAATTGCAGTTTATTTAAATAGATCATCTATCTCACAAATATTCTCTAATTTTCAAATATGTATACAGAATAGATTTGATAAAAAGTCTTCTCCTCTTAACTCTGAAGAACAAGACTATCCATCAAGGATAGATACTATCAATCTATTTATCAAAGATACTAGTATCCTAATATAAGTACTAGTATCAAGAAAGCAATATTGATTGGTTCAGGCACATTAATTAGATCTTAAGTACAAGATTCTCAGAATTAGTTATAGACCCTGGTACTTTTGTTTGAAGCAAGTTCTACAGACACCCCAAATTTTACTTTTGGTCTTTGAAAATGAATTAATTATTTGGCTTTTCCTCTATCTGGGCTTCAGATTACTTCTAAATTCATAATTCTTCCTCATATGTTGTTCTGTTTCTTTTTCTAAGAAAAAAATATCACCTCACAGATTATCTTTATAATGCCCCATGTTTCATATAATGCACTTTTGCTTCAATTGGGTGCTTTTCAGAATGTGATCTTCTGAAGGTTCCTCCTTGACCTCACTATCTATCCTCCTAGTCTAATCCTTTCCTTAACTAGTTCTCTTATAGAGATTCTGGGTTACTAAGCATGGTGGAAAAGAAGTATCACAGAAAGATGTGAATAAATACAATCAAGTAAGGGACTATTACCAGCTGATTAAATGAACAAAAGAAAGAATGATCCAAAGAGCAGACATAAAAATTTTCATTTGAAGTATTAACAATTTGCAAATAAAATTGATAGCAATCATTTTAATGGTTAAATTGAAAATAAAAATTGGCTTTGTGGTTCTGTATCTCCCTTTCCAAGTGAATTCTTTCACAGTATTTCTATAGAGATGCCTTCAAATCCATCTTTCTTAGAGAATACCCCATTTGCTTTAAGATTGCTTGTGATTTAAGAAAAACAGAAATCACTATGATATCAGAATGGTGGTTTCTTGTACGCCTCCTCCCCTTTAAAATATCTTTTCCTTTTTTCAATAAGTAAATGTTATGATCTGAATGTTTGTGTCCCTCCCCAAAATCATATGTTGAAATCCTAACCCCAAGATGAGGTGAGGTCACTGGGAGGTGATTAGATTGTAACAGTGGAGCTGTCATGATTGGGATTAGTGTCCTTATAAAAGAGACATAGGAGACCAGTTCACCCTTTCCACCATGTGAAGACACATAGAGAAGATGCTGCTTATGAATCAGAAAGCGGGCTCTCACGAGACAACAAATCTGCCAGCACCTGATTTTGGACTTCCAAGCCTGCACAACTGTGAAAAATAAATTTTTGTTGTTTATAAACTATCCAGTTCATGATATTTTGTATAGTAGTTTAAATGAACTAAGACACTAAATAAAATGATAAACTTGTTACAAAACATTTATTTTCCAACTGGTTTTTGTTTATGTAGTCTAAACAGTCTGTAAAAAGAACCATATGGTATTTGTTATTTCCTATGTTGTTTGTTTTCCTTTTTGCCTTTACAAATTTCTAAAACTTATTATAAGATCAAATATATTCAGAAATAAATTAAAAGAAAGAAAGAAAAGCAAATAGAAAAAGCAAACAACCATATATATTATATATAAAATAACATTTTTATAGTCACATATAGTCTGTTTTGGAATTTTTTCTTAGTATATGGAAAATATTTTCCCTTTCCATTAAATATTCCATCACATTTTTTCAACAGTTTCCTAGTACTGTATTATCTTTTAAAAATGAAAGCTTGACTTTTAAAAAAAATTATCCTTTGAAACTCTGAGCTTTTATCTATAAAATAGAATTTGTGGTGAGAGAGGCAACTAAGGCTGAGCTGTGATGGAGTGTCTATGAAAAAGAGTATGTTCTTGTCAGTGTAACTAATTCTACTGAGAACTAGAGGACAGTCACAATGTGAAACTATGTTTTACAACTCCAGGGATAAAAATCAGTGAAAGGAAAGGTGAAAATGATGAAAGTCAATGTGGTGACACTGTTAAAAATTTACCTCAATGTGCCTTTGTTGGTTAGAACTCACTGTGCTGCCTGCAAGAGGAAAAAAAAAAAATAGATTCACTTTATTGCGCTCATCTGTCATAGATAATACCCTGTACAAAAAGGTGGAAGGAAGTGGTGAACTTATAATCAGTCTGTATACACATACAATAGGAAGGCAGTCTGGAAACCCAGCAGTCCTGGGAAATGAGTGGCTGTCATAAAGAGGACAGTGACACTCTACTGAGATCAGTGAGCATGAAGCTATGAAGAGAGGGGACAGCCAACTTGATCTTTCTTTGTGTGCACACTGTTAGGTGTGCTACATGCACCTTCAGACTTGGTGGGATGTCATAATCAATTGCCAGACAAATGCAACCCACTCTGCCACCAATAGGAGGAAGTGAACTTGTTGTAGCCTTTTAAAGCATTCCACAGAGAATACATTCCTCTTGTAATAATGATGGATGGAGCCTGCCTCGGTCTGACCAACAGGGTATACTCCAAAGCTGCCGTAATCAATGCCTGTGTGTCAAATGCAACTATTAAAAGCAAAATTTCTAGCAATTTTTGAAAAGACTAATTTAGTTAGGTAATGCATGTAACTTTCTAGCTATCACCACAATAAAGGGACCAGAATGTGTTTCTTATAAATTTCCCTTGCTTTATCATATTCTTAGGATTCAGAAAGCAGTGATAGTTTTTTTTCCCCTTCAAACTCTATATATTGAGCATACACTTACTTTTATGGCTATGTTTAGAAGTTTAACTTTCAGACAGTAATATCTAACAATGCTAAAGCATTGTCTGGTAAATGAAGTGGTGCTAAATTTTTAATCTTTGAATATTTTTCTTCCCTCTGGATGGTCAACTTTTCAGACTGTCTTAGTCTGTTTGGGCTGCTATAACAAAATACCTTAGACTGGGTAATTTATAAACAACAGAATTTATTGCTTCTAGTTCTGGAGGCTGAGAAGTCCAAGATCAAGGTGACAGCAGATTCAGTGTTTGTTGAGGGCCTATTCCTCATAGATGTCACCTTCTTGATGCGTCCTCGCATGGTGTAGGAGGTGAACAGCCCCCTTGGGCCTCTTTTATAAGGGTGCTAATCCCATTTATGAGGGCTCTGCTCTCATGGTCTAATTACTTCCTAAAGGCCCCATCTCTTAATACTGTTGCATTAGGGATTAGATTGCAACATATGAATATGGGAGAGGGGAGCCACATACATTCAGACCATAGCACAGCCTGTCCCCTAATAGTCATGCACATGTCACTTAGCATTCCCGTGTAAATTCCGACTTACTCCACTTTGCACCATTCTGGGCCCCTCAGGCACAATGATATCCTCTGTAGGGCCTCCATTCCTGTTTCATTCTCTTTACATTTTGTATAAATGTATAGAACCAAGGTGTGTATCTGAAGTATTTTTCAAGAAAGAAATGGTGACCCTCCTGTCTTGGAATTGCTGTCATCTTCTCCACCATAGATACATCTAGCTCTCCTCCATGCCTTTCTGAGTAGAGATTCACTTCATCTCCCCTTTGGAGGTTTTCCCCAATGAAATGATGAATTCATTTCTGTGATGGCCCACCATCATTGACAAATCATAGCTAGAATACCGTGGTGTCATGATTATTGAGGGGAAATATCTGATTTTTCAGAACTGTACACTCTATTCTTTGTACAAGCCATTTAAAAATATTCCAGCCTATATTCTACCAGACAAATTGACCATTTAATGCACTAAATATTTCTTGATCTTCATGTAGTGCAAAGCAGCCAAAACAGTGTCTGAATTTGCAATCACACAAAACAAGATGACAAATCAGATATAATTTTCTTCTTTTTGTTTTTGAGGAAAATGTTTAAAATTCTACAAGGAAGGTGTTTGGGGAATGCTGTTGTCAGAGAAGTGACAGAGGATACATTTATCCAACCTATCATCAGGATAGGGCTCCTTAGAGAGGCTGGCGTGGAGTCAAGTTTTTGATAAGGGAACACATGTGGCTTTGTAGAAAAGGATTAGAAAGCTATTCTGAACATAAAGTAGAGCCATTCTTTGACAGGAATAAGAGAAAAGAAATAAAAAAGTGGAGAGGGTGAATGGTTTCTCTTTACCCCTTGGATCTCTCATTGTCCATCTGACAAATCATATCTATCCCAGTTTCCAAAACTCTCCTCAAAGGTTAGGAAACAACTGACATCAAGTCACATTATTGTATCTGTCACACAACGAGTCTCCTCTATCCCTCTGATTATATCTTACAGTTTAAGCAAAAGTTAATTTAAATCGTGAACCAACTGGTTGGAGAAAATTTGTACTCCATATTTTGTGGGCACACAACATGTTAAGTCATGTGCACACATGTTCTCTGGGAAAGGCAGGGCTTATACACTGAAGTTTTAGTTCTGTTTCTCATATTTTATGATGATATAAGTTTTTGGCAAGTTATTTATTCTCTCTCTGTTTCAATTTCTACTCTGTAAAATAAAGGTAATTAAGTTCATGTCAAGAATGTTGTGAAAGTTAAATGAGATCATATTTGTATAGCCTTTAGCAAAGTGTTTGCCACGTAGCTCTCAGTAGTTAGTATTTTTTATTACTGTTTTTCTAGTTGAGATGACATTTGTATTCTCTAAATGGATTTGATCACGAATTATCCATATAGGAAATATGACAGTAGGTTCATATTTTGAACACCAATTATCCATGACTTTGGAAAATCTACTAAAATTTCTCTATTTCTTACTGGGAAAGGAGAAGGCCAGGATATACAGTTTGAATATGTGGAAGTAGGTATGGAAGTCATCTCATATTGTGAGATTTTTAACATTTCCAATGAGTTCCTTGGTAATCTTATTATTATAAATCTGGAACTAGGACTCTGAGTATTTAGTAAGTACACATTAAATAACAGTACTTCTATTTCAAGAAAGAGTTTCTAAAAGTTATTTTGATTTAATAAATTGAACTTCCTTATCTTTTATGCTGTGTGCATATTGTTGATGATCATTCCTTAGGATCTTATTTCCCAGATGCTTTGGGATCAGCCCTTGACCAGGAAAGAGTTATTACTGCTCAGTGAAGTTTGATATAGGAAGAATATTTGAATAGTTTGTGCTTCATTAATACAAGTTTGGTTTGTTAAATCCCTAAGTATTGCTTTACAAGTTTTCAGATTAAAAATTAATTACAATGATTATCAACAAATATAAAAAGTCAAGAAAATAATGAAAGACCATCTGTCTGTTTGGCTTTGGAAAACATAGCACAGTGGCAACAACTGAAAACTACCATCTTTTATCGTGAGCTCTAAAAGTCCATGTATAATCATTCTTACTTCTTTTATACAAAATAAACTAACTTTTTTCTTAAAACAAATGAACTTTTCACCTATTCATAAAATGTATTCTTATCTCTTAAACAGAAACTGGTCACATGGAGAACAGAAATTCACTGGCATAGAAATTTTCAAGATGGTTGATTATTGTTCAATCCCTATTTGTAGATATCTTATACATATGGACAAGAAAAAGCCTTTTCAAAAGTTACTTCTATTGTTATTAAAATTTTAGGACATTTTAACTTTATGTAAGGCATTATACATAAGTTTGCTTGGGAGGAAAAAATATGCTACACTAGATCATTTACATGAGATTAATTACAATTATATTTAAAATGGTCATTTGTTGACATAGAGTGATAATGTATTCATTAAACTGTTGTTTTCAAATACATTTTATCTCTAGGTGTCACATTTATACATTTATCATACATATAAGAACCATAAATATTTAATTTGCTTTTAAATAAAACTAAATAATAGATACTATAAAGATACAACTGAAGAAATAATTCCTTTACAAAGAGAAATTTTTTTCAAGTCAGTACTTAAATGGATTTTGTGTTTATTCCCAAGTTATCTTCCTCCCCTAAAAGAAATCTTCTGAATATTAAAGAGATGTAATTAATAAAAAAGGAAACTAATAAATAGGCCACAAACAATTACTATTGGCCTGTATATATTCTAAATGCCTCTACTAGAATGTAAATGAACCTGAAAAATTAGATTATTGAGTTCAAAAAAAGATTGTCCTCACAGTTATGGAAATAAAATATCACTGGTTGCTAATACCTAGAATTCTAATTCTAATTTGAAAGATTTTGGCTTAATTTTTAAAGAAATTTAAATATTGATCAGGGTAGCATCCAACTGGCTAAACATGATATAATTTTTATGTGCATCAAATATAGGCTTTTAAACTCATAATTAATTTACAAGGAATAATATTTAAGTTGAAGTTTTAAAATTAAATTGTACAGTCTTAAAGAAGTAGTGAAAAAACAAAAGAATGGCCGGAAGATGAATTAGTTACCCTGAAATCTCCTCCTGCAAAATGTTATGAGAGCTTGGATAAATCGAAACAAATGTAGTTTTTAATAAGTTGCTAAATTTGCTAAATATAACGGAAATTTCTAAAATGAGAAAAAGTTGGTAGCTGAAACTAGAGCAGAAATCAAAAGCAGTAGAGGTAAGTGGAGCAGGGAATTTTAAGGGATATTTACCTTGACGCAGATCCCTTCATCGGCACTACCATCAAGGGACTATGCCTTAGGGCCCTGGAAAGATTGGGGCAGAACTTGAAACTCTTGCATTAATCATAAATTTATTAAAGGGAGCTAGGTGGTCCCACATCAATACTGAGACTGGATCTTGCAAAATGCAAAACTTCTGTAAAGTAAAAGTTATCTTATTTATGCCTTCAGAATTCTTGCAGATTAGGCTTGATAAGATATGAGTCCACAGTGAAAATTCAATAAGGAAATAGAAATAAGCATCCATAAGTGAGAGTCAACAGAAATTAAGATAAATATAATTAAGCTACCAATTTATTCAGAATACAGAATTATCAGCTATGAAATATAAATTTCCTATATCTGAAATATTTAAAGAAATAAAAATAGAGAATTAAAAAGGAGAAAGAAAAAAGAGACCATCAAAAATTTTCAAAGAAATTTTTAAAATAGAACTTTTAGAAATGGTAAATATAATACCTGAAATTAAAAACTCCCTGCATGGACTAAATAACAGTATAGACATGGCTAAAGAGATAGTGAACTGGCAGAGAGAACTATAGAATATAACACAGAAAGCAAAAGAGAGAGAAAGAAAATATGAGAAAGAGGTCAAAGGACACAAAGTATAGAATAAGAAGGTCTAAATTACACATAATCAGATTCCTAGATAAAGAAATTTAAATTACTGCATGAGGTGAAATGGCTAGAAATTTTCAGAGCTTATCAGACACATATAGTAATACATACAGAACACACAGCAAATACAAAGAAGGATAATTTGGAATTTTCAAAAATCCAAAAATCATAGTCAAACGGAAGACACAGAAAAGATCTTAAGAAAAGAAGGAGAAAAATGACAAATCACCTACCAAAAAATGACAATTAAATTAGTAACAAACATCTCAAAAAGCAACAATAGAGGCCAAAGACAGTGTAATAATATTATCAAAATGATGTTAGTAAATAACTGTCAAACTAGAATTGCATGATTGCAAATTTTTTTTGAGTTATGATTCTTAAATATACACATGTTCTTATTTTAAAAAATAAAAATAATTATCATTAACAAATTTTACTGAAGGAATTTCTAAAGGTTGTACTTCAGGAAAATTGAAATCATATTAGAATGAAGATCTAAGATTAAAGAAAGAATTGTGAGTCAAGAAATAGATAAATATAGGTAAATTTAAAGAAATATTGTACAGAATTACTATGGTAATGATAACGTTTAATTTGGGGAGTTAAAATTGAAATGGAATTAACATCATTAAAACTACCTGAAAAAATAGAAAGTTTGAATAGTTCTGCAATCATTAAAGAAATTTAATTATTAGATAAAAATTTGACCACAAAGAAAGCCCCAGACCACTAGGGTTTTACAAGTAAATAAACTTTCAAAGAATAAAAATAATTTTACATGCATTTTCCCCCAAAATATTTTAAAAAAACCACTTTCACCTTGTCTATGACATAAAACAATAAAAGTAGAAGATAAAGAAGAAAAAAAGTCACGTCATTCATGAACATAGATTAAAAATCTTTAAAAGGAAATTCTTTTTGGCAAGTGATTGTCCAGCTTGTAGATGTCTTCTTGATGATCTGTGTGCAAGGCACCAACCAGGCCATCTAAAGCCACTAACACCAAAAGGAGCTCATGTAGAAACAGGATTTTCAAAAAGGAAAGGAACACAGTAGAAGAAGAGAGCAGCTACATGTAAGTTCCATCAGAGAAGTGAATTATTTTAGTAGATTTGAAAACTTCAGAGAGAGTGGTAAGATGGCTCATCAGAGACAACAGCTGCCAGAGCATCTCAGTAAGAAGAAGTTTTAGATAAAAGAGGAAAAACAGACAGACAGACATAGGTCAGATGTGGGTCTGAAGGAAGGGTGCCAGAGACCTCAGGAGACTCCATGGGTGAAGTTGCAGTGCAGAACAAGAAGGAGCAAGATATTGGCAAAGATCAACCCCTGAGAAGCTTGGAGTGCAGTGAGAAGGGTAGGTGGAGCAGTTTGTTTCTCCCTCCTTCACATCCCTGACAGTCAGTGGGTTCCTGAGCTGCTGGAGAGACTTTCTCCCCACATGAGCCCAGAGTCTGCTGCCCCCAGTGAGCTGGGAACTTCTTGTGGACAGGGCACCAGGCTCCCAGTTCCCCTGGGACACTTCTCCCCCACAGGACCCAAGCCAGGATGGCAGCCACCATATTGCTTCTCCACCTACCATCCACATTTGTCCTCCCCAGGGGGCTACAACTCCTCAGGTTTCATCCTGCTTGTTCCCACACAGACATTTCCCAACTCCAGCCCAGACTGCAGGAACCACAGAGGTTGAGTGGGTCCCAGGTGATCTGCTTGAGTTCAGAACCTAGACATTCTGGGTGGACTGCTTCCTGGAGGAAGGGTGGGAGATGACCAGAGTGCTAGCATTCCTCCATACAGACTCTTTTCCTCCCCTTTCCCTCCCCCACCCACTGCTGCTGAGAGAGGCAATTGAGCCACCACACTGAGGCTTCCAAAGAGAGTGGGACAGAGGTCTTTCCTCTTGGGGTTCTGCAACAGACTGAAGGGTGCTTGATATGTGAACTCCATGCTCACCAGCCCTTCCTGGTGCTGCTTGCTTGGTGGCTCCATCAGAGTGGGGCATGGCCAGAGATGGAGGGACATTGATCCTGCTCAGGCACCCTGTGGGTGACTCAGGACCAGAGCACTTCTCCCTGGTATGGTCAAGAACTGATCTTCTTGGTCTCAGGAGGTGAGGGAGCCTATGTGGGCAGATCTAGGGGGAGAGTGCAGTGTGGGTCCTAGCTGCAGCATGCTCATGGGGCACTCCTTCCCCCATGAGAGGGCCACACTCTCAGCTCAGGCTGGGATCCTGGGCAGGGAAATTCCCAGCCCACGGCACAGTCAAGGGTGAGTTCGGCTGGCTTGGGCTCCTGCCTGCCAGCAGATGCTGGGGAAGACCATGGAGCAGAGGAGTGGGGAGAGAGATTGTGAATCTCAGATGGCTCCACTTCCACAAGCAGAATTTCTACTTGGGTGGGACCACTTTAGCCCTTTCCTGGTGGCTTTACCCAGAAACTGGGAGTAGACCTTGGACCCCAGCTGAAACAGCCACCTTGCCAGCTTCTACGGAGCCTGAGGGCAAGCTCACCCAACCCAGCCTTGCCCAGCCACACTCCCCCACCTGCCTCAGCTGTGGCAGAGAATAAGAACTCACCTGAATTTCCAGGGCCCCACCCACCACCTGGGGCATTCAAGTGCTTCTCCTGAGGGACTGGAGTTGGTCACAGCACCCAAAAGCAACATTGCAGCTTATTCCTTCCAGCAAGTGCCACCTACCAACAAGGAGGTCAATTTGCATGCCCTTTACAGCATTTATTGACTCAGTTTTACAGGATGTGTGGAGGTCCAAGGAGTGGCCATTTGGGTAAGCACCTACCACTCCTGGATAAGGGCAGAAATACCCAAGCCTGGGGCCTTAGCATGCAAGCATTTAGCCCCCTCTCTCATGAACAGATCTCCTGGTTTGGAGAGCTTGTCCTCACCCTCCTATAAGCAGTTTCCCCTAGTGGCCAGAAAAGCAACATATAAGCCCTGCTGAGGCTTTGTAAAGCCTTTCAAGCTCCCACAACCTAGCCATGAACTGCCTTGCTCTTCCCCCCACCTCAGTCGTGGAGATCAAGAAACCCCCTGAGAGTTACAAGGTACCTCCTAAAGTTTAGAAGCACTCAAGTACTCCACCTGGGGGAGCAGAGTCTATCACAGACAAAATAGAACATCTTGGCAGCTGGCCCTATCACACAAACATCAACAAATGATAGGAAGAACACTATAGCTCATCATAGCATCTTCCAACTCAAGCAAATAGGGTATGGCTGATTCACACTCACAAGTACCACCCACCATCACCGAGGGTAAACTGGGTGACCACACTCTGATGACAAGAGGTGAAGACAGCAGGTCAGAGGTAACCCGAGAAGTCCACCAAACCTGCTAGAACACCCATAGACAAATAAAGACCAACACTCATCTCCCTGGCATGCTCAGGGATCAGTCTTTGGGGACCTGGAGAGAGGTCTGCAAGCCAGACGTAGCACCCCCAGGTCTCGAACAAGAGGCTAGATGAGAAGGTATCAGTGAAAGAACACTGGAAACATGAAAAATCAGAGTGAAAATACACCCCCAAAAGAAAACAATAACTCCTTACTAGTGGGTACCAACCAAAACAAAAAGATGGAAATGATAGATGAACAATTTCAAATATGGATTTTAAGGAAGCTCAATGACATACAAGAGAAATAGAAACCCAACACAAAGAAACCACAAAAACAATGCAGGAAATGAATGAAAAAATTACTAAGGAAATCTAATTATTAAAAAAAAAAGCAACAGAATTCTGGAAATGAAAAATTCATTCAGAAATACAAAACACAGTAGAAACCCTTAAGAATAGGCTAGATCAGGCAGAAGAAAGAATCTCTGAGCTTGAGAAAACACCCTTGAATTAAAAGAGTCAGGCAAAGAGAAAGAAATAAAAAATGAGACGGATGAAAAAAACTTACAAGAAATATGAGATTATGTATAGAAGCCTAACATAAGAATCATAGGCATCCCTGAGGGTGAAGAACAAAATACACAAGGGTTGAAAAACTGATTTGAGGGAATAATTGAGGAAAATTTCCCTGGCCTTGCTAGAAATCTAAATATACAGGTACAAGAAGCTCAAAGAACCCCTGGGAGATTCATCACCAAAAGGAAACACCACAACATATAGTCATCAGACTAGCCAAAGTAAACATGAAAGAGGCACTCCTACAAGCTATAAGGTGAAAGCAACAGATAACTTACAAAGGAAAACCCATAAGACTAATTGCAAACTTCTCAACAGAGACCTTACAGGTTAGAAGGGATTGGGGGCCCATACTCAGTCTTCTCAAACTGAATAATGCCCAGCCTAGAATTTTGAATTCTGCAAAACTAAGTTTCTCATATGAGGGAGAAATAGACTTTCTCAGATAAACAAACACTGAGGGAGTTTGTCAAGACCAGACCAGACCTGCCCTGCAGAAAATACTCAGAACTGCATTATACAGAGATCAGCACAATAGACACCCAGCAGTGTAAAATCACCCAAAAGCTAAAGGTCAGAGCACAGATACCATAAGGGCTAAAGAATTAAACAAAGCAATAAAGTTCTACACAATAGGATGAACAGAAATCCACCCCACTTATCAATTCTTTCAATAAAAGTGAATGGCTTGAACTCCCCACTCAAGAGATCTAGGTTGGCTAAATGGATAAAAAAATACAAGCCAAGTATCTGCTGTCTCCAGGCAACACATCTAACCCCGAGGGATTCATTCAGACTCAAGGTGAAGGGATGGAAAACAATATTCCTTGCAAATGGAAACCAAAAAAAAAACCTGGTGTAACCATTCTCATATCAGATAACACACTTCAAATCAGCAAAAGTAAAGAAAGACAAAGATGGCCATTATATAATGATGAAAGGAACAATTCAACAAGAAGACATGATAATCCTAAATATTTGGACACTTAACACAGGTGAGCCCAGATTCATAAAGCAAAGCCTACTTGATCTAAACTAAATGATAAACTGCTGCATCGCAATAGCCAGGGATTTCAAAACCCCACTGACAGAACAGGACCAATCCTCCAACCAGAAATTAAGCACAGAAACAGTGGGCTTACATGGAACTCTAGAACAAATGAGTCTAACAGACATTTGCAGAACATTCTACCCAAAAACCACTGAATATACCTTTTCCTCATTAGCTCCTGTGACATTCTCTAAGATAGATCACATCCTGCACTACAAAACATGTCTCAAAAAATTTAAAAAATAGAAATTATACCATGTATCTTCTCAGACCATGGTGGAATAAAATTAGAAATCAATTCCAACAGAAACACTCAACTCTTCACAAAGTCATGGAAATTAAACAACCTACTGCTGAATAGTTATTGGGTCAAGGAGGAAATTAAGGTGGAAATAAAAAGATTCTTTGAAATAAATGATAAGGGAGACATAAGTTATCAAATCTGTGGGATACAGCAAAAGCAATAATAAGAGGAAAATTCATAACCATAAATGCCTAGATCCAAAAGACAGAAAGATCACAAACCAACAATCTAATGAATCATCTAAAGCAATTGGAAAAGGAAGAGCAAACCAATCCCAAACCCAGCAGAAGAAAAGAAATAAGTAAGGTCAGAGCAGAACTAAATGAAATCAATAACAAAAGAATTATACTGGAGATTAATGAAACAAAAAGTTGGTTCTTTGAAAAGAGAACAAAATCAACAGGCCTCTTGTTAGGTTAACCAGAAGCAGAAAAGAAAGGCAACTAATAAGCTCAATCACAAATGAAAAAGGAGATATTAAAACTGATACGATGGAAATATAAAATATTATCTCTTGAATACTATAAAAATCTCTATGCACATTAACTTGAAAACATAGAGGAAATGGACAAATTCTTGAAAACACACAACCTCCCTAGGCTAAATAAGCAAGAAATAGAATTCCTGAACAGACCAATATCGAGTAATAAAATTGAAGCAGCAATAAAAAATCTCTCAACAATAAAAATCCTGGACCAGATGTTTTCACACCTGAAATTTACCAGACCTACAAAGAAGAATTGGTATCTATACCACAGAAATTATTTCATAAACAGAGAAGGAAGGAATCCTTCCCAACCCATACTACGAAGCCAATATCACCTTGATACCAAAGCCAGAAAAGGACAAAACAAGAAAAGAAAACTACAGAACAATATCCCTTATGAATATAGATGCAAAAGTTCTCAATAAAATTCTAGCAAACCTAATTCAGCTGCACATCAAAGAAATAATCCACCGCAATCAAGCGGGCTTCATCCCAGAGACACAAGAATGGTTCAATATACGCAAATCTATAAATGTGATTTAACACATAAATAGAAGCAAAAAGACCATATGATCCTCTTGACAGATGCAAAATTCAGTACCCTTTTATGATAAGAACTCTTAACAAAATAGGCATAGATGGGACATATCTCAAAATTACTAAAGCCATATATGACAAACCCACAGCCAACATCATACTTAATGGGGAAAAACTGAAAGCGTTCCCATTTAAAACTGGAACCAGACAAGGTTGCCCACTGTCACCACTTCTGTTCAACATAGTGCTGGAAGTCCTAGCCAGAGCAATCAGAAAAGAGAAAGAAATCAAGGATATACAAATGGAAAAGAAGTCAAATTATCGCTCTTCGCTGATGATATCTTATATCTGGAAAACCCCAAAGATTCTGCCAAAAGACTACTGGAAGTGATTAATAAATTCAGCAAAGTCTCAGGTTATAAAATCAATGTACACAAACAAGAAAACATCAAACAACCCCATTAAAAAGTGGGCAAAAGACATGAACAGAAGTTTTTCCAAAGAAGATAGACTTATGTCCAACAAACATGAAAAAATGCTCAATAACTTTAATCATCAGGGAAATGCACATCAAAACCACAGTGAGATATTGCCTAACTCCAGTGAGAATGGCTTTTATAAAAAAGTCCCAAAACAACAGACGCTGGCGTGGATGCAGAGAGAAAGGGACACTTATACACTGTTGGTGGGACTGCAAACTAGTTCAACCCCTGTGGAAAGTAGTATGGAGATACCTCAAAGAACTTAAAAGTGGACCTACCATTTGATCGAGCAATCCCACTACTGGGTATTTATCCAAAGGAAAAAAATACATTTTTTAAAAAAGACACTTGTGCTCTAATGTTTATAGCAGCACCATTCACAATTGTAAAGATGTGGAAACAACCCAAGTGCCCATCAATACGTGAGTGGATTAATAAAATGTGGTATATGTATACCATGGTATATTACTCAGGCATAAAAAAATATGGTGAACTAATAACTTTTGTAACAACCTGGATGGAACTGGAGACCATCCTTATAAGTAAAGTATCACAAGAATTTAAAAAAAACAAACACAATATGTACCATTATTAAATTGAACTAAATGATCAACACTTATGTGTACATATGGTAGTAAAATTCAATGGAAATCAATCAGGTGGGAGGAGGGAGGAGGGGATTGGTAAATTCACACCTAATGGGTACAATGCACACTATCTGGGTGATGGACACACTTATAACTTTGACTCAAACTGTACAAAAGTAATTCATGTAACCCAAACTTTTGTACGCCTGTAGTATTCTGAAATTTTAAAAAAAAATCTTTAAAAGTTCTTTGCAAATAAACCTCTGTGGTATATTAAACTAAGTTGGGTTTATACCAGAATGCTCTAGACTGATAATATTTCTAAATATAATCCACTGCAAGGACAGATTATGGGAGAAAATTCAAAAGACCATCTAAATATCGACAGAAAAAACATTTTAAAAAATTGGACACCCCTCATGATAAAGAAATATATACAAAACATGAAATGGAAGAAATAACATTCTTAATCTAATAAAGGGCATCTACAAAAAATCCAGAGTAAACATCATTCTTAATGGAGAAATTGCAAAAAAAAAAAATCGTTAATACCAGAAACAATGCAAAAATGTACCTTACCTGGGACTGCAAATTAGTACAACCCTATGGAAAAGAATATGGAGATACCTCAAAGAATTAAAAGTAGAATTACCTTTTGACCCAGCAATCCCACTACTGGGTATTTATCCAAAAGAAAAAAAGACATTTTATAATAAAGACATCTGCTCTCGAATGTTCATAGCAGCACAATTCACAATTGCAAAGTTGTGGAAACAACCAAGGTGCCCATCAATACACGAGTGGATCAATAAAATGTGGTATATGTATACCATGGAGTATTACTCAGCAATAAGGAACAACAGTGAATTAACACATCTGGTATTATCCTGGTTGGAGCTAGAACCCATTCTTCGAAGCGAAGTGTCACAGGATTGGAAAAACAACCACCACTGGTACTCACCATCAAACTGGTACTAACGGATGAACACTTACATTTATAATTTTCAAATAGCAAGAAGACAGATATTGAATGTTTACAATACAGAAGAATGAAATGTTTGAGAAGACAGGCAGGCTAATCACCCTGATCTGATTACTGTACTTCATATGTATCAAAACATCACTATGTGCCCCATAAATATGTACAATTATTATGTATCGGTTACACAAATCATAAAAATTTAAAAAGCAAATTAATGAAAATTAAATGAAAAATAAAAATTCCATCCCTCAGTTGCTCTTGCCACACGTCGTGTGTTCAACACACACATGTGGGTAGCAAATACCCTGTTGGATGGGGAGATGGAGAACATTTCCCCCATCACAGGAAACCATGTAGGACAATGCCACTTTATACACATCTGCCGCAACATAACTAGTCAGCTAGCAACGATGTCAGTTCCTTGTTATACATTTGACTTCTCATTAACACAGGTTAAAACATTTTAACGAGAACTTATTCTCAATAAGGATTTCTTTGATTACTTTATTTAAAATTACAACCCACTACCAAAATAACTGTCACTACCTAGTCTGTTGTCCTGCTTTTTCTTTTTGATAGTGCTTTTCACTATTTTATTTTGTTATTGTCCATATTCCTCAGCTAGAATTGAAGGTCTATGAGGAAAGAAATTTTATTTTCTTGGTTTTTTTCTCAATTTTTTAATTGCTCTTTCCTGGGCACCTATGACAGCACTTGACACATAATAGAGACTCAAAAAGAATTCAATATATATAAATGGATATATATACAAATGAATAAAATACATTATTTATAATATCAACAAAATATAAAATATAAAGTAATCCATGTAATAAAAGATGCAAGAACCTTCTGGAGAAAATGATACAATTTCAAAGGGAGACATATAAATGATGATATGTACCAAGTTTATAGATATATGTTCTCAATATTGAACGATATAATAAATTTCCAACTGAATCTTCTAGATTCAGGGCTATTTCGACCAAATTCTAGAAGCACGTCCAAGGAATTTGTCAATCTACTTTCAACGTTTTCATAAAAGAACCAAGGCCCCTCTATAGCCAGAATCCTTCTGAACAGAAAGAAGAGGGAGAATGTGAGGGAAGGCCCAGGAGGAGGAGGTATAGGGCTTGCATTTTTAGATTGAGACTTATAGTAAATAATGTCTTGTGATAAGTATAGAAAAAATTGACCAACAGAACAGAGTACAGAGTTTAGAAATAGTATATTACAAACAGGAAATTTAAAAACTAACACATATGATATTAAAAATTACTGTAGAAAAAAAGGGACTATTCAATAAACTGTGCTGAAGCCTTGTTTTTCCAAACAGAAAAAAATAAAATAAAATTAGATTTTTCTGTTTTCATTACACATAAAAGTTAATTCTAGAAGAATTATAGACATAAATGTGAGTGGCACATTTTAACACATTTAGAATAATATATCAGAAAATAAATCTTGAACTTTACAAAGGGTAGAATTTCTTAAACAAGACACAAAATGCTTTAACTATAAAAATATTGATAAATTTACTACATTAAAATCAACAACTTCCATTTATCAAAAGACACCACAAATATCGGGATTATTCAAGTCACAAGTAAAGAAAATAAAATTAGTAACCTAATACATGTAGAACAACAAATCAATGAAAAAAGACAATCTAATAGGAAAAAAAAAAGACAAAAGAATTAATAGCCATACTTTAGTAGAGGAAACAATAATGGTACATAATCAAATAAAAGGATGTTAAATCTCATTATTAATCAGAGAAATATAAGTTAAGATGAAAAACAGATAATATTATACCCACTAAGTAGACAAAATGAATAAATCTGATAAGTGTTATTAGGCTATGGAGTTATGTGAATCCTCATACACTACCAGTAAATGTGTAAATTGGCTTAATAATTTTGGAAACCAGGTTAGTATTGTCTTACAAATTTGTTCATGTGCATATTCTAGTACCCAAAGATTCCACTTCTAGGTATATGACCTAGAAATTACTTGACATGTACAAAATTATTTATAGCCTTATTGTTAATAATAGCAACCCAAATTTCCATAGACCAGAGATGGATAAATAAGCTTTGGTATATTTAGTTAATTAAATATTATAAATCAGTTAAAGAAGAGATAGAGTTATGAACAATAACTATGGATAAATCTTAGTAACATAGCAACGAGTAAAAGCAAGTTTCAGAAAACTATGTACAATATGACACCACTATTATAAAACTTTGTCAAAAGCAAACATATTTAAATAATATATCCTTTAGCATAACTCACACATTTTAAAAGATACTGAACATCAAGTTTTAAGGTTTTTGGTTTTTTTTTGGTCAAGGACCCAATAAATAAAGAGTATGAACATCAAGTTTTAAGAAACTTACTTCACTATGGGACATATAAACTGTGCAATAAGATAAAGGCTGATATTTTTCTATTATTTAGACTTAATTAAAGGAATTAAAAATGATTTGTTGAGTTTTTTTAAAGAAAAATTTCCTAAAGAAGACATAATTTTGCTACCAAATTTTTACTTTATGAGTTATGGAATACCTTAAGAAGACCACTGATTTTAGGATAGCTGTACATATTTTTTAACAGAAAAATGAAGTATACAGGAAATCAAAGTTAAAGAGCAATTTGGGGATTTTTATTAAATAGCCCCTTACCTTTTAGTAAGGGTGGAAGGGTTAACTGCATGAAATATTTTTATTATTACTAGTTGCTGGCATCTAGAAAAGCCCCATTGTAAGATAAATTCCATAAAACTTTGGAAAAACACAAACATTACTTTAAAAGATATCTGCAAATAGTCAATGAAATAACTAAACCAATCATGCATAAATTGCAAGGAATCAAAGTGCATTATCATACGTAGTAGTGATTCCCAGTATCTCAGCTCCTGGGAATGACTCCAGAAGAACACATCAGTAATACTGTGGAAAATACATACACAACAAGACAACACACAAATGCAAATAAAATGAGGTACCTTTCAGCATATTTTGTGTGGCTATTTTGTAACCCTAGGTCTCTTCTTTGGTAAATCAATCTTTTATTTCTTTGTTATGAAAATCACCACAAACTAAGCATTTTTCTCTTACCGAACACTAAAGCCAGCTTCCGTTATTCTTTGTATTTTTTCTTCTCTTTATTACTTAGACAGTACGATTCTATAGCAGCCTCTTTCTCAGCTTTTGACTGATTGAGCCTCTGGGTGAAAGAGTTGTCCCCTCCTGCCAGATCCACTCCAATTAAGAATCTTGGTGCCTTTAATGAGCAAGATTCCTTGTTATATGAATGAAACAGAAATACTATAATATAACCAATAAATGATATCTTACTCTATACAGAAATGGAGATTTAACTGAAGAGAGAACAGACTAGAGTAAGAGAACTTGGGAAAGACATCATATTTTACCGCAGTATGCAAAATTATCTTTCACAAGAAGTTATTCTTGGGGTACAAGATGTCTCAGAAAAGATATAAAATAAAGAGAAAACACAATAGAAAAACAAAGTCAATTAAGCAAGAGTTATGCAAGAAAAATATATATTCTATTTCAAAATTTAATAAAGGAAAGTGTTTACATTTTCAGTATTTAAAAAATTTTTTTCATTGCGCTTTAATGTACATTATCTTATCTGTGGGAAAAAAATGGAAGATTCTTCTCAGTTATATTTTTGATAAAACATCACAAACGACAATCACTCTGATTTTGAGGAATGAGACATACTGAAAGCCAAATATTTCAATATTCAGAGGCATGCTTTAATTTTTATGGGTAGGAAGAAGAATGGATAGTAATGGGATTTTTACTTCCAAGAAAAGAAAAGTATATGACAGAGAAAGCATGAAATAAGATTGATTTAGGAGAGAGGAGGCAAAATGACTATTGCAGATGTGAAATTTGAAGGCTGCTTCCTCCCAACATTATGAATGAAGGAAGACCAGAAAGAACAACTTCACAACAGGTACCACCAGTTCTTTCTAACGCTGGTTCTATGTGATTCTGTAAAAATGGCTGTGTGTCAAACAGTGGAAAAATGTAATCATTATTTTTAGAAATTTTTAGACATTTTCCATTTCCTAGCTAGCTGACTATCATAATTTATTTCCCACAGGGTTGTTTATCATCCATAAAAATTGTGTAGGATTTGTGAAGCAATCTTGAGTTTCTTCCCTCTGGGATATTTTAGTGTAGCACAAGAAGAAACCTACAGTGATTTTATTTTAGCTTTTTTTTCACTCAACCTGGAGAAAACTATCTGTTGACAAATTGTATTAAAGGCACTTGGAACAGAATCACAATTGCAAGAGCTTTATTTCTTATTTTTCGAAAGTTTTAAAACTTTGGCGGTCATTTGATAGTTCGGATGCAAATGCAATTAGTCTATGGTGTTCAAGAAAGGACTGCCAGGCACTGCAAAGGGAATGGGGTGTGGCGGTGGAGGGTGTTGCCTAAAAGAATGCAAGGGAGAGTAGATCTGATTTCGCTGTATTGTGCTGTAGACCCTGTCAGAAGCACTCTTCAGCAGCGGTCCCTAACCTTTTTGGCACCAGGGATCAGTTTCATGGAAGACAATTTTTCCACAGATGGGGGGGTGGGGGGAAGAGGGATGATTTCAGGATGATTCAAATCTCTCTGCTAATGATAATCTGTACCTGCAGCCACTCCTCAGTGCTAGCATCACTGCCTCAGCTCCACCACAGATCATCAGGCATTAGATTCTCATAAGGAGCCCGCAACCTAGATCCTTCGCAAGAGCAGTTGACAGTAAGGTTCGCGCTCCTATGAGAATCTAATGCTGCCGCTGATCTGACAGGAGGCGGAGCTTATGCGGTGATGCGAGCGATGGGAAGCGGTGTAAATACAGATGAAGCTTTGCTCACTGGCCTGTTGCTCACCTCCTGCTGTGCAGCTGGTTTTCACCTCCTGCTGTGGAGCCGGTTCCTACCAGGCCACGGACAGGTACTGGTTCAGGCCCAGGGGTTGGGAACTGCAGCCCTTCAGTATTTTGTCTGGAGAAAGCACACAAATGGCTGTGCAACTAGAGATTAAGAATCAACCCCCATTGCTGCTGAAGTATTAGTTTGGATTCATATGCCAGGCAGAAATCCCTGTAATTTTTGTGTGCAACGTTGAGCCTGAGAAAGCAGATTGTTACCACGGGGTTTTCTCTAGTTCCCTTGCACTAATAGTCACAGAACCTTAAATAATTTGTATCTGCAAAATTAGACCACATCATACACTATCATTTGACCAGCTATTTTTATCACAATTGACAAGCTGCTTTTACCAGGTGAAAGTAGTAAAAAACAAAACAAAACACCCACAAAATACATACAAACAGAACAATGACAATGGAGCGAGTTATCTGAATATTTTCTATTCTTCCCATCCTATTTTTTCTCAGAAAACTAGGGCTTTGTACTAAATAATATTGAGCCAGGCAGATTCTTCCAATTTCTGGGGGTTGTATCTATATAGATTCAAGCATAGAAGTACTTATTGGTCGTAGATGGTAGCACTTTGTGTGGATTCACTAGACTCTTATTCCACTATTCCTACAAAGCTTTAATACAAGAGGACAGAGTAAGCAAATTCGTGTTTAACCCTGGTTTGTCTCTGTCTCTTATTAGTTGGGCCACCTGGAATAACTTTTTCCCCTGAGCCTCAGTTTTCTTATTTATAATGCAGGATAGTAAATAATATAGGTTAGATATTTAGCTGCCATACTTGTCATATGTCATGCACTAAAAGTTGGTATATACAACTTTTGTTTGCTTAAAATCAGTTTGCTATATTTAACTTTTTATTAAGGTATATACAGTACCTTCTAAAAATCAGAAATATTCTAGGTGTTAAATGGGTAGAAAGACAGGAGGCTAAAAACAAAGATACATATTGCTGATTGGCTGTATATGTCTAAGGGTGACGTCCTGTGGTTAATTTCAATTGTATGGCTATAATTGCTAATATTTATCATGTACTTAGTCTTTTAAACACATGATATAGTGTGAATTAAATCAACAATTCCTCAAAATAATTTTAGGAGGTAAGTACTATTAATATCTTCCTTTCATATATGAGAAAATTGAGGCAACAACATGTTAAGTAACTTGCCCTAAATCTCACAGCTAGTGAGTGACTGTGCTGGGATTCCAACCCAGGCAGGCTGGCACTAGTCTGATAACCTCCATGTCCTAGGGCCTCTCTATGTATTTACCAGTACAGACTATATACATATCAATGCTACTCACATTAAATAATCACATTTTTTGTGGGTTCAAGTTTGAGTGAAGATTAGGGTTAGATCTAAAACAAAATCTTTTCCATATATTAGGTTATGGCATGACATAATCCATAACAAGCCAACTATATTTCCTTTTCAATTTCTAGAAAATAACACATTTTAATAAATTTAAAATATATATCATATGACTGCCTGCATGTGAAACTTGGAGATTTCCTAGATAGTTAAATATGAGGAATAAAACAGTAACCCAAAAACCAAGTAGTGGGAACAGATGTTTTGGAGAGAACAGCTTCCCTAAGTTTTCATGAGATATGTAAAATTCCCAGGAGGTCCTGAATAAAGATTATTCCAATTTTGAATTATAAGCCTACAAGGACAGTTTTTAATCTCAAAAGAAAACACCAATAGATTTGTTTACAGACTTTGGGGTTTTGAACAAAGACTGTCTAGGGGTCGCGAGTATAAATAGGTTTCTCCATAAGTTCCAATTGGTGGTGGCTGAATAGAAGGCCAGTTGAGTAACAAGGTGGGCTCTATTTGTCTCACTGGGAAAGAATGCAGCCCCTGCTTAGTGGCCTACGTCTTATATGCAGAATTAGTGAATGGCTGCTCAGAAGTCATATTTTGCCATCTATGGTATAATCAACCTCTTTTCTTACATACATCTGCTCCTCTCTGACCAAGCACCCTCTCCCTGCAAACATAAACACACACATATGTACACACATACAGACATAGAGACACACACATGCGCACACACTCAGAATTTACCACCACCAGAAGATTCTTCAAATGAAATCCTGGGAAGGGCTTCATACTCAAACTTCTGTGCTTCATTTAATTTGTGGTGTGCAGTAAGCTAATGAGCATTGAGTTTGAGAAGGAAAGAGTAAAGGAAAGGGTGGGGAGATACTGCACCCATTTTGGAGAAAGGAAGATTAGAAGAAGAGGGAGTAAAAAAAGAATACTAGGGGTAGGACATCTGTAGGAGAAAATCCTGGACAACTTTGACACAAATGATCTGCTGGGACAGAGTTAGTGTCCAGCATTGTTTCATGCTAGGACTATCCTGTATTTGACTATATACAGCATACACAGTCTGCACACAAAGTCCAATGGGACACCACCACCCACACACTACATGCCGGTAAAGAAGTCTAGAATTGGAGGGAGCTGAGATCAGTTTTCTCTCCTTACTTGAGAATATCAACTTTTCCAAGAGAAGACATTTGTTTCTCTTTTCTCTTCTTACTTTTCAAGGAAGAGAAAACACAACTTTGTGGTTTATATTGGGGAAGTCACTTAATACCACCACCACCCTGCTCTCCACCCTGACCCCTGCCCCTCCTGCCACAATCAAACTGAGCTCCCCAAAGGGAGCACAAAACAGCTTTTATTAAACCCAACTTCAGAGGGGACACAGCAAGAGGAATGCAATAAAATTTTTGAATGGTCTTTGGGTCATTATTCATAAAAGAAAACTAAAAAAAATTGACTAACTAAAATTTGACAGTCTTTTCTATGGCTCAGCACCATCACTAAAAATGGGAGACAGGTCTTAGGAAATGCACCTGAGTTGAGAGATAAGTGGTAAAATATCAGTGGTCTTAGTTTCTAATGATGCAAAACCAAGACTAAATAATTAATGCCACTTTAGTATGACTATGGTCTGGCTCTTGGAACAGAGCTGTTCAATGGACTGGAGAGAACCACAGCTATGTTTTAGATAACAGACCCAGGCAGTAGCTTATTTATGTCATATTTCCACCTCAAACATTTTTTGGTTTCACATTTGGGTTAGAGTATGATGCTAAAATTTCAATTTAAGTTAAACATCTCTGAATGAGTTAATTTGGTTTACAGTGGGTGGAAATAAAACAAAACAAAAACACTTTGACACAAACCAACAGAACATTCTGACTTTAGACAATTGGCCTAGTAATAGCATAATGATAATCATTAAAAATTAGGAGGGCAGTAATTGACTGTAGTTAGTCCTGTTTATTCTAAGTTCTGTTAATATGATACAAAATGCAAGGAGAATTGGACAATTATCCATCTGATTTGATCAGTGTAGACAGCTAAACCAGCTAATTCAGCAGGGATATAGAGCCCTGACTAGCTACACTGATCAAATCAAGAGAATAACTGCCAGATCTCCCCTTTACTTTACACTGAGTAGATGCTGCCTTGAGGAATGGCTTACATTCAAAGGCTCTGACTATTTGAAGTCCCCCAAAAGTCTGTTAATTGGAGCTCGTTGGACAGTTAAAATTGCATAGCCTGGGTTGGTTGGCAAACCCATTCTTAGACACCATAAATTCAGCTACCTTAAAATGGTAAAAAAAAAAAAAAAAGATATTCCTGACAAAAATAATAATCATAATAGCCTGATTTTGCTGTTAAAAGTGATGTAAAACAAACTCATATTTGGGGTAGTCAGCTATTCTTAGATTTTGCAAGATAGCCAGGAAATGTAGACATAAATTTTTCAGTTTATAATGGTGTTTTATGTCTGAATTCTTTAAGCACAGGGTCACATGATAATTCCTTTAGTCAGCACCAAGGTTTATTAGTATCAACAGTTAACAGTGAAGACTAAATACAATTTTGGTATTATACGCTAATTCTATCCCTTAGAAATTAACCTGGTAAATTTTTCAAGGACATATTTAATTTTTCTCCAAAAAACCTACCTTCTTTATAAAAAATGAGAAGCAAGATTGAGCAGACAGTGCTGGGTAGACCTCAACAAAGTTAAAGGGAGAAGATGTTCAGAGTTAATGAAACTAACAGAATCCAACACAAGTAGTTGAAGGACTATATGTCTCAGTTTATTATCACAACACAGTATGAAACAGAGATCCAAGTCAAGATTGGTTAGACTCGCCTTGTGTATATGTGGATGGTTACCTAAATCACACAAACACACACACACAATCTGTTGCATTCAATTTTATGTCCTCATTTGCCTCAATCTGAGTTATATTACCACCATCCAAAGAAATGAATATAATAGTTCTTTGAGTAAACTCTAGAAATCTCTATGCCCACAAGATTCTTGGGACAGAGAATGGGTAACTTTGATATAATTCTTCCTGGATGATTTCCAATGGAGATGGTACTCTTGAGTACCTGAATAGTAAACTATTCCATATTACTTTTCTGAAGGCTTGTCAGAACTGAATCAATTCCCATAAAACAGCAAAATAAACAACTATGAGTGTTTATTTATTTGCAACCCAGTTGATTATCTTTGTAGGAGTATGGGACTAAATCAACTTAATTTAGAAGTATCACCTGATTTAGAATCTGGAAGTATTTAGAGTTCTTTCCAGAGTTGCCCATTGTTGAAAGTAGTAGAAATAGAAGCAAGGAGAACTGAGAAAAAAGGAGAGAGGAAGGAAGGAAGGAGGGAGAGAGAAAGGAAGGAGGGAAGGAGGGAGGGAGGAGAGAAGGAGGGAGGGAGGGAGGAGGGAAGGAGGGAAGGAGGGAGGGAAGAAGGAAGGAAGGAGGGACAGAGAGAGAGAGGGGAGAAAGAAGAGAGAAAAAAAGACAGAAAGAAGGAAAAGAAAAAACTATGGAGAAGGGTCACTTCGCAGAAGCGAATAAATTAACCATTCATTTCACCAAATTTTTATTGAGTACCTATTACATTTCAGTATTGTTTTAAGCATATGAAATATACACAGGATACAAAAAAGCATACCTTATTATAACTACCAATATAGTACTTAATAGCTAAACACTTCATTTATTTAACAAGCAATTCAGTGAAATGACTATTATTACCTTTGCCATTTTATAGATGAGAAATTTGAAACTCAAGGAAATTAAGTTACTTGAACAAAGTTGCTCAGCAAAGTTGCTTACAAAATTAGGAAGAAATGCATCCTGACTTCAAGGAACCCTCATAAAAAATTAACTAGCAGTGCAACTAGTAAAATTATGCCATCAGGAAATCTGTCACTATTAATGAGTGGTGTAGAGTTAACAGCAATAAGACTTCAGAAAGATCAAGAAATATTTTATGCAAAGGTGAGACTTGAGGTTTGCCAACAGAAATGGCTGGGAATTGGATAAGCAGATAAATGATAGGGACCATTTCAGTTAAGGGAAATACTGTGAGCATAGGTGCTGACTAGTTCAGAATGTGTAACATTGGAGGAACGTTTGCAAAAGTTTTCTGAGAGTAGACTGTAAAAGGAATCATCAGTTAAAGAGTTTGTGCTTCAATATCTAGGTGATGGATAGGCATTAAAAGTTTTGAGCAGGAAATGAACGTGAAGAAAATAGAGTTTGGAGGAAGGTCGATTTGGCAACAGTTTGAATTGTGTATTAAAGAAGAAAGAGATCAGAGGAGGAGGTGTGTGTTAGGACTGTGGTCCCCAACCTGTTAGGAACCAGGCTGCACATCAGGAGGTGAGCAATGGGCAAGCAAGCTAAGCTTCATCTGTATTTATGGCCACTCCCCATCGCTTGCATAACCTCATAATCTCTGCCTCCTGTCAGATCAGCGTAGACGTTAGATTCTCATAGGAGCGAACCCTACTGTAAACTGTGCATGCGAGGGATCTCAGTTGCGGCTCCTTATGAGAATCTAACGCCTGATGATCCGAGGTGGAGCTGAGGCGGTGATGCTAGTGCTGGGGAGTGGCTGCAAATACAGATTATCATTAGCAGAGAGGTTTGCACAGAAACCATAATAAATTAATTGCTTTCAGACTCATATCAAAACCCTATCAGTGGGTGACAAGTGACAGTTAAGCTGCATCTGGTGGCAGGCTTTAAGTCAGAATCTGACACTTATTTTAGTCCATGAGCGGCCCGCCCATCGTTTCATTTACCACTTCCATCGCACGTCTTTCCTGCACTGTGCATTTGTCTCAGTCACACTTTTGGTAAATAGACAAGCTAACCCTAGTAAAAACGAGTAAAAAACAAAGGTTGCTGGAGAGCTTCTTTGAAAAGGGGGAAATACCCAATGATGAGACAGCAGAAGACTCTAAGACTGCCAACAAAATGAAAGTTCCATTTAAAAGAAAATACTAAGAGTCCTACTTAAATTACGGGTTCATTGCAACAGGTGATTCACATTCTCCAAGCCTGCTTTGTATGATATGTGGCGACTGGCTATCCAATGAAGCCATGAAACCTTCAAAACTGCTTTGCCACATGCAGAACAAGCATCATGCACTAAAAGACAAGCTTTTGGAGTTTTTCAAAGGAAAAAAAATGTGAACACGAAGAACAGAAGCAATTATTGAAGGCCAGCACATCATTGAATGTGTCTGCACTGAAAGCATCATTCTTAGCGGCTAACCGCATTGTTAAAGCTAAGAAGTCATTTACTATTGGTGAAGAGTTTATCCTGCCTGCTGCTAAGGACATTTGCCATGAACTTTTAGGAGAGGTTGCAGTTCAAAAGGTGGCATGTGTTCCTCTTTCTGCTAGCACCATAACTAGACTAATTGATGAAATAGCAGAGGATATTGAGGCACGATTGTTAGAGAGGATTAATGAGTCACTGTGGTACACAATCCAGGATGATGAGTTTACCGATGTTGACAACAAGGCAACAATGCTAATTTTTGTGCAATATATTTTTCAAAAGGATGTGCATGAGGATATGTTATGTGCACTTTTGTTGCCAACCAACACCACAGCTGCAGAACTATTCAAATCTTTGAATGATTACATATCAGGAAAACTGAATCTGTCCTTTTGTGTCGGTATATGCACACACGGAGCGGCTGCCATGACTGGACGGCTTTCTGGTTTCTCTGCTCAGGTCAAGGAGGTTGTTTCTGGATGTGAGTCTATGCACTGTGTCATCCATAGAGAAATGCTAGCTAGCTGAAAAATGCCACCTGAACTAAACAACGTTTTGCAGGATGTGATTAAAATTATCAACCACATTAAAGTGCATGCCCTTAACTTCTGTTCACACAGCTCCGTGAGGAGATGGATGCAGAGCACACACATCTTCTTCTCTTTTACCCAGAAGTGAGATGGCTTTCTGAAGGTAGATCACTTGCCAGAGTTTTTGAGTTACTAGAGCTACTCCAGAGATTTCTTTTAGAAAAACAGTCACCACTGGCAGCACATTTCAGTGACACAGAATGGGTCACAAAACTTGCTTACTTCTGACATATTCAACCTGCTCAATGAACTCAACCTGTCACTTCAGGGGAGAATGACAACTGTGTTCAAATCGGCAGACAAAGTGCCTGCATTCAAAGCCAAACTGGAATTATGGGGGTGACACATGAACATTGGGATTTTTGACATGTTTGAAACATTAGCAGAGATTTTGAAAGAGACTGAGCCATGGCCTTCTTTCTCCCAGCTGGTGCATGATCACCTATCTCAGCTTTCAAAAGAGTTTGAGCATTACCTCCCAACCAAAAAAGACCCCCGAACTGGGAAGGAATGGACCCAAGACCCATTTGTGAATAAGCCAAGTGAATCAACTTTGTCCAAGCTAGAAGAGGATTAACTGCTTGAGACTGCAAATGACGGTGGCCTTAAAAGTATGTTTGAGACAACTTCAAATCTCCACGTGTTCTGGATTAAAGTCAAGAATATCCTGAGATTGCCACAAAAGCACTGAAAAGCCTGCTTCCATTTCCAACATCCTATCTTTGTGAAGCAAGGTTTTCTACAGTGACAGGAACCAAAATGAGATTACGGAGTAGACTGGACATAGAAACACACTTTGGGTGTCACTGTCTCCCATCACTCCCAGATGGCACTGTCTAGTTGCAGGAAAAAAACTTAGGACTCCCACTGATTCTGCACTATGGTGAGTTGTATAATTGTTTCGTTATATATTAAAATGTAATAATAATAGAAATAAAGTGCACAATAAATGCAATGCACTTGAATCATCCCGAAACCACCCCCTGCCCCGCCCTGGTCCATGGAAAAATTGTCTTCCATGAAATCAGTCCCTGGTGCCAAAAAGATTGGGGACTGCTGTGTTAGGAGACTACCAGAACATGTTTCCCTAAAATAATGAAGATTGCCCTTTAGGCGTCCTCAAGCAGGGGGTCAGGGAGGATAATTCAAACTGGGTAACAGCAGAAGAATTATAAAAATAGGAGCCTATTTCATGAGAATATTCCACTGATTATGTAACAGTTCACATAACCAATATCAGATTTATAAAGACCTCAAAAATTCATAGGTATTATGAGGGAAAGCAACACTCATTAAAGGGTGTAGAAGAATTGATGGATGGGGAAAGAAATTAGACAGAACAAGCTGGGCATGATGGCTCACACCTGTAGTCCCAACTACTCAAGAAGCTGAGGCAGGAGGATCATTTGAGCCCAGGAGTTCGAGTCTGTAGTGCACAAAATTGTTGACTGTGAATAGCTACTGCACTCCAGCCTGGGCAACATAGCAAGACCCCATCTCTATATTAAAACACACACAGACACACACTTAACAGCATAAGTGGTGAATGAAAGGTGTGAGAAGCACTTGAATTCAAAAACCCCGCAGAAGAGGAGAATCATTTCTCCAGAAGATGATGACTAATAGAAGGAAATAAAGGAGCATGACATGAAGACCACAGGGAGTGTTGCCTGACAGACAGAACTATTGGATGATGGAGTAGGCTCCCAAGAGAAGCTGTGGAAATGTCATCAGCCAGGACATTTAAGGTGAGTTTGAATAAAGCTAGAAACATCTGCTGTGAGAGCACTTCTGCATCTGCATGAAAAGGACAGGATAGCCAAGTTGTTCATTCCACCTCTAGTATATCTGACTCCACACTAAGTTAAATCCAATATCAAAACACCACTTGCCTTGGTGACAACATTTTTTACATCTCCTAGCAGGTGGAGTGCTCTCAAACACATATACCCCTTTCCTTAATCCCCATGGATGCTGTTTACATTTTTATCACCCTCTCAAAACCTCAAGCATCCCCCTTATCCTTTACTGTCGATCTGGCCACCTATTTCAGAGACAATAAAAATTCTCTCTCTCTCTCTCTCTCTCTCTCTCTTTCTCTCTTTTTCTCTCTCTCTCCTCTAAACCCAACACTGAGGGGGCACATTCTGCAGCCTCATTAAGTAAATCATAATTGGTATATGCCATAGTCATTCAAATTCTTCTTGCCAGTGACAGGGTTAGTAATGGACATGTGTCACAATTCTGGCCAAAGAGGCATTAACAGAAGTCTGTTAGGAAGCTCCTGGAAATTTTTTCCTCACCCTTGAAAGGGGCACAGCTCTAACTCAAATTAAGCTATTTGTATTTGTGTCACCAAAATCTTTCTCTTTTTTTTTGCACAGCTTATATGCAAAGGGTCACCAAAATCTAACTGACGAAACTATTAACCTCTTTGCAGTCTTTGTCCAACCTGGAATCTTGTGGGTTGAGCTCTCTTGACTACTCCTTCTTTTAATACTATTCATTATTATCTTGTTTTTACTAGTTCTGAATCTCAGGATCCTTCATGACATCCTCCTCCTATGTTTACTGTTTGGATACTGTTGTGCACTGGATTCCATCTGCCCCATGGTTGCCTTCTTTCTACTCTACATGCTCTTTGAAGGTGTCCATCTACATTTCCCTGGCTACAGTAATTATATTACCATTCCTTCTTTCTTGAGTTTGGGATCCATATTTCTTTCTATTCACTAGCTATTTCAATGTGGATATCATGGAAGTAACCCACTCAATCTGTAAAATAAGTGTCCAAATTGTATCTTCTTATTGACATCTCTAGGTTAATTTCATAACATTTATAAACTGGAAACTCTGGATTTGTTTTGGACTTCTTCCTGTCTCTCAAATCCCTACATGTAATTAGCTAACAAATTTTATGAATTCTGGTCCAAATGTTTATTGAATATCTTTATTTTTTCTGAATGTTACCTCTACTTCAGTTGACATCTTTATATTCAAAATTAAAAAGTGTACCCTTAGGTAATAGGTTCAGACTCTTACTGAACTGGTACTGATGATGTTGCTGAGACAATCCTACGGGAAGTTTAATAGAATCATGTAACACTGGTGTTATTAGAGTCTTGCTAATCTTGTTCATGGTAAAATCTTGAATGACTACCTTTTACCTCAAGAGTGAGAAATCTTCAGTGTGGTAAACTAAGGATTTTTCACTTGATATCCTTTTTTTTCACACAGAACTCTGAAATGATCATAGCTAGTATTTCATTCCACAATTAATCAAGATCAGGATGCATATGTTAACCAACAGCTGTTTTCTGCGAATAAAGCAATGAAGCACTTGTATTCATGCAACAACACCCTCCCTTCCTGCTGTTGTACCTTTTCTACATCACAACCCCCCAAAATCTTTAATGATATAAAAATATATTCTCTTGTGTAAACAAAAGAAAAAGTGGTTGAGCACATCTCATCTTATATGTCATACACATATGCCAAGAAATAATTATTACTATGAATATCAGTGGTGTCATCCAACAATAAATTCACAGGCCTGGAAGAGTAGCACTATTTTATATAGAATGTTCAAGTGAAATTTACATCAAAACCCATACAACGAGAAGGAGAAAAAAATTCTAAGTAGAATGAACAAATACAATGAAGGTAACAAAGTAGGGGTGATTGTGTACAAAAACTAGAAGAAAGTCAATGTGGCCATTTAGTACATCATGGAGAGAAGGGTAGGACAAAAGTCTGGGGAGGAGGACTCCTTTAGGGTCTTTTGGCAAAAGAAAGAACATGGCACTTCAAAGTAAAGTTGTAGCAGGAGTGTGGTATGGTACAATTTGCCTATTAAAAGTATTATTTTAGCTATTTTATGGAGAATAGACTATAAGAGGGCAGCAGAGAGACGATTAGGAAATAACCTAGAAGACAAATTAGGATAGCTCAGATTAAGGTTAAAGCAACAGAGGCAGTGGGAAGTGACTGGATTTAGAATTTTATTTTTAATTAGAGCCACATTTGATAAACTGTATAGAGTTAAGGAAGAAGATAAATCAAGGCTATTTCCTAGTTTTTAATCTCATACTTGAAATTTTACTAGAAGTGCTCACAAAGTTCTCAATTTCAATGTTTGAACTCAAATCTATTACCTTCTTTCCTACAGCATCTCCTCCTGTACTCCTTCTTAGACTTGGCTACTCCATGCATCCATCTACTCATGCTAGAAACTTGAAATATTTATTGACACATTTAATATCCCTGGTATGTCTGTTGCAATTAGTCCCCAAAATCTAATTACGGACCTGTCAATCCAATTTCTAAAATATCTTGAACCTGTCAACTTATTTCTACTAAAACATCCTGGTCAAAAGCGTAACTATCTCTTTCTTGGAAATTTATAATAATCAACTAATTTACCTGAATCTGTTTTTCATCTGCATATGTTCATCACATAGTACCCAGAATGTTCTTGTTAAAAAACAAAACTCATTTCAAATATCTTTTAAAATCCTTCAGTGGGCATCCACTTGTTCTTGGGATGAGATGCAAAATCTTTTAAATAGTCCACAAGGTTCTACAGGATCTAGCTCCTGTCCACCTGCCCAGCACTGCTTCATAACCATTCTCCTTTCCAATCCCAGTATTCCAGTCACGTGGGCCTACTTCCATGGCTCAAAAGCCCCATATTCCTCCCTGACTCAGGACATTTGCACATGTAGCCCCATCACCTTAACACTTCGCTATTCACATTCTCCCTTAGGATCCCAGGGTAAATATTATTTCCACAGGGAAGAAACAGCTATTATATGTTCTATAGCACCTTGTATTCTTCCTTTACCAAACTATTAACAGTGGCAATTATCTTTGTGAATATCTGTTGAATACCAACCAGTGTGTCTCTTAACACACTGCGAGTCCTCTGAGGAAAGGAAATGTATCTGGTTTACTTCTCCATTCAGTCATTTCCTTCTTTCCTTCTTTACTAACTGTTTCTAATAAGTGTATAATAATATTGGCTTTTAAGTAAAATGAAAGTCATTGAATATTTTTAAGCAGGAAATAACATGATCCAATGTGTGTACTTGAAACACAGTTCTCCAGTTGCTCTGTGAAGAGATAAACTAGAAGAAGTGTGGCAATGTGGAAATTATAAATAAGTGAGGAAGCAGGGAGGAAGGAGTCAAGGATGGTACAAGTGGACATAAGTATGTACAGAAGAAGTAAATGATAGGTCTAGGTAGCAGTGAGGAGAGATGGTTATGCAAGATTTTTTCATGATAATCTAATTTTTCCACTAATATCAGACCATGAAGGAAAGTAGAAAAATGAGGAAGTGGTTCAAAGGGGATGTGGGATTAAGGGAGGTTATAAAGGTAAAGTTGTTTTCGTACTTCTTAAGAAGGATCCCCAGGGAGGGAAAGGTTGTTGAAGTAGAAGTCAAAGAGGATAAGCTAAAAAGCAAGTCCCTAAGAAGGTAAGACAGGACAGGACCCAGGGCACAAGCAGAGGAATGGATTTGTCAACAGAGTAGGTGGGGCAAAATTCCCTGTCACTGGAGGGAAGAAAGTTAAATGCAGTGACTGCAAGACGGAGGCGTTTGTGTTTGATAGCTTCTAATTTCTCAATTAAATATAGTATGAAATCACCAGGTGAGAATGAGAAGGTAAAGTGTATGGGAGCTTTGAGGAGAAAAGATATAGTTATTTCTGAGTGTAGGAAACCTCCTAGAGAAACATATTTGAAATTTCAGGTGGTATTGAGTGACCAAGGACTGTGGACATGAATTTAGGGTGAAACTTATCATCAGATAAAATTTTTCCAGAAAGATTTTGCTGTACAGATGCAGGTATAGAGAAGAAGATAGTTAAGTAAATTAAGGGTGATAGGTTAGAAAGTGAGTACAAGAGGGAGGCATAACAACACAGTTGAAGGGTATCCCTAAGGAAGTCTTTATAATTATGGTAGTAAAAAAAAAAAATGAAAGCAGAATGTCGGTAGGGTCAATGGATTGGAGCTCTGGGTGGGATCAAGGATTGTTGCAGTGAGAGAGCTTGAGTAAGTGAGGGAGACGGTCAGAGGTGGTAGTGTCAGAATTGGATGTTCAATATTGATATTGAAATTTAGGGGTGGTTCAATTTCTCATGAAGACAAGTTATAGGATGTGACAAGAAAGTGAGCGGCTTGGATACAGTGGATGCAAAACAAATGGAAATATGCAGGGGGCAGGGTATTGGATAGATCATCCACTTGCATGTTGCAATTATGAGACCAATGACCGGAACCGGAGGCATGAGAAAGACTGTGAACCAGGATCAAAGTTTCAAGTAAATGAGGAAATGTCCCAAGTCTGACATAGCAAAGGGGAGAGCAGAAAGGGGATATAACAATACGACATGCATGTCAAGGAAAGAAGCAGGTTTGTTTTATTTTTATTTTGTTTTGTCTTATTTTCTGGTGAATAGAGGAGTAATAGTCTAGAATTAAAGAGCATCAAGTAAGCCAAACAGACAGGGATTCTGCCTTTATGAAACTTATGAACTAGAGAGAGAGAAAGATATTAATCAAATGAGTAAATAAATAAGTACATAAATTACAAACTCTGACAAATGCTATGAAGAAACAGTACAGGCCACTGTGACAGCATGAAGTACAGTGACCGAACTGATCTGTGGGGTGAGGGTAATCCCAATGATGTGACATTTGAGCAGAGAGTCATAGGATTAGTGGAAGTTAGGGAAACAAAGGATAGTTGAGGAGAGAGATGATAACAGAAAAATTGAGTTTTGGGGGAAAGCAAAATGTCAGGAGAATTAAGGGAAATTTTGCAAGATTTGAAAGTGACAGACACGATGGATCAAAGAAAAGGCTAAACTGTCAGGAGAAAATGAATTAGTCTGGAAACTATGGATGATGCTAAGTTTAAAGAGAGGGCATACAGAGAATATGTAAGTGAGAGAGCTATTGGAGAGGAACTGTAGCCAGAGAGCGGGATAGTATTCTTCAGAAGTATGACAGTTAAAGTTCTTTGTAAGATCCAGGGTATGGCCATATGAGTGAGTAGTATGAATGAAGTCATCTACTGGATGAAGCTGTAGTCATTACTGGTTTGGCTAAACTGTTAAAAATATTATGATCCAGATGCAAAAGTCCTCAATAAATTTAAATGAATGAGTGTGAAATTACAGCAAACAGGGGGGACCAAAAGAAGTGTTTTGTATGAAGGTGAAGGACTATGTTCTAGACAAATTGTGTAAGTTACATAAGCTCTGAATCTCACTTTCCTTGCACATAAAACAGTAATAACAACCCCTGTCTTAAATAGCTCTTATGAGGCAAGCTATAATGTAAAACACCTAGCAGAGAACCCAGCCTATAGTGGAAATAAAATATAGTTATGTCATTGTCATATTAATATTTACTAGTAGTCACTGGTTATATTATTGATTGTTTAAAGAAGATTTGTATTTTATTTGGCAGCCTAACAAATATAGAATTACTACATTTATGTGTATATGGAGAAAGGGAGTAGCATTGAGAAGAAGGTCCAGCATGTAGATACTTAATGAGTTTTTTAAAGACATGGGTAAAGTTACAGGAGCAGAACGGATACTACAATGGGGGTGGAGCAGAGTGGGTGGTGTATGGGAGAAGGAGGGCTCTCCATTCTTTCTTTGACATTGCCCCTCTGAAAAGTACAGTCCTAGGTGGCTCATCAACCAGCAAGTATTATCATTTCCCAGTCAAGAACTCAGAAGTACAAAAAAGCTTTGCACAAAATCACAGCACAACTCAACAGCAGAGACAAGACCAGAAACCCATGGTCATTAACAACTACTTTACTGCTGTATCCACTGGACCATATTAATTCTCTCGTAGTTGCTTAATCCTTGGATATGGTGTCTCCATTCCTCCTGAGTCCAGAGGCCTAGCAAATGCCTCATGTCATGGTGTTCTTTCCTGTAAAACCAACTGTGTTGTGAGTTGAGCAGAAGGGGTGGTAACTTGGTAGGCAAGTAGCACTCAACAGAGATCACTGATGTGCCGAACCCTCACATGTTCCTCAGCCCTGGCTGGCTCCCCTACTGTTGCTCTTGAAACCCCATCATCACTTCAGGATAAAGTAGCCATGGTTATAAGTCATTGCCCCTCACCTGGACTCCTAGAAGCCTGAACTGGTGGAGCAGACATAATTCACAGGGTCACTGTGAGAGGCCAGAACTAGCTTGTGAGGTAGCACTCTCCCTCTTATTCAGAGGCCCACTTAAGGCTGAGAGTAGTGATGCTCCAAGGGCAGTATGCACTCCTCCTGTCTGTAATATCTTTAGCTATTATCACAATGCGTATAGCACTTTAGGGGGTAACCCACTGATACAGTTGAGCTTGACTCTAAAACGTACAGTAATGAACTGCAGCAGCTGTAGTGCTCTAAATCAAAGATTCCTAGTGCAGGCAAGGGAATGGGAGGGGTAGTACATCCTTTCTGTAAGTAGATTCTTTGCCAGGGAGCTTGCCTGCTACCTTAAAAGTAAAATCCTATTATACCTGTGAAATCTCACTGTGAAGGGCAGAGTCAGACAACCATCACAAAGCAACTTGGGCAAATTCCTGAGAGGCCAGGCTGGTAGGCAGAGTTTTAAGGGACAACAATGATCCCATCTGCTAAATCTCTTGAAAAATGGTAAAAAAAAGTGCAGGTTGTGGCATAAACCCTGGGCAGCCACCACTGCTGTCTTGGGCAATCCCAAGGGCCAATCAGAACAGCAAAGCCACACACCTTGCAGAAATTTCCACCTTTTTAGTCCAGCTAAAGAAATATATAGATTGGAAAACAAAACCAGTTTTTCACAGACCCAGGCAAAAGATTTTGGGAAACTGTTGTGGTTGCTACTAAGTTTATAAGACAATCCCTGTGCAGTAATGAACAGGGGCGATTTGGAGCCATTAGAAATTAGAGAAAGTAAAATTACCATTATAGACACTCTGGGAGCCCTGACTATATTAATGCAAATTCATTTTAGAGGTTGCTAAATTATTTATGTAGTCGTGGAATTTGTAAACTTCCCTATCCTCCCCAGAGCATTTTCTTCTTAGGGTTCCCTGAAAATCAGAGGGGTAGCAAGCAAAGAGGTGAAATCAGAGCGTGTATTAACTGGCTACTATCCATATATCAACAAGGTAGAATGAGGACACATCCTGAGGAGAGCAGCACAAGGAACCGGAAGGGTTATAATCCTCTTCTGGCTTCTTCTATGCCTTCTGTTTGAAAGGTTTGGTAGTCATGTCAAGTAAGAAGGTGAGACACACCAGGGTGGAGTGTAGAGATCAGACTTCTGCCTTCAGGGGAAGGAGGAGGAGCAGCCAGGTGGGAGCACAGGAAAAGAGAAAGAGAAAACTTCTCCAAGTAGTAATCTGCCCTGCAGAACAAAGACTGTGAAATTGCTATTCCACAAAAACGTAATTGTTTTAAAACAGAAACCATCTGACCTCAAGGTTAGGGATAAGAGCAGGAAGGATTTATCTGTTCCCTCATCCTTCACCAGAGTCTCATCTCAAGATTACTATTCTCTCCTTCTTTCTCTCTCTCTCTCAATGTCAAAGTCGGTATGGTAACAGCTAGCTTGTCAATGTGTCACTACTAACATTCAGAGTAAAAAACAAATTGTTACTAAGCTTTACTCTTTCCTTAAAATTTCCAAGGATTCACACAGAAAAAAAATCAACACCTATGCCTAAATAATTCCGATTATAAATCAGTTGTCCACTTCACAGGAACTGCTGATTTACAGATGTTCTTTCCTTCTTCATCCCAAATGCCCTCTTGGATGTAGTTTTTTTTTCCAATTTTCCACTGATTAAACATTTCAAGCTGTATTGTCCAATCATGACATGGGGTATTCAGATTTTATAAGGAAGCATTCTGGTTTTTTCCTTCTGGTAAATCCAATCATCTTTCTGCACCCACTCCTGACCCCATCATATCTTTAGCACACATCTTTTGTACCAGGTTCCTTCTGAACATTGTTATTCCTGGGTAATAGCTGAGACCTTATTGATTGTTTGAGTTGTTTTCCATGATACTTTGTAATTTAATTGGTATCACAGTATAGTATTTCTTAGGTATGCTAGATAGTTTGAGGCTATATCAAAGAGCTAATTTTATTTTCCATTCCTAGTTTAACAAAGCCATCATGATATGCTTCTACCAAGCATAGATTTTTAAGCTGCACATTCATTGCATGTTGACTACAGTGTAATGATGCTTTTTAAAAAAAATAACACTAGGAAGATAACTTTAGGAAGTTCATATTCTGTTCTTTCATTTGCATTGAAATTGAATAGTTCTCAAGCTGACTAAATTGAGAAAGGCTAATTTTCTTCATGAGCAATGGACTGAAAAACAGCATTCTTATAAACTACTATCTTGGATATAGAATATCATGAGTTTAAAAAGTAATCAGTCTTTACTGCTGAGAAAGTGGGTCTTCATTCTTCTCTTATTTCAAACATGTTGTACGTTCCCCTGGAAGTGTTATTCAGTAGTGTAAGTATATGCTTAGCATGGTAACCAGAGATAAGGTGCCTGCCCTCCATGAGTTTATGATGGGCTGGCAAAAAGGTACACACATATTAGGAAGCACAAATTCCAAAATTTAGTTAGAATCATTCTGTGAACTGAGTGGTACATCTCAGAGGCCAGTGGCTTAACCAAATGGGAGCCACAGGTCTCCTAGAGCCCAGTTATACTTTCAGACATTAAACAAAACTCAAATGAAAATTAGGACCTTAATATTTAAAAAAAATTAAATTGTAAATTTTTGTATAACACTTTCACATGGTTAAAAAATTAAAATAATATAAAATTATATAAGAGCTCTTATTCCCACCTCTGTCCCTATCCACCCTCTTCCCCCTAACTTACTCTTTACTGGTTACCATTTTGATTAGTTTCTTAAATAGACTTCCAGTGTTTTCTTGTGCAAATACAAGCAAATCTGAATATTGCACTTTTTCTTACACACACACAAAATAGCATGCTTTGGACAATTTTTTGCACTTTGCTTTTTCCACTTGATGACATATCCTAGAAATCTTTCACTTCAAGATAGAGTGAAATTTCCATTATTTTTATAGCTATGTATTATTATTCCCATTGGCAGTTCCTCCAAGGTGTGGATGTACCAGTTTATTTCAGGAAGATCCAGTCTGAATTCTGAGTTAGGGTTAAAAAGGTAATCCTAACTCTTGTTAACAAAGGCATTTATAGCAACAACACTTCTTTCTAGGCATATGAACTAAAAAAGTGGTTGTGAAAAGTTGATATTTGAGGCATAGGGAACTTTTCCTTTTAACTGGGCCCGCTCAAAGGTCAGCTTCAGAAAGATGATCTCAACATCTCAATAAGGTGACGGATGCTGGGTCCTTTGGTTGCATTTATAAGGAGAATACTTTTTCTCTAATCTGGTTTAATCTTGGTGTGTTTGGTACATGTACACACAGACACAATGCAGGTACTTTTTCTAGACTTTAAATCACACATATAAAGGCGAGAAGGTGATAGGTGATTGGTGATGTAGGCGGTGACAGTCTCCACGAAGAATCAAGGATACCACAGTTCTTTATTTCTCCCCAAAGCAGCTGGCATGTTGAAGTTATCGGACCATATCAGGCTTAAGGGACATTAAATGTCAAGAGAGCAGACCTGCTATAGAAAGCTGATGGGAGCTGCGGGAACCTTTAGTATCAAATGTTCTCCTGTATAATAATAGGCAGCAGCATCAATCTCAGAAATGCTGCTACAAATGTCAAAGAAAACCTTCCCTGTATATAGATTAAAGTTGCAGATAAAAACAGAGGACCAAATCAAAGCCCTAGTGTTCCTTTTTTGAAACCACCCTGCCAAAAATGCAATTTCTGAGTTATCAAAAAATAGAATCTCTCAAACAGCATTCATAAAGTTTCACATTTTGGTGTTATCACAGAAGCTTATATTGAGAAAATGCTATTTCTTCCTTCCCTCCCTTTCAAGGTTGAAGCAGCATCCTATCTTTTCTAACAAACAATGTTTACTTCAGAACAGCAAGCTTGGAGACAAACAGCACTGTGTTCTGCAGAGCCAGAGTGCCACATGCCAATGTGTATTTGCCATTTCCTAGGAAACTCCTGTTTTCAAAAGGATCCGGGAAATAAACTTTTTAAAGTGACCTTATAAAACCCACATTTACGACCCCTGAATAAAATTCATCTGGTGGAGCAATTTAGATTGCTCCATAGATACAATGGAGTGTCAATTGAGAAATCTCAGTGTAGAAATATAAACAGAGTTTGGATTTATAAGGCCTCTTTTGGATGTGACAATTCAAACATTTAGCATTAAGAGTGTGATCTATCAAGTAGAGGGTTAGACTGGGAGAACTCCTTTTTTTTTTCCTAGAGGTGAGAGGCAATATCACAAAAAGAAATTTTCATCAACTATGGTTAAGGCACATACTAATAAAGAAGCTGTAGCTCTAGGAGGATACCTGCTGGGATTAGTTTAGCACGTTGTCACAGATTCCAGAGCAAAAAATGTCTGGAAAACAGAGTCAGTGATTCTATTCCTTCTACCCACTTACCTACTAAACATGACCCTAATGTGTTTCCCTGATGAGTGATGTTCAACATAATGTCACCTACCTGATGTCACCCTCAAGAATGTCTTGCTCATTGACACCTCTATACAACCCTGGTTATGGAGGGCTGTCCATACATTCTTTGATAATCTGCATGTTTATTATAGAAAACACAGTTATAGGAGTTCTGAAAATAGCAAAGCATTTATGTTTAGAGATTTGTATTTGATTTTCTTATGTTTCCCTGAGCTATGCTACTGATTTCCTATGCAATGCTGGGAATCTCTTAAGCTGTCAAGGGACCCTATTCCCCTCTGAACACTGTAGAACAGTTTTTTGAAGATAAAGATTCTTGATATTATCACTGAGATCAGAGTGTTTTCAAAGGCTCTCCTCTCTTAATCTCTGATAAATGGTCAGTAAGTGATACTACTTGTGCAGGATTCTTTGCCATATCCTGTCTCCCAAGTTTCCTGCAACTTGGATAATTGTTCTTAAAGCTGTTAGGGTGCTAGTGTTATTAGGGCTTTCTTACTTCAGATGTCAAGTCTTAGGACAAAATATTTTAATGGGTTTTTTCCAAACAAATTTGATGGTATTAAAATAAAAGTATAAATAGCCTACCAAGTATATTAAGTAAGATATTGTATTTAAAAATATAATGCTCAGGAAGAGAATGGTTCTTAAAAATCAGTAGTTCCCATGCAGTACCTAGCTGGATTTATTGTCCCTTTTCCTCATATTCTCTGCCATGTCATTTTATAGTTCTGCTATCCACATCTAATATTACTCTGAATTTACATCAAGTAGTTCTATTACCATAGGTCCTTAACTTCATTTTTACAGCCCCATTTCAAAGATTTCCAAGTTTCCCAAATTTACATCTCCAGTTGATGTAGTTCAAAGCAAGAACTTGGTAAAAAGAGGCTCAGGCTATGCTTGCTCTTAGCCAGCTATCCTTCCAATTTTACCTATTCTAGATAAGTAAAGAAAAGATAAAGAAATGACAATGTCAGAGCTTTTTTCATCAGGGAACAAACTATTGGTTTTACTCATCTTCCAATCCAGGCCAAGTTTTGCGGGTGATAATACATTTCAAAACCCTTTGCTTCATCCATTCAGTGTTTTTATTTTCCCTCATTTAAATGTAAGCTTCATGAGGGCAGATATTGTGGCCTTATTTTTTCCCCCTGATGTATCACAAACAATTAGAACAGTGGCTGGCACATATAGGTACTCAATATTTGTTAAACAAATGAATGACTTTCTCCTTTATAAATGTTAGTGAGTTTTCTTCACTTAAGCTAGCAAGTTTTCAAAACTTTAGCACCAAATCCCTTATTCATTTATTCCTGTGTGCATAAATATTTACTGAGGGTCTGATATGTGCCAGGTATGGCTTTGAGGGCTCCTATGATGTTAGCTTAATGCTCATGGAAATTCCATTCTAGTTGGTCAGCAGGCAACAAACAAGTAAGCAAACAGATATAAACTAAAAAGTGCAGAGTATGATTGGAATTACAAGAAAATAATTGAGTGCTGTGATAGAGAATAATGGGAGTGCCTATGCTCAGAATTTCAACGAAACATTTTTTTCTCTTTCTTCTTTCTTTTTGAGCCTGGGATATTACATGAGATCTCTCCCCCTTTTCCTGAATCTTCTAAATAAAAGAGAATATTTTCAACAAAGTTACAGACTAGTTTCTTCCCTAAGGCATAAAATTCGTGAACCATAGAAACATCTTAAATTTGAAGGACATTAGCTTAGTCATACGCTCTAGGTTTACTTAAGAGAGAAAAATGACACATCTTAAAATAAGTGCATCCTTACAGAAGAAATTGACTATCTTATTCGTCATAATAATGGTGTAAATAGGATGAAAAATGGCAAATCCAATAATGCCATTCAAATTAGTATTCTTCCTCTTATTGTCCAGATTCTCAAAAAAAGTCTTTATTTTTTTCCTTCATTTCTGAACGTGCCACACTTCCCTGTTTCCTGCACAATCTGATTTTCATTACGTTATACTATGTAACCTTTTGATATCGGCCTTCTCCCCTCAATACGATGCCCTCGAGATCCAGCCAATTTGTTGCATGTATCATTAGTTTGTTCCTTTTTAGTACTGAGTAATATTCTATGGTATGTATGCACCGTATTTGTTTTTTGTTTTTTGTTTTTTTTTTTAACAATTCACCCACCAATTGAAGGGCATTTGAGCTGTTTCCGGTTTGGGGCCATTACAAATAAAATTGCTATGAACATTCAAGAACAGATTTTTATGTAAACATAATTTTTCATTTCTCTGGGATAAAGTCACACCTAGGGATGTTACTGCTGGGTTATATGGATAGTTTCAAAAGAAAATGCCATGCAATTTTCCAGAGTGGCTGTACCATTTTTCATTTCCACTACAAATGTATGAGACATGCAGTTTCTCTGCACACCTTAACAGCATTGTAATGTACTGTCAGGATTTTTAAATTTTAGCTCTTCTAATAGGTATGTAATGATATCCATTGTGGCTTTAATCTGCATTTCCCTAATGGCTAATGATATGCATATTTTCATGTGCATATTTGTTATCCATATATCCTCTTTGAGGAAGTGTGCAACTATGGTGTTGCCCATTTTCTATTTGGATTGTTTATTTTTACTGTTGAATTTTGAGATTTCTTTACTCATTATAGATACCGGTCTTTGTAGGACTCGTATATATGTTGTTTGCAAATATTTTCTTCTGAGGTGTATCTAGTCTTTTTATTCTTTTAAAAGGGTCTTTCACAGAGCAAAACTTTTTAATTTTGATGAAATCCAATTTATTGATTTTTTTTCATTTATTGATCATGCTTTTGGTGTCCTGAGAACTTTTCACCTAACTCTAGGTTCTGCATATTTTCTCCTGCTTTCTTCTAAAAGTTTTATAGATTTATATTTTACATTTAAACCTATGGTTTTTCTTGAGCTAATTTTGGGGTAAGTTGAGAAGTTTAGGTCAAAACCTCAAGGTTTTGAGGGTTTTTTGCTTTGTTTTTTGGCTTTTCTGTTTTATTTTGTTTTGTTTTGCCTATGGATATCCAATTGCTCTAGTACCATTTACTGAAAAGACAACCAAAGACAATATTTCCTTTATTGAATTGCTTTTGTCACTTTCTAAAAAATCAGTTGTCTATACTTTTGTTGGTCTATTTTTGGGTTCTCTATTCTGTTCCTTTAATCTGCGTGTCCATCCCTCCATCAATCCCACACTGTCTTGATTATTGTAACAATACAGTATCTTAAAGTTGGATACAGTGATTATTCCCATTTTATTTTTCTTTTTAAAACTTATTTCAGCTATTATAGTTCCTTTTACATTTTACAAATAAATTTAGAATAAGTTTGCTTATATCTACAAAAATTACACTGGGAATTTAATAGAAATTACATAAAACCTATAGATCAATTTGGGAAGAATTAATGTCTTTACTATGTTAAGTCTTCCAATCCATAGAAATGGTATATTTCTCCATTAATTTTGAACTTCTTAAAATTTTTTTCATTAACATTTTGTAGTTTTCCTATATATGGTTTTTCATATTTACACCTACATATTTCATTGGTTGAGTAATTATAAATGGCATTATGTTTTAATTTCAATTTCCATGTGTTTATTGTTAGTATATAGAAATACAATTGATTTTTTTATATATTGGCCAGTTGTGGTGGCTCACGCTTATAATCCCAGAACTTTGGGAGGCCAGGGCGGAAGGATTGCTTACGGCCAGGAGTTTGAAGCTGCAGTGAGCTATGATTGAGCCACTGCAGTCTAGCCTGGGTGAAAGAGTGAGATGCTGTCTCTAAATAAAATAAAATAAAATAAAATAAAATAATAAAAATATATTGATTCTGTATCCTGTGACCTAGCTGAACTTACTTAGTTCTAGAATGGGTTTTTTCTCTTTTTGTAGATTTCTTGGGATTCTCTGCATAGACTATTATATCGCCTGATATAGGAACAAATTTATTTCTTCCTTTGCAATTTGTATGCCTTTAATTTCCTTTCCTTGCTTTATTCTGCTGGCTAGGACTTCTAGTTCTACATTGAATAAGAGTAGTAAGAGTAGAAATCCTGTCTTGCTCCAGATCTTAGGGGAAAAACATTTAGTGTTTCAGCATTAAGTATGACGTTAGCTGTAGGTATTTTATAGATATTTTTAAAATCAAGTTTAGGAACTTCCTTTCTGTTCCTAGTTGGCTGAGATTTTATCATAAATCTGTGTTGATTTTCATCAAATTTTTTTTCTGTATCAATTGATATGATCATTTCAGTCTTCTTTGTCTTGTTAATATGGTGGATTACATTGACTGATTTTTTAATATTGAACGAGCTTTGCACTTAGTTATGGTGTGTAATTACTTTTACATATTGCTGAATTCAATTTGCTAATATTTTGTTGAGTATTTTGGAGTATATGTTCATGACGAATATTGATCTGTAGTTTTCTTTTTTGTACTGTTTTTTTCTGGTTTTGGTATGAGGCTAATACTGGTCTCATAAAATGAATTGAAAAGTGTTTTTCTTCTACTTTATAGCAGCAATCATGTAGAATTTGTTATAATTATTTAAATATTTGGTAGAATTCTGCAGTGAAACCATCTGAGTATATCTGAAATATCTTCTAGTGTTTTAAATCTATGAACTCAATTTATTTAATGATTCAAATTATTCCATATTGGATGATTCTTTGTAACGTATCCACTTTTTTAGTTGTTTAGGTAAAATGATTAGATTGATACCATCTATTCCTCCACAGCTCCAAACAGATATCTCCTTTATTTTTAAGATTATACAGGTCACATCCTTTAAAATTTTCTGGAAAGAAAGCATAACATCTCTGTATCAATAAGACCTCAAGAAATAAACTAGGTAAAATACTGGGGGAAAAACCCTCTCTTGGAAACACAAGCTCTGCTAATGAAAGGTTTAAAAGTGATAAAATAAATTTTGCTGAATACCAAGAAAATCCAGAAAAATATTCTGAATTATGACCTCTTCAATAATCACAATAAAAATATCTACATATCTCTTAAAGACCAATTGCTATTTTCTGGGCAGTTTCTTTAAATATACATTATGTCTGATGCTAAGCAGTACCCATAAGTACCTCACAAAATTTACCTTGGAAGACCCTAATAGGTAAAAAATGGGTACTCAAGACTGGTATAGGAGTAGGTCCTGGAGCCCTGCCTAGGCCATTTATCAAAATCTCATAGACTCCAAAATGAAATGATTTGATTATCACTATTCTTACATTCTTAAGAAAATAAACTAAAATTTATTGAAAAGTTTGGAAGTGGCTTTAGTCTAAAAGCATCTGCTATAGATGCTGATTTGCTAAACTCCTGCAAATAGTAGATTGCTTAGATAGGATCCAGATTTACATAAACATTTGAAAATAATCAAAGATCAGAGTCAGCTCAAATACCAAACTCAGGCAAATGTCAATTTCCCTCTTCTTTGCTTCAACTGAAAATCAAAAAGGACTAATTTTACTAGTATCAAAAATATTTCCACTCCTTAATAATCCCATATGACCAAGACCAAATCAAGTGTAATATTTGCTTTTACATCAAAAACAAAGTGAACTTTTAGAAATCAGATTTTTCACTCTATAGTATAAAGAACCAGTGAGAGAGATTTATCTCAAAATCCATAAATTGAATGCAAACTCACAAAATAAATTAAATCAAGTATGAAAGAAAATCAACATCTAGGTTTATGAAACAATAAATATGTAAAAAGGTTGAAAAATAATGCAGCAAGGCAATCAAAAGCTCAAGCAAAAAGGGTAGCAAGGAATAGGTCATGAAGGAAAAATAAAAAGAAATGAAATGAGAAAGGATGATATTAAAATAATTTCCATATAAAATTTCCACATAGAAATCAGAAAGCAGCATGATGTGCCTTGTGATAATGCAACAGGAGTAACGTTTCTGAGCAGCAATCTTGTTTCTATTTCCATGGGGCAGGTTCCCTTACTTGTCCTCAGGAAATGAAGCTTATTAGGAAATGACCTCATAAATACTTATTTCAAAAGCATGTTTTGCAAAAATAATAAAGTTGAAGAAATAGAAACTTTTCCAAAAGGGAGGTGATAGCTACTATTAGCTGGCTGCATATTACCAAAGCTTTGAGTTATCATGCTATTGTTCTGCTAGATGCAGTCAAAGTGCCTAAACTCATCATAGCATATAAAGAAATTGTCACAACATCCTGAGAGCTGTGTCTTTAAGGTAATAAACATTTAATGAATATATATGTGTGCTGGTGGTGGTGCACAGGAGACTGGTGGTATATATAAGGCAAAAGAGGAATGTGCTTTTTAGTCATTTTATGGTGTGTGTATCTGAAAAGTGGGTGGAAACGAAAAGGACAAGGGAAAGGATAAGAAAAAACAAGGGAAAAATTGAGTTACCTTTGACACTGCCTTCCTAGACTCCAATTTCCTATGGCAATGATATCTATAATACTACTATAGCACTCTCAAGACATTAGTTCAGCAATAATGTTAACAGTCAACATTTATTGAGCACTAATCACATACAGAATGTGTCTAAGCATTGTTTTTTTTTGTTTTGTTTTGTTTTTTCTTGTTTTCTCTTTTTTTTACTGTGGCCTAAGTATACACTGTTTTTTTTTATTATTATTATTTTTTATTTCAGAATATTACAGGGTTACAAACGCTTTGGTCACATAAATTGACTTTGCATCACCCGAGTCAAAGCTACGAGCATGCCTATCCCCCAGACAGCACACACCACACCCATTAGGTGTAAATTTACCGATCCCCTCCTCCCCCCTCCTGACTGCCCAATCCCCGATAAATGTTATCAGGGTGCCCAATGAGCACACCACAGCTAGGACCCATACTGCTCTCTCCCCCCTGATCTGCCCCTGTGTGCACCCACACCTCCTGAGACTAATTCACAAATATCCCCTCCATGCCCCTGGGCAATGTAATCAAGATCTGGGGTTACAGGATCTGGCCTGCAGGTCCATGCCTGGGGCCCCAGAGATCAATCCCTGACCAAGCCAAGGAGAAGCAAGCTGATCCCGAGTCACCCATGGGATGCCCAACCTGGTTTGATGTCCCTCTGCCTTGGGGTATGCCCTGCTCTGATGGAGCCACCAGGCAAGCAGCACTAGGGAGGGCTGGCAGGCAGGGAGCTCATAGTCCAAGCACCCCGCAGTCCACTGCAGGACTCCAAAAGGAAAGGTCTGAGCTCTGTTTCCTTTGGAAACCTCCATGTGGCAGCTCAACTGTGTCTCTCGGCATTGGTGACTAGGCGGAAGAGAAAGGAAGAAAAAGAGTCTGAGTGGAGGAAAGTCCAGACTCTGGTCATCTCTGACCCTCTCTCCAGGAGGCAGTCCACCCAGAATGACCAGGCTCTGGAGTCACGCAGATCACCTGGGACCCACTGGACCCCTGTGGCTCCTGCAGTCTGGGCTGGAGTTGGGAAATGTCTGGGGATGAACAAGACAAAACCCAAGGAGTTGAAGCCCCCTGGGGAGGACAATGGTGCATGGTGGGTAGAGAAGCAATATGGTGCCTTCCCTCTGGCTCGTGTCTGTTGGGGGGTGGTCCCCTGAGGGGGCTGGGAGCCTGGTGCTCTTTCCGCAAGAAGCTCCCAGCTCACTGGCGGCAGCAGTCTCTGGGCTCATGTGGGCAGAAGGTCTCCCCAGCAGCTCAGGGGCCCACCAACAGTCCGAAATGTGAGGGAAGGAGAAACTAACTGCTCCATCTACCCTCTTGCTGGTCTCCAAGCCTTTCAGGGGTAATTGCCACTGATGCCTTTCTCCTTCCAGCTCTGCTCCACAACCTCTTCTCATGGAGTCTCCTTCAGACCCTCATCCGATCTATGTTTATCTGTTTCTTCTCTTTTATCTAAAACTTTTCCTTCTAACTGAGACTCCCTGGCTGGTTGTGTCTCTGGTCTACCATCTTCCTCCTGGTCTCTCTAAGCATTGTTGAAACATTATACATCTAATTCTCAAAACAACCCTACATAAGTGTGTCTTTGTAGTGATGAAACTGAAGTCTTAAGGAAGTTAAATAGATTGTCAAAGTTCACACAGCTAATAAATAGCAGAGTTACATGTGAAAATCAAGACATTACATAACTTTATTTCCTATTTGTAAAATAAGATTATACCTGAGTATAATCTCTAAGGCCCTTTCAAGTTCTACCACTCTGTTTAGACTTCTACTTTGTAAAATCCTCAGCACATGGACAGCTGCCATTAATTAACATCACAGGTGCTTAAAAAAGTCTTCAAAAGTGGCTATTTAATTAATGGATAAATCCTCATTTAAGGAAAAGAATGCCATAACATTACGGTCCCCAACTACTGGGCCCTGGCCTGGTACTGGTCTGTGGCCTGGAACTGGTATGTGGCCTGTTAGGAACTGGGCCACTCCGTAGGCGAGCCAGCAAAGCTTCGTTTGTATTTGCAGCCGCTCCCCATCGCTCGCATCACCACCTGAGCTCTGCCTCTCCCAACCCCTCCGTGGAAAAATTGTCTTCCATGAAGTAGGTCCCTGGAGCCAAAAAGGTGGGGGACCACTGCCGTAACATCAACAACCTCTGGATTCTCCATTTTGCTTAAGTAACTTAAAATATTTAAAATGAGGTAAATTCAACTGCTTTACACTTCATTAATGAATGAATATGAAGAATATTTTATCAGATGGTGCTTCCAATTCTCTTAAATGGTAGTACTTTTTAGTTTCCCTATACTGAGTCTCCTTATCTCAGTCTGACTTGCTCTCTCCAACTCCACCTAACATTCCCATTCCTACCTCATATTTTGAAAAACGCAATGACTCTCAGTGATTAAGTTATTTCAAATTATACTCATGTCTTCATTGTCATTACATTTTGAATCAAAAGACTTTTACACAATGAAATATCATTGCAAAATGATCCCAAATAACAATGCTAAAAATTCCAATCCATTCTCTGTGGTGCCAATGTATTACATTTCAACATGTTTTAGCAAATATTTTAAAAATCACATAATATTTTTCTGAAAACATTTAGGCATGAATCAGTGCTTGAAGCATTTTATCCAGTTCTCAGATAATTCGGTAATGAGAGTTCCCCCAAACTAAGCTGACTTGTTAGTCTCATATTCTATCTTTGTCTGTGAGAGAAAAACAAGTCAAATACTTTCAAATGATTTTAAATAAGTTATTAAAAATTCCCAAACAATTATTTAAATTGAATAAATATGTAACAGATTCAAAGTTGCACAATTTTATTTGTTCCAGAACACTATCCAAAGATGGAGATAAGTGGAAAGACAGGTAAGGAACGTTCTGGGCAGCAACAAGGACAGAGGGAAGGAAGGGGTATTCGTGATGCTCTCTCATAAAGAATAAAGATTTAGAACCAAGTTCTAGGATAAATATTTTCTACTGATAAACAGCTATATCTATAACCATATAGATGGATTAATATCTTCATAGGATTTTTACTACTGTGGGGAAACCATCTCAATACAGGCATCCAAGTAAGTGTGGGCCCTGAAAATGTATAGAAGTTAAGCTGCAAAGATCAACCAGCTAACATTGGCTTGCAAAAGACTTAAAGACTTACTAGGCATTTGTTTAAGCCTAAAAGAAATGAGAATAAGCATGTATTTATATGCATATACTTATTTATATTTGTGTTTGTATACACAAGCAGAAATATAAATATATCTTACCATTTATGAGATACCATCTACCTTAACAAAGTAAGATATTTTGCACTAAATATTTAAATCTAGCAAGTGTAAGCAGAATTGAGACACTACAACAGTCCATGAAGAAACAGAGGAGTATGATTTAGTGAGATGTTGATTATTCTATCATCATAAGACATTACTGATACCACAAGACTCTGAACAGAATATAGAAGACAAGCTAGCAGAAATTCAAGTTACAAAGTGGAAAAAATAAGTGGAACCACCTTGGGACCTGTGATGTTTTAGGTCTGGAGGAACCACCAGAGAAGACTCAAGAAGCCAACCAAACAACAGAAGTATTGCATAGTATTTGCAGGTAGCAGTAGACTACTATCCAACCAAGACCGGTGCTTTAAGCATAAACACATCAGTTACCCAAGGATTAAACCAGACACACAAAGAGATTATGGTTCTGTTCCATGAAAACAGGACCCACATAAGTCATGGCAGAGAGAAACAAAGTTGACCCTAGATCTCAAAGTCAGAAGACTACTAGGGAGATTGTCCTTAGTAATCAATAACTGCAACCTTTTCACAAACTAAAGATATTTGATACTAATTCTTACCTATACAACACCAAATTCTGGCACTTTTCTCATGCCTGTAATTAAGTTAAAGGTGCACCAACATAAGCACTTGCCTGTATGTAACAGGTCATTTAAAATTGTTACGGGAAAAATTGCTAGGAAGCCTGAGAAAGGGGAGACAGCCCCCTTATAGACTTCTCCTTGGATAGCAGCAGCTGCCTTGTTGACTCAAGGATTCACATCAAGCCAGGAAATTTCTAGGTTCAAAATCAGAGGGTTTAATGTTGCTAGTTTGCCACACCAGTTAGTACTGAAACTATTCTACTTTGAGAAAACTTTCTGCAATTTAGAAGCATCTTTGTATAGTTGCTCGGCCATCAGTTTACATAGGCTGGTAGGCTTATTTTTCAACTCTTTTGCATGTCTGAAATATACAGTAAATGATCCATTGATAAAGACACATTAGTTAGGTAGTTATTTGAAAGCATCTGAATGATTCTACGGTCCCGGGTGCTATTTTAACTTTTTCTCCTTTGAAAGATCTCTACTAATTAGTCTTGACATCTAGACTCACTTTTGCATAGGACCAATGTCCTGGCCCATATTTCTTCTGTAATATAATGTAAGAGACTACTGTATTTCAAGGCCTAAGGAAATTTAAGGAAAGTTTGTTTAAGTTGGGCCATCTAAACCATGCAGCAGACATTGACGTTAAATTGTCTTGAAACCTTAAATAATTTCATATTTTAAAAGGCTTCTGATACTTGTACACAAATGAAGAAAGTGTTAATTGGTACGAAGAATTTAGGCCAAGGATCCAGTAGCTCTTTCAGGATTTTCAACCTGGCCTGGAACTGATTCCTTATTATGTTTTTACTGAGCAGTTTCTTTTCTTGAGACCTGAGCTCTGGGGAGCCTGCTCACTAAGTGATTTCCTTAGAAATATGCATATATTCTGAAAGAAAATGTTTTGGGATGAAAGCAAAGAAAATAAAAGAGAAAACAGGAATAGGAAAGCAAAAAAGGCATAAGCAAATCAAAGAACAAAAACAGAATCAAATAAACAAAACAGTTGAAGTCAACAAAACAAGAAAGCCCGAGCTGAAAGAAAATCTCTGTCAACAAAAAGCCAAAATAAAACTCCCAAAGGTTATTCCAAGATTCAAACATAAGTATTAACATCTGTGGCAAGGAATGGAGCATTATTAAAATTTTAATATCCTAACACAATTTCTCTCGTCTTCCAGAATACCTAATTTTCACTTCCCTTATTACTTGCATTTGAGAAATACATTTTTTCTAAGTCAATTTACATTTTCATAAAAATGATATAAACTACCTTTCCTTAAATATTTACTGGAAAAAAGTTTCAGAGAAGAGGAGTTTTGCAAAAATAAATTTGTTTTTATAATAGATCAATAATTTCCTTTTCAAATGAATAGATAATACAAGTTAGATGTGTTTATTGACTATTACATCAGAATAGTTAAAAATGGTGAGAGTACATTGGAGAAAGACGGAATATTTGGCTTTGCCATTTAGTAGCTGGGTGACTCCAGGTCTTTCTAACATTTTAGTTTGCTTTTTGGTAAAATTAGAATAATAATAGTAAATTCTTACTTTTAAGTTTAAACAAAGTAATAATTGCATGGTACCTGGCAGGTAATAAGTTCACAAGTGCTAGATGTTAATATAAGTAATACTTTTTTTTTTCGGAATATTACGGGGGTGCACATGTTTTGGTTACGTGATTTGCTTTTGTGCAGTTTGAGTCAGAGTTTTAGGTGTGCCCTTCACCCAGATAGTGTGCATTGTAACCGTTAGGTGTGAATTTATCCATCCCCTCTTCACCCCTCCCACCTGCTCGATTTCCACTGAGTTTTACTTCCACATGTGCATGTAAGTGTTGATCAATTAGTTCCAATTTAGTGCTGAATACATGTGGTGTTTGTTTTTCCATTCTTGAAAAAAGACACTTGCACTCAAATGTTTCCAGCAGCATAATTGACAATACTATTATTTTTATTGTTAGTAGCATTGATATGGTTAAATAGACAATGTTTTTCTAGAGAAAAAAGGATGATAAGTATATAGTTCATTTTGCTCCCTCATATTCTCCACCAATGTGCCACTGACTCTCCACTTCAGAGACAATGGTGAGAAAGGCAAAAGAACCCGGAACGGGAATGAAAAAAATAAATTTCCCCAACACCTGTTTTACTAATCAATAGTTCCAAATTGATTTCTATTGTACAGGTAGGGTAAAGTTATTGAAAATCAGTAAAGCTTTTTTTTTAATAAATTAATTAATGCTTCACAAACGTTTAAGTTCTTGAAGAAACTGTGTCTCATGGGACTAGACATGAGACACACATGGGAAAGTACAATGGGATATACAATGATTATTTCCCAAATTCAGAGGCTTCTTAACACTTTGATGACATCAAAGTTAAAGGAAAAACAAAATCTTAGTATTAAATTTTGATTAGATTTAAGATGTTCTCTATTAGAGATTTTTTTACTTGGTAAAATATGAAATACTACTTGGGTCTCCAAACGAATTGCTTTTTTGGTCACATTTGCCTATGAAATTGGGTATATTTACTTGGACAATTTTATTTCCTGGATGTTTTGACCTGAACAAATTTTTCTAAAAACTCTCTAGAACTGAGAAAGAACATCTATTGAGGTATGAAATAGAAACATAAAATACAGAAAGGGAGGATAATAAAGATAGAATATATTTGAGAATAAAGGCAGGAAAGTAGAATGTGATAAATGCAAGAGTCAGAATGATAAGGAAGACAAAGGCCTAAGAATAAAAAATCATTTTGTTCCAAATTCAATCCATATTGCACAGATTAATGGTAAAATTCCAACTCTATCTATAGACATATCACAGACATGCCAAAGGATATAGCAGATTTCTAATCAATTAAATCTAATATGCATTAAGCTCCATGCTCAAATTTCAATCTTCAGATGCAAGATATATTTCCAGCAAGATCTCTTACCAAAAGCAAAACATCTGCTAAGAGCTTTCCACTTTTGTGAAACCTTCTTTTAACAGTTTCTACAATTTCTTAAAATACACATAAGCAGAGAATACAGCTAGATGAGAACAGCTGCATGAATTCAGCTCTTGAATTCATTACATTTTTTTAGTATTGCACAGGATGAGAGGGAAAGAAAAAGTAAACAAGAGAGAGATTAAGAAATATATTATATAACAAGGCCACTTAAGCTAAATTCTTCCCTGTAATGAAAATGATCAGAGGAGAATTTTAATGATTCCAGTTTTCTAACCATTTTATAATGGCATAGTTCCATACATAAAAACCATCTGAAATAGGTGATAGCAGCAGATCATACAGAATGGATGGAACTTGTAGTTGAGGAAAAGGATGTACTTACTAAGGAGCCATTTGGAAGGTCATTGACATCTGGGAAAGGGTGATCAGAATGCTGGATTCTCAAGATCATGGCTAAGTTCTTTATTACCGCTAGAGAAGTTTTATGCAGGTGGCTGTTATGGGCTCAACTGTATTTCCCCAAAATTCATATGTTGAAGTCTTTACCCCCAGTTAACTCAAGAGTGACTATATTTGAAGATAGAGTCTCAAAGAAGTAATTAAGTAAATGAGGTGTTTGGGAAGGGACCTAAGCCAATATTACTGGTGATCTTGTAAGAAGAGATTAAGACACAGACATGCACAGAAGGGAGACCGTGTGAAGACACAGGGAAAAGACAGCCATCTATAAGCCAAGGAGTGAGGCTTTAGAAGGAACCAACCTTGCTGATACTCAGACTTGATGTCAGACCTTTAGCATCCAGAACTGTGAGAAATAAACTTTGGCTGCTTCAGCCACCCAGTTTGTAGTACTTTGTCATGGAAGCCCTAACAAACTAGTATAGCAGCAAATGTCAGTGTGGTCAATTCTTGATTTTTCAAAGACCAATGATAGTACCTAGACTATCCAATTTCTTTTTTTTTTTTTTTTTACCTTTTCTATTTTTCATTAACATATTTCCCAGAAACTTAGTAGGAATTAAAAGAAATATGAGTTCAGTAAAAGATTTGTTGAGAGAGAAGATTTAAGAAAAATGATCAGTCTTTTCTCTCCTTGAATCCCACCAGGAGAAAGTTAAGTGTTCTCTTCTCTGTGTTCCTATTGTGGCACATGAAGTATTATATTAAGAGTTTTTTTCTGTATTACGAACACTGTGCAAGTAGGAATTCTTTTTATCTTGTACATCTTCATATGCCCTTACAGTACCTGGGACAGAACATTCCTAGAACCTCAGGCAGCACTTGACACATACTGGGAGCTCAGTAAATGTAATAGGTACTCAATAAATATGTTGTTACAGTGGTACATTTCCTTTCTTTTTTACTGATGCAGAAATAGAGCTTAAGCGACTTTCCCAAGATTACATTAATTTTTCTTTTTGAAGAGTTCCAACAAACCCCACTCCTCTTTTCCTGAGTTCTGAGCCATTAATGGAGACAAAGGAGTCCAAAAATAGAGACCAGAATATCACCTTCATCATTGAGACTAGACTAGATTGAATATCATGGTAGTTGTATAATAATCCAGGGCTCCCAAATACAGAATCCTAAAATTAGAGAGACATACCTAGCCAGTCATGCACAGAGATCTCACCATATAAAACATAAAGCATGGGAAGCTAGGAGGGGGGTAGGAGGGGAGGAGAAGGGCTTGTTCCTTGGCAGCTGGATCCCACAGAGGGGAGAAGAGATGGGAGGGCGCTTTGAAAATGAGGAATAAGATAAGCCAATTCTCCTTTCCCAGAAGGGAGAAAAAAATCATCCAAGTTGTTCTAGAAAAGCATCCTTTGCAGGGAAAGAAACACCAAAAGCCAGGTGTATACCAGTATAGTATATGTCCAGCACTCAGACTCAAATTTCTGACAACATTTGCCTTCTTATAATGACTCAGCAGAGTTGGGGATAAAAAGAGAGTCAGCCTAACCTGAGTTTGGGCGATTATCTAAAGTCAAATTTTGGCCAAGTACAATCAGTCTTCAACAAACTTTTCTGCAGCCCTAACACAAAGGCCATGTTATAAAGCTCCATTCGGCACATGATAGAAATCAAATAATAGTATAATGATCATTTCATTAAAATAACACAAAAATAAACAACCCTGGAGCATTTACAACTTCACATAAATTTGAAAGGGAAGAGATTTGAACATGAAGACTGGGAATAGGTGTGAGGATGTGGGGGGGGGTCGGGGAAAGGAAACTTTTTTTCTGAATTTCAGCTGTATTTGTACAGCCTCTTACTGTTTTCAGGAAGAACAAGAAAAAATTCCTCTTTGTTTGTCAAACAATCCTTCCATTTAGCCCTGAGCACAATAGGTAAGGAACCATTGCCTACCACCAGTGGTGTGCTGGTGAGTGTTCGACAACCAGCTGCTGGTACAGAAGAAACCCTGATCTGTGGTGTTTGCCGATTTCTGTGGTGTAAAGACTCAAACATGACCCATTTCCAGCTCCTACATGATGTAAACCAGCTCACAAAATTCCTGAAAATTTAACAATCAGCTCTCATGAGTCAGTACAGGCTAGGTTCATGATATCGCTGCCAACAGACAAAGATGCCAGGAAGAGAAGACTCCAATGGAAAGGTACAGGTTGCCACCTGAGGGTCTCAGCTCTGTAACGAACCAGATAAAACAAGACTCTCAGGAGTCCACAGAGTTATCCAGGGAAAGCACAGGTTTCATGCTCTGCTCAAAAGATGGATCGACACTGAAGGACCAGATCTAGGCTCAGGGTGGGGGGGCAGTCTTATAGCTCTTCCATTATTTTTTATTTCCAGATATTTGAAATAGGAAATTATTTTTAAAAGGTAGAAGGAGTTACACAGGAACAAAGAAGCTGACTTCGCCAAAAATAGTAATACTGATCTTAGTTACTACCCTAATCCTACTAATAACTACCCTCGTAATAATTCATCAACAACTTCTGTGGTTACTGGATGCTAAGAAGAGTTTGGCAGAAATAAGGAACTGCTATAGTAATTAGTACAAATAATATACTGAACATATTCACCAACCACATACTAAGCATGATAAAATTTGTAATTACATCCAATGTGTATAAACTGACTAAATGCAAGTATTTTCCATGTATGAAAGATTTACATATGCACAGAAGTACAGGATGAAACTTAATTTTAATAGGTTTTTTTTTTTGGTTCTAATTAAGCCAATTGTGAATCTCTTTTAGGGTGCACAGTGATTTTGCTCAGGTAGTTAATTAGAGACTGCCAATTTATACCTGTGTCTAACTGAGCACAATGGAGAGGAGTAAAGATAAATTAAGATTGGAAAAACCTTAGATGACAGAAGAGATTACAAATGCTATTAAAGGTTTAGCAGTAGGAGGGGGCAATGGGATGCAAACTTTTTTACAGTTCTTGGACATTTGTGCACTAGGCTATTATTGTTACACTTGGAAATCTGGCAAAGAATACAGAAGTCAGGTGAGGAGAGAGTTGTTGCCTCCCTGTCATTTGGTAATACATTATCTTTTCTAAATAGTAGTGGATTGTGCTCTCTCTCTCTCTCCCTCTTATCTTGCTTAGAATGTGGTCAATGAAGTCCTTTTTATTTTTGGCATTTTTGGAAATCTTTGGATTTAGTCTTCCCTACATTTACTCTTATGGGATTATTCTACTCTTTGGAATGTCTACCTTCCATTGCATGCGTGCCTTTTAAATTTGGACTCATCAGAGATTTCCTATGCCATTGTAAGGATTTATTTAAGTGCCGTGTGGCTTAGACTTGTGAGTTCTTTGAGGTCACAGGGTCACACTCATAAAGCCTGGGCTTTGTTGTCAAACCTGATTATAATTCTGCCTTGGCTGCCTGTAGGAGCTACAGCAAGTGATTTAACCTCTGAATTTTCATTCTTCCTTTGTGATATGATGATAATAATATGTTATGATGTGATACTTATGAATTTTTTTAAAATATTAGATAATTTTTGCTTAACTATGTAACCGTCTAGCTTGGTGCCAAAGCAATTGCTCAACAATTATGAATACCCATTCTTCTGCTAAATTTTTCAAAATCTATATTCCTACTATCTAGCACTATTTAGCCTAGAACTAGGTTAAATATCTGATATGATAAACCCATATCCTTTAGTAATCTATTAACAAACCTTTAACAACATATTGCTTCGTATTGGTTAGAAGTAAATCTAAGGCAGTGGTTTTCCAATGTGGAGAGGAAAGAGCATCTGAATCCTTGGGCAGATTTTGCAAAAACAAATACTGTCCCTTCATTGCCACCCCCAAGGGACCAACACTGATCTAGGATATCAGTTCTATTATTTGTTTCCTCAGCCTTTTGAAGACAGAACAAATTATCAACTAAGCAAGGCAATAATTTATCAGTTATTTTGTTTGTAGCAGAATGGGCTTCAACTAATGTCTATGTTGAATTCTTTCCACTACTAATCATGCAGCTGAGATTTTACATTAGAACAGAATCATATACATTAAAATAGAATCATATATGTTCCATAAAATATTATAGATTTTTTTCAACCTCATAATTTTTCCACTTTTATTTTTACCCAAATATCTCTATCAGGCCTCTATCTTCAAGTATTTTCTAAGAAATCTTGTGTGTGCATTTTAGCATATACTCCTTTCCTATTCTTTGGATCTACTTTTTAAATAAAAAATTTATATTTCTGTGCTATGGTCATATGTGTTTACATCAAGATTTGGTTGATACCTTCCTTAAGAGAATACTTAGCATATTAAATTTAAGGCATACTTTATAACTTATATTGTACTTTGACATTACACTTACATGAAGCTATTACTGTTGTTCTTGAATTCCTTCTTTTATTCTTCTGAGAAACATTGCTCTGTTCTTTTATTACATTTTGTGATAGAACCATTTACAACCACATGGTAAGTTTTACAGCTTTATCTAGTTATTTTTCTTCATTACTGCATTCCCCTCAAATTCTAGTTTTATAGTGTTGGTCATCCAACAAGTTTATTCTCAACAAATCTTTGTCCTAATTCATGTTGGGTACCCTAATTATCGAGAATCAAATTCTGATGTTTTGTTATTCTTCTACAATCCTGTTAATTTTCAAAGTTAAAAAATAAAAAGGACATAATTTGAGTTACAAGCCTGCCTCTCTAATTTGTTCCAACAGGACTCAAAGTTTGCCAGGAATGGATAGCAAAGGTTAGGTCCATGGTTTTGTAAAGCCAACGGGGTAGACGTCCATGAGTCTTGTAAATTCCACTAGGGATCACCAGCAAGCCTCAGATATATGTTCAAAGGAATACTGTGCTCACCTTTTACAGATTAGGACTGGATTTGATCCGTTGGCGCCTTGCAGTACAAGCTCTTTTGATGTCGTGCCGTTCGATTATATATAGTCCATGTTCCATGTTTAGTTTCTCTGCATTTTCATCACCAGCGTTACTGGTCTTGCTTGCCAAACACTGCATCAATTCACTGAGGAAAACAGAGGATTTACCTCTAAAGACTGGTCACTTAAAAATAGATAAGATGTTGAGCTATGCAGTTTATCACTGGCACACAGCCTGGAACCTTAAAGAGATAATGTTGTGGACAAGTAACACTTCATTAAAAATTGAAAATATATTACTCACATTAGTAGTCTGTTCCTTTTGGCTGCTTACTCTGGGTGCATAATCTCTATGACAATGATCGCAATGAAGTAGGCTGGGGTGCATTTTGCAGACCAGGATAATTATATAAGCTTTTGATGATATTTTCTCCCAAATTATTTATAAGGTAACAATAGCTAGGAATTTGAAGCAATTATTTGAAGAAAGCACTTAAGTCCCTGAGAAAGCCAAACTAGCAATCTTACAGACACCTGATTTACAGATGCTAGTAGTCTGAATTAGGTTTTAAGAGAAGCTTTCTGTTAGTTGACATACATTGCCAGAAATGTGATTTTCCTGTGCTTTTCTGGGATAGTATTTTGGAGTTTATATTTGGCATGATCTAATCTGAAATTAGCCAGAAAGAGTACTGAAGAGAGAGACTTTGTACTATGATCTCAACACCAAAATGAAAACAATATCAGTGTATCTGGGCTGTTTTCTTAGAGATTTATTTGGCCTTATTAAATTTGGAAGCAGCGAAGAAGAATACAACAGCTGTCGTGAATGTCAAACAAAAGCAAAACAACCTCTTCTTTGTTTTCCTCCTTGGTAGTGTCCCTGCAAGCTGGTATACTCTCTGGGCAGATCTATCTTACTTATGCTTACCCACTGGAAAGTGGTGTTTACATGTACAATGTGACACCAGTAAGAAAAATCCAAGAGATTGTTTTGATTTACTTCCCATTGCAGCACATTTAGGAATAGGTTTTTAAAAAGAGGCTGACCTATAAAGCTTACAAAAGCTGATTTCCACAAAACCAAAGATTTTGAAGTTGTTTTCTATGTTGTTTCTGCCATCCTCCATGCACATAAATCTTTACCTAAGAACAGATTAAAAAGTGTAATAGTGATATGTAGAAAGAGGTATCGGTATTAATTTGAGTTTGTGCCTCAGGAAAATTGGAAATGCTAATACAAGATCCCATTCATGTACATTAAAGCAAAGTTCAGGGTGCAGTATGACTTTCATATAGTAAAACAAAATAACAAACAAACAAAAATCTCACAATACAAACTTGTTTGTTTGTTTTAAACATTTTTCTAAAGAGGGAGTATCCAGCATGTGACCTCAAGGTCAAATAGAGCTCACTTGGGATTTTAGAAAAAAAGACATTTTCTTAATTATATTAGCACACATTCACTTATAAGTTGTAATGTCTTTTCAGCAATAAATTTGAAAAGTTTAGTCTAAATGTAAGAAAAATGAGTTTACCTGACACATCAGTTTTCTACAATCGATAAAAAGGGATGGGGGGATTTAATAAATAAAGTTTACAAGAAGCACGTTGGCACAAGAATTAGTACTCTGAACCTGCACATCAGAAACTGCATGTTGCAGTGATGAAAATAATCAAGAGAGCACATTTCGTTTGAGTTGTTACCTAGTTGGGAGTATTTAGGAGAAGCCAGATTAAAGTCTTATATTTGGGTTTATTTTAGTGCAATCCTATGGCTATGTCACTGTGTCAGTCAGAGCCCAGTCAGAAAATAGAAGTCACTTCTGTTATTTTAACTGGAAAATTTAATATAAAGAATTTTTAGCCCAGGCATTGGAAAACTGTAAAGTCAAGAAGGGAATGCTAAGGCATCAAGGAGATTGTAATTGCAGGAAGCAGCTACTACCCCTAGGGCTGGGCAAGAAAGAGGATGAGGTTAGAATGATTAAAAGTTAGAAGCTTGGAGGAAGAGGGGTACCAGAGAACACAGACTGACAATCTCTGCACAGGGGTCTCTGCCAGCTGGTCCTGATGTCACCAATATTCAGAGAAGAGACTGTGTGTGTCCTGAACCCAGATTTGGAGAAGCAGGCACCTGCCAGCTGTGCTGATAACTCTGAGTAGGTTCAATGAGGCTGGTGTGGGGAGTATTGGAAAAACAGCAAAATGAAATACTTGTGCTACTAGAAAAAGCTTTTCCTGCCAGGGTGAGGAAACATTGCTAGGATAACAATGACAGGACCCGGGCATCTAATCAGGAATAGAAAATCAACAGGGAGAAGCCTCTCCCTTCTTTCCCTCCAGGATCCTGGTCTCTCTGTAGTGCCTCCTTCAAGCCAAGTCCAACAGGGGGTCAACTAGGAAAACAGAAAGGCAGTTTACAGAGTCCCAGCGGCAGCAGCCCAAAGCTGATTATGGCCAGGTTGGTTTGATGATGAGAGACAATAACTTATTAACTGACAATAGCTTAATCACTGAAGCTTGATGCAGAGATTCACTGGACTGCTTTCTCAGATCAGACACTTTTTAGAAATAGACATCTCTGAGACCTCCAACATGTTGGCTCACCAGTGGTTCACAAGATTGTATTTTTTTTACTGATACGATAGAGTAATTCAACACAATGAATTTTAAACTGCAGGGAAAAATACAAGAACATTGGTAATTTGTTCCAGGAAGTGAGTACATTCACACTCAAATTGTTCATGTGGATTGGGCCAATGCCTATTGGAGACTCCATTCACTTCCATTGCTAAACTTTCCTACAGTCAATAGAACCATGGTTACTGAAGAATTGCAAAGTTATTTGCTGGAAATACAGTCACAAATTCAGGGGAAATTCACAAGCTTTGAGCATGAATCACGCTTTAAGTTTCCATGATTGCTTTTGGAGTGTGAATCTCTGTGTGTGACTGAATTGTCAAACATCTGCCATATCATTTCAAGATGATTTTATTTTGCCGGTAGAAGTACATCTATCAAGAAGACAGAGTATCCTGCAACTTAAGATATAAACTGTGTAAGTATAGAAAATTCTAAAACTATTCTGTAATTTCTGACTGTATGCTCTGTGAAAGTAGGTTTTCTTTCTGGTGGGATCTGTAAAAGTATGTTTTCTTTCTCAAATACAATGAAACTAAAGCTTAGAGCCATCTGGTAATTATCTGAATAAAAAATAAAACATATTCTCAATTTTTATACCCCCCCCCATTATACAACAGACATTTATTTCTCACAGCTCTGGAGACTAGAGTCCAAGATTATGGTACCAGGGTGGTTGGACTCTGATGAAGGCCCTCCTTGAGGTTGCAGAATGCTGACTTCTTGTCGTATCCTCACATGGTGGAGGGAAAGGAAGCTAGCTATCTAGGTTCTCTTTTCTAAGAGCACTAATCCCATTCATGAGGAATCCACCTTCATGGCCTAATTACCTCCCAAGGGCCCCACCTCCAAATACCATCACATGGGGGATTAGATTTTAACATATAAATTCGGAAGGGACACAAACATCAGTCCATAACAGTACCAAAGAGAATTTTTGTTGGATTTTTAAAACTTCAATAACTAGACATAGAATTATTTTTATGAGTAAATCAATTAAACTATCTTTGTTAAACTGTTTTTACATTATTGCTAAAATACCTACAAATTATACATTTGCTACCTATAAATAGCCAAAGTGATATACAGGTCCACAGACCATCCCAAACCTTTGAGGATGGACATGTTTCAGAATTCAGAAGTTTTCTAATTTTGGAAAAATAATGTGACACATATACTCAAATGCCATTTGAATATTCACATTTACTAACATCAATATACTATAAATAGCCTCATATCTGTGCATATCAAATCATGACTCATTACCATTTATTACCAGATAAGTTACAAAGAAACTTTTTGATTTTTAGAACATGTAACATTTTAGAATTATGAATAGAAGTTGTAGACTTTTATATTATTGACCATTGTCAAAAATAAAATATCTACATGTCTAGAAATTGGTATTTCAATCTTGTAGCCTCTAATTATAACATCAAAGAAAGCTTCATAAGTGTGACGTTTTTAATAGAAAAGACTTTAGCAAGTTTGTAGGTGAAAGGAGAGAAGTTGAGAGTTAAAGATATGAAAAAAGTAAAAGTAATAGTTGTTGTAAGAACGTGAAAAATAAACAGAGGAGGGAGATCCATCATTTTTGTTTAAACAGCATTTGCTGAGCGACTTCTATATGCCAGAATTGTGCCAGATGTGGACAATACAAAGATAAATAAAACCCAATTCCTGCCATCCAGGAGCCTTCAATATAGCTAAAGAAATGCAATAAAGTGTGAAAAATAATCTTAGGATGAAAATCCATAAAAGTACAGTGGGACAGAAAGGAGGAAGTAATTGGTTCTTTTGAGGAAGGGAGAGTCAAAACATTTCATTGATCAGACAGATGATGTTTGAAAAATAAGCAGTTATGTTTCAGGTTGGGGGTAGGAGAACTGAGGGGAAGAAGATTACTTTTATTCAGAGCAACGGTTTGAGCTAGTGCAAATGGTTGTGAGACCATGTGTCACAAGAAATGATATCAGTACAAAAGATGGAGTTATCTGAATCAGTATCTATACAAAAAAACTTCTGAGTGCCCACTATCTGCTATACTATATGCTATGATAGTTACTGGGCACTTGTTGTTACAGAGCACTTAAAATGTGACCAGTATAACTATCTGAATTTTTAATTTAGTTACTTTCCTTTTTAAAATGTTAACAAATTTACTTTTAAAATAACTATAACAAACCCATTATATGTTAGCAAATAACAAATTTTTATTATAATATTTTTCAAACCATCTAGGGAGATCTTACCCTGAAATTATTTCTATCATTCTGGTGTACCCATTCCCCAGTTGCTCTGGGTGCTCCTACTAAAGTTCACACATCCAAGGGTGACTGGTAGTTTTGCCAACTCCCCTAGGGCAGCATCTAGTATGGTATGGTATACAAAGGACCAGGACCAAGCCAGATTCTTCAGTTCAAGTTACACTCCAAAGCTCCTTGGGGGAGCAGGATAAGGTTAGACTTCATTTGAAACCATACTCTTCCTTAAATTTTTCACCCTTCCTAACTTGCTTTCCTCATTCCCTCATAGGTTTCTCTTGAGAACACTCTCCTAACAAGTCTCTTGCTCTCAAATTCCCATCTCAAAGCCTACTTCTAGCAAATCCAACCAAGTAAAATGTGTTAAATTTGATATGTCTAAGCAGGATCCAAGTGGAAATGTAAAATAAACAGCTGTATCTTAAACCAGATGCTCAGCTAAGAGATCTGGGCTTGAAATATAAATTAAGTAAGTCAAATAATCACAAAAAGACAGTATTTAAATCTATAAGAATTTATGATATTACCTAAAGATAGTCTGTCAAAAGAGAAGAGAAGATGGAACCCCAACAAGAAGACTTTAGGTAGAAGAAAAGGAACTAACAAAGGAGAAGGAGGAGTGACAAACGAAATAGGAGAAGAACCAGAAGATAGTATAATAGAATAAGGAAATTAAAGAGGATATTCTCAAAAGAAAGATGTGGTCAATGTCACAAATGCAGATGGGTGATCAGACAACTCAACAAGAGACAATCCAGACATCAGAGAACAGAGAAGGCATCATTGGATTAGGAAACATGCAGGTTATTGGTGGCATTTTCAGAGGTAGTTTGGGTGAACTATTGGTATGGAAGTCATATGATATTGGGAAGAGGAGTGATAAGAGATGTGCAAGAAAATATAGTTTGCAGGAAAAGTTTTTGGAGAAGTTGATTATTTAAGGGAGCAGAGAAATGGAGTATATGAGATTGATTCAATAGAGAAACAGAGAGCACAAAGGTTAAAAAAAGGAAAGAGGATATAACAAAAGAAGTTAAGTTTTTAAGAAAATCAGAAGGTTTGGGATACAGATCACAATCCTGTATTGAAAGAGAAACCAATAGGAAAACATGGGTGTGACTCAAGGAAAGTTATATATTTGGTGGTGGGAAGACGAAGGGAGATTCCCCTGTTGGCTATCTCAATGATCTATGAGAGGAAGTTAGTAGCTGACAGTAATGTACAGGAGGGAACAAGAGAGGTTTGAGTAAAGAGAAAATGTAATCTCCGACATTGGGAAGGTTACTCTACTATCCTACTGCTAGCTTAGTGGGATTGCCCAACAGTATGCAATGCCAATTTGAGATGTGGGTTAATGTGCATACTAAGTGAAACTAGTTTGTTTGGTTTGGTATTGGCAAGACTGATCTAGGATGGCCATTTTGCAAGAGAGTTCAAGGAAAGGAAATGAGGAGTAGGAATCAAAATTGGAAAAGAGAAAGAGGAGAAATAAAAACAAATGTAAATAGATTTATGATAGTATGGCAGAGAAAAATTGAGATATTTCACATTGTATGAACTTTATGTTTTCACAATGAGGGAATAAGTGGTAGAAAAATTGTTAAAATAAATTTTATTATTAATATGGTGACAGAATACGTTGCTACTAAATAATTTTTATAATCAATTTTAATATCATATGATACAATATAACAAAATAAAAGGGAAAAATTACAACTGCTTATATAGTTAGAACTCTTTTATTTAACATATGCATAGATAAAGAACTAGAAGAAAATACACCAAAATGTTTACTGAATGATGGGATTTTATTCTTTGTATTTTTATCTATGTTTCCAGAATCTAGTGCTGCATTAAAAATTACCCACAATTCAATAAAACAACAACTATTTTATTATGCTCCTAACTCCATGGGTCAGGAATTTGGATATGGCATATCAGTGATGGCTAGTATCTGCTTCATAATATCTGGTATCTCACCCAGAAAGACTTGAACAGTTACAGATGTCTGAGATGGGTTGGCTGGGCCTATACATCTGGGGCCTTACTATGGTTTGAATGTATGTATCCCTCCAAAATTCATATATTGGAACCTAATACCCAATGTGATAGTATTAAGAGATGGAACATTTTGGAAAGTGCTTAAGTTATGAGGGCTCCACTCTCATGAATGGATTATCGCTCTTATAAAAGAAGTTGCAGGGAGTGTCCTAGTACACTTTTGAGCTTCCACTCCTTCTACTATGTGAAGATGCAGCAAGATGCCACCGGGAAGCAGAAAGTAGCCCTCACCAGACACTGAATCTGCTGGCACCTTGATCTTGGACTTCCCAGCCTTCAGAACTGTGAGAAATAAATTTCCATTATTTACAAATTACCCAATCTAAGGTATTTTGTTATAGCAGCATGAATGGACTAAGCTAGGCTTCATGATGCCTATTTTTCCAGGTGGCATCTACTAGAGATGAAATGTCTAAGATGGCTCTTACGTTCACATGTCTAGCACCTAAAGTAGAACGGCTGGAAAAGGTGAGGACTTGCTGCCACTGCTCTCTCCCAAAGCGGCCTATCCATACGGATTGCCTGGACTTCCTCACAGCAAGGAGATCATAGGGTAGTCAGGCTTCTTATAGGGAGCTAGCTTCTTCCAGAGTAAATGTTCTAAGAAAAAGACAATAGAAAAATTGCCAGTCGTCTTAAAGGGCATGCTTGGAATTGGCATATTACTTTCAGTATATTCTATTATTTAAAGCAGTCACAGGCCAATCCAGATGCAAGGGGATGAAGTAATGGGCTTTACTTATCAATGGAAGAATGATATTTTCATGCAGGGAGGGGAGAAAGTGATAGTATCTATCTTGGAGACAAACTAAGAATTGAAGCATTTTAAGCAGGCAATGACAAGTCCAATTTTTTTTCCAAGAACAGATGTTTTATTCCTCTGTAAAAGATATATCAGAGTAAAAGAAGATTGGAACTGGGAGAACATTTAGGAGGTGTTACAATAATCTCGATATGAGATGATGGTGGCTTGTAATAAGAAGTGGTAGTAGAGAGATAGAGAAAAGAATAGACTTGATTAAAGCCCAGTTCTGCTCATGGAAAATAGGTCTCCATGGCTGTTACTTCTGTCACCTGGGGTCATGGCTCTGCATTCTAAGTCATCCTTCCTTCTTTTATTGTAAGAAATGGCCTATGTTTGCAGATGAGTAGCCTTCATAACTGAATTCCTACCTGCGTAAGCTTGGAGGTCCCAAGCACTGTGCTCATTCTAAAGTGTTCTGTCCCTTCAGTCCAACCTGATGGTACATTTTCTCTCTCTATTTTCCATGTTACTACAGGTAACTGTGTTGCTGGACTTCTACCACAACATAACAGAGTCATCTCTTTTATAGCAGTCTCTAGTAAAAATTCTCTCACAGTTCTTCACAGTGTTACTAATATTCTCCTTAAGATCTTTCCATCTCCTGCTTGCAGCTTAATCCCAAATCCAAAGACACATATTTTAGGTTTCTGTCATGGCAGTACTCCACTCCCAGTACCAGTGACTGTAACATTTAGAGTACCATGAAAAAAGGAACATAATAAAATGAACGATATGTAATTGGAATTTATTATGGGGATTAGACCGTGAATAATAGTTGGGATTTCCAGGGAAATAATGGTCAAGAAGGGGATGGTTGGATGATCATAGAAAAGTCACAACCCAGAGACTACAAAGAGAAGCCAGAAAAAAAGTCTAAGAAAAGTTGCTGCCTTGACATCTGCTGGTGGGCCAGAAGTCACTGTAGGTCAATAAGGAAGGCAGTCAGAAAGAAAACTGGACACAGTGCAGGGAAAATCTAGGACAAACTGGAACATATGAAGACAAATTGGAACCCACAAGGACAAACTGTAAACTATATTGGTCTCTCACTATTTCTAACCCCAATGATACAGATGGCCTGCAGATAAAGCTGGTACAGATTGCTATAAAATCACATACATGCCTGACTCAGGACTCAGAGAAGCTGAAAGAGGAGATCCAGCTGCTCCACACTGATGAGGTGAACTAGCTCGCATGAACTGCAAAAGCACTGGAAGCCCTGCACGAACTTGGAGTGCAGAGGTCGCAAATTTTTTCTATAAAATGCAATATAACAAAACATTTTAGGCTTTTCAGGCCATAAAGTTTCTGCTGCAGCCACTGAATTCTGTCATTATAGCATGAAAATGGCAGAAGACCACATAAGCAAATGTGGGTGTGTTCCAACACACCTTTATTAACAAAACTAGGCAGTGTGCTGGATCTGGCCTGTGGGCCGCAGTTTGCCAGCCGTGCTTTAGACTATAGTGACTACTATTTCACATTCATAGTCAAAATCCTGCATAAATTTATCTGTGTGGCCCACCCTAAACTTGAGTCACACAAGGAAGAGAATTCTGAAAATTATAGCTCCACATTAGGTATGATGACACAGTACAAAATCATCAAACCATGCTCCCAAACTTTCTGCAATTATCACGCCTTACTCCTGTAATCAAAAACAACGACAACTCATAAACACTACAAAAATACACCTGTAGCATGTATATAGAGCCTATTCAAGTCTTTATGGCCAAAAGGGTTTTAGTAAATATTAACTAGAGGACACGTGCCTGGCAGAATTGAGGAACATTCAGAAGGAATGTCAAAAAGGTGATGAACTCTTTGAAAGGACTCAACGTTTTTCACAGGATAATTCCCACTGAAATAATCAATTCAAATGATAATCCTTAATTCAAAGATTTTTGGAAGATGATAGTTTATTTCATTCTGTCCCATATAATGGGTATAGTTCAGTGGGGTTTTTTTAAAAATAATTTTTTAGTAGCACAACACTTTCTTCAGATGAAATCTTAATCAGAAATGGGAATAAATAAAACATAAAGAAGAGCTTCTACTTGGAAGTGTAAAGAAATAAAGAGATAAAAGTTGAACACCTCCGGTTGAAACAGTACTAGAGAAGGAGGAATATTTGCATTACAAAGGTGGCTATTCACTGCAGATCTTACCATTTTTCTTTTTTATATAATTTAAATTTTAGTACATTAAGGTGTATCTACAGGTTTTCATAAGCACTATTTTCAGCCCATGCTGTATACTGACATCTCTTTTGCCAATGAGGGCAGGTAAGAGAAAACAGGTAAAGGAAAACACAAAATATGGATTCAGAGGCAAAAGTGATGTGAAGACTGAAGAAGAAAGTTGTCATAGTTTTTCCTAACACAAACATCATCATTTGTTCTGATAACTTAGGCTACCATAATATTCTGGGAGACCAAGGCAAAGATCTTCGTTTAGCTAGATTTTCATTAACACCTTACAAAAGGGTGTCAATTTTAATGAAACCTTAAAAACCATTACTTCTTGTAATCCCTAGGCACAACATTGTTGAAAGAAGAACCATGATTTTTTTGAATTTATCATATATTGCTACAGAATGCAGATATTCTCCTTAAAAAGCTCCTAAAAATCTGAAAATTCTATCCCCACAACCTCTAAACACTGAGGAGATCTGCAAAACAATTTGTTTGATTGACAGGAGAGAACTATTTCAAATGCCAGTGGGTAGCCTTCCAGGGAACAAGGCTACAACAAGAATGTTTTTCCCCTACTGCTAATGGCTAATCCTGGCATTGAGCCCTTGGCTGCTGCTTCCCAATATGGGTATCCTTTTAGGAAATGTGCCTGCCACAGCTTGCCTCACACTGATATAGTGTCAGGAGGCAGAGAAAAGAAATGAGTTTAAGAAAGAAACAACTGGACTCTATTAGCATGGTATCCATTAGTGTGAAGGGTGGAGTCAGCTGGAAGGGCAAATAGGCTTTTGCCCAGACAGAAAGTCCATTTGTTCACTATGGTAACATACTAGCTTCTGAAGATGAAACATCCTAACACTTTTAACTCCCATCTGTGTTAAAGGATAGAACACACTTCTCTTCTATTAGTATTTTTTTTCTCTTTTGAGCCTTTGTTCTTAAGAACAGAAATCCTCAGAAATCAAGGACAAAAAAATAACTTAAACAAAGTGGAGCTTATATAGTTGTCTATACTCTAGGATGACACTACAGAAAACAACTGAGGTGCACATGTGCAAGCATGGCTTAGAGAAAAATGCCGTGCTTCATGACTCCACAGTATATGGACAAAGATTGCCCTTTGCCTCATAGTTATATCTGCTGTTTGAGAATCCTGGTGGAGGATTTCACTGTGCCTCTTAGGTTTAGAGTCAGCTCAAAGCCTTTTCTCAAAAGATTCAAAATAAATATAATAATGCCTATCCAGAATGACAATGTAACTCTATAAAGAACATAAAAGAGAGACTAAAAAGGCCAGTTTTCTAAAGGAGGCTATGCAATATTTTCTACATAAGTTATTGATATGATAAGTGTAAGATTAAAATTGGGTCTAATCTAACAGATACTAATCAGGTAAAACTAATACATGTTCATAAAAATTGGAGTAATATATATTTTTTCAGAGTTTCAAATGTCTTCCAGAAACAGTTAAATAATCTCCAGAAGAAATATCAACTTTTAAAAATAATATTTTTCAGGTTTTTTTAAAGGTTAGAAAATTGGTACTTGTCAAATCAGAATGGGTAAGAAAATCAGAAATATGCACATAACCCAAACCATTATAATATGTGACTTTGGCATTCTTCCATTGATATATAATTAAATTACATTAGGCATTTATTGAAGCACACTGTGTACCCAGCATTGAACTAGATGCTAGAAATAGAAATACAAATGGCATTTATTTATTGCCTTCAAACTGGAGCTCAAAATTTAATGGAGGAAATAGAAAGCATCAAAGATTGAATGCAGTGTTAAAATTCCTGTTTGGTTAGGCTTACTTGGTAAACCATATGATGGAAAATTCACCTTCCTTATGATGGTACTTTTGTACTAAAGTGATAAGTGATTTACAAATAATGTGAACCAAGCACTCTGGAAATGTATTTGATGACCTGGTAAAGCTTCATAAAAGTAAGAACGACTGAACAGGGCCTGGCTTAATGAATAACATTTACTTGGCTTAGAAGGAAAGGGAATTGGGAAGAGTATGATCTATGGAGACGTGACAGTATGTTATATCCCAGGAAAGACAGCCCATCATGAACATTGTTTAGGGATATGTAACAGAAATGAGGGATCGTCAGGTAAATAAAAGATTGCAATCATACCATAAAGTAGCTAAGTAATCCTTGCTCTAATAGGTTTCACTGATATAGTAAATCTATCTTCTGAACTCTTTGGTTCTAGAATTGAAAATGACACCACTGTTTGTTTTATTCAGAGTTTTTATTTGCTTTCTCAAACTCCTACATGTTTTATTTCTGTTTCACAATAAAGCAAACCATAAAGGCTAAATTCATAGCTATACATCCTGATTAATATATCAATAATTCTTTAGTATAGAGTCTAAGGCAGAGCATAGCATACATTGAAAAATAATAAGAATTTGAAGACAACAATTCATGGACCATTGTAATGTATTTTTATTCAAAAGGTTAAAACAGAACAAGTATTAGGTGGAAGGGGCTTGGACTAAGATAACAATGGTGAAAATGGAAAAGAAGAGACAAATCAGAATGGCACTTCGAAGTCAGAATCAAAATTGTTATAAAGAGAAGTAGATGTCCTGCACTCCAAATTCTGGGCAAAAAGAATACCCCTTGCCATTGGGAAAGTTGAGAAAGATAACAGTGAGCCAAAGTCGTCTGTGTCTACTGTGCTGTCACTTGCCAACCTTTCTTGCTGGCTGACTTCCAGTTAGATTCAGCCACTTCGGCACTGGTGGAAAACAGAAGGTGAAAGGAGGATAAAAGATACTTTTTATTTTAAGCCTTCCCTTCAGCAGCACCTTTCAGCACTTCCAATACCCACAGGACAAAGTCTCTTGCTCAGTCCTAGTTTTAGTGTATCACAGCCACTTAGCAGTCTTAGAACCTGGCTGTCCAGAACTCCCTTGGAATCTTCAGTATTAACTTCACAGCTCCTGCTCCTTGGTTCCAGCACTGACTAGGTAGCCCTTCCCTGGGACCAGGCCTTTTCTGGCACTTCAAGTAGCACAGCATAGGGGTGTCCCTGACCTTGCATAATGCCAACTCTTCTCCTCTATTAACCCAGCTTTAAGGTTACTAGCTGCACCCTACATTAATCTCTGGATTGTATCACCTTCCCTTTTTTTTCAGCTCTATAACACATTTGTAACTAGTTATTTATATTAAATTACCTCTGTTTGAAAGACAAATCATCGTTTCTCTTTTACTGACTAGACCCTAAGTTATCCAGTGCTTGTTACCAATAGTAGGCCAAGGGAAAATTCACCAAGATTGGATTCTTAGAGTAAGTTGCTGAGTTGTGTCAATTTAAATGCAGGGATGTCATAAATTCCACTGGAAAATGGGATATTTGTAATCTATGGCAAGCCATTGGAATCATGATTTCTTAAATTATCAACTGAGATTACTTGAAATAAACTGCCTATAGAGGGTAACAATTTGAAAGAACAATTGAATATTGCATTTAATTGTTATGGTAGTAATAGCGATTTTAAGTTCTGTGGGGTGAGATGTTACTTATGAAGAATTTACAGAAATAAAATTGAAAATTCAACACTTTGAACTTCCAGCACAAGGCATGGTCAAAAAAATGTCCATAGTAGCCCTACAAGAATCTTTTGTTTATTTATTTTCAGTGCAGGGAAGATACAGCTGAAAATCAGATTAAAGTTCTAGTTGTGCCAGATGCTATATTACAACATAAATTGAATTCATACCCTTGCCAAGTATGTTAGTGGAAACTAAAGGCATTGATAAAGAAAGAGTATAGATGCTGAGACTTCACATGGAAGCCTTTGAGTGGATGAGGAAGAATCTGAGGTATATGAGCTTCCTTGGCCAACTAATAGAAGAACCTCCCTTATTGGCTGAGGAGACTGTTGCTTGAAGATCCTGTAATAACCTTTCCCAAGGCAGTTGCCTTGCAAGAAGATAACTATTTTCCTTAAGATAACCTCACAATGCATCATTGCTTTCATATGCCTAACTAGCATCTGATTACATCTTTCCCAATGGGAATAAATACAAAATCTGACCCGGGAACTTAAGCACTAAAATTTTTGCAAGATTTTTGTAATTTATATCAGCAGACACCTGACAAATATGGATAGGAATAGATTCTAAGGATGTTAGTCCAAAGAAAATGGAATACAATATTGTATTAAGCCAAATTTGTTACTCTGGGTGCACTTACCTGGCACACGGGAATTAATGTGTTAGCTTAAGCAACTAAAATGGCTCTGATATTTGGCTTTGTTGGTTAACTAAATGAGGACTCAGTAGCGACCCATATTCAATGGCCTATTTTTAATGCTTAGATCAGTGATCCCCAACATTTTTGGCACCAGGGACTAGTTTCATGGAAGACAATTTTTCCTCGGACGGGCGGGGAGGTGGAGCTCAGGCGGTGATGCCGGTGTTGCGGAGCGGGTGAGGCTTTGCTCACTCACCCGCCGCAGCTCACCTCCTGCTGTGAGTCCCACCTCAGTTCCTAAGTTCCATGGAAAAAAATTTTTCCCTGTGGGGGCGGAGGGGGAGGCAGTGGTCCACTGCCTGGAAGTTGCGGACCGCAGGCTTAGATGACAGAAGTTCCCTGGCATAATGTAGAGGAAGGAATCCCAAAACAGGCAGATGAAAATGCTAGAAGGGATTTACTATATGGGACCCATCCTGTTTTCCACTATTTCTCAAGAGGGCCCAGAAGACACTCTACTTTCTTAGGCATTGAATGATGTATTAGTGAGGAGAGAACCAACATCAATGGAAAGCTCTGTGGTGTCTGTTCTCTGCAGGTTAGGGGTAATAATGGTGGGAGATATCTCATTGACCTGAGTTTCTAATTTCAGTGGGAAACACAAGACCTTGAAGTGCCAAAGGCCTAATACCAGACAAAATATGAGCACACTTAATGTAACAAACAGGGGAAAATAATGGCAATCAGACAGGGATGTCTGTTTTGACAGGGATATTTGATGGTAGTTATATAACCATGGTGTCCTTAGGAATGAAATTAATTAATTAATTAATTAATTTATATCTAGAAAAACTCTAGGATCCAAAATGCCACTGTGGTCTACTAGTCAAAGCAGAAAATTATGATGTTAGATGATATCAAGAATTTTGACATGTATTTGACTCACAATGTGCTCAGATGTCAATGGTTATTTCCTCAGATCCAGGATAAATAATTGAAATAGACTGGTAGAATCCCCACATTGATTCTCTGACCCATGGAGTGAGACAAACCAGAATAGTAAACCAAAAGCAATATCATTCCTGGGGAAATTGCCAAGATTATTGTCATCATTGAAACTTGAAAAATGCAGAACTGATGATACCCTGAATGTTCTCAGCTGTAGAAAAGGCAGATGAGTACTGGAGAATAACTGTGGATTATGATAAATTTAATTATGTGTTGGTTCCAATTATAGCTGCTGTTTCATGTGTGGGATTTTAAATATGGTCCAAGTGTGAGCAAATCAATGCAGGAAATGATTGTGCTATGTTTCTTTATATGGTTTATAAAGAACAGCCAAAGGCAGTTTTCTTTTACCAAGAAGGATCAGCAGTATACCTTTGTTGTATATTTTGGATTATCTCAACTCTCTTGTTCTTTGTCATTATCTAGACTTCAAGGACGTTGATCACTTTGACATTCCACACTTACAATGTTAGTAAACAAAATTTTATCTACCTGACTCTTTAAATGTGATTGCTGACATATTGTATTCTTTGGAGCAGTTGAAATCGCATTGGATAATCTATTCTTCAAAGGTTTGGTAGAAAGCAAAGCCATGTGAGGTAGTAAGTTGACAACCTTATTCATCCATAGAAATTAATCTAACTTTTACTCCTCTTTACTGGTTATTTTTTACAAATTATACTTCCCCACAAAATTATTATTTAATTCTCTTATATCTTTACTTTTTTTACCTCCTGAGTGGAGAGGCAAACTAAAGTCTTCTATTACATGTACATTTCTCATTTTATAAAATTGAGGTATTTGGTTCATGGATATTCAATATTACTCTATTTTCATTGTGAATAACTCTTTTGAGCATTACCAAGTGTCCTTCTTTGTTGGCCAGAACTCTGCCTTGACTAATCAGATTATGACTTCAGCTCTGTTTTTGTTTGCCTTTATCTTATATAATTTGCCATCCTTTTATTTTCAACCTTTCTGAATTACATTGTTTTAGTTATTTATCACATATGGCTATATAGAAAGTATACTTCTATATATTTATATATTTATAAACTATTTTGCTTTATTGTAAAACTTTTTCTGAAAATATGCGTGGTAAGTTCATTTACATTTAATAACATGAAAGATATTTCTGATCTTATTTCTATGGTATAATATTGTATTATGTTTTTCTTTACACAGATTTTTAAAAAGACTTAAATTAGTGGTCTCATTTCTTTGCTTTATTTTTTACGTGTAGTTCCTCTGATAGTCATGAAGATTTGTCTTTTGTTCTACTCATTATCTTTATAATTATGACTTTACATAATACCTCTAGTTATCTATTTCTTTTGACAGTAATTATTCCTAATTTGAATAATGATGAAAGTGTTCTATTTTATTTTCTCTTTCTTAACCTCTTCTTTACTTCATAATTTTTGTCAATAATATTAACTTATTTTATTTACATTTGTACTTCTAAATACACCTATAATTATATTATTGGTTTTTTCAGCCTTGAAGGATTCCTTTGACTCCAAGCTCATAGAGTACCTTTGTAATCAGTGAACTTACCTCCCGTTTTCTTTCCTCCTTTCTTCCCAATTTTAGTTGGCTGTATCATTGCTACCTATATGGACATATACCTTTCACATTCTTTTCTGTCACCATAAGCCTCACATTGTTTGAGTCCTGGTTGTATAGTTACTTACATTAAATACTCCTCACAAATTATTTTGCACAGTTTCTCCAGCTCATCTCTTGGTTGAAATTAGTTTTCCAATAGTTTCCTCAAGAAAGACTCATGGGAAAATTATTCCTTGGTTTCTTACATGTTCAGAATTGTTTGTCTGAAGTCTTTATACTCAAAGAACAACTTGGTTGAATAAAAAAATCCTTGGCTCACAATTTCTTCCCTTGAGTATTTTGTAGCTCTTTCTCCACTCCCTGATGCTGTGGAGAAATCTATAGACAGCTTTCTTCCCCCCCCCCAAATAAGTGTTTTGTTCTTTTTACACTACTGCCCAGAAGATTCATTCTATCTTTAAAGTCCAGAAAATTTACTAGGCTTGGTCCCAATGTTGAATTTTCTGGGTCAGTTTTTTTCTGGGTGAAGTGGGCCCTTAAAATATGTAGATTCAAATTTTTGGTTTGTCTGTTTTTTGTTTTTTGTTCTTCCTCTCAAGAAAGACTTTTTGAATTATATATTTAACTTGTTTTTTTGTTCTGTTGTTTTGATTTTATTTTTCAGATACTATAGCTATGAATCAGTTGGATATCTGTTACTTGTCTTCTATAATGCATTTTGCTCTCTAATCCTTTAAATTTTTCCTTTATTTCTGCATTATTTTGCTCCTTTTTGCTGGGCTACTTGTGAAAGCTTTTACATATATTTTTGTGTCTACAAATGATGTCTGTCCCCTAGTTTTATGGAAGTTAGGGATTATGGGTCTTTTTTTCATTTTTTTAAATTGTTAATTTTGAGTGTTCCAAAGAGTAGAGATGGTATCTTATGAAGTCATGTTTATATAAGAAAGCCCTCTAAGGATGTAAATTAAAATCAGTAACAAGATAAGATTGCCCTTTATTACCACCTCTATTTAAAATTTTACTGCAGATCCTGGCACATGGTAAAAAGAAGGAAAAAATGTCACAAAGATTGGAAAAGAAGAAATAAATGGTCATTATACACAAATGTTCACAAATGTGTGATTTTCTTTCCCCCCTCAAAGGAACAAATGTATGATTTTCTACATAAAAAACTCAAACTAAATTTACTTATAAATTATTAAAATTAGTAAGAGCTTAAAAAGAAGATAGATAAAATATAAATATAGAAATATCAGTTGCACATCTGTACCACAAAAACAAACAATACAAAATGCAATTCAAAAAGTTTATAATAGTCACAAAATATTTAAAGCATCTAGGAATAATTCTGAAAAAAAAAATGAGATAAAAGACCTGCATAGAGAAAAATCATAAAACTCTATAGAACTATATTAAGGAGATCCTAAAAGGAAGTCATATGATCTTCATGGTTAAGATGACTCAATACCATAATGAGGTCAAACCTGCCACATATTGGGCTAAAAATTTAATGTGAGTAAGGGAAGAGTATTTTATAAGGAATTTGATAAACTAATAATAAAATGTATATGGAAGAGAAAAGTGCCAATTAGAGTCAAAGTGATCCAGAAGAAGAAAAACATGAGGGGCTTTACGAATTATCAAGACACAGATTTACACTGACATAGTACAGTATGATATTGGCATAGAGTTAGACAAATACCCGGTAAAACAGAATAGAAAGCCTGGAAACATGCCTGTGTACATAAATTTGTTTTATGACAGAGGGTGCATTATAAATCAGTGGGTAAATGAAAGACTATTCAATAAATAAGGCTGAGATAGTTGATGGTCCATACGAAAAAAAAAGAAATCCATTAGACTCCTACTTCAATACCAGATAGATTAAGAATTACATATGAAAGTACAACTTGTTAAAAACTTAGGATATAATACAAAAGACTGTCTGTATGACCTTAGAATAAGGAATGACTTCCTAAATAAGACACAAAAACCACTAACTATAAAAGAAAATTAAACTATAAAATTAAAATTAAAAATTTCCATTCACCAAATGACATTATTAAAAGAGTAAAACAACAAGCCACAAACTAGGAGAAGATATTTGTACACATTTAGCCAATAAGGTTTATTCGTATATATCAAGAGAAAGAATAATCTATGTAACAAGAAGACAGAAGCAAATCATAGACGACTACATACAGTGTACAAACACTTTTGATAAAGATCTAAAACGAGCAAGAGAAAACAAGTTCTGTTTAGGATTACGTATATTTGGAATAAAAACTGTTTTTTAAAAGAAAGGGAGTAAAAAATACAGATCAGCGTAGTGGTTACCTCTAAGAGAATGAGACAGAGATGGATAAAGTGGAAGTACATGGATAAATAAATGTGATCATTTCTAAGTTATTTATTTGGACAATGATTTCATGGCATTTATAAGAGTTTAAAGAAATCTTTAAAGATTTTCTTTATGTTTTATATCCTGAATATATGTTATATATATCCTTCTTAAAATCAACTTTATTTTTGAATTATAATGTACACACAGAAAAATGCATCAATCATAAGTGTATAAGGTCAGCAAATTATCACAATGTTATCACATCCATGTAACCAGCACCCAGGTTAAGAAATACAATACTGCCATGCACATGCACACAAAAACGCTGCTTCTTATTCTCACTTTCCTTCCATAGATAACCAATCTCAGTATTCTCTTGCATGCAAGCAGTTTTACATATAAAATGTCAAAAATAATTTTAAGCAAAGAGAGCATGTTTCTGCTGATGTCAACTATTTCCAGGAAGGTTTTCATCTCTAACCAGACAAGAAATTTTATACAGTAAGGGAGGTAAGGGACACCTGCCTGCATACAAATCAAACTGCTACATCCTAAGAGCCAAAAGGGTAGTAAAAGTTAATAGAGTACCCTAATATTTCCTGAGAAATTACTATAGTTTGGTCCCAAGAAAATCCTCACATTAGGTCTAAACCCCTTTCTGCTTGAGATCTCATCAGTGGTTGAACACAATGGTACCGTGTCCCAAAGTCTTCTCTTTTCTAATCTATCTATGCTAATTTCTTTAGTTATTCTTTATGCAAGTTCCATTCTTTATAGAACTTTACCATCTGGGTGTTTCCCTCTGAGCATATAGCAATTTGAAAATGCCCATCTTGGATAACACACTTAAATCTAAGACATGAAACCATAAGAATTCTAGAAGAAAATGTTGGAAAAACTCTTATAGACATCGGCCTAGGCAAAGAATTTGTGAAGAAAACCCCAAAAGCAACCTCAGCAACAACAAAAATAAACAAATGGGACCTGATCAAATTAAGAAACTTCTCCACAGCCAAAGAAACTATTGCTAGAGTGAATAGACAACCTACAGAATGGGAGAAAATTTTTGCATGTTATACATCCGACAAAGGACTAATAACTAGAATCTGTATAGAACTCACGAAAATCAGCAAGAAGAAATCAAACAACCCCATTAAAAAATAGGCAAAAGACATGAATAGAAACTTTTCAAAAGAAAGATAGACTAATGGCTAAGAAACGTATGAAAAAATGCTCAACATCTCTAATCATCATGGAAATGCAAATCAAAACCACAATGAGATACCACTTAACTCCAGTGACAATGGCTTGTATCAAAAGTCCCAAAACAACAAATGTTGGCATGGATGCAGAGAGATAGGAACACTTATACATTGCTGGTGGGACTGCAAACTAGTACAACCTCTATGGAAAGTAGTCTGGAGATACCTCAAAGAACTAAAAGTAGAGCTACCATTTGATCCAGTAATCCCACTACTGGGTATTTACCCAAAGGAAAAAAAGACATTCTATAATAAAGACATCTGCACTTGAATGTTTATAGCAGCACAATTCACAATTGCAAAGATGTGGAAACAACCCAAGTGCCCATCAATACATGAGTGGATTAAAAAAATGTAGTATGTGTATACTATGGAGTACTACTCAAACACAAAAACAATGGTGAACTAACACCTCTTGTATTATCCTGGATGGAACTGGAACCCATTCTTCTAAGAATGGAAAAACAAGCACCACATGTACTCACCATCAAGTTGATACTAATTGATAAACTTTTATGTGCACATATGGAAGTAACACACTAATTGATTAACTTTTATGCACACATATGGAAATAACATTCATTGGGTGTCAGGCAGATGGGAGGGGAGAGGAGGGGATGGGTAAATTCACACCTAAGGGGTGCAGAGTGCACTCTCTGGGAGATGGGCATGCTTGTAGCTCTGACTTGGGCAGAGTAAAGGCAATACATGTAACCTAAACGTCTGTACCCCCATAATACTCTGAAATAAATTAAATTAATTAATTTTAAAAAAAGATTAAAATAGGATGCAATTTTGTGTTACTTTATAATTTTGCTTATAACATTGGAGACTAGCATAATAATATTATACAAACGAAAATGCCCATCTTAAAAATATGGTGCCAAGAACTCAATCCAATATATCAGCTATACTCTGACCCTTGCAGAATCCACTGGGACTATTACTTTCTTACCACTGTACTGTTTAATGTAGCATAAAACTATATTGTATTAACTATGGTTTTTTATTTCCAAATATTAAAGGAGTATAAATGTTTTTATTACAGGGTTAGCTTTTATAATGGTTAAGTCAGGGCTATTAGTGTGCCCATTACCCAAATAGTGTTCATTGTACCTGTTAGGTAGATATTTACCCCTCCCTACCACCCCCTCCCCCTTCTTTATTTCCAATAATTTTTACTTCTGTCTGTGCCCGTGTGTGCCCACTGATTAGTTCCAAAATATTAGAAAGTACATGTGGTGTTTGCTTTTCCATTCCTCAGATACTTCACTTAGCATAATGGTCTCCACTTCCATCCAAATTGCTGCAAAGAGGCTGGTCTGGTGGTAGTGGGTTATCATAACTTATTAACATTAGTGTCATTAAAGTTGGTATACAAACCCCCACTGCTAAATTTGACTGGCTTTAAAAAGTTGCTGCAAAGACATTAATTCATTTCTTTTTATGGCTGAGTAGTACTCCATGGTATATGTATACCACATTTTGTTAATCTACTTCTAAATTGATGGGCACTTAGGTTAATTCCACATCTTTGCTATTGTGAATTGTGCCGCAATAAACATTCAAGTGCAGGTGTCTTTTTGATAGAAAGACATCTTTTCCTTTGGGTAGATACCTAGTAGTGAGATTACCGGATCAAATGGTAAGTGTACTTTTAGCTCTTTGAGGAATGTCCATACTGTTTTCCAAAGAGGTTGTACTAATCTGCAGTCCCACCAACAGTGTATAGGCATTCCCTTCTCTCTGCCTCCACACCAGCATCTATTGTTTTTGGTCTTTTTAACAATAGCCATTCTGACGGGGTAAGGTGATATCTCATTGTGGTTTTAATTTGCATTTCCCTGATGATTAGTGATGTTGAGCATTTTTTCATACGTTTGAAAAGCGTCTGCAACAGCAAAGGAAATAACCAACAGAGCAAATAGACAACCTACAGAATGGGAGAAAATATTCACAAACTATACATCTGATAAAGGGCTAATATCCAGAATCTACAAAGAATTCAAGGAAATCAGCAAGAAGAAAACAAACAACCCCATTAAAAAGTGGGCAAAAAACATGCACAGAAGCTTTTCAAAAGAAGATAGACAAATGGCCAACAAACATATGAAATAATGTTTAACTATGGTTTTATATCAGCCTTGTAACCACACTCACTGGCTATGTTAAACCACCAAGTCCACTTTCACATAAACTCTACCATGATTTTAACCTCTGTTATTCTGTTCCTACTTAAATAATTAACTTATTTACTTATATCTATGTTTGGCCTACTTTCATTGCATTATTATCTATCATTGATAGTCTATCCTCCAGTGCTTGGTTTGAGAGATAGATCGACATTGAATTTTACATCGCTGTGACTGCTTCCTTTTAAATAATTATTATTTTATTTTCATAAATTTCTTAACTAGGACAGGATTATTTCTCATCAATATTAGATAACTAAATCGAACATAGCACTGTCCCAATCAGATTTTAAGTGGCAGATCCTATACCAAGCTACTATTTTGGAACCAAGAGTTCTTTTCACTGATCTAGACTGCTTCTCTCAAACTTAGTGGTTTTAGGCTAATTAAACTTAGCTTTAAAAACCTCATTCACTAATAAGGACCTAGAATGTACAATTTTACATCTGCATGGTGACTGCTTTCCAGTTTTAAAGAATCACATGTATTATTTTATTTTCATAAATTTCTCTAACATAGGACAGGGATTATTTTTCTCATTCAAATATTAGATAAACTAAAAATCAGGAACATAAGCAACTTGTCCCAAATCAGATTTTTTAAGTGGCAGATCCTATACCAGAGGCTACATATTTTGGAACCAAGAGTTCTTTTCACTGATCTAGACTGCTTCTCTCAAACTTAGTGGTTTTAGGCTAATTAAACTTAGCTTTAAAAACCTCATTCACTAATAAGGACCTAGAATGGGGAAATGCACCCTGAGAAGAAAGTAGATTGAGGACAGAGCCTGGCAGAAGGAAACCTGAAATCACTCCACTCTCATAAGTTAGTGCTAACAAAATTGGTGATTCCAAGAATCACGCAAAGGGAATAACAATACACATTTTGATAGCATAAATCATGACACACATGTCAAGAAAAACAATTAAATCATTCTGGCTTCAACTTAGGAAATTGTCGAACATTTCACAGCACAGCCCTCTTTACTTGTGATGTGACTCACATGTTGATGTTCCTACCCATTGCAAGAAATAAAGTAGGCTGAGGTTGAGCAATCTAGTCCAGTTTACTGGAAGAAGGCCTGCAAAGTCATGCATCAGATTCCTCAGAGGCTGTATTAAAGGGAAATGTGGGACAGGAGTAGTGTTCTGGATCCTTGTTCAGAGAGCAAGTCTGTGTACATGAAACGTAACATATTAGGGTTTCCAAATATTTCAATTGGGTACCTTTACAATAGATGTGCATGAATGATTACAATGTCTTCAATTGTGACTTTACTAGTTATTAGGGAACTAAAGGTGATGAGTGGTCTTTAAGTTAAAGAAATTTAACTTGAAAACCAAATACTACTAATTAAAAAGCATCATAGTGTTCTAGGATGGCTAATAAATAGAAACTAGTGTGTGCCTTTGGTCCAGTTATTTCACCACTCTGCATCTTTATTTAGCATTTCTAAATTAAAGTACAAAAAAAAAACTAGGCAGAATTATTTTTTCAAAGCAAAACTACAAAGAACTTCACAGTACTTCTAGACAAAACTGTGTGCAAAGGATGGAAAGCCAATACTTGCATGGAATCCCAAGTCCAAAAATCAATAAAATAAAATAAAAATTGAAAAATACTGGAATAGTTTTGTCTAATATGTCACACTACTCTCAGTAACTGAAAGTGAGTCTAAATACTATAATCCCGGGGTCCCCAACCTATAGTGAGTTGTATAATTATTTCATTATATATTTACAATGTAATAATAATAAAAATAAAGTGCACAATAAATGTAATGTACATGAATCATCCCGAACCCATACCCCCTCCTGGGTCCATGGAAAAATTGTCTTCCATGAAAATGGTCCCTGGTGCCTAAAAGGCTGGGGACCACTGCTAAACATTATATATTTGAGTATGAACTGGCATAAAGAGTCATGGTTAACATCTGATTTGTATTCAGAAAGCAAATTCTGGCAGATATATGTATTGAAAAAACATACTAGAGGCAGATTGGAAATTTTGTCTAAGAAAAACTGACCATAATCTGAACAAAGGAAGCAGCCTATCCTGAGAGACAGCTTACCTTTGCCAAGAGCACTCACTGATTCATTTCTTTCACTGCTATACTCCTCTATCCAAATGTTTTGTGTGTGTGTGTGTGTGTGTGTGCTAGTATCATCAGCAAGTCTCTAAGCCAGACTTACAAGTTCACAATTTCTTTCTTTCTTTCTTTCCTTTTTTTAAAATTTTTTTTGGCTTTATGTTTTTTAGTGCAGTTTTATGTGCACAACAAATTTGGGAGGAAAGTTCAGAGAATTTCCATCTATCCACCTGCCCCCACACATGCATAACCTCCCAATTACAATTGATGAAATTACATTGACAGATCATAAATCACCCAAAGTCCATAGTTTGTCTTAGGGTTCACCATAATTTTGTTCTTAAAAAACTTAACATCATAAACAGAGATAACAACATATATTTTCTTAACCTGAAATTTCAGTAAACACAATGGTTAAATATAAAATTGGGCTTTAGACCCAATCAAACCTAGTTTCACCATCAGATCTGACATTTTGCTCCTAGAAAAATGGATTACTTCACTTTTTTCCATTTTTTAAAAGAATCATGAAAAAGCAGAACCGAAAATACTGTGATTAGCTCTCTGATAACCAGAATTTTCAGTTAACGACAATATTTTCAGTCCAGAAAGAGAAATAAAAGAGAGAAAGTACAAAAATTCAGCTCTATTCACATTGAATTTTCTACTCAGTTTGAAGCATAAATATACTCCAACACGTTAACTTGAGCCCTGCCTGTTTGTGCTTTCATCATGCCTAGAGGAAACAAGCCAGGATCCGGCCAGGGCTTACATCTGTGAGGTCTCAGCAATTCACATACACCAAGCTTTCAGAAAAGGCAGAGGGATCTATTTCCCCATCAATTGCCAGGGGCATTGGCAGATTCTGTTTAACGCCAGCAGGACCAACTGGACCCCCGAGAATTCCCACTTAATTAAGACATTAGCTCCTAACATACTGAAGAAAGCTTCCTAAATTCACATATTGAGAGTGAAATGAGGATTTCCTCGTTGAGACATGTTGAAATCTGATTTCAGCTCCCTTTTGTGTACAGCAACCTGCACCGCGTAAAGTGTCAGCTCAGCCTAGCTAACTTCGTTAGAGGGAGGGCCAGTGACAACACTCAGTTGATTATAAAAGAAAGGGAAGAGACTCTGAATGATTATAGAATTCTTATAATGTGCATAGTGTTATTATGGCACTCTGCCCAGGGCTCATCAAAGATAAATGAGCTTTGAAGAGTGGGTTTTTTTATATTAAAGTTAATAGCCATTCCCTTTCTTTCCTTTTTGTTTTTCAAACTGGCAAGGGAATGGAAAAGACATCAAAGCAGTTTTCCTATAAATCTATATGAAAATGAATTTCAGAGTCAACTTTTCTGCTTTTATTACTTACGGTGTTTTTATTTTTTTGGAAGCTGAAAGGGAACATAATTCAGTGCCTTTCAAATTGCTTTGGAGAAATAGAATAAATCCAATATATATGGAAAAGTTTATGGGGTTTTTTGGTAAAATATATACAACTCTGAGATCTTTCTCTGATACTAAGATTGTTTCTAAAAATTTTTCTTCAAAGTTTTTCATATACATTTTGCTAGATTTCCTAGACACTTAGTAATTTATAATTCTGAAGTCCAATGACAGGAGACAAGGTTTAAAATTTCGGTTATATGAAGCTATTGTCTTTCCTAAACTGCTATTCCTAAAATCCTCATCAAAACATTAAAATACAATAACAATCTTTCATTTTAGTTTCTATGGCTCAGAATTTTGATGGGAAATAGGATGGGGGAGAGTGACCATTAATATTGCAACATCAGCCTCTGAATGTGCTCCTTGTGTGTGAAATTATATTTTTATGACACTTCTCCGGTTTTGTTTGAATCAGCTCTATTGAAAATCATCTTGAACCCAATTTTTATTCAGTATCTGCCTCTCAATACACATTACTCCTGTAACTGTTAAAGATTTGTTGGTTCAGCTTTTCAGGCAAGGCTATTTGAATGCACAAGGGGGTTGCCAGAGTGTGCTTATGACTATGTCAAAGTTAAACAATTCCAAAGTTGCTTAGTTCCATCAGTAGTTAAATCTCCATTATACATTAAGAGAAAGGTCAAAGTTTATACCTCCAAAAAAAAAAAAAGGAACTAGCTCTAGTAACATGGTGCTACTTCCAAATTATTAAGCTGAGGCAACCATGGACTCCAAGCAAATTATCTTCAGATGGAAGGTAACCTCAGAGCCAAGATAAATCCTACTGAAAGAAAATCCTAAGCAATGATATTAATTGTACCCCTGATTGAACACTGGGTTCATCATTTTGTAAATGGTTTACCACATATAAAAATAAATATCACTAACCAGACATATATGATTAACAACCAAAATCATTAGCCCTCCTTTATCTGTTGTACCCAAGAGGATGTTGTTTATGCTGATTGGAAGAACCATGGGTAAGAGAAAGACATTTCCCCAGGTTTGCTTCATTTACCTAAATTGCAGTTGCCTCACAGAGTGGGAGGTGGAAATTAATAGACATGAATATGAACATAGTAAAACTCCAGTGCTTTATATCAGAAACCAAACCATTAACACAGCAAGGAAAACCTTAAATAGATGTTAAAGAATTGAAAAACGTTTACCCCTTTGAAAGTCAACCTTTCCTAAATGTGCAGAACAAAATTGACAGCCATGCAGGGGTGTTAATGGTATTGAAACTGTAGGGAGCAAGGCTCTTGCCCCCCTAAGTGTGACTGACCCCATGAACAAATTTCAATGACCCCTATATGTTCTTTATACTCCTTTTCCTTAAATAACTACTTGATATTTTGAGTTGTTTCCCAGAAACGGTGGATTTTCTGCAAGACAAAGGAGCTGAGATTCTGAAGGCCCCTGGGTAGACTTCCTGAAGCCAAGATTCCCCATCCCCCACAATCTGCCCCCAATGCACATAGCCCCTTGTTAGTTATACCCATGACCTGCCCCATGGCATGTGGTCCCTCCTTTAAAAGCCCATGATCTCCATCAGTCAGGGAGAAGGATTTGAGGCAGTGTTACAGCCCGACCAGGTTCATTACCTACTGCTCAAGAGGAAGCCAATGCACTGAGACAGCAGGGTTTACAGCAGAGAAAGAGTTTACTATCACAGGCACCATGCGAGGAGGTGGGAGGAATTTCTCAAATCCATCTCCCCGAAAATTTGGGAGAAAGGGTTTTTAAAGATAGTTTGGCAGGCAAAAGGCTAGGCAATTGGGTCTGCTAATTGGCTGGATTTGGGGTGGAAACACAGGGTTGTAGAAATTGTCTTCTTTGCTCCATGGGTTCTTGGGTGGGGGGTTGCAATACCAGTTGAGTCAGTTCCTTGTTTTGGGCCACTGGTCTGGGTGGGTCAGTTGTTCCACTGGAATGCAGGGCCTGGAAGATATCTCAAAAACTAGGCGTAGGTTTCACAAGGGTGATGTTATGGATGGAGAATGTTAAGAATCTTTATGACCATCAGCTACGTGACTCCTAAGTAGCAATTATAGGAAAGCAAACTAGGGGGCAGTGGTTGGTTATTGTCATTATTTTTAGCTATGCCTGTGCCTTTGCAAAGTTTAAGCCCTTGCCACAGTTCTCACTTTGCACCACTTTATTATTTGTAAAGGGCTATTTCTGCAGCTTCTCCCATTCATATTAAAAATTCCTTTCTTCTTTGACAATCCTTGTTGTCTCAACATTTGAATCTTTGTGCAACGAGTAACTAGACCTAGACTGAAACTCCCTTGCAGTTTCAACAACATAGGGATCGCTGAAAAATCACTGATTGGCAGATTGATTAATAGGAGAAAAAAGCTACAAATTTATTTAACGTGTATACATGGGAACCCTCAGAATGAAGATTCAATTCCCCAATGGGGTTTAGGAGCTTATATGTCTGTGGCAACTGGAAATGTCTTGAAAAACAAAAAAGAAGAAAGAAAAGAAAGAAAGAAAAGATAAATTTCTGATAAAATGGGTCATGAGGATGGGGGAGAAGAGGAATTCTGATGAAGGGCAATAAAGGATTACTAGGGTGGGATGACTGGGGAACGGAGATTAACTGGTAAATATTAATAGTTCTCTTTAGAATTTAAATGAGTTTAAGACAAGGGACATAATCTTCTTAAAGAGTCTGTTCAGATGTGGTCACATTCCTGGTCTTACAGAAAAAGGAGGGGAAGAAAAGAACAATTGTTCTCCTTTGTGGGTCTGGATGTCTGGAAGATAAAGACACTTCAAGGATTTGGGGAGTGCCAATGGTGGGTTGAGGGGAAGGCCAGAGAGATCTTGAGGCTTCTTCAGTCAGTCCAGCATGTCAAAATGCCTGATTTTGTGTAAAATATTGCTAATTTCCTTCAAAACTGTCCCAAATTTAGAAGACTACTGCAGATATGGCTAACATGATCTTTCCCCAAGGACTAAACCAATGTTTCTCAGCCCGGACTAAATGTGAGAATTATCTGAAGAGCACATGACATAATTGATCGGAGTTGGAGAAGGGTAAGCATATAAAGCTCTCCAGATAACCCTAATGTGCAAAGATGGAGGGGCAAACAGATTGGAAATAGTGCAGAAAATTTTCAAAATTTTCACCTTCAGAAAAAAATGTATGCAGGCTCCTACTAATGTAGGGATAAAGCAGAAAAGGAAGGTCAAGAGAGCCTGAGTGCAGCCAGTTTGACCGATACCAGACCCTAACCACCCTAAACAAGGAAGTTGCCAGCATGTCACTGGCCTGGGACCACTGGAGGATGGATGAATTACTAAGCTGGATGCCTTACAAACTGTTTGTGCTTACCTTTCTGTAACAGCAGTTTATGGTTAACCTTTATGGCCTGACTTCAAGATGATGCTGGTCATGTATGGCTGTTTCCTCATGGGGTTTTTGAACATTTAAAAAAGTTACCATTGCCCCATGAGGGGTCCCCTTCCTGCTCAGGAAAGTACCCCTACTCTCTCTGTGGAATACTATCATCTGTTGTCTGTCTCTGTCTCCATAAAACCTTCCTGTAGCTAGCTGGCTCGCTCTCGAATTCATTCCTGCACGAAGCCAAAAACCTACTTGGTGAGTTCAGGAGCCTTTCCTCCCTTCACTGGGGCATCCCCTGCATCACTACCACTACTACCACACCAAATAGCAGCCCTCTAAAAGAAGGAATAGTTTTGCTAGAGTGCATGGAAAGAAAATGATTGTATTAGTAGATCGCAATCTGGTAAGTAGTAGTAGAATTTCTCCTTTTCTTATAATCTCCACCATATACGGCAGTGTTTCAAAATTTAATACACTATGTTAGAATGCAGATAAAATATTTTGCTTTGATTGTGTCTGTAGCTTCCTCCAAGACAACAACCTTTGGGTTACAGGAAAAAAATATATTTAATAGAAGTTTAAGATTGGTCTGATTCAAAAGTCAAATTAGTCCTCCCACAGTAATATTTTTTTAAACAAAACAAACAAAAAACCTCAGTTTCGCAAATATTCTCCTCATTCCCTGCCTCTTTTGCCAAGTCAAGCACGATATGGTATGTGTCTGTGAGTCTTGTGACATGAGACAAAAGTGAAGGGGATCTCTGTCATACAGGTCCTCAAGAGTGCATGGATAGCATCATCTGGTCTCTGGCAGGATGGTCCCCTGTCTAACTGTTCACTGGATAACATATTTACTTTGATGCTCACCTCTGGCTAGTGAGTCCTCTGATGTGGCATTGGCCAACTCCTTTGTGCTGACTTGACTTCTTCTCCATCCCTGCTTCCTGCAGACTCTTCGGTATCTGCCAAATCATCCACCAAACCTTAAGGTTTCATAAGCCACCCCCCGAACTCCATCTAATGCTCAACTCACAGTTTAGAAGGTGGTAATTCTGCCATCTCTTTATCTTCTTCTTGGAAAATATGATAATTTGATCTTTAAAAAGATGTCTTGAATTGGAATAAAATAGAATGGCATTCAAATATACTTGGTTTTTGGAGGGCTCTAATTTCATTGTATGCTGCAAGTTTCCCTCACTCTTCACTTATTTTTCCTGTCTTTTGTTTGTTTGTTTTTTAACCTCTATGCTCTCTCTTAGAGAGAATTTGAGGATATAAAAGCTGATTAGAGTTTATCCTATTAAGTAAGCAAAAAGGGATTGCCTCAGTTTTTGTTTTTGTTTTCTATTCTACTTTACTTCCTAGTTCAAGGGCAAAAGCACCACATCAGGACAAGACCACAAAATATTTGCCTTCTTGAACCCCAGTCTATCATATGAGGAGTGAAAGGCCGTAGAAGTTGAAGTGAAAGGTACAAAGTTAAAAATGCGGAAGCTACCATGCTGTTGACCCATCTGAATATTTAAAGTTATCTATTTAGAAACAGGAGGGATTTTACCATTATTTTCTAAAAATACTATTTTGGGAAGAAGTAAAATTTGTAAAATTGAACACTAAAATGGCTATTAGAATTTTCAAGGCTGTAGTTCTTAAAATGTTAAACAGCAGGGGGAAAAAACTATATTTCTATAGTTGCTTATCTGTCTAATTTTAAATGGCAGTTTTCTAAAAATATCATATTCATTCATTCAGAAACATAACACTTTTGGTAGGAATGCACTTAAATTTTAGTGAAGTAGGTATATAATAATCACTGTGTGTGTGTGTGTGTCGGTATGGGGGTTGTAAAGAGAGAGAGAAGGAATTTATTCTGGCTGAAAAGATGGAAGCTAGACTGAAAGATCACTCAATGAGTCAACATCATGGTGCAAATGAAAACTCTTTACTTATTTACTTATTTAAAATCACCCCAGGGTGCAAACTGGAGCAGTAAGAATTAATTAGGCTACTCAAAATAGAACACCAATGACCAAGAACAATTCAATTCAACCAAAGATGAATTTTTAAATATCTCTCACTTTGCATCCTAAAAATGACTATAAAATCCATTTGCCCAACCAGCATAAGCAGCTAATGTTTTTCACTCCACTTGTTCTATTGCTCATTTTTTTTTTTTTTTTTTTTTGGTGGCTCTGGTCTATGACTTAATTTATCCAGCTGTAATTTAGAAATTCAGAGAAAATACTTTCTCCCCTCCATCACTGGACCACAGAACAGAAGTGATTATAAAGATGACACACTATTTGACCTTTGACCTTTCTTAGGTAAAAATCATTATAGATGCATGTATTTTTTATAGACATGTATATATGTGTTTTTATATCTCCAAAATACTTTATTTCATGGCCTGAGTTTGTGAACCTTTCAAAGTATCTCCTACATGCCATGAACTTGCTTAACTTCTAGCCTACTTGTAGTTCTATGCTAAAAATATATTTTTAAAATATGCAACTGGCTACAAAAAGCTTATAAAGCTACCAAATGTCTCTGTTTATCACTGATAAACAGTGACTTGAATGAAGAATAAACTGTGTTCACTGTCAGACTCTGCCTTTGATGCATCCAGCTCTAGTCTATGTACTATTCACCAGAAGCCAATCCTAAGGAAAAGAGATTGAGGGGGGAAAAATATGACCACAAGATGTACTATTTCCAAAAGGCCTGTGAAGTGTGACAAGCATGCTGTTGTCTGCCTTGTTCATTGTGTTCACTGGAAAAGGCACAGAACAGTGGTATCTATCTGCCCCCTAAAAACAGATTTAGGTTCAACATTGTAAGAAATGATTTGATCATAAAGTCAGGAAAGTGAAAGCAGAGGAGGACCTGAGTGGGGGGTGTATGGCTTCCCCACCCTAAGAGATTAAGCATTAGCTCAACAGTCATTGAAAGGATGGATTCGAATGGGTCAGATGTTTCCACATCATAGGAGGGAGTGTGAATACAAGACCCTGAGGTCCTTTCAACAACTATTTCCCACTATTTTTATTATCTCATTAATTCTGCCAATTTCCTTATGAGGCTTTTATGTGGTATTATTATATTTTACTGGAGGAAAAACTCTAGGAAAGGTGAAGTGAAATTATGTGTTTGAGGCCATGTGAGTCATCAACCAGGCCTGGAATAAGCCACCTATGCACTTTTCAGACAAATTTTAGGGTCTGTGGCCTCTCTGATAACAGAAGTTATAGGATATTTGGATTCTAGACCCAGTTTTCTCCAAGTGGATCTATTTTTTTTTCAAAAACATGAATGTATTAGAAATTAGTCACATGTGAATAAACCTCATGCATGGCTCCCTAAACCAATTAACATGTCAGATCTAATGTACTATTAGACAAATAATTTGAAATATTTGCAAAAGAGCAGCATGAGAATTTAATCTCTGCAATTAGGCAGAGATTTCAGTAAATTCTTGATATGCCTGAGGGAGCTTATAACTAAAAAAGAGCCACTATTTTTGCTGCCTCTTTTTTGTGTGAGGAGAAGACAATGCTGGGAGGCTCCATGGGTTCCAAATCCTGGTATCGGAAGGAAGTTTAAGAGCTATATATGGCATCAGGTTGATAAGCAAACTAGCCAATCAAGAGAGTCATCTAACCTCATCCTAAAGATCTACAAAGATAGAAGTTACAAATCCTTTGAATTGGAGGTTTCAGAAGGTGGCAAAATGTTTTCCTTGGATCTTAAATGAGTTTCTTTTACTACAATTATTTTAATCCTATGAAATGGAATAATTAAGCAATCTATAATTTCATGTATAGTTCCTAGAAATTCTTCCCAGTATAAATAATATCAAATTCTTTTCACTTTCTTCAAGGGTATTTTCTAAACATATCAGTTTGATGATGAAAATCTAGCGCATACAGGTGATGAAAATCTGGTATTTACAGAAAATCTAGAGTGTATAGTCTATGAAATAACTGGCTTTTCGCTGTTTGCCTATATGGTTTCCTGGGCTTGAACAGGTGGTCAACTAAAGGTCAGATTTAAAGGAAACTGAAAGGACCATCTTAGCTAGATGCATTTTCTCACCATTCCCTTATAGTGCCTAAAATAGAAATGTTATTTCTTTGGGGTAAGGCATAACAGTACCTTGTTAAAATGAAAATACTATCAAGTTAAGAGCTCAGCTATTATCTAGAAATTATATATCATATTATCTAGGTAAGTATCTAGCAAAAAGTTCACTTAATCATATGATTTAGAGATTTTTTTACAAGATTTAACTAACTCTGTTCACATTCTGGACTCTGAAAGTCTGGGACACCAGACAAGTATATTCTGAGGGAAGACAGAGAAGATTCAGCACATCCACATGGAAATTTCCAGGAGGCTTGACCTGAGTGCCAACGTGTGTATTTTGATAGCCTCCAAAGCGAGGCTAAAGACCAATGAAAGAGGAACAGGAAGATTTTGAAAATAAATTCACTGACTATATACTTTTGCCTAGAGTTGGCCCTAACATTATATATCTTCAACTGAAAGTGTGAATTACACATTATGCATGGTGAAAAGAGAACTCACTGTTCTATGTGATTATCTTCATTTTGGTTCCAGTGTTCTTAGAATTGTACAGATAAAGGAAAAGCAACCAAATTCTTTTCCCCTTTATTTCTTGTCCTCTATCTCCTTGTCTCTTTTCTCCATCCCAATAATTTTCTCTTATGTCCCACTTCCAAGTCCACAGTACCCTTGCCAAATACACACTAATTTTATAACTTAATCTTCTGTGGCCCACATTTTAGTCTAGGATATTTAAATATATTGCCAGAAAAATAGGGCAATATTGTGGGAATCTACCTACTTCAAAATCTGAAGCATATGTCCCCAAACGGAAAGAAAGGGAACATACATTCAACAAATGCTGTCACAGGGTAAACGGGCATCACTCTCCTCTCAGTTTAGACTTTGTTTTTATCTCCCTATTCCTTTCCTTCTTTACTGACACCCTAAATAGTTGCAGAGAGCAGGATTTTCTAAAGCATTTTGAACCAGTAGTTTTGAAGGTAAAGCAAGGAATGTTTCACAACAAGCACAGTGAGCTCCTTCCTCTCCTATTCTTGCAGCCAGCTAGGATGATTTGATTCCAGAATCTAAGCCCAGCCACATGCTTGACCCCATGTTCTATCACCATGTACTGGGCAGAGCCATTCATTAACTGGCTTTCTGTGCTAGCTGGCTGTGTATGGGGAGAGCTGTCAGGTTGGAATGACTCAGTTCCCTACTCTGTGATTAAAATTGACCTTGGACATTCTATTAATTACTCCAAAGAAGTACACATGAAACAATGATCAGATATACTCAGAAATAAAAGCCAAATTCAATATTTTCTTAAAATGGTAACAGTAGGTCCTCAGATAACGTCCTTTCATGCAATGTCATTTCATTGTAATGTTAATGCAGAAAAAAAAATCCATTCCCTAGCCAAGACCAGTCTGTGTGGAGTTTACACATTGTCCCCATGCCTGTGTGAGTTTTCTCCAGGTACTCCAGTTTCCTCCCACATCCCAAAGATGTGCATGTTTGGTGAATTGGTGCCTGAATGGTCTCAGTCTGAGTGAGTGTGGGGTGTTGGTGTGAGTACACCCTGCACAGAATGGCGTCCTGTCCAGTGTTGGTTCCTGCCTTGCACCCTGAGCTGCAGGGAGAGAGAGGCTTCAGCCACCCCTGACCCTGAACTGGAATAAGCTGGTAAATAATTATCTTGTTTTTATTAATCTTTCTTAAATGTATGTATAGCTCACATTTATTTAAATGTTTAATATTATATGTGTTTTGGTCTTTATTTAGAAGTTTGGTAATGTTTTTGTGACCAGAAATATGCCATAGGGACTTAACTCTTGTGCATGTGTTTATATTTTTTTATTTCAAAATATTAAGGGGGTACAAAAGTTTTTGTTACATGGATACCTTGTATAAGGCTTAAGTCGGGACTTTTAGTGTGTCCATCACCAGAATAGTGTTCATTGTACCCAATGTGTAAGTTTTTACCCCTCACCCCCCTTCCCCCCTTCTTAGTTTCCAACATCCTTAACATCTCTTTCTTTCTGTTTGTGTGCCTGATTTAGCTCCCAATTATTAGACAGTACATGTGGTGTTTATATCAATTAGCCTGTGGTAAAATTGGTTTTGTTATACATCATTTCACTTAAAGTTGCAGGTTCCAAGAACCTATCCGTGACATTAAGTGGGGCCTTACTCTATACTATCAATGTCAATGTTACCCTTAATGAGTTGACCTCACTCTGTGTGCTTGTGATGTTTTCTTCACTGGTTTCTATGCATTATTTACACTTTATCAAGCATCAAGCCAGCCTGGCCATGAGCAGTCCCCCACAAGGAATATTTTAACCATGAGCAGCAGCCATGTAAGAAACTGAAATTGTCAGAGTATGAAAAATCTTTAATAATTCAATTAACGGACAATAAAGGAGAGCATAAGTAGAACAAAAATATAACATTGCATTGAAGAATAAGCTTGTAAGTGGCCATGTTCCATGGTTTCTTTTCTCTTCAGGGTTCATCATAAATTCCATCTGGAGAAACAAAGGAAGGCCCATTGACCGTCACCATCTTAGTGGATGCCTAATGATGAGGAAAATAGGCCACTGTTGCTTCCCCCTGTATCTCTCTAAGCATCCAGTAAGGAGAGGTTAAGTTCATGGAAAGTCCATCCTTCCATTTGTTCAGCCCCAAAGCCTTGGAGTCAATTTTTTACTGTATCTCTCTCTCAGGCCAGGTCCAGTCCATTAGGAGATTCTGTTAGCCCCAGCTTCAGCTTAGATCCATAATATGGCCATGTCTAACCTTTCGACCATTACCACCATGTCACCATCATCTGTTACCCAGAGTACATAATAGCCCCCTGACTTACCTCCTTGTTTTGCAACACAATACCAGTGATCCTGTTAACAGGTAAGTTGGAACCTCCTATTCCTCTGTTTCAAATGCTCCAGTGGATTTCCACATCTCCTAGAGTACTAGCACAAGTCCTCACAATGCTCTGCAAAGCTCTTTATTATCGAGTTCTCCCCTCCCCAGCACATAGCACTTACCTTCATATCCAGTTGATCTCACCCTTGCTCACTCTGATTCAGCCACACTGGCCACCTTGCTGCTCCTTGAAAACACCAAGCACATGCCTAACTCAGTGTCTCCTAGCTGTTCCTCTGCCTAAAATGCTTTTCCTCAAGACAAGTACAGGGTTCACTCTCTCACCTATTTCAGGTTTTTCTTAAATGTCTCCTCCATAAAACCCACCCTGACCACCTCATTTACATTTCAGCCCCTCCCCCCGATGCCCCTTACCCTCTTCTATTTTTTGTTTCATCACTTGTCAGCTACTACATTATTTTCTTATTTATCACATTATTGATTATCTCTCTTTGTTCTACCCCTACATTCCACAAGAACAGAGATTATTGTCTTTGTAGCTATCATGAACTATTATTTGTGCTCACCACTACTTCTATGTTACTGTAGTTAATTGACCCACCACTGGATCTTATTATTTAATGCATTCATAAAGAAGCTTATAGATTACTATATCATAAATTTGTTTTTTAAAATATTTTAGTAACTTTGTTTCAATAAAATTGATTTACTGAAGTAAAGGGAGAGTAGGCATACAATCCTAAGCAAGGAAAGCTATGCTTAGATGCCTTCTGCTCATGGCTCTAAAGCTAGGGTTATTTTATGATATCTATCTCAGGTGTCAGCCACCAGATTTACTTTCTTCTTGTGAGGAAACCTTCTGCTAGGGGATCCCTAACCACTAACTATAGATACATAGTGTGCCATTAGCATTTCTTACCAGAAGTGAGCTTCCTATAACTCTGATATACCCAAAAAAGCCTGAAACTTCCTTCTCAAAATTCTGTGAGTGTGGTAAGAACAGGACCTATTTTCTATGTGTGTGCTTTTCTTCTGTTAACCTTTTGCAGTCCTAGTTTGTTTTTCCACAGAACTTTACTTCTCTCATCCCCACACTCCTCTTTAAGTTCCAGTTGCAGACTTTTGCAGCTTTCTTCCTTATGAAATGCATAAGTGGGCTATCAGGTCAAGCTTCCCGGTTTAAATTCTATTTATAACATGTATTTTCCACAGCTGAATTTTTCCTACATTTCTTAAGCAGCATTCAGCAGGAAGTGTGTTTATGTGTGTGCCTGTATACACATGTGCTTCAAATGACTAAGGTCCCTAGATAAGCTAGGGAGTGTAGGCAAATTAGACACTAAATCTTACAAGATCATTTCTCATAATTTCTTGGAACTAGTGTGTGGGCAGGAAGACTGGAGCTTTTTATGTTCCACTACATAGTATAACCATATAAAAATTTCAGTGCCATTCAGTAGCTTTGATTTTACATTAGCTCCAAGCCACACATAGATGTGACATATATCAAATAGAACAAATTAAATAGAAAATTTAAATAGAAGCTATGGCCCCACCTATGGTGAAATGACCAAAATTTTTTATTCTAACCTTTTTTGTTCAGTGAATGTTGAAATCTGCAAAAAGCTCTCATTTGAGGAAACATGTCCTTTGTCCTTTCCTTTGCTTAAGATGATGACATTTTGAGAAATTTGATAAAAATTAGTTCAGCAAGTATTATCGCTGCAGAGAAGCAAAAGCCATCTTCTGATGGTAAACTTGAGAGCCAGGAAAATATCAACCAACCCAAATGGCTGAAAATAAAATGTCAGAATGAGTAGACCTTGCTGAACACATGACACTTGAAATAGCTGTCACGAACAGGACTCTTTCAGGACTCCTTTAGGAGTGCACTCTGTGGACAGGAACTACACTCCAGAAATAAAGGAAGTAAATACGCATTTCTCCTTCTGCAAAGGAGAGGCTTAATCAAAGACTAAATACCTCTGGGGCCCTTGGCCTCCTCTTCAGGACAGACCACTCTGATGGTCCATCAATACCACAAGCTCCCTGTCATCAAGGGTGTGTGGTGCAGGATCCAAACACTTGGGCATGGCTACTCCAACACCAAACACACACAGACACACATCCAGCATGTGCTCTTGTTACTAATGAGATGCAACTAGTTAATTTGTTCATTAACTACAGTCATTCACCATGTAATGACATTTCGGCCAATGATGGATCACATACTTGACAGTAAGATTATAAGATCTTGCTTATAATCTCATAAGATTATAACACCTTATTTTTATTGTACCTTTTCTATGTTTAAATACACAAATACTTGCCATTGTGTTACAATTGTTTAGAATGTTCAGTGCAGTAACATGCTATAACAGGTTTGTAGCTTAGGAGCAATAGGCTATACCACATAGCTTAGATATGTATAGACATTAATAGTAGGCTATATCATCTAGGTTTGTGTAAGTACACTCTATGACGTTCACACAATGATGAAACTGCCTAAGGAAGCATTTTTCAGAATGCATCCTGTCATTAAACAATGCATGATTGCATTTCTTTTATTTTTCTCCTAGGACAGTTAGTACCTTTTCCTCCTGTATAGTTCAAGTTCAGTCTTTTCTTGCTGAACCCCAAACCCATCTGTTAATTCCAAGCTGAACAGCTCTCTCTGCAGACCCCAACCTAATTCTGTGCTTCTATTTCTCAATCCTTTATTCCCTAAAACCAATTTGAATTGTTTTCCTATTCTAATTTTTTTTTACAATACCTCAAATAGCAAAACTCTGCTGCAAATCTGACAGAATAATCTAGTTTCTCTTAGGATGATTGTTTGCCTTTCTTATTTTTACCTTTAAAAAATGCACACGAAAATCAATTGGTTCTGAAAATAATATTAATCTCTTTCTTCTAGAGTTAGTCACATTTTAACTTTCCCTATTTCTTATTCTGGGTTTTAAATTTCTTGTTAAAAAATGCCAAATATAGATTTCTCACCTTCATTGTATTTAAAGCCCAATTAAATTACTATTATTTTTCTCATATCTAAAGAGTGTTACATTAAATCCACCTTGGATTAGGACCAGGGTATTCCGCAGGTTGCACTACATGTGTCTTTAGAAGTTGAAAATGTACTTATGGTTTTGGAAACTAGTCATACTTTACTCTTAAAGTTCAGTGTACTTAAAAGAATCTCATCAAAACCTTTTTATAATTTGAATTTCACCACCTAATTATCTTCTTTGTGAATTTGAATCTTAATATATTGAGTTGTTGTAAAGCAGGGACCACCTATATTTAATCTGCAAGTCCTCAGGGGAGTATTTTGGAGCATTGAAGATAAAGGCTTCACTTCATACATCATCAGCTCTATTCTGCTCTGTAGACCACAGATTGTCAAACATTTTGGTCTCAGGATCCCCTAACATTCTTAAAAATTATAGTGATTCCAAAGAGCTTTTTCTATGTTGGTTATATCTATCAATATTTGTCATATTAAAAATTAAAACTCAGAAATCTTAAGAATATTTATTTATTAATAGTTTAAAATAACAATAAACCCATTGTATTTTAACATAAATGACATATTTTGATGAAACATATTTTCCAATTGAAAAAAATTAACAATAAAGTGGACATTGTTCTACATTTTTGCAAATTTCCCTAGTGTCTAGTTAACAAAAAAATGGCTGAAGTCTCATATGTGCTTCTGCATTCAGTCTGTTGTGATATCACACTTCATGTTGCTTCTTCAAAACTCAACTGCAGGCTTGTGAGAGGACTGGAAAAGACAACTAATATTACAAAACAATAGTTTTGACTTTGAGAACCTCCTGAAAGGGTCTTGAGAATCCTGCAAAGGTTTCCAGAACACACGTTGAGTAATGCTGCTCTAGAGAGTCATACAATGTGTTCTAATGAAGAAGTACAGGCTAAAGAAAGTGAGGAACAGTAATGGAGATAGTAAGTCAGAACAGGTTACTGTGACTAACTGGGAAAGGACAAGAGTGAGTTAGGGATGGAGCAAATCTGCTGGAAATAAACAGGCAGGATTATGCTGAGATTTTTTTTCTTTGGATCAGTTACAGACAGTATTGAAGGATTTATTTGGCATAAGGGCATGGTGGGTAGAATGCAACGGTGAAGTACTCTAGAAAATTTAAATCTGCCCTTTCTTCCTTCTCTGCGTGTCCTACAAAGTCCACTTGCTGGTCCTGGTTTTTTAATCATATATTTAGAAATGAGTTTCTCCGGCGAAACAACAATCACACAGAGCAGTTTTTTTCCTGTGGTTTTCATAGAGTCAGGAGTAGTGGCTACTTTTTAAGTTGTTTTGTTGTTGTTTTCGTTTTTAATTATTAGAGTCATGTGTGTAGGAGGCAGACATGTTATTAAAACTGCAAGGGGGTCTAGGCCTAGGTCTAGTTACTCACTGCACAAAGATCCAATTATTGAGACAATGAGGATTTCCAAGGAAGAAAGGAATTTTTAATATGAAAGATGTCTTGTTGGGAGAAGGGGAGAAGCTGCCTCAAGTCTGTCTCTATGACTAACAGAGTCCAGGCTTTTTAAAGAGGGGAAATTGACAAGGGTTTAGTGCAATGGGGTAAGTTGTGATTAAATTAACAAGGGAAATTAACAAGGGTCTAGTGCATGTGGCAGGTTACTGAGAAGATGGTGAGTCTTGGCATCAAGAAGTCTGCCCAGGAGCCTTTGGAATCTCAACTCCTCTGTCTTGCAGAAAATCCACAATTTCTGGGAAACAACTCAAAGTGTCAAGTAGTTAGTTAAGGGAGAGGATTATAAAACAAACATATCAGGGGTCATTGAAATTTTTTTATAGAGCCAGTAATTATACACACACAGACAGAGAGACTGAGAGAGACAGAGTGAGAGAGAAGGGTAATTTTATTGTCAGTATTAAGAAACTATATCAAAAAGATCCACTGGACAAATTTACCAAACCCATACTATGGTTTGGGCTAAGAGAGGCCAATCTTTTGTTGAAAAGCCAAATGTAATAAATATCATTTAGCAGCTTTAGATTTCTGTACAAAGTTTTCAACTAGATCTAATTGGAAGTGCTACTCACATAGCCAGGGGCATTCAAAAAAAAAAAAAAAAGGAGTGGTGAATTAACACTATTTTTAAAAGTCAAGAAATATTTTCTCTTGTGCCAGTACCATGTTGTTTTGGTTACTATCGCCTTGTAGCATAGCTTGAAGTCTGGTAGATTGATGCCTCCCAATTTGTTCTTTTTGCTTAAGGTTGCTTTAGCTATATGGGGTTTTTCTGGTTCCATACGAAGCATAGAATTATTTTTTCTAGATCTGTGAAAAATGATGTTGGCATTTTAATAGGGACTGCATTGAATCTGTAGGTCATTTTGGTTAGTACAGCCATTTTAACAATGTTGATTCTGCCGATCCATGAGCGTTGTATGGTTTTCTGTCTGTTTCCATCCTCTACTATTTCCTTCATTAGTGTTTGATAGTTCTCCCTGAAGAGGTCTTTCACCTCCTTGGTTAAATATATTCCTAAGTATTTTATTTTCTTTGTTACTATTGTGAAAGATATTGAGTCTTTGATTTGGTTCTCAGTTTAACTGTATATGTATACCATGGAGTACTACTCAGCCACAAAAAACAATGGTGAACTAACACCTCTTGTATTATCCTGGATGGAGCTAGAGCCCATTCTCCTAAGTGAAGTATCACAAGAATGGAAAAACAACCACCACATATACTCACCATCAAATTGGTACTAATTGATCAACACTTATGTGCACATATGGGAGTAAAATTCATCGGGTGTCGGTCAGGTGTGAGGCGGGAGGAGGGGATGTGTATATTCACACCTAATGGGTGTGGTGCCCTCTGTCTGGGGAAGGAGCATGCTTGTAGCTCTGACTCAGGCAGTGCAGGGGCAATATATGTAAACTAAACATGTGTACCCCGTTAATATTTTGTGTTTTCTCTTCAAAATATTTGCATTGTGTGCAGAGGGTTTGCAAAATAGAAACCAGAATATTTTGATTAATCACACAAAATATAAGAGATGGCAGAGTTTGCCAGAGGAGAACTGAATATATGAAACATTCAAAATGTGTGGCAAAAAACCCAAATATTGATGCATCCTCAATATTCTCAGCACGTCTAGATTTTGAATGAACATTTTATTTTCTTGTCAGTGATTCAGAATTTCCACCGCTCCTGTTGAGCAATGAGGGAAAATCATGCCAACTGGGAGAAAGCTTTATTTTAAGGTTGAAGGCATGAAATAAGCACTAAGAAGACAATTGTACACCTGTTTTCTAGAGTAAAAAGGCATCTCAGATCTGCTTTGCTTTTGAAAATTTGGCCAAGGAGCGTATTTCAAAGTCCCAATAGCCCATAACATTATTCCCAGGGCTCTGTGCTCTCTGCCTAATTGGGCTTCTACACATTTGCATAAGCATGATACTTCATGATTAATGCATAAGACCCAGCATGGAGCCCAGTATCAATTTGTCTGTGGAGGGTTTCCCCCCACTGAAAACAACGATTGTGCCTAAAACGTAATCCATCATATTTGTGGGTATGACTGCACTGTAGAATACCAGACTATATAAATGCCATGGCAAAACCTTTACAGAATTGTAAACTTCTTCTGTGTAAGAAAGAAGTTTTAAGATGCCCATGGCACTGCTACCTTAGGATCATCACTGATGCCAGAAAAAGTTTATTTACAAAATGAAGTGTCAAGGCCACAGATTTTTCCTATTTGGTCCAGGCACTGGAAAAAGGATAGATTATTCAAATAACCACTTTATGACTATTTCTGGATTGTAACATAAACTATAGCTCTCCCCTTGGCACTTTTAAACACCAAACAACAGTAACAATGACTTCCTGAATAAGGACCCCACAAAGGTGAGATAAGGCTTAGTAAGAAAAAACACTACAAACTGTTGAACTTCAAGAATGAAATCAACTCTAGCTGAGGTGGGCTGCCGCATAATTAAGGAGTGCAACTCTTGGTGTGAGTCCAGGTGTTCCAAACAGTGTTGCTTGTACCTTCCCTGCTGGCTGGGTTGCTTAATTAGGCAGGAATCCATTCCCCACAGGGGGAGATGGGAACTTAGAGTTCACTGATAGATCTCAATGTGAACATAAATACAGAAGACCCTTTGAGGGACCTCATTCTAAAAGGATCTGAGATGAATTATTTAAATTATTAAAAAATTAATATATGGCTATGGGAAAAAAAATTAAACCTTCTGGAATTCTATGAAGTTAGGAAGAACAGGCTCTCATCCTCCCCCTTCCATGCCAGTTCCCAGAGGCAACCTCTTGAATGAGATATGTGTTCTTCCAAATAGTTATTTTATAGGAATATGAGTGTGTTTGTGTGTGTGTGTGTATCTTTACAAGTTTGAAAAAAAATACCTACTATGCAAGTTGCTGTGACTTGCTTTTCTGCTTCATGTCGTTCATGAATGTTTCCCACAATAGTACATTTATGTTTCTCATATTATCTTTAATAATTTCATGATATCATGTTGCATGGACTACCAACACAAAGATTCTCCCACCACTCAGTTTTTTTTGTTTTTTAATCATTAGAATCAACACTACATTTTAGATTGTTGGGCAAAGACTTTGTCTTGGTCACTGCTATGTCCCTGGTATTTAACACAGAGAAGGTCATAGAGTAAGTGTTCAATAAATTTTTTGCTAAATACATGCATGAAATATACAGGGAAAATCCCAGATACCACATTTCTTTATGAGATATATGAATTTAAAATTTGCATAGAAATTGTCTATTTACCTCCAAAAAGTTTGCACTATTTTACACTCATACAAAGTCTAAATCATATCAGTTACTGATAGTAAAAAAAAGTCTAAATCATATCAGTTACTGTATTCTATTTTGCCAACAATGGGATTGTAGACTTATTTAATTTTGCCCAATGGGATTGATGAGAAAGCATGTTTCATTATTTTAAATTGCACTTCATTAAATTTGAATAAAGTTAGGAATACTCCTAAAGTTATTAGACATTTGTATTTCTTTCCCTTTGACTATTTTGTTCATATCTTTTGCCCATTTTCCTATTGGATTGTTTATAATCTTTATCACATTGATTTCAAGGTGCTTTTCTATATATTTAGGGATTTAATGCTTTTGCTTGACATATGTTTTACAAATATTTTTTGCTTAGTGTAATATTTGTATTTTGACTTTATCTATCTAACCATCCATCTATCCACCTGTCTGTCTGTCCATCAATCTTGCCTAACAAAACATTTTAATACATATTATTATATCAGTTATTTTATTTTATGGCTTCTGGGTTTTATATTTATTCTTAGAAAAGCTTTCTCCACTCAAAGAATAAAAACTAGTTCACTCATGCACATTTCTAATATTTATAATTTCCATTTGTATTTGTATTTTACATTTTTTTCCTAATTTGGAATTCATTTTGATATAATGAGAGAAAAAGGGGTCTGGTATATTTAAGGTATGTCATATGAATAGTTAATTATCCCATTACTACATATTAAGAAGTCCATATTTCCAAAAATTTGAAACGTCAGTTGTATCATGTAGGAAATTCGCATGAGAACTCGAGTCTATTTTGACATTCCTGCTCTGTTTCATTATCAACAGGTCAATTATTGCATCTTTGCCATACTGTTTTAATTACTGTAGCATTCATGGTACATTTTATATTTAGATACAGCTAGTCCACTCACATTACTTTTTTTCCTCTTAGTATCCTTTCAAATGTATATTTTAGAGTTATTTTGTCAGATTCTAAAAATGAAAAATAAAATAACAATTCTGGTATTTTGATAAGAAAGTATGGTTGTATAGATTAATTTATGAAGAATTAATATCTTTACAACATTGAGCCTTCTAACCAAAAAGCAAGATACATCTTTTCATATCTTCGGTTATTTTTTATGCCCTTCACCAGAGTTGTAAAGTTTTCTTCATGTAAGTTCTGTACATTTTCAAAAGTTTATTTCCAGTTTTATTTTTCTCTTTGCTTTTGTGAGTGAGATTTTTTTATACCAGTTATTGCTTTTAAAATAAAAGCTAATTATTTTATAAATTAATTTTGTAACCAGTCACTTTATTAAATATTCATATTGTTTTTAATAGCTTTTGAGCTGATTCTTTGGCACTATAAAGTACATTATCATAAAAAATAAATTTGTCTCCCTCTTTGGAATATTTACACCTGTTATTTCATTCTGTTGTGCTCCTTTGACATATTAATATGATAAATGATTTTAGGATGAGCACCAGTTACTTACGACTTATTACTTTTAAAATTATTCATTAACTTCTGCTTTTCTCTTAATATTTTATATTGCATTTTACTTAGAAGTTTTGTGTTAACATTCATTAATAAAACTGGTTTGTAATTTTCTTTATATGCTGCCTTTGTCAGAGTATGTGATCAATTTGAGTGGACTTTATAAAAATAACCCAAAAGCTTACCTTCTGGGTCTGTCAGGCTCCAATAAGAAGAACAGAAACTACTCAGGGTATTTCAAGCAGAGATGGATTTAAAACAGGAAATTTGTTTTCAAAATATTTGGAAGGAATAGAAGAGCAAAAGAGAGGAGTTAATTTCATCCCAAGATCAGGACCAGCAGGCAACAGCTGCAGGCCCTGAAGGAGAGCTCGCCATGTGTTTGTTGCAGCCATCATAGCCTCTGGCCCCCACATCCTGCCCACTCCTGAGCCTCTCACACTGGCACTGGACCTGCCACCACTGCCAGAAGCCGAATGTGGCTTTTCTACTCCCTTCCTAATCTTGTGTTAGCGTCTCCAATTGGTAAAACTAACCAGAACCCTGCTAACAAAAGCCATGTTTCCAGACCCATGAAATATAGAGAACACAGATTGTCAGATAAAGGGCTGGATACCAATAAACAATAGCTAGTGTACCTCTTCTTAATTTTCTGGGATCATGTCAATAACATTAAAATTATCTATTTCTTTAAAGTTTGAAAAAATTAACTGTGAAACCATTTGAACTGGTGCTTTCATGGAAAATTTTATATTTTTAATTCCTTTCCATGGATAGATTTTTTTTCCTGCCTCTTCTCATCTAATATTCAGTAAATTATATTTTCTTAGGAAATCATCCATTTCAATAGATTTTCACATTTATTTACATAAAATTGAACTTTATAGCTTATTTTCTATTTCTCTGCATTGGTGGTTATTTCCCCTTTCTAATTTTTCTTATGGTAGGCAAAATAATGCCCTGCTCACACCCTCCCCCCCACCCCCCGAGATATCCATACCCTAATGTGCAGAATTTGTGAATATATTACATCACATGAAAAAGGGACTTTGCAGATGTGATTAAGGCTATAGACCTTGAGAAGGAGAGGTTTTCCTGGATTATCCTGGTGGACCCATCCTAACACATGAGCCCTTAAAAGCAGAGAATTTTCTCTCCCGCTGGAATCAGAAAGATGTGGCATAAGAGAAAGTGAGAGAGATTGGGAGCATGAGGATGATTTGACACACTGTTGCTGGTTTGACACACTGTTGCTGGTTTGAAGGTGGAGGTGGCAGCTTGATAAGGAATGCAGGAAACCTTAAAGAGCTGAGAGTAGCTCTTAACTGACTGCCAGCAGGGAAATAATGATCTTAGCCTACAACCACAAGGAACTGAATTCTGGCAACACTTAAATTCAGCTTGGAAGCAGATTCTTCCCCAGAGCTTCCAGATGACAGCAGGTTGGCTGGCACCTTGATTTCATCCTTGTGAGAACTAGAGCAGACAAACCAGCTGACCACTTGAACCCACCTGTACTTCTTACCTACAGAATTGTGAGATAATAAATTTGTGTTGGTTTAAACCATTTTGTGCTAGTTTGTTAGAGCAGCAAAAAAAAAAACTAATACATTGTTAATTTTATATATGTATATATATACACACACACACACTTGTGTTTCTTCTACTTTGTCTCTTGATTACCTTACATGCTTTTATCTAGTGTATGGTTTGGTTTTGATTTTCCAAAGATCCAACTCATATTTATTCATTGATTCTGCCACTGTTTTTTTCTAGTTCAATAATTTCTGAGAAATCATCTTAAATTTTGCATTAAATGCAAATAGTATCATAATCCTACATGTCCTGCTATGACTTGCTTTCTTCCTCCCCAATATTATGTTCCTGAGACTTATCCAGTTTTTGCTATAGATGCAGTTTATTCCTTACCCAGGTTTCTAGGGTTTGGTGGAATATCTCTAGCACATAGAATCCATCCATTCTATTCCCGAGTGGCATTTGGGTTGTTTTTCAGTGAGTGTTTATCTGTTTTGCTTTTGCCAAATGTACTGGTACGAAGATGATTATATTATGTCCAAGTGCTTATGTGCATCATTTTCTCTGGAATGTATCAAAGAAGTTGGGTAGTTTCTTTGCATTTATGAGGTAATTCAAACTGTTTTCTAATATGACTGTACTGATTTATATTCCCACCAGCAATGTTTTAGAATTCTGATTACTTTAAACCTTTGCTAATATTTTCTTTAAGGCGTCTTTTGATAAGCAGAAGTCCCTGGTTTCATTTGAGTCAAATATATCCATTTTTCCCCTTTAGGTTCTGCCCTTTTTGTGTCTCAAGAACACCTTCTTTACTTAAGATATTAAAATTATTCTCTTCAGTTTTCTTTTTAAAATTTAATAATTTTGTCACTTTACATTAGGTTTTTAACCCACTTGAAATTTATTTTTGCATAAGTATAAGGCTGGAGTCCAATTTCTTTCTTTTTTGTGTTTCTAACCAATTATTTGAGTACTATGCATTGAAAAGTCTGTTTTTCATTACTGAATGTGCAATCCAACTTTATCATAACTGAAGTTTAGATATATAGGTTGATATGCTTGGGGATAACCTATTATGTTAACTGTATATTTGTTCATCCTATGCCAATATCACATGGTCACAATTATGCTAGCTCTGGTAAGGCAAGTCCCTTCACCTTCTTCAGGAGCGTTTTAGTTGTTATTTATCCTTGGTTCTTTGGTATACATTTTTAAATTACCTTGTAAAGTTGCACATATACATGAGTGTGCACATATGTACATGTACACAAACATATGTATGCTTTCACACAAACTTGAGATTTTTAATGGAGTAACATTGAATTACGATTCAGATTGCTTTTTTATGCTTGAGGAAGATTTTCTTTTTCTGAATTTAAAACCAAGGATTTTTTTTTTCCATGGTGGTGGTGGGAGGGGTCTATTCTTGAAATTCAGTAATCTCCCCAGGATGTGTTTTTGTGTTCTCTGTCAACAGTTTTTCCTGCTGTAAAATAAGACTTTTTTGATGCACAGGATCAGATTTTCTTTCATTTTGTAGGAGTTTTCTATTACCTCTTTGAATACATTCCATTTTAATTATGTTATCTTACACTTTAGGGAATACTGTTTACTAATGGGTTTAATTTTCAATTTCTGGCCACCATACCTATTATAGCCTCTTTAGATGTTATTATTTCTTTATTTTTTTCTGCTCTATTTTTTGGCATTTTCCTAAAAATTTCCTTCATCATACTGATTTGATTACTACTCTTACTAATTCCGTACTGCCCTGTTTCCAATTTGTAAATTAATCCAGTAATGTAATTTTTATTCAGGTGTTTTTTAAATTGACTTACAGATATCCATGTTTAATTTATACTATCTTTTTCATCTTTTTCCCATATATTTAATAATCACTTTAAATTTGATAGTTCTTAGAATTTGCTGTGGGAATTTTTGTTTGTTTGTTTCCTGTAACATATTTTCTTCCAGGATGGTCATTTTACCTGCATAAATTGTCTATTTTTTCTTTATGGTTGTATGCTGTTTCTTTCATGATATTTTGCATATTTTATTCAAAACTTCTATAGTAGCTATTGATAGTGCTTCTCCAATTTTTGCTTTTGAAATATGTAGTACTCTGCTCCAGAAGTGGGCTGAGATTATTTTTAACCAACCAGAACATTCTCATTTCATTAGTCAGAGTTATTGGTCAAAGGCCAAAGGTTCCGTTTAACCCAATTTGTACCAATTAATTTTGAAAAAATTTTTCCTAGAAATTCCAGATCTAGAAAGTGTCTCATAATTCTGAGAAGCCTACTAGACAACAGCCATCTCCTTCCTTCTGAAGAGAGTTGTGCACATGTGAAGTCTGGAGTTACTGCAGCCATTTTGCTACAGTTATGGAAGGCTTATAGATGATACTGTACAAAGCAGAACTGAGTCTTTAATGACAGAGTTGAACCCCAGAAACAAATCCATCTAGAAGCCCAGCCCATCTCTGGACTTTTCAGTTAATGACCCAATGAATTCTCTGTTGTTTTAGTCAGTTAGAAATAGTATTTCTGTTATTGACAACACACAGAGTCCAAATTGATTTAACTGTTATTTGGAAGGATAGCTGAATTATTCATGTAGCTCTCCCCACCTTTTTCTTGGTCTTGTTTATACCCTGCCATTATTGGTTAAATTCAAGGGCTCTGAATGATGATGGCTTGTGTCCTAACACTACTTTCTATTGTCCATTTTTAAAAATTCTGGACCTCTTTGGTGTGTGCATATGTATATGCATCTTTTTCATTGAATATTATGCATTTATGTAAAAATGTGGACAGTCTCCAGATAACATCATTTGTCATCTTCTCCACTCAGCTAGAGTAAAAACAGAATGCCTTAGTCTAATGCAGGACTAAGATGACTTGAGGCTGGATTTCCGGCTTGGCAAAACTCAATTTACCTCTGTTGCATCTGTCCCCACAGTCCTTAGAGTAAAGTTCTCTAGGAATGCTGACTGAAAGCCTGGGATATTTACTGGGCCTCTCCTTTTTGACATATCCTGAATTTTTTTTCTCCTTTGAGCCATGATACTGTCAATAAATTTACCTTGTATTTCAGCATATTTTTGCTTAGCTTCTTAAGCTCAAACCCTGAGAAATTTAAGAATTTATCATGTGCCTAAAAAAGAAAAACATTGAGAGTCAGGCTTACTTCCTTGTGCTTCTCTCCACTCCCATAATTGGACTGTCAAGTCCTGGCTACTTTGACAGCCCTGAAATCCAATTTTTGTGTCTCCAGCCCCAGATGGTTGCTAAAGTTTGGTGTATTTCTTTGTCTCTTAATAGGAGCTCTACCCAGATTCTCAATCTCACATGTAGCAGCAAGAATCAGTTAATTTCCAGAAGGATAAACAAAGCATAGGACATGTGTTCCCCTGTCTGTGTGATCATGGCTTCTCAAGTACTGGCTGCCTTTCTCAAATACCTTCAAAGAGTTCTTTATTTTTTTTTCCTGATTTTCTAGTTGTCCTCAGTGAGAAAGTTTGCTTTATGCCAGCAACCCTCTCAGAGTTAGAAGTGAAAGTCCCAGAGGGAGGGGAAGCAAGATGGCTGACTAGAGACATCAGTTACCAAATCGTCTCGGAAGAGGAAAAAGTTTTAGAAGAAAAAAAACATAGCCCATGTGTAATTCTGAGGGAAAAGTACCAGAACCTGCTGAAGATTCCACAGGAAGTAGTTGTGAAGCAGAACAAGAACAAGCAAGATTTAAGCAGAGATCAACCTCCAAGGAATTTGGATCCCTGTACAAAGGGTGGGAGTGTTTATTTTTTCTCCCCTCACACCTCTGGTAGACTTCAGGCTCCTGAGCTGTTGGAGAGCTTCTCTACCCTCATGAACACAAAAGCTGCTGCCACCAGTGAACTGGGAGCTTCCTGAAAACAGAGCATCAGGCTGTCAGCCCCCTTGGGATCGCTCCCCCTCACCACAGACCTGAGCTGAGGCAGAGAGTACCATACTTCTTTTCTACACATTTCGTACTTTGTCCTCCCCAGGGAGCCTCAGCCCTTCAGTTTTCTTGTCACTGGTCCCCACACAAACATTTCCCAACTCCTGCCCAGACTGTGGTGGCCACAGGGGGCCAGTGGGTCCCAGGGGAACTGTGTAATCCCAGACTTTAGACATTCAGGGTGGGCTGCCTTCAGGAGAGAGTAGAGGGGAGAGAAGAGAGCAGCAAGCCAGGGGAGCCCCATAGGAAAAAAGAGACCAGAGTGCCAACTCTCCTCCTTTCAGACTCTTCTTCTCCTCCTCCCCTCCCTCACCCACAGCTACCTACTCAGCCATGGCAGTCCCCATGTGAGTCAGCACACCTGCCTCAAGGGACAATTGAGCTGGAGTTTCAAGACTGGCTACTTCCCCTCTGTTAGCACACCCACCACATGGAGTCTTCCACAGAGAGTGGAGCTCACACCTGTAGTCTTATAGACCTGAGGCAAACCAAGGGGTGCTTGGACTGTGAACTCCCTGCCTGTTGACCCTCCTCAGTGCTTTCTGCATGGCTACTCCAGCAGAGCAGGGACACCCTAAAGCAGAGGGATATGGAGCCTGCTTGAACACTCCATGGGCAATATAGGACCAGAATGCTTCTCTTTGGCATGGTGAGGTACTGAACTTGGAGGACCAGAGGACAGGCCCACAGGCTGGTCCTATATCCCCAAGACTTGATCATGTTGCTCAGAGATGCGGAGGGGAGATTTGTGAACTAATCTTGGGAGGCAAAGGAACCCACATGGGCATAACTAAAAGGAGAGTTCAGTCTGGGTCCAAGCTGCAGCACACTTGTGGAGCACCCCTCCCCTCACAGGAAATCCATGCTCTGAGTCCAGGGTGGGATCCTGGGCAGAACCCCTAAAAACTCATGTGGAGAAGTACAAAAAACAGTGGAAAGTTTTAAGAATAGACTAGACCAAGAATAAGAAAGAATTTCAGAGCTTAAAGACAACTCTTTCAAATTAACTCAGTCAAAAATAGAAAACAAAGAATCAAGAGGAATGAACAAAGTCTACAAGAAATACGGGATCATGTAAAACAGCCAAATATAAGAATCATAGGCATCTCTGATGGTGAAGAAGAAAAAGCAAAAGGCCTAGAAAACCTATTTGAGAGAATAATTGAGGAAAACTTCCCTGGTCTTGCTAGAGATTTAGACATCCAGAAACAAGAAGCTCAACAAACACCCAGGAGAGTCATTGCAAAAAAGGTATCACCAATGCATATAATCATCAGACTGGCAAAAGTCCATGTGAAGGAGGAACTTCTATGAGCCGTGAGGTAAAAACATCAAGTAACTTACAAAGGAAAAACCATCAGACTAACAGCAGACTTATCAAGAGAAACCTTCAAGTCAGAAAGGAATGAGGTCCTATATTTAGTCTCCTTAAACAGAATAACTGTCAGCCAAGAATTTTGTATCCTCTAAAACTAAGTTTCATAAATGAAGAAGAAATAAAGTCTTTTCCAGAGAAGCAAACACCAAGGGAATTTGTCACCACTACACCTTCCCTACAAGAAATGCTTAAAAATGTACTATACATGGAACAGAACAATTGATATCCACCAGTGTAAAAACACCCAAAAGTTAAAACTCACAGGTCTTATAAAACAATAACACAGAGGAGAGAACAAAGCTACTAAGTAACAATCAAAATGATGACCAAAACAGTATCTCACATATCAAAACTAACATTGAATGTGAACAGACTTAATGTCCCCCTGAAAAGACGTAGATTGGCTGAAAGAATTAAAAATCACAACCCAAATGTTTGTTGTCTTCAAGAAACCCATTTAACTCACAAAGATGCTCATAGGCTCAAGGTAAAGGGGTGAAAAAAAAATATTCCATGCAAATGAAAACCAAAAGTGAGCAGGAGTAGCTATTCTCATAGCAGATAAAATAGACTTTAAATCAACAATGCTAAAAAAGGACAAAGATGGTCATTATATAATGAGAAAGGGATCAATACAACAAGAAGATATAACAATTCTAAATATGTATGCACCTAACACAGAAGCTCCCAGATTCATAAGGCAAATCCTACTAGATGCAGGGAAAGAAATAAATAGAAACACTATAATAGCTGGGGACTTCAACATTCCACAAAGAGATCAGAGACAGATCATCAAGGCAGATCAACAAAGAAACACTGGACTTAAATGGCACTCTAGAACAAATGGACCTAACAGACACTTACAGAACACTCTACCCAAAAACTATAGCATATACCTTCTTCTCATCAGCACATGAGACATTTTCCAAGATAGATACTGACAAGTCTCAGCAAATTTAGAAAAATTGAAATCATACCCTGTATCTTCTCAGACCACAGTGGAATAAAACTAGAAATCAATTCCAAGAGCAATTTTCAAAACTACACAAACACATGGAAAGTAAACAACCTGCTGCTGAAGAATCCTTGGGTATTGACAAAATCAAGACAGAAATAAAAAATTTTTTTGAATTGAATGTCAAAGGTGACACAAGCTTCCAAAAATCTATGGGATACAGACAAAGCAGTGCTAAGGGGGAAGTTCCTAGCCTTAAAAGCTTACATCAAAAAGACAGAAAGGTCATAAGTTGACAACTTAATGTCACACCTCAAGGAACTAGAAAAAGAAGAACAAAACAAACCCAAAGCTAGCAGAAGAAAATAAATAACAAAGCTCAGAGCAGAACTAAACAAAAGGAAAACCAAAAACACAATGCAAAGGATCAATGAAACAAAAAGTTGATTATTTGAGAAGATAAACAACACTGATAGGCTATTAGCTAGATTGACCAGAAATAGAATAAAAAGGACTCAAATAACCTAAATTAGAAATGAAAAAGAAGACATTACAACTGATACCACAGAAATAAAAAATATCATTCATACTAATGAAAATCTCTATGCACACAAACTAGAAAACCTAGAGGAAATAGATAAATTCCTGGAAACACGCTCCCTCCTAAACCTGAATTAGGAAGAAATAGAAATCCTGAACAGACCAATAATGAGTAGCAAGATTGAAATGGTAATAAAAAATCTCCCAACAAAAAAAGCCCCACCCAGACAGATTCACAGCTGAATTCTACCAGCCCTACAAAGAAGAACTGGCACCCATTCTATTGAAACTGTTCTATAACATTGAGAAGGAGGGAATCCTCCCAAACTCATTCCACTATGCCTGTATCACCTCGATACCAAAGCCAAGAAAGGACACAAGAAGAAAGGAAAGCAACAGACCAATATCCATTATGAACATAGATGCAAAAATCATCAACAAAATACTAGCAAACCGAACTAAATAGCACATCAAAAAGATAACCCACCATGATCAAGTGGGTTTCATCCCAGGGGTGCAAAGATGGTTCAACATATGCAAATCATTAGGTGGGATTCACCATATAAACAGAAGTAAAAACAAAGACCATACTATCATCTCAATAGATGAAGAAAAGCATTTGATAAAATCCAGCACCACTTCATGACAAAAACTCTCAACAAACTAAGCATAGAAGGAATATACTTCAAAATAACAATGCTATATATGAAAAATCCACAGCCAACATCATACTGAATGGGGAAAACTTGAAATCATTCTCCTTAAGAAAACCGGAAAAAGACAAAGGTGCCCATTGTCACTACTTCTGTTCCACGTAATACTGAAAGTCCTAGCCAGAGCAATCAGGCAACAGGAAGAATAAAGGCATCCAAGTCGGGAAAGAGGAGGTCAAATTATCCCTGTTTGCCAATGATGTGATCTTGTATCTAGAAAACTCTAATGACTCCACCAAAAGACTCCTAGAATTGATAAATTAATTCAGCAAAATCTCAGGTTACAAAATCAATGTACACAAATCAGTAGCATTTCTATATACTAATAATAGTCAAGATGAGAGTGAAATCAAGGAAATACCATTCACAATAGCTGCAAAGAAAATAAAATACCTAGGAATATACTTAATCAAAGAGATGAAAGATTTGTACAGGGAGAACTACAAAACACTAACAAAATAAATCATGAATGACACAAACAGATAGAAAAACATCTCATACTCACTGATTGGGAGAATCAACATTGTTAAAATGTTTATACTGCCCAAAGTGATTTACAGATTCAAACAATTCCCATAAAAATCCCAATGTCATCTTCACATATCTAGAAAATATAACTTTAAACTTCATATGGAACCAAAAAAGCCCAAATAGCCAAAACAATCTTAAGGAAAAAGAACAAATCTGGAGATATCACATTACCTGCCTTCAAATTATACTACAAGACTATAGTAACTAAAACAGCATGGTACTGGTATAAAGGTAGAGACACAGACCAACAGAACAGAATAGAGAACCCAGAAATAAAACCATATAGCTATTACCAACTGATTTTTGGCAAACAAGACAAAAACATACACTGAAGAAAGGACACCATATTCAATAAATGGCACTGGGAAAATTGGATAGCCACATGCAGAAGAATGGAGCAGGACCCCTATTTCTCACCATATATAAAAATTAACTCAAGATGGATTAAAGACCTAAAGGTAAGACCTGAAACCATAAAAATTCTTGAAGAAACCATAGGAAAACTCTTCTAGACATAAGCCTTGGCAAAGAATTTACGACTAAGACCCCAAAGGCAAATGCAGCAACAACAAAAATAAATAAATGGGATTTAATTAAATTAAAAAGTTTCTGCACAACAAAGGAAATCATCAGCTGAGTATATAGACAACCTATAGAATGGGAAAATATATTCACAAACTATACATATAACAAAGGGCTAATATCCAGAATCTATAAAGAACTCAAACAAATCAGCAAGAAAAACACAACCCCATTAAAAAGTGGGCAAATGACTGGACAGAGTTTTTTAAAAAGATATATAAATGGCCAAGAGACATATGCAAAAATGCTTAACATCACTAATCATCAGGGAAATGCAATTTAAAACCACAATGAGATACCACTTTACCCCTGTTGAAATAGCTATTATTAAAAAATCAAAAACCAATAGATGTTGGCAAGGATACAGTGAAAAAGCAATGCTTATACACTGTTGGTGGGACTGTAAATTAGTACATGGAAAACAGAATGGAGATTCCTCAAGGAACTAATAGTAGACCTACCCATTCAATCTAGCAATCCCACGACTGAGTGTCTACCCAAAGGAAAAGAAGTCATTATATCAAAAAGACAACTATACCCAAATGTTTATCACAGCACAATTCACAATTGCAAAGATGTGGAATCATTGTAAGTGCCCATCAATTCATGAATGAATAAAGAAAATGTGGTATATACATACCATGGAGTAGTACTCAGCCATAAAAAGGAATGAAATAATGTCATTTGCAGCCACTTGGATGGAACTGGAGAATATTATTCTAAGTGAACTATCTCAAGAATGGAAAACTAAATACAATATGGTCTCACTAATATGTGGGAGCTAAATGATGGATACACATGGTCATAAGGTGGTGTAAGGGACATTGGAAACTAAGAAGGGGAGCAGCGGAGGGAGTTGAGGGATAAAAACCTACCTATCGGGCACTATATACACTCTCCTGGTGATGGGCACACTGAAAGCCTTGACTTCAGCATTCTACAATTTATCTATGTAACAAGAACTCTTGTACCCCTTAATATTTTGAAATAAAAATTATTTTAAAAAAGAAATGCAAGTCCCAAGTCTGAGTGTCTCGTAACCCTCCACCTTCTCGCATTATTTATTTTTCCAGCCTTATATATCACTAGTCTTAGCTTTTAATGTCGTATCTTAAAAAATAATCATGCAATTTCAGAACTAACAGAAAAGAAGATCTGATTCAAGTGTCTCTTTCTCCAGATGAAGAAACAGAGGTCCAAAAACATTAAGTGGCTTATCTCAGACCACATAACAGAATTGGTACTAGAGCCCCAGTGCACTTACTCCTGACTAGGAGCTAGCAGAGGAAGGCAAAGGGCAGAGCAGAAGAACCAAGAATGGCAAATCATGATTCATATCCAAAGGAAATATTTTAATTCCTTTTCCCAGTGAATAAGACCTACTGCTTTGTAACACACATTCTACTGACACCACACTTGTCTCCTAGCATAAACTATGATTTTTTTCCAAGTTATTAATTATAACTGTCATTTCTAAGCCCAGAGCCAAAGGTAATCATCATGCTGAAAACCAAGCTTCATTTTATACCCAATGTGAGGAAACCTGGGAAAACATCTATAAACAAACTTCCAACCTGTTTTACTCAAAAAGAAACCCATATATCTCATATTTGAAAGTCAAGCCTGTAGGGTTACCAGCAGAACTATCATCTAATTTGTTGTCTAAATGGGACACTTTTTGAAAATGATAGAGGGTGCTATTTATAATTACTCCAGGACAAGAGGCATCAACCAATACTAGCCTGGGCACCCTAGTTATCAGATCATTTATTTCTGAATTGCAAAATAATCCTTCTCTAACACTCTCTTAAAAATTTCAATCACTTTCATATGTGAAAAAAAATCATTGCTAGGGAATGCATTTTTTTAAATTAACAGACTTTATCTGTTAGAACAATTTTAGATTTACAGAAAAAATAAGCAGAAAGTACAGAGTTCTCATCTCTTCCTTACTTCCTCTTATTATTTGCATCTTGCATTAGTGTGGTGCATTTGTTATTATTTATGGGCCAATACTGATGCACTATTATTAACTAATGTCCATAGTTTACATTAGGATTCATTCTTTTGTGTTGTATGTTCTATGGGTTTTAACAAATGCGTAATGACATGCATCCGCTGTTACGGTATCACACAGAGTAGCTTCACTGCCCTAAAAATCCTCTGTACTCTGCCTATTTGCTGTTCTCTCCCCTCAAACCCCTGGCAACCACTGATGTTTTCACTGTCTCCACAGTTTTGCGAAGAATGTCATATGGTTGAAATCATACAGTATTGTAGCCTTTTCAGATTGGCTTCTTTCCAGACATTTGTTTTAAAAATTTTAAATCCTTGGTGTTAAGTGGGATTGCATCATCGTGAACAAAGTAGAGATTATTTTAAATGAGACCATAAGATTTAAAGATTCCTGTGTAAGAATTTAGGGAGAGTGGAGAGCTTTTTTTAAAACAAAGTATAAAAACTAAGGTTCATAGAGGAAAAAATTGATAAAGATTACTTTTAAATTAGAAACACTTGTAAGACAAAATAAATGAAGTAAAAAGACCAGCCACAAATTAGAAAATATTTAAAGTCCTTATACCTTAAATAAAAAATTATAATCCAGAATATATAAATGCTTCTATAAATCAGTTAAAAAAGACAAGTAACCCAATAGAAAAAATGGGCAAAGGTATAAAGAAACACAGGAAAAAAACCATAACCTATCAATAAAGTATCCAAAAATTCTCAACCTCACTAATAATCAAGGAAATGAAAATGAACTTGTTAATACCATGAAAATAAAGATGTTGAAATATGGGAATTCTGGTAAGAAGGTAAATTGATACCACCATTTTGACAAGCAATTTGGAATTCCCTTGTAATGTTGGATGATACACACACTCTAAGACCCAGCAATTACACTTTGTAGATAACTACTTTAAAAGTTTCTCTAAAGTATGTTAAAGGAGACATACAGACGATGCTTAGTGTAGCAATGTTTATAATAGAGAAAACGAGTAAACACTCAAGTTGCCCTCAATTAGACAATGCTATGAAGCTTATTCATACAGTGGAATACTAAATAGGACTGTAAATAAATTAAATCCTCAGATCATGATGTTGAGTTGAAAAAAAGCAAGCTGCCAATTAAAATGTATAACATAATGCTATACACGTACATTTTAAAAAGACCCAAGTAATAGTATTTATTATAAAATGTTAATGAGTAAGGTATAAAAACATGGGAATAATATATTACAAGTTCAGGATAATTCTGGGATGAGAAAGAGGGGTAAAAGTATGAGGCTGAGAACCTTAGATAAAAATATTACACAATATTAATTTATGTATTTAAAGATAGAGGTATGGAATGAATTTTGCAAATTATTAATAGCTGTTTAAGCTGATGGTTGATAGATATGTGTTCATCATATTACTTTCTGTAGTTTTTTGTTAGTTTGGTATGTCTCAAATTTAAACATTTAAAGGGTTTTGAAAGGTCCAACCTCTTTTTCCCTTAAACTACTTGCTAGAGAGCTAATTACAGGAAAAGTACATTGCACAATGTTATACATAAAGAGAACATAGAATATTATTTGGAAAAAACGGTAATATGAATCCAAGCTCTAGCTCTTACACTTACCAGACATGAAACCCTTTAGCAAGTCACTTCACCCTGACAAGTCTTAATTTTCTCATCTATAAAATGGAGACATACTACTAATAATAATGTTAATATCTACCTCAGAATTTTGGAAGAAAATCAAGTAAAAAGATACATTTGAAAACATTTGGCAAACTTAAAGTCAAACATAAATATTAATTTCCATTACTGCTTTTGTAGCTACTGGATAAGGTACAATTAAATTGCCAAATTGTATCTTTTTATTTCTCTTACCTGGGTTCTGGCTGAGATGTTTGGGATGGAAGAAATGACAAAAAATAAGCAACAGGTTAAATTAAAATAAAATTTAAAAGGGATATATGATTCACAAACTACAAATATAACATTAATATAAATTACACATATTGAACATAATACATATTGTAGTACATGTAATATAATGTGTGCATATGTGAGATAAATAAAAATTATCAGGAGCTTATTGTATTTTTAAAATAATAAGCCAGATTTAGATTCTGTCATGCTACCCTGTGTAAATTACCAACTATAGGTAATTTATGCCTTTCTATTAATAGATCTTTGGGGAAAAAACACAAAACACTTTTAAAACATCTTTTCTGTATTTCATTAGATTCTTTATATTTTTAACTTAAAATAGTATTTTAAAAGTTATATTTCTGAATTTTTGTCAGATGTGATTAGATTTTCATTGTTTATACCTCATAATGCATGTCATGGTATAACATTTTAGAAATATAGGTAAACACAGATAAGAAAATTAAAATAACTTGAAATTACAATTACATCTTTCAGTACTTCAGATATAAGGTGTGGACCAAAATAAGAGTTGTAATGGTAGAAATCGAAAAAAAGAAAACCTACTTGATTGAACAAGAATCATTAAAAGAATACAACTTTTAGCACACATCCATTTAATTCTACCATTTTTATTTTTCTTTGCATCTCCCCTTCCACTGCTTGCTTCTGGAATCCTCTAGGGCAATGACCTCAAAAGTGGGTATGTGAACCCCAGGGTTCTTTTTTTTTTTTTTTTTTTTTTTTTTTTTTTTTTATAACCCCAGGGTTCTTATGATGAATCCCTGGAGTGTAGGAAGAAAACTCTACATTATTCTATTTATAATTATTTTTACCTTAAATTTAGAAAAAAATTGAGCCATACTTTTATGTAATATACAAATTTGTCCTGTACCCTTTCTTAGTCTGCATTTCGGATGCTCAAATGTCACATCAGATTGTCAAAGGAATCTTACAGAAAGAGTAAGAGTTCCACAATGTGGAGGATTGACAATATACCACATCTTTATTTATTTTCAATGAATCCCAAACATCACAGTACTGAGCAAGTGGATTTCCACATCAAATCTCATTTTAACAAAATCAGCTCTATTTGATGACTCAGGGCTTAAAAGGATTACTGCAAAAAACAAAAACAAAACAAAAGATATAAACTAAGGATAGTTCTAAAAATGCAAGCACAAGCAAACCTCAAGCAAATGGATGCACAAACCATCCCCCTATTTCTAGAACTAGTTCTTTGTCAGCTGCATTATGAAGTATAAACAATGAAAATCTAATCATATCTTTTAAAAAATTCAGAAAGTTTCAAAATTATAAAGACTCTTTGAAATAAAGGCTTATACCCATTTCTTCCCAGAGTGTGTATTATGCCTTGAGATCCTAATCAATTATAGTAGAAAACAGCATAACAAAAAAATATTGTTTTTCAACTTTATAGGATCTCTTTTTTATTTCTATTTTTGTGTATGTTTTATGATATATATAGTATATGACTACAGTATCCCGTGTTCATAATTCATAAACAAACAAACATGTTTGGAGTTATGTGGAATCAGTTTCATTCTGATGTGGTATGATCAAAAGTTTTTCAAGACAAGTACACTTAACTGGTCCTCCCACTTTACATTGTTCCAACCAACTTCTCACACTGCAAAGAGGGTGCTTTTTCTCGAATCAAATTTAATCATGTTGACTTGTTTCAAAATCTCTCAGTGCCACTCTGCCATCACCTAGGTAACACATATATCTTGGGCCTAAGGGGCCCTTCATAATCTGACCACTTGCACTTGTCCGGCTTCACTTCCTTCTCCCCACCAAGCATTCTTGGTCTGTCCCTACTCAATACCGGGCTTCTGCTAAATCACTCCAAGCTCACTCAGATTTCTAAGGCCTTAGACACGAATATTCTCTCTCTTTAAATGCCCAAGGACATATCCTCTGAAACTCCAATTCAGATATTATCTTATTAAAGCCTCCCCAAGTCCAAATGAATCTTCTGTCCCCTCAGCTCTCCCTGCACTCTTGCATACTTCTATTGGAGCATCATCATAATAACTGCAATCACCATCAGTTGTGGGGCACTTTCTAAGGGCAAGCAAACATTGGGCTAGATGCTTAAGTCTGTTCACTTACCAAAAACAAAACAAAGGCTTAACCCCAAGCTCAAGGTTACCCAGGTAATAAATTATAGAAAAAGTATTTAAATTCTGATTTCTATGACCCTCAAATCCTATGCATCCACTGTTTCTTAGCAACATGATTCCTAGTCTTTTATGTTCTTATGTGTGATGCCCTGAGGGCATTCATATTTATATCATCAGTATTTAGCACAGTGTCTGGCATATGATGGGAACTTTATTGCATTGATAAATGACTGAATGTAGGAATGAATGAATGGGGCAGTGAGGGAGTATGAGAAGCGAAGAGGTGAAAGAGTTTTGGAGACTTGGTAATTTGCATATCAGTTCTAACAATGAGCAGAAATGGGTCTCAATGATATGGGCATAGTGAAAATTAAATAAATCTTTATTTTAAATCCATTTTTTTCTTTTTAAAATTTATTTTATTTTTAATTGACAAATAACAATTATATATATTTATGGGGTACAATGTGATGTTTTGATATATATGTACATTATGGAATGATTAAATCAAGCTAATTAACATATCCATTACCTCACATACTTATTTTTTTGTAGTGAGAACATTTAAAATCTACTCTTAACAATTTTGAAATATTAATACATTATTTTTTATCTATAAAACGTTTTATTGTGGTTTAACTTACATAGTAAAGTGAGTAAATATTCAGTGTACAACTGAGGAACTTTTTTACATATTTACACTCACACACACATTCACACTCACTCATGTACCCACCTTCCAGATGAAGATAATACAGTATTTCCAATACCTCAAAAGGCTGCCTCATACCTACTCCCAGACAACACCCCCAAAGGTAACAACTGATAACCTCTATTGCCACTGAATGCTTTTAACTGTTCTTGAACTTAATATAAATGGAATCATAAAATACTAGCTTCTTATACTCAACAACTGTGTGTGTTAAATTCACCTACACTGTTGAATGTACCAAGAGTTTGGTTTTTTTCAATTCCCAATCACCCTATTCCCCCAGCTCTAGGAAACCACTAATCTACTTTGTCTCTATTGATTTGCCATTCTGAACATTTCATATAAATGGAATTCACAATATGTGGTCCTTCTGCCTGGTTTCATTTACTTAGCGTGTTTTCAAAGTTCACTCGTGTTGTAGCATATATCAGTACTTCATTTCTTTTTATTGCTGAAAAATATTTCAGTGTTTGAGTATACCACAAATTTATTTTTCCATTCACCAGTTGATGGTCATTTGGATTGTTTCCATCTTTCAACCATTATGAATAATGCTGCAATGGACATTTATGTACAAGTTTTTGTATGGATAGCAGGCATATGTTTTCATTTCTCTTGGGTATATACCTAGGAATGGAATTACTGGTTCATATGGTAACTCTATGTTTATCTGTTTGAAGAATTGCCAAACTTCACTTCTTTCCTTCCTTTGGAAAACTGTTTTCCAAAGCAGCTATACCATTTTACATTTCTACCAGTGGTGTATGAGGATTCTAGTTTTTCCACACCTTTACCAATGCTTATTATTTTTCTTTTTTATTCTAGCCATCCTAATGGACATGAAGTGGTATCTCAAGGTGGTTTTGATTTACATTTTCATGATAGTTAATGATATTGAGCATCTTTTCACATGATCACAGTCATTTGTATATCCTCTTTGGAGAAGTATTTATTCAGATTGCCTATCTCTAAAAAATGGATTAACTAGAGTCACCATAGCCTAGATATGGAAGCAACCTAAGTGTTCATCAACAGATAAAAGGATGAAGAAAATGTGGTATATACACACCATGGAATATTATTCAACCTTAAAAAAAATATTGTCATTTGCAACAATGTGGATGAACCTGAAGGACATTATGCTAAGTAAAATAAGCTAAGCACAGAAAAACAAATACTGCATGATCTCATTTACATATGGAATCTAAAAAAGTCAAATTCTTAGAAGTAGAGAGTACAATTGTGGTTACCACAGGCTTCTGGGGTGGGGGAAAGTGGGGAATGGGGAGATGTTGGTCAAAGTGTACAAAGTTTCAGTTAGATGGAAGATATATATTTTAGTGATCTATTTCACAACATGGTGACTATATTTTTAGTATATTTTAAATTAAGGCATTATATGAATTTAAAGTATTGATTTGGGATGAGGGTGGAAATCAATAAAGCAGTCAAGAAACATTTAATGGAAGCCTATTGTACAGAAGTGTACCCAAAGCATAAGAGAAGTAAAGGTTTAAAATATGGGTTTAAAAGAATGTACTGTATGTTTCTTCCTATATCCCTCTATTCTTTTTCTTTCTGTTCTCTGAATAAAATGTCTGGTCAGTACAGTAATATAATACTTCCTACTTACTACCTAATTCACTGTTGCTTCTCCTGTTTTGGCCTGCCAATTCATTTATTATTTATTCAATAGTGGTTTAAGAAAAAAGAAAACAAACAATATCCCTACAGTTACTGAGCTCAAAATCTCATGGTTTAGATGGTAATGATTAAAGATAATAATATTACAAGTCAGTATTGTAACTATCTTGATCATGAGTATTCAGAACTATGTCAATGAAACCTTTATTCTGAACTTGTATATTACTCCCTTTAATCTGATGTTCACTTAGCCATTCACTCAAATGCTGATTGAGTATATGTTGTTATGTGTATAAACTACTTAAACACTAGAGATACAGCAACGAGCAGAACAAAGCTTTGCCCTCATGGACCCTATGTTTTGGTGCGGAAGATAGACAAAGTTTTGCAGGGAGACAAGATTGGGAAGTGAGCACTCTTGCCATTCCACTAAGTTTATTTTCTCCTTTTTAAAAAACTGATTTATTTCTAACCATATTCTGTTTTATGTTTTTTCCCATTTTCTGCCAAATACCTATTAAAAGTTTAGGTGATAGCAGTTCTAACTATGCCTAATATATATTTGATTTTTAACAAAGGTTCTTATATAATAAAAACTACAGAAATTAGAAATTTATGCACTAATCTCTGTTCCTAGTGGATACTTTATTGTATGCAGTTTGTGATTCCATAGCTCAGATCAAAATGAGGGCTCTACTGCTACCTGTTTCAATGTGACAGTTGGGGATTCCCAAAGCAGAGAGGAAAATGGAACAGAGAGGAAAGTTTGAAGGCTAAAGGGAAGCATTTAATTTTTCTTCTCCCCAGTTCTCTCAGAATAACAACAATAAAATAAATGCCTTGGGACACTGGGAAGTAGGGGGCCCAGGAGACCAGACTATAACTCCCCATATGGTGAGCTTATGTCTGCTGTTGCCAAGAGTCCAAAATAAGCATTGGCAGGGACCCAGGCCAGAGCAAAGTCAGCAAATGGAATGAGAAGATAAGCAGAAAGGACTCCAGGTTCCTACAAAATAGGAAGTGTGTCAAGAAAAAGACCTAGAGCAGGAAATCCTAATGCTAGACATCAGCATTTTTCTTCTGACCCACCTTCCCTTTGAACACAAGGATCCTTTAACCACCGGTACTTGTGTTGCCCAGCACCTGACTAAGGTTCTTTTCTTTGGTGAACTCAAGACCCTCCTGTACTCTCCCACTCTGCACAATGAAAACCCATCTACTTTGCATCTTATTATTTGGGGACTTTCCTCAGCTTCCTTCCCCATTGAGAGGATTTGATAAACTATCAAGGAGAAAATAGATATGAATGACAAGTTATCCTGTGCAGGGACATTTTCATATGGGACATTGCAAAGGAATCAGTCCCTGCTGAGTCAGCTCACATTGGTGATTAAAGGCTGGGCGTGGAAGACAAACACTGACAAGGGCCTTCCCAAGTTCTCAGAGCATACCACATTGGCAAAACAATTCCAGCTTCTCAAATCAGTCCAGCCTTAATCTGGAATGTGATCAAGTAGAAAGGGAAGAAGATGAGACTGAGCAGTCAGAATACAATCAGGAAAACAGTTCAGATGATGCCTACTGAAGAGCAGAGAGTACAACACACATGTTTAAAGAGGACCTTTCAGAAATATTGTGCACTGAGATGGTTTATCCTCCTGTGAAATAAAAGGGCCAACTGAATCAATCTGCCAATTTTCTGGACAAAATCTATATGGAACATGGTGGTTATTAGTTAGCTCTCTCAGTTACATTTGTATTCATGAAAGAAAAGGTAGTTAAATTGGTGGCTGCAACTCCTAATCCTAAGAGCAAATATCGTTGCTGAGATGCTCACAGGACCTCATTCCCACAGTCCCGAATAGATTCAGCACATTTGTCTGTAAACAAGAACATTGCCAGGGCAGGATTCCAGCTCAAAGATCATCAGGCCCAGTAGGTGAGGGGATCACTACAACCATGTAATAGGAAGGTCAGACACAGCAGACCATTCCTAACCCCCCACAAGAGTCTTGTGAAATACTATCATCCCCATTTTTCAGAGGAAAAAATAATGGCTCAAAAAGTTAACTTACTATTAATTGAACACACAATTTAATAGTTCGGCGTGCAGAGTCGCACAGCTACGTGAGGTAGCATCGTAACATCCCATCTACCTAATTCAGGGGATGTGAGGATAATGTATGACAACACAGGTAAAAGCACTTAGAAAATTAAACTGCCTATACCCTTAAGAAGCGTTATTATGTACCAACTCTTCTTGGATGAAAATAGACATTAAAATCTTGGCCATGTGCAAAATTGTTCTTAATTTGAGAAGTTGTTCAACCCTGTTTTTAGCCCCAGGATTCTCTGCTTCTATGTATAAAGAGGGAAATGAAATATAGTCATGCAAGAGGCCATTTCTTTAATTTTCTGGATTGTCACATTCATTCAGCATGAAATTTTCTACAGAAAGTCAATTTTGGAAAGTTCCAAACTTAATTAGATCTTGCAGTTTTGTGATCTTCATTATAATTATCACATACTGAAGAGCTAATAAAGGATCAACCTCTGGGCTGCAGAATAACCTAATATATTCATACCTCAATGACATCCTGAATTAGAACTGGGGGCTGATGAACTCCAGTGAACCAACCAACCAAACATAGTTGGCAAATTGCAATACACAACTGAGCCTTGATCAGACCAAGATGAATACATGATATGTAAAATAATCCAATAAAGTTTATCAATAATACATGGGCAATTCAGATGAGACATACACTGGTGTAGCAAGTCTAATTAAGAGCATTTCTATGATAAACTAAAGCCCTATCTCTTGCCATCATATAATTATTCATTTGAGTCTATTGTTACAAGAAGAATGAGCAGTGAGCATCTTCCTTATTAGTGATCCTTCTTCCTGATACTTGTAATTTAACAAAATAATACATATCACCTTTTTAATATTGCCAAGTATGTTTTAATACCCAGACATTTTTCTTAATGTAGATTCTGTGTGAGACAGAGTGGTGAATTCTACATCATTTGTTTCTATTTTTTGTTTTATCTTGTCTTTTCTTAAATTGCTGTAGATACTTTTCAGAAGCATTTCTGTAACTTTTGGACTAGTGGTGTCTTAGAAATAAATGCTACTACAACAGAACCATGATTCTAGCAGTACTAAAAACCACATTAACTCCTTCAGGTCCATAGGATCACCTGTGCAATTGTCTCCTGGACTCTTGCTAAAAATTAATATTTAAGAGTCAAAGAGGTAACCCAAATATTGCATAGGGAAAAACTCTAATTTAACTAAATGTATTTATGTACATTGTTAGAAACGTAGATCCTAATTTTGGGGGGGAATTTTGAAGGTAGAAGGTGGGAAAAAAAACCCCTCACAATCATTTAAGTATTTACCTCTTTTCCTTTAGAGGTATATACTTTACATTTGGAAAGACTATTTTTTTAAGTCCCTTGGATAAGCCTTTGAGTTATGCATGCACTATGTTTTTCTAAGTGTAAAACAAACAAAGATAAACAAAATAAACTTTTAATATAAGTGAACTAAGAAAGTCAAGCAAGAGCCAACTCCATAATATTTTGTCCCTTCGGGGGTGAGTGTGAGGAAGAGGTTGGAAATTCTTGAGGGGAAGGGTCATGGCACTTTCTTTGTACACAGATAAAGAAAGTACTGTGCCTGAACTGTCGTGTGATCCTGTGAAACAAATTTGGTTTGTTTTGTGTTGCTTGCATTTGTCTATTTGTCTGTTTGTTGGAAGCAATCATTTTTTTTTTTTGAGAGTGAGTCATTGGAGAGTTGCTTATAAGAGGTAAAGTGAGGAGGGAATACTGAAAGGGATGCTTTGTGAGAAACTTTTTCAGACGCTAAGCACAAGCAGTATTGTTTTGGTTCCAAGAAACAAAGTATGCCTCAGATCCAGGTGGAGGGCATTTTTCCACATAAAATCCAGCTGTGTATGTAGCACCTTGAGGAGTGGCAGTTTTGAAAGTGAAGAATAAAGATCTTTCGCATAGACATGGGGATCTCATGAAAGCAATATAAGAAATAGCCCAAAAAAAAAAAAAAAGGTTCTTCTGCTTTGAAAGAAGATGATGTTGGCCAAGGGCAGACTTGGTAGAAGTAGAAGAACATGGCAGATCCCCAAGGTGACAGTCATAGCAGCATTAGCTTGTGAGCAAAGACTAAGAACCAATATGGGGACTCCCCTAAAAATAGGTGAAATTTTGTTGGTAGGAGATGCTGAAATCAGGCAGTAAATATACTTGGGTCTTGAGTGATTGTAAATAAGTGCTAAAAATCAGTTGTAATATTCATGTATAATCATAAGCTGGTTTCATCAATGATTACAAACCAGATTTTTTAGCCAGTCTTCCATTCATTTTTACTTAAGTAAATTCTTTAAAAATGATAATCCATTAGGTCAAAATAATTTTTTTATCTATTTCTCCCAAAGTGTGACTTTCAAGATATAATTAAAATGTTTCTCAGAGAATGTGCCTTCCATCTACAGTGATGTGTCACTTAATGACAAGGATACGTTCTGAGAAATGCATTGTTAGACAATTTCATTGTTATGTGAACATCATAGAGTGTGCTTACACAAGCCTAGATGGAATAGCCTACTACACTCCTAGGCTATGTGGTATAGCCTATTGCTCCTAGGCTACAAACCTGTACTGCATATTACTGTACTGAATACTGTAGGCAATTGTAATACAATGGTAAGTATTTTTGTATGTAAACACAGAAAAGGTACAGTAAAAATATGGTATTATAATTTATTGTAATAAATTACAATATTTAGTATCTTATGGGACCACTGTCATATATGCAGTCTGTTGTAGACTAAAACAACATTATAGGGCACATGACTGCAGTTAAAAGTGTTTCACTCTTTTTACGAACAGGCTATGAAAACAGTTGTTTCGTTGTGTTCAGTCAAACTCATCTGCTTGCAATTCCTTGAACTAAACTTACATTTTGCACTCCTTTGGGAAGGAATGTTCTTCTGCACATCTGTATATCAAAGCCAATTCTTATTTAAGACTTATTTTAGAATTCCACCTCCTTAACAAAAACTCTCAGGAGCAACCAAGGATAAAGTCCTTCTCTCTTTTCTTAACTCATTTGTTTATTTGTTCAGTATATATTTATTGAGTATGACAATGTTCCATTAAACACTTGCTTATGCTTTTAGATTGTCAGTATCTTGTTATGTGTCTTGTTTTTGTCCTCTGCAACTAGATTATAAACTATCAGGAAAAAGACAGGATTTTACACATCTTTGCTCACTGGATTAGTGCCTAATTTCTTGGCTATAGCATGCATTCAATAAATGTGTGATAGATTTGATTTAGATTCCAATATTTAAACAAAAGAAAATGGCAACTGAATTATATTCCTTTAATAAGAGCTGGAAGACAATACTCACCATTGATAGAGTGCCTCTTGTGTGTCAGGGTGTTTTTATAAATTGTCTCTAATCCTTACGGTGATCCACTAAGATAAAAATTTCAGTAGTACCCAATGTGTCTATAAGGAAAGAGATACTATGAGAGGTTCAGGTAAGTTGCAGAACTGGCTCTCAAACCTAGGTTTGGATGATTCTTAAAAACTAGGAGGATATTCAAGTAGAAAGAGATTCTACCTCTTCAGTTGTCACCATAACAGTTTCCTTTATAGATATCACCTCAGAAAATGTCATATTTGTCCAGCTCTTTTTGTTCTCCTGCCTTTTTATGTTTCTTTAGCTAAGATTCCAATGAGATTTATGCTTTTTCAAAAATTAAAGGCCATCAAACAATAAATATCACTCTCAGGTTCTAAAATAAAAGCTTCTAAATTAATTTTTTTAATTAAAAAAATGAAAAAAACTTTCTTTAATCACAAAATACATGCTCAATTATGGAGTATTTTCTATATTACTTTGGGGTGTAAATTTATTCAAAACCACCCGTATATATCAAAATATTACATCTAGGTTTCAATGACTGGATTTGTTTTAATTGTTTTGAAACTGCAAAAACATAGGAAAGCATTTTACATAATCAAGAAGTATACACTGAAAAGAAGTGAAACACTAAATTGATTTTCAGAGTGGCTGCTGCTCCTCATATATGATAATACAGCAATAAGAGAGAGATCAAGGATAGTAAGAATCCTACTGATTCAAAATAATTGTTTAATGGTATTTGTAGTGCAGACTTTGTAATTATAGATTATTATTTTGAATGTGTTTCTTTATAAATGAAGACATTTCAAATGATTTCTCTAGTTGTCACCAACTACAGAAGCCCAGCCATAGACCTTTGATGCCTCAAAACTTCTATAGGAGATAGGTTGTATCAGGAATGAAGTTGTTGAGATAAAAAAGGAAATGATCAGCAATCCTAATCACAGCATCTAAAGAACTATGACATGGAATTATGACTCTATTTGACTAGGTTTTTTACACAAGAACTCTGACTCAGTCACTAAAACCAGGAAATAAGTTCCTCAAGATCAGTGATTTTTAAATGGGGGAAAAAGAAGGTGGCATGTTGGAATTACCTGGGGGTATTGGGAGCATTTTTCCCAGCTATTCTTAGTTCTCCAGAGATTTTGGTACACCCACCTCCCTGCCAGTAACTATTCATCAGTAGCTATTTATTGTCATAGGGATACACTATTCTAAAGCCCCTAGTTGGTATATTAGAGGTGAAAAAGATCAAGCTGATAATTACTAGCCTAGTAAATATTTAGTGAGATGGTTGGTATGGTTAGTAGCGTCCACGTAGCAGGAGCTGATTCTGGTTTGAAGTAGGTCTATATCCTTAGTCCATCCCGTGAGAAGAAGGAATTGGCAAAGATTAATGGGACTCTGGGCCCAGAATGAGAGAGCTCAGGCAAGGATCAGTTCCTAACTGTTTCTCAGGAGACAGAAGGTTTTAGAAGAAAAGGCTGAAGTCAGCAGCTTTTACCACAGGCGTGGGAAAATTTAATTGCCAATTCACCAAATGTTAGGAATGGGCCCAAGAATATATTTATGAACTTGGGTGTGGAGAACTAGATATAACAAGATGTTGTATATTGGGGATAGCCAAGAGCTGGAAAAAGCATAAATAGAGATAAACAATATAGAGATTTGATTATGAATCATTACTGTGACAGAACAAAACCTCTGGGCACTAAAATATTATCGTAAAAATGTGTGAAAGGTAAGAAAATAATGCCTGCTATTATTGCTTCTATGCAAAATTTTCCTGGAGGTCCCAGCCAATGTAAAAAGATAAGGAAAAATGGGAAATTTCATCAGGATTCAAAAGGAAAAGCAAAATTATTTTTTACAGACAATATGTTTTTCAATATAGGAAATCAAAGAGATTCTAGAGATAAATGATTGGAACTAAGAAGAGAATTCAACAATGATACTAGATACAAGATAATTATACCAAGAACAGCTGTGTTCCTGAATGCGAGCAATAACCAAAAAACAAGACTAAACAAAACAAAACAGTAACAGTAAAACAAAACAAAAACAGTAAGAAGTATTTATTCATGACAGAAACAATAACAACTGGGTGTATAAAGAAAAAATTTAACAAAGAATGTGAAAAATATGTATGGCGAAAATTAGAAACTTATATTTAAGGTCAAAAAGACTAACCTAAATAAATGGAGTTATTGACATGTAATACCATGAAGATGTAAATTCTTCCCAAATTAATCTCTAAATTAAAAAAAAAAAAGAAACAACTAAAAATTCCACAAAGGAAGCCTGTAGTTCCTGAAGGGCACAGAAAAGCCAAGAAAAGTTTGAACAAGAATAAGATTAAGGACAGTTGAGGACTCATTCTACTCTATGTAAAGACTTACCATAAAGCCATAGTGATTATGATAAGGTGGTATTGGCACAAATGTAAACAAATAGGTCAATGGTATAGAGACAAATTGCCCCCAAACAAACTATACTGGGTTGAATAGCCAACTCACTGCCCCAAGCCAAATTCATGTCCACCCAGAACATCAGGATATGACCTTATTTGGAAATAGTGAGCAGATGTAAGTAGTTAAGATAAGGTCATATTGAATTAGGGTGGGCCCTAATCCAAAGACTGGTGTCCTTATTAAATGACCATGTGAAGACACAGAGACACACAGGAGAGAATGGCCTGTGATGATGGAGGTGGCGATTACAGTGATGTATCTACAAGCTGAGAATGCCAACATTGCCGGCAACCGCCAGAAGTTAGGAGAAGGCAAGGAAGTATCCTTCCTTCCCTAGAGCCTTCCGAGAGAACATGGCCTTGCCAGCTCCTAGAATTAGGACTTCTCACCTCCAGAACTCTGAGACTATACGCTTTTGTTATTTTAAGCCACACAGTTTGTGGTAATTTGTATTAGAAAACTAATACACAAACACACACATATATTGGAGATTTATACAGGGCTGCCACATTGCACAGCTCCAGGGGACACCATTTACGTTATAATCTGTGTGCTCCAGAATTGTGCCATTCATCCAGAAAAAATGATGTGAATAGTGCCTCCTGAAGTTGTGTAGAGCAGCTGCCCTTTTTATGTAAGAAAGAAGAGGCAGTAAAAATTAATGGGCAAAAGACTGACTTCAGTGAATTGTGCTGGAACTAAGGACTAGTTGTATGAAAAAAGATAAAGTTAGAATGTGATCTCACACCATACAAAAATTAATTGTAGATAGATTGGTGGCCTAGATAAGGAAATAAAAACTTTAAAATTCTAAAAGAAAATATTTGAAGTTCCACCAGGAGTGTATGAGTGTTCCTATCTGTCCACATCCCCACCAACATTTGTTGTTTGGGGATTTTTTGATATGAGCCAATCTCACTGGAGTTAAGTGATATCTCATTGTGGTTTTGATTTGCATTTCCCTGATGATTAGAGAAGCTGAGCAATTTTATATATGTTTGCTGGTGGGACTGCAAATTAGTACAACCTCTATGGAAATTAATATGGAGATACCTGAAAGAATTAAAAGTAGAATTACCATTTGACCCAGCAATCCCACTACTGGGTATTTACCCAAAGGAAAAAAAGACATTTTATAATAAAGACATCTGCTCACGAATGTTTATAGCAGCACAATTCACAATTGCAAAGATGTGGAAACAACCCAGGTGCCCATCAATACACAAGTGGATTAATAAAATGTGGTATATGTATACCATGGAGTATTACTCAGCAATAAGGAACAATAGTGAATTAACACATCTGGTATTATTCTGGTTGGAGCTAGAACCCATTCTTCGAAGCGAAGTGTCACAGGAATGGAAAAACAAGCACCACTGGTACTCACCATCAAATTGGTACTAACTGATCAACACTCACATCACACAGGGCAATAATATTCATCAGGGGGCGGGTAGGCGGGAAGGGGGTGGAGGGGATGGGAAAAACTCTCACTGAATGGATGCGGGGAGCACAGTTTGGGGGATGACCACGATTGTAGCTCTGACACGGGCAGTGCATGGGCAATATATATAGCCAAAGTGTCGTACCCCATAATATTCTGAAATAAAAAATTAAAAAAATAAAAAAAAGAATGCTAAAGAAAAGAAAAATTCTAAAAGAAAATAGCAAAATAGCTTTATAACATTGGGGTTGAGAATTATTTCTTAAGCAAATCACATAGCAAAAAAAAAAACAAAAAAGTTTTGATAGCATTGACTATTTTGAAATTTAAAATATTTCTGTGTAACAAAAATATTATGAACAAGTAAAAATACGAGGAACAGAATGGAAGATATTTGCATTATGCATTCCCTATGAGCCCCTGGTATCTAGAATATTTAAATAACTCTTACAAATCAATAAGAAAAAAATAAATAGTACAAAAGAAAAAAAATCAGCCAAATATATGAACAGGTAAGTCATATAGGAAGAAAGCCACCATATTTATGAAAAGTGTTAAACTTTACTCATACTCAAAGAAATACAAATTAAAATACATAAAATTCTATTTTATACTCTGAAGATTAGGACAATACTAATGATCGGCTAGAATATGGGCATATGGGAATTCTCATACATTGCTAGTGGGGGTGTAAATTGGCACAACACTTTGTAAGGCCACTTGGTGATATCTGGTAAAGTTAAATTTATGCCCCCCCTGTGATCCAACAAGTCCACTTTCAGCTGTCTACCCTAGAGGAACTTGAACCTGGGCACAAGGAATCATGTGACAGGTGTACATTGTGTACCTTTTGTAATAAGAAAATTTTATACACAACCTAAACGCCTTTCAGAAGAATGGATAAATAAATTATTTTATAGTTATATAATTCAATATTTATATACTCTATACTTAATCATTATATATTTATAAATAAACAAAAACTATATTTACATGAAAAAGTCTCTAAATAATAAAAAGCGTGCTTTTTTAAAAAAATGTTGTAAAAATACATGCTGTATAGCATCACCATGTAAAATTTTAAGTCTCATAGAATAATACTAAATATGCAAAATATATGTTGTTTCTGAATAAAAACAATGTTGTGACAATATAAAAATGGACTGTAAGAATACAGTAGGTACTAGCTTCAGGGTAATGTTTACTTGTTGGGAAGATGAGAGAGGAATGAAATGGGGTGCCTTTAATCAAATGTATAGTTTGATTATATTTTTTAAATCTAAAGGAAATATGGCAAAATGTTAACATTTATAAACTCTAGTTCATGACAGTACATGGATACCTGATAGATCATTTTCTAAACTTTTAGTAGATTTGAAATATGTGGCAAACAAAATAGAAACAAAGAAGGAAAGGAAAAGGGTCAAAGAGAGAGGAAGGGAGGGAGAGAAAAGGCTGGGGAGCCTCCTTCCATTGTGCAGGAGCGTGGTTAAAAGGGAGCTTAGCTCTGTGCTCAGGTAAACATAATATTCTTCTAACTTTTCCAACTTGGACAAATTAACTATTTGATGACTCTGTTTACCCATCTATAAAATGGATGGATAAAATTTAACTGAAAGCGTTCTGTGAAGAATGAGTAGAGGAAAATATGTAAAATGCCCAGAGCAGTGCCCACCGGGTACTCACTGAATGTGCTATGAATAGCAAAGCTCTCTTTCTCTTATTTTAAACAGTGGGAAACAATAAAGTCTGTTCAGAAAGTATCCTTAACTCACTGGATAGAATTGAATTCCTCCGTCTGATACAGTTTTTTTTCCTTTTTTTCATCTCAGTAAAAGTAATTTTGAAAAGAGATTAAATGCCTTTGGCATGAGGAAAGATGCAGACTATAGAGAAAATTGTAGGGCTTCAGTTTCTAGCAGTAGCCGTTTAAAAAGTAGGTGAGGAAGTTCCCATGGCTTTGCATTTAAGCTCAAGTCACTTATTTAGGGAATCATGGCTCAGGCCCTTCACCCTTAGTTGTTAATGACCTTACTTTGAAGTTCTGAATGGAACACGCAGTAGGGTCAATTGCAGACTCAATGACAAGAATTAAAGTGCAAAGCTTCCTAATGAGATCAGTGCTTATTCCTTGTGGTTCAAGGAACACTGTGGTTAATAGTTTACAGCCTGCAGGGTCAATCCCCTTGCAGAAGCAGAGTTAACTTAGGCATTCCCTGGGCTGTATAAACAACACTGTCTGTAGTACGAAGCTTGACCTTCCTTTTATCATGCCAGAAAATTCTTGGAATGCAGCCACGGTCTGATATTTATGGTTCCATAAGCATTCGACTCTCAAAAGTCTCGAATTCTGGAAAATGGCCACTGGTCAGTTGCTAATAGACAAGTGGTAGAAGAAAAAATCACCCTTTAGGAGAGGGAGAACAAAGGAAAAAGCTCATGACAATAACAGTGTGTTGTCTACCTATAGAGAAAATGTATATGTAAGTTTAATACATACATATGAAAGCCCTGCATGTGTATTTTCACAAAGAGATGCTAAAATGGTAACAGAAATGCTTTTAAAAATGCTTTTCTCTGTATAAAAAAAGAAAAATTTTGGCATATAATATTTATCAAAATAGTGGATAAAATAGTCTAAATTCATATAGGCTTCTCTCCTAGCATAGACTCATTTTCTTGAGTTCATTGGGCTGAAAGGAAGCTTGAGAGGTTCTTTCATCCATTTCTCTCTTCTCTGCATTAAAATGGGTCTTCAGAGAAACCAAACAATTGTTTTCCCTATTATTTTGTTTTAAAGTGGGAAAAGAAGATCTTATAAACTTTTTTGGACATAATGTCTCCATGTCTTAAAAAAAATTCCTCCATTTTGAAATTCGTTATCACCCTTTCAAAAGATTTTTAAATTAAGCATAGAGAATCACATAAGATATCTAATAACTGAATCACGAGTAGTGGTTATGTACATTTTCTAAATGTCCTGTCTCCAAGGTAACCTGTTTCTTCCTGACAGGCTGGAGGGGCTGGAGAGAACTGAGGGGATGGAGACAAGATGAAGTCGCATCCGAGGATGAAGTGGCCACTGGCTGATGGATTGATTCTGACAAGAATAAAACAATTCATAGAAATCAATGTCACTGACCTGCAGGTGCATCTCAGAATTGCTGCTGTACTAGAGATGAGTTGCAAACACTGCACTGTTTCTCTCAGTAACACTAGCACTCAATAGTCAGATTAGAAACTACCTGTTAAACCCAAATTCCATGATAAGTCACCCACAGATCTTCAGCAGGTTAGCCTGATCTACAAAATCCAGACAGGTGATAGAGAAATCAGAGCCTCAAGATATTAACTAATATCTTGCTAGGAGTTTCTGATGTGCTTCAACTAAGAGATGGAATCTCATTTCCAGAAGCATTTGAAAATATCCAGCTTGCCTGCACAAGGATGCTTTCACCTGGGAAGTGTCCCAAGATTGAACAGAGCTGACTGATTATTACAGGCCCATTCAAGGTGGAAACCACCCCAAACCTGGCCCAGCATTGTGCATTCAGCACTTGTAGAGGGTTAAATGACACCAGACAGGGGTGTCTCACTGTCCAGAGCTTACAATAGATTTAAACTCAGTTCTCAGCCCAGTGGAGCCCAGCAATTAATGAATTTATACATGTTGGCCCTTTCCTGCCTCTGTCTCTCTCCCTAATATAATACCTCACTCCTTCCTCTATCACTACTACCAGCATGAAAACAGAGCTCCTGAACTGAGGGAGCTGGGGCACCTTGGAGATAACTGGCTTGCAGAGACAAAATGCTCAATAACACCCATGCATGTTTACTAAGCAGTCACTACATATCAAGCACTAGGCTACATGTTGACATTTAAGCATCACAGCATCCTAATGATAAAGTGTGATTACTATTATTTCCATTTTAAGGATAAGGAAACTCAGGTTAAGGAAGATAACCCATTCAAGGATATGCGGTAAGAGGGAGAGCTGGGAATCTAACCTTGAGAGTATCATCTTGAATTTCATGCTCTTAATACCATATTCTAAAGCCTACGTTTAACAAGACTTTGCCATTTGCTAGATGTGCAACCTTGGACCAGTTAGAGTCTCTCTGAATGTCAGCCTTCCATAAAATAGGAGAATTATCCTTTCTTTTTTTCAAAAGAATTTTACTGAGTCTACAGGAGGCACTAGGCGACTTACTGGGATACATAATTGAACAAAAGAGGGAGAGAGAAAGGTAGAAAGGTTTAGAGAAAAAAAGAGCGAAAAAAAGAAAGAAACAAAATAAAAATGTTTAGAGTGTAGAAAAAACTATGAATAAAATGACTAAGGGGATAGTATGACCCGGTTGTGTATGGTGAGTATCAATTTAAATGGAGTGGTCAGAGAAGGCTTCTTATGAAGGTGACATTTGACTTATCGAGACCTTAAAAATAAGAATGTGCCCTGTGTGTGAAGTCTATTTCTAGCAGTGGGGACACCATGTGCAAAAGCCCAGAGAACAGGAAGACTTGAATATGGCTGGAACAGTCATCAAGGAGGAAAGTGGGGGAATGAGGCTCAAGGGATCTGGAGGCTAATCTGGAGAGTCCAGAGTCGAGCCTATCCTATTCTATTGATTTTTTAAAAGATATTTATCTATCGCCTAAATGCAGTTTATCAATGCAAGCAAGGAAGACCATATTCCCATAAAAAGTAATGGAAAGTCTTCAATGTAGAAACCTAGCAATGTAGAAATTGAGTGACGATGAGTGTGAAAATGCTCTGGGGAAGCTAAAGTTTTAGACCAGGATTTTTTGAGGGGTGGGGTGGGGAAGGTATTTGTTTGTTTTGGTTTTGTTTGGCTTTGTTTGTTCTTGTCCCTCTCTCTTTCATTGGAGGAAATATGCAAATTGAGTTGGTGGGTGGTGAGAGGGCATCATATTATGAGGAAAAACCTCAGAGGTATTGTGGAGCCTAATGCCAAGCCCTTAAAAACCCTCATTAATTCATCCAACAAATGGTTATTAAATGTTGTGGCAGTCACGACACCCATTGCCCTTGTACTTCTTGCTAAAGGTACTCCAACTCTTTTGTGACATCATACGCTCAGCCCCAAACAGCACGCTCAGTTCCACAATGTTTCAGCCTCCTTCCAGGTAGGGAAGTCCATATGACCCAGTTCTGGACAATAAGAGATAAATGGAAGATTTCTGAAAAAAGTAGGCTTTATAATATAAAAGTACCTTGCAGACCTCCACCTACAGGGGATGCAACTGACTGAGGCCCAGCTTTCAGTTGTACTCTGAAACCCATCTGGGCATTTCCTAGAAGTCTATGCTTCCCCAGGTTGCTCCCAGCAGATGAACATGGCAGGGGCACTGAGGCAGAACCATTCCTGGGAGATGTGATTCCTCTGACAGGTGACTCCAGCTGAGGCTCCTTGACAGTCTTGCCAAACTGCATCACAGTCTAAGATGTAGCTCCCTGCTATGGTTTGCATGTTTGTCCCCTCCCAAACTCGTGTTGAAGTTTAAGCCCCAATGCCACAGTGCTGGGAGGTGGGGCCTAATAAGAAGTGTTAAGGTCATAAGGGCTCTGTCCTCATAAGTGGTTTAATGCCTTAAAACAGGGTTTTCAGGAGCAGACTCTCTCTCTTGGCTCTTCCGCTCTTTCTGCCACGTGAGGAACAATGTTCCTGCCCTCCGGAGAATGCAACATGCAAGGCACCACCTTGGAAGGGAGACTGGGCCCTCACCAGACACCAAACCTGGCAAGGCCTTGATATTGGACTTCCCTGCCTCCAGAACTGTGGGTCAACACGTTTCTGTTCATCATACATTACCCAGTCTCAGGTATTCTGTTACAGCAGCACAAAACAGACTAAGCACCACTTAACTTTTCTTCTCTTTCTTTCACATGAACTCAGATTTGCACTGTAGTCTGACAATTCTTCCAGCCTTTCCAAGTTACTGCCCAGTTTCTCTGACAGGCATTTCATACTCTAATTCTTGCATGTTGAGTACTGTCTTGGCCTCTGCTTCTCAGAGAACCCAAACTAACACAAGAAGTATATAACGTACATAATGTTATAAGCAAATCTCCAAGATATATTAAGTGGAAGAAAAAATCAAGGTTTGAAACTGTATGTATAATGTGCTACCTGTTGTGTTAAAATGAAAGGAAAATGAGACTATGAATGTATGTTTCTTTTTATATGCAAATATAATTTACATTTATGTTTTTGGGGTTCGTTACAGCAGAAACTGGAAGGCACATAGAAGACTGGGAAGAGAGGGAGATATTTTTTAACTCTATAATTTTTATATATTTTTTGGTTTTGGTTTTTAAAGAAATAAAGACAGTACAATTTTTTTTAATAATAAAAGATTCAATGTCTTAATAAATAAACACAAATTTTCTGGGTTCTGGTCTCTCTGGAACTTTTGACACATATTCTCAACAAAGCAACTTAAGAGTTGGAAAAGCTTTTTTGTAAGTCATAATAAGACATCAATTACTCAACTCAGTTGCATGCTAGAGCCCCAAAGCAGCGACACTCCTTATGAAGCTGTGAAAACTATTTAACACCCTTCTAACAGGATTCTACCACCACTCACAATACACACAGACACATCAGCAGAGACTCCATTCAGAATCGGAAGCTAACATGTTCTGAGCTGATTCCTGCGTACATTTAAATATATAGCTATACAACCCCTATTTCTAATCTGCAAACTCTAGAGATGATAGGTTTAGATAGTACCGTGATGGCCTGTTTTAATTTCCATTCTAGGAGGTAGTTGTTTAATAAAGGAAAGGGAACAGGTTAATAAGGGAAAATGCCATTTCCCCTGCTGGGCACACCATTTGAAGCTATGAGATGAGCTTTCTCATCTACACCAAATCAGTTTGCAAGATTATGATACTTGTAATAATGGAAGCAAAATTATTAATATCACCTTATTAATGGGCTTGATAAAAGCTTTATTAAGGTTTGATAAATAAAATATATTCCAGACATAGACTGTTTGGGGGGAAAAGGTGTTTATGATCTTGTGTGTCATTTCACACTAAGTTTGACAAAAAAATCATTAATTTGACCATGATTGGGGGGAAAATAACTCACTGTACTGTCAAGCTTAAATATTTCAAAATTTTCAGAAATCCTTTCATTATATTTGGGAAAACACTGTAAGTGGTTTTAAGAGCAATGATGTGGGAAATTTAGATCATACAATTGCCTTTTATTTCAAACCTCCAAAAATTATGTCACATCTTTAAGCACAAATTCTATATATTACAGGGTATCTGTGTTCTGTCAAGAAAATGTTATCCTCCAGAGCCCATTTACCCTATAAACTCTTATGAGAACTTTAGAAGCATTGGGGATTAGGGCTTCTCTTTATTGAGTTCCCACTATGTTATAGGCTCTGTGTTAGGGACTTTACATGTATTATCTCTACATTTCATAATGACTCTATGAACTAGGTATTATTTTTCATTTTTTACAGATGAAGTTCTACTGTTAAGTAATACATATGAAGCAGAGCAAGGATTCAAACCCAGGGTAGGCTGACTGTGAAGCCCAAGCCCTTTGGCCTCTGTGAATTGCCTCACAGCATAGTCAAGGGGAAAAAAAACCCACAGTGCCTGAAGCAAAGCATATGACCACCTAATCTTAATTTTCTTATTACTTGTGTTTTATTCTCTAGGCACAGAGTTCACTCACCTGTCCTGAAGTTGTCCAAACAATTGTATTTCCATCTACTCCAAGACTGGATTTGTGGTGGGTTTAGGGAAGCCAGGTTGGAGAATGTTGCTCTTTCCACTTCACTCAGGTCATATTCTCCAGACAGATTGGGACTCACCAGTGCAGGTGAGTCTCACTCTTTGGGGGGAGATAACCCCCTTGTAAGGGAGACAACTGACCTGGTAATACTGTTCAAAGTACTCATGGTACTTTGAGGGTAGGAAGTTACCCTGCAGGCAGACTTTCTTCACCAATACCAGAAAACATGCAACGGGGCAAGGCTGTTCAGCACAGTGGTGTCACCATGGTCCAGCTATGATTAACATCCACCAGGGCTTCCAAAGAAAATTGAATTCATGTGATAGTAATAAGAGCTTCAGAGAGTTAAAAACCTAGGGATAAAATAGCTTAGAATTCTTTGGTCAGAGCACTGGGTACCATTATATGTTATTTTATTTAAAGTTTTATTGTACTACATGACACATTGCCAGATAGCAACAAAAAACACAAGACCACAATACAGAAGATTTGTTCAAAATGAAAAGCAAAAAACATTAACAATTTTTTGTGTATCCTTCTATCTTGAAATTTGTAATCATATATAAAGATATATCCTTTTTTTGCCCATATGAGATCATACTATACTCATTATTCTGTATCTTGCCTTTTTACAAAATACATCTTTGAGATTTTTCTGTATGCATACATGAAGACCAGTCAACCAGTCAAGGTTGCCAGCTGTAAGCAAGAGAAATCTGGCTGATTGAAGCAGAACGACACTTATATAGAATATACTGGGTCGCTTTCTTTTTTTTTTTTTTTATTTCAGAATATTACAGGGGTACAACACTTTGGCTATATATATTGCCCATGCACTGCCCGTGTCAGAGCTACAATCGTGGTCATCCCCCAAACAGTGCTCCCCGCATCCATTCAGTGACAGTTTTCCCATCCCCTCCACCCCCCTCCCTCCTGCCCGCCCCCTGATGAATATTATTGCCCTGTGTGATGTAGGTGTTGATCAGTTAGTACCAATTTGATGGTGAGTACCAGTGGTGCTTGTTTTTCCATTCCTGTCACACTTCGCTTCGAAGAATGGGTTCTAGCTCCAACCAGGATAATACCAGATGTGTTAATTCACTGTTGTTCCTTATTGCTGAGTAATACTCCATGGTATACATATACCACATTTTATTGATCCACTCGTGTATTGATGGGCACCTGGGTTGTTTCCACATCTTTGCAATTGTGAATTGTGCTGCTATAAACATTCGTGAGCAGATGTCTTTATTATAAAATGTCTTTTTTTCCTTTGGGTAAATACCCAGTAGTGGGATTGCTGGGTCAAATGGTAATTCTACTTTTAATTCTTTCAGCTATCTCCATATTAATTTCCATAGAGGTTGTACTAATTTGCAGTCCCACCAGCAGTGTATGAGTGTTCCTATCTGTCCACATCCCTGCCAACATTTGTTGTTTGGGGATTTTTTGATATGAGCCAATCTCACTGGAGTTAAGTGATATCTCATTGTGGTTTTGATTTGCATTTCCCTGATGCTTAGAGAAGTTGAGCAATTTTTTATATGTTTGCTGGCCATTTTTATGTCTTCTTTCAAAAAGTTTCTGTTCATGTCCTTTGACCATTTTTTAATAAGGTTGTTTGATTTTTTCTTGTTGATTTTCCTAAGTTCTGCACTAACTGGGTCGCTTTCTGAAGGAGATGGCCCAAGAATGAGGCCTGGAGACCTCACAACCCAGAACCCCTCTGAAACCTCGTTGTCAAGCTACTCTGCTAATAGCACCACCTCTGGGGACAGCCACTGCTGCTTCCTCAACTGACAGTCCCGGAGCCCTGGACGATGCTGCCTCTGCAGGAAGAAGGAGCTGCTGCCTCTGTCACCACCCTTATCAGAATGGACTTTGAACAGCCCTGCTTCTTTACATCACCAGCTTCCAATTTGAAGTCTGTGGCAGTTGGTTCTGACTGGAAGAGGCCAGTACCTATGCCCATGTCACAGGGAAACTTAAAAAGCGAGTTTCCAGCATTTTCTCCTTCTATAGTAAATGTGGGCCTGACTACAAAGGCCAGGGATCCTCAAATATAGTTAAAAGGTCAGAAATTGGGCAGCTAAAAAAAAAATTGACAACATCCAGTAAAGTAATACCATTTTTCTCCTAAATTGGTGTGTTATAATATATAGCTTTATCAATATAAAGTTAATCAGTCCCTAATTATGACTCTAAATAGTACTTCATAGACATCCTTGTACATAATTTTGCAATTACTTCCATAGGTAAACTTATGGCAGTAAGGTAACATTTCATGGTCATTAAAGAGCATGTACATTTCTAAGTTTGATAATTATTACCAATATGACTTCCAAAATGTTCCAATGCACACTCCCAAGTAGCAGTGTGTAAGAGCACCTCATTCAGCATAACCTGGTCAACAGTGGAACAAGTGGGTTTTATTTTGACAATCTGACAGACAAAAAGTGCCAACTTGTTGCTCCAAATTTAACTTCTTGAATTATAGAGTGAGGCTGATTTTTTTTCACATGTTCATTTTGTTTTCTATTAACTATTTAGCTATACTTTAATATAGACTGCACTGTCTATTCCTAAAGTAAACTAGAAACCCACTCCCTTATCAGAAAGTTGCTAAGTTGCTATCTTGAAGTTCCACAAAAGACCATAGCCCCTTGCTGGTGAGGGTCTTTTCCCCAAATAATTATTTTAATGCAGTGTCACCAAGAATATATTGGTTAAAAGTCAGGGACTACTTGTATATGTTAAAAGCCAAATTACTGGAGAATGGTTGGGGTAGGAAGAAACATGATCCCTCTTTTGCTGAGTCTAATGTTTAGCACTACAATGACAGTAGTGCTGCCCAAATGCAAGAGCTTCCTTCATAAAACTACTCCAATAACTATCACAGTTACATAGGTATGTCATATCACTCATATCTCTCCCAACCTTCTCCTGAAGTGTGAAGATTTAGAAATCCAAGTCCCTGACACTCAACAGCAATGTCTATAAGTTAGTATTTTTCATCATGTGCTTTGATATCAACAAAACATGTAAGGTTGGGCAAATGGAGAGAGACAACCTGGCTTGTTTAAGGTGGAATTGTGCTTGCAACACACACGAAAGCATTCAGGCTGGATGGGCACAGATCACAGATTGGTGTGCTCCAAGTGTGGTTCCCCCACTAGGCCAGCAACATGAACATCACCTGGCAACTATAGCCCACATTAGACCTACGGAATCAGAAACTCAGGGTGGGGTGTGGGTCCTGGCGATCTGCTCTAAGGAGGCTTCCAGATGATTCCAATGCAGGTTAAAATTTGAGAACTGGGCAGTGCAGAGAAAAGCTGCAGAGGCTGAACTTCTATCCTTCATCTGGCTGTCTCTGTCAACATTTCTTCTTCCAGAAGAGATTATAGGAGTATTCACTGCCCCCAAAAGCAGTCATAGGTAATCATAGTTCCCTTGTATAACTTATCCTACTCAGGAGTCATGGAAAACAGCTAAAGCAAATATCTGGAGCAGATTTTACTTTCAGCCAAGCTCTTTAAAGTTTGCTATAACTTTAACTCTGACATACCTATGTAAGAAAGGACTGTTCAAGGCATGCATGTTTACACATCCACATATACAACTGTGTCCATCAGTAAAATCACCACCTGCAGAGCATAGCTGTCCAAGGGAAGTGAAAGATCTGACTTCATTAAGTTTGCTCACTGTGTTGCACTATATTTTTGGACTCCCCCTTATCACAGTGTGACATCCATTTGCACACCACATTTTTCCAGTGACTGAAAAGTGATCACTGCAGTTTGGCAGCCTGCACTGCAGTACAATCATTTATTTCTCACAGCACTCCATCCTGGACATTCCCATTGAGCACAAAGCCTTTGAAGTCCATGGTGCGTATAATTCAGCTGACAGTGGATTGGACTGGAGTCTATCTAAATAAAGCCCAAGCCTGAGCAGGCATCAAAATATCTCCCCGATAATTGGCAAGCACTATTATTCTACTGAGCTATTAAAAAAAAAACAAAAAACGATATTTTCTTGGCTACATGTTTTATCCACTTTTGCTGTAATGATTTTTTTCTTTACTTTTAAAGGTATATTTTTTTATGTCTCAGAATCTTCACCTACCCTAACAAGCTCTCAAACTTTGCCTCCGTTTATATTTACCAATATGCCCACTGAGAAAACAAGGGAATATTTTTAAGAATATCTCAGGCTTTTTGACCTATGAGGATTGCTTTGGTTTCCCCTGAGCTTTTCTATCTAATTTGTGTAAATCCTTTTTAAATTGGGGTTCATTTACTTAATGTTCGATGTCTGCAATGACTTCCTAAAGCTAATTTCAGAAGACAAGAGCAGTTCCAGGAGAGAGTTTCTTCTCTGAATGGACCAATAAGAAAGAGAGAGGGATGGGAGGGGAATTTGGAAACACAGAGATCAAGGAGGCTAATATATTGGAGTTCTAATGTGGTAAGCACTGAAATATTTACAGTGATAATCTTTAGCTTTCAAATTCCTCCCCTCAAAGACCCTAAATTAGGATTTGAAACATGCTGCCTATGTTACTATTTTTAATTCCATGCTACAATAGAAGTAAATCTGGCCTAAGAAATACCTGGGGTAATTCAATAATAAAGCAGGACACAGGAGATGCTAACAGTTGGTACTAGGACATAAAAACACAGAGAATATAAAATGTAATAGCAATTGCAAAATGTAATACAATTGCATGAAAATGCAATTAAATCAGGTTGGATAAATAGCTTCCAGGATATAATAGCAAGAAGAGAGAGTTCATTTCAATGAAGTGAAAATGGCAAAAAACTGAATAAATAATTTAAAGCTGGAAATGAAAAAATTTCCACGTGGAGTTTAGAAGACAATTGAGCTCATCTGACCTTGTGCGAGTCAGTTAACCTCCGGAGGCCTCACTTTCCTCATAAGGAGAAGGAGAGGATGGGCGGGAGCTTTAGACCAGTGATCTCAAAGGTTTATTCAAGTTCTCAATTCCCCTGCTGGGCTTGGGAGGGAATAGTAATGTAGGACATCAACACAACAACATTAGTGGGTCTGGAAAAAAAATACAGGTACACAAACTGAATTTAGGTTTCATGGGAAGCATTGATTTTATCTCCTGGGATCCTTTGTTATTCTTTATAAAAACAAAAGATAAGAAGAAATGCCTGCAATGGTTGAATTTCCCCGTTTTCATCTTTTCCTGGCTACGATTTTCCCTTATCTGGGGTTACAAAAAAGCCAGCCCGCACACAGATAAAACCGCCCTTGTGGATAACGCCGAGCTGTAGTTCCGCGCTCAACCACACGCCCTACTTTTCTTCCCCTCTGCAGTTTTTCTTTCACTGGTCCTGCAGGGTAGAGAAGCTAGCTGGATGCTAATCAGTGGATAGGGGATGGGGAAGCACGTGTTACTACAAACTGGATGGATCATGGATCATGCGTCAACCAAGCAAGGACTCTGTTGAGAGCCGTTAGAGATTTAACCATGAAGACATACAGGAAGAAAGCAACGCCTTCATGCGACACATAGACACCAGTCCATCACAGGGACCAATGGGAAATGTTGTATTTGCCATGCTTATTCATAAATTCATGGGATCTTAAGAAAAAATAAAGAAATACTTCTAATCTCTACATCTTTTTTTTTTGCCTGCAATATAATGTAAACAAAAAGATAATCAATTCTGTGTTTTTCATTGTCAGCTGAGGATATATTTCCCACCTTTCTCTACTCCAGATTAGCTTACCAGCAAAAATGAAAGTTAAAATGGATCTTTGTAAATGAAAGGCTATCAACTTATGTCTAATAGTTCAATGTTCAAATTCCTGATTAGAAATTCATCTATTTGCTAGTTATATGATAATTATAACTATTGACTGTTTAATGGCATTAATAATTTCTCCTTAGTAGGAGAAAGACAAGTGATGTGCTGGTATTTTAAGTCACTACAACACTATTACAAATGCTGGGCTCTAGTCAGACTACCTTGGATCCATTGCTTCCTAGATATATGACCTTAGGCAAGGTACCTCCCTGGGTGCCTCTCTCAAATGTAAAGATAGCAGTGTCAACAATAACACCTATCTCATAGGTTCACTATGGTGAGTAAATGAGCTACTGTAGGTCAAGTGTTTGGAACAGTGCCTGTAACATAGTGCTGTGTATGAACAATTATTACAAGGAGGAGGCTTTAGGAGAAGACAACAACAATAAGAATAGTCCCTAACTTAATTTCAAGGCTCAAGTAGCCTTGAATTATGTGCAAAAGTCATAATTGCAGAATATCTGTGCCTAAAATCCTATTCTCCTAGACAAATACTACCTACTCTAAGTTATAAATTATTGGAAAAGGAATTTGAAAAGTATCCCCTTGAGCATATACTATGGGCTACATTTGGTGTTTTGTTTGTGGGAGCAAGAAAAGGAAGTTATTGTATATCCCTGACAGAGGAAACTTGAACTTGTCTGGTTCTTTTAGGATAAAATAAAAAACTCAGATTACCAAAGATAATAGGAGTTAATCTTACAGGAATACAGGGAAGAAATGTAGCTCAGGAAGCAATCTAGCTTTAGAAAACCAGAGTTTATAAAGAGCTGGATTATTATTCAGAATGGAACAGCAGTGTAGAAGTCTTCTTTTCTCACAACTCAGTTCTTCTGACTCCAACTTCTTTCTCTTTCTATTTATCTTACTATCATTTAACAATCTTAAAATACTTCTTGTATTCAACCACCCCAAAGGATCTAATTGGTTCAGTTAGGTTTTGTTTGTATTTGTTTGCATTGTTTTTGTAGGAAGTAGTAGATCCATTGGACAGAGTTCCCAAACCAACACCTATATAGGTCCCCATCTAGCCTATTCATAGTCTTAATCTCAGGAACCAACCCTGATCTAATCAGTTGTGTTCAGCGTGTCAGTGTTTTGATGCATAAAACACAGTAAGTCATACTCAAGAAATGACTTCTTGATTGCATTGTTTAGAAACAGTGGATTTCTTTTTCTTTTTTTTTTCTTTTTTTTCTTTTTTTTACACGTTCAGAGAAACTTCTCTAGTAACGAACTATAGAAATGATCCCTGAAAGTATAGTCTTAGAAACAGTGGATTTAAATAAAATTTTCCCATCAAATAACTGTCTGGACTCACAGCAATTCACTTTAATTTCCTCATCGATGAGGTCAGGAAAATGACCTGCATAATGTCTAACATTCTTTCTAATTCTAAAATTTTGTGATCCATTTGCTCCTCTAAATTCTCTTTTACTTAATGGTTTTGAAAATAAACATTCTTTAGCCTATCTACTTCTCTTAACATTTTTATTTTTGTATCTTCAAAGATTTTTGTTTCCTTTATATTTGACATATGTAAAAGCAAATATTGTATGAGTTTGCTCAATGTACCCAATAAACTGCAAATCAGGGTCAATCTCAAATCTTACCAGGTACATATCTAACTGGGTTGCTCTGCTCCAAGATGACATATATCAGTTTCCTTTACAATGTATTGTTTTAGAAGTAGTCACATGGCCCTTACATCTGCAAGGGAGCCAAAAAGTGAAATATACAGTGTGTTTAGGAGTCAGAGAACTGGAACTAATCAGAGAACATCACCAATGAGTACTCTAGAATGTTACCTTGAAGATAGTATTTAGATACTTCTCTTCTGGAGGTATCTAAAATTTAGGGTCACTGGAAATCCTATCCTTATGCTTATGAGAGTTCCTATATGTTAAACAAATTAATGCTAAGGAGACCAAGATCTTAGATTTATCCTTTTATAATTTGTGTTTATATTCATACTATCATGGCTGTGGATAGACCTCGTTAACTCCAACAATCCAGACAACATGAATAAAACAAAGTGAGGCTGCATGTGATGGATTGGTTTCAACCAATATTACAAATAGAAAAATAGCCCCAGTTCTTGATCCACAACTACAAATGTATTATCCAGTTTGAATTTCTACATACAATGAACATCACATTTGAATCACCTGACTTTTAGAATACATCCATGAAAAAAATGCATTAGGAATAAAAGGTACTACCTTAGTAGGCATCGTTACTTTGATACCCCACATGAACTATAAACCATAGTTTACATTTTGAAGAATGGAAAACAAATAAGATGTGAAACCACACATTCTGAGTACCAATTATGAGAAAATACTGAAATATTGTTTACCTCTGCATTTAACCATAACTCACAAGCACCCAAATATTTTCTGTTTCATTTAGGGTTGAAAGAGCAAAAAATGAAGGGTACCCATTGTTCCACAGTGAGCTGGTTTTTACAAACCTACCCCCAAAGTCTGAGGGAGCTGAGAGGCCAAAGAAAGAGGCTGACAAATCCAGTTTCTCAGAAAGAAAACATTTGATAGGGACTTACAAACAGAAGTGATGTCTTGAGCAGCCATGAGATGCTATGTCTCTGCACCCACCCTCCAGAAAGCATCCTCTGTACGGCAAGCTTTTAGGATAAAGGCATGTGCAGCTGGCCACATCTCAGACTTTCTTGCTGAAACTTGTGACCACTGGGGAGGTTAGATAAACATATTTATGAGGGGTTATTTATGCTACAAGCGTTGCTTAAAAACCTTGCTGCAGAATACCTTGGTATGCAGGAGTCAAACGTCAGTCATCACGGTAGTTTCACTTCAAGATGGCATCACTCTTGCCATGCAACAGACTATTTTCCTATACCCATGAAAGACAGTCAATCAATATGATCAATATGGACATTCATACGAGATATTTCAAATTTTTTAAATCCACATTGTTATCTCAATTTATCTGGGATAATTTTCCTCATTGATTGACACTGTATATTAATAGCCTCTTTTTTCTTTTCCATTTTGTATGATCTTAACGAAGTGTGAGTCTAGTTGACGTACAAATTCCTTTTCTCTGTAAGGAAATGGCCTAGGCTAGAAGGGAAGCACATTTATGGCTGGCTCCAGTGTTTTCTCTTTAGAATTCTTTATGCTTTATCTGTTCTATTTCTCTCCCTGTCCAAAAATTGGAAAATCCTACTTTCCTTGAGTTCTGGTGAGGCACTTGGCATTCTGACTGGCTGCAGGGAGAGGTGGTTTCTGATAAGGAGTACTGAGCTCTAGACACTCTGTAGTCATCTTAAGTCTAACATGCAGTTAGAGACAGAAACCCAAGTTCAACCATTTGAATAACTCAGAAGGCAATGCAGATTTCTAGATCCAGACAATCCTGGATCATCACGAAACCCAAGGGACATAGAAGCTTTAGTCCCTTTTTCTTTGTAAAAAATATTTTGTTATAACTGATACATGGACATAATATATGCAATGTAAATATGTAATTAGGCAAAATAATGAAATACATATTCATGAACCTAGTGCCATAATTAAAACTAGGGCATTATCAATCTCATTATTATTGCCTCTGGGTTTCTCCCCAATAATCCTACTTTCTACTATTCACCACTATCACATATAATATTTTGTGTTTATTGTCCCATTGCTTTTATTTATAGCTTTACTACATAGATAAGTTTCCTTAAATCAATGGTTTTCAAACTGTAGATTATGGCCATGAAATCAAATTAATAGGTCACTATCAGAATTTGGTCTTAATGCTATAGAATAACATGGAATGCAAAACACAAGAGTGTCCTAAACATGGTAAGGGTAAGTAATGTTGCAAGAAAATTTGTTTCAGTCTCTCTGTATGTGTGTGTGTGTGTGTGTGTGTGTGTATACATTATTTCTTACTATATTCCATGGATCACAGTGTCAAATATATTTCTTTCTGTGGCCATTTGTTAAATAGTTTTAAAATCACTGCCCTAAACAATATATTATTAATTCTGTTTGTTTTGAGCTTTATAAAAATTGCATAATGTTGTATGTATTCTTTAGTGACTTGTTCTTTATGGTCTAAGATTCATCTATGTTGATTTATTTTCACTGTTGAATAACATTCTATTGCAGGATGATAACACAATTTATTCATACATTCTCCTGTCAATTGGCTTTGGGTTGTTTTCAATATTTTATTATTAAAACAAAAAGTGCTGCTGTGATATTCTGCGGTCTCCTGATATACTTGTGTGAGAGTTTCTGTAGAGACCATACCTAGAAATGAAATTGTTAGATCTTAGGATATGTGCATGTTAAGCATATATACATATGATAATGCATAAATATTTCCTAAAGTGATTATACATTCTTCCTTTGTGCACTTTCTTCTCTCCTATGCACTCCCATAGGCACCCAGAAAATAGCATTATATTCTGAATTCGAATTCTGCAGCAGTCCACTTGTACTCTAAAGCTACAGTGACCCTCGAAGTTCTTTCCTGATGCCTTGTCTGCCTGTATATGGAAGGTATTTTCCTACTTGAACTATGAAACACTCTTTTTGAGATCAATTCCTTTGTATTCTAACAGAAGCCTCAGCAGCTCTGACTCCTTCAGAAATCTTTCCCTTATCCATGATTTATTTGATAATCAGGAAGGTATTGTTGTCGAAACCACAAGCAATTTTCGATCTAGGTCTAGTTGCTCATTGCACAAAGATCCAATTATTGAAACAACGGAAGATTGCCAAGGAAGAAAAGAATGGACAGTCCACAGTCTTCTTATCGGAAGAAGTTGCCTCAAATCTGTCTCTTCTGCTAACAGAGATCATGGGCTTTTAAAGGAGGGGCCACCTGCCTTGGGGCAGGTAGTGGGGGATGGTGAATCTTGTTAGGAAGTCTACCCAGGGGCTTTCCAATCTCAGCTCCTTTGTCTTGCAGAAAATCCATCATTTCTGGGAAAGGACTGAAAAGGTCAAGTAGTTAGTTAACAGAGAGGATTATACAGGGGTCATTGAAATTTGTTCAATGGGGAGTCCCAGTTACAGTATTATAAAACTAGTTGCTATTAAGTCAAGCCCTGTCCCTAAATTCAACTTAATTTCACTAGTATTTGTTAAGAATTTTGAAGGATCTGGAATTTTATCTGACTTTGAAGCTACCATGTTATTCTGTTATAGTTTCATAGATGCTAGTAGAAGACATGAGAACCCTGGGTCAGAAACAAAGGTCTTTATTACACATAACAATAGCAGTAGCCAGAGTGTCAATATTTTCTTGTGCAGGTTCCCTAGCCCCAATTCCCAACAGAGCAACATGATGAGGACCAGGTACCACACGCACATGCAGTGGGTTGTGTTACAGGAGAGGAACTCTAAAGTTAGGAAACCCAAATCTCTTCTACTGGATATAAAATAAATATGACTGTCCATTGTTCCAGAGGGGTACACTATTTCTATCTTCCAAGGTTAAAAGCAACCCTGCTTCTTTCTTTAGAAAGAGGCACTATTTCTATTTTCCAATGATGTTCACTATACAAACATCTTTGAAAAGATAGTTTGGAAAAAGGCAATCAGTACCACTGTTCATAAGACATGCAGACATGTGAAAGATATATAAAGAATTATCTCTCAATACTATTCTACAGAAGAATTTAGGTCTATATATCCTTGAAGAAAGACAACATAAACTTATCTGCGTCAAGTTACTGTTATCCAATTTTAAAAATGACATTTATATTTTACTCTTTTTTTCTAAACCCTCTCTATATTAGGATAATCTAGGTTGTGCTGTAATAACAACCCCTAACATCTCAAAGGTTTAATACAAAACATTTATTTTCCACTCACATTAGTCTATTAAAGGTTCTATTCCATACCATCACCCAAATTGATAGAACTCTACCTTCTCATAGATGCACTGTGTACAGCAGAGTCTTCTCAATGTCCCTGACATCAGAAGAGAGAGAGACTTATATATGGACTTTTCACTGCCTTATCCTGGAAATGACATACGTCGCATTTCATTAGCTCGTACTGATTACATGGTTAGATCTAATGTCAAGGGTGCTGGGAAGTGTAGAAAGGATAATAGAATACTGAGTGAGCGTTCCTCTGAGCCATACTTTGTTTGGACCACCAACCATTTTCTTATTTTGTGTTTTAGGGACAATTCTAATCCACTTCTTAACTTAGATTACTAGCACTGCTTTGTTCAGATTCTACAGGAATATTTTGTATGATATATCCACTCAGTCCTCTAGAACACGAAGTCAGAATTCTGTCCCTATGCCTTCACAACATTAAAGGAGCTTTATGTTTGACCGTGTGCTAGTACTAGGCTAGGCTTCAGGAATAAAGAAATTACAAAACAAAAATGAAAACCAGGACTCTGAGAGCCCATAGACTGAGGGAGGGAGAGAGACAAGGTAAGCCAATACTGTAAAACGTCATTGTATGGTAGTTTCTGTGATTCAGGTGTGCACAGTTTACTTCGCAAGCTCAGAGGAGGGGGCATCTAATCTAGATCAGGGGCTTCTGAGAAGACCTTCTGATTCTCTAGGAAATATCTGAACTGAACCTTGAAGGACAAGTAATAGTTCAACTTTAAAAAGAAAAGTGAAAGTGGCTGGAAAGTCATTCTAGAAACAGAAAATAATTGGCTCAAGGACAGAGGCATAAGAGAACATGGCTCTGTTTTTAAAATGCAAGTACTTTGGTATGACTGGAGCGTAAGGCGAGTATTAGGAGGTTGCAAGAAATGAAAATGGGCAGAAGAGAAGAGTCAGATCATGAAATAACATTCTATATGAAAACAATGGGAACTATTAAAGGATTTTAAGCATGATGAGATTTTTATATTATAAAGATCACTCTGACAGCAAGCTGAGGGATGGGAAGTAAGTGAGACTGAGTCTGTAGAAGTGTTAGGAGGTTTTTACAATATTCCAGACAATAATGTAAGTGTGGGTAGAGAGGAGAAAATGAATATATATGATGTTAAGTAGAAAGAATATCAGAATATCAGAACGTGATAATTAAATGGACACTGAGGATGAGAGAGAAGACTCAAATGTAACTCCAAGACTCCAGACTTAGAAAGAAGAAATACAAATTTTAATTTGAAAATAGAGTTTCCTCTTTGATTGACAGCCATTGAACATCGTGGTATATATTCTGATCTGGAGCTCAGCTGAAGCTATGGATGTAGGCAAGATCACCCTGGGAAAGGTAAGTGAAAGGCAGAGAAAGGGGAGAGGTCAGGGACATGACAGCGTCCTGACAGTGGAGAATCACAAGGGTGAGCCTCTGCCAATAGAATATACGAGTTTTTTGTCCACCTACGCATTGAACAGTGTGAGCTTAAAAAAAATCACCAAAATAATTCAGAAAATGCTTTGCCTCACCAATTTTCACCTCCTAAGCACATTCAGCATGAATTCAATAGTGAAGAAAATCACAAATTTCAACTGAGTGGCAAATTGAAAGCACTCGTTAGTCACCAGAAAACACTAAATATATTTTTTGCTTCCCAAGCTCTTGTCTTCTCTGGTGCACTGCTGGAATAATTGTGATAAACCTCACAAAACTCCCAGGAGGTAGGAAATGAGCGTAGCAGTCTTCTGTGGCATCCTTGTAAGTAAGAACAGATGCTCATCCATCCACAAAACCACTTTGCGCCAGACTGCCTTAGGTCATGGGGTGGTTGAACAAAGGGAATCCCTGTTTTCTACCTGTCCCAGCTCAATGAGATTGGCATTATATGTAACTGCTGTTGAACCAACTGGAGTCAGGAAATCTTTCACAAAGAACACCACTTTGGGATATTAGAATCTTGCCAAGGAGCTCAAAGCACATCTGAGTCATTGATTCACTAACTTCCAGGCAGTCCTTGTGTAATAGGAAATAGCTTCATATACAATTTTTAAAAGATCTGAAGCCTTAAAGTCAGCAAATTAGTGGCCAAGCCTGAATCTCAGTAAAGTCCTCTTTTTACTAAACCCAAATACTTGGCAATATCACCTAAATACCTAGGAGGATCTTGCAGGATACGTCCCTTGGAAACTCCCCCAGTGAGCTCACTATATTCCCAATTTGGCTAGTGCAGAGCCATTCTGAGCTCTTAGGAGAGGAGGTGGCCTGACCTCCATTCCCCTCCCCTTTCTTATCATCCTTTCCTGAACTGCTGCTGCTTTTTTTGCTTGGCTCCAGGCCAGAGACCCTGCTGATTTTACTGGAGGCAGAAAATGAGTAAGGAAGAGTGATAATTCCCATCAACAAGTACCCTGGGACATTCACTTGTTGCTTTGGCATGGTACCTCATGACATTTTGAGCCTCTACTTCACTAAAACAGGGATTATGATCGCACTGTCCTGCCTCCTAGGCACATCGGGTAGTTCTTAAAAGACGAATCCAAAAGTGTTTAAGCTCAATGGCTTCATATAGTTTACAAGTTTTGACAGAACAGAACATTCTCAAAGATATGTCTTTCAAAAAATAGTCATCACTTCCTTACACACAGCAGTCATTATCCGTTTCTACTCAGGGCTGAATTGTTCTTCTGAGAATCTCTTCCATTGTGCTTTTAAATATTGTATTATGCGACATCAAATCCTGTTTTAATGCAACATATTGATTCTTTTACAGGCTAGGGTATTATCGTCTTAAAGAGATTCAAAGTAAATGATTAAACATAGCTTATGCCATTGCAGTCACCAGCAACTTAGCATTCTTTTCTGATTGGTATGTTTAGTGGCTGGCTGCTCAAGTAATGAAGAATAGAACATCTTACACTGGTGGCTATGAAATGAAAGTCAAACACAACCTAAGGCCTATCACCACCCCCTTCCCATAAAGTAGCTAACACATATTAATTTTTAACAAATGGTAGGCTGGTAGGCTTAGTTCCTTTAGGATGGGAGGCTTATTTCCCCACTATTGGTATAGCTGAGAAAGCAAAGAGGAGAAAGGAAAAACACCCTTTACTTTATTCCTTAAATTTTTGTGACAATGACTAGGGTTATGCTGGTGTCCAGCAACCTTCAGCATGTTTGCTCTCAGTGAAAGCATTCCTTCTCTGTTGTTTTAGAAAGCACAGCTCTGTGGGAAAGCATTGTGGTAAGAATAGAATTTCCTCACCAGTGTCAACATGTAAAAGGGAGCCAGTGTTTGTATCATAGAAAAATGCTGACTGGACAAAATCTGGGAGGAAAGGAGAGCTCAGAAGCGCTATTCACTTATTTGAAAAGAATAACCTAAACCAGCCCTTACACGAATGGCACTGTCACCTGTCCTACGGAGAACACAAAATCCGAAATGAGTTCCCTATGGTATTGAGATGGTTGGAGACTGTTTACCCGAGATGGATCCATGAGAACCAGCTGTGCAATTCAGCCGGATTTGAGCTCTCTTCATACTGTTCATTCCTGGGACATGAGTGTCTATCAGATTTCCAAGGAGGTGCAATAACAGAGAGACAGATAGGATCAATGGCATATGGGTTATAAAGTTTGAAAGACAGAAGACATCACCACATGGATTGCAAAAACCACGTTGAAGAGAGATTTTTTACTCACGGGAGAAGGTTGTATCTTTTTGACCCTTTCTGAATTATCCCAAAGTGGGTATCCTAGGAGGGGCTGCTTCCTAATGGTACACTGTGTCCCTTCCAAGAATGATTCTTGAGATATTATCTAACTCATTTTTTCAGCTTATATTTGGGAACATAAGGTTTTTATTAGTTGTGACTTGGCCAAAGTTACTCAGTTAGTCCTTTGTCAAGCTGGAGCAGTGAATGTCCATTCATACTGACATTTCAATTTCAGCCCTGTGCTGTTTCGCTGAAAGCCAATCCTTCTCTCTCTCTCTCTCTTTCTCTTTCCCTTTTTTTTTCCAAAATATACAGCCCATTTTAGATATTTCAAAATAAACATAATGGCAAAGTCAACCTGAATGGTGAAGTGAAGTAGATAAGGAATAGTTCCAACATTTCCAAATCAGCAATGGATCTAAGAATCCACTTTGGGGGAAGAGAAGAAAAAAGGTTAACCATCTCTAAGAAAGAGAGATATGCCCCTCAGTGGGCAGAGTGGGGTGGGATGGGGCAGCTGTCCATCTTCAAGAGTGAAATATGCCCCTTGGTGGGCAGAAGTGGGGTCTGTGACAGTGTGAGGAAATAGTCAATAAGAAGCTGATCTGTGGCAACCCAGCACAACTGCTTTTCTGATGAAATGAGGCTTTCCTACTGTAAAATGGGTGTGGGTTGTTCAGTGGGCATTTGGGATGTGAGCTCTAAAGAAGAAAGAGAAAGTGATAAAATCTACACTTTAAAGCAGATAACCCTTGTCCAAACCTAGCCATGCTTCTCCAGAATGCTTATTCCAGGATATTATTATTCAGGTATGGTGAGGCCAATAGATCAGGAGACCACTGCCATTGAAAATATTGTTCGTCACAGTTCCCAAGAGGAGGGGCATGTCAGGCCACACAGGGTCACATTGGGAAGCACCAGGGTCTGTGGCTTCAATGGCAAGGAATGGGCCAGGCAGGATAAGCTGGTTTAGGATTGGATTGTCTGAATAATTTTAATGGGCTCTGGGGTATAGGGACTGTCTCTAGTTTTCTTGTTGGCTCTCAGATAATTAGGGGAGGGGAATAGTGGCCCAAAGTTTAAGAGCCTGATAGAGGAGTTGACGGGGGGGGGGGGGGGGGGGGGGGGGGGGGGGGGGGGGGGGGCGCGGGCACGCTCTGGATTGGTTAGTTTGCATATGAAAGGCCCGCCGGCAGGTGGGTTGTGTACTAGCTCTAGGAATTGGCTAGCCCTAGGAGAGTCAGTCTCTCCAGGGTCAGCAAGGCATCAGATGTTAAAGCCTCAGAAATACAGAAACTAAAAAGGCATGATTAATGCACTTTCCAAAGGTGATGTCCCTAATTCAGGGAAGGAAAGAGACTTCTGGTGTCATACCAGTAAGTGGTGTCCCTGTGAAAAGAAAGTGTTTGATCTAATTAGACATATATATTTTTTTATTTGACCTTTGGTGCTAGTATCCAAAGGTGTGAGGGCAATCCTGAGAATGAAAGAGGTTGCCCTAGGTGGGTAGGAGTGGTCATCTGCAGGAGAATGTCCCATAAAGAAGAGACATGGATATTCTGTTGAATGTTGTGAGTGCAGAGGGAAACTCACCCAAAATTGATAATGACAAACTATATATGAAATCATAGCTCTCTCCAGTGGAAAGTTGGCCACCTCCTACAAATAATATCCTTGAATTGGTGGCCTGGGACAGTTTGGAGCATCACCATTCCTTTTGTTCCTGGTGTTACAACCAGAGACACAGAGCCTTCACTTGGTTGGGGAAGGCAGCATTTACTTACACAGGGCTACACAGCAGGCCTGCTTACATCTCAGCCTGGACTCTTGGGTTTACAACACTATTCTCTGGGTCCTGTTCAAGGAATTTTCCTTGTATGGTGTTGAGCTGCGAGAGGAGAATTGACTTGTCTATTTATCATTTAACAAAATTATTTTTAAAAGCTGGGGGATGGGCCGTGTGAAAATAAATAAAGCTTAACCAAAAATTCATTCTCTCCACGCCTCCCCTCCCAACGCATTTATCAAACGGGCATGCTCCCTGGGAGAGTTTATGGCAACAGGATCCCTCCAGATTTAAATCTAGACATGAACACTTGAAACAAGGAGCGTGGTAATTGCAAAAGTGGTTTTCAACCACCTGGTGCATGAGAAGTGGCAGCCAAGGAAATGCTACCATGAGTCTACTCCCAAATCGAGAAAGCTGTTGACTTCTTCTTTTATTATTTTAGTGGCTTAGGGGAAAATAAAAACTACAAAGTGATTTGCTGTCAAATTCCCCTTGCATCTCTAGAAGTTACAGTGGTGTAAAGTGAGGGGAATTTGTGACTGATGATGATCTGGTGAAGCTGAGTAAAGGGAGAGGTAGGCAGAGGTAAGAAGAGGACAGGGGGATGCAGGATCGACTCTCAGTACTGGTCTGTTCAACTCAATTCCCATAACTGAACAACCCCCTCCCCCACCATAAAAATCCTCTCCCGCACTAGGCTCTGGCTACCTTATAAAGGTAATGCAGCCACTGGATACTAAGAACCACTAGGTGGCATTTGTGATTTATTACTTTCGAAGCTGAGATTTTAAAATATCTCTGCTGATCCTTTGCTTAGACTGAACAAGACATTTAACATTCCAAAGCATTTCATTCAGGAAATGCATAGTTGATTCCCTTTATCAAGCTCAAAGGGGATGGGGGGGTGACCGGCTTGAGAAGTTGAATTTCAGATCATCTGCATTCTTCTTCAGGTCCTCTGTGACCCCACACCATCAGCTTACATAAGTAATTACTTGTCTACAATTAAGCTGTAAATAATGCAATCACTCCATTCTTGTCCCGTCACTCCAGTCCCAACCACAACAAATAGTGCTAATCACATACTTATTCAAGTGTGTAATTATTCACAGTTAAACTTCTGTCACTTTCACCCTGTTTGGAAACAGCAGAACACAACCTGTAATTAGCAAATGTGGCTCCAGGCACTTTTGCTTGGGAGTACGCCAGGGATTCAGCACCTAGGCACTCCTTTGATCTGGAAGCTGGCAAGGCGCCTCACCCTGAGGCCAGAGCACTATCAGCACTCTGCAAGTCACCAAGATCAATGAATATGTCAAAGACATCTATACCAAATCACATATTACTTCCCTCTCTCATTGTGGTTTCTGCCTTTAGTATATATTTCATAGACTCTCCTTTTCTTTTTGAACCCTTTGACTTCAGTTTAAAGGGTTACCAAAAAGGTCTCCAAGCGCCTGTGTTTTCAACTCAGGTTAAAAATGAAAGTCCCAGAAGTCCTGCTTGATGATACCTGTTCTTTCTTAACTTTGCAGTTTCCCTGAACACAAGCACAATGGAGGAGGAATGACCTCTGCTGCCTCACCTGGACCACAAGGAAGAAGGAAACCAAAGACTGTTGTCCAGTCCCTATGTGTGTAACACTTCCCCTGAATCCCTGGCCAAACCACCCAGTGCAGGAGTACTCTTGTTGTAAGGAAGACCAGGTAAACTTCAGACATTTTGGAGCAAATCCATTTTATTTTATTAGAGGAACAACTCAGCAGCACAGATGAGGAGGGAGAGGTAATAGTGTCCTCCTCCTAGGTGGAAAACAGGATTCAGTAGCCAACTTCTTTCTCCACAAGGATGTTGTATGCCTTGAGATATGAGGTAGGGCTTTTCATAAAAATATACTGGGCCCATAGAAAAGAATAGTGAGGTGTCAAGGCAACAGTAAATTAGATTTTTATTTTTGCGTGTTGTATTAAGAGTTATCATTTGCTTATTTGAGGAAAGGTTATTCTACCTTCATTAAGATCCAATGGCAATTATCTCATGAAAACAAGTTTGCATATCTAGCCTGCATTAATATCTTCTTTTCTGACATATTCAATTAAGACAGAGTTTTTTCACTTCAACCAAACGTGAATACTCTTCACAGTAGAAGGGTAAACACAACTGCAGTTCACTTCTTTGTATATAAACACTAGTCAGCCTTTGGTTCTAATCATAACAAAACCAATTTTAAAAATAATATTTAGAGGTCTTGAAGGGAAGAACAGCTGTGTAAGCTGCTCTTATAAGAGAAGATTATCCTCAGAATAGAAAGCTTCTGAGGGTAGAAGGTGAATTGTGAGCAATGTAGGGATGCGGCCTGGCCAACTAACTTAACCAAATGAGCCAAATTAGCCCTGGCAAACAGTGCAGTGACAGATGTGTGAGCCAGATTGCCAAGATGTTTCTATTTCATATATTTTTAAAAGATGAAATACTATGACTGCTTCTATGTGAAGAAAGTGGAACAGTACTGAGTAGTTATCTGGTGATTTTGATTAATATAGACTGACAAGCAATCTGGAGGATTAGTTACAAAAAAAAAACAAACCAACAAAGACTTCTAGTTTTTCCAACGGCAATGGTCCTTAAAAGAGCTTCACTGATAATAATACTGATGATTTAAAAAATTTTTTATTTTTTAAAAATTGACAGTTAAAATTGTATGTATTTGCCACATACAGCATGATGTTTTGATATTTAAAGCTCTACTTAACTTAGCCCATGTGGACACAAACAGGACTCTCACTGCTATTTTTCAAAACTAATTTTTAAAAGATCTTAATGTGCAGTCCAGTAATATAATAATAAGATGACAAAATTCACCAGCACTGCTGGCTTGGAAGATGGGTATAAAGATGCCTCACCTGTACTGCCCTGTCTGCCTCCCAAGAGGACTAAAAAACTTTTTAAAAACTCATTTCCCTCCTGAATTCAGGGCACAATAAGACATTTAGTCAGGAAACTGCATCTACATCTATATCTATATCTATATCTATAATCTGTATCTATCTATATATATATCATTGGAAAGCTAGAACCAAAATATCTTCATTTTGTAATCCACTCCCTCGCCACCCTTGCTGGTCTCTCAACTGTCTGAGTATGCCCAGGGTCAGGCACGCCTCATCCCTTCCACTTGGTTGCTCTTCTCGCAGCCCTCCCAGTAGCCTCGGCTTACATGTCTGGCCCTTTGTGACTGCCCTGCGTAAGATGGGTGGTCCCTTCTGCCTCTTCAGTCTCAGCCCTGTGATTGATGCTTTCATGCCACACATCACCATTTGTCGTTAGTCTATTTGCTCATTATATGTTGGCACACACTAGAATGTAAGCTCCATGGGCAGAGTCTATAATGATGTCATTCACTACGGGATCTCCAGTGCCTACCCTAATACCCACCATATAGCAGATACCCCAAAATTATTTGTCAAACAAAAGGATAAACAGAATTTAGTCAATCTAAAGACTAAAGCATGCAATGTGGAAGCTGCCTTGTGAGAGTTCTTTGAGTAATTGCAGTGAGTAACACTTTTCCTGTCATGTTTTATTTTGAAAAATTTCAAACATACCAGTGGGAAAGAATTTTAAAATGAGTATTCAGCATTAACATTTTGTTATGCTTACTTTATCATATATCTATCTGTCCATCCATGTCTCTATCTGTATTTTAATCATCCTGATTTTTGGTGCCTTTCAAAGCAAATTGCAGACAGCAATACACTTCCTCATAAATACTGTAGTGTGCATATTATTAACTAGAATTCGATATTTGTTTAAAATTTTCCTTTTTGTATAAAGTTTACATATAATGAAATGCATAAATTAAGAGAATTTTCACTAATTTTTAACAAATGTACACATCTGTGTAACCCAAATTGCTATCCAGATAAGAACAGTATTTATGCCCCTTCACAGTTAATCTTCAACTCCAACGACTGTTATAAGTTTTTCTACCATAGATTAGTTTTACCTACTCTAGAATATTATATGGATGGAATCGTGCAGTACATATTCTTTTACTGAAATATAATGGTTTTGAGATTCATTTATGTTGTTTCATGTGTCATGTTTCATGAGATTAATGTGTATTAATCTCTTTTTACTCCCAAGTAGTATTCCATTGTGTGAATATACTATAGTTTGTTTTCTCATTCTTCTGTTGATGGATATCCGGTTTATCCTCTGTTTTGAGATATTATGAATAAAGCTTCCATGAACACTTATAAACGAGTATTTTTGTGAACATAGTTTTCATTTCTCTTGGGAAAATACTTGGGAGCAGAATTACACATTATAGGTAATAATTGGGTTATAATGCATACGTTTAGTGTTACAAGAAACTTGCAAAAGTTCTTCCAAAGAGATTGCACAATTTTGTTTTTCCACCAACAATGTATGAGTTCCTTTAAGTTACTAATACTTGATGTCATCAGTCTCTTTAATTTTAGTCATTTCTGTAGATGTTTAGTGGTATTTTATCGTGGCTTTAATTTGTATTTCCCTGATGACTAATGATATTCAGTACTTTTGAGTGTGCTTATTGGTCAATTGTATATCTTGTTTTGCAAAGTATTTATTCAAATATAATGTTTTGCTCATTTTCTGTTGAGTCGCCGGAGTTTTTATTATTGAGTTATACGATTTCTTTATGTACCCTGGATATGCAGTATGGATTCCTCTGTCAGATATGTTTTGCAAATATTTTCTCCCTGTCTGTGGCTTACCTTTCATTTTCTTAACTGTGTTTTTTGATAAACAGAAGTTTCTAATTTTATTGTAGTCAAATTTATCAACTTTTTTTGGTTATGGCTTTCCTATGAAACCTTTCCATGTCCCCAATTCATGAAGATAGTCTGCTACGTTTTCCTCTAAAAGATCTTACCTTTAGATATGTTAATTTTTGTGTATGGTGTAAGGTAGGAATGGAGGTTCATTTATTTGTTTGTGTTTTTTAATTTTTGTTTTTCTATATGGATATCTAATTGTTCCAGCGACATTTGTGAAAAGACTTTTCTTTCCCAAATGCCTTACTGTGGCATCTTTGTCAAAAATGAAATGACCATCTAAGTATGGATTGATTTCCGGGCTCTTTATTGTGTTCCATTGATTTATATGTTGACCCTTATGTCAGTACTATTCTTGATTACTGTAGTGTTGTAGTAAGTCTTAAAATCAGACAGTTTAAGTCCCCTGACTTTCCTATTTTCTTTTTTCAAGACTGCTTTGATTATTCCAGGTACTTTCCATTTCCATATCAATTTTAGAGTCAGCTTGTCAATTTCTACAAAAACTCTGCAGGGGTTTTGATTGGGATTATACTGAATTGGGGTTAGCACTTTTTAGTGCAATTTTAAGAGCCCTGAAATGTACCTCCTAACCAGTCCTCTCTTGCACGTTGAGGGATCCTGTCAGTTCTCTGTTAGAGATTTATTTGAACTAAGTTGTTGTGTAACTGGATTTCCTCTGCTATAAATAATAACCAGTATTTTTAAATGCACTTAAGATCTTTACATTCATAATCTTATTTAATTCACACACAAAAACCAAACCCTATGAGTGAAAAATTATTTTTGCCAAATGATACATGAGATGCCTGAGGCCCAAGGAGTTTAAATAATTTGCCCAAAGCCATACAGCTAGTAAGGGAGAATTTGAATTCAGACTCTTCTTATTCTTAAGCTTAAATGTAAAAATTCAGGAAACTGAATTTTATTATCCTTTATCATATGAGTGTGAGGGGTTTGTATCAGCTGGGATCCAAATACTAAAGGACAGGAAGATGAGACAAGGTCATTTAATGATGATAGGAGAAGAAAAGACCTTCAAACAGAGGCTGTGTGGCTTTGTCTTGGGATACCCAGGGTCAGAGGATGCCATTAAAGGCTGGGAACTTGAAGTGATTTGGGAGACTGAGGGCAAACAGCCTATCTCCCAATTTGGCCAGGAAAGGCCCTGACTAGAGGCTGATCATCTAAAAACAGCCTATTCTAATGCCTTTAGCTGCCTGAGAATATTTATATCTTGAGAAACTCACATGTTATACACTTGGCAATAGCTGCAGGGCATTGGTTCCTCCTCCTCCCCTCAGACGAGCTCAGGGCAGCAGAGAGAACACAGAGATTCACAAATGAGCTTTCTTTGTAGGGCACTGTCTGCTTTGAAATTCTTCATTAAATCTTTTTCACAAATAAATTGCCCAATGTCCATGGGGAATATTTCCATCTTTTAATCATATGCAGTTTGATTTGACTCTAGAGTTGCAGTGTACGTGGCTAAGCTGGTGTGGGGAGCCTTGGCAGGGAGATGGGGCTGGGGGGGGGGGCAGACCTTCAGAAGCCCAGCCCCGGAGATCTCTCTTGAATGTAAGTAACAAAAGGAGGCCCCAAAAGGAGCAATTGGACTGAGCTTATATTTTGTAATATGTTTAGCACCCGTTGTGACTGGATTTTTAAAACCGTGAAAGTTAATTATGCACCTTACCTATTGGTTTAGTATTGGTTCCAGAACTGAAATCTTGGGGTTCAACTTTCCTCTCACAGGCTGGTGAGCCATTCTAGAGTAATAGTTTAAATAAATTGTCAAATATCTAATTGCCATAGAAACATTAACACAAAGTGGACCCAGTAGCACTTTGTGCTGTAGAATTACAATGATATGAATTACCCTGGTCTCCAGATACCTTCTGAAATGGCCAGGGCTGCATCTCTGAAAAACAGGTCATTCATACACAAAGCAAGAAATGGTGTGGAGTGCTCCTACTCAGTCATGTCACCATGCACATAGCTATGACTTGGACAAATGCCAGTTTCTTTCAAAGGACAGAAACAGGTAATGCAGCCAGACGTTACTGTGGTGTGGTCCTCCCTTCTCATGGAAGAGCCAGAGAGGATGGAGAGCTTTAGTGGTCTTCAATCCTAGGGAGGGAGGGGAGTGTGTCAAGAGGGGTGTCAGTCACCCGGGGGGTAAAGCTCAGGAAGGTGCAGCATGCACTTTGGGGCGTGCTCCAGGACTTCTCCATGGAACACATGTTCTAACTGCCTCCCCCAGCCTGATTAAAAGAGCACTGCTGATTATGTTATGCAAATGATAGGAGATGGATTTCACATTTCCCCAAGCCAGGCTTTGCACAGCTTTGCATTTATTATCCCCCTTTAAAAATACAGAGTCCTCAGAGAAGGGGAACGGCTCGTTTTTATTTGTTCACCAGCAGAGTTGGCACAGACCTGTCAAGCAATCATCCTGGGCTGTGATCTGCAAAGCTGCCCTTTGTTGTTCAATTCCCCCCACCCCCCATATTGTTTACAAGACACACAGAGACATCTGCACGCCTCAAAACAAGTTATTTCCTGATTCGGCACAACTTGTCAGCCTGGGTGATGATAATGTTACAGCATTTGCTGACAAGCCATCAGATAAACCTGGAGTTAGGTCCCCAGCACCTTGTCCTCATTCACAGCTCAGTATGGTAAATACTTAGCAGGTCTTGGTTCTAGATGATTGTGCAATCAACCATCTGCCCCTTAGCACTTCTGATAGTGTTTTCCATTCATTGGTGTTCGTCCATCACCAGAAAAAACAGGTTTCCCTGTTTGGAAATAGAAAGATTAAGCTTGTGTTTGCTGCATTACCAGTAAGATCTAGAAATTAAGGTTGGGTTTCTCGATTTTAGATAAAAGCCTTTAGTGTCTACAATTCAAATATTTCTAAACCACGTATCATGGAAAGATGTTTCCTTCTATTCCTATTGTAGCTGTGAAAGCCAAGAAAACATAGTATAGCTTTCTATTAATCTTTCCTCCCTCCCTCCCTCCCAACTCTCCCCCATTCTGCCCCCAGCTTCCACCACAGGGAGGAACTAATGTAATTTGTGTAAAATGAGCCACTGGAAATTAATGGGGCCCAGATCAGCTGATTCATATTCAACTCCTCCAGAAGAATTTGTATGATGATTTCTTCTGACTTACAATATATAGCCCAGTAACAGTACGAACTCATCAAAGTGGAGAAAAATGGCTGCTTGTCAAAACTTGGTAACAGCCCCACAGATCTTTGTCAAATGGAAATAAAACTCGGTATCTCTAGAAAGGTTTATTAAATTAGAGATTTATAATTCAGCTTTGCAAATAGCTACTCGCCACCTACTTCTGGTGAATCATGACGCCTTCCAGACATGTGGTATAGAATACTAATATATATGTGCACACATATATCATATATATATACACATATACATATATGCATATATGTGCATTTTTAAACCATTATTGCTCACATCAAGTGTTGTGACAAGACAATTGTGTCTGTGTGTAAAGCACACACTTTACACACTAGTGCTAGGTCTTGTAGATTAATCTATATTGATAGCTAATGATAGCAGCTAAACTTTGTTGAGCTCTCGTATGAGCCAGGAGATTTACAGGTATCTCTTATTGTTAGATCAACTCCATTTTTCAGATGGGAAAAACAAGGCAGAAAAAGTTTGTATGACTGTTTGGGTTGTAATGTAATATAGTCAGGATTCAAACACAGATCTATGCTGATTCTCAGTCCATGTTCAATACATCAGTGAGGAACCTTGTAATTTCCATGGCAGCAAACCCAGTGCAAGTTGGCTTAAACAGTAAAAGGAATTTATTGTCTTACATAACTGAAAAAGCCAGAGGTTGGCTTTAGTGGAAGCTTGTTCCCGCAGTTTAACTGATATCGCAAGGGCATAATTTCTTAGTCTACCCACTCTTATCTTTCATAAAGGGGGTTTATCCTCAGTTTCCATACTATGGCAAAGTAGCTCTGCCTCTCCCCTCAGGACACCAATATGCCACCACATTGGTTCTGGGGGGCACATCTTTGACAGAAAAGAAAGACTGATTTTCAGCTTTCAGAGGAGAGAGAGGAAGCTCCTCTTTCCTAGAATCCAACAAATACAGTCTTATAAGTTGTAGAGTCTGATACAACTACATTCCCTTCCTTGAACTGATGCCTTGGCCACGGGAAATGAACCAACCAGGGCCCACACCTAAAATTGGAGGTGGAACCCATGCCACCCAAGCCACATGGCTACAAATGGAGAGCAGAGATGTTGCCCCGGTGCTGGTCCAAAACAACAACAAAAGGACAAAAACAAGTTTTGTCTGTTTACACTTCTGTTACGGAGTATGTAATAGAGATAATGAAGCAAAAGACATCGATGCTGTGGACCGAAGAGCACAGATAAAGCAACACTCAAACACGGAGCGTGAAAAAGGGCTAAGAAAGACGATTGAAGGAATGATTTAAGTTAGATAAGAAATAAACGAGGGCAGAGTTCCAGAACAGAAAGTTTGAGAAGTTTTATGGGTGGTGGTAGTGGTTTGTTCTGGTTTGTTTTTTGGTAGGAAATAGCTTAGAGTTGTAAGAAAAAAGGTGAAGTGCAAAAGTGGGGAAATCAATCAACTGGGGGAAAGAAGGGACATTATGCATGTTCTTTTTGGCTAGAGCAGTAAGAGAAATGATTTTGGTGAGGCTAAGCGATGGATGTCGAAAAGCTGAACAATCTAAGCTTTCTAATAATATGAAATTTCAAACTGCTGCAGGTTTTTGAACTGAAAATTAGCATGCTAAAAATGCTATTTGAGGAGGATTTTCTGTTCTATTCTGTATCACATGGCTAGAAAGGAGAGGTGATCAAGGTAAGGAGAAGATAAGCAGAAGGAAGGCGAGCCAGTGCCTGGGATGTGAGGCGCCCTTTGCAAAAGCGTGTTAAGCACATACCACACCCTGAGTCAGGCTGTGTGCTAGGCCCCATACTAGAAGAGGGGAAACAAAATGAATTAGACATAGACCCTGTCCTCAAGGAGCTCACAGTCTAAAAACTGGGGTAAATATGTAGATGCCAATTACAATCTAACATGACAGAGAGTATATGGAGATAAGAGAAAAATACTGTGGGGTACACACGAACAACTGACTCAACCTAGAAAAGTGCCAGGAGTCCTCCCTTGAGCTGGGTCATCTAGAGGCACAATAGTTTAAATGAGCCTGATGGTCTTGGAATGTAAATGGTGGGTCCTAGCTAATCTATATTGCAGGGAAGGCAGGTTGATGAAAGAAAGAAAGAAAAGAGAGAAAGGGAAGGAGAGAGGGGAGGGGAAGGAGGGAGGGAGAAAGCATAGATGGAAGGGAAGTGGGAAGGAAGGAAGGAAGGAAGGAAGGAAAATACAATTGTCTTCTTACTTGACTGCATTTGTTTGTCCAGTGATTCAATAGTCAAGGCCTTTTCTTTTTCCTTTTTCAAACTTTTCGGTAGGCCTGGCCTTAAAATGTCATCAACAATAGCAGAAAATGGGAAGAAATGAACTAACATTTACAATTAAAGTTAGCAAGAGACCGTGGTTGGTTAGGGATAACGTAATGGAATTTGGTTTGTACACATTTCTTATCTTTCCATTCTCAACTTATGCTATATGATAATTCCTAATATAATTTGTGGTATTACCTAGAGTGAAAAAACACTTTTTAAAAACTGAAACATTGATTTGGCATTAGAGATGAAAAGCACAGATCAATTAATGAAATTATTTTTCCACTAACTGATACTCTGCCAAGAGATGGATGTATGCATATTAGACAGGAAAAGGGAAGATGATAAAATATTGTTTTGACCTTGTAAAATAAAGCATTATAAAGAAACGATTTCAGATATTAGTGGTTTCAACTGAGAATTATTCTCTGCCGTGATTGAAAAATGTCACCCTGTCAGAAACTCTGGGAAGTGGCTGAAAGGTGAGGGGTAGGGAACCAGCAACAATGTTGCCCGAACTTGAGATGTGTCATTCCCTAGCTCTGGAGTTTCTTGTATTCCTACAAATATTCTTCACTGTCAAGTGTTACTAAGAGACACATACACTGGGTTTATATCCTACTGAACCCATCACTTATTAATATAGCTTTCAAGCAGTGCTAGATTATGCTGTTTCCTTCCACATTTTATGGCTGGCATTGCAAACTTTCTGTTCCCTTCCTTACACAACTCATTTCCTTTCAATTATTCATTGAAATAAGCTCCCCTGAAATTTGGGAGAAATTAAATGTTATATTCATATTCATACCAAATTAATTAATCATGACTAATGTTCCTACAATGAATACAAAAGGAATTAATTATGATTAGCAACATACTGAAATGTACAGATCAGAATTTGAGGTTTCCCTTGCAGTATGTACTGCAGAAATTTTGAAAGGGTATCTGTTGATTTAGACTTCTTTGTCCTTTCTTCTGTTTTTGTACCTTTCCTAAGCCATTGATTGACTAAGGCTTGAGGACAAGAGTGTTCATAAACAAAAGTGGATGATGATTTTTTTGCCTCCTGAGATTCAGAGGTAACTTCCTTATAAAGATGGAAATTTGAAATTTCAAGCCTTTAGACCAGGAATTGGCATGCTATATGACCCAAGAGTCAAATACGGCCTGCTGCCTGCCTTTGTTTGTTATTCATGTATTGCCTGCGGCTATGTAGGTGCTCATATTGCAGAGGAGAATAGTTGCAACAAAGAGAGACTGTATGTCACACAAAGCCAAAAATATTCACTGATCCTTTACAGCAAAAAAATTTGCCAACTTTATTTAGGTGTGCATAGGGGAATTCCCATTTATCATCTCAACTATTGGAAGGTAAGGTCACTTAAGTGATTCTAACTGAATCTTCCCTGAAGACAGTGACTCTAAATTTGCCTTCCATGCCACGCACAGTGTCCAACACAGTGTTTGTCATGTAACAAGCCCTCTCTATGTTGTGGTTGAGTGAATGAATAGATGAATGGATAAGTGAATACTTTACTCCACAGAGCTTGAACAAGGACTTTATCCTATTTTAATGCCTAACTGTTATATCTGCAAAATAGGGAGAATTTTTTTGTTGTTTATTTATAACATGTTTTAAATTAGATACAATTATATAAAATACTATACAGTTCTATAGGATTTACTTTTGCATTTTAGTTATGTAGCAAACACATATAGTGACAACAATGTGCTAAGCACATGCACTTTGCACGTATTAATTTATATGTACTTTGCAACTACTAATCCTCATGCAAGCCTTGGCTATAGAGTTTCACATGAGAACATTGAAGCACAGAGATGGAAAGTGACTGGGTCAAGGTCACTCAGGTACTAAGTGTGGACCCTAGCAGTCTAGCTCAGACCCTAGTAGTCTAGCTGCAGAAGCTGGCTTGTCTCCTGTACTCTGCTGTCTTTCCTTTTGTGTAAGAAAGTTCATTGCTTTGTAATGATTGGGTCCTCTATTTTGAGTAAGGAAGCAGATGCTTTGCTCTCATCTGGTTTCCTTTCACACTCATTGGAAATGATCCCATCAAAAATGATGTGTTAGTGCTTGTTGTCCTCAAATCTCCACAGGTACATATGAATGCAACATCTCTTTTTAATAACACAGCCAATTGTGGTCAGAAGATATCCCCTGGAAAAATGTTTAATCTTTTAAGAAACATATTATACGCTATTAATTTCTGAGATGAAGATTTCAAAATTAAATAGGTAGAATTTCAGATATTCATTCAACCTACCCATTTGATTCACTTTAAAATCAGTTTGAAGGGTTTAATTTAATGAAGAAAACAAAAAAATATGGGATTCTCTGTATCAGCCAGTTCTCAGTTGCAAGCAGCAGAAAGCAACTAAATTAAGAAGAAAAAAGAAATTTCCTGGAAGGATGGAAGGTGGTTCATAGACTTGACCTCTGGAGAACCAGGCTCTGATAATGAACAGGAACTAGGGGAGACTGAGCATCAGGGCATGAGCTAATCCCGGGACATAACAGCTTTCCGAGTAGGGAACACTGTTCAGCTTCTACCATTCCTGGTCACTGTCAGCTTAATGCACCCATAGGAATGTAGCCATTTGTTGTAAATATTTTCTCAATTTTTATGTGTCTTTGTATCCCTACCTCAATCTTTAAGGGTCTAGAAGGGTGAAAGTTGCATTTTTTAGCTGCCTGAGGGGTGAGAAGAAAGTATATCTAACTTCCTGTCACCAAGCTTCACTGGGGATATCCCCAAAATCAGAAGTGTTGAAATGCAAGGTAGCCAACACACACACACACACACGCATCCATATACATATGTACACTCATATATATTCCTATAGATATAGATATCACCAACAATCCCACCTCTTACTACTTAGTTCCCTGTATTTTTCTCTATTAATAAGATAATTTTCAAAAGAAGGTTCTTCTCTCTACTTCTCTTGTCAGTAACTAAAAAATGATTATTTTTATGTTGGTTACAATTTCAACAAGCATTATTTTAGTTGATGGGGCAAAAAGTTGGGATTTTGGAATACACGTTAAACCATTATTTTTAACACAGGGAGAGTGTGTTAACTCTATGTGGATTAATCATCATGAGTTATTGGGAATCTACCATTGTGTCCCAAATGGGCTGTTTATACTCGGAGAAAAATCCTTCATTCCTCACTTATTTTACTGGGAGCAAATGTTCATTCAATATCAAATATCTAAAGCATGAAATTAAACAAAGGGAACCCACAGATATGCTAGAAATCTAATTCATACTCTCGGTGAAGAATTAAAAACTGCTTTTCAAATTTGTATCTGATTTGACTTTTTGTATTTGTAGTTGGATTATGTATCATTACTTCTGCTTTCATTCATTCAACAAATTTATTGAGCTGCTAAGTGCCAAGTAATGTGCGTACAGAGCACCTACTAGTGGCCACATTCTGGAAGCAGAAAGCACTGATCTTTGGGAAATTCTAATCTATATAACTTTGATTGGAGTCTCCTCTATCAAGATTTTTATCCTACTTCTTAAATGACTACAATGAAAGATTTTTAAACCAAAAAAAAATTTGTTTTATAGAATGCCATTTTATTTCAATCAAATAATCAATTCAGAAATGTGGTAGGTTGTTAGAAAAATGGTTTCTAATGAATCATGCCCTTTGCAATGTTTATTGTCACTCTTCTCGTCAAGAATGGAATCTATTTCCCCACCCATTGAATCTAGGCCAAATGTGATTTTTGTTGATCTAAAAGTGGCAGAAATGATGATGTGTAAATTCTGGAGCCCAGGTCTTGCTGCTTCCTCTTTGATTTTCTCGGAACCCTGAGATGATACCAGGTCGTATGGAAGCCCACTTTAGCCCACTGGAGAATGAAAGGCCATGTGGAGTCTCTGCCTGCTGGTCTACTAAAAGATAAAAAATAAAATAAAATAAAAAAAAGAAATGCCACTTGGAGGACAACTGAGTGCCCCAGCACAGCCAATGCCAGCTGCCAAACTTGTGAGGAAAGTCGTCTTGGGCCCTCCAGCTGCAGTTGAGCTATCAGAGGACTGCAGCAATGGTATTGGCACAAGAACAGACATGTAGACCAATGGAACAGGACTGAGAACCCAAATATAAAACCAACCTCATACAGTCACCTGATCTTTGACAAATTCCAGAAAAACGTACACTGGGGAAAAGATTCCCTATTCAACAAATGGTGCTGGGAAAATTGGATGGCCATATGTAGAAGACTGAAAGTGGACCCACACCTCTCACCTCTCACAAAAATCAATTCACAATGGATAACAGATCTAAACCTAAGACATGAAACCATAAGAATTCTAGAAGAAAATGTTGGAAAAACTCTTATGGACATTGGCCTAGGCAAAGAATTTATGAAGAAGACCCCCAAAGCAATCACAGCAGCAACAAAAATAAATACATGGGACCTGATCAAATTGAAAAGCTTCTGCACAGCCAAGGAAACTATCACTAGAGTGAACAGACAACCTACAGAATGGGAGAAAAATATTTGCATGCTACACCTCTGATAAAGGGCTGATCACCAGAATCTATACAGAACTTAGGAAAATCAACAAGAAAAAATCAAACAACCCTATTAAAAAATGGGCAAAGGACATGAACAAAAACTTTTCCAAAGAAGACAGAATGATGGCCAGCAAACATATAAAAAAGTGCTCAACTTCTCTAATCATCAGGGAAATGCAAATCAAAACCACAATGAGATATCACTTAACTCCAGTGAGATTGGCTCATATCAAAAAATCCCCAAATAACAAATGTTGGCGGGGATGTGGACAGGTAGGAACACTCATACACTGCTGGTGGGACTGCAAATTAGTACAACCTCTATGGAAAAGAATATGGAGATATCTCAACGAATTAAAAGTAGAATTACCATTTGACCCAGCAATCCCACTACTGGGTATTTATCCAAAAGAAAAAAAGACATTTTATAATAAAGACATCTGCTCTCGAATGTTCATAGCAGCACAATTCACAATTGCAAAGTTGTGGAAACAACCCAGGTGCCCATCAATACACGAGTGGATCAATAAAATGTGGTATATGTATACCATGGAGTATTACTCAGCAATAAGGAACAATAGTGAATTAACACATCTGGTATTATCCTGGTTGGAGCTAGAACCCATTCTTCGAAGCGAAGTGTCACAGGATTGGAAAAACAAGCATCACTGGTACTCACCATCAAACTGGTACTAACTGATGAACACTTACATCACACAGGGCAAGAACATTCATCAGAGGGCGGGCGGGCGGGAGGGGGGTGGAGGGGCTGGGAAAAACTCTCACTGAATGGATGTGGGGAGCACAGTTTGGGAGACGACCACGATTGTGGCTCTGACACGGGCAGAACAGGGGCAATGTGTATGGCCAAAATGTTGTACCCCCATGATATTCTGAAATAAAAAAAAAAAAAAAAAAAAACAGAGGACTGCAGCAACATGAGTGATCCCTAGTGTGATCAGCAGAAGAATGGTCCACCCAACCCTCAGAACTCTGCGAAATAATAAAATGTTGTTGTCTTCAGTTACTAAGTATATGGATGGTGTGTTTATTAAGCAGCAATCGATAATTGGAATAGGAAATATTTATTAAATATTCATTATCACTAAATGTACCATTCTTGGATTCAGCTTCTCTAACCAAATCCGGTTTCTTTATATTCATCTATAATTGGCCATTTCCTAAAATTGGGCAGAATTTACTTACCTGATGAGATTAAATATTTCCAATGGGGATCATACTGGAAACACTTCAGCTTTCTCTTCGTATATTTACCCCTTTTCCTTGGAAAATAATCATGGATTTCTACATAGTCACAGTGATAGAGATTTAGAGAAGAAAATCATATGTTCATTTTTTCATAATTATCTAGAGTCATAATTCCAGGGAAGTAGGGGCACAGGCAGAAAGAGACTTGGACAAAACCTTTGGAATTACATGACTATAACTTCAAATATGACTTAAAAAGAACACTTAGGCCCTTTTTCTAACAATGTGCAGGCTGGTTGTGCATTCACTGTTTATACTTTGCCTAACATAAATCACAACTACCCATAAGAACTCAGATTTTAATAAAAGCCCAAAAGGTTTGTTTAACAAAGAGAGTTTTTGTGACCTGCTAGATGATTTGCATAAATACCACACATTCATAAACACAAATGAAAAAAATTAAAAATACACAAAAACAAAAACACTTTCTACATATCCCCCCTACCAAATATATATATAGATGCTTATGCTCAGGAATCTCAATAATTGTGTCCCTGTCTTCAGTACAGCCAAGTAAATCTGGTTTCTAGGACAGCATCCCCTGCCCTTTCCTACCTGAGTTTGTGCCTGAAGGGAATCTGTGCATCCTGGATCACTTGGAGGAGTGGGTGTGAGCACAAGAAAGCACCAGAATTATCATGTTCCATGCCTGAGGAAAGACTATGTTGCTTCCTTTAGGAAAAACACTGGAGGCTTCTTTCCTGGGCTGCTACTTATGTCCTTTTTCATTTTGAAGCAGAACCAGCACCACCTTCCTTTATGCCTTGGAAAGGAGAATAGGATATCTACACAAATCCAAGCACCATGTGACAGGGAACACGTTAAGTGCGTTCCTTCCTGTCATTTACATGGGGGAAGCCCAAAATAGCAAATTTTCCCCTGCACTTTTGTCTAACAGGTAAAAGCCTATTAAATAGTTCCTCAAATTGTCTCATGGAAATTAGAGTCATTTTTCCAAAATTGAAAAGATCCATTCAGTCTTGCCTTATTACATAGCAAATAGATAGGCACATTGAGATCACACTTTGTCTTTTTCAGCAAGATGAAAATGCAAGGTTTATCACATTTTCAGTTAGAGGTTATTAGAAATAAGCAGGACAGTTAAAATAATTTTAAAATTATAATTTAAAAAGAGAATATCAATTTCAATCATGATCCTTTAGAATTCAAATTGTTGACTTGAATTGCATCTCAGAATTTAATACATCCAGCTTCAAGGTAAATACTGTTAAGCAAGCTTCAACTAAGCTTAAGAGTTTAACATGCTCAGTTACAATATTTGTTTAAGAAGAATTATTTCTAGCTCTTCTTACAGATACGTATTTGCTACAACTCTTTAGAGCTTTGCTTTTTTTTAGGGTTCTTAATGCAATTCCTATGCTTCAAATAAAGTTCTCATTACTCTATCTGGGTGGGGAGGAGGAGGTGATTTTATCTTTGCTATCAGGATAACTGGGCAAATATTTTATCTCTATAATCTGTGTAAATCACACTTAATAGGATGAGTTCATGTTTCAAAGTCCAGTAAAAGTATTTAGGATAAACCTTAGCTTAATGGATGTATCCAAACAACAGTAACATATTCATCATACATATTGAAATGACCAGAAGGAAATTTTGAACTATCTTCAAGTACATATTTCATTCTACAGGTCATATTGACCAGATGTTCTCCATCTTCTCTATGGATTGTGTAGTATGCAATGGGCGTAGACTCTAATAAAGGAATTCAAGTTAGACTTTCCTCCTGATAACAAGTTGTTGGGTATGGTAAATAGTTAATAAGGGAAACTACCATATGATCTCCTTTGCAACGGGATGTAAAATGTTACCATCTTTTTCTCTTTCTCTCTATCGCTCCCTCTTTCTCTCTGTCTCTTTTCTGTCTATCTATCTATCTGTATCTATCATCTACTTATGTGCCTATTTAATCTCATTGGTCAATATTTATTGAAAGTTCAGTCGAGAGAGACACTACTTAGGAAGACTTGCTTGTAGAATGTGAAGTTCCATTATGAAAAAATTATCCATCCCTCTAGATTATCCAGTTCTCTTGGGATCAAACAGGATCTGGAAGGCAGTAGGTACTGAAGCATGTGCAGTTACCATCATCCTCTGCCTCCATAGAATTGTTTTACTAAATTATACATTGATATAGTACTATCATACTACATAAGAAATTGGTCTCATAGCAATGTCTACTGCAAATATGCTGTTGAGATTGTTTTCTACTGTACACAGTCTGCTCTTTATGAGGGCCCCTAAGAGGAATGACTCCCAGATCTTAGTAAACAGGATAGTTCTACCTTCTAGAGTAATTGGGATTTTTGAATAGACATAGCGACTGTGTAACTATTTTCCCATTTTATGGTGGGTTTCCCATTACGGTGATGTCTGGAAAACTTAGATCCAGTTTTGTGGTATACCTGCATGTATATATTGTTGATACATTTCAGCAAACTTTCCAGCTTATTTTATTATCTCCATTCACATTATTCTTTATTTTTTACCCTTGGTTTTAAATTGTGCCATTTTGTTATAATAATAAATACAATAATAAAAACTTCTACTTATTGTGTGTTTGCTATCTGCAAGGATATATGCTAAGAGCTTGATATATATCACCTTATGATCCTTTGGGATAAGTATTTACCATGAAGGATTTCATAATCCTTATGAAATGCTAGTAATAATTATTATCTCTATTTTTTATATGTAAGGGGACAAAGGGTCAGTATGTTTTAGTATTTTCTCTATTAGTGGAGAAATTGAGATTTCTTTAAAGATAAGCTCTCAATAATGGAAAACCTGTGGAAAGCAAAGTCTAAGCTCCAATCACTGCAATAGTGCCATATGTGGGTTATCTTAATTAAACTCAGGAAAACCTGATGCCATACTACTATAATAAGTACTATTAAGTATTATTACAACTTATTGATGGTAAGGACTATTATTATTCTTATTATATCGATGAGGCAACTAACGCCCAGAAAGATTAAGTCACTTTCCAAGATCCAAAGTCAGTTAGAGCTGAAATGTGAACCCAGGTAGTTTAACTCCAGACTCCAGGAGGATAACCATGCCATCATCCTGCTAGTGTTTTATAAATCCTTGTGAACCACCTTAGATTTATCCTGGAACAGGTAGGAGGTATGCATATCTAAGTAGCTACATACACATGTATCCGCCATTTTTATCCTTTCCTATGTAGAAGTGATCTTGCTCAGTGCTAAGGTAAAATAATTTCTCTACATAACAGAGTAAGTAGTTCTGCATGCAGTCTGGAGGAAGGGCTAGATGACTCTTAAAAGTTCCTTTCTGCCCCAATTCAACTGGGTTAAATGCTCCTTGTGGACAGAGACTATACAGATGTGATTTGAGCAGTAATAAGCCTGAACTGCTCTTTCCTGACTCGTTAGTGTCCCTCAGCTTTTCCAGAGTCCCAGAGCTGGACAACTTTCATGTTCCTGGTGTGCCTCTTCATTAGCCAAGAATGACTTCATTTCCTTTATAATGAACTCTGCTCTGCTCTTAGACCACACCCATTGATCACTTAACCATGTAATGGCTTCCTATGAACTGCACTGTTTTCAGGTTCTGAACTTTTACACTAGGGATGAGGCTTTTGGCCCAAGAGTGCACTGGGGCACAGAGCCTGGCTCCTGTTAACCTGCTGGAGAATGATGTATGTAGGATTCTCTGCTTGCAAATCTGGGTCAGGTCAAGGGAGTAATGTAAACTAATAAAGTCTGAGTTAATTAGTACTTTTGGTTGCAAGTAAATCCCAACCAGGTTAAGACAAAAATGAAAAAAAATATATAAACTCACCAATATCTTAGAACTCCCAAAATAAATGAATTTGGGTTTTTGCTGATTTCCTACCAGAACTCTTCTGCCTTTATTACAAACTCACCAGATAATCAGCAAACCACAATGGGTCCAGAGTCACTCATCAAAGGAGGGAGAGGGGATTTTGTTTTGTGTTGCTTTGTTTTGTTTGCTTGCTTGTGTGAGAAATAAAATGGACGTTAATGAATTGAGTCAATAGCTGAACTTTAAGGATGCAGATATTTAGTAGAATAGAAATGGATTCTTTAGGGGTAAACAATTATGATTTTTCCTAGTACTATAGAATCTGCCACATCATATAAATAAAATGTTTAATTTGCTTTTGGTGGTTATTTCCTTTCTATCATCTACACAGGTACAGTCAGGAAAAGTCTTTGAAGTAAGTGGTCAGTATTTCTAATCACTGGAGGAGTTGGCTGTTCTGGAAAATCAGCAATTCTCCTCAAGCATTGGCTTCTCCATTACATGGGAAAGTCAAGGAGTGCTTGTTCTGCCAGCTCCTAGTCTGCGTTCTCTCCAAGGACTGATGTAGGACTACATGAACTGGGGCCATGTGCTTTACAATAGGAAGGACAAAGTACTGTCCCTCCCTGTACTGCCCTTTGTGAAATAACTGATAATGCCTTGATTTATGCCACCACGTGAACGCTCATAGGATCACATTGGGATAACTATTTACCATGAAAGGCAATAGGGTATATGTTAAATACTAGTTAAGCACAGAGGCTGTGGACACAGGCTGCCTGGGTTCATATCTTAGCTCCACTGCTAACTGTGTGATGTTGGCAAGTTTTGTAAGCCCTCTGTGCCTCTATTTCCACCTAACAGTATCCATCTCCTAGAGATGTAAGAATTAAACATATGTGATATGTATAAAGTACTGAGAAGTACAGTAAGTGCCACACATGTGTTAGCTGTCACTATCACCAGTAAGTCTTCACACAAACATCCTTTGAAAATTGATATAATTTCCATTCTCACTGTTTTTACCCCCTGCGCATGCTTATCACCTCCCCCATCATTCTAGGATAATTGCCTCCAAACCGGTCTCTCTATTCCTCCTCTTTTGAATCAATCTTCCATGTAGATTTCCTTTTTAATCATTCTAAAATACCACTTTCCACTGATTTCAATCAAAAACAATTTTCTCCAGTATGAAGTTTGCTTTTCTTTACCTGACACTTAAGACCCTCTTACTATTTTCCCCTGCTTCACTGTCAACTTATATTTGCAACTATTTCTTCTTTTCACTGTGCCGTAGAGGTAGCTGTGTCTTTTGTGGTAGAGGTAGAGTGGAGATAGAGGGGAACTGGCTGAAAGGAACAGGTGTGAAATGGATGGTCCTAATTTCTACTTAATAAATCAGGGCTTCTGAGGTTCCTCTAAGCAAGGCCTGGCTATGTTAATGTTGAAGCCTGAGACTGAGCCACTCCTGTAAAATCCAGGCAGTCTCTGCGGATGGTGGGGTCTCAGTCACCTCTGTGACACGTACACTGCTCTTACACCAGCCTGGGTTGTAAAAAGCTGGGCCGAATGGCATGTGACCCATCAGCGTCTTGACTGGATGCTTTCTTGCATAGCGAGAGGTAACCACATTAGCTGCTGTTGTAACTGTCCTGTACATTATGTTAACATAATACAATTTTATAGCTTTAAGAAATATTAAAAAAGAATGAAGGAAAGCAATGCATTACTAATGGGTTTATAACATCTCTCGTGCTTACTCCTTCTTCACTTTGGCTATCTGACAAAATTTTTTTCTCTTCTAGTCAAGCAGGATGAGTTCATTTGCAAACTCTGCACTCTGCTATATCTTCTGATGGAATGTATGCATTGCGAGAGGCAAAGCTATTGATATTATATTGATCTCATTTCTCATCTGCAAAATGTGCCTATGAGTGCTGTGTATTGCATCTCTGTATGTGTTTTGGTTACGTTTTAGAAATTTTCATAGTTGGCAGGGACTCCTCTCTATGAGTCTTGCTTGTCTTATTCTGCTCCCCATGAAACTGATCAGGTTGCCAAGTTCTTACTGACATCAAAGCAGGCTCCAGGCTCAGATCATCTCTGTGGGATGCAGAGGAAGAGGAGAAATAGCTCTTTCCCAGAGAACACTTCTCTGACTGAGATCTAAGTAAATTCTGGGGCTTATCTGACAGTTTTTTCACTGGCTAGGCTCCTAGTGAAGTCAAATATTGCAGCTGACGTCAATCGGCTCTTGGCCAGGTGCTGGACTATGCACAGAATCTCAGGGCAACAGATCCATCCCCCTTGGATCTTGATTTTTATAGTTCCGTTTTGCGTGATGTTCTTTCAAATAGCAATAAAAATGGTAAACAGATTACAAAACACAAGCAACCCATATGTACATTCCTTTCTCCTGAACCCAAATGAACACAATGCCAACCCTAACAAAGGGTAATTAATAGCACAACAGAGATCCTTATAAAAAAATAATTCCTTCTTCCCACAGGCTGCAGAACTAGGCTCTTGCCAGTCCTGTGTTCCTTAGCCACAAATTTACTTGTACTTATTCTTCACATCCATGCAAAGACTCTGGATTCTCTTCACACTTTCTGTACAGAGACACACACAAGCCTGAGGCTGGAAAAACTGTGAAGTGGGTGACCTTAATTTTTATGTCCAGGATTTCCCCACATTTTGATACATTCTTATATGTTTTGGATTTCTCCTTTATTTTGCTTGAGAGCACACTGGCCCATCCTTTCCCCTGCTTTTACAGGCTCACCAGTGAGAAACAAGGCTTTATGCTCCTAACCACATCTTTTCACAATCACCAAAATATGTAACTACTTCCCATCCCCACAGATCCTCGCCAACTGATGGGTCATTATTGGTTAGGAGTTTGTGTTTAAGTAGAGCTACTTAGGAAAATGTCTGTGTGTGAGGCAGTTCATGGACAGGAGAAATATTTCTGTTTCCTAGATTTGAGCAAAAAAATCACAAATACATGTATATACAAACACACACACAGGAGCAAGGCAACCTAGACTTTTGCAGGATTTTGACTCCCTGAGAGAGCAATCAGGCATTTATCTGAGGTCAAGGTATGACCTTTGTGTGTTTTCATATTTCAAGTAGAAGCAGAGAGTCCGCTATTCCTAGACACTCTGCTTAGACTCTCCCCATCACAGACCTTCTGCTGGACTACACTGTTGAGACAAATTGATACTGGAATACAAACATGACCTCTTTGCTCAGCAGATCCTCTGGTGTCTATTTCTTGATATGAACAGCCCTCTGTCAATGATGCTTTAAAATATAGAAAAATTACTTTAAGTGATATCATCACATGGTTTTAGATATTTGAAGGATCTCTGGAACCACCTATTTAGCCTGTTTATTCTATAGCTGAGAGAGCTAAGCCTCCAGTAGTAGAAAACCTGAGCCTAATACTAAGATGTGCTCACTCTTTGCACCACATTCACTTAATTTAGAAAAATCATGAATGCAACCCATTCTTATTAGAATTTTTATAAGTGCCCTTGATTATTTTTTTAACTTTGTGATAAGAAAGGTTTGTGTGTAACTCACTAATTTATTTCTCTTAAATGTTTGTGAGACATATTAGAAAATATGGGTGAGTAAAATAAAACAAAGCAATGGAGTAAATTACTGCAGTTGACAACAAAAGTATAATCATGCCCTTTACAAATTCATTGTTAATGCTTTATTCTTGGTCTTTCAGATGTGTCATTTGCTAGCACATGCATAAAAGTGAAAAACTGCCTTAATCTTTCCAACATGAACTTAATGTGAAAAACTAACTAGACACTATGCAATGCAGTTCAACTTTTATAGGAGAAATAATGTACATAATTACAGTTTGTTTTAAATCTTAAGATGTTCCTATTAGCTATCTTTATGTTCTACCCTATCCCCAAACCAACTCTGCTCTCACTAGGCTATTCTCCTCACTGTCCCATATTCATTTCTGATACTACGGTCTGGATTTGTGTTTTTTCTTGAATTCTCTTTCTTTTCCTGAACTTGATTCCTAAGTACCTTAAAAGTTCAAGCTCAAATCCTGCCTCCCCCCATTAATTCTTTTCTCTAGAATTAAGCTTTTCTTTCCTTTAATTTAAATCCTTAAGAATACACAATTTATATCACAAAATCCCATGCTTAATTATATCCAATTTGATATAATTTGCTGATTTATGTTCATCTAGCTGAAATGTACACTTTGTGAAAATTTTTGTGCAAAGATTATATCTTCTCTATTCTCATAACAACCAGCACTATAATGCAAAAATAGATACCCAAAACTGTTTGCTTTTGATTAGCCTATGACTGAATAAGGGCTTATGTGACATGAAGCACAGGCTTTGCTACTCAAAGTGTGGTCTATGGGGCAGCAGCATAAACATTTCCTGGGAACTTGTAATTACACGTAACTACTTGTAATTACATGTAATAATTTATAAGCTTATAGGATTCCTTAAGCCTACAAAGAGATCACTTATTTGTCTACTGGAGTGCCTAGTTATGTGTTGTATATTTAACATTCAAAAACAAGAAAGATCTAAGTGAGCTTCCTCCAAGAGGACAGTCTTTGGTATTTGAACTTTGTGTTTGGAAGGACAATAATAATCACATCTAATGTTGCTCCTACAGGTGAGGTGACAAATATTAGTGTGTAAAAGCTAATTTATCCATGAAAAAAGCCTTCATGTGATAGATTTAATTCATCTCAGTGACACGCTAAGCTTCAATTTAAGCAATCAAGACTGTCTTTCTAGCTAATTGTGTACTCGGGTTAAAAAAATTCTCTCTCTCTTTCTCTTTCTTTTAATCCAAGCAAAGAGTCATACTTTCTTTTCATGTATTTTTTAAAAGTCCTTTGGGGTGATGATCTGAATTGCTTTTAATTATCAATTAAATTTTCCCCAAGTAGATTGTTAAAAGTTTAGATGATCCCAATTAGTGAGAACCTCACTCTAACAGCAAGAGAGAAGTTGGTTATTTTAAGTCTTCTTTATTGTATGAAAAGAAAAGATCAGATATCTCAGATCAATGTTAAGTGGGAATTATAACAATAGATGCTAAAAATAAAGACTTAAAAAAGTAGACCAGGGAAGTCAAAGAAGTAGCCCATTACTTTGTTTTAAAATTTTTCCAGATTTTAATAATATTAGTTTGCGAATATTGTGCTGCCATCTATCCTAAAGGAAGTGACAAATTAATGTCTGCTTTTATATTTAAAAACTATACTATTCTATATTCTCTACTACTGCATTTTTCTTGGGAGGAATAAAAACTCAAGCCTGAATTTAAAGGCAATTTATATTTGCTAAATCAGTAACGTGAAATTGGGGATATGCTATTCTGACTATTTGGACAGGACATCTGTGAGCACACTCAGAAGACACACAGCCTGATACTCCTCCATCATTGAAATCCTAAAAGTGAGATAGGGAACCTGCAGGCACTGCTCAATGAGGAATCATAAGACCCGAACCAAGGTCTCTGATAAAACAGTTAGAGAAGCTGGCCAAAACCAGCTAGAACCCAGATGGCCACGAAAAAGACCTCAGGTTACCCTCCCTATTATAATGTATTAGCATGCTAAAAGAAACTCTCACCAGCACCAGGACAGTTTACAAATGCCATGGCAACTCAGAGAAGTTACTCTATATAGTTTAAAAGGAGTAGGAATCCCTAGTTCTGGGAACTCTCCACCCCTTTCCCAGAAATCTTATGAATAATCCTCCCTCCACTTAACATAAAATTAAATAGAAAGTATAAAATAAGACCCCAGAAACTCACAAAGTGCTACTCTCTGTTGCTCTGAGACATAGCTGCTGCTCTGCTTATGGAGCAAGGCTTCGTTCTGTTTCTCTGTTACTTCAGTAAACTTGCTTTTGCTTTACTCTGTTGGCTCACCCTTGGATTCTTTTCTGCGCAAAGCCAAGAGCCCACTTGGCCTTCAGGCTGGATCCCAGTTTTGGAGTTCACTTTCCTGTATCAAAAGGAGTGTCCAAGAAAATTTGGTGAACTAAAAAGTACTCAGAACATCTTAGAACAGATTATGACTCAGGAAAAATCAATAGCTTTGTAGTTTAAAAAAGAGAGCTCTCTCTAGCATGAATCAAGCATTGGAGAGAAGAGCTACATAAAAGAAATTTTAGAGCTGGTACCAAGGGCTGGCTTGTAATATTGAGGTGTTCCTGATTACCTCTCTCATTAGGGATCTCCAAAGCAAGCTTTGGACCATTTCACATTCCATGTTGTGTAGATCCTGGGTGAGAATCAGAGCTGAAAACAATCGGGGCAGAATTCCATGTAATTCGATTCCTTTGTATACATTTGTAGAGCACCTAGTACATGTCAGGTACGCTTTTGCTCAATGGGGGAAAGGGGAGTTAAAAAGAGAAAGGGTGAGGGGTTGATACAGTAAAAAGACATAATCTCTATGCTTAAGAATTTTACTGTCTAGTTGGGGAAACAAACACTTATACACTGAGGATTAAATAATTGGTAACATGTGGAAATGTTAACCCTTGGGAGACTAATTAAAACAAACCAAGGAGGTTGCATTATTTTTCTTTTTCAACACTTTATGCCTTTTATTTCTTTTTCTCACCCTATTGCCCTAACTAGAGGGCTGTATTTTTATAAGAATAAAAATCTTATTAAAGAAGTGAAACTCTGTACAATATCACTCGTAAGTTAGCAGGGCCTAAGATATAGTTGGAATCGCTGATTTTCATGGAACCCCTGAAGTCATGTCACTTAGGCAGCCACCTTTCCGCTAATAGAGGCCTTAGTGAAATGACTGAGAGTGAAAGTCACAGCAGCAGCTTGGGGAATGAATGCCCAGCGTGATTTTTGAGATAAATTTTGGAAAGCTCCAACAACACGGGACTTGGTGAAATTCTGAATCAAAAGAAGTTTAAATTTGGTGTGTTCCTGAAGATCGTCCTACTCTAAAATATGGCTAGAACAATTGGAAAGGGAAGGGGAGAATAAGATGTGTTCATAACTTCCTTTTTATTCTTTTTATTCTTGATTTTAAATTCTCTTGTCCCTTTTACACCAGTAAGCATTTATATGAAATCTAATACAGACCAATCCTATTTCTTGTTGCTTTTTCCTTAGTGGAAAGAGAACAGTTGTATACTGTCGTGTTCACATCCTTAGGAATATAACTAGGTTTAGTCTTAAGAGTGGCATAATATGACATGACTTGTTTGAGATGAGGTCATTTTCCCACATTTGTATCATACCAGCTTAATTAAGGGTAGTTCCAGGCTGAAACCAAAGGCAAATGATCACTTAATTTCCCTTTCAGTCTTCAGTGGACACTTGGACCCCAAAAAGGGAATCATGTTGCTAGAAAAAGAGCCCTGGCTTTGCCTGATCTGTGTAATATCTTTCTAAACATCTTAGCAAATAAAGTGAGATTTGCAGAGCATAATGACAACAGTGGTGACGGTGACGATGACAGTGATGATGACAATAATGCTTACAACTTTAGCGTCAACATCAGTGAAACAGAATAACAACAGTTATAGCCTCTATGATATAAATCCGAAATTGCTTATGTTTCTGGGACATGCTGTTACCAAAAACAACAATTACCCTACGAGCAAAAGTCCTGATAAATATTAGGGCAAGTTCAATAAAAATTTTCTAGTAGGAATTCAATATATTCTAGCTTTTTTAATAAATTTCCCCTTGGAAAAATGAGGCTTAGAATTAAGGAAGGAGGAGAAATTTGAACGTAAATTAAATAAATAATAGGCTGCTTCATCTAAGACTAGAAAACTAGAAAAAGAGACGGAAATGGTGAGTTTGGACTGCAGATGAACTAAAGACAAATTTATATGATGAAATCTATAATAGAATGAAGAGAAAGGACTAATCATGTTTGGTAACTATTTGTAAATCTGTAAGTAGGCATCATGTCCTTTAAATTAATTTCTGTAACTAAAACATAAAATACCGTTTAGAGCTGGAAGGCCATAATCTAAACACTCTTATTTATAGAGACCAGGCTTTATAACTCAGAGAAGTTAAATAATTTAGTGACTGTCATACAGCTGGCTATCAGCAGAGTTGAGGCAGGAATACATGCCTCCTAATTTCCCTCTGACAGCTCTAGAGGAAAGTGGGTTTTCACAGAGGCTTCAACTCCATGAACAGATTAAGCTGAATGTGACAGATGGACTGTGTTTATTGTTGCTCCCACCAATATGTACAATTATTGGGATGTAACATGGTGCTAGGTTTTAACATTTACTTGTCAGCATTTATTTTTTTACTCAGTGTTTATTGTGCTGCTTGAAGAAAGTGAAACATTTTGTAAACAATACAATTTATTTTCCTGAAAGGTCATATAATCAAGTAAAATCACAAACTGGAGTTAAAAACTGTAAACTTTATTTTCACAGCAAATTAATTTCTCTTTTTTGGTGACTTGCTTTCTATCAACTACATATAGGGATGGAAAAAAGTCTGCATGTGCCACTGTGGCTTTTGTTTGGCTTATGTCACTGTAGCATGAATTCTAAAACCAGGTCCTGTTTCATTCCCCATGCTAGAAGAGTCTCATATAGGTAGTGGGAATATGAACATAGCGATTTTCTTTTACAATGAAAATTGGTTTAAGTGCCTTTAAACCTGTGATTTTGTTTCTAGATTTGTGTCTTTTTTATTTCTAGCCACACTTGTTCCTTTCCTTTTATCTTCATGCTCTTGGCCTCAGAACAAAATAACTGCCAGTGTTGTCATACCAATTATCTATCTGGGGTAGATTCTGTAAAATTCTCTTATTCTTCTTTTAAACCTCAGTGAATAAACCCCAGTGAATAAGTTTCACATTTTTGTTCTTTCCTTTATTTCTTCATTTGTCTAATTAACAATTTAAGAATTGGCTTTATGTTGGGACCAGTGTTATCTCTGGAGCTGTGAGTATGAATATGGCAGAGTATCCTACCTGAGGAGGTTCAAATTGCAGGGGCATAGGAGGTCATTTTAAGGGAGTGTGTAATTGCTCTCTTACCTTATAAGCTTTGACATGTGCTATTGCATAAGCACCCTCAATAACCTTTAGCATCAGAATTTATCAATTGTGATTTTCTTCTGACTTCTTAACGTATTTTTACTTCTGGCTTGTAACACTTAAAAATAGAAGCTTTTCCATGAGTTTACTACCTCCTTAATATACTTAACCCTAGAAAAATATAACCTATGCTTCCTTTATGAGAGGATCCTTAGGTCCAAAGAGCATTTGGTACCAGTTCTCTAATGCATGAGAAGAAAATACATGATATTGATTTGATTTCACTATGAAGATCTCGTTTGATGAAGCACCCCTTAGCTTCCTTCTGCTCTGGTGTAAATGTATTCATGATGTATTCTGGGTAAGAAATCCCTTATGCTGAGAAATGGGATTTAAAAAACTAACTTCTTAGAGATTTTATTCTTTATAATAGATCTAAACCCGACAGAACTGAGGGGATCAAGGGTAGGGAGAGGTACAAGTTAACTCACAATCAGTGCTGCTGCTTTGTGAGGTTCTACTTCCTGTCTGAGATGTGCAATGCTGGCAACGTATATATAGAGAGAAGAGGGAGTTTTCAATTTATTGAAATACAGTGGTAACCGAACATTTCCAAATAGGCAACAAACCAGATAAATTAGTTGTTTCCACAATGAGATCTACATTTCTTTTTTGCATTCATGACAGGACAGAAAAAAGAAAGAAAAGCTTTTACAACATGTGGTCATTTACATATATATGTAAGGAGGGAACGTCTTAATAATTAAATTCAGAATACAAAAGATAAAAACAGATTACAAAAGAAAATAAGGGGAATTTAGTAAGATTTAATAAATTATTTATATTCTAAATAAGATTAGAGAGATTTGGAAATTAAGATATCGAGGGAAGAAACCTGTTATAAAGGGAGTTATAATTTTAAGGAGGCAGTGAATGAAGTGAGAGATTTGTATTACTTCACAGAAAATGTAGATTTTAGTTTGAAATTCAACAACTGTGAAAGTGATTTGAACATATGACTTTTATGTATTATTCCCCAGCAAACAAGTCCGTCCCTCCCTCTTTTCCTCCCTTCCTTCCTTCCTTTTTCTCTCTCCCTCCCTTCCTTCCTATCCAAAGTTTGCAACAAATCTTGGATCCTGCACTGTGCACCATGCATTCCAAACAAGGCAGTGTGATTGAAGAGAAAATGAACTGTATTACCAAGGAGTAGAATCTCTCTTGGGAAGCAAAAATGCATCAGGAGACCTCTTAGTTTCATGCATTAGTAAAGTAAAGCCTCTAAGTATTCTTTGGCAGGAGTTTGCATAAGCTAATGAATAAGGAAAATGAAAACTTATACTTCATTAGGCTGACAAGAAATCAATCACATTTAAAGAACCAGTATGTCTGATTTCCTTGCCAGGGAGTTCCCTGAGTACCCAACTCTGATCCACCTCTGTGCATAGGTCACACAGGTGCCTGTAGCTACTACTCACAATGTCAGTGCCTTGGAATTCATTGAAAAGAACATTCAGATGCAGCCTATTCATGCTTTTGAATGTCTTGGCTACTCTTTGCCTTGTAGAAGCAGTTTAATTGCTGCCTGGCTTCCTGAGTTCTATTGCTATCAATTGACAGAAAATGTTATGAACAAACATAATGTTTGTTATGTCAAAACACAATGAAAAGAGAAATATAACATGTAATGGAAGGCAAGCTTGGCATTATACATTAGATTGACCATTGTTTTTTCTCTCTGACCTTCTTACCACTATTATGGATTATATATATTTTTAATTCTATTTCACTTATTTTAGTACTATCTCTGAAAGATGGCTAGATTTTATATATTTTATCTTATTTTAAGATAACTCAAAAGCTAGGTGACTTCTTTCAGTAACATATAAGAAAAGGAAGTCCTGACTTTTTTCTCAGTTCCATGACCCAAGTCACATAATAGAAACTGGAACTCATGTTTGGACAAAGTAGTATGATAGGAAGAACCACCAGACTATATATCAACCTCTTTTCTAAAGGAAATTTGCCTTTATTCTGTTTCCAGAACAAGCCATGTAACCTTGGGCAAATGATATAATCAAAATCTTTTATAAGTTTCCTCATCTGCAAAGTCATTCACTTCTTCAACATCTGTTATTCTAACAATATGTTTTAAAATGCTATTTTCTAAATCTAAAATTCTGTGGATCTATGCCATTATATAATTTTTCTAATTAAAAACTCTTTAATAAAAAATGGTAATTTAGTGACCTTAATAGGACAGAGTTGGGTATATTTATTAGTAATACTAGAACAGTGAGCCTGAAACTCTTTCTTGGTGTTGGCCAAGAATCTTCAGATTATATAATTAGAACATTGGAAATTTTCAAATGAAGATAGACTAATGGCTAACAAACATATGAAAAAATGCTCAACATCTCTAAGGCATCAGAGAAATGCAAATCAAAACCACAATGAGATGTTATTTAACTCCAGTGAGAATGGCTTTTATCAAAAAGTTCCAAAACAACAAATGTTGGCATGGATGCAGAGAGATAGAAACACTCATACACTCCTGGTGGGACACAAACTAGTACAACCTCTATGGAAAGTAGTATGGAGATTCCTCAAAGAACTAAAAGTAGAACTACCATCTGATCCAGCAATCCCACTACTGGGTATTGACCCAGAGGAAAAAAAGACATCTGCACCGGAATATTTATAGCAGCACAATTCACAACTGCAAAGATGTGGAACACCTAAGTTTCCTCATACATGAGGTTTAATAAAATGTGGTATATGTAACCATGGAGTACTCGCAAAAAAATGGTGAACTCTTATATTATCCTGAATGGAGCTGGAGCCCATTCTTCTAGGTGAAGTATCACAAGAATGGAAAAACAAACACCACATGTACTCACCATTAAATTGGTACTAATTGATCAACACTAATGTGCACATATGGAGGTAACATTCATCGAGGATTGGGCAGGTGGGACGGGGGAGAGGGGATGGGTATATTCACACCTAATGGATGCAGTGAGAACTGTTTGGGGAGGGAAATGAATATTGCTCTGACTTCTATAGAAAACCACTGTCACACCTGATTTCAGGATTATTTGTGCTTTAAGTAGAGGATTTGCTATGAATATAAATGAATTATTGCAATAAGAGGTGTAAACCAGCATGAAATGTATCTATAAAATATTCTTACCTGTGTAAACTTAGTTCAAGATTGTAAAATACATAATGGATTCTAATCTCTCCTAGGATGGTTACTGTGTCTTCTTCTTCCTAGGTACATCTTCACACTGCTTATGACTTTATTCATCAAATATTAATATGATACCTACCATGTTTAAGGTTCAGGGACATAGCTATTGTCTTTAAGGAGAAATATTGCTATAATTTTATTAGATTTTGGTGACTAATAGACTGGTTGTTGGAAACAATCCATTAGAAGACAACCTGTTTTAAAGTGACCTCTTGTTGATACTTTAATTTCTTAATTTTATAATAAATTCAATATGAGGAGACTTTGAAAAATTATCAGGGTGCCAGAAAATCTGCTTGGGAATAAAATTTAGAAAGCCATTACATTTCCCTGCCATGGAAAATCTGTTCTTATGAAAACAGAAGTTCTTATGACGGCTATTGTTCTTAAAATATTCTAGCAGCAGCCACTTATGATAACAGAGTATTGTATATTTGTGACAGTGAATCAGTTCCCTCCACTAGAAAACTTCTTTTTAAAATGTAAGAATATTAACATCTTTTTCTGTACCAATAGAAATACAACACAATTAGTAACTCACCTAGCATTGCCCTCTAAAGTTAGAACTGGTTACTGAGTTATTTTCAGCCATCTCTTCTCTAAGCTAAGTCCGTTTTCCGTTCCTGTTAGGATTTTAGTTCTGAATTATTAGCCAGTTTTAATGAAAAACCTCTTTGGAAGTTTCCTATATCACATTTTAATGCTAATGAATTTTTAAAAATATGTTACTTAATGACAAAATAAGTAAATAAATAAATGTGGGTGGGGGGAGTAGGACAGAAAAAGAAAGGCAATTCCCTCATAAAATATTCCACAGGTAGTACTAGAAGAGAGATTGGGTGTATCACTGGAAAAACCTGGACACGCAGTAGTTCAAGTAAGGCAGCTGGAATCATTGGACCCACATATGTTGGAAATTTGGCCTGAACTCTAGCAGCTGTATGCAAACTTATCACTCTGAGTAAATTCCTTAGGGATGTGTCACCATCACAGTGATGATAGTAACTCAGAGGGGGTGGGGATATGTTTTTACATAGGGTTTCCTCATCGATTGTTCCAAAGGCAACAGGAATGCAGTAAAATGAAACATGGTGGAATTCCAACCCAATTTCCTTTTACTTCCAAATATGAATGTTCATTGCAACTTGAGCCAAATGGATGGTGGGAAGGGGTTTCTTAAGTTAGGACTTATCTATCAAAACAATAATCATAATTTTTAAAACCCAGAACCTGAGAGTGTTACAGTTGGGGATGTTCTTATGAAGTAGTCATATCTTCTTATCAGTATTTTCAAGATTTAATTGTTAAAATCTTTATACTACTATGAAGTACTGTCTTCAGAAAGGCCAACTGTTGTCACCACAATGAAGACCAGGCAGTCATTTTCTTTAGTTCTTTTCCTTGTCCTCAGTGGTCTGTTTCATACTCTCGGGCCTTCACTTTGGTGACTGGAGTGGTTGTCTATATTGAGAATGTGATTCAAAGCTAATTTTTGGCAGCTACTAGCTAGTGTAACCATATATTCCAGTTTGCTGGGGAAATCCTGGGTATGTGTTTTGTACTATTATTATTCACAGTGCACCCTTTGACTAGAGAAAGTGGCCTGTTTGGACAATAAATTATGCAGTCACTCTATTACTGTTTAACTTTGTTTCTTTACTCCTCCCTACTGTGACGGCTCCTACGTAAAGCCAGATCTGTTACTGAGGCCCGAGGAAAAGGTTCATCACAGGTGTTTTGGTTATTTGACTAGGTTCTGTCTGGCAACTTGCATTCTTCTCCTCTTTGCCAGACATTGTGCTAAGCTGAGTTTTGATACAAGACACACACTTGGGACAGGATCTCTTCAGTGATGTCACTCTTCATTGACGACATCCTTGAATAAAGAGTGTGGAAAGAGACAATTAAGTCAGAATGGAATTTGGTAAGCAGAAAACACAGAACGTGTGAAAGAGGCTGATGGTGGAAAGATTTGGAAGAAAGGAAATGAAGTAAGAATGGATCACTCAGGAGGTATCTGAGTAGGCACTTTATGAAGAAGGTGAACAGTATTGTTGCTTTTTCAATATGTCATTTGCTGTCGTTTTTTTAATGACATTCCTTGTCGTACTCCCCCAGTCAGATATAAGCAGGTATCACCTGCCCCAACATTTCGTATTTCTCTGCAAGGTCTTTGATCTGGAGCTAGTGTCTTTATTTACTTTTTGGTCCTTTCTCTTGGTTTAAATTTTTCCCCAGATATTATTTATTCAAATCTTTGCTTTCACCAGGGTCAATAGGATAAATTAATTTGCATAAAGATAAAAATGGCTTAATGTGCCTTGTCCAATAAACTTATATTTTAACAGAGACTTTCAATGTGTTCTTAACCTACCTAAGAGTGTGTTACGTGGAGGGTTGTGGCAGTGAAAAAAAGGGGGAAATGTATTTTGGGTCGGTGGGTTGACAACTCTAATTCATACCCAAAGCTCCGCCTACCCCACATACTGGTAGGATAAGCTCTTACGCAAGGCCCTTGCTAGCCCTCAGTCTATGTTTAATTGTTCACAGTGTTGTGGCTGATGCTTCATGCTGTTGTTGGCTTTTGAAAGTAGGGCATTTCTTCCTAAAGTATAAGCAATTCAAATTATTGCTATCTGCTTCAATGTGTAAAAGCCATCCCACTCTGTCTAGCTTTAGAAAATACAGCTGCTATTCTCAATGTGTACCTGGGTTTCATGACTATTGGTAGAGAGTACAGCTTTGTACCATTGTAAGGATGATTGTGAATTATCTTAGTGTACGGGTTTACATAGTAATGTTCATGAACTTTCTCTTTTTAAATTCTGGTCTCTGAACATTAGAACACTAAATGCAGATTTTTCTTTTCAGACTCTTTTCAGTCATTTCTTTTCTGGATTACAATGGGCTTTAATGAGTATTCAAAATAGGTTCTTTTTTATAGAAGCATTATATTAAAATGAACTTCTCCCCAGTTAGATTTAGGGAAGCAGTATGGATCACTGGAAGGCAAATTTGGCTGAGGATCAGGATGTACAATTTCCAGTCACAACTCTGCCATGTCTTTGTCATGTGAGCACTAACTGACCTGTCCCCCAACTCCCCCCCAAAATCACCAGCCTACTTTACCTGAACACTTTCTCATCTCCTAGTGTTCTAGTGTTACCTCCTTTGTATCTTCCTATGCATTTTGTAATTATCCTATGGGAAACCTCTATTATATCATGTACCATAGTATTCTATAATTCTTGGTCTCCTTTCATGTTTCCTCTAAAGTCAGGACAAGATCTGTTTATTTTCCATCTTAATGAACCTAAGGCTTATTATAGTGCCTAGCATACTGCAGGCATGTAATGTTTATTGAATTTAAAAATGAAAATCACAGACAAAATGACCAGCCCCTGCTATGCATTTTTGTCTTCATCTACAGATAGGGAATAGCTAACCACCTCTTGCTCTTCCTGACTCACAAGACAGAGTGAGTGAGTCCCCAAAGGAGTACCTCTTTCCACCCCAGTCCCACGTCACTTTTTATTACTTTACACTGTTTTATTTTCTTCATAGTCTATTTTTTTTACTTCCCCACTGGAATGTTAGCTCTATCAGGTAGGTACTTTATCTGTCTGGGTCTGTTTAGAATCTGTTGTGCTCTTTAGAGAGAGATACACACACATAGGAAGTGCTCAATAAATGCTTGAGTGAGTAATGGATTTCCATATGTGGCACTGGGAGACTCTAAATAAATATGAATTCTCTTTTGTGTGACAAAATTGCGATGAAAATACTAGGCACTTTTAACATCTCTAAACCACACTGAGACTTCTCCTTTCCTTTAAATGAAAAAAAGATCTTATTTGCTGATTTTTTTCCTTAGTTTTGTAACTATCCTTTCTTTAGAAGGATTATAAATATATGAGCCTTTTAAAATGCAACTCCTTATTTTTTTGATATTTCTCAGATTCGTTCTTGAGGGACTAAGGAATGCTTCTTAAATTATTAAGGTTTTTTTTCCCCCCAAAGTTGGAAGGTAGAATTTCATATGAGAAAATTACAAGCCTGTGTTTCAGGAATTAAACATATGTTCATTTTTATTCAACATGAGGATCTCAACTTGATACTTTACCTTAGATTGTGGCATGAAGGTAGTTTAGGGAATAACATTCAGGTGTGGGTGATTTCCTGTTTTTTAGGGTTGATGTCTTGTGAATCTGAATGTGGACACCCACATAATTTGTGGAATCAAAATTTCATAGTGTGCTCTTAAAAGGAGATTTTTAGTACTGGGCCTTTTGTGCCCTCTTGTGTTTTAAGGACATTAGAGTAAAAACTTACCATCGTAGATGTTTGCTGATTTGATACTGCCATCAAGTAGGTGTCTGACCCAGTCATTTATCATGTTTATTTTCACTTCTGATCAATGAAGGCATTGTTGAGAAATATATGAACATGAATATCACAATTATATACACATAGTATTATAAGATATTTGAACATATTTATACTTAGAAATGGAACTACCATAAGTGTTCGTGCATAATGAGGACTGCAAGCAATGTCTACAGTAGGCAGGGGTTTTGTATTTTGCTGCATTACTTAATTTTAATGAGGTCATTTTACAGGCTACTATTGCTTACTGTTAATCAACCTCTGCTATCTCCTCCCCAACAGAAAAAGAAATGTTAGAAAGCCTGTAACTATGGATTTGATTGGGAATAGTTGTTTAAATTCAACTAGGAGCTGTTATCCTATCATGCTTCAGCATATCATTTACCAGAAGTAATCCAAACCAAATTGGGGGAAAAAAGGGTAGAGTCAAGCCAGTCATACTTCTTAGAGTCAGCTGAAATGTCTTCAAATGTGGGCTTGTTTAATGCAAAAAGAAAAAAAAATTAAATAGGTATTTAATATAAGATTCCACAGTGGGTGATACATGTGCAAGTTTAGCACCTTCTATGTCTTAATTTACTTCTTTGAGCCATGTGAAATATATAACATTCAGTAGTCATTTAAAACTTTATTATGCCAACCGTGGATATTTACTAATTGCTTGAAAGTCAGGTCTTTACAATTAATTATATTTTAGAACATAAAGAATGTAATCCAAGCACATTGTAACTTACCTTCTCAGATTCTGGATTATTTCTGAGAGCTGCTGATCTGGGTAGCCAGCAAACAGGTTAAAATTTTAACACATTACATATTTAAATATTATTATTGCCATTGTTGCTGAATCATGTGGCATATTCTTCATACAAAATAAAGGCTAAGTAACCCTCATAAATTTGGCCTTACTTGTCAGGTATTCAGCATATATGTTGTATGAACTTTAGGTAAAATATAAATGTTCACATTTAAAATTAGCCTTTTTTTTTCCTTATAAAAAATATGAGGAAAACTACTCTTGATGGATACTATAATAGCGTTGAGGTATATATAGGGATGAATATATTTTAAATTAGTTAATATTCACATTATGAATATATACAATGTAATTTTTGTTTTTATTTTTCATTTCAAAATCAAACTAAAATTTATGATATTTTATAAAAAATAAAAGTGGCAAAAAGAAAATTTTCCTTAGTTTTTTTCTGTATAGGCTTCTCTAAAAACAGTTTAAAACTGATAGCAAGGCATATTTTAGAGGACCAAATTCACGGGCTAAATTTGAAAGTATAATATTCATTTTTTGCTTAATGCATAAAATATCTATGATGTGTTGTATATTTGAAAATTTCATATTATTGAATTTAAGAGCATTGTGCTTCTTTAAAGGGGTGTTATGAGAAATCAAATAACTACTTGAAAGTATTTTGGACTTTGTAGTATAGTAAAATGAGAATGTTAGTTGATATTGTCATCTTCATCTTTGTTCTATGCATCCTGCAGAACAATATTCAACTTTCTCACTGACCACAGTATAGAGCTGCTTTTTATCTCCATAGGCCTGGCTCTTATTTCATATTTTACAAGTGTATATGATTTTCCCTAATGAATGTTCACATCATTTTCAGACAGAGAAGTCAGAGAAAACTAGACAGCAAGAAAAATAAGGTTGGGTCATTTTTTTAATGCACATTTCTATGTGATAGCTTTTCCCTTTTATTAATATAACAAAGAGTTTCCCTATGCTGTACAGTAATAAACTTGACATACATTTGGCAAATAACAATAAAACAGTTTCACTAATTGGACCAGGAAATGTAGATCCTGGATTGAAATGATACTAACCTCCTAAATCTTACATGTAAAAAATACGTTTCTTATGAGTCAAAGTGTCTCTAAACTTTACATTGAGAATTTCTGTTTTAAACACCCAAAGACCTAGATAGAAAAGGATTTTGAATCACAAATAAAGAATTTCCTTCAAAAACATCAAAATCACTCCCTTCTCCCTTTTAAATCATGGTTAAAACTTCAGTAGGGTTAAAAAAAATCTGCTTTTTCCCCCCGTCAAAATTAGTTCTTAAAATACATATATACATATATATGTATAGTATACATATTTTTAGAGACAGGGTCTCACTCTGTCACCTAGTCTGGAGGGCACTGTGATCATAGTTCACTGCAGCCTTGAACCTCAGCAGGCACAAGTGATCCTCTTACCTCAGCCTTCCAAGTAGCTAGGACTACAGGTGTGTGACACCATGTCCAGCTAATTTTTAAATTTTTTTGTAGAAACAGGGTCTCACTATGTTGCTCAGGCTGGTCTCAAACTCCTGGCTTTAAGCAATCCTCTTGTCTCAGCCTCCCAAAGTGCTGGAATTACTGGCATGAGCCACCATGCTTGCCCAGTTCTTAAAATATATATTTTTATAATAATTTTAATAATAATCCTATAAAATATATTTTATAATAATTTTAATAATGCTCCTATAAAATATATTTTATAATAATCCTATGACATTTGGTGAAGTCTATAGACTGTTGATCAATCCTGATAAAATAACCTTTCCTTTATTTAGGATCACTACCTGTAATTTATCTTTACTGTATTTATTATAGCCTGTTTAGAATTCCATATTATATTGGTAATTCATGTTTTGAAACTATATTATGTTTCAGAACTGTATTTGTTGGTAATGATAACAAGGGTTGGTCACTATATTAAAATTTGTGCCATTAAGAAATAATTTTAAACTGTTGATTTTAAATAGATGGGTTGTAGAATATTCATTTTCTTATTCTATCTTCTTAATGAATATAATTGTCTATCAAAAATGATTAAAATGATTACCACTGCTTATTACACACCAGAGATAGTAATAAGCACAAATGAACTACACTTCACAGTTCAACTTGAGAATGATTCATTTCTTTTTTTCCCCTCTATTAACTGCATCTTCTTTTACTTTTTTTAAATTCAGAAAACCTTTCTTATCATTTGAAAAATTGTATATTTTGAACATTAATAACAAATTCAGTTTAATGCTTTCAAGATCATAGCAAGCAAAATTTTCTCAGATTACTATTGTTAATATTTCAATTTAATGACAATGAAAAATTACTTCATTATTAAAATTCTGTTGTTTTCAAACATCAACAGTTATTAATAATGTCTTAGCTTATGTTTGGATATACATTTTATCCATTCCCATATTTCTAATATTTGCTTTTTCCATTATGGTTGATCTTAGAAAACATTTTAATGGCAGCAAATATACTTTTATCCCAGAGTTCTAGGCTCTTGTGTACACTGAACTTCATTTTGATTAACCTCTATATATTGCTTAAATACATCCTTTACATGAGTGACTACTGCCCAGAATGATAAAGCAGTTCTATGTCCTTGAGTTTCCATTTTGCATTCCTTTCAAAAACATCTTCAGATCATGTAAGATTTTGTTGTAATCAGATTTCTAGGAAACCAGTAATACATTTTTCACATAATAACATTAAACATATTTTAGCAGAAGAAAGCCCTGAACCTGTTTTAAAATTTTGCCTCACACACATGATTTGCTGATTGCTTCTTAGTCAAATACGGGAGGTAAGCTTCAGAGTCAATTTAAGCCAAGGTATTGATTGTTCAAATTAGGTAGGTGAATGTGGGTTTTAAAAATACATTTTCATTAGAGTTTTAAATATCTCACAACCAGTAGCTATCACTAACAGTTTGAGGACTCATAGGCCCACCAAATATTAATTGAAGTGCCAATTTTTCCTGTGGGATTGTCCAAGTTACCTTTCATTCCTGTTTTTATCCTGGTGAAGAAACCCTAATCACAACTTTTTAATTCTGACATAAGGTGTTTAACTGACCAAGAGATACCTTTTGAATACATCAACAATACAATGTGGATGTGTGTTACCATTCTCATGATGAGTAAACAGTTATGTCTGCCTTGTCGTTTTCCCTAATATTGAAATTGGGTAAATCATTATCACGGCTTAAGGAAAGAACGTTAAATTTGATATTGGTTCTGCCATTTTCAAGGGGTTGTTGTGAAGAAAAAAATAAAATTGTTGCTGTGTCAAAGCACTTTGAAACTTCAAGGTCCAATTATGGTCATAGCGTAAAAGTGCTGGGATCTGCTAAATTATTTAAACCTTAAATTGGCTATGGGAGCAGCCTATATTCTCTGGAATGCAGTATGGCTAAAATTATTTCATAAAATGTATCCTACAAAGACTGCCAAAATTTCCTTTCTCATTTTCCTTATTGTGTAAACTTATCTTAGATCATTTACAAACCTTTAATGACGAGAATATTCATCTGCTAGCCTACAATTCTTCAATTAAGAAATACAGACATACTTCAGAATCTTTTCATTGGTTTTCAAGAGTTCTTTCTTAGAAGTATATATTTATTACGTTTAAAATATACAAATCAAGTTTCCTTTTTCTTTTATTAAAGCATGTGCACTAGACTTAAAATATAAAATTCTGTGGTTTTAAAAAAAATTGTATTATAAGTTAACTTTACTAAAAATGAGTTCACAGGAAAATTATTTATTTGAAATATAGAACACTAAGAACTTAAGAACCAAAATTTGCTGCAATATTAGTTTTTATTAATATTTAACATAGTAAAACTATCAATGAATTTATTATTTATTCTTTTATTTATCTGACAAAGCAGGGGTTTTTGGAAGGGTTTATAAAAGATTTAAATTGAAATGTGACTAGTTAATGGGCAATCTGATGAAGTTTTTACCAGTTCACTGAACTTACTGTCTCAAATAAAAGCAATTAATTACCAGATGTTCACTTAATTTTAGTAGGTCTTTTAATTAATTGCAAGTTTTTATGTTATTAATCTTTAGAATATTAGAAGTTTTCATTTTTCCTCATTTATTCATTGAAGATTACGAACACAGGAAAATATATTTAAAAAGTGTTTACCTTGAGTATTCACAAACATCTTCTTGTACCTGTAATTAGAATTTTCATTTTATCAATTAGTAAACCACTATTGAAGTAATCACATATCTTTATATTATCATTTATTTCTACTCTTCAACTAATTTAGGGAATTGTTGTCATTTGTTTTCAGTTGATATGAATTCTATTGCTTACTTAATAAAATCTGTTGTAATAACTTTATGGGGTCACCCATATGGAACTCTAATAGATAAATGAGTATGACCAAATATTTAATGCCTATTTTGTGTTTGTATTTATATGCAGACATTTCTCTATGGGACCTAACTTTTTCAAATTTAAGGTTTTATCTTAGGTTCCATTATGCTCATATATTTTGTAAAGTGCATTCACAAACTTTACTAGGCTCTTGTTCAATATAGTTTATGTTTGTTTCCCTTCATTTTTAGAGGCAATTAATATTTATTGAAAACCTCTTCCTTCCTTGAGGTTGAATTTAGGTACTGATATTTAGGTATACTTAAAACAAATTATATCTTCTTTAATCCTTCCTTACATGCTGAGGAAATTGTGATCCACATATTCTGTACAGGACGTTTGAGTCTACAAAATGTCCATTATCAGGAATCAGACTGAGATTCACATCCACATTGGTCTACTTCAAGAACCACTTTTTCTCTGTATCATTCTGGGTCTGTGGGATTTATGTTTTCATTTTTTAGTTAAAATTTCTGATAACCATAACTTCTTAAGAGAAGTCACACATTTTCTTTTTCTAATTATGAAAATAAGCACCCTGACATTTACTGCTTTTATTAATATTTTGAGATTATAGAAATCATATCTATAACTTTAAGTTCTTATCATGTATCATTTTGGATATCACTTATTTTAGAGAATTAACTTCAATCCATTTTAAGCTAGACATAATATATTTCTTGCCTAGACTCTGCCTTAGGGTAAAATAAAACTCTGAAAAATCCAATAAAATCAAATGATTTATATCTTTCCTCATTTGGAGAACAGGGCACAGGCAATTATTTTAACACACTTGAGATTAAAATAATTGTATTTTTTTTCCTGCTAGGACATTCTATTGATTGGTAATTATTATTTTTAGAGAAAAGAATAATTCTCCTACAATGGAATGGGCTCAATAATTCTAAAATTTTTGCTGTCACTCTAAAGTGTAAGGCAAATAGGATATATAAAGATTTTCAGTGATTATTTACTTTTGCTTTTCCTAAAGATCTATAAAAACAAAGATGGATATATTATTAACAAAGAATATATGAACACTAATTCCCAATTAGAAAATAGCATAAGTTGATGAAAGAATAGGAAATATTTTTCCCTTTAACAATATATTTTTGGACATTAAAAACAAGTATAGGGAATTTGTGATCAAAATAATCCCTTTAAAACAATTGAGACACTTTTAGAATTTAAGTGTTATATCTACAAAGAAATAATATCTGAATATGTTCAATGTGATGACAAAATTGGATATGACAGTTAATTTGATTCTCACAACTATTTTGATAATGAAATAAATGAGGAAAGATGAAGAATATAAAGAGAGCATTTGATCACTAGGAGACTGACAAAATACCCCTATAAACTGTATAATGATTAGTTTATGTCGGATATGGAGATTGCCCATATCTTTTTTATTTTCCTGTCTCTCAGGAAAAGAATGACAACACTTGATAGACAAAGAATTAGTATTGCAGAATTTTAAAAAATTTCCTTTAGGTCTTACTCATATTTTAAAACTGGTCTCTCATAAAATGTAATTTCTTAACTTTTTATAACATATAATCTTTTGATTTTTAAGAATACAATTATATTTTGATAATTCTTTCTATAAAATAATTTTTATAATTTAGTACACTTAAGGATTTAATAAATTAAAAAATACATTCAAATGTCTCTTATGAAAGCTTTAAAATTTAGATTCCTAACAGAATTGTCAAGAAACAATGTATTTATTAGTATCCTATATCATATAACCTCTCTATGACAGCATTTATTTTTCCAAATGTATTCTATTCATTCAATTTAAGATTGATGCGGATTATTTAGTTATACTTTGATTTTAAGATATATACTTCTTAAATAAATTTTAAGCACTTTCTGAATATATATTATTGATGCACTTTTCTTCTCACATGTTTGGATGATAAACAATTCATGTAAATATCAAACTCTCCACCATTTAATTCCTCTATATCATGTACATTCTTGGATAGTTTGAGAAAAATGCATATTTTTAAAATTAAAGACAAACTATCAAGTGGCAAAACTTTTCTTATTAATATCTGAGACCAAAGTTGAACAACAATTGCACTTGGAAACAGCTTTGAAACCTATAATATACTGCATTTTGTGAGCACTTGAAATGAAATAAAATGAATTTTCTCTAGGGCCACACAACTAATGCATTGGACAGATGAGGTCCACATTTATTTCAAGTAATTCTACATATCCCAACCATGCTATTCCAATTGCTTGAACATGTTTATTTCCATATAGGTTTTAGTTCTCATAAAGGTTACTGTTTTATTTCTCCACTTTTCAAGTTCTCTCTCAAGAGGCAACATCCACAGTGACAGGACTAGAGGTACAATTTAAATGGCTACATACTTACTAGTGTATTTTGCATAGATGGTAGCTATGATTCTGAAAGCTTCAGACTATTTCAACTTTTTAGAAACACAACCACTTAACTTGCATTAAAGTTGCTTGCTATTTAAAAATATTCTAATGAAGTTTTTAATCATTTAAATTTATAAATTAGAAATCTTTATTCTTGGTAAAGTGAAATGAATCCTCAATTTATTAATTTTATCTTAGTGGCTTGAGACACAGTTGTACTTCATTTTCTGTAAGATAGGTATAAAACTAATATCTACACCTTATAATACTGTAAAAATTAAATAATCAATAAAAATGCACTCTGAATATGGTAGCAGATAATATTGGTTAGTCTACTCTCATCATATATTGGGGAATTATTTGTGAAAATACTTTTCCTAATAATACTTGAGAGAAAATTTATCTATTTTTTTATTTAAAAATCCTTGCAAACATTTTAGGAGTTTAACTTTGTAAATATACTTAAGTCCAATGGCAATAAAGTTTATGCTAATGAGAAGAAAAATATCATAATGCATAACATTATAACTATAACTTTGCTTTTCCCAGACATTTGAAGTGATATAAAAAGAGGTGTGATAAGCTTAATTATACTGGTCTTACTGTTTTTACCATAGACAAGTGATGACATTTTTATTGTTGGTGAAAATAATTTACTGTGAGTCCAAAATTAGAATTAGTACATACATAGAATACATGATCTCAAACTGAATTTTAAGACCTGCTATTCAGAAAAATAGGGACTTTGCATATGTACTTTTAATTTAATTATCAACTTTGTGCCCTATGCTTAAAATTAAAAAATTGGTGAAAGTCCCCCCCTTATTTCATGTCATGATAGAAAGTGAGGCAAATTGGAATGAAAAATAACGAAAGTAATCAAAAAGTGTGTGTCATCTGTATTTGGTGTAAAGAAGATACCAGGGTAGAATTACCAACATAATTTAATAACATGTTTTTGTAGTATCATTACATTCTACGTGCCACTTCATTGGTACTTAAGTTAGTGTCCAACTTCGGTTATCCCTATAGGAGACCCACTAATGATAGTATTGATTTGAAAATAATACTTAAAATATGACACACGCACAAAATATAAAAGTGCACATCAGAGATAATGTCATATTGTCATCAACCCCTGTATGCTTACATAAGGTCAAGGGCTCATAATGAAGTATCCTGGTTGGCTTAGGTCTCTTTGATTTGGTTATCCTGTCACTTTTTGGAAGACTGATTCTCCAGTGCTTTGCCTTCTTGTACTATCTTTCTTCCTTTTTGGCCAAGCTAGATATTTAGAATATCTGATTTTGTTCACAATGAAGAAATCCACAAGAAAACTAAGGCCAAACAGATCAAAAGTTCATACATGAAATTTTTTTTTATCATACTGATGATTACCGGATCCATGAGTATATAGAATTCTTTCCAGAAAGTTAAGAGAAAATCCATCATAATCATCAGTCTATAAAATCTTAACATATCTTTAATATCTAAGGAAAAATTATTTTACAATAAATAAAAACTGATGTATAAAATAAATAGATATACCAACTAAAAGAAATAATGGGTATAATTTTAAGCTATTCTATTAAATGGTCTTAAATGAAATAGGTCCTAAATAGGAAATATTATAAGAAAACTTAAAAAAAAATTTTTTTTAAAGATTTTAAAAGTTCACTGAAAGTAAGAAATAACTGCATTGGCAATTATTTAAAGCTTTGAAATTATAAGCATGTTCTTAAGACAATGATTCTATTTAGCTATCAGCTAGAATGTATAAAAATCAGTTTTATAAATAATAAAAATGAATTTTTAGGAGTTCTCTTATTTAGATTAAGCCTTTGTAGTGCACATACAAGTAACACTTTTTTGGAAGTCATAAAACCAATCTTCACAGGAAGTTCAACTTCAGAGGTTTTCCCTCTACTGGCACAATTATGAGCAACTCTAATAATTGAAACTAGTTAATTGAGTATTTGGCCTCCCAAATCACTTTTTATATAACCAGTAGTTGTCTGAAATGCAAACAGTTCTGAAAATTGCCTCTCCCCTCTATCTCTGAAAATAAAAACAAAACAAAACAAAAAAATCCACCCATAACTTAGATGCAAGATTGAAATGTTAGAGATCGTAAGATTTTATCTCCTAAGTGGTGAACTGTTTAAACAATGCTAACCGGACACATGAACCCCACCAAATATATTCTGTATAAGATTGGCTGGAAAATGTTTTTTCTAAGACACGTTGGCAAATATGATGGTTAGGCTTTTGATTTACTCATTCCAAAACAGTTTGCTTGGTTTTCTTTTTACTTTTTAAAGTAAGATATGTTAATTTGTATTATACCAATGTTTAAAAAGTACAATTTAATTCTTGTCTAGGTTTTAAATCCTAAAAGTAATGGTTTATTTTACAATACAATTTCAGCATGAATTGGTCTCACTATAGGTCTATAGCCTTCTTCTAATCAGAACATTTTTCAACATTTATCTCCTAAAATAGACAACATAAAATATGGAAATACTATAAAATTATCAAGTCTATCCAAGATGTTTTGTTAAGCATATTAAAAGTTTAATTCATTACTTTATCTATTAAGGACTTGATCTATCATATTTAGAAAAAACAATATAATATTAAATTATAATATTAAATGTGTGGAAATTTTGAGAAGTCATTCTTTTTGAAATTTAGGTTACAGAAATTCCTTTAAAGAAAAAGTGATATAATTACCCATTATCTAAAATACTGTCAAGAAACAGCATTTTTTTTATTGATCAAAAGCTATAAAATTGGATAAGCCAATGAACTACACTTTTAGAAATTGCTTAAAGTTTTCATAAGCTAGATCCCCCCAAATATTTCACTAATTAAAAAAAATTGAAAATCCAGAGACTTCATTATAATTTGAATGCTCTTTGTAGTTCAATAGGATTGGAATACTTAATCAAAAGATTAGCATCTCTGCTATAGCAGAATGACAAAAAAAAAAAAAAGATATACACATCAGTATTTATTCTAGTGTATGTATTGTCTACAAAGAAATTTTTGTGAAATGGAGACTCTACATTAACAACAGAAAGATCACTGTGTTATCCTAAAACAATTTCAACATGCATTAGTATAAAGTCACAATTCAAGGAACATATACATGTTTTTAGATAAAATTTTAATCATAAGGTGTAAATCACATTAAATAAGATTGAGGCACTGTGGTTCAGAAAAGTCTATATTCCTTCATTGCTATATGTAAAGAAGCTGATTACCTGTATCAAATAATCTCTTGATATCAACCGTTTGAACATATCATTTCACTTTATTTGCTACTCTTTTGACACTGAGTTAAAGCAGATACAAACTTATTCTTTATTGTTTTGGGCAGTGGCTAAACTGATGTAATTTTTTTGGGGGGAAAGTGTTGTTTTTCATAAAAATTCTTTAATAATTTATAGAGGTAAACATACTTAAATGCTAAATACCTGACCTTTTGGAATAATGCAGACCTACCTTGATTTCCACAATAAGCCTCTATTCATTTCCATGAGACAATGTTTTCACAAAGTGTAAGGCAAAACAAGTGTTAAATTACTTAACAGAACTCATAATTTAAATAATTAAAACTAATTTGTGTTTAAAGCTATTTGCAGATTTATTAGAGAAACAAATACAAATATGCATTTCTACAGAACTGGTTTTTTTTTTTTCCAAAATGAGCTTAAAACTTGTTCCACAGTTTTTACTTGTTTATATATCTATGGTAACCCAAGTATTGGCTTCTGTACCACTTATAATGAGACAATTGCCTTTCCATTGCAATTATAAAAAACTATTTAAAAAAAAATTCGGCACATACACGTTAAATATTTTTCCTTAAAAAAATAATCTAATCAAAATATTGAATACTTTAGATTTAAACAATATTTTATTTACAAATCTGATTTGATGTACTTTATTAATTATACAAGGTAATGCTTCAATTTTCAAGAACAGTGGCTTTTTTTGTTGTTTATATAGACCAGTGGAATGACATCCTATCTAGTAATATATACTATACTTCAATATTTTCAAAGGTAACATGACAAATTTTCTAATACTTTCATTTTCTGAAAATGTTATTTAATTGGGGCACATATCTGATGAAACAAAAATAACATGCAGAATTCAAAAAATAATCTGTTAAAGTAATATGATACTTACCCTTTATGTAAAAAGACATCTATGAACAACAGTGTATAACAATATTATGTATTCATGTTTATGAGAAACCAAGCAGGAGGCAAAACGAGTTCATCCTGTTTTCTAATCATGTGCAATTTCATATGGCTGTTTGCATCATTTAAATAAAGTGTGTACATTAAATTTATAAGATTGTATTGCACTCAAAATTACTATGTATAGCCATGCTTGCCCTGTATTTAATGAGTGATGAATTTCTCCCACTAACAGAGTAACTAGTCTCAAATCATGTCTGTGATGTAGAGTATTAAATTATATTTTCATATTCGTTCAACTGCTGCCTTGGAAAGCAAAAATTCCCTTCTTAAAGAAGACTTACAGTAAAAAAATTTACTTAAGGACTCAGTGAGGAATCAGCATATGAATTAAGAATGCAATATAAGAATGGATTAAAAGAAATGCAATTATCAGTACCTTTGT